>OX453289.1:20051368-21456473 GCA_949710015.1 Crataerina pallida
TATGTGCAAGAACACATGTAACATTTTCATATATTTTCCTGCATTCAAAAACACAAAATATAGTTAATGCTCATATATGTGTGCAAGAACACATGTAACATTTTCATATATTTTCATGCATTCAAAAACACAAAATACAGTTAATGCTCATATTTATGTGCAAGAACACATGTAACATTTTCATATATTTTCCTGCATTCAAAAACACAAAATACAGTTAATGCTCATATTTGTGTGCAAGAACACATGTAACATTTTCATATATTTTCATGCATTCAAAAACACAAAATACAGTTAATGCTCATATATGTGTGCAAGAACACATGTAACATTTTCATATATTTTCATGCATTCAAAAACACAAAATACAGTTAATGCTCATATATGTGTGCAAGAACACATGTAACATTTTCATATATTTTCATGCATTCAAAAACACAAAATACAGTTAATGCTCATATTTATGTGCAAGAACACATGTAACATTTTCATATATTTTCATGCATTCAAAAACACAAAATATAGTTAATGCGCAATAATACTTGTATTATTTTCATAGGCTCCTAAACACAAAATGTAGTTAATGCTCATATTTGTGTGCAAGAACACTTGTCACATTTTCATGTATTTTCATGCATTCAAACGCACAAAATATAATTAATGCGCAATAATGCTTGTATTATTTTCATAGGCTCCTAAACACAAAATATAGTTAATGCTCATATTTGTGTGCAAGAACACATGTAACATTTTCATATATTTTCATGCATTCAAAAACACAAAATATAGTTAATGCGCAATAATACTTGTATTATTTTCATAGGCTCCTAAACACAAAATGTAGTTAATGCTCATATTTGTGTGCAAGAACACTTGTCACATTTTCATGTATTTTCATGCATTCAAACGCACAAAATATAATTAATGCGCAATAATGCTTGTATTATTTTCATAGGCTCCTAAACACAAAATATAGTTAATGCTCATATTTGTGTGCAAGAACACATGTAACATTTTCATATATTTTCATGCATTCAAAAACACAAAATATAGTTAATGCGCAATAATACTTGTATTATTTTCATAGGCTCCTAAACACAAAATGTAGTTAATGCTCATATTTGTGTGCAAGAACACTTGTCACATTTTCATGTATTTTCATGCATTCAAACGCACAAAATATAATTAATGCGCAATAATGCTTGTATTATTTTCATAGGCTCCTAAACACAAAATATAGTTAATGCTCATATTTGTGTGCAAGAACACATGTAACATTTTCATATATTTTCATGCATTCAAAAACACAAAATATAGTTAATGCGCAATAATACTTGTATTATTTTCATAGGCTCCTAAACACAAAATGTAGTTAATGCTCATATTTGTGTGCAAGAACACTTGTCACATTTTCATGTATTTTCATGCATTCAAAAACACAAAATATAGTTAATGCGCAATAATACTTGTATTATTTTATAGGCTCCTAAACACAAAATATAGTTAATGCTCATATTTGTGTGCAAGAACACATGTAACATTTTCATATATTTTCATGCATTCAAAAACACAAAATATAGTTAATGCGCAATAATACTTGTATTATTTTCATAGGCTCCTAAACACAAAATGTAGTTAATGCTCATATTTGTGTGCAAGAACACTTGTCACATTTTCATGTATTTTCATGCATTCAAACGCACAAAATATAATTAATGCGCAATAATGCTTGTATTATTTTCATAGGCTCCTAAACACAAAATATAGTTAATGCTCATATTTGTGTGCAAGAACACTTGTCACATTTTCATGTATTTTCATGCATTCAAAAACACAAAATATAGTTAATGCGCAATAATACTTGTATTATTTTATAGGCTCCTAAACACAAAATATAGTTAATGCTCATATTTGTGTGCAAGAACACTTGTCACATTTTCATGTATTTTCATGCATTCAAACGCACAAAATATAATTAATGCGCAATAATGCTTGTATTATTTTCATAGGCTCCTAAACACAAAATATAGTTAATGCTTATATTTGTGTGCAAGAACACATGTAACATTTTCATATATTTTCATGCATTCAAAAACACAAAATATAGTTAATGCGCAATAATACTTGTATTATTTTCATAGGCTCCTAAACACAAAATATAGTTAATGCTCATATTTGTGTGCAAGAACACTTGTAACATTTTCATATATTTTCATGCATTCAAAAACACAAAATATAGTTAATGCGCAATAATGCTTGTATTATTTTCATAGGCTCCTAAACACAAAATGTAGTTAATGCTCATATTTGTGTGCAAGAACACTTGTCACATTTTCATGTATTTTCATGCATTCAAACGCACAAAATATAATTAATGCGCAATAATGCTTGTATTATTTCCATAGGCTCCTAAACACAAAATATAGTTAATGCTCATATTTGTGTGCAAGAACACTTGTCACATTTTCATGTATTTTCATGCATTCAAAAACACAAAATATAGTTAATGCGCAATAATACTTGTATTATTTTATAGGCTCCTAAACACAAAATATAGTTAATGCTCATATTTGTGTGCAAGAACACATGTAACATTTTCATATATTTTCATGCATTCAAAAACACAAAATATAGTTAATGCGCAATAATACTTGTATTATTTTCATAGGCTCCTAAACACAAAATGTAGTTAATGCTCATATTTGTGTGCAAGAACACTTGTCACATTTTCATGTATTTTCATGCATTCAAACGCACAAAATATAATTAATGCGCAATAATGCTTGTATTATTTTCATAGGCTCCTAAACACAAAATATAGTTAATGCTCATATTTGTGTGCAAGAACACTTGTCACATTTTCATGTATTTTCATGCATTCAAAAACACAAAATATAGTTAATGCGCAATAATACTTGTATTATTTTATAGGCTCCTAAACACAAAATATAGTTAATGCTCATATTTGTGTGCAAGAACACATGTAACATTTTCATATATTTTCATGCATTCAAAAACACAAAATATAGTTAATGCGCAATAATACTTGTATTATTTTCATAGGCTCCTAAACACAAAATGTAGTTAATGCTCATATTTGTGTGCAAGAACACTTGTCACATTTTCATGTATTTTCATGCATTCAAAAACACAAAATATAGTTAATGCTCATATTTGTGTGCAAGAACACTTGTCACATTTTCATGTATTTTCATGCATTCAAAAACACAAAATATAGTTAATGCGCAATAATACTTGTATTATTTTATAGGCTCCTAAACACAAAATATAGTTAATGCTCATATTTGTGTGCAAGAACACATGTAACATTTTCATATATTTTCATGCATTCAAAAACACAAAATATAGTTAATGCGCAATAATACTTGTATTATTTTCATAGGCTCCTAAACACAAAATGTAGTTAATGCTCATATTTGTGTGCAAGAACACTTGTCACATTTTCATGTATTTTCATGCATTCAAACGCACAAAATATAATTAATGCGCAATAATGCTTGTATTATTTTCATAGGCTCCTAAACACAAAATATAGTTAATGCTCATATTTGTGTGCAAGAACACTTGTCACATTTTCATGTATTTTCATGCATTCAAAAACACAAAATATAGTTAATGCGCAATAATACTTGTATTATTTTATAGGCTCCTAAACACAAAATATAGTTAATGCTCATATTTGTGTGCAAGAACACATGTAACATTTTCATATATTTTCATGCATTCAAAAACACAAAATATAGTTAATGCGCAATAATACTTGTATTATTTTCATAGGCTCCTAAACACAAAATGTAGTTAATGCTCATATTTGTGTGCAAGAACACTTGTCACATTTTCATGTATTTTCATGCATTCAAACGCACAAAATATAATTAATGCGCAATAATACTTGTATTATTTTCATAGGCTCCTAAACACAAAATATAGTTAATGCTCATATTTGTGTGCAAGAACACTTGTCACATTTTCATGTATTTTCATGCATTCAAAAACACAAAATATAGTTAATGCGCAATAATACTTGTATTATTTTATAGGCTTCTAAACACAAAATATAGTTAATGCTCATATTTGTGTGCAAGAACACATGTAACATTTTCATATATTTTCATGCATTCAAAAACACAAAATATAGTTAATGCGCAATAATACTTGTATTATTTTCATAGGCTCCTAAACACAAAATGTAGTTAATGCTCATATTTGTGTGCAAGAACACTTGTCACATTTTCATGTATTTTCATGCATTCAAACGCACAAAATATAATTAATGCGCAATAATACTTGTATTATTTTCATAGGCTCCTAAACACAAAATATAGTTAATGCTCATATTTGTGTGCAAGAACACTTGTCACATTTTCATGTATTTTCATGCATTCAAAAACACAAAATATAGTTAATGCGCAATAATACTTGTATTATTTTATAGGCTCCTAAACACAAAATATAGTTAATGCTCATATTTGTGTGCAAGAACACTTGTCACATTTTCATGTATTTTCATGCATTCAAAAACACAAAATATAGTTAATGCGCAATAATACTTGTATTATTTTCATAGGCTCCTAAACACAAAATATAGTTAATGCTCATATTTGTGTGCAAGAACACATGTAACATTTTCATATATTTTCATGCATTCAAAAACACAAAATATAGTTAATGCGCAATAATACTTGTATTATTTTCATAGGCTCCTAAACACAAAATATAGTTAATGCTCATATTTGTGTGCAAGAACACTTGTAACATTTTCATATATTTTCATGCATTCAAAAACACAAAATATAGTTAATGCGCAATAATACTTGTATTATTTTCATAGGCTCCTAAACACAAAATATAGTTAATGCTCATATTTGTGTGCAAGAACACTTGTAACATTTTCATATATTTTCATGCATTCAAAAACACAAAATATAGTTAATGCGCAATAATACTTGTATTATTTTATAGGCTCCTAAACACAAAATGTAGTTAATGCTCATATTTGTGTGCAAGAACACTTGTAACATTTTCATATATTTTCATGCATTCAAAAACACAAAATATAGTTAATGCTCATATTTGTGTGCAAGAACACTTGTAACATTTTCATATATTTTCATGCATTCAAAAACACAAAATATAGTTAATGCGCAATAATACTTGTATTATTTTCATAGGCTCCTAAACACAAAATATAGTTAATGCTCATATTTGTGTGCAAGAACACTTGTAACATTTTCATATATTTTCATGCATTCAAAAACACAAAATATAGTTAATGCGCAATAATACTTGTATTATTTTCATAGGCTCCTAAACACAAAATATAGTTAATGCTCATATTTGTGTGCAAGAACACTTGTAACATTTTCATATATTTTCATGCATTCAAAAACACAAAATATAGTTAATGCGCAATAATACTTGTATTATTTTATAGGCTCCTAAACACAAAATGTAGTTAATGCTCATATTTGTGTGCAAGAACACTTGTAACATTTTCATATATTTTCATGCATTCAAAAACACAAAATATAGTTAATGCGCAATAATACTTGTATTATTTTCATAGGCTCCTAAACACAAAATATAGTTAATGCTCATATTTGTGTGCAAGAACACATGTAACATTTTCATATATTTTCATGCATTCAAAAACACAAAATATAGTTAATGCGCAATAATACTTGTATTATTTTCATAGGCTCCTAAACACAAAATATAGTTAATGCTCATATTTGTGTGCAAGAACACTTGTAACATTTTCATATATTTTCATGCATTCAAAAACACAAAATATAGTTAATGCGCAATAATACTTGTATTATTTTCATAGGCTCCTAAACACAAAATATAGTTAATGCTCATATTTGTGTGCAAGAACACTTGTAACATTTTCATATATTTTCATGCATTCAAAAACACAAAATATAGTTAATGCGCAATAATACTTGTATTATTTTCATAGGCTCCTAAACACAAAATATAGTTAATGCTCATATTTGTGTGCAAGAACACTTGTAACATTTTCATATATTTTCATGCATTCAAAAACACAAAATATAGTTAATGCGCAATAATACTTGTATTATTTTATAGGCTCCTAAACACAAAATGTAGTTAATGCTCATATTTGTGTGCAAGAACACTTGTAACATTTTCATATATTTTCATGCATTCAAAAACACAAAATATAGTTAATGCTCATATTTGTGTGCAAGAACACTTGTAACATTTTCATATATTTTCATGCATTCAAAAACACAAAATATAGTTAATGCGCAATAATACTTGTATTATTTTCATAGGCTCCTAAACACAAAATATAGTTAATGCTCGTATTTGTGTGCAAGAACACATGTAACATTTTCATATATTTTCATGCATTCAAAAACACAAAATATAGTTAATGCGCAATAATACTTGTATTATTTTCATAGTCTCCTAAACACAAAATATAGTTAATGCTCATATTTGTGTGCAAGAACACTTGTAACATTTTCATATATTTTCATGCATTCAAAAACACAAAATATAGTTAATGCGCAATAATACTTGTATTATTTTCATAGGCTCCTAAACACAAAATATAGTTAATGCGCAATAATACTTGTATTATTTTATAGGCTCCTAAACACAAAATATAGTTAATGCTCGTATTTGTGTGCAAGAACACATGTAACATTTTCATATATTTTCATGCATTCAAAAACACAAAATATAGTTAATGCGCAATAATACTTGTATTATTTTCATAGGCTCCTAAACACAAAATATAGTTAATGCTCGTATTTGTGTGCAAGAACACATGTAACATTTTCATATATTTTCATGCATTCAAAAACACAAAATATAGTTAATGCGCAATAATACTTGTATTATTTTCATAGTCTCCTAAACACAAAATATAGTTAATGCTCATATTTGTGTGCAAGAACACTTGTAACATTTTCATATATTTTCATGCATTCAAAAACACAAAATATAGTTAATGCGCAATAATACTTGTATTATTTTATAGGCTCCTAAACACAAAATATAGTTAATGCTCGTATTTGTGTGCAAGAACACATGTAACATTTTCATATATTTTCATGCATTCAAAAACACAAAATATAGTTAATGCGCAATAATACTTGTATTATTTTATAGGCTCCTAAACACAAAATATAGTTAATGCTCGTATTTGTGTGCAAGAACACATGTAACATTTTCATATATTTTCATGCATTCAAAAACACAAAATATAGTTAATGCGCAATAATACTTGTATTATTTTATAGGCTCCTAAACACAAAATATAGTTAATGCTCGTATTTGTGTGCAAGAACACATGTAACATTTTCATATATTTTCATGCATTCAAAAACACAAAATATAGTTAATGCGCAATAATACTTGTATTATTTTCATAGTCTCCTAAACACAAAATATAGTTAATGCTCATATTTGTGTGCAAGAACACTTGTAACATTTTCATATATTTTCATGCATTCAAAAACACAAAATATAGTTAATGCGCAATAATACTTGTATTATTTTCATAGTCTCCTAAACACAAAATATAGTTAATGCTCATATTTGTGTGCAAGAACACTTGTAACATTTTCATATATTTTCATGCATTCAAAAACACAAAATATAGTTAATGCGCAATAATACTTGTATTATTTTATAGGCTCCTAAACACAAAATATAGTTAATGCTCGTATTTGTGTGCAAGAACACATGTAACATTTTCATATATTTTCATGCATTCAAAAACACAAAATATAGTTAATGCGCAATAATACTTGTATTATTTTATAGGCTCCTAAACACAAAATATAGTTAATGCTCGTATTTGTGTGCAAGAACACATGTAACATTTTCATATATTTTCATGCATTCAAAAACACAAAATATAGTTAATGCGCAATAATACTTGTATTATTTTATAGGCTCCTAAACACAAAATATAGTTAATG
This sequence comes from Crataerina pallida, assembly GCA_949710015.1. Lineage (NCBI taxonomy): Eukaryota > Metazoa > Arthropoda > Insecta > Diptera > Hippoboscidae > Crataerina > Crataerina pallida. The sequence continues at coordinate 20,059,351 of OX453289.1, forward strand.
CTCGTATTTGTGTGCAAGAACACATGTAACATTTTCATATATTTTCATGCATTCAAAAACACAAAATATAGTTAATGCGCAATAATACTTGTATTATTTTCATAGTCTCCTAAACACAAAATATAGTTAATGCTCATATTTGTGTGCAAGAACACTTGTAACATTTTCATATATTTTCATGCATTCAAAAACACAAAATATAGTTAATGCGCAATAATACTTGTATTATTTTATAGGCTCCTAAACACAAAATATAGTTAATGCTCGTATTTGTGTGCAAGAACACATGTAACATTTTCATATATTTTCATGCATTCAAAAACACAAAATATAGTTAATGCGCAATAATACTTGTATTATTTTATAGGCTCCTAAACACAAAATATAGTTAATGCTCGTATTTGTGTGCAAGAACACATGTAACATTTTCATATATTTTCATGCATTCAAAAACACAAAATATAGTTAATGCGCAATAATACTTGTATTATTTTATAGGCTCCTAAACACAAAATATAGTTAATGCTCGTATTTGTGTGCAAGAACACATGTAACATTTTCATATATTTTCATGCATTCAAAAACACAAAATATAGTTAATGCGCAATAATACTTGTATTATTTTCATAGTCTCCTAAACACAAAATATAGTTAATGCTCATATTTGTGTGCAAGAACACTTGTAACATTTTCATATATTTTCATGCATTCAAAAACACAAAATATAGTTAATGCGCAATAATACTTGTATTATTTTATAGGCTCCTAAACACAAAATATAGTTAATGCTCGTATTTGTGTGCAAGAACACATGTAACATTTTCATATATTTTCATGCATTCAAAAACACAAAATATAGTTAATGCGCAATAATACTTGTATTATTTTATAGGCTCCTAAACACAAAATATAGTTAATGCTCGTATTTGTGTGCAAGAACACATGTAACATTTTCATATATTTTCATGCATTCAAAAACACAAAATATAGTTAATGCGCAATAATACTTGTATTATTTTATAGGCTCCTAAACACAAAATATAGTTAATGCTCGTATTTGTGTGCAAGAACACATGTAACATTTTCATATATTTTCATGCATTCAAAAACACAAAATATAGTTAATGCGCAATAATACTTGTATTATTTTCATAGTCTCCTAAACACAAAATATAGTTAATGCTCATATTTGTGTGCAAGAACACTTGTAACATTTTCATATATTTTCATGCATTCAAAAACACAAAATATAGTTAATGCGCAATAATACTTGTATTATTTTATAGGCTCCTAAACACAAAATATAGTTAATGCTCGTATTTGTGTGCAAGAACACATGTAACATTTTCATAGATTTTCATGCATTCAAAAACACAAAATATAGTTAATGCGCAATAATACTTGTATTATTTTATAGGCTCCTAAACACAAAATATAGTTAATGCTCGTATTTGTGTGCAAGAACACATGTAACATTTTCATATATTTTCATGCATTCAAAAACACAAAATATAGTTAATGCGCAATAATACTTGTATTATTTTATAGGCTCCTAAACACAAAATGTAGTTAATGCTCATATTTGTGTGCAAGAACACTTGTAACATTTTCATATATTTTCATGCATTCAAAAACACAAAATATAGTTAATGCGCAATAATACTTGTATTATTTTATAGGCTCCTAAACACAAAATATAGTTAATGCTCGTATTTGTGTGCAAGAACACATGTAACATTTTCATATATTTTCATGCATTCAAAAACACAAAATATAGTTAATGCGCAATAATACTTGTATTATTTTCATAGTCTCCTAAACACAAAATATAGTTAATGCTCATATTTGTGTGCAAGAACACTTGTAACATTTTCATATATTTTCATGCATTCAAAAACACAAAATATAGTTAATGCGCAATAATACTTGTATTATTTTCATAGTCTCCTAAACACAAAATATAGTTAATGCTCATATTTGTGTGCAAGAACACTTGTAACATTTTCATATATTTTCATGCATTCAAAAACACAAAATATAGTTAATGCGCAATAATACTTGTATTATTTTCATAGGCTCCTAAACACAAAATATAGTTAATGCGCAATAATACTTGTATTATTTTATAGGCTCCTAAACACAAAATATAGTTAATGCTCGTATTTGTGTGCAAGAACACATGTAACATTTTCATATATTTTCATGCATTCAAAAACACAAAATATAGTTAATGCGCAATAATACTTGTATTATTTTCATAGGCTCCTAAACACAAAATATAGTTAATGCTCGTATTTGTGTGCAAGAACACATGTAACATTTTCATATATTTTCATGCATTCAAAAACACAAAATATAGTTAATGCGCAATAATACTTGTATTATTTTCATAGGCTCCTAAACACAAAATATAGTTAATGCTCATATTTGTGTGCAAGAACACTTGTCACATTTTCATGTATTTTCATGCATTCAAAAACACAAAATATAGTTAATGCGCAATAATACTTGTATTATTTTATAGGCTCCTAAACACAAAATATAGTTAATGCTCATATTTGTGTGCAAGAACACTTGTAACATTTTCATATATTTTCATGCATTCAAAAACACAAAATATAGTTAATGCGCAATAATACTTGTATTATTTTATAGGCTCCTAAACACAAAATGTAGTTAATGCTCATATTTGTGTGCAAGAACACTTGTAACATTTTCATATATTTTCATGCATTCAAAAACACAAAATATAGTTAATGCTCATATTTGTGTGCAAGAACACTTGTAACATTTTCATATATTTTCATGCATTCAAAAACACAAAATATAGTTAATGCGCAATAATACTTGTATTATTTTCATAGGCTCCTAAACACAAAATATAGTTAATGCTCGTATTTGTGTGCAAGAACACATGTAACATTTTCATATATTTTCATGCATTCAAAAACACAAAATATAGTTAATGCGCAATAATACTTGTATTATTTTCATAGTCTCCTAAACACAAAATATAGTTAATGCTCATATTTGTGTGCAAGAACACTTGTAACATTTTCATATATTTTCATGCATTCAAAAACACAAAATATAGTTAATGCGCAATAATACTTGTATTATTTTATAGGCTCCTAAACACAAAATATAGTTAATGCTCGTATTTGTGTGCAAGAACACATGTAACATTTTCATATATTTTCATGCATTCAAAAACACAAAATATAGTTAATGCGCAATAATACTTGTATTATTTTCATAGGCTCCTAAACACAAAATATAGTTAATGCTCGTATTTGTGTGCAAGAACACATGTAACATTTTCATATATTTTCATGCATTCAAAAACACAAAATATAGTTAATGCGCAATAATACTTGTATTATTTTCATAGTCTCCTAAACACAAAATATAGTTAATGCTCATATTTGTGTGCAAGAACACTTGTAACATTTTCATATATTTTCATGCATTCAAAAACACAAAATATAGTTAATGCGCAATAATACTTGTATTATTTTATAGGCTCCTAAACACAAAATATAGTTAATGCTCGTATTTGTGTGCAAGAACACATGTAACATTTTCATATATTTTCATGCATTCAAAAACACAAAATATAGTTAATGCGCAATAATACTTGTATTATTTTCATAGTCTCCTAAACACAAAATATAGTTAATGCTCATATTTGTGTGCAAGAACACTTGTAACATTTTCATATATTTTCATGCATTCAAAAACACAAAATATAGTTAATGCGCAATAATACTTGTATTATTTTATAGGCTCCTAAACACAAAATATAGTTAATGCTCGTATTTGTGTGCAAGAACACATGTAACATTTTCATATATTTTCATGCATTCAAAAACACAAAATATAGTTAATGCGCAATAATACTTGTATTATTTTCATAGGCTCCTAAACACAAAATATAGTTAATGCTCGTATTTGTGTGCAAGAACACATGTAACATTTTCATATATTTTCATGCATTCAAAAACACAAAATATAGTTAATGCGCAATAATACTTGTATTATTTTCATAGTCTCCTAAACACAAAATATAGTTAATGCTCATATTTGTGTGCAAGAACACTTGTAACATTTTCATATATTTTCATGCATTCAAAAACACAAAATATAGTTAATGCGCAATAATACTTGTATTATTTTATAGGCTCCTAAACACAAAATATAGTTAATGCTCGTATTTGTGTGCAAGAACACATGTAACATTTTCATATATTTTCATGCATTCAAAAACACAAAATATAGTTAATGCGCAATAATACTTGTATTATTTTCATAGGCTCCTAAACACAAAATATAGTTAATGCTCGTATTTGTGTGCAAGAACACATGTAACATTTTCATATATTTTCATGCATTCAAAAACACAAAATATAGTTAATGCGCAATAATACTTGTATTATTTTCATAGGCTCCTAAACACAAAATATAGTTAATGCTCGTATTTGTGTGCAAGAACACATGTAACATTTTCATATATTTTCATGCATTCAAAAACACAAAATATAGTTAATGCGCAATAATACTTGTATTATTTTCATAGTCTCCTAAACACAAAATATAGTTAATGCTCATATTTGTGTGCAAGAACACTTGTAACATTTTCATATATTTTCATGCATTCAAAAACACAAAATATAGTTAATGCGCAATAATACTTGTATTATTTTATAGGCTCCTAAACACAAAATATAGTTAATGCTCGTATTTGTGTGCAAGAACACATGTAACATTTTCATATATTTTCATGCATTCAAAAACACAAAATATAGTTAATGCGCAATAATACTTGTATTATTTTCATAGGCTCCTAAACACAAAATATAGTTAATGCTCGTATTTGTGTGCAAGAACACATGTAACATTTTCATATATTTTCATGCATTCAAAAACACAAAATATAGTTAATGCGCAATAATACTTGTATTATTTTCATAGGCTCCTAAACACAAAATATAGTTAATGCGCAATAATACTTGTATTATTTTATAGGCTCCTAAACACAAAATATAGTTAATGCTCGTATTTGTGTGCAAGAACACATGTAACATTTTCATATATTTTCATGCATTCAAAAACACAAAATATAGTTAATGCGCAATAATACTTGTATTATTTTCATAGGCTCCTAAACACAAAATATAGTTAATGCTCATATTTGTGTGCAAGAACACTTGTAACATTTTCATATATTTTCATGCATTCAAAAACACAAAATATAGTTAATGCGCAATAATACTTGTATTATTTTATAGGCTCCTAAACACAAAATGTAGTTAATGCTCATATTTGTGTGCAAGAACACTTGTAACATTTTCATATATTTTCATGCATTCAAAAACACAAAATATAGTTAATGCTCATATTTGTGTGCAAGAACACTTGTAACATTTTCATATATTTTCATGCATTCAAAAACACAAAATATAGTTAATGCGCAATAATACTTGTATTATTTTATAGGCTCCTAAACACAAAATATAGTTAATGCTCGTATTTGTGTGCAAGAACACATGTAACATTTTCATATATTTTCATGCATTCAAAAACACAAAATATAGTTAATGCGCAATAATACTTGTATTATTTTCATAGGCTCCTAAACACAAAATATAGTTAATGCTCGTATTTGTGTGCAAGAACACATGTAACATTTTCATATATTTTCATGCATTCAAAAACACAAAATATAGTTAATGCGCAATAATACTTGTATTATTTTCATAGGCTCCTAAACACAAAATATAGTTAATGCGCAATAATACTTGTATTATTTTATAGGCTCCTAAACACAAAATATAGTTAATGCTCGTATTTGTGTGCAAGAACACATGTAACATTTTCATATATTTTCATGCATTCAAAAACACAAAATATAGTTAATGCGCAATAATACTTGTATTATTTTCATAGGCTCCTAAACACAAAATATAGTTAATGCTCATATTTGTGTGCAAGAACACTTGTAACATTTTCATATATTTTCATGCATTCAAAAACACAAAATATAGTTAATGCGCAATAATACTTGTATTATTTTATAGGCTCCTAAACACAAAATGTAGTTAATGCTCATATTTGTGTGCAAGAACACTTGTCACATTTTCATGTATTTTCATGCATTCAAAAACACAAAATATAGTTAATGCGCAATAATACTTGTATTATTTTATAGGCTCCTAAACACAAAATATAGTTAATGCTCATATTTGTGTGCAAGAACACTTGTAACATTTTCATATATTTTCATGCATTCAAAAACACAAAATATAGTTAATGCGCAATAATACTTGTATTATTTTATAGGCTCCTAAACACAAAATATAGTTAATGCTCGTATTTGTGTGCAAGAACACATGTAACATTTTCATATATTTTCATGCATTCAAAAACACAAAATATAGTTAATGCGCAATAATACTTGTATTATTTTCATAGTCTCCTAAACACAAAATATAGTTAATGCTCATATTTGTGTGCAAGAACACTTGTAACATTTTCATATATTTTCATGCATTCAAAAACACAAAATATAGTTAATGCGCAATAATACTTGTATTATTTTCATAGTCTCCTAAACACAAAATATAGTTAATGCTCATATTTGTGTGCAAGAACACTTGTAACATTTTCATATATTTTCATGCATTCAAAAACACAAAATATAGTTAATGCGCAATAATACTTGTATTATTTTCATAGGCTCCTAAACACAAAATATAGTTAATGCGCAATAATACTTGTATTATTTTATAGGCTCCTAAACACAAAATATAGTTAATGCTCGTATTTGTGTGCAAGAACACATGTAACATTTTCATATATTTTCATGCATTCAAAAACACAAAATATAGTTAATGCGCAATAATACTTGTATTATTTTCATAGGCTCCTAAACACAAAATATAGTTAATGCTCGTATTTGTGTGCAAGAACACATGTAACATTTTCATATATTTTCATGCATTCAAAAACACAAAATATAGTTAATGCGCAATAATACTTGTATTATTTTCATAGGCTCCTAAACACAAAATATAGTTAATGCTCATATTTGTGTGCAAGAACACTTGTCACATTTTCATGTATTTTCATGCATTCAAAAACACAAAATATAGTTAATGCGCAATAATACTTGTATTATTTTATAGGCTCCTAAACACAAAATATAGTTAATGCTCATATTTGTGTGCAAGAACACTTGTAACATTTTCATATATTTTCATGCATTCAAAAACACAAAATATAGTTAATGCGCAATAATACTTGTATTATTTTATAGGCTCCTAAACACAAAATGTAGTTAATGCTCATATTTGTGTGCAAGAACACTTGTAACATTTTCATATATTTTCATGCATTCAAAAACACAAAATATAGTTAATGCTCATATTTGTGTGCAAGAACACTTGTAACATTTTCATATATTTTCATGCATTCAAAAACACAAAATATAGTTAATGCGCAATAATACTTGTATTATTTTCATAGGCTCCTAAACACAAAATATAGTTAATGCTCGTATTTGTGTGCAAGAACACATGTAACATTTTCATATATTTTCATGCATTCAAAAACACAAAATATAGTTAATGCGCAATAATACTTGTATTATTTTCATAGTCTCCTAAACACAAAATATAGTTAATGCTCATATTTGTGTGCAAGAACACTTGTAACATTTTCATATATTTTCATGCATTCAAAAACACAAAATATAGTTAATGCGCAATAATACTTGTATTATTTTATAGGCTCCTAAACACAAAATATAGTTAATGCTCGTATTTGTGTGCAAGAACACATGTAACATTTTCATATATTTTCATGCATTCAAAAACACAAAATATAGTTAATGCGCAATAATACTTGTATTATTTTCATAGGCTCCTAAACACAAAATATAGTTAATGCTCGTATTTGTGTGCAAGAACACATGTAACATTTTCATATATTTTCATGCATTCAAAAACACAAAATATAGTTAATGCGCAATAATACTTGTATTATTTTCATAGTCTCCTAAACACAAAATATAGTTAATGCTCATATTTGTGTGCAAGAACACTTGTAACATTTTCATATATTTTCATGCATTCAAAAACACAAAATATAGTTAATGCGCAATAATACTTGTATTATTTTATAGGCTCCTAAACACAAAATATAGTTAATGCTCGTATTTGTGTGCAAGAACACATGTAACATTTTCATATATTTTCATGCATTCAAAAACACAAAATATAGTTAATGCGCAATAATACTTGTATTATTTTCATAGTCTCCTAAACACAAAATATAGTTAATGCTCATATTTGTGTGCAAGAACACTTGTAACATTTTCATATATTTTCATGCATTCAAAAACACAAAATATAGTTAATGCGCAATAATACTTGTATTATTTTATAGGCTCCTAAACACAAAATATAGTTAATGCTCGTATTTGTGTGCAAGAACACATGTAACATTTTCATATATTTTCATGCATTCAAAAACACAAAATATAGTTAATGCGCAATAATACTTGTATTATTTTCATAGGCTCCTAAACACAAAATATAGTTAATGCTCGTATTTGTGTGCAAGAACACATGTAACATTTTCATATATTTTCATGCATTCAAAAACACAAAATATAGTTAATGCGCAATAATACTTGTATTATTTTCATAGTCTCCTAAACACAAAATATAGTTAATGCTCATATTTGTGTGCAAGAACACTTGTAACATTTTCATATATTTTCATGCATTCAAAAACACAAAATATAGTTAATGCGCAATAATACTTGTATTATTTTATAGGCTCCTAAACACAAAATATAGTTAATGCTCGTATTTGTGTGCAAGAACACATGTAACATTTTCATATATTTTCATGCATTCAAAAACACAAAATATAGTTAATGCGCAATAATACTTGTATTATTTTCATAGGCTCCTAAACACAAAATATAGTTAATGCTCGTATTTGTGTGCAAGAACACATGTAACATTTTCATATATTTTCATGCATTCAAAAACACAAAATATAGTTAATGCGCAATAATACTTGTATTATTTTCATAGGCTCCTAAACACAAAATATAGTTAATGCTCGTATTTGTGTGCAAGAACACATGTAACATTTTCATATATTTTCATGCATTCAAAAACACAAAATATAGTTAATGCGCAATAATACTTGTATTATTTTCATAGTCTCCTAAACACAAAATATAGTTAATGCTCATATTTGTGTGCAAGAACACTTGTAACATTTTCATATATTTTCATGCATTCAAAAACACAAAATATAGTTAATGCGCAATAATACTTGTATTATTTTATAGGCTCCTAAACACAAAATATAGTTAATGCTCGTATTTGTGTGCAAGAACACATGTAACATTTTCATATATTTTCATGCATTCAAAAACACAAAATATAGTTAATGCGCAATAATACTTGTATTATTTTCATAGGCTCCTAAACACAAAATATAGTTAATGCTCGTATTTGTGTGCAAGAACACATGTAACATTTTCATATATTTTCATGCATTCAAAAACACAAAATATAGTTAATGCGCAATAATACTTGTATTATTTTCATAGGCTCCTAAACACAAAATATAGTTAATGCGCAATAATACTTGTATTATTTTATAGGCTCCTAAACACAAAATATAGTTAATGCTCGTATTTGTGTGCAAGAACACATGTAACATTTTCATATATTTTCATGCATTCAAAAACACAAAATATAGTTAATGCGCAATAATACTTGTATTATTTTCATAGGCTCCTAAACACAAAATATAGTTAATGCTCATATTTGTGTGCAAGAACACTTGTAACATTTTCATATATTTTCATGCATTCAAAAACACAAAATATAGTTAATGCGCAATAATACTTGTATTATTTTATAGGCTCCTAAACACAAAATGTAGTTAATGCTCATATTTGTGTGCAAGAACACTTGTAACATTTTCATATATTTTCATGCATTCAAAAACACAAAATATAGTTAATGCTCATATTTGTGTGCAAGAACACTTGTAACATTTTCATATATTTTCATGCATTCAAAAACACAAAATATAGTTAATGCGCAATAATACTTGTATTATTTTATAGGCTCCTAAACACAAAATATAGTTAATGCTCGTATTTGTGTGCAAGAACACATGTAACATTTTCATATATTTTCATGCATTCAAAAACACAAAATATAGTTAATGCGCAATAATACTTGTATTATTTTCATAGGCTCCTAAACACAAAATATAGTTAATGCTCGTATTTGTGTGCAAGAACACATGTAACATTTTCATATATTTTCATGCATTCAAAAACACAAAATATAGTTAATGCGCAATAATACTTGTATTATTTTCATAGGCTCCTAAACACAAAATATAGTTAATGCGCAATAATACTTGTATTATTTTATAGGCTCCTAAACACAAAATATAGTTAATGCTCGTATTTGTGTGCAAGAACACATGTAACATTTTCATATATTTTCATGCATTCAAAAACACAAAATATAGTTAATGCGCAATAATACTTGTATTATTTTCATAGGCTCCTAAACACAAAATATAGTTAATGCTCATATTTGTGTGCAAGAACACTTGTAACATTTTCATATATTTTCATGCATTCAAAAACACAAAATATAGTTAATGCGCAATAATACTTGTATTATTTTATAGGCTCCTAAACACAAAATGTAGTTAATGCTCATATTTGTGTGCAAGAACACTTGTAACATTTTCATATATTTTCATGCATTCAAAAACACAAAATATAGTTAATGCTCATATTTGTGTGCAAGAACACTTGTAACATTTTCATATATTTTCATGCATTCAAAAACACAAAATATAGTTAATGCGCAATAATACTTGTATTATTTTATAGGCTCCTAAACACAAAATATAGTTAATGCTCGTATTTGTGTGCAAGAACACATGTAACATTTTCATATATTTTCATGCATTCAAAAACACAAAATATAGTTAATGCGCAATAATACTTGTATTATTTTCATAGGCTCCTAAACACAAAATATAGTTAATGCTCGTATTTGTGTGCAAGAACACATGTAACATTTTCATATATTTTCATGCATTCAAAAACACAAAATATAGTTAATGCGCAATAATACTTGTATTATTTTCATAGGCTCCTAAACACAAAATATAGTTAATGCGCAATAATACTTGTATTATTTTATAGGCTCCTAAACACAAAATATAGTTAATGCTCGTATTTGTGTGCAAGAACACATGTAACATTTTCATATATTTTCATGCATTCAAAAACACAAAATATAGTTAATGCGCAATAATACTTGTATTATTTTCATAGGCTCCTAAACACAAAATATAGTTAATGCTCATATTTGTGTGCAAGAACACTTGTAACATTTTCATATATTTTCATGCATTCAAAAACACAAAATATAGTTAATGCGCAATAATACTTGTATTATTTTATAGGCTCCTAAACACAAAATGTAGTTAATGCTCATATTTGTGTGCAAGAACACTTGTAACATTTTCATATATTTTCATGCATTCAAAAACACAAAATATAGTTAATGCTCATATTTGTGTGCAAGAACACTTGTAACATTTTCATATATTTTCATGCATTCAAAAACACAAAATATAGTTAATGCGCAATAATACTTGTATTATTTTATAGGCTCCTAAACACAAAATATAGTTAATGCTCGTATTTGTGTGCAAGAACACATGTAACATTTTCATATATTTTCATGCATTCAAAAACACAAAATATAGTTAATGCGCAATAATACTTGTATTATTTTCATAGTCTCCTAAACACAAAATATAGTTAATGCTCATATTTGTGTGCAAGAACACTTGTAACATTTTCATATATTTTCATGCATTCAAAAACACAAAATATAGTTAATGCGCAATAATACTTGTATTATTTTATAGGCTCCTAAACACAAAATATAGTTAATGCTCGTATTTGTGTGCAAGAACACATGTAACATTTTCATATATTTTCATGCATTCAAAAACACAAAATATAGTTAATGCGCAATAATACTTGTATTATTTTCATAGGCTCCTAAACACAAAATATAGTTTATGCTCGTATTTGTGTGCAAGAACACATGTAACATTTTCATATATTTTCATGCATTCAAAAACACAAAATATAGTTAATGCGCAATAATACTTGTATTATTTTCATAGTCTCCTAAACACAAAATATAGTTAATGCTCATATTTGTGTGCAAGAACACTTGTAACATTTTCATATATTTTCATGCATTCAAAAACACAAAATATAGTTAATGCGCAATAATACTTGTATTATTTTATAGGCTCCTAAACACAAAATATAGTTAATGCTCGTATTTGTGTGCAAGAACACATGTAACATTTTCATATATTTTCATGCATTCAAAAACACAAAATATAGTTAATGCGCAATAATACTTGTATTATTTTCATAGGCTCCTAAACACAAAATATAGTTAATGCTCGTATTTGTGTGCAAGAACACATGTAACATTTTCATATATTTTCATGCATTCAAAAACACAAAATATAGTTAATGCGCAATAATACTTGTATTATTTTCATAGGCTCCTAAACACAAAATATAGTTAATGCTCGTATTTGTGTGCAAGAACACATGTAACATTTTCATATATTTTCATGCATTCAAAAACACAAAATATAGTTAATGCGCAATAATACTTGTATTATTTTCATAGTCTCCTAAACACAAAATATAGTTAATGCTCATATTTGTGTGCAAGAACACTTGTAACATTTTCATATATTTTCATGCATTCAAAAACACAAAATATAGTTAATGCGCAATAATACTTGTATTATTTTATAGGCTCCTAAACACAAAATATAGTTAATGCTCGTATTTGTGTGCAAGAACACATGTAACATTTTCATATATTTTCATGCATTCAAAAACACAAAATATAGTTAATGCGCAATAATACTTGTATTATTTTCATAGGCTCCTAAACACAAAATATAGTTAATGCTCGTATTTGTGTGCAAGAACACATGTAACATTTTCATATATTTTCATGCATTCAAAAACACAAAATATAGTTAATGCGCAATAATACTTGTATTATTTTCATAGGCTCCTAAACACAAAATATAGTTAATGCGCAATAATACTTGTATTATTTTATAGGCTCCTAAACACAAAATATAGTTAATGCTCGTATTTGTGTGCAAGAACACATGTAACATTTTCATATATTTTCATGCATTCAAAAACACAAAATATAGTTAATGCGCAATAATACTTGTATTATTTTCATAGGCTCCTAAACACAAAATATAGTTAATGCTCGTATTTGTGTGCAAGAACACATGTAACATTTTCATATATTTTCATGCATTCAAAAACACAAAATATAGTTAATGCGCAATAATACTTGTATTATTTTCATAGTCTCCTAAACACAAAATATAGTTAATGCTCATATTTGTGTGCAAGAACACTTGTAACATTTTCATATATTTTCATGCATTCAAAAACACAAAATATAGTTAATGCGCAATAATACTTGTATTATTTTATAGGCTCCTAAACACAAAATATAGTTAATGCTCGTATTTGTGTGCAAGAACACATGTAACATTTTCATATATTTTCATGCATTCAAAAACACAAAATATAGTTAATGCGCAATAATACTTGTATTATTTTATAGGCTCCTAAACACAAAATATAGTTAATGCTCGTATTTGTGTGCAAGAACACATGTAACATTTTCATATATTTTCATGCATTCAAAAACACAAAATATAGTTAATGCGCAATAATACTTGTATTATTTTATAGGCTCCTAAACACAAAATATAGTTAATGCTCGTATTTGTGTGCAAGAACACATGTAACATTTTCATATATTTTCATGCATTCAAAAACACAAAATATAGTTAATGCGCAATAATACTTGTATTATTTTCATAGTCTCCTAAACACAAAATATAGTTAATGCTCATATTTGTGTGCAAGAACACTTGTAACATTTTCATATATTTTCATGCATTCAAAAACACAAAATATAGTTAATGCGCAATAATACTTGTATTATTTTCATAGTCTCCTAAACACAAAATATAGTTAATGCTCATATTTGTGTGCAAGAACACTTGTAACATTTTCATATATTTTCATGCATTCAAAAACACAAAATATAGTTAATGCGCAATAATACTTGTATTATTTTATAGGCTCCTAAACACAAAATATAGTTAATGCTCGTATTTGTGTGCAAGAACACATGTAACATTTTCATAGATTTTCATGCATTCAAAAACACAAAATATAGTTAATGCGCAATAATACTTGTATTATTTTATAGGCTCCTAAACACAAAATATAGTTAATGCTCGTATTTGTGTGCAAGAACACATGTAACATTTTCATATATTTTCATGCATTCAAAAACACAAAATATAGTTAATGCGCAATAATACTTGTATTATTTTATAGGCTCCTAAACACAAAATATAGTTAATGCTCGTATTTGTGTGCAAGAACACATGTAACATTTTCATATATTTTCATGCATTCAAAAACACAAAATATAGTTAATGCGCAATAATACTTGTATTATTTTCATAGTCTCCTAAACACAAAATATAGTTAATGCTCATATTTGTGTGCAAGAACACTTGTAACATTTTCATATATTTTCATGCATTCAAAAACACAAAATATAGTTAATGCGCAATAATACTTGTATTATTTTATAGGCTCCTAAACACAAAATATAGTTAATGCTCGTATTTGTGTGCAAGAACACATGTAACATTTTCATATATTTTCATGCATTCAAAAACACAAAATATAGTTAATGCGCAATAATACTTGTATTATTTTATAGGCTCCTAAACACAAAATATAGTTAATGCTCGTATTTGTGTGCAAGAACACATGTAACATTTTCATATATTTTCATGCATTCAAAAACACAAAATATAGTTAATGCGCAATAATACTTGTATTATTTTCATAGTCTCCTAAACACAAAATATAGTTAATGCTCATATTTGTGTGCAAGAACACTTGTAACATTTTCATATATTTTCATGCATTCAAAAACACAAAATATAGTTAATGCGCAATAATACTTGTATTATTTTATAGGCTCCTAAACACAAAATATAGTTAATGCTCGTATTTGTGTGCAAGAACACATGTAACATTTTCATATATTTTCATGCATTCAAAAACACAAAATATAGTTAATGCGCAATAATACTTGTATTATTTTATAGGCTCCTAAACACAAAATATAGTTAATGCTCGTATTTGTGTGCAAGAACACATGTAACATTTTCATATATTTTCATGCATTCAAAAACACAAAATATAGTTAATGCGCAATAATACTTGTATTATTTTATAGGCTCCTAAACACAAAATATAGTTAATGCTCGTATTTGTGTGCAAGAACACATGTAACATTTTCATATATTTTCATGCATTCAAAAACACAAAATATAGTTAATGCGCAATAATACTTGTATTATTTTATAGGCTCCTAAACACAAAATATAGTTAATGCTCGTATTTGTGTGCAAGAACACATGTAACATTTTCATATATTTTCATGCATTCAAAAACACAAAATATAGTTAATGCGCAATAATACTTGTATTATTTTCATAGTCTCCTAAACACAAAATATAGTTAATGCTCATATTTGTGTGCAAGAACACTTGTAACATTTTCATATATTTTCATGCATTCAAAAACACAAAATATAGTTAATGCGCAATAATACTTGTATTATTTTATAGGCTCCTAAACACAAAATATAGTTAATGCTCGTATTTGTGTGCAAGAACACATGTAACATTTTCATAGATTTTCATGCATTCAAAAACACAAAATATAGTTAATGCGCAATAATACTTGTATTATTTTATAGGCTCCTAAACACAAAATATAGTTAATGCTCGTATTTGTGTGCAAGAACACATGTAACATTTTCATATATTTTCATGCATTCAAAAACACAAAATATAGTTAATGCGCAATAATACTTGTATTATTTTATAGGCTCCTAAACACAAAATATAGTTAATGCTCGTATTTGTGTGCAAGAACACATGTAACATTTTCATATATTTTCATGCATTCAAAAACACAAAATATAGTTAATGCGCAATAATACTTGTATTATTTTCATAGTCTCCTAAACACAAAATATAGTTAATGCTCATATTTGTGTGCAAGAACACTTGTAACATTTTCATATATTTTCATGCATTCAAAAACACAAAATATAGTTAATGCGCAATAATACTTGTATTATTTTATAGGCTCCTAAACACAAAATATAGTTAATGCTCGTATTTGTGTGCAAGAACACATGTAACATTTTCATATATTTTCATGCATTCAAAAACACAAAATATAGTTAATGCGCAATAATACTTGTATTATTTTATAGGCTCCTAAACACAAAATATAGTTAATGCTCGTATTTGTGTGCAAGAACACATGTAACATTTTCATATATTTTCATGCATTCAAAAACACAAAATATAGTTAATGCGCAATAATACTTGTATTATTTTCATAGTCTCCTAAACACAAAATATAGTTAATGCTCATATTTGTGTGCAAGAACACTTGTAACATTTTCATATATTTTCATGCATTCAAAAACACAAAATATAGTTAATGCGCAATAATACTTGTATTATTTTATAGGCTCCTAAACACAAAATATAGTTAATGCTCGTATTTGTGTGCAAGAACACATGTAACATTTTCATATATTTTCATGCATTCAAAAACACAAAATATAGTTAATGCGCAATAATACTTGTATTATTTTATAGGCTCCTAAACACAAAATATAGTTAATGCTCGTATTTGTGTGCAAGAACACATGTAACATTTTCATATATTTTCATGCATTCAAAAACACAAAATATAGTTAATGCGCAATAATACTTGTATTATTTTATAGGCTCCTAAACACAAAATATAGTTAATGCTCGTATTTGTGTGCAAGAACACATGTAACATTTTCATATATTTTCATGCATTCAAAAACACAAAATATAGTTAATGCGCAATAATACTTGTATTATTTTATAGGCTCCTAAACACAAAATATAGTTAATGCTCGTATTTGTGTGCAAGAACACATGTAACATTTTCATATATTTTCATGCATTCAAAAACACAAAATATAGTTAATGCGCAATAATACTTGTATTATTTTATAGGCTCCTAAACACAAAATATAGTTAATGCTCGTATTTGTGTGCAAGAACACATGTAACATTTTCATATATTTTCATGCATTCAAAAACACAAAATATAGTTAATGCGCAATAATACTTGTATTATTTTATAGGCTCCTAAACACAAAATATAGTTAATGCTCGTATTTGTGTGCAAGAACACATGTAACATTTTCATATATTTTCATGCATTCAAAAACACAAAATATAGTTAATGCGCAATAATACTTGTATTATTTTCATAGTCTCCTAAACACAAAATATAGTTAATGCTCATATTTGTGTGCAAGAACACTTGTAACATTTTCATATATTTTCATGCATTCAAAAACACAAAATATAGTTAATGCGCAATAATACTTGTATTATTTTATAGGCTCCTAAACACAAAATATAGTTAATGCTCGTATTTGTGTGCAAGAACACATGTAACATTTTCATAGATTTTCATGCATTCAAAAACACAAAATATAGTTAATGCGCAATAATACTTGTATTATTTTATAGGCTCCTAAACACAAAATATAGTTAATGCTCGTATTTGTGTGCAAGAACACATGTAACATTTTCATATATTTTCATGCATTCAAAAACACAAAATATAGTTAATGCGCAATAATACTTGTATTATTTTATAGGCTCCTAAACACAAAATATAGTTAATGCTCGTATTTGTGTGCAAGAACACATGTAACATTTTCATATATTTTCATGCATTCAAAAACACAAAATATAGTTAATGCGCAATAATACTTGTATTATTTTCATAGTCTCCTAAACACAAAATATAGTTAATGCTCATATTTGTGTGCAAGAACACTTGTAACATTTTCATATATTTTCATGCATTCAAAAACACAAAATATAGTTAATGCGCAATAATACTTGTATTATTTTATAGGCTCCTAAACACAAAATATAGTTAATGCTCGTATTTGTGTGCAAGAACACATGTAACATTTTCATATATTTTCATGCATTCAAAAACACAAAATATAGTTAATGCGCAATAATACTTGTATTATTTTATAGGCTCCTAAACACAAAATATAGTTAATGCTCGTATTTGTGTGCAAGAACACATGTAACATTTTCATATATTTTCATGCATTCAAAAACACAAAATATAGTTAATGCGCAATAATACTTGTATTATTTTCATAGTCTCCTAAACACAAAATATAGTTAATGCTCATATTTGTGTGCAAGAACACTTGTAACATTTTCATATATTTTCATGCATTCAAAAACACAAAATATAGTTAATGCGCAATAATACTTGTATTATTTTATAGGCTCCTAAACACAAAATATAGTTAATGCTCGTATTTGTGTGCAAGAACACATGTAACATTTTCATAGATTTTCATGCATTCAAAAACACAAAATATAGTTAATGCGCAATAATACTTGTATTATTTTATAGGCTCCTAAACACAAAATATAGTTAATGCTCGTATTTGTGTGCAAGAACACATGTAACATTTTCATATATTTTCATGCATTCAAAAACACAAAATATAGTTAATGCGCAATAATACTTGTATTATTTTATAGGCTCCTAAACACAAAATGTAGTTAATGCTCATATTTGTGTGCAAGAACACTTGTAACATTTTCATATATTTTCATGCATTCAAAAACACAAAATATAGTTAATGCGCAATAATACTTGTATTATTTTATAGGCTCCTAAACACAAAATATAGTTAATGCTCGTATTTGTGTGCAAGAACACATGTAACATTTTCATATATTTTCATGCATTCAAAAACACAAA
The DNA here is from genome assembly GCA_949710015.1 of Crataerina pallida. Taxonomy (NCBI): domain Eukaryota; kingdom Metazoa; phylum Arthropoda; class Insecta; order Diptera; family Hippoboscidae; genus Crataerina; species Crataerina pallida. The sequence goes on from OX453289.1 coordinate 20,078,456, forward strand.
ATATAGTTAATGCGCAATAATACTTGTATTATTTTCATAGTCTCCTAAACACAAAATATAGTTAATGCTCATATTTGTGTGCAAGAACACTTGTAACATTTTCATATATTTTCATGCATTCAAAAACACAAAATATAGTTAATGCGCAATAATACTTGTATTATTTTCATAGTCTCCTAAACACAAAATATAGTTAATGCTCATATTTGTGTGCAAGAACACTTGTAACATTTTCATATATTTTCATGCATTCAAAAACACAAAATATAGTTAATGCGCAATAATACTTGTATTATTTTCATAGGCTCCTAAACACAAAATATAGTTAATGCGCAATAATACTTGTATTATTTTATAGGCTCCTAAACACAAAATATAGTTAATGCTCGTATTTGTGTGCAAGAACACATGTAACATTTTCATATATTTTCATGCATTCAAAAACACAAAATATAGTTAATGCGCAATAATACTTGTATTATTTTCATAGGCTCCTAAACACAAAATATAGTTAATGCTCGTATTTGTGTGCAAGAACACATGTAACATTTTCATATATTTTCATGCATTCAAAAACACAAAATATAGTTAATGCGCAATAATACTTGTATTATTTTCATAGGCTCCTAAACACAAAATATAGTTAATGCTCATATTTGTGTGCAAGAACACTTGTCACATTTTCATGTATTTTCATGCATTCAAAAACACAAAATATAGTTAATGCGCAATAATACTTGTATTATTTTATAGGCTCCTAAACACAAAATATAGTTAATGCTCATATTTGTGTGCAAGAACACTTGTCACATTTTCATGTATTTTCATGCATTCAAAAACACAAAATATAGTTAATGCGCAATAATGCTTGTATTATTTTCATAGGCTCCTAAACACAAAATATAGTTAATGCTCATATTTGTGTGCAAGAACACATGTAACATTTTCATATATTTTCATGCATTCAAAAACACAAAATATAGTTAATGCGCAATAATACTTGTATTATTTTCATAGGCTCCTAAACACAAAATATAGTTAATGCTCGTATTTGTGTGCAAGAACACATGTAACATTTTCATATATTTTCATGCATTCAAAAACACAAAATATAGTTAATGCGCAATAATACTTGTATTATTTTCATAGGCTCCTAAACACAAAATATAGTTAATGCTCGTATTTGTGTGCAAGAACACATGTAACATTTTCATATATTTTCATGCATTCAAAAACACAAAATATAGTTAATGCGCAATAATACTTGTATTATTTTCATAGGCTCCTAAACACAAAATATAGTTAATGCTCATATTTGTGTGCAAGAACACATGTAACATTTTCATGTATTTTCATGCATTCAAAAACACAAAATATAGTTAATGCGCAATAATACTTGTATTATTTTCATAGGCTCCTAAACACAAAATATAGTTAATGCTCATATTTGTGTGCAAGAACACTTGTCACATTTTCATGTATTTTCATGCATTCAAAAACACAAAATATAGTTAATGCGCAATAATACTTGTATTATTTTATAGGCTCCTAAACACAAAATATAGTTAATGCTCATATTTGTGTGCAAGAACACTTGTCACATTTTCATGTATTTTCATGCATTCAAAAACACAAAATATAGTTAATGCGCAATAATGCTTGTATTATTTTCATAGGCTCCTAAACACAAAATATAGTTAATGCTCATATTTGTGTGCAAGAACACATGTAACATTTTCATATATTTTCATGCATTCAAAAACACAAAATATAGTTAATGCGCAATAATGCTTGTATTATTTTATAGGCTCCTAAACACAAAATATAGTTAATGCTCATATTTGTGTGCAAGAACACTTGTCACATTTTCATGTATTTTCATGCATTCAAAAACACAAAATATAGTTAATGCGCAATAATGCTTGTATTATTTTCATAGGCTCCTAAACACAAAATATAGTTAATGCTCATATTTGTGTGCAAGAACACATGTAACATTTTCATGTATTTTCATGCATTCAAAAACACAAAATATAGTTAATGCGCAATAATACTTGTATTATTTTCATAGGCTCCTAAACACAAAATATAGTTAATGCTCATATTTGTGTGCAAGAACACTTGTAACATTTTCATATATTTTCATGCATTCAAAAACACAAAATATAGTTAATGCGCAATAATACTTGTATTATTTTCATAGGCTCCTAAACACAAAATATAGTTAATGCGCAATAATGCTTGTATTATTTTCATAGGCTCCTAAACACAAAATATAGTTAATGCTCATATTTGTGTGCAAGAACACATGTAACATTTTCATGTATTTTCATGCATTCAAAAACACAAAATATAGTTAATGCGCAATAATACTTGTATTATTTTCATAGGCTCCTAAACACAAAATATAGTTAATGCTCATATTTGTGTGCAAGAACACTTGTCACATTTTCATGTATTTTCATGCATTCAAAAACACAAAATATAGTTAATGCGCAATAATACTTGTATTATTTTATAGGCTCCTAAACACAAAATATAGTTAATGCTCATATTTGTGTGCAAGAACACATGTAACATTTTCATATATTTTCATGCATTCAAAAACACAAAATATAGTTAATGCGCAATAATACTTGTATTATTTTCATAGGCTCCTAAACACAAAATATAGTTAATGCTCATATTTGTGTGCAAGAACACATGTAACATTTTCATGTATTTTCATGCATTCAAAAACACAAAATATAGTTAATGCGCAATAATACTTGTATTATTTTATAGGCTCCTAAACACAAAATATAGTTAATGCTCATATTTGTGTGCAAGAACACTTGTCACATTTTCATGTATTTTCATGCATTCAAAAACACAAAATATAGTTAATGCGCAATAATACTTGTATTATTTTATAGGCTCCTAAACACAAAATATAGTTAATGCTCATATTTGTGTGCAAGAACACTTGTCACATTTTCATGTATTTTCATGCATTCAAAAACACAAAATATAGTTAATGCGCAATAATACTTGTATTATTTTCATAGGCTCCTAAACACAAAATATAGTTAATGCTCATATTTGTGTGCAAGAACACATGTAACATTTTCATATATTTTCATGCATTCAAAAACACAAAATATAGTTAATGCGCAATAATACTTGTATTATTTTCATAGGCTCCTAAACACAAAATATAGTTAATGCTCATATTTGTGTGCAAGAACACATGTAACATTTTCATGTATTTTCATGCATTCAAAAACACAAAATATAGTTAATGCGCAATAATACTTGTATTATTTTCATAGGCTCCTAAACACAAAATATAGTTAATGCTCATATTTGTGTGCAAGAACACATGTAACATTTTCATGTATTTTCATGCATTCAAAAACACAAAATATAGTTAATGCGCAATAATACTTGTATTATTTTCATAGTCTCCTAAACACAAAATATAGTTAATGCTCATATTTGTGTGCAAGAACACATGTAACATTTTCATATATTTTCATGCATTCAAAAACACAAAATATAGTTAATGCGCAATAATACTTGTATTATTTTCATAGGCTCCTAAACACAAAATATAGTTAATGCTCGTATTTGTGTGCAAGAACACATGTAACATTTTCATATATTTTCATGCATTCAAAAACACAAAATATAGTTAATGCGCAATAATACTTGTATTATTTTCATAGGCTCCTAAACACAAAATATAGTTAATGCTCATATTTGTGTGCAAGAACACATGTAACATTTTCATGTATTTTCATGCATTCAAAAACACAAAATATAGTTAATGCGCAATAATACTTGTATTATTTTATAGGCTCCTAAACACAAAATATAGTTAATGCTCATATTTGTGTGCAAGAACACTTGTCACATTTTCATGTATTTTCATGCATTCAAAAACACAAAATATAGTTAATGCGCAATAATACTTGTATTATTTTATAGGCTCCTAAACACAAAATATAGTTAATGCTCATATTTGTGTGCAAGAACACATGTAACATTTTCATATATTTTCATGCATTCAAAAACACAAAATATAGTTAATGCGCAATAATGCTTGTATTATTTTCATAGGCTCCTAAACACAAAATATAGTTAATGCTCATATTTGTGTGCAAGAACACTTGTCACATTTTCATGTATTTTCATGCATTCAAAAACACAAAATATAGTTAATGCGCAATAATACTTGTATTATTTTATAGGCTCCTAAACACAAAATATAGTTAATGCTCATATTTGTGTGCAAGAACACTTGTCACATTTTCATGTATTTTCATGCATTCAAAAACACAAAATATAGTTAATGCGCAATAATACTTGTATTATTTTATAGGCTCCTAAACACAAAATATAGTTAATGCTCATATTTGTGTGCAAGAACACTTGTCACATTTTCATGTATTTTCATGCATTCAAAAACACAAAATATAGTTAATGCGCAATAATGCTTGTATTATTTTCATAGGTTCCTAAACACAAAATATAGTTAATGCTCATATTTGTGTGCAAGAACACATGTAACATTTTCATATATTTTCATGCATTCAAAAACACAAAATATAGTTAATGCGCAATAATGCTTGTATTATTTTCATAGGCTCCTAAACACAAAATATAGTTAATGCTCATATTTGTGTGCAAGAACACTTGTCACATTTTCATGTATTTTCATGCATTCAAAAACACAAAATATAGTTAATGCGCAATAATACTTGTATTATTTTATAGGCTCCTAAACACAAAATATAGTTAATGCTCATATTTGTGTGCAAGAACACTTGTCACATTTTCATGTATTTTCATGCATTCAAAAACACAAAATATAGTTAATGCGCAATAATACTTGTATTATTTTCATAGGCTCCTAAACACAAAATATAGTTAATGCTCATATTTGTGTGCAAGAACACTTGTCACATTTTCATGTATTTTCATGCATTCAAAAACACAAAATATAGTTAATGCGCAATAATACTTGTATTATTTTCATAGGCTCCTAAACACAAAATATAGTTAATGCTCGTATTTGTGTGCAAGAACACATGTAACACTTTCATGTATTTTCATGCATTCAAAAACACAAAATATAGTTAATGCGCAATAATACTTGTATTATTTTCATAGTCTCCTAAACACAAAATATAGTTAATGCTCATATTTGTGTGCAAGAACACATGTAACATTTTCATATATTTTCATGCATTCAAAAACACAAAATATAGTTAATGCGCAATAATACTTGTATTATTTTCATAGGCTCCTAAACACAAAATATAGTTAATGCTCGTATTTGTGTGCAAGAACACATGTAACATTTTCATATATTTTCATGCATTCAAAAACACAAAATATAGTTAATGCGCAATAATACTTGTATTATTTTCATAGGCTCCTAAACACAAAATATAGTTAATGCTCATATTTGTGTGCAAGAACACATGTAACATTTTCATGTATTTTCATGCATTCAAAAACACAAAATATAGTTAATGCGCAATAATACTTGTATTATTTTATAGGCTCCTAAACACAAAATATAGTTAATGCTCATATTTGTGTGCAAGAACACTTGTCACATTTTCATGTATTTTCATGCATTCAAAAACACAAAATATAGTTAATGCGCAATAATACTTGTATTATTTTATAGGCTCCTAAACACAAAATATAGTTAATGCTCATATTTGTGTGCAAGAACACTTGTCACATTTTCATGTATTTTCATGCATTCAAAAACACAAAATATAGTTAATGCGCAATAATACTTGTATTATTTTCATAGGCTCCTAAACACAAAATATAGTTAATGCTCATATTTGTGTGCAAGAACACATGTAACATTTTCATATATTTTCATGCATTCAAAAACACAAAATATAGTTAATGCGCAATAATACTTGTATTATTTTCATAGGCTCCTAAACACAAAATATAGTTAATGCTCATATTTGTGTGCAAGAACACATGTAACATTTTCATGTATTTTCATGCATTCAAAAACACAAAATATAGTTAATGCGCAATAATACTTGTATTATTTTATAGGCTCCTAAACACAAAATATAGTTAATGCTCATATTTGTGTGCAAGAACACTTGTCACATTTTCATGTATTTTCATGCATTCAAAAACACAAAATATAGTTAATGCGCAATAATGCTTGTATTATTTTCATAGGTTCCTAAACACAAAATATAGTTAATGCTCATATTTGTGTGCAAGAACACATGTAACATTTTCATATATTTTCATGCATTCAAAAACACAAAATATAGTTAATGCGCAATAATGCTTGTATTATTTTCATAGGCTCCTAAACACAAAATATAGTTAATGCTCATATTTGTGTGCAAGAACACTTGTCACATTTTCATGTATTTTCATGCATTCAAAAACACAAAATATAGTTAATGCGCAATAATACTTGTATTATTTTATAGGCTCCTAAACACAAAATATAGTTAATGCTCATATTTGTGTGCAAGAACACTTGTCACATTTTCATGTATTTTCATGCATTCAAAAACACAAAATATAGTTAATGCGCAATAATACTTGTATTATTTTCATAGGCTCCTAAACACAAAATATAGTTAATGCTCATATTTGTGTGCAAGAACACATGTAACATTTTCATGTATTTTCATGCATTCAAAAACACAAAATATAGTTAATGCGCAATAATGCTTGTATTATTTTCATAGGCTCCTAAACACAAAATATAGTTAATGCTCATATTTGTGTGCAAGAACACTTGTCACATTTTCATGTATTTTCATGCATTCAAAAACACAAAATATAGTTAATGCGCAATAATACTTGTATTATTTTATAGGCTCCTAAACACAAAATATAGTTAATGCTCATATTTGTGTGCAAGAACACTTGTCACATTTTCATGTATTTTCATGCATTCAAAAACACAAAATATAGTTAATGCGCAATAATACTTGTATTATTTTCATAGGCTCCTAAACACAAAATATAGTTAATGCTCATATTTGTGTGCAAGAACACTTGTCACATTTTCATGTATTTTCATGCATTCAAAAACACAAAATATAGTTAATGCGCAATAATACTTGTATTATTTTATAGGCTCCTAAACACAAAATATAGTTAATGCTCATATTTGTGTGCAAGAACACTTGTCACATTTTCATGTATTTTCATGCATTCAAAAACACAAAATATAGTTAATGCGCAATAATACTTGTATTATTTTATAGGCTCCTAAACACAAAATATAGTTAATGCTCATATTTGTGTGCAAGAACACTTGTCACATTTTCATGTATTTTCATGCATTCAAAAACACAAAATATAGTTAATGCGCAATAATACTTGTATTATTTTCATAGGCTCCTAAACACAAAATATAGTTAATGCTCATATTTGTGTGCAAGAACACATGTAACATTTTCATGTATTTTCATGCATTCAAAAACACAAAATATAGTTAATGCGCAATAATACTTGTATTATTTTATAGGCTCCTAAACACAAAATATAGTTAATGCTCATATTTGTGTGCAAGAACACTTGTCACATTTTCATGTATTTTCATGCATTCAAAAACACAAAATATAGTTAATGCGCAATAATGCTTGTATTATTTTCATAGGTTCCTAAACACAAAATATAGTTAATGCTCATATTTGTGTGCAAGAACACATGTAACATTTTCATATATTTTCATGCATTCAAAAACACAAAATATAGTTAATGCGCAATAATGCTTGTATTATTTTCATAGGCTCCTAAACACAAAATATAGTTAATGCTCATATTTGTGTGCAAGAACACTTGTCACATTTTCATGTATTTTCATGCATTCAAAAACACAAAATATAGTTAATGCGCAATAATACTTGTATTATTTTCATAGGCTCCTAAACACAAAATATAGTTAATGCTCATATTTGTGTGCAAGAACACATGTAACATTTTCATGTATTTTCATGCATTCAAAAACACAAAATATAGTTAATGCGCAATAATACTTGTATTATTTTATAGGCTCCTAAACACAAAATATAGTTAATGCTCATATTTGTGTGCAAGAACACTTGTCACATTTTCATGTATTTTCATGCATTCAAAAACACAAAATATAGTTAATGCGCAATAATGCTTGTATTATTTTCATAGGCTCCTAAACACAAAATATAGTTAATGCTCATATTTGTGTGCAAGAACACTTGTCACATTTTCATGTATTTTCATGCATTCAAAAACACAAAATATAGTTAATGCGCAATAATACTTGTATTATTTTATAGGCTCCTAAACACAAAATATAGTTAATGCTCATATTTGTGTGCAAGAACACTTGTCACATTTTCATGTATTTTCATGCATTCAAAAACACAAAATATAGTTAATGCGCAATAATGCTTGTATTATTTTCATAGGCTCCTAAACACAAAATATAGTTAATGCTCATATTTGTGTGCAAGAACACTTGTCACATTTTCATGTATTTTCATGCATTCAAAAACACAAAATATAGTTAATGCGCAATAATGCTTGTATTATTTTCATAGGCTCCTAAACACAAAATATAGTTAATGCTCATATTTGTGTGCAAGAACACTTGTCACATTTTCATGTATTTTCATGCATTCAAAAACACAAAATATAGTTAATGCGCAATAATACTTGTATTATTTTATAGGCTCCTAAACACAAAATATAGTTAATGCTCATATTTGTGTGCAAGAACACTTGTCACATTTTCATGTATTTTCATGCATTCAAAAACACAAAATATAGTTAATGCGCAATAATGCTTGTATTATTTTCATAGGCTCCTAAACACAAAATATAGTTAATGCTCATATTTGTGTGCAAGAACACTTGTCACATTTTCATGTATTTTCATGCATTCAAAAACACAAAATATAGTTAATGCGCAATAATACTTGTATTATTTTATAGGCTCCTAAACACAAAATATAGTTAATGCTCATATTTGTGTGCAAGAACACTTGTCACATTTTCATGTATTTTCATGCATTCAAAAACACAAAATATAGTTAATGCGCAATAATGCTTGTATTATTTTCATAGGCTCCTAAACACAAAATATAGTTAATGCTCATATTTGTGTGCAAGAACACTTGTCACATTTTCATGTATTTTCATGCATTCAAAAACACAAAATATAGTTAATGCGCAATAATACTTGTATTATTTTATAGGCTCCTAAACACAAAATATAGTTAATGCTCATATTTGTGTGCAAGAACACTTGTCACATTTTCATGTATTTTCATGCATTCAAAAACACAAAATATAGTTAATGCGCAATAATACTTGTATTATTTTCATAGGCTCCTAAACACAAAATATAGTTAATGCTCATATTTGTGTGCAAGAACACATGTAACATTTTCATGTATTTTCATGCATTCAAAAACACAAAATATAGTTAATGCGCAATAATACTTGTATTATTTTATAGGCTCCTAAACACAAAATATAGTTAATGCTCATATTTGTGTGCAAGAACACTTGTCACATTTTCATGTATTTTCATGCATTCAAAAACACAAAATATAGTTAATGCGCAATAATGCTTGTATTATTTTCATAGGTTCCTAAACACAAAATATAGTTAATGCTCATATTTGTGTGCAAGAACACATGTAACATTTTCATATATTTTCATGCATTCAAAAACACAAAATATAGTTAATGCGCAATAATGCTTGTATTATTTTCATAGGCTCCTAAACACAAAATATAGTTAATGCTCATATTTGTGTGCAAGAACACTTGTCACATTTTCATGTATTTTCATGCATTCAAAAACACAAAATATAGTTAATGCGCAATAATACTTGTATTATTTTCATAGGCTCCTAAACACAAAATATAGTTAATGCTCATATTTGTGTGCAAGAACACATGTAACATTTTCATGTATTTTCATGCATTCAAAAACACAAAATATAGTTAATGCGCAATAATACTTGTATTATTTTATAGGCTCCTAAACACAAAATATAGTTAATGCTCATATTTGTGTGCAAGAACACTTGTCACATTTTCATGTATTTTCATGCATTCAAAAACACAAAATATAGTTAATGCGCAATAATGCTTGTATTATTTTCATAGGCTCCTAAACACAAAATATAGTTAATGCTCATATTTGTGTGCAAGAACACTTGTCACATTTTCATGTATTTTCATGCATTCAAAAACACAAAATATAGTTAATGCGCAATAATACTTGTATTATTTTATAGGCTCCTAAACACAAAATATAGTTAATGCTCATATTTGTGTGCAAGAACACTTGTCACATTTTCATGTATTTTCATGCATTCAAAAACACAAAATATAGTTAATGCGCAATAATGCTTGTATTATTTTCATAGGCTCCTAAACACAAAATATAGTTAATGCTCATATTTGTGTGCAAGAACACTTGTCACATTTTCATGTATTTTCATGCATTCAAAAACACAAAATATAGTTAATGCGCAATAATGCTTGTATTATTTTCATAGGCTCCTAAACACAAAATATAGTTAATGCTCATATTTGTGTGCAAGAACACTTGTCACATTTTCATGTATTTTCATGCATTCAAAAACACAAAATATAGTTAATGCGCAATAATACTTGTATTATTTTATAGGCTCCTAAACACAAAATATAGTTAATGCTCATATTTGTGTGCAAGAACACTTGTCACATTTTCATGTATTTTCATGCATTCAAAAACACAAAATATAGTTAATGCGCAATAATGCTTGTATTATTTTCATAGGCTCCTAAACACAAAATATAGTTAATGCTCATATTTGTGTGCAAGAACACTTGTCACATTTTCATGTATTTTCATGCATTCAAAAACACAAAATATAGTTAATGCGCAATAATACTTGTATTATTTTATAGGCTCCTAAACACAAAATATAGTTAATGCTCATATTTGTGTGCAAGAACACTTGTCACATTTTCATGTATTTTCATGCATTCAAAAACACAAAATATAGTTAATGCGCAATAATGCTTGTATTATTTTCATAGGCTCCTAAACACAAAATATAGTTAATGCTCATATTTGTGTGCAAGAACACTTGTCACATTTTCATGTATTTTCATGCATTCAAAAACACAAAATATAGTTAATGCGCAATAATACTTGTATTATTTTATAGGCTCCTAAACACAAAATATAGTTAATGCTCATATTTGTGTGCAAGAACACTTGTCACATTTTCATGTATTTTCATGCATTCAAAAACACAAAATATAGTTAATGCGCAATAATGCTTGTATTATTTTCATAGGCTCCTAAACACAAAATATAGTTAATGCTCATATTTGTGTGCAAGAACACTTGTCACATTTTCATGTATTTTCATGCATTCAAAAACACAAAATATAGTTAATGCGCAATAATACTTGTATTATTTTATAGGCTCCTAAACACAAAATATAGTTAATGCTCATATTTGTGTGCAAGAACACTTGTCACATTTTCATGTATTTTCATGCATTCAAAAACACAAAATATAGTTAATGCGCAATAATGCTTGTATTATTTTCATAGGCTCCTAAACACAAAATATAGTTAATGCTCATATTTGTGTGCAAGAACACTTGTCACATTTTCATGTATTTTCATGCATTCAAAAACACAAAATATAGTTAATGCGCAATAATGCTTGTATTATTTTCATAGGCTCCTAAACACAAAATATAGTTAATGCTCATATTTGTGTGCAAGAACACTTGTCACATTTTCATGTATTTTCATGCATTCAAAAACACAAAATATAGTTAATGCGCAATAATACTTGTATTATTTTATAGGCTCCTAAACACAAAATATAGTTAATGCTCATATTTGTGTGCAAGAACACTTGTCACATTTTCATGTATTTTCATGCATTCAAAAACACAAAATATAGTTAATGCGCAATAATGCTTGTATTATTTTCATAGGCTCCTAAACACAAAATATAGTTAATGCTCATATTTGTGTGCAAGAACACTTGTCACATTTTCATGTATTTTCATGCATTCAAAAACACAAAATATAGTTAATGCGCAATAATACTTGTATTATTTTATAGGCTCCTAAACACAAAATATAGTTAATGCTCATATTTGTGTGCAAGAACACTTGTCACATTTTCATGTATTTTCATGCATTCAAAAACACAAAATATAGTTAATGCGCAATAATGCTTGTATTATTTTCATAGGCTCCTAAACACAAAATATAGTTAATGCTCATATTTGTGTGCAAGAACACTTGTCACATTTTCATGTATTTTCATGCATTCAAAAACACAAAATATAGTTAATGCGCAATAATACTTGTATTATTTTATAGGCTCCTAAACACAAAATATAGTTAATGCTCATATTTGTGTGCAAGAACACTTGTCACATTTTCATGTATTTTCATGCATTCAAAAACACAAAATATAGTTAATGCGCAATAATGCTTGTATTATTTTCATAGGCTCCTAAACACAAAATATAGTTAATGCTCATATTTGTGTGCAAGAACACTTGTCACATTTTCATGTATTTTCATGCATTCAAAAACACAAAATATAGTTAATACGCAATAATACTTGTATTATTTTATAGGCTCCTAAACACAAAATATAGTTAATGCTCATATTTGTGTGCAAGAACACTTGTCACATTTTCATGTATTTTCATGCATTCAAAAACACAAAATATAGTTAATGCGCAATAATGCTTGTATTATTTTCATAGGCTCCTAAACACAAAATATAGTTAATGCTCATATTTGTGTGCAAGAACACTTGTCACATTTTCATGTATTTTCATGCATTCAAAAACACAAAATATAGTTAATGCGCAATAATACTTGTATTATTTTATAGGCTCCTAAACACAAAATATAGTTAATGCTCATATTTGTGTGCAAGAACACTTGTCACATTTTCATGTATTTTCATGCATTCAAAAACACAAAATATAGTTAATGCGCAATAATGCTTGTATTATTTTCATAGGCTCCTAAACACAAAATATAGTTAATGCTCATATTTGTGTGCAAGAACACTTGTCACATTTTCATGTATTTTCATGCATTCAAAAACACAAAATATAGTTAATGCGCAATAATACTTGTATTATTTTATAGGCTCCTAAACACAAAATATAGTTAATGCTCATATTTGTGTGCAAGAACACTTGTCACATTTTCATGTATTTTCATGCATTCAAAAACACAAAATATAGTTAATGCGCAATAATGCTTGTATTATTTTCATAGGCTCCTAAACACAAAATATAGTTAATGCTCATATTTGTGTGCAAGAACACTTGTCACATTTTCATGTATTTTCATGCATTCAAAAACACAAAATATAGTTAATGCGCAATAATACTTGTATTATTTTATAGGCTCCTAAACACAAAATATAGTTAATGCTCATATTTGTGTGCAAGAACACTTGTCACATTTTCATGTATTTTCATGCATTCAAAAACACAAAATATAGTTAATGCGCAATAATACTTGTATTATTTTCATAGGCTCCTAAACACAAAATATAGTTAATGCTCATATTTGTGTGCAAGAACACTTGTCACATTTTCATGTATTTTCATGCATTCAAAAACACAAAATATAGTTAATGCGCAATAATGCTTGTATTATTTTCATAGGCTCCTAAACACAAAATATAGTTAATGCTCATATTTGTGTGCAAGAACACTTGTCACATTTTCATGTATTTTCATGCATTCAAAAACACAAAATATAGTTAATGCGCAATAATGCTTGTATTATTTTCATAGGTTCCTAAACACAAAATATAGTTAATGCTCATATTTGTGTGCAAGAACACATGTAACATTTTCATATATTTTCATGCATTCAAAAACACAAAATATAGTTAATGCGCAATAATGCTTGTATTATTTTCATAGGCTCCTAAACACAAAATATAGTTAATGCTCATATTTGTGTGCAAGAACACTTGTCATATTTTCATGTATTTTCATGCATTCAAAAACACAAAATATAGTTAATGCGCAATAATGCTTGTATTATTTTCATAGGCTCCTAAACACAAAATATAGTTAATGCTCATATTTGTGTGCAAGAACACTTGTCACATTTTCATGTATTTTCATGCATTCAAAAACACAAAATATAGTTAATGCGCAATAATACTTGTATTATTTTATAGGCTCCTAAACACAAAATATAGTTAATGCTCATATTTGTGTGCAAGAACACTTGTCACATTTTCATGTATTTTCATGCATTCAAAAACACAAAATATAGTTAATGCGCAATAATGCTTGTATTATTTTCATAGGCTCCTAAACACAAAATATAGTTAATGCTCATATTTGTGTGCAAGAACACTTGTCACATTTTCATGTATTTTCATGCATTCAAAAACACAAAATATAGTTAATGCGCAATAATGCTTGTATTATTTTCATAGGCTCCTAAACACAAAATATAGTTAATGCTCATATTTGTGTGCAAGAACACTTGTCACATTTTCATGTATTTTCATGCATTCAAAAACACAAAATATAGTTAATGCGCAATAATACTTGTATTATTTTATAGGCTCCTAAACACAAAATATAGTTAATGCTCATATTTGTGTGCAAGAACACTTGTCACATTTTCATGTATTTTCATGCATTCAAAAACACAAAATATAGTTAATGCGCAATAATACTTGTATTATTTTCATAGGCTCCTAAACACAAAATATAGTTAATGCTCATATTTGTGTGCAAGAACACTTGTCACATTTTCATGTATTTTCATGCATTCAAAAACACAAAATATAGTTAATGCGCAATAATGCTTGTATTATTTTCATAGGCTCCTAAACACAAAATATAGTTAATGCTCATATTTGTGTGCAAGAACACTTGTCACATTTTCATGTATTTTCATGCATTCAAAAACACAAAATATAGTTAATGCGCAATAATGCTTGTATTATTTTCATAGGCTCCTAAACACAAAATATAGTTAATGCTCATATTTGTGTGCAAGAACACTTGTCACATTTTCATGTATTTTCATGCATTCAAAAACACAAAATATAGTTAATGCGCAATAATACTTGTATTATTTTATAGGCTCCTAAACACAAAATATAGTTAATGCTCATATTTGTGTGCAAGAACACTTGTCACATTTTCATGTATTTTCATGCATTCAAAAACACAAAATATAGTTAATGCGCAATAATACTTGTATTATTTTCATAGGCTCCTAAACACAAAATATAGTTAATGCTCATATTTGTGTGCAAGAACACTTGTCACATTTTCATGTATTTTCATGCATTCAAAAACACAAAATATAGTTAATGCGCAATAATGCTTGTATTATTTTCATAGGCTCCTAAACACAAAATATAGTTAATGCTCATATTTGTGTGCAAGAACACTTGTCACATTTTCATGTATTTTCATGCATTCAAAAACACAAAATATAGTTAATGCGCAATAATACTTGTATTATTTTATAGGCTCCTAAACACAAAATATAGTTAATGCTCATATTTGTGTGCAAGAACACTTGTCACATTTTCATGTATTTTCATGCATTCAAAAACACAAAATATAGTTAATGCGCAATAATGCTTGTATTATTTTCATAGGCTCCTAAACACAAAATATAGTTAATGCTCATATTTGTGTGCAAGAACACTTGTCACATTTTCATGTATTTTCATGCATTCAAAAACACAAAATATAGTTAATGCGCAATAATACTTGTATTATTTTATAGGCTCCTAAACACAAAATATAGTTAATGCTCATATTTGTGTGCAAGAACACTTGTCACATTTTCATGTATTTTCATGCATTCAAAAACACAAAATATAGTTAATGCGCAATAATGCTTGTATTATTTTCATAGGCTCCTAAACACAAAATATAGTTAATGCTCATATTTGTGTGCAAGAACACTTGTCACATTTTCATGTATTTTCATGCATTCAAAAACACAAAATATAGTTAATGCGCAATAATGCTTGTATTATTTTCATAGGCTCCTAAACACAAAATATAGTTAATGCTCATATTTGTGTGCAAGAACACTTGTCACATTTTCATGTATTTTCATGCATTCAAAAACACAAAATATAGTTAATGCGCAATAATACTTGTATTATTTTATAGGCTCCTAAACACAAAATATAGTTAATGCTCATATTTGTGTGCAAGAACACTTGTCACATTTTCATGTATTTTCATGCATTCAAAAACACAAAATATAGTTAATGCGCAATAATACTTGTATTATTTTCATAGGCTCCTAAACACAAAATATAGTTAATGCTCATATTTGTGTGCAAGAACACTTGTCACATTTTCATGTATTTTCATGCATTCAAAAACACAAAATATAGTTAATGCGCAATAATACTTGTATTATTTTATAGGCTCCTAAACACAAAATATAGTTAATGCTCATATTTGTGTGCAAGAACACTTGTCACATTTTCATGTATTTTCATGCATTCAAAAACACAAAATATAGTTAATGCGCAATAATGCTTGTATTATTTTCATAGGTTCCTAAACACAAAATATAGTTAATGCTCATATTTGTGTGCAAGAACACATGTAACATTTTCATATATTTTCATGCATTCAAAAACACAAAATATAGTTAATGCGCAATAATGCTTGTATTATTTTCATAGGCTCCTAAACACAAAATATAGTTAATGCTCATATTTGTGTGCAAGAACACTTGTCACATTTTCATGTATTTTCATGCATTCAAAAACACAAAATATAGTTAATGCGCAATAATACTTGTATTATTTTCATAGGCTCCTAAACACAAAATATAGTTAATGCTCATATTTGTGTGCAAGAACACATGTAACATTTTCATGTATTTTCATGCATTCAAAAACACAAAATATAGTTAATGCGCAATAATACTTGTATTATTTTATAGGCTCCTAAACACAAAATATAGTTAATGCTCATATTTGTGTGCAAGAACACTTGTCACATTTTCATGTATTTTCATGCATTCAAAAACACAAAATATAGTTAATGCGCAATAATACTTGTATTATTTTATAGGCTCCTAAACACAAAATATAGTTAATGCGCAATAATACTTGTATTATTTTATAGGCTCCTAAACACAAAATATAGTTAATGCTCATATTTGTGTGCAAGAACACTTGTCACATTTTCATGTATTTTCATGCATTCAAAAACACAAAATATAGTTAATGCGCAATAATGCTTGTATTATTTTCATAGGTTCCTAAACACAAAATATAGTTAATGCTCATATTTGTGTGCAAGAACACTTGTCACATTTTCATGTATTTTCATGCATTCAAAAACACAAAATATAGTTAATGCGCAATAATGCTTGTATTATTTTCATAGGCTCCTAAACACAAAATATAGTTAATGCTCATATTTGTGTGCAAGAACACTTGTCACATTTTCATGTATTTTCATGCATTCAAAAACACAAAATATAGTTAATGCGCAATAATACTTGTATTATTTTATAGGCTCCTAAACACAAAATATAGTTAATGCTCATATTTGTGTGCAAGAACACTTGTCACATTTTCATGTATTTTCATGCATTCAAAAACACAAAATATAGTTAATGCGCAATAATACTTGTATTATTTTCATAGGCTCCTAAACACAAAATATAGTTAATGCTCATATTTGTGTGCAAGAACACATGTAACATTTTCATGTATTTTCATGCATTCAAAAACACAAAATATAGTTAATGCGCAATAATACTTGTATTATTTTATAGGCTCCTAAACACAAAATATAGTTAATGCTCATATTTGTGTGCAAGAACACTTGTCACATTTTCATGTATTTTCATGCATTCAAAAACACAAAATATAGTTAATGCGCAATAATGCTTTTATTATTTTCATAGGTTCCTAAACACAAAATATAGTTAATGCTCATATTTGTGTGCAAGAACACTTGCCACATTTTCATGTATTTTCATGCATTCAAAAACACAAAATATAGTTAATGCGCAATAATACTTGTATTATTTTATAGGCTCCTAAACACAAAATATAGTTAATGCTCATATTTGTGTGCAAGAACACTTGTCACATTTTCATGTATTTTCATGCATTCAAAAACACAAAATATAGTTAATGCGCAATAATACTTGTATTATTTTATAGGCTCCTAAACACAAAATATAGTTAATGCTCATATTTGTGTGCAAGAACACTTGTCACATTTTCATGTATTTTCATGCATTCAAAAACACAAAATATAGTTAATGCGCAATAATACTTGTATTATTTTATAGGCTCCTAAACACAAAATATAGTTAATGCTCATATTTGTGTGCAAGAACACTTGTCACATTTTCATGTATTTTCATGCATTCAAAAACACAAAATATAGTTAATGCGCAATAATACTTGTATTATTTTCATAGGCTCCTAAACACAAAATATAGTTAATGCTCATATTTGTGTGCAAGAACACATGTAACATTTTCATGTATTTTCATGCATTCAAAAACACAAAATATAGTTAATGCGCAATAATACTTGTATTATTTTATAGGCTCCTAAACACAAAATATAGTTAATGCTCATATTTGTGTGCAAGAACACTTGTCACATTTTCATGTATTTTCATGCATTCAAAAACACAAAATATAGTTAATGCGCAATAATGCTTGTATTATTTTCATAGGTTCCTAAACACAAAATATAGTTAATGCGCAATAATGCTTGTATTATTTTCATAGGTTCCTAAACACAAAATATAGTTAATGCTCATATTTGTGTGCAAGAACACTTGTCACATTTTCATGTATTTTCATGCATTCAAAAACACAAAATATAGTTAATGCGCAATAATACTTGTATTATTTTATAGGCTCCTAAACACAAAATATAGTTAATGCTCATATTTGTGTGCAAGAACACTTGTCACATTTTCATGTATTTTCATGCATTCAAAAACACAAAATATAGTTAATGCGCAATAATACTTGTATTATTTTATAGGCTCCTAAACACAAAATATAGTTAATGCTCATATTTGTGTGCAAGAACACTTGTCACATTTTCATGTATTTTCATGCATTCAAAAACACAAAATATAGTTAATGCGCAATAATACTTGTATTATTTTCATAGGCTCCTAAACACAAAATATAGTTAATGCTCATATTTGTGTGCAAGAACACATGTAACATTTTCATGTATTTTCATGCATTCAAAAACACAAAATATAGTTAATGCGCAATAATACTTGTATTATTTTATAGGCTCCTAAACACAAAATATAGTTAATGCTCATATTTGTGTGCAAGAACACTTGTCACATTTTCATGTATTTTCATGCATTCAAAAACACAAAATATAGTTAATGCGCAATAATGCTTGTATTATTTTCATAGGCTCCTAAACACAAAATATAGTTAATGCTCATATTTGTGTGCAAGAACACTTGTCACATTTTCATGTATTTTCATGCATTCAAAAACACAAAATATAGTTAATGCGCAATAATACTTGTATTATTTTATAGGCTCCTAAACACAAAATATAGTTAATGCTCATATTTGTGTGCAAGAACACTTGTCACATTTTCATGTATTTTCATGCATTCAAAAACACAAAATATAGTTAATGCGCAATAATACTTGTATTATTTTCATAGGCTCCTAAACACAAAATATAGTTAATGCTCATATTTGTGTGCAAGAACACATGTAACATTTTCATGTATTTTCATGCATTCAAAAACACAAAATATAGTTAATGCGCAATAATACTTGTATTATTTTATAGGCTCCTAAACACAAAATATAGTTAATGCTCATATTTGTGTGCAAGAACACTTGTCACATTTTCATGTATTTTCATGCATTCAAAAACACAAAATATAGTTAATGCGCAATAATGCTTGTATTATTTTCATAGGTTCCTAAACACAAAATATAGTTAATGCTCATATTTGTGTGCAAGAACACATGTAACATTTTCATATATTTTCATGCATTCAAAAACACAAAATATAGTTAATGCGCAATAATGCTTGTATTATTTTCATAGGCTCCTAAACACAAAATATAGTTAATGCTCATATTTGTGTGCAAGAACACTTGTCACATTTTCATGTATTTTCATGCATTCAAAAACACAAAATATAGTTAATGCGCAATAATACTTGTATTATGTTATAGGCTCCTAAACACAAAATATAGTTAATGCTCATATTTGTGTGCAAGAACACTTGTCACATTTTCATGTATTTTCATGCATTCAAAAACACAAAATATAGTTAATGCGCAATAATGCTTGTATTATTTTCATAGGCTCCTAAACACAAAATATAGTTAATGCTCATATTTGTGTGCAAGAACACATGTAACATTTTCATGTATTTTCATGCATTCAAAAACACAAAATATAGTTAATGCGCAATAATACTTGTATTATTTTCATAGGCTCCTAAACACAAAATATAGTTAATGCTCATATTTGTGTGCAAGAACACTTGTAACATTTTCATATATTTTCATGCATTCAAAAACACAAAATATAGTTAATGCGCAATAATACTTGTATTATTTTCATAGGCTCCTAAACACAAAATATAGTTAATGCTCATATTTGTGTGCAATAACACTTGTAACATTTTCATATATTTTCATGCATTCAAAAACACACAATATAGTTAATGCGCAATAATACTTGTATTATTTTCATAGGCTCCTAAACACAAAATGTAGTTAATGCTCATATTTGTGTGCAAGAACACTTGTAACATTTTCATATATTTTCATGCATTCAAAAACACAAAATATAGTTAATGCTCATATTTGTGTGCAAGAACACTTGTAACATTTTCATATATTTTCATGCATTCAAAAACACAAAATATAGTTAATGCTCATATTTGTGTGCAAGAACACTTGTAACATTTTCATATATTTTCATGCATTCAAAAACACAAAATATAGTTAATGCGCAATAATACTTGTATTATTTTCATAGGCTCCTAAACACAAAATATAGTTAATGCTCGTATTTGTGTGCAAGAACACATGTAACATTTTCATATATTTTCATGCATTCAAAAACACAAAATATAGTTAATGCGCAATAATACTTGTATTATTTTCATAGTCTCCTAAACACAAAATATAGTTAATGCTCATATTTGTGTGCAAGAACACATGTAACATTTTCATATATTTTCATGCATTCAAAAACACAAAATATAGTTAATGCGCAATAATGCTTGTATTATTTTCATAGGCTCCTAAACACAAAATATAGTTAATGCTCATATTTGTGTGCAAGAACACTTGTCACATTTTCATGTATTTTCATGCATTCAAAAACACAAAATATAGTTAATGCGCAATAATACTTGTATTATTTTATAGGCTCCTAAACACAAAATATAGTTAATGCTCATATTTGTGTGCAAGAACACTTGTCACATTTTCATGTATTTTCATGCATTCAAAAACACAAAATATAGTTAATGCGCAATAATACTTGTATTATTTTATAGGCTCCTAAACACAAAATATAGTTAATGCTCATATTTGTGTGCAAGAACACTTGTCACATTTTCATGTATTTTCATGCATTCAAAAACACAAAATATAGTTAATGCGCAATAATGCTTGTATTATTTTCATAGGCTCCTAAACACAAAATATAGTTAATGCTCATATTTGTGTGCAAGAACACATGTAACATTTTCATATATTTTCATGCATTCAAAAACACAAAATATAGTTAATGCGCAATAATACTTGTATTATTTTCATAGGCTCCTAAACACAAAATATAGTTAATGCTCATATTTGTGTGCAAGAACACATGTAACATTTTCATGTATTTTCATGCATTCAAAAACACAAAATATAGTTAATGCGCAATAATACTTGTATTATTTTATAGGCTCCTAAACACAAAATATAGTTAATGCTCATATTTGTGTGCAAGAACACTTGTCACATTTTCATGTATTTTCATGCATTCAAAAACACAAAATATAGTTAATGCGCAATAATGCTTGTATTATTTTCATAGGCTCCTAAACACAAAATATAGTTAATGCTCATATTTGTGTGCAAGAACACATGTAACATTTTCATATATTTTCATGCATTCAAAAACACAAAATATAGTTAATGCGCAATAATACTTGTATTATTTTCATAGGCTCCTAAACACAAAATATAGTTAATGCTCATATTTGTGTGCAAGAACACATGTAACATTTTCATGTATTTTCATGCATTCAAAAACACAAAATATAGTTAATGCGCAATAATACTTGTATTATTTTATAGGCTCCTAAACACAAAATATAGTTAATGCTCATATTTGTGTGCAAGAACACATGTAACATTTTCATATATTTTCATGCATTCAAAAACACAAAATATAGTTAATGCGCAATAATACTTGTATTATTTTCATAGGCTCCTAAACACAAAATATAGTTAATGCTCATATTTGTGTGCAAGAACACATGTAACATTTTCATGTATTTTCATGCATTCAAAAACACAAAATATAGTTAATGCGCAATAATACTTGTATTATTTTATAGGCTCCTAAACACAAAATATAGTTAATGCTCATATTTGTGTGCAAGAACACATGTAACATTTTCATATATTTTCATGCATTCAAAAACACAAAATATAGTTAATGCTCATATTTGTGTGCAAGAACACTTGTCACATTTTCATGTATTTTCATGCATTCAAAAACACAAAATATAGTTAATGCGCAATAATGCTTGTATTATTTTCATAGGCTCCTAAACACAAAATATAGTTAATGCTCATATTTGTGTGCAAGAACACATGTAACATTTTCATATATTTTCATGCATTCAAAAACACAAAATATAGTTAATGCGCAATAATACTTGTATTATTTTCATAGGCTCCTAAACACAAAATATAGTTAATGCTCATATTTGTGTGCAAGAACACATGTAACATTTTCATGTATTTTCATGCATTCAAAAACACAAAATATAGTTAATGCGCAATAATACTTGTATTATTTTATAGGCTCCTAAACACAAAATATAGTTAATGCTCATATTTGTGTGCAAGAACACTTGTCACATTTTCATGTATTTTCATGCATTCAAAAACACAAAATATAGTTAATGCGCAATAATACTTGTATTATTTTCATAGGCTCCTAAACACAAAATATAGTTAATGCTCATATTTGTGTGCAAGAACACATGTAACATTTTCATATATTTTCATGCATTCAAAAACACAAAATATAGTTAATGCTCATATTTGTGTGCAAGAACACTTGTAACATTTTCATATATTTTCATGCATTCAAAAACACAAAATATAGTTAATGCTCATATTTGTGTGCAAGAACACTTGTAACATTTTCATATATTTTCATGCATTCAAAAACACAAAATATAGTTAATGCGCAATAATACTTGTATTATTTTCATAGGCTCCTAAACACAAAATATAGTTAATGCTCATATTTGTGTGCAAGAACACATGTAACATTTTCATATATTTTCATGCATTCAAAAATACAAAATATAGTTAATGCGCAATAATACTTGTATTATTTTCATAGGCTCCTAAACACAAAATATAGTTAATGCTCATATTTGTGTGCAAGAACACATGTAACATTTTCATATATTTTCATGCATTCAAAAACACAAAATATAGTTAATGCTCATATTTGTGTGCAAGAACACTTGTAACATTTTCATATATTTTCATGCATTCAAAAACACAAAATATAGTTAATGCTCATATTTGTGTGCAAGAACACTTGTAACATTTTCATATATTTTCATGCATTCAAAAACACAAAATATAGTTAATGCGCAATAATACTTGTATTATTTTCATAGGCTCCTAAACACAAAATATAGTTAATGCTCATATTTGTGTGCAAGAACACATGTAACATTTTCATATATTTTCATGCATTCAAAAACACAAAATATAGTTAATGCTCATATTTGTGTGCAAGAACACTTGTAACATTTTCATATATTTTCATGCATTCAAAAACACAAAATATAGTTAATGCGCAATAATACTTGTATTATTTTCATAGGCTCCTAAACACAAAATGTAGTTAATGCTCATATTTGTGTGCAAGAACACTTGTAATTTTCATATATTTTCATGCATTCAAAAACACAAAATATAGTTAATGCGCAATAATGCTTGTATTATTTTCATAGGCTCCTAAACACAAAATGTAGTTAATGCTCATATTTGTGTGCAAGAACACTTGTCACATTTTCATGTATTTTCATGCATTCAAAAACACAAAATATAGTTAATGCGCAATAATGCTTGTATTATTTTCATAGGCTCCTAAACACAAAATATAGTTAATGCTCATATTTGTGTGCAAGAACACATGTAACATTTTCATATATTTTCATGCATTCAAAAACACAAAATATAGTTAATGCTCATATTTGTGTGCAAGAACACTTGTAACATTTTCATATATTTTCATGCATTCAAAAACACAAAATATAGTTAATGCGCAATAATGCTTGTATTATTTTCATAGGCTCCTAAACACAAAATATAGTTAATGCTCATATTTGTGTGCAAGAACACTTGTCACATTTTCATGTATTTTCATGCATTCAAAAACACAAAATATAGTTAATGCGCAATAATACTTGTATTATTTTCATAGGCTCCTAAACACAAAATATAGTTAATGCTCATATTTGTGTGCAAGAACACATGTAACATTTTCATATATTTTCATGCATTCAAAAACACAAAATATAGTTAATGCTCATATTTGTGTGCAAGAACACTTGTAACATTTTCATATATTTTCATGCATTCAGAAACACAAAATATAGTTAATGCGCAATAATACTTGTATTATTTTCATAGGCTCCTAAACACAAAATGTAGTTAATGCTCATATTTGTGTGCAAGAACACTTGTAATTTTCATATATTTTCATGCATTCAAAAACACAAAATATAGTTAATGCGCAATAATGCTTGTATTATTTTCATAGGCTCCTAAACACAAAATGTAGTTAATGCTCATATTTGTGTGCAAGAACACTTGTCACATTTTCATGTATTTTCATGCATTCAAAAACACAAAATATAGTTAATGCGCAATAATGCTTGTATTATTTTCATAGGCTCCTAAACACAAAATATAGTTAATGCTCATATTTGTGTGCAAGAACACATGTAACATTTTCATATATTTTCATGCATTCAAAAACACAAAATATAGTTAATGCTCATATTTGTGTGCAAGAACACTTGTAACATTTTCATATATTTTCATGCATTCAAAAACACAAAATATAGTTAATGCGCAATAATACTTGTATTATTTTCATAGGCTCCTAAACACAAAATGTAGTTAATGCTCATATTTGTGTGCAAGAACACTTGTAATTTTCATATATTTTCATGCATTCAAAAACACAAAATATAGTTAATGCGCAATAATGCTTGTATTATTTTCATAGGCTCCTAAACACAAAATATAGTTAATGCTCATATTTGTGTGCAAGAACACATGTAACATTTTCATATATTTTCATGCATTCAAAAACACAAAATATAGTTAATGCTCATATTTGTGTGCAAGAACACTTGTAACATTTTCATATATTTTCATGCATTCAAAAACACAAAATATAGTTA
This sequence comes from Crataerina pallida, assembly GCA_949710015.1. Lineage (NCBI taxonomy): Eukaryota > Metazoa > Arthropoda > Insecta > Diptera > Hippoboscidae > Crataerina > Crataerina pallida. The sequence goes on from OX453289.1 coordinate 20,104,220, forward strand.
ATGCGCAATAATACTTGTATTATTTTCATAGGCTCCTAAACACAAAATGTAGTTAATGCTCATATTTGTGTGCAAGAACACTTGTAATTTTCATATATTTTCATGCATTCAAAAACACAAAATATAGTTAATGCGCAATAATGCTTGTATTATTTTCATAGGCTCCTAAACACAAAATATAGTTAATGCTCATATTTGTGTGCAAGAACACATGTAACATTTTCATATATTTTCATGCATTCAAAAACACAAAATATAGTTAATGCTCATATTTGTGTGCAAGAACACTTGTAACATTTTCATATATTTTCATGCATTCAAAAACACAAAATATAGTTAATGCGCAATAATACTTGTATTATTTTCATAGGCTCCTAAACACAAAATGTAGTTAATGCTCATATTTGTGTGCAAGAACACTTGTAATTTTCATATATTTTCATGCATTCAAAAACACAAAATATAGTTAATGCGCAATAATGCTTGTATTATTTTCATAGGCTCCTAAACACAAAATGTAGTTAATGCTCATATTTGTGTGCAAGAACACTTGTCACATTTTCATGTATTTTCATGCATTCAAAAACACAAAATATAGTTAATGCGCAATAATGCTTGTATTATTTTCATAGGCTCCTAAACACAAAATATAGTTAATGCTCATATTTGTGTGCAAGAACACATGTAACATTTTCATATATTTTCATGCATTCAAAAACACAAAATATAGTTAATGCTCATATTTGTGTGCAAGAACACTTGTAACATTTTCATATATTTTCATGCATTCAAAAACACAAAATATAGTTAATGCGCAATAATACTTGTATTATTTTCATAGGCTCCTAAACACAAAATGTAGTTAATGCTCATATTTGTGTGCAAGAACACTTGTAATTTTCATATATTTTCATGCATTCAAAAACACAAAATATAGTTAATGCGCAATAATGCTTGTATTATTTTCATAGGCTCCTAAACACAAAATATAGTTAATGCTCATATTTGTGTGCAAGAACACATGTAACATTTTCATATATTTTCATGCATTCAAAAACACAAAATATAGTTAATGCTCATATTTGTGTGCAAGAACACTTGTAACATTTTCATATATTTTCATGCATTCAAAAACACAAAATATAGTTAATGCGCAATAATACTTGTATTATTTTCATAGGCTCCTAAACACAAAATGTAGTTAATGCTCATATTTGTGTGCAAGAACACTTGTAATTTTCATATATTTTCATGCATTCAAAAACACAAAATATAGTTAATGCGCAATAATGCTTGTATTATTTTCATAGGCTCCTAAACACAAAATATAGTTAATGCTCATATTTGTGTGCAAGAACACATGTAACATTTTCATATATTTTCATGCATTCAAAAACACAAAATATAGTTAATGCGCAATAATACTTGTATTATTTTCATAGGCTCCTAAACACAAAATGTAGTTAATGCTCATATTTGTGTGCAAGAACACTTGTAATTTTCATATATTTTCATGCATTCAAAAACACAAAATATAGTTAATGCGCAATAATGCTTGTATTATTTTCATAGGCTCCTAAACACAAAATGTAGTTAATGCTCATATTTGTGTGCAAGAACACTTGTCACATTTTCATGTATTTTCATGCATTCAAAAACACAAAATATAGTTAATGCGCAATAATGCTTGTATTATTTTCATAGGCTCCTAAACACAAAATATAGTTAATGCTCATATTTGTGTGCAAGAACACATGTAACATTTTCATATATTTTCATGCATTCAAAAACACAAAATATAGTTAATGCTCATATTTGTGTGCAAGAACACTTGTAACATTTTCATATATTTTCATGCATTCAAAAACACAAAATATAGTTAATGCGCAATAATACTTGTATTATTTTCATAGGCTCCTAAACACAAAATGTAGTTAATGCTCATATTTGTGTGCAAGAACACTTGTAATTTTCATATATTTTCATGCATTCAAAAACACAAAATATAGTTAATGCGCAATAATGCTTGTATTATTTTCATAGGCTCCTAAACACAAAATATAGTTAATGCTCATATTTGTGTGCAAGAACACATGTAACATTTTCATATATTTTCATGCATTCAAAAACACAAAATATAGTTAATGCTCATATTTGTGTGCAAGAACACTTGTAACATTTTCATATATTTTCATGCATTCAAAAACACAAAATATAGTTAATGCGCAATAATACTTGTATTATTTTCATAGGCTCCTAAACACAAAATGTAGTTAATGCTCATATTTGTGTGCAAGAACACTTGTAATTTTCATATATTTTCATGCATTCAAAAACACAAAATATAGTTAATGCGCAATAATGCTTGTATTATTTTCATAGGCTCCTAAACACAAAATATAGTTAATGCTCATATTTGTGTGCAAGAACACATGTAACATTTTCATATATTTTCATGCATTCAAAAACACAAAATATAGTTAATGCTCATATTTGTGTGCAAGAACACTTGTAACATTTTCATATATTTTCATGCATTCAAAAACACAAAATATAGTTAATGCGCAATAATACTTGTATTATTTTCATAGGCTCCTAAACACAAAATGTAGTTAATGCTCATATTTGTGTGCAAGAACACTTGTAATTTTCATATATTTTCATGCATTCAAAAACACAAAATATAGTTAATGCGCAATAATGCTTGTATTATTTTCATAGGCTCCTAAACACAAAATGTAGTTAATGCTCATATTTGTGTGCAAGAACACTTGTCACATTTTCATGTATTTTCATGCATTCAAAAACACAAAATATAGTTAATGCGCAATAATGCTTGTATTATTTTCATAGGCTCCTAAACACAAAATATAGTTAATGCTCATATTTGTGTGCAAGAACACATGTAACATTTTCATATATTTTCATGCATTCAAAAACACAAAATATAGTTAATGCTCATATTTGTGTGCAAGAACACTTGTAACATTTTCATATATTTTCATGCATTCAAAAACACAAAATATAGTTAATGCGCAATAATACTTGTATTATTTTCATAGGCTCCTAAACACAAAATGTAGTTAATGCTCATATTTGTGTGCAAGAACACTTGTAATTTTCATATATTTTCATGCATTCAAAAACACAAAATATAGTTAATGCGCAATAATGCTTGTATTATTTTCATAGGCTCCTAAACACAAAATATAGTTAATGCTCATATTTGTGTGCAAGAACACATGTAACATTTTCATATATTTTCATGCATTCAAAAACACAAAATATAGTTAATGCTCATATTTGTGTGCAAGAACACTTGTAACATTTTCATATATTTTCATGCATTCAAAAACACAAAATATAGTTAATGCGCAATAATACTTGTATTATTTTCATAGGCTCCTAAACACAAAATGTAGTTAATGCTCATATTTGTGTGCAAGAACACTTGTAATTTTCATATATTTTCATGCATTCAAAAACACAAAATATAGTTAATGCGCAATAATGCTTGTATTATTTTCATAGGCTCCTAAACACAAAATATAGTTAATGCTCATATTTGTGTGCAAGAACACATGTAACATTTTCATATATTTTCATGCATTCAAAAACACAAAATATAGTTAATGCTCATATTTGTGTGCAAGAACACTTGTAACATTTTCATATATTTTCATGCATTCAAAAACACAAAATATAGTTAATGCGCAATAATACTTGTATTATTTTCATAGGCTCCTAAACACAAAATGTAGTTAATGCTCATATTTGTGTGCAAGAACACTTGTAATTTTCATATATTTTCATGCATTCAAAAACACAAAATATAGTTAATGCGCAATAATGCTTGTATTATTTTCATAGGCTCCTAAACACAAAATGTAGTTAATGCTCATATTTGTGTGCAAGAACACTTGTCACATTTTCATGTATTTTCATGCATTCAAAAACACAAAATATAGTTAATGCGCAATAATGCTTGTATTATTTTCATAGGCTCCTAAACACAAAATATAGTTAATGCTCATATTTGTGTGCAAGAACACATGTAACATTTTCATATATTTTCATGCATTCAAAAACACAAAATATAGTTAATGCTCATATTTGTGTGCAAGAACACTTGTAACATTTTCATATATTTTCATGCATTCAAAAACACAAAATATAGTTAATGCGCAATAATACTTGTATTATTTTCATAGGCTCCTAAACACAAAATGTAGTTAATGCTCATATTTGTGTGCAAGAACACTTGTAATTTTCATATATTTTCATGCATTCAAAAACACAAAATATAGTTAATGCGCAATAATGCTTGTATTATTTTCATAGGCTCCTAAACACAAAATATAGTTAATGCTCATATTTGTGTGCAAGAACACATGTAACATTTTCATATATTTTCATGCATTCAAAAACACAAAATATAGTTAATGCTCATATTTGTGTGCAAGAACACTTGTAACATTTTCATATATTTTCATGCATTCAAAAACACAAAATATAGTTAATGCGCAATAATACTTGTATTATTTTCATAGGCTCCTAAACACAAAATGTAGTTAATGCTCATATTTGTGTGCAAGAACACTTGTAATTTTCATATATTTTCATGCATTCAAAAACACAAAATATAGTTAATGCGCAATAATGCTTGTATTATTTTCATAGGCTCCTAAACACAAAATATAGTTAATGCTCATATTTGTGTGCAAGAACACATGTAACATTTTCATATATTTTCATGCATTCAAAAACACAAAATATAGTTAATGCGCAATAATACTTGTATTATTTTCATAGGCTCCTAAACACAAAATGTAGTTAATGCTCATATTTGTGTGCAAGAACACTTGTAATTTTCATATATTTTCATGCATTCAAAAACACAAAATATAGTTAATGCGCAATAATGCTTGTATTATTTTCATAGGCTCCTAAACACAAAATGTAGTTAATGCTCATATTTGTGTGCAAGAACACTTGTCACATTTTCATGTATTTTCATGCATTCAAAAACACAAAATATAGTTAATGCGCAATAATGCTTGTATTATTTTCATAGGCTCCTAAACACAAAATATAGTTAATGCTCATATTTGTGTGCAAGAACACATGTAACATTTTCATATATTTTCATGCATTCAAAAACACAAAATATAGTTAATGCTCATATTTGTGTGCAAGAACACTTGTAACATTTTCATATATTTTCATGCATTCAAAAACACAAAATATAGTTAATGCGCAATAATACTTGTATTATTTTCATAGGCTCCTAAACACAAAATGTAGTTAATGCTCATATTTGTGTGCAAGAACACTTGTAATTTTCATATATTTTCATGCATTCAAAAACACAAAATATAGTTAATGCGCAATAATGCTTGTATTATTTTCATAGGCTCCTAAACACAAAATATAGTTAATGCTCATATTTGTGTGCAAGAACACATGTAACATTTTCATATATTTTCATGCATTCAAAAACACAAAATATAGTTAATGCTCATATTTGTGTGCAAGAACACTTGTAACATTTTCATATATTTTCATGCATTCAAAAACACAAAATATAGTTAATGCGCAATAATACTTGTATTATTTTCATAGGCTCCTAAACACAAAATGTAGTTAATGCTCATATTTGTGTGCAAGAACACTTGTAATTTTCATATATTTTCATGCATTCAAAAACACAAAATATAGTTAATGCGCAATAATGCTTGTATTATTTTCATAGGCTCCTAAACACAAAATATAGTTAATGCTCATATTTGTGTGCAAGAACACATGTAACATTTTCATATATTTTCATGCATTCAAAAACACAAAATATAGTTAATGCTCATATTTGTGTGCAAGAACACTTGTAACATTTTCATATATTTTCATGCATTCAAAAACACAAAATATAGTTAATGCGCAATAATACTTGTATTATTTTCATAGGCTCCTAAACACAAAATGTAGTTAATGCTCATATTTGTGTGCAAGAACACTTGTAATTTTCATATATTTTCATGCATTCAAAAACACAAAATATAGTTAATGCGCAATAATGCTTGTATTATTTTCATAGGCTCCTAAACACAAAATGTAGTTAATGCTCATATTTGTGTGCAAGAACACTTGTCACATTTTCATGTATTTTCATGCATTCAAAAACACAAAATATAGTTAATGCGCAATAATGCTTGTATTATTTTCATAGGCTCCTAAACACAAAATATAGTTAATGCTCATATTTGTGTGCAAGAACACATGTAACATTTTCATATATTTTCATGCATTCAAAAACACAAAATATAGTTAATGCTCATATTTGTGTGCAAGAACACTTGTAACATTTTCATATATTTTCATGCATTCAAAAACACAAAATATAGTTAATGCGCAATAATACTTGTATTATTTTCATAGGCTCCTAAACACAAAATGTAGTTAATGCTCATATTTGTGTGCAAGAACACTTGTAATTTTCATATATTTTCATGCATTCAAAAACACAAAATATAGTTAATGCGCAATAATGCTTGTATTATTTTCATAGGCTCCTAAACACAAAATGTAGTTAATGCTCATATTTGTGTGCAAGAACACTTGTCACATTTTCATGTATTTTCATGCATTCAAAAACACAAAATATAGTTAATGCGCAATAATGCTTGTATTATTTTCATAGGCTCCTAAACACAAAATATAGTTAATGCTCATATTTGTGTGCAAGAACACATGTAACATTTTCATATATTTTCATGCATTCAAAAACACAAAATATAGTTAATGCTCATATTTGTGTGCAAGAACACTTGTAACATTTTCATATATTTTCATGCATTCAAAAACACAAAATATAGTTAATGCGCAATAATGCTTGTATTATTTTCATAGGCTCCTAAACACAAAATATAGTTAATGCTCATATTTGTGTGCAAGAACACTTGTCACATTTTCATGTATTTTCATGCATTCAAAAACACAAAATATAGTTAATGCGCAATAATACTTGTATTATTTTCATAGGCTCCTAAACACAAAATATAGTTAATGCTCATATTTGTGTGCAAGAACACATGTAACATTTTCATATATTTTCATGCATTCAAAAACACAAAATATAGTTAATGCTCATATTTGTGTGCAAGAACACTTGTAACATTTTCATATATTTTCATGCATTCAAAAACACAAAATATAGTTAATGCGCAATAATACTTGTATTATTTTCATAGGCTCCTAAACACAAAATGTAGTTAATGCTCATATTTGTGTGCAAGAACACTTGTAATTTTCATATATTTTCATGCATTCAAAAACACAAAATATAGTTAATGCGCAATAATGCTTGTATTATTTTCATAGGCTCCTAAACACAAAATGTAGTTAATGCTCATATTTGTGTGCAAGAACACTTGTCACATTTTCATGTATTTTCATGCATTCAAAAACACAAAATATAGTTAATGCGCAATAATGCTTGTATTATTTTCATAGGCTCCTAAACACAAAATATAGTTAATGCTCATATTTGTGTGCAAGAACACATGTAACATTTTCATATATTTTCATGCATTCAAAAACACAAAATATAGTTAATGCGCAATAATACTTGTATTATTTTCATAGGCTCCTAAACACAAAATGTAGTTAATGCTCATATTTGTGTGCAAGAACACTTGTAACATTTTCATATATTTTCATGCATTCAAAAACACAAAATATAGTTAATGCTCATATTTGTGTGCAAGAACACTTGTAACATTTTCATATATTTTCATGCATTCAAAAACACAAAATATAGTTAATGCGCAATAATACTTGTATTATTTTCATAGGCTCCTAAACACAAAATATAGTTAATGCTCGTATTTGTGTGCAAGAACACATGTAACATTTTCATATATTTTCATGCATTCAAAAACACAAAATATAGTTAATGCGCAATAATGCTTGTATTATTTTCATAGGCTCCTAAACACAAAATATAGTTAATGCTCATATTTGTGTGCAAGAACACTTGTCACATTTTCATGTATTTTCATGCATTCAAAAACACAAAATATAGTTAATGCGCAATAATGCTTGTATTATTTTCATAGGCTCCTAAACACAAAATATAGTTAATGCTCATATTTGTGTGCAAGAACACATGTAACATTTTCATATATTTTCATGCATTCAAAAACACAAAATATAGTTAATGCGCAATAATACTTGTATTATTTTCATAGGCTCCTAAACACAAAATGTAGTTAATGCTCATATTTGTGTGCAAGAACACTTGTAACATTTTCATATATTTTCATGCATTCAAAAACACAAAATATAGTTAATGCTCATATTTGTGTGCAAGAACACTTGTAACATTTTCATGTATTTTCATGCATTCAAAAACACAAAATATAGTTAATGCGCAATAATACTTGTATTATTTTCATAGGCTCCTAAACACAAAATATAGTTAATGCTCATATTTGTGTGCAAGAACACTTGTAACATTTTCATATATTTTCATGCATTCAAAAACACAAAATATAGTTAATGCGCAATAATACTTGTATTATTTTATAGGCTCCTAAACACAAAATATAGTTAATGCTCATATTTGTGTGCAAGAACACTTGTCACATTTTCATGTATTTTCATGCATTCAAAAACACAAAATATAGTTAATGCGCAATAATGCTTGTATTATTTTCATAGGCTCCTAAACACAAAATATAGTTAATGCTCATATTTGTGTGCAAGAACACATGTAACATTTTCATATATTTTCATGCATTCAAAAACACAAAATATAGTTAATGCGCAATAATACTTGTATTATTTTCATAGGCTCCTAAACACAAAATGTAGTTAATGCTCATATTTGTGTGCAAGAACACTTGTAACATTTTCATATATTTTCATGCATTCAAAAACACAAAATATAGTTAATGCTCATATTTGTGTGCAAGAACACTTGTAACATTTTCATATATTTTCATGCATTCAAAAACACAAAATATAGTTAATGCGCAATAATACTTGTATTATTTTCATAGGCTCCTAAACACAAAATATAGTTAATGCTCGTATTTGTGTGCAAGAACACATGTAACATTTTCATATATTTTCATGCATTCAAAAACACAAAATATAGTTAATGCGCAATAATGCTTGTATTATTTTCATAGGCTCCTAAACACAAAATATAGTTAATGCTCATATTTGTGTGCAAGAACACTTGTCACATTTTCATGTATTTTCATGCATTCAAAAACACAAAATATAGTTAATGCGCAATAATGCTTGTATTATTTTCATAGGCTCCTAAACACAAAATATAGTTAATGCTCATATTTGTGTGCAAGAACACATGTAACATTTTCATATATTTTCATGCATTCAAAAACACAAAATATAGTTAATGCGCAATAATACTTGTATTATTTTCATAGGCTCCTAAACACAAAATGTAGTTAATGCTCATATTTGTGTGCAAGAACACTTGTAACATTTTCATATATTTTCATGCATTCAAAAACACAAAATATAGTTAATGCTCATATTTGTGTGCAAGAACACTTGTAACATTTTCATGTATTTTCATGCATTCAAAAACACAAAATATAGTTAATGCGCAATAATACTTGTATTATTTTCATAGGCTCCTAAACACAAAATATAGTTAATGCTCATATTTGTGTGCAAGAACACTTGTAACATTTTCATATATTTTCATGCATTCAAAAACACAAAATATAGTTAATGCGCAATAATACTTGTATTATTTTATAGGCTCCTAAACACAAAATATAGTTAATGCTCATATTTGTGTGCAAGAACACTTGTCACATTTTCATGTATTTTCATGCATTCAAAAACACAAAATATAGTTAATGCGCAATAATGCTTGTATTATTTTCATAGGCTCCTAAACACAAAATATAGTTAATGCTCATATTTGTGTGCAAGAACACATGTAACATTTTCATATATTTTCATGCATTCAAAAACACAAAATATAGTTAATGCGCAATAATACTTGTATTATTTTCATAGGCTCCTAAACACAAAATGTAGTTAATGCTCATATTTGTGTGCAAGAACACTTGTAACATTTTCATATATTTTCATGCATTCAAAAACACAAAATATAGTTAATGCTCATATTTGTGTGCAAGAACACTTGTAACATTTTCATATATTTTCATGCATTCAAAAACACAAAATATAGTTAATGCGCAATAATACTTGTATTATTTTCATAGGCTCCTAAACACAAAATATAGTTAATGCTCATATTTGTGTGCAAGAACACATGTAACATTTTCATATATTTTCATGCATTCAAAAATACAAAATATAGTTAATGCGCAATAATACTTGTATTATTTTCATAGGCTCCTAAACACAAAATATAGTTAATGCTCGTATTTGTGTGCAAGAACACATGTAACATTTTCATATATTTTCATGCATTCAAAAACACAAAATATAGTTAATGCGCAATAATACTTGTATTATTTTCATAGGCTCCTAAACACAAAATGTAGTTAATGCTCATATTTGTGTGCAAGAACACTTGTAACATTTTCATATATTTTCATGCATTCAAAAACACAAAATATAGTTAATGCGCAATAATACTTGTATTATTTTCATAGGCTCCTAAACACAAAATATAGTTAATGCTCATATTTGTGTGCAAGAACACATGTAACATTTTCATATATTTTCATACATTCAAAAATACAAAATATAGTTAATGCGCAATAATACTTGTATTATTTTCATAGGCTCCTAAACACAAAATATAGTTAATGCTCGTATTTGTGTGCAAGAACACATGTAACATTTTCATATATTTTCATGCATTCAAAAACACAAAATATAGTTAATGCGCAATAATGCTTGTATTATTTTATAGGCTCCTAAACACAAAATATAGTTAATGCTCATATTTGTGTGCAAGAACACTTGTAACATTTTCATATATTTTCATGCATTCAAAAACACAAAATATAGTTAATGCGCAATAATACTTGTATTATTTTCATAGGCTCCTAAACACAAAATGTAGTTAATGCTCATATTTGTGTGCAAGAACACTTGTAACATTTTCATATATTTTCATGCATTCAAAAACACAAAATATAGTTAATGCGCAATAATACTTGTATTATTTTCATAGGCTCCTAAACACAAAATATAGTTAATGCTCATATTTGTGTGCAAGAACACATGTAACATTTTCATATATTTTCATGCATTCAAAAATACAAAATATAGTTAATGCGCAATAATACTTGTATTATTTTCATAGGCTCCTAAACACAAAATATAGTTAATGCTCGTATTTGTGTGCAAGAACACATGTAACATTTTCATATATTTTCATGCATTCAAAAACACAAAATATAGTTAATGCGCAATAATACTTGTATTATTTTCATAGGCTCCTAAACACAAAATGTAGTTAATGCTCATATTTGTGTGCAAGAACACTTGTAACATTTTCATATATTTTCATGCATTCAAAAACACAAAATATAGTTAATGCTCATATTTGTGTGCAAGAACACTTGTAACATTTTCATATATTTTCATGCATTCAAAAACACAAAATATAGTTAATGCGCAATAATACTTGTATTATTTTCATAGGCTCCTAAACACAAAATGTAGTTAATGCTCATATTTGTGTGCAAGAACACTTGTAACATTTTCATATATTTTCATGCATTCAAAAACACAAAATATAGTTAATGCTCATATTTGTGTGCAAGAACACTTGTAACATTTTCATATATTTTCATGCATTCAAAAACACAAAATATAGTTAATGCGCAATAATACTTGTATTATTTTCATAGGCTCCTAAACACAAAATATAGTTAATGCTCATATTTGTGTGCAAGAACACATGTAACATTTTCATATATTTTCATGCATTCAAAAATACAAAATATAGTTAATGCGCAATAATACTTGTATTATTTTCATAGGCTCCTAAACACAAAATATAGTTAATGCTCGTATTTGTGTGCAAGAACACATGTAACATTTTCATATATTTTCATGCATTCAAAAACACAAAATATAGTTAATGCGCAATAATACTTGTATTATTTTCATAGGCTCCTAAACACAAAATGTAGTTAATGCTCATATTTGTGTGCAAGAACACTTGTAACATTTTCATATATTTTCATGCATTCAAAAACACAAAATATAGTTAATGCGCAATAATACTTGTATTATTTTCATAGGCTCCTAAACACAAAATATAGTTAATGCTCATATTTGTGTGCAAGAACACATGTAACATTTTCATATATTTTCATGCATTCAAAAATACAAAATATAGTTAATGCGCAATAATACTTGTATTATTTTCATAGGCTCCTAAACACAAAATATAGTTAATGCTCGTATTTGTGTGCAAGAACACATGTAACATTTTCATATATTTTCATGCATTCAAAAACACAAAATATAGTTAATGCGCAATAATGCTTGTATTATTTTATAGGCTCCTAAACACAAAATATAGTTAATGCTCATATTTGTGTGCAAGAACACTTGTAACATTTTCATATATTTTCATGCATTCAAAAACACAAAATATAGTTAATGCGCAATAATACTTGTATTATTTTCATAGGCTCCTAAACACAAAATGTAGTTAATGCTCATATTTGTGTGCAAGAACACTTGTAACATTTTCATATATTTTCATGCATTCAAAAACACAAAATATAGTTAATGCGCAATAATACTTGTATTATTTTCATAGGCTCCTAAACACAAAATATAGTTAATGCTCATATTTGTGTGCAAGAACACATGTAACATTTTCATATATTTTCATGCATTCAAAAATACAAAATATAGTTAATGCGCAATAATACTTGTATTATTTTCATAGGCTCCTAAACACAAAATATAGTTAATGCTCGTATTTGTGTGCAAGAACACATGTAACATTTTCATATATTTTCATGCATTCAAAAACACAAAATATAGTTAATGCGCAATAATACTTGTATTATTTTCATAGGCTCCTAAACACAAAATGTAGTTAATGCTCATATTTGTGTGCAAGAACACTTGTAACATTTTCATATATTTTCATGCATTCAAAAACACAAAATATAGTTAATGCTCATATTTGTGTGCAAGAACACTTGTAACATTTTCATATATTTTCATGCATTCAAAAACACAAAATATAGTTAATGCGCAATAATACTTGTATTATTTTCATAGGCTCCTAAACACAAAATGTAGTTAATGCTCATATTTGTGTGCAAGAACACTTGTAACATTTTCATATATTTTCATGCATTCAAAAACACAAAATATAGTTAATGCTCATATTTGTGTGCAAGAACACTTGTAACATTTTCATATATTTTCATGCATTCAAAAACACAAAATATAGTTAATGCGCAATAATACTTGTATTATTTTCATAGGCTCCTAAACACAAAATATAGTTAATGCTCATATTTGTGTGCAAGAACACATGTAACATTTTCATATATTTTCATGCATTCAAAAATACAAAATATAGTTAATGCGCAATAATACTTGTATTATTTTCATAGGCTCCTAAACACAAAATATAGTTAATGCTCGTATTTGTGTGCAAGAACACATGTAACATTTTCATATATTTTCATGCATTCAAAAACACAAAATATAGTTAATGCGCAATAATACTTGTATTATTTTCATAGGCTCCTAAACACAAAATGTAGTTAATGCTCATATTTGTGTGCAAGAACACTTGTAACATTTTCATATATTTTCATGCATTCAAAAACACAAAATATAGTTAATGCGCAATAATACTTGTATTATTTTCATAGGCTCCTAAACACAAAATATAGTTAATGCTCATATTTGTGTGCAAGAACACATGTAACATTTTCATATATTTTCATGCATTCAAAAATACAAAATATAGTTAATGCGCAATAATACTTGTATTATTTTCATAGGCTCCTAAACACAAAATATAGTTAATGCTCGTATTTGTGTGCAAGAACACATGTAACATTTTCATATATTTTCATGCATTCAAAAACACAAAATATAGTTAATGCGCAATAATGCTTGTATTATTTTATAGGCTCCTAAACACAAAATATAGTTAATGCTCATATTTGTGTGCAAGAACACTTGTAACATTTTCATATATTTTCATGCATTCAAAAACACAAAATATAGTTAATGCGCAATAATACTTGTATTATTTTCATAGGCTCCTAAACACAAAATGTAGTTAATGCTCATATTTGTGTGCAAGAACACTTGTAACATTTTCATATATTTTCATGCATTCAAAAACACAAAATATAGTTAATGCGCAATAATACTTGTATTATTTTCATAGGCTCCTAAACACAAAATGTAGTTAATGCTCATATTTGTGTGCAAGAACACTTGTAACATTTTCATATATTTTCATGCATTCAAAAACACAAAATATAGTTAATGCTCATATTTGTGTGCAAGAACACTTGTAACATTTTCATATATTTTCATGCATTCAAAAACACAAAATATAGTTAATGCGCAATAATACTTGTATTATTTTCATAGGCTCCTAAACACAAAATATAGTTAATGCTCATATTTGTGTGCAAGAACACATGTAACATTTTCATATATTTTCATGCATTCAAAAACACAAAATATAGTTAATGCGCAATAATGCTTGTATTATTTTCATAGGCTCCTAAACACAAAATGTAGTTAATGCTCATATTTGTGTGCAAGAACACTTGTCACATTTTCATGTATTTTCATGCATTCAAAAACACAAAATATAGTTAATGCGCAATAATACTTGTATTATTTTATAGGCTCCTAAACACAAAATATAGTTAATGCTCATATTTGTGTGCAAGAACACTTGTCACATTTTCATGTATTTTCATGCATTCAAAAACACAAAATATAGTTAATGCGCAATAATACTTGTATTATTTTATAGGCTCCTAAACACAAAATATAGTTAATGCTCATATTTGTGTGCAAGAACACATGTAACATTTTCATATATTTTCATGCATTCAAAAACACAAAATATAGTTAATGCGCAATAATGCTTGTATTATTTTCATAGGCTCCTAAACACAAAATATTGTTAATGCTCATATTTGTGTGCAAGAACACTTGTCACATTTTCATGTATTTTCATGCATTCAAAAACACAAAATATAGTTAATGCGCAATAATACTTGTATTATTTTATAGGCTCCTAAACACAAAATATAGTTAATGCTCATATTTGTGTGCAAGAACACTTGTCACATTTTCATGTATTTTCATGCATTCAAAAACACAAAATATAGTTAATGCGCAATAATGCTTGTATTATTTTCATAGGCTCCTAAACACAAAATATAGTTAATGCTCATATTTGTGTGCAAGAACACATGTAACATTTTCATATATTTTCATGCATTCAAAAACACAAAATATAGTTAATGCGCAATAATACTTGTATTATTTTCATAGGCTCCTAAACACAAAATATAGTTAATGCTCATATTTGTGTGCAAGAACACATGTAACATTTTCATATATTTTCATGCATTCAAAAACACAAAATATAGTTAATGCGCAATAATACTTGTATTATTTTCATAGGCTCCTAAACACAAAATATAGTTAATGCTCATATTTGTGTGCAAGAACACTTGTCACATTTTCATGTATTTTCATGCATTCAAAAACACAAAATATAGTTAATGCGCAATAATACTTGTATTATTTTATAGGCTCCTAAACACAAAATATAGTTAATGCTCATATTTGTGTGCAAGAACACTTGTAACATTTTCATATATTTTCATGCATTCAAAAACACAAAATATAGTTAATGCGCAATAATACTTGTATTATTTTCATAGGCTCCTAAACACAAAATGTAGTTAATGCTCATATTTGTGTGCAAGAACACTTGTAACATTTTCATATATTTTCATGCATTCAAAACCACAAAATATAGTTAATGCGCAATAATACTTGTATTATTTTCATAGGCTCCTAAACACAAAATATAGTTAATGCTCATATTTGTGTGCAAGAACACTTGTCACATTTTCATGTATTTTCATGCATTCAAACGCACAAAATATAATTATTGCGCAATAATGCTTGTATTATTTTCATAGGCTCCTAAACACAAAATATAGTTAATGCGCAATAATACTTGTATTATTTTCATAGGCTCCTAAACACAAAATATAGTTAATGCTCATATTTGTGTGCAAGAACACATGTAACATTTTCATATATTTTCATGCATTCAAAAACACAAAATATAGTTAATGCGCAATAATACTTGTATTATTTTCATAGGCTCCTAAACACAAAATATAGTTAATGCTCATATTTGTGTGCAAGAACACATGTAACATTTTCATATATTTTCATGCATTCAAAAACACAAAATATAGTTAATGCGCAATAATACTTGTATTATTTTCATAGGCTCCTAAACACAAAATATAGTTAATGCTCATATTTGTGTGCAAGAACACTTGTCACATTTTCATGTATTTTCATGCATTCAAACGCACAAAATATAATTAATGCGCAATAATGCTTGTATTATTTTCATAGGCTCCTAAACACAAAATATAGTTAATGCGCAATAATACTTGTATTATTTTCATAGGCTCCTAAACACAAAATATAGTTAATGCTCATATTTGTGTGCAAGAACACATGTAACATTTTCATATATTTTCATGCATTCAAAAACACAAAATATAGTTAATGCGCAATAATACTTGTATTATTTTCATAGGCTCCTAAACACAAAATGTAGTTAATGCTCATATTTGTGTGCAAGAACACTTGTCACATTTTCATGTATTTTCATGCATTCAAAAACACAAAATATAGTTAATGCGCAATAATACTTGTATTATTTTATAGGCTCCTAAACACAAAATATAGTTAATGCTCATATTTGTGTGCAAGAACACTTGTAACATTTTCATATATTTTCATGCATTCAAAAACACAAAATATAGTTAATGCGCAATAATACTTGTATTATTTTCATAGGCTCCTAAACACAAAATATAGTTAATGCTCATATTTGTGTGCAAGAACACTTGTCACATTTTCATGTATTTTCATGCATTCAAACGCACAAAATATAATTAATGCGCAATAATGCTTGTATTATTTTCATAGGCTCCTAAACACAAAATATAGTTAATGCGCAATAATACTTGTATTATTTTCATAGGCTCCTAAACACAAAATATAGTTAATGCTCATATTTGTGTGCAAGAACACTTGTCACATTTTCATGTATTTTCATGCATTCAAAAACACAAAATATAGTTAATGCGCAATAATACTTGTATTATTTTATAGGCTCCTAAACACAAAATATAGTTAATGCTCATATTTGTGTGCAAGAACACTTGTCACATTTTCATGTATTTTCATGCATTCAAAAACACAAAATATAGTTAATGCGCAATAATACTTGTATTATTTTCATAGGCTCCTAAACACAAAATGTAGTTAATGCTCATATTTGTGTGCAAGAACACTTGTAACATTTTCATATATTTTCATGCATTCAAAACCACAAAATATAGTTAATGCGCAATAATACTTGTATTATTTTCATAGGCTCCTAAACACAAAATATAGTTAATGCTCATATTTGTGTGCAAGAACACTTGTCACATTTTCATGTATTTTCATGCATTCAAACGCACAAAATATAATTAATGCGCAATAATGCTTGTATTATTTTCATAGGCTCCTAAACACAAAATATAGTTAATGCGCAATAATACTTGTATTATTTTCATAGGCTCCTAAACACAAAATATAGTTAATGCTCATATTTGTGTGCAAGAACACTTGTCACATTTTCATGTATTTTCATGCATTCAAAAACACAAAATATAGTTAATGCGCAATAATACTTGTATTATTTTATAGGCTCCTAAACACAAAATATAGTTAATGCTCATATTTGTGTGCAAGAACACTTGTAACATTTTCATATATTTTCATGCATTCAAAAACACAAAATATAGTTAATGCGCAATAATGCTTGTATTATTTTCATAGGCTCCTAAACACAAAATATAGTTAATGCTCATATTTGTGTGCAAGAACACTTGTAACATTTTCATATATTTTCATGCATTCAAAAACACAAAATATAATTAATGCGCAATAATACTTGTATTATTTTCATAGGCTCCTAAACACAAAATGTAGTTAATGCTCATATTTGTGTGCAAGAACACTTGTAACATTTTCATATATTTTCATGCATTCAAAAACACAAAATATAGTTAATGCGCAATAATACTTGTATTATTTTCATAGGCTCCTAAACACAAAATGTAGTTAATGCTCATATTTGTGTGCAAGAACACTTGTAACATTTTCATATATTTTCATGCATTCAAAAACACAAAATATAGTTAATGCGCAATAATACTTGTATTATTTTATAGGCTCCTAAACACAAAATATAGTTAATGCTCATATTTGTGTGCAAGAACACTTGTCACATTTTCATGTATTTTCATGCATTCAAAAACACAAAATATAGTTAATGCGCAATAATACTTGTATTATTTTCATAGGCTCCTAAACACAAAATGTAGTTAATGCTCATATTTGTGTGCAAGAACACTTGTAACATTTTCATATATTTTCATGCATTCAAAAACACAAAATATAGTTAATGCGCAATAATACTTGTATTATTTTCATAGGCTCTTAAACACAAAATATAGTTAATGCTCATATTTGTGTGCAAGAACACTTGTAACATTTTCATATATTTTCATGCATTCAAAAACACAAAATATAGTTAATGCGCAATAATACTTGTATTATTTTATAGGCTCCTAAACACAAAATATAGTTAATGCTCATATTTGTGTGCAAGAACACTTGTCACATTTTCATGTATTTTCATGCATTCAAAAACACAAAATATAGTTAATGCGCAATAATACTTGTATTATTTTATAGGCTCCTAAACACAAAATATAGTTAATGCTCATATTTGTGTGCAAGAACACTTGTCACATTTTCATGTATTTTCATGCATTCAAAAACACAAAATATAGTTAATGCGCAATAATGCTTGTATTATTTTCATAGGCTCCTAAACACAAAATGTAGTTAATGCTCATATTTGTGTGCAAGAACACTTGTAACATTTTCATATATTTTCATGCATTCAAAAACACACAATATAGTTAATGCGCAATAATACTTGTATTATTTTCATAGGCTCTTAAACACAAAATATAGTTAATGCTCATATTTGTGTGCAAGAACACTTGTAACATTTTCATATATTTTCATGCATTCAAAAACACAAAATATAGTTAATGCGCAATAATACTTGTATTATTTTCATAGGCTCCTAAACACAAAATGTAGTTAATGCTCATATTTGTGTGCAAGAACACTTGTAACATTTTCATATATTTTCATGCATTCAAAAACACAAAATATAGTTAATGCGCAATAATACTTGTATTATTTTATAGGCTCCTAAACACAAAATATAGTTAATGCTCATATTTGTGTGCAAGAACACTTGTAACATTTTCATATATTTTCATGCATTCAAAAATACAAAATATAGTTAATGCTCATATTTGTGTGCAAGAACACTTGTAACATTTTCATATATTT
Organism: Crataerina pallida; assembly: GCA_949710015.1. NCBI lineage: Eukaryota > Metazoa > Arthropoda > Insecta > Diptera > Hippoboscidae > Crataerina > Crataerina pallida. The sequence goes on from OX453289.1 coordinate 20,123,936, forward strand.
TCATGCATTCAAAAACACAAAATATAGTTAATGCGCAATAATACTTGTATTATTTTCATAGGCTCCTAAACACAAAATGTAGTTAATGCTCATATTTGTGTGCAAGAACACTTGTAACATTTTCATATATTTTCATGCATTCAAAAACACAAAATATAGTTAATGCGCAATAATACTTGTATTATTTTCATAGGCTCCTAAACACAAAATGTAGTTAATGCTCATATTTGTGTGCAAGAACACTTGTAACATTTTCATATATTTTCATGCATTCAAAAACACAAAATATAGTTAATGCTCATATTTGTGTGCAAGAACACTTGTAACATTTTCATATATTTTCATGCATTCAAAAACACAAAATATAGTTAATGCGCAATAATACTTGTATTATTTTCATAGGCTCCTAAACACAAAATATAGTTAATGCTCATATTTGTGTGCAAGAACACATGTAACATTTTCATATATTTTCATGCATTCAAAAACACAAAATATAGTTAATGCGCAATAATGCTTGTATTATTTTCATAGGCTCCTAAACACAAAATGTAGTTAATGCTCATATTTGTGTGCAAGAACACTTGTCACATTTTCATGTATTTTCATGCATTCAAAAACACAAAATATAGTTAATGCGCAATAATACTTGTATTATTTTATAGGCTCCTAAACACAAAATATAGTTAATGCTCATATTTGTGTGCAAGAACACTTGTCACATTTTCATGTATTTTCATGCATTCAAAAACACAAAATATAGTTAATGCGCAATAATACTTGTATTATTTTATAGGCTCCTAAACACAAAATATAGTTAATGCTCATATTTGTGTGCAAGAACACATGTAACATTTTCATATATTTTCATGCATTCAAAAACACAAAATATAGTTAATGCGCAATAATGCTTGTATTATTTTCATAGGCTCCTAAACACAAAATATTGTTAATGCTCATATTTGTGTGCAAGAACACTTGTCACATTTTCATGTATTTTCATGCATTCAAAAACACAAAATATAGTTAATGCGCAATAATACTTGTATTATTTTATAGGCTCCTAAACACAAAATATAGTTAATGCTCATATTTGTGTGCAAGAACACTTGTCACATTTTCATGTATTTTCATGCATTCAAAAACACAAAATATAGTTAATGCGCAATAATGCTTGTATTATTTTCATAGGCTCCTAAACACAAAATATAGTTAATGCTCATATTTGTGTGCAAGAACACATGTAACATTTTCATATATTTTCATGCATTCAAAAACACAAAATATAGTTAATGCGCAATAATACTTGTATTATTTTCATAGGCTCCTAAACACAAAATATAGTTAATGCTCATATTTGTGTGCAAGAACACATGTAACATTTTCATATATTTTCATGCATTCAAAAACACAAAATATAGTTAATGCGCAATAATACTTGTATTATTTTCATAGGCTCCTAAACACAAAATATAGTTAATGCTCATATTTGTGTGCAAGAACACTTGTCACATTTTCATGTATTTTCATGCATTCAAACGCACAAAATATAATTAATGCGCAATAATGCTTGTATTATTTTCATAGGCTCCTAAACACAAAATATAGTTAATGCTCATATTTGTGTGCAAGAACACATGTAACATTTTCATATATTTTCATGCATTCAAAAACACAAAATATAGTTAATGCGCAATAATACTTGTATTATTTTCATAGGCTCCTAAACACAAAATATAGTTAATGCTCATATTTGTGTGCAAGAACACTTGTCACATTTTCATGTATTTTCATGCATTCAAAAACACAAAATATAGTTAATGCGCAATAATACTTGTATTATTTTATAGGCTCCTAAACACAAAATATAGTTAATGCTCATATTTGTGTGCAAGAACACTTGTAACATTTTCATATATTTTCATGCATTCAAAAACACAAAATATAGTTAATGCGCAATAATACTTGTATTATTTTCATAGGCTCCTAAACACAAAATGTAGTTAATGCTCATATTTGTGTGCAAGAACACTTGTAACATTTTCATATATTTTCATGCATTCAAAACCACAAAATATAGTTAATGCGCAATAATACTTGTATTATTTTCATAGGCTCCTAAACACAAAATATAGTTAATGCTCATATTTGTGTGCAAGAACACATGTAACATTTTCATATATTTTCATGCATTCAAAAACACAAAATATAGTTAATGCGCAATAATACTTGTATTATTTTCATAGGCTCCTAAACACAAAATGTAGTTAATGCTCATATTTGTGTGCAAGAACACTTGTAACATTTTCATATATTTTCATGCATTCAAAAACACAAAATATAGTTAATGCGCAATAATACTTGTATTATTTTCATAGGCTCTTAAACACAAAATATAGTTAATGCTCATATTTGTGTGCAAGAACACTTGTAACATTTTCATATATTTTCATGCATTCAAAAACACAAAATATAGTTAATGCGCAATAATACTTGTATTATTTTATAGGCTCCTAAACACAAAATATAGTTAATGCTCATATTTGTGTGCAAGAACACTTGTCACATTTTCATGTATTTTCATGCATTCAAAAACACAAAATATAGTTAATGCGCAATAATACTTGTATTATTTTATAGGCTCCTAAACACAAAATATAGTTAATGCTCATATTTGTGTGCAAGAACACTTGTCACATTTTCATATATTTTCATGCATTCAAAAACACAAAATATAGTTAATGCGCAATAATACTTGTATTATTTTCATAGGCTCTTAAACACAAAATATAGTTAATGCTCATATTTGTGTGCAAGAACACTTGTAACATTTTCATATATTTTCATGCATTCAAAAACACAAAATATAGTTAATGCGCAATAATACTTGTATTATTTTATAGGCTCCTAAACACAAAATATAGTTAATGCTCATATTTGTGTGCAAGAACACTTGTCACATTTTCATGTATTTTCATGCATTCAAAAACACAAAATATAGTTAATGCGCAATAATACTTGTATTATTTTCATAGGCTCCTAAACACAAAATGTAGTTAATGCTCATATTTGTGTGCAAGAACACTTGTAACATTTTCATATATTTTCATGCATTCAAAAACACAAAATATAGTTAATGCGCAATAATACTTGTATTATTTTCATAGGCTCTTAAACACAAAATATAGTTAATGCTCATATTTGTGTGCAAGAACACTTGTAACATTTTCATATATTTTCATGCATTCAAAAACACAAAATATAGTTAATGCGCAATAATACTTGTATTATTTTATAGGCTCCTAAACACAAAATATAGTTAATGCTCATATTTGTGTGCAAGAACACTTGTCACATTTTCATGTATTTTCATGCATTCAAAAACACAAAATATAGTTAATGCGCAATAATACTTGTATTATTTTCATAGGCTCCTAAACACAAAATGTAGTTAATGCTCATATTTGTGTGCAAGAACACTTGTAACATTTTCATATATTTTCATGCATTCAAAAACACAAAATATAGTTAATGCGCAATAATACTTGTATTATTTTCATAGGCTCTTAAACACAAAATATAGTTAATGCTCATATTTGTGTGCAAGAACACTTGTAACATTTTCATATATTTTCATGCATTCAAAAACACAAAATATAGTTAATGCGCAATAATACTTGTATTATTTTATAGGCTCCTAAACACAAAATATAGTTAATGCTCATATTTGTGTGCAAGAACACTTGTCACATTTTCATGTATTTTCATGCATTCAAAAACACAAAATATAGTTAATGCGCAATAATACTTGTATTATTTTCATAGGCTCCTAAACACAAAATGTAGTTAATGCTCATATTTGTGTGCAAGAACACTTGTAACATTTTCATATATTTTCATGCATTCAAAAACACAAAATATAGTTAATGCGCAATAATACTTGTATTATTTTCATAGGCTCCTAAACACAAAATGTAGTTAATGCTCATATTTGTGTGCAAGAACACTTGTAACATTTTCATATATTTTCATGCATTCAAAAACACAAAATATAGTTAATGCGCAATAATACTTGTATTATTTTATAGGCTCCTAAACACAAAATATAGTTAATGCTCATATTTGTGTGCAAGAACACTTGTCACATTTTCATGTATTTTCATGCATTCAAAAACACAAAATATAGTTAATGCGCAATAATACTTGTATTATTTTCATAGGCTCCTAAACACAAAATGTAGTTAATGCTCATATTTGTGTGCAAGAACACTTGTAACATTTTCATATATTTTCATGCATTCAAAAACACAAAATATAGTTAATGCGCAATAATACTTGTATTATTTTCATAGGCTCTTAAACACAAAATATAGTTAATGCTCATATTTGTGTGCAAGAACACTTGTAACATTTTCATATATTTTCATGCATTCAAAAACACAAAATATAGTTAATGCGCAATAATACTTGTATTATTTTATAGGCTCCTAAACACAAAATATAGTTAATGCTCATATTTGTGTGCAAGAACACTTGTCACATTTTCATGTATTTTCATGCATTCAAAAACACAAAATATAGTTAATGCGCAATAATACTTGTATTATTTTATAGGCTCCTAAACACAAAATATAGTTAATGCTCATATTTGTGTGCAAGAACACTTGTCACATTTTCATGTATTTTCATGCATTCAAAAACACAAAATATAGTTAATGCGCAATAATGCTTGTATTATTTTCATAGGCTCCTAAACACAAAATGTAGTTAATGCTCATATTTGTGTGCAAGAACACTTGTAACATTTTCATATATTCTCATGCATTCAAAAACACACAATATAGTTAATGCGCAATAATACTTGTATTATTTTCATAGGCTCTTAAACACAAAATATAGTTAATGCTCATATTTGTGTGCAAGAACACTTGTAACATTTTCATATATTTTCATGCATTCAAAAACACAAAATATAGTTAATGCGCAATAATACTTGTATTATTTTCATAGGCTCCTAAACACAAAATGTAGTTAATGCTCATATTTGTGTGCAAGAACACTTGTAACATTTTCATATATTTTCATGCATTCAAAAACACAAAATATAGTTAATGCGCAATAATACTTGTATTATTTTATAGGCTCCTAAACACAAAATATAGTTAATGCTCATATTTGTGTGCAAGAACACTTGTAACATTTTCATATATTTTCATGCATTCAAAAATACAAAATATAGTTAATGCTCATATTTGTGTGCAAGAACACTTGTAACATTTTCATATATTTTCATGCATTCAAAAACACAAAATATAGTTAATGCGCAATAATACTTGTATTATTTTCATAGGCTCCTAAACACAAAATGTAGTTAATGCTCATATTTGTGTGCAAGAACACTTGTAACATTTTCATATATTTTCATGCATTCAAAAACACAAAATATAGTTAATGCGCAATAATACTTGTATTATTTTCATAGGCTCCTAAACACAAAATGTAGTTAATGCTCATATTTGTGTGCAAGAACACTTGTAACATTTTCATATATTTTCATGCATTCAAAAACACAAAATATAGTTAATGCTCATATTTGTGTGCAAGAACACTTGTAACATTTTCATATATTTTCATGCATTCAAAAACACAAAATATAGTTAATGCGCAATAATACTTGTATTATTTTCATAGGCTCCTAAACACAAAATATAGTTAATGCTCATATTTGTGTGCAAGAACACATGTAACATTTTCATATATTTTCATGCATTCAAAAACACAAAATATAGTTAATGCGCAATAATGCTTGTATTATTTTCATAGGCTCCTAAACACAAAATGTAGTTAATGCTCATATTTGTGTGCAAGAACACTTGTCACATTTTCATGTATTTTCATGCATTCAAAAACACAAAATATAGTTAATGCGCAATAATACTTGTATTATTTTATAGGCTCCTAAACACAAAATATAGTTAATGCTCATATTTGTGTGCAAGAACACTTGTCACATTTTCATGTATTTTCATGCATTCAAAAACACAAAATATAGTTAATGCGCAATAATACTTGTATTATTTTATAGGCTCCTAAACACAAAATATAGTTAATGCTCATATTTGTGTGCAAGAACACATGTAACATTTTCATATATTTTCATGCATTCAAAAACACAAAATATAGTTAATGCGCAATAATGCTTGTATTATTTTCATAGGCTCCTAAACACAAAATATTGTTAATGCTCATATTTGTGTGCAAGAACACTTGTCACATTTTCATGTATTTTCATGCATTCAAAAACACAAAATATAGTTAATGCGCAATAATACTTGTATTATTTTATAGGCTCCTAAACACAAAATATAGTTAATGCTCATATTTGTGTGCAAGAACACTTGTCACATTTTCATGTATTTTCATGCATTCAAAAACACAAAATATAGTTAATGCGCAATAATGCTTGTATTATTTTCATAGGCTCCTAAACACAAAATATAGTTAATGCTCATATTTGTGTGCAAGAACACATGTAACATTTTCATATATTTTCATGCATTCAAAAACACAAAATATAGTTAATGCGCAATAATACTTGTATTATTTTCATAGGCTCCTAAACACAAAATATAGTTAATGCTCATATTTGTGTGCAAGAACACATGTAACATTTTCATATATTTTCATGCATTCAAAAACACAAAATATAGTTAATGCGCAATAATACTTGTATTATTTTCATAGGCTCCTAAACACAAAATATAGTTAATGCTCATATTTGTGTGCAAGAACACTTGTCACATTTTCATGTATTTTCATGCATTCAAACGCACAAAATATAATTAATGCGCAATAATGCTTGTATTATTTTCATAGGCTCCTAAACACAAAATATAGTTAATGCTCATATTTGTGTGCAAGAACACATGTAACATTTTCATATATTTTCATGCATTCAAAAACACAAAATATAGTTAATGCGCAATAATACTTGTATTATTTTCATAGGCTCCTAAACACAAAATATAGTTAATGCTCATATTTGTGTGCAAGAACACTTGTCACATTTTCATGTATTTCATGCATTCAAAAACACAAAATATAGTTAATGCGCAATAATACTTGTATTATTTTATAGGCTCCTAAACACAAAATATAGTTAATGCTCATATTTGTGTGCAAGAACACTTGTAACATTTTCATATGTTTTCATGCATTCAAAAACACAAAATATAGTTAATGCGCAATAATACTTGTATTATTTTCATAGGCTCCTAAACACAAAATGTAGTTAATGCTCATATTTGTGTGCAAGAACACTTGTAACATTTTCATATATTTTCATGCATTCAAAACCACAAAATATAGTTAATGCGCAATAATACTTGTATTATTTTCATAGGCTCCTAAACACAAAATATAGTTAATGCTCATATTTGTGTGCAAGAACACATGTAACATTTTCATATATTTTCATGCATTCAAAAACACAAAATATAGTTAATGCGCAATAATACTTGTATTATTTTATAGGCTCCTAAACACAAAATATAGTTAATGCTCATATTTGTGTGCAAGAACACTTGTAACATTTTCATATATTTTCATGCATTCAAAACCACAAAATATAGTTAATGCGCAATAATACTTGTATTATTTTCATAGGCTCCTAAACACAAAATGTAGTTAATGCTCATATTTGTGTGCAAGAACACTTGTAACATTTTCATATATTTTCATGCATTCAAAACCACAAAATATAGTTAATGCGCAATAATACTTGTATTATTTTCATAGGCTCCTAAACACAAAATATAGTTAATGCTCATATTTGTGTGCAAGAACACTTGTCACATTTTCATGTATTTTCATGCATTCAAACGCACAAAATATAATTAATGCGCAATAATGCTTGTATTATTTTCATAGGCTCCTAAACACAAAATATAGTTAATGCGCAATAATACTTGTATTATTTTCATAGGCTCCTAAACACAAAATATAGTTAATGCTCATATTTGTGTGCAAGAACACTTGTCACATTTTCATGTATTTTCATGCATTCAAAAACACAAAATATAGTTAATGCGCAATAATACTTGTATTATTTTATAGGCTCCTAAACACAAAATATAGTTAATGCTCATATTTGTGTGCAAGAACACTTGTAACATTTTCATATATTTTCATGCATTCAAAAACACAAAATATAGTTAATGCGCAATAATGCTTGTATTATTTTCATAGGCTCCTAAACACAAAATATAGTTAATGCGCAATAATACTTGTATTATTTTCATAGGCTCCTAAACACAAAATGTAGTTAATGCTCATATTTGTGTGCAAGAACACTTGTAACATTTTCATATATTTTCATGCATTCAAAAACACAAAATATAGTTAATGCTCATATTTGTGTGCAAGAACACTTGTAACATTTTCATATATTTTCATGCATTCAAAAACACAAAATATAGTTAATGCGCAATAATACTTGTATTATTTTATAGGCTCCTAAACACAAAATATAGTTAATGCTCATATTTGTGTGCAAGAACACTTGTCACATTTTCATGTATTTTCATGCATTCAAACGCACAAAATATAATTAATGCGCAATAATGCTTGTATTATTTTCATAGGCTCCTAAACACAAAATATAGTTAATGCGCAATAATACTTGTATTATTTTCATAGGCTCCTAAACACAAAATATAGTTAATGCTCATATTTGTGTGCAAGAACACTTGTCACATTTTCATGTATTTTCATGCATTCAAAAACACAAAATATAGTTAATGCGCAATAATACTTGTATTATTTTATAGGCTCCTAAACACAAAATATAGTTAATGCTCATATTTGTGTGCAAGAACACTTGTAACATTTTCATATATTTTCATGCATTCAAAAACACAAAATATAGTTAATGCGCAATAATGCTTGTATTATTTTCATAGGCTCCTAAACACAAAATATAGTTAATGCTCATATTTGTGTGCAAGAACACTTGTAACATTTTCATATATTTTCATGCATTCAAAAACACAAAATATAATTAATGCGCAATAATACTTGTATTATTTTCATAGGCTCCTAAACACAAAATGTAGTTAATGCTCATATTTGTGTGCAAGAACACTTGTAACATTTTCATATATTTTCATGCATTCAAAAACACAAAATATAGTTAATGCGCAATAATACTTGTATTATTTTCATAGGCTCCTAAACACAAAATGTAGTTAATGCTCATATTTGTGTGCAAGAACACTTGTAACATTTTCATATATTTTCATGCATTCAAAAACACAAAATATAGTTAATGCGCAATAATACTTGTATTATTTTATAGGCTCCTAAACACAAAATATAGTTAATGCTCATATTTGTGTGCAAGAACACTTGTCACATTTTCATGTATTTTCATGCATTCAAAAACACAAAATATAGTTAATGCGCAATAATACTTGTATTATTTTCATAGGCTCCTAAACACAAAATGTAGTTAATGCTCATATTTGTGTGCAAGAACACTTGTAACATTTTCATATATTTTCATGCATTCAAAAACACAAAATATAGTTAATGCGCAATAATACTTGTATTATTTTATAGGCTCCTAAACACAAAATATAGTTAATGCTCATATTTGTGTGCAAGAACACTTGTCACATTTTCATGTATTTTCATGCATTCAAAAACACAAAATATAGTTAATGCGCAATAATACTTGTATTATTTTCATAGGCTCCTAAACACAAAATGTAGTTAATGCTCATATTTGTGTGCAAGAACACTTGTAACATTTTCATATATTTTCATGCATTCAAAAACACAAAATATAGTTAATGCGCAATAATACTTGTATTATTTTATAGGCTCCTAAACACAAAATATAGTTAATGCTCATATTTGTGTGCAAGAACACTTGTCACATTTTCATGTATTTTCATGCATTCAAAAACACAAAATATAGTTAATGCGCAATAATACTTGTATTATTTTATAGGCTCCTAAACACAAAATATAGTTAATGCTCATATTTGTGTGCAAGAACACTTGTCACATTTTCATGTATTTTCATGCATTCAAAAACACAAAATATAGTTAATGCGCAATAATACTTGTATTATTTTATAGGCTCCTAAACACAAAATATAGTTAATGCTCATATTTGTGTGCAAGAACACTTGTCACATTTTCATGTATTTTCATGCATTCAAAAACACAAAATATAGTTAATGCGCAATAATACTTGTATTATTTTATAGGCTCCTAAACACAAAATATAGTTAATGCTCATATTTGTGTGCAAGAACACTTGTCACATTTTCATATATTTTCATGCATTCAAAAACACAAAATATAGTTAATGCGCAATAATACTTGTATTATTTTCATAGGCTCTTAAACACAAAATATAGTTAATGCTCATATTTGTGTGCAAGAACACTTGTAACATTTTCATATATTTTCATGCATTCAAAAACACAAAATATAGTTAATGCGCAATAATACTTGTATTATTTTATAGGCTCCTAAACACAAAATATAGTTAATGCTCATATTTGTGTGCAAGAACACTTGTCACATTTTCATGTATTTTCATGCATTCAAAAACACAAAATATAGTTAATGCGCAATAATACTTGTATTATTTTATAGGCTCCTAAACACAAAATATAGTTAATGCTCATATTTGTGTGCAAGAACACTTGTCACATTTTCATGTATTTTCATGCATTCAAAAACACAAAATATAGTTAATGCGCAATAATGCTTGTATTATTTTCATAGGCTCCTAAACACAAAATGTAGTTAATGCTCATATTTGTGTGCAAGAACACTTGTAACATTTTCATATATTTTCATGCATTCAAAAACACAAAATATAGTTAATGCGCAATAATACTTGTATTATTTTCATAGGCTCTTAAACACAAAATATAGTTAATGCTCATATTTGTGTGCAAGAACACTTGTAACATTTTCATATATTTTCATGCATTCAAAAACACAAAATATAGTTAATGCGCAATAATACTTGTATTATTTTCATAGGCTCTTAAACACAAAATATAGTTAATGCTCATATTTGTGTGCAAGAACACTTGTAACATTTTCATATATTTTCATGCATTCAAAAACACAAAATATAGTTAATGCGCAATAATACTTGTATTATTTTCATAGGCTCTTAAACACAAAATATAGTTAATGCTCATATTTGTGTGCAAGAACACTTGTAACATTTTCATATATTTTCATGCATTCAAAAACACAAAATATAGTTAATGCGCAATAATACTTGTATTATTTTATAGGCTCCTAAACACAAAATATAGTTAATGCTCATATTTGTGTGCAAGAACACTTGTCACATTTTCATGTATTTTCATGCATTCAAAAACACAAAATATAGTTAATGCGCAATAATGCTTGTATTATTTTCATAGGCTCCTAAACACAAAATGTAGTTAATGCTCATATTTGTGTGCAAGAACACTTGTAACATTTTCATATATTTTCATGCATTCAAAAACACAAAATATAGTTAATGCGCAATAATACTTGTATTATTTTCATAGGCTCTTAAACACAAAATATAGTTAATGCTCATATTTGTGTGCAAGAACACTTGTAACATTTTCATATATTTTCATGCATTCAAAAACACAAAATATAGTTAATGCGCAATAATACTTGTATTATTTTATAGGCTCCTAAACACAAAATATAGTTAATGCTCATATTTGTGTGCAAGAACACTTGTCACATTTTCATGTATTTTCATGCATTCAAACGCACAAAATATAATTAATGCGCAATAATGCTTGTATTATTTTCATAGGCTCCTAAACACAAAATATAGTTAATGCGCAATAATACTTGTATTATTTTCATAGGCTCCTAAACACAAAATATAGTTAATGCTCATATTTGTGTGCAAGAACACTTGTCACATTTTCATGTATTTTCATGCATTCAAAAACACAAAATATAGTTAATGCGCAATAATACTTGTATTATTTTATAGGCTCCTAAACACAAAATATAGTTAATGCTCATATTTGTGTGCAAGAACACTTGTAACATTTTCATATATTTTCATGCATTCAAAAACACAAAATATAGTTAATGCGCAATAATGCTTGTATTATTTTCATAGGCTCCTAAACACAAAATATAGTTAATGCTCATATTTGTGTGCAAGAACACTTGTAACATTTTCATATATTTTCATGCATTCAAAAACACAAAATATAATTAATGCGCAATAATACTTGTATTATTTTCATAGGCTCCTAAACACAAAATGTAGTTAATGCTCATATTTGTGTGCAAGAACACTTGTAACATTTTCATATATTTTCATGCATTCAAAAACACAAAATATAGTTAATGCGCAATAATACTTGTATTATTTTCATAGGCTCCTAAACACAAAATGTAGTTAATGCTCATATTTGTGTGCAAGAACACTTGTAACATTTTCATATATTTTCATGCATTCAAAAACACAAAATATAGTTAATGCGCAATAATACTTGTATTATTTTATAGGCTCCTAAACACAAAATATAGTTAATGCTCATATTTGTGTGCAAGAACACTTGTCACATTTTCATGTATTTTCATGCATTCAAAAACACAAAATATAGTTAATGCGCAATAATACTTGTATTATTTTCATAGGCTCCTAAACACAAAATGTAGTTAATGCTCATATTTGTGTGCAAGAACACTTGTAACATTTTCATATATTTTCATGCATTCAAAAACACAAAATATAGTTAATGCGCAATAATACTTGTATTATTTTCATAGGCTCTTAAACACAAAATATAGTTAATGCTCATATTTGTGTGCAAGAACACTTGTAACATTTTCATATATTTTCATGCATTCAAAAACACAAAATATAGTTAATGCGCAATAATACTTGTATTATTTTATAGGCTCCTAAACACAAAATATAGTTAATGCTCATATTTGTGTGCAAGAACACTTGTCACATTTTCATGTATTTTCATGCATTCAAAAACACAAAATATAGTTAATGCGCAATAATACTTGTATTATTTTATAGGCTCCTAAACACAAAATATAGTTAATGCTCATATTTGTGTGCAAGAACACTTGTCACATTTTCATGTATTTTCATGCATTCAAAAACACAAAATATAGTTAATGCGCAATAATGCTTGTATTATTTTCATAGGCTCCTAAACACAAAATGTAGTTAATGCTCATATTTGTGTGCAAGAACACTTGTAACATTTTCATATATTTTCATGCATTCAAAAACACAAAATATAGTTAATGCGCAATAATACTTGTATTATTTTCATAGGCTCTTAAACACAAAATATAGTTAATGCTCATATTTGTGTGCAAGAACACTTGTAACATTTTCATATATTTTCATGCATTCAAAAACACAAAATATAGTTAATGCGCAATAATACTTGTATTATTTTCATAGGCTCTTAAACACAAAATATAGTTAATGCTCATATTTGTGTGCAAGAACACTTGTAACATTTTCATATATTTTCATGCATTCAAAAACACAAAATATAGTTAATGCGCAATAATACTTGTATTATTTTATAGGCTCCTAAACACAAAATATAGTTAATGCTCATATTTGTGTGCAAGAACACTTGTCACATTTTCATGTATTTTCATGCATTCAAAAACACAAAATATAGTTAATGCGCAATAATACTTGTATTATTTTATAGGCTCCTAAACACAAAATATAGTTAATGCTCATATTTGTGTGCAAGAACACTTGTCACATTTTCATGTATTTTCATGCATTCAAAAACACAAAATATAGTTAATGCGCAATAATGCTTGTATTATTTTCATAGGCTCCTAAACACAAAATGTAGTTAATGCTCATATTTGTGTGCAAGAACACATGTAACATTTTCATATATTTTCATGCATTCAAAAACACAAAATATAGTTAATGCGCAATAATGCTTGTATTATTTTCATAGGCTCCTAAACACAAAATGTAGTTAATGCTCATATTTGTGTGCAAGAACACTTGTCACATTTTCATGTATTTTCATGCATTCAAAAACACAAAATATAGTTAATGCGCAATAATGCTTGTATTATTTTCATAGGCTCCTAAACACAAAATGTAGTTAATGCTCATATTTGTGTGCAAGAACACTTGTCACATTTCCATATATTTTCATGCATTCAAAAACACAAAATATAGTTAATGCGCAATAATGCTTGTATTATTTTCATAGGCTCCTAAACACAAAATATAGTTAATGCTCATATTTGTGTGCAAGAACACTTGTCACATTTTCATGTATTTTCATGCATTCAAAAACACAAAATATAGTTAATGCGCAATAATGCTTGTATTATTTTATAGGCTCCTAAACACAAAATATAGTTAATGCTCATATTTGTGTGCAAGAACACATGTAACATTTTCATATATTTTCATGCATTCAAAAACACAAAATATAGTTAATGCGCAATAATGCTTGTATTATTTTCATAGGCTCCTAAACACAAAATGTAGTTAATGCTCATATTTGTGTGCAAGAACACTTGTAACATTTCCATATATTTTCATGCATTCAAAAACACAAAATATAGTTAATGCGCAATAATGCTTGTATTATTTTCATAGGCTCCTAAACACAAAATGTAGTTAATGCTCATATTTGTGTGCAAGAACACTTGTCACATTTCCATATATTTTCATGCATTCAAAAACACAAAATATAGTTAATGCGCAATAATGCTTGTATTATTTTCATAGGCTCCTAAACACAAAATGTAGTTAATGCTCATATTTGTGTGCAAGAACACTTGTCACATTTCCATATATTTTCATGCATTCAAAAACACAAAATATAGTTAATGCGCAATAATGCTTGTATTATTTTCATAGGCTCCTAAACACAAAATATAGTTAATGCTCATATTTGTGTGCAAGAACACTTGTCACATTTTCATGTATTTTCATGCATTCAAAAACACAAAATATAGTTAATGCGCAATAATACTTGTATTATTTTATAGGCTCCTAAACACAAAATATAGTTAATGCTCATATTTGTGTGCAAGAACACATGTAACATTTTCATATATTTTCATGCATTCAAAAACACAAAATATAGTTAATGCGCAATAATGCTTGTATTATTTTCATAGGCTCCTAAACACAAAATATAGTTAATGCTCATATTTGTGTGCAAGAACACTTGTAACATTTTCATGTATTTTCATGCATTCAAAAACACAAAATATAGTTAATGCGCAATAATACTTGTATTATTTTATAGGCTCCTAAACACAAAATATAGTTAATGCTCATATTTGTGTGCAAGAACACTTGTCACATTTTCATGTATTTTCATGCATTCAAAAACACAAAATATAGTTAATGCGCAATAATACTTGTATTATTTTATAGGCTCCTAAACACAAAATATAGTTAATGCTCATATTTGTGTGCAAGAACACATGTAACATTTTCATATATTTTCATGCATTCAAAAACACAAAATATAGTTAATGCGCAATAATACTTGTATTATTTTCATAGGCTCCTAAACACAAAATGTAGTTAATGCTCATATTTGTGTGCAAGAACACTTGTCACATTTTCATGTATTTTCATGCATTCAAACGCACAAAATATAATTAATGCGCAATAATGCTTGTATTATTTTCATAGGCTCCTAAACACAAAATATAGTTAATGCTCATATTTGTGTGCAAGAACACATGTAACATTTTCATATATTTTCATGCATTCAAAAACACAAAATATAGTTAATGCGCAATAATACTTGTATTATTTTCATAGGCTCCTAAACACAAAATGTAGTTAATGCTCATATTTGTGTGCAAGAACACTTATCACATTTTCATGTATTTTCATGCATTCAAAAACACAAAATATAGTTAATGCGCAATAATGCTTGTATTATTTTCATAGGCTCCTAAACACAAAATATAGTTAATGCTCATATTTGTGTGCAAGAACACATGTAACATTTTCATATATTTTCATGCATTCAAAAACACAAAATATAGTTAATGCGCAATAATACTTGTATTATTTTCATAGGCTCCTAAACACAAAATGTAGTTAATGCTCATATTTGTGTGCAAGAACACTTGTCACATTTTCATGTATTTTCATGCATTCAAACGCACAAAATATAATTAATGCGCAATAATGCTTGTATTATTTTCATAGGCTCCTAAACACAAAATATAGTTAATGCTCATATTTGTGTGCAAGAACACATGTAACATTTTCATATATTTTCATGCATTCAAAAACACAAAATATAGTTAATGCGCAATAATACTTGTATTATTTTCATAGGCTCCTAAACACAAAATGTAGTTAATGCTCATATTTGTGTGCAAGAACACTTATCACATTTTCATGTATTTTCATGCATTCAAAAACACAAAATATAGTTAATGCGCAATAATACTTGTATTATTTTATAGGCTCCTAAACACAAAATATAGTTAATGCTCATATTTGTGTGCAAGAACACTTGTCACATTTTCATGTATTTTCATGCATTCAAAAACACAAAATATAGTTAATGCGCAATAATACTTGTATTATTTTATAGGCTCCTAAACACAAAATATAGTTAATGCTCATATTTGTGTGCAAGAACACATGTAACATTTTCATATATTTTCATGCATTCAAAAACACAAAATATAGTTAATGCGCAATAATACTTGTATTATTTTATAGGCTCCTAAACACAAAATATAGTTAATGCTCATATTTGTGTGCAAGAACACTTGTCACATTTTCATGTATTTTCATGCATTCAAAAACACAAAATATAGTTAATGCGCAATAATACTTGTATTATTTTCATAGGCTCCTAAACACAAAATGTAGTTAATGCTCATATTTGTGTGCAAGAACACTTGTCACATTTTCATGTATTTTCATGCATTCAAACGCACAAAATATAATTAATGCGCAATAATGCTTGTATTATTTTCATAGGCTCCTAAACACAAAATATAGTTAATGCTCATATTTGTGTGCAAGAACACATGTAACATTTTCATATATTTTCATGCATTCAAAAACACAAAATATAGTTAATGCGCAATAATACTTGTATTATTTTCATAGGCTCCTAAACACAAAATGTAGTTAATGCTCATATTTGTGTGCAAGAACACTTATCACATTTTCATGTATTTTCATGCATTCAAAAACACAAAATATAGTTAATGCGCAATAATGCTTGTATTATTTTCATAGGCTCCTAAACACAAAATATAGTTAATGCTCATATTTGTGTGCAAGAACACATGTAACATTTTCATATATTTTCATGCATTCAAAAACACAAAATATAGTTAATGCGCAATAATACTTGTATTATTTTCATAGGCTCCTAAACACAAAATGTAGTTAATGCTCATATTTGTGTGCAAGAACACTTGTCACATTTTCATGTATTTTCATGCATTCAAACGCACAAAATATAATTAATGCGCAATAATGCTTGTATTATTTTCATAGGCTCCTAAACACAAAATATAGTTAATGCTCATATTTGTGTGCAAGAACACATGTAACATTTTCATATATTTTCATGCATTCAAAAACACAAAATATAGTTAATGCGCAATAATACTTGTATTATTTTCATAGGCTCCTAAACACAAAATGTAGTTAATGCTCATATTTGTGTGCAAGAACACTTATCACATTTTCATGTATTTTCATGCATTCAAAAACACAAAATATAGTTAATGCGCAATAATGCTTGTATTATTTTCATAGGCTCCTAAACACAAAATATAGTTAATGCTCATATTTGTGTGCAAGAACACATGTAACATTTTCATATATTTTCATGCATTCAAAAACACAAAATATAGTTAATGCGCAATAATACTTGTATTATTTTCATAGGCTCCTAAACACAAAATATAGTTAATGCTCATATTTGTGTGCAAGAACACATGTAACATTTTCATATATTTTCATGCATTCAAAAACACAAAATATAGTTAATGCGCAATAATACTTGTATTATTTTCATAGGCTCCTAAACACAAAATGTAGTTAATGCTCATATTTGTGTGCAAGAACACTTGTCACATTTTCATGTATTTTCATGCATTCAAACGCACAAAATATAATTAATGCGCAATAATGCTTGTATTATTTTCATAGGCTCCTAAACACAAAATATAGTTAATGCTCATATTTGTGTGCAAGAACACATGTAACATTTTCATATATTTTCATGCATTCAAAAACACAAAATATAGTTAATGCGCAATAATACTTGTATTATTTTCATAGGCTCCTAAACACAAAATGTAGTTAATGCTCATATTTGTGTGCAAGAACACTTGTCACATTTTCATGTATTTTCATGCATTCAAACGCACAAAATATAATTAATGCGCAATAATGCTTGTATTATTTTCATAGGCTCCTAAACACAAAATATAGTTAATGCTCATATTTGTGTGCAAGAACACATGTAACATTTTCATATATTTTCATGCATTCAAAAACACAAAATATAGTTAATGCGCAATAATACTTGTATTATTTTCATAGGCTCCTAAACACAAAATGTAGTTAATGCTCATATTTGTGTGCAAGAACACTTATCACATTTTCATGTATTTTCATGCATTCAAAAACACAAAATATAGTTAATGCGCAATAATGCTTGTATTATTTTCATAGGCTCCTAAACACAAAATATAGTTAATGCTCATATTTGTGTGCAAGAACACATGTAACATTTTCATATATTTTCATGCATTCAAAAACACAAAATATAGTTAATGCGCAATAATACTTGTATTATTTTCATAGGCTCCTAAACACAAAATATAGTTAATGCTCATATTTGTGTGCAAGAACACATGTAACATTTTCATATATTTTCATGCATTCAAAAACACAAAATATAGTTAATGCGCAATAATACTTGTATTATTTTCATAGGCTCCTAAACACAAAATGTAGTTAATGCTCATATTTGTGTGCAAGAACACTTGTCACATTTTCATGTATTTTCATGCATTCAAACGCACAAAATATAATTAATGCGCAATAATGCTTGTATTATTTTCATAGGCTCCTAAACACAAAATATAGTTAATGCTCATATTTGTGTGCAAGAACACATGTAACATTTTCATATATTTTCATGCATTCAAAAACACAAAATATAGTTAATGCGCAATAATACTTGTATTATTTTCATAGGCTCCTAAACACAAAATGTAGTTAATGCTCATATTTGTGTGCAAGAACACTTATCACATTTTCATGTATTTTCATGCATTCAAAAACACAAAATATAGTTAATGCGCAATAATACTTGTATTATTTTATAGGCTCCTAAACACAAAATATAGTTAATGCTCATATTTGTGTGCAAGAACACTTGTCACATTTTCATGTATTTTCATGCATTCAAAAACACAAAATATAGTTAATGCGCAATAATACTTGTATTATTTTATAGGCTCCTAAACACAAAATATAGTTAATGCTCATATTTGTGTGCAAGAACACATGTAACATTTTCATATATTTTCATGCATTCAAAAACACAAAATATAGTTAATGCGCAATAATACTTGTATTATTTTATAGGCTCCTAAACACAAAATATAGTTAATGCTCATATTTGTGTGCAAGAACACTTGTCACATTTTCATGTGTTTTCATGCATTCAAAAACACAAAATATAGTTAATGCGCAATAATACTTGTATTATTTTCATAGGCTCCTAAACACAAAATGTAGTTAATGCTCATATTTGTGTGCAAGAACACTTGTCACATTTTCATGTATTTTCATGCATTCAAACGCACAAAATATAATTAATGCGCAATAATGCTTGTATTATTTTCATAGGCTCCTAAACACAAAATATAGTTAATGCTCATATTTGTGTGCAAGAACACATGTAACATTTTCATATATTTTCATGCATTCAAAAACACAAAATATAGTTAATGCGCAATAATACTTGTATTATTTTCATAGGCTCCTAAACACAAAATGTAGTTAATGCTCATATTTGTGTGCAAGAACACTTATCACATTTTCATGTATTTTCATGCATTCAAAAACACAAAATATAGTTAATGCGCAATAATGCTTGTATTATTTTCATAGGCTCCTAAACACAAAATATAGTTAATGCTCATATTTGTGTGCAAGAACACATGTAACATTTTCATATATTTTCATGCATTCAAAAACACAAAATATAGTTAATGCGCAATAATACTTGTATTATTTTCATAGGCTCCTAAACACAAAATGTAGTTAATGCTCATATTTGTGTGCAAGAACACTTGTCACATTTTCATGTATTTTCATGCATTCAAACGCACAAAATATAATTAATGCGCAATAATGCTTGTATTATTTTCATAGGCTCCTAAACACAAAATATAGTTAATGCTCATATTTGTGTGCAAGAACACATGTAACATTTTCATATATTTTCATGCATTCAAAAACACAAAATATAGTTAATGCGCAATAATACTTGTATTATTTTCATAGGCTCCTAAACACAAAATGTAGTTAATGCTCATATTTGTGTGCAAGAACACTTATCACATTTTCATGTATTTTCATGCATTCAAAAACACAAAATATAGTTAATGCGCAATAATACTTGTATTATTTTATAGGCTCCTAAACACAAAATATAGTTAATGCTCATATTTGTGTGCAAGAACACTTGTCACATTTTCATGTATTTTCATGCATTCAAAAACACAAAATATAGTTAATGCGCAATAATACTTGTATTATTTTATAGGCTCCTAAACACAAAATATAGTTAATGCTCATATTTGTGTGCAAGAACACATGTAACATTTTCATATATTTTCATGCATTCAAAAACACAAAATATAGTTAATGCGCAATAATACTTGTATTATTTTATAGGCTCCTAAACACAAAATATAGTTAATGCTCATATTTGTGTGCAAGAACACTTGTCACATTTTCATGTATTTTCATGCATTCAAACGCACAAAATATAATTAATGCGCAATAATGCTTGTATTATTTTCATAGGCTCCTAAACACAAAATATAGTTAATGCTCATATTTGTGTGCAAGAACACATGTAACATTTTCATATATTTTCATGCATTCAAAAACACAAAATATAGTTAATGCGCAATAATACTTGTATTATTTTCATAGGCTCCTAAACACAAAATGTAGTTAATGCTCATATTTGTGTG
Source organism: Crataerina pallida (assembly GCA_949710015.1). Classification (NCBI taxonomy): domain Eukaryota; kingdom Metazoa; phylum Arthropoda; class Insecta; order Diptera; family Hippoboscidae; genus Crataerina; species Crataerina pallida. The sequence goes on from OX453289.1 coordinate 20,145,239, forward strand.
CAAGAACACTTATCACATTTTCATGTATTTTCATGCATTCAAAAACACAAAATATAGTTAATGCGCAATAATACTTGTATTATTTTATAGGCTCCTAAACACAAAATATAGTTAATGCTCATATTTGTGTGCAAGAACACTTGTCACATTTTCATGTATTTTCATGCATTCAAAAACACAAAATATAGTTAATGCGCAATAATGCTTGTATTATTTTCATAGGCTCCTAAACACAAAATATAGTTAATGCTCATATTTGTGTGCAAGAACACATGTAACATTTTCATATATTTTCATGCATTCAAAAACACAAAATATAGTTAATGCGCAATAATACTTGTATTATTTTATAGGCTCCTAAACACAAAATATAGTTAATGCTCATATTTGTGTGCAAGAACACTTGTCACATTTTCATGTATTTTCATGCATTCAAACGCACAAAATATAATTAATGCGCAATAATGCTTGTATTATTTTCATAGGCTCCTAAACACAAAATATAGTTAATGCTCATATTTGTGTGCAAGAACACATGTAACATTTTCATATATTTTCATGCATTCAAAAACACAAAATATAGTTAATGCGCAATAATACTTGTATTATTTTCATAGGCTCCTAAACACAAAATGTAGTTAATGCTCATATTTGTGTGCAAGAACACTTATCACATTTTCATGTATTTTCATGCATTCAAAAACACAAAATATAGTTAATGCGCAATAATACTTGTATTATTTTATAGGCTCCTAAACACAAAATATAGTTAATGCTCATATTTGTGTGCAAGAACACTTGTCACATTTTCATGTATTTTCATGCATTCAAAAACACAAAATATAGTTAATGCGCAATAATACTTGTATTATTTTATAGGCTCCTAAACACAAAATATAGTTAATGCTCATATTTGTGTGCAAGAACACTTGTCACATTTTCATGTATTTTCATGCATTCAAAAACACAAAATATAGTTAATGCGCAATAATACTTGTATTATTTTCATAGGCTCCTAAACACAAAATGTAGTTAATGCTCATATTTGTGTGCAAGAACACTTGTCACATTTTCATGTATTTTCATGCATTCAAAAACACAAAATATAGTTAATGCGCAATAATACTTGTATTATTTTATAGGCTCCTAAACACAAAATATAGTTAATGCTCATATTTGTGTGCAAGAACGCATGTAACATTTTCATATATTTTCATGCATTCAAAAACACAAAATATAGTTAATGCGCAATAATACTTGTATTATTTTCATAGGCTCCTAAACACAAAATGTAGTTAATGCTCATATTTGTGTGCAAGAACACTTGTCACATTTTCATGTATTTTCATGCATTCAAACGCACAAAATATAATTAATGCGCAATAATGCTTGTATTATTTTCATAGGCTCCTAAACACAAAATATAGTTAATGCTCATATTTGTGTGCAAGAACACATGTAACATTTTCATATATTTTCATGCATTCAAAAACACAAAATATAGTTAATGCGCAATAATACTTGTATTATTTTATAGGCTCCTAAACACAAAATATAGTTAATGCTCATATTTGTGTGCAAGAACACTTGTCACATTTTCATGTATTTTCATGCATTCAAAAACACAAAATATAGTTAATGCGCAATAATACTTGTATTATTTTATAGCCTCCTAAACACAAAATATAGTTAATGCTCATATTTGTGTGCAAGAACACTTGTAACATTTTCATATATTTTCATGCATTCAAAAACACAAAATATAGTTAATGCGCAATAATACTTGTATTATTTTCATAGGCTCCTAAACACAAAATGTAGTTAATGCTCATATTTGTGTGCAAGAACACTTGTAACATTTTCATATATTTTCACGCATTCAAAAACACAAAATATAGTTAATGCGCAATAATAATTGTATTATTTTTAGGCTCCTAAACACAAAATATAGTTAATGCTCATATTTGTGTGCAAGAACACTTGTAACATTTTCATGTATTTTCATGCATTCAAAAACACAAAATATAGTTAATGCGCAATAATACTTGTATTATTTTCATAGGCTCCTAAACACAAAATATAGTTAATGCTCATATTTGTGTGCAAGAACACTTGTAACATTTTCATGTATTTTCATGCATTCAAAAACACAAAATATAGTTAATGCGCAATAATACTTATATTATTTTCATTCGAATAACAGTCCGTTAGTTAAAAGCGTGTCATTGACCTTCGAAGTGACGCAGTTAGGAATTTTGTATATAACAGTTTGTGAGAAGGAAAAACTTTTTCCTATCACATATAATAATTTTTAACTTTGTACTTATAAAAATAATTATTCTTAATAGGAGTAGGCTAAGAATACTGTAGTTATGTAGTTTGTCGCGTTTCATATTTTTTTTATATATAAAAATAATTATTCTTAATAGGAGTAGGCTCTGAACTATGTAGTAATGTAGTTTGTAGTTTTGCATATTTTTTCTATATAAAGGAAGGATTGCTTATACAAGAAGTTAGTTAGTCGAGTTGAGATAAAGGAAAAAGACAAACAGGCCATAAAGATCTTTGTATAAATAAAAACAAAAATAAATAAATGTGTAAATAATAAGAAAATAAGCGTACTGAAAGAAATTTAATGTGTCGATACTTTGGAAACCGACGGCTTTCACCCCTGCAACTGGAAATTATCGTTACATTTGGCGCCCGAGCAGGGACACTTGCATTGAGTCTCTGCAGTACGCTTAAAATTTACACATACCAAACGCAAAGCTATACTCGTATAAAACGTTACTAAAAAAAAAAAATCTCCAAGTCACTATTTAAAAATTCAACAAAGTCCTTGAAAAAAAAAACCCACCTGGAACCAGAATTTTGTCAATAAAACAGACCAATAGAAAAAAAAAAAAACTGATTGCAATAACGGTGCAAAAATTTTCAAGAATATTCAAACAACTCCAATATGGCCACAGCCGACTTTCGTACCAGCTGGATATACTCACTCAATAAAGAGGTTCTTGGGAGTTATTTGGATGAGTTTTTGCTTGATTCCAAAGGTACCGTCGAAGAATTAAGACAACGTTTTAAATTGTTTCTACTCGGAGAGCATGGTGAAGAACAAATAAAACGTTTGAAACAAATACAAGCGTTACACGAAACCAATCGTGCAACCACGTTGAGGGTACTAACACCGGAGCCGCCTCTATATGAAGAACCAACAACAATATTAACTGCACCTATATTAAATCAGACGAACGCCAACAAGAGAGCAAACTGTGATGACCATCTTAGCAAGTTAGCAATGATGGAAATCATTCGAAAATGGGGAGTTACCTATAACGGAGGTCCCGATCCGTTTGCATTTTTAGAACGAATGGAAGAATTAGCAGACACTTATGGTATCGATTTGGATCGTTTACCTAGTACCATGCCTCAATTTTTGCGTGATCAAGCGTTAATATGGTTCCGGAACAACAATCAACATTGGAAAACGTGGAATTCATTTAAACAAGACTTGCTCAAATTCTTTATGGCACCACGTTATTTGGAGAAGTTAGAAGACGAAATAAGAGCACGTAAACAACGACCCCGTGAGAAATTCAAAGAGTATGTTTTGGATATACAAAATAAAATGCGTCATACCACTATGAGTGAAGGTGACAAATTGCGCCGCATTTATTCGAACGCATTACCGGACTATCTGTTATATATCAAGCGCACTGATTTTACAACTCTACCTCAGCTATTAGAGCTTGCTGACGATTTCGAGAGTATACCAAGTACACGTACCGCACCTACACGAGAAGCACATCGGCTAGTAAATCATATGAGTAACCCTCGTAATATGTGCCGACGATGTGGAGAAGAAGGACATTTTGCTCAACAATGTCACAAACCTCGGAGATTATTCTGTTGGGATTGTGGCCGTCCAGACGTAAGAACAATTGAATGCTGCCGCCAACCACAGCCGGAAAACCACAATGGGACCCGCGTTTAACGTGGGACAACCAGGTCCCAACAGTACAACCCCACGAACACGATACCACACTAAATTGTGAAGGTGATAAATTAACCGCGACACTGTGGATAGATGGTCGCCTCACCACAGGTATTATTGACACCGGCGCAACCAGTTGTTTTGTAAGTCCATTGTTCGCCCAAACATTGAGTTCTAATACCTATCGTGAGTCAGTTGAAGTGAATATAGCCCTTGCCGATGGATCTCAACGTCGCGTAACCAAAGCTATCCATTGTGGTGTACAAATGGGAACCATCAAGGCTAACTTAAAATTTCTGATAATGCCCGGTACGCCTGTAGACGTTATATTAGGGTTAACATTTCTCAGAGCTTTTAATGCAATTATCAATTGTGCAGGAATTTCAATTACTTGCAACACAAAGAACTCATCACCAGCGCGCTGTATGGTCATGTTTGAAACTACACCCAAGGAACAATGGCCACGTAGAAAAGCAGCACCGGCGGAAGGCAACCTTGATACTCCTCAACCAATGGGAACAGCACAACTTCAACCCAGTCAAATTAACACCAATAGCTCACTAAAGAATACACCAACTATGACACACAATCATACAATTTTACCAACACCAACTGTAGCTTACCGTCGTGAAATAATCACACCGAAGCCGATACTCTACACCCAACGCAGGCAGTCAAATAAACAAAATCCACATGATAAAGCCATAACAACATCACCCGAAGCACCAGAACGAGTTTTACAAAAATTTCCTTCACATGAAAGCAATGTACTGAACGACACCAGTAATAATAAACCACAGCTATCATCCGTATCAACATTTACCTACAGTGACAATGTGCAAAGAACAGAAGCAACTACAGAGAACACTGAGAAAAAAAATTACATTGCTGAATTTCTTGATACAGAGTTATCCATGTTTCAAAGTGTTACCGGACGAACCCACCTAGGTGAGCATCACATTCATATGCTAGACGAGCGACCAGTAAAAATTCGCTACCAATCGAGAAACCCAGCCATGCAAGAAATCATCAACTCGGAAATAGATACACTGATAGAAAAGGGCTATATTGAACCATCTCGAAGTCCTTATAGTTTTCCAATCACATTGGTTAAAAAGAAAAATGGTACCTGGCGATTGTGTATGGACTTCCGACAATTAAACAAACGATCCGAACAAGACGCCTATCCGTTACCGCGTATATCTTACATATTGGACCGACTTCGCGAAGCGAAATACATCAGCAGCTTAGACCTTGAAAGTGGTTACTGGCAAATACCCATGGCGGAAAATAGTAAAAGATATACTGCGTTTACGGTGCCGGGAAGAGGGTTATATCAATGGAGGGTGATGCCTTTTGGCCTTCACTCTGCCCCTGCCACCTTTCAACGCGTCTTGGACACAGTCATTGGGCCCGATTTGGAGCCATACGCATTCGCGTATCTCGACGATATAATCGTGATTGGTAAAACTTTACGACATCACATGGCCAATCTTAAGGAAGTTTTCCGTAGGCTACGGGAGGCCAACTTGAAAATAAACTCGGCTAAATGTGAATTCTTTCGCCAAGAGGTTCGATACCTAGGGCATATTGTAACCAACGAGGGGATCAAAACCGATCCACATAAAACTAGAGCCATTACCCAGATGCAACCGCCTAAAAATATTCGCGAACTACGTCGCTTTCTAGGAACAACATCCTGGTATAGACGCTTTGTAGCAGACTTTTCTAATATATCTCAACCGCTAACGTCATTATTGAAAAAGGGGAAACACTTCAAGTGGACCGATGACCAACAACAAGCTTTTGATAAACTCAAACTTCAACTCACGAATGCTCCAGTGCTATCATGCCCAGATTTTACCAAGCAGTTCACTTTACAAACCGATGCAAGTGATGTCGGTCTAGGTGCTGTACTTACGCAAGATTTAGATGGACATGAAAGGGTCATCGCGTACGCAAGTAGACATCTAAACTCAACCGAAAAAAACTACAGTGCAACTGAAAAGGAATGCCTAGCCATAGTGTGGGCCGTTCGGAAAATGAGACCCTACTTAGAGGGATACAAGTTCACCGTGTTAACGGATCACCTCTCTCTAAAATGGTTAAACTCTCTTGAAAATCCATCAGGTCGCCTCGCGAGATGGGCATTAGAATTGCAACAATACAACTTTGACATTTTGTACCGACGTGGAACCCAAAATGTTGTAGCCGATGCATTGTCGAGACAGCCAGTCGAAGAGTGTCGACTGACCATAGTCCCCACCATCACACCCGAGCATCCAGCAAACGAAAATATAATATGTCCATGGCTAAAAAAGAAGTTACACGAAATTGAAACAAACCCAGAAAAATTCCCAGACTACACTAGAACGAACGGTCAGCTATACCGCCACCTTCCTTCACGAGCTTCGGACTCCAACGAAGCTGCTTGGAAGCTTTGTGTACCAAGTAATATGCGACAACAAATCTTACAAGAAAACCACGACCAACCCGCAGCCGGACACTTTGGAGTTAGGAAAACTGCTGCCCGAATATATAATCGCTACTACTGGCCTGGAATGTACCGAGATATTAAACGATATGTACTCAGCTGCGAGTCTTGTCAGCGCTATAAAGTCAGCCAACAACGACCTGCCGGGGAAATGTTTACACATATTCCGGAAGAACCTTGGTCAACTATCTGTGCAGACTTTGTAGGTCCACTACCGCGCTCTAGTCATGGGAATACAATGCTCCTGGTTCTAATTGATAAGTTTTCGAAATGGGTCGAATTGACACCGCTGCGTAAAGCCTCCGCCGAGGGTCTCGTCAAAACATTACGAGAAAAGGTAGTCTGCAGATATGGTGTTCCGAAGATGCTCATTTCAGATAACGGGACGCAGTTCAGCAGTAAGATTTTCCAAAAGTACTTGGAATCTATCGGCACACGACAACAGCTAACAGCTCCATACACCCCTCAAGAGAATCCCACAGAACGAGCCAATAGAACCATTAAAACCATCATCTCACAGCTCGCAGCTAACAACCATAAGAAATGGGATGAATATCTTCCGGAAGTCATGCTTGCTATTAACACTAGCACATCAGAGTCTACACAGTTCACACCCGCATATATAACACAAGGACGGGAACCTCGTTTACCCAACGCCTATTTCGACAAGGTCACACCTGGCACGGGATCTAGTAAATTAAGTACAACACAGCGGATACAAAATCTACGTGACACTTGGGAGATTGTACTACGGAACCTCACAAAAGCCGCCCAGGATCAAAGACACTACTATAATTTACGAAGACGCTCATGGCAACCAAATATAGGTGACCTAGTGCTGGTTAAACAACATCCAGTATCTAAAGCTGTAGACAGCTATGCAGCTAAACTTGCACCTAAATTCGAAGGCCCGTATAAAGTAATTAATTTACCATCTAAGGTCATCGCCGAAATACAAGGGCTCGGGCAACAACGTACATGTCACGTTCGAGACCTAAAATTATATAATGGACCTGAGGATTATGAAAAGGATGTCACGGAGAAGGAGTAAGTTTGCGCTAACTATCCATCTATTTCTCTTCCTTGTCTTTATAGATTATTAATAGTATGGCTAGCACACTATCCATCCGATACTTTCGTGGACGGCGAGGCGAACCATCTACAACTCGAATAAGTCAACCGTCCTCTAGGCGAGTGCAGGGTTGCGTCAACATAGCACCTGTGCGACCTAATTTGTTGTATACCACCGAAGTTTCTCCCGTCAAAGACATTCTGCCAGATAACAATCTGTATAATCCAGCTGAAAGTCGGGTGGGTGGGTGTCAATCTCTATTCGGAACCCCGAAGAGGAGGGGTAATGTGAGAAGGAAAAACTTTTTCCTATCACATATAATAATTTTTAACTTTGTACTTATAAAAATAATTATTCTTAATAGGAGTAGGCTAAGAATACTGTAGTTATGTAGTTTGTCGCGTTTCATATTTTTTTTATATATAAAAATAATTATTCTTAATAGGAGTAGGCTCTGAACTATGTAGTAATGTAGTTTGTAGTTTTGCTTATTTTTTCTATATAAAGGAAGGATTGCTTATACAAGAAGTTAGTTAGTCGAGTTGAGATAAAGAAAAAAGACAAACAGGCCATAAAGATCTTTGTATAAATAAAAACAAAAATAAATAAATGTGTAAATAATAAGAAAATAAGCGTACTGAAAGAAATTTAATGTGTCGATACTTTGGAAACCGACGGCTTTCACCCCTGCAACTGGAAATTATCGTTACAAGTTGAAAGGGGAAATAAATACATAAGAGAACAAAGTAAAGCATCACGCTATAAGCGTGTAACGAGATTTTTCTTACGCTGGGGTTAAGCCGTTGGCGTAGGGTATCTCGCACATTTATTTATTTTTAAAATGCGAAACGTTTAATGAATTTTTTTTAGCTTTATTGTTCTTATGTAGGTGCTCAAATGTGCAATTATATAATATCTATTTCAATTTAATATTATTCTATTTACCTTACCGTCCTGACCACACTCGCTGCTTCGCTACAAGCCCTTTCTAATGCATCTATTACGCAACTATACAGACGCTACGCCCTGTACCCTGAATCTCACACTGTAAGAGTACAGATTTGCGTCCTGTACACCCCAAATATCCTCACTTTAATTGTACAGACGTTATGTCCTATACCCTAAATCACTCGCTGTAAGTATACAGACTCGCGTCCTGTACACTCTAAATATTATCACTTTAATTGTACAGACGTTATGTCCTGTACCCTAGATCACTCGCTGTAAGTGTACAGACTTGCGTCCTGTACTCCCTAAACATCCTCACTATAATTGTACAGACGTTATGACCTGTACCCTAGATCACACGCTGCAAGTGTACAGACATTCGTCCTGTATACTAATATTTCTTCAAATGTTTTAATACTGCGTCTAGTCACCTCGACAGCTAATCAGAAAAGAAATCGAGCAAAATGCTAACATTTCTAAATTCGATATTTCTCGTTGAAAATATTAAAATCGTATCTCGATAGTCTTCGGTCGGTACACGATGACGTGGCAGCGAGTGGTAGCCAGATCTATAACATTATTTTACCACTAAGTTTTCTATCATATACGTAATATATATATTACACTTATTACTAGTTGAAGGGGAAAACGAGCGACGACTTTCCTCGTCACACGTCCTCCCCCTTTCGGATAACAAACATTTGCTTTTTGAATTTTTTTTTCTACTTTGAGGTTATAATAACGCAATTGAAATGTGATTTGAAAAAAAAAAAGCAATGGTAATTAAGAAAATCATGTGATGCAGCATATGGACAGCATCATTGGTATACAGTGGCGACCCTCAGACCTGGTAGATCGTCACCTTTGGGGCTATGGCCACTCTGAATGTACCCTCCTTGAGGAGGTAGCGGTGTTTATATCTCCGACCCGTTGGCAGCTGCTCGAGAAGCTCCTCTACCTGTGGCACCAGCTGCCATAATACCCCCGGTAATATTCCTGCTACAAGTCAGTTGTAGAAAACTACAACGGGGCGTTCCGTATGTCTGGAGTCTCGTTGGTTGAAGGAGCATTGAGAAAAAGAACATTTCGGTCGCTGCCGATCTCGCTGGCGCTGATTATAGGGAAAAGTGTGTGCTGGATATGACTTCTGGTGTGGTTGGATACGATTACAATGCGGATGATGTGACGACCGGTGAAATTATAGAGGTTGTCGCTTACCCGGTTTCTGCACATGCTGGTGCCGCTGGTGGTGGTTATGCTGTGCTTGATGTTTGCCCACATCTCCTCCAGCAGTCTTGGGTGGAGTGCTGATGGACTAACTAACTCAGCTAACTTTTTAGCAATACCTTGAGTTGTGGACTGATTAGATGTCCAAGAGGCAGTATGTCGTTGTGTTGAATTATGGATTGCTTTTGTGTATAAGGCCTTGTTAACACGGCTAGGAGTACCATCGGAATTCTCGATCAGTGTGTTAAGAACCTCTGAGCTGGGCATTTTCATCTGAGGCATAGGCTTTGTCGTCCGAACTTTTGTGTGGGGTCCTCTCTCCTCGTTGTTGTCCAACTTTTGCGTCCAGACAGTGTGGTTTTGTGTTGAAGCATTGTTTAAATTTTCATTTAAGACATTGGTTACATGGCTAGTGAGGGTCACGTCGAGATCACCACCGGCGAACTCCGCGTTACATTATAATTTTCTGAGTTAGGCATTTTCACCTGAGTTTCGAGTTGATGGATATTGCACTGAGTTAGGGGCTTGCTCGACTTTACCGCCCGAGCCTCTGTGTTGGGTACACTCACTTCGCTGCTGTCCGACTTTTGTGTCCAGACAGAATGCACGTTTTTGCTCCAGGGCAATGAGTCCATTTTCAACGATTGTGGAAGGCTGGTTGAATTGAATGGATGTGCCTGCACAGGTGAGCTTAGCTTGAAAAGCATCTAGGAAGCTAAAACCCAGAATGACGTCCTCGCAAGGACGTGGCATGATCCTGAATTTCAGTCTACGTCTCATGTTACCAAATTGTACCGTAAATGTAAGCACTTGCGTTATGCTGCGGCGTGAACCATCGGCAAGTGTTATTTCTATTTTTGCGCTCTCTTGTAAGTCAGCATAACCAAGTTGACGTGCGTAAGCTTCGCTAAGGAAACAACTTGTCGCTCCGGTGACGACAATAGCCATGACTTCGACGTCATTAACGAGAACTGTGGCGGTTAACCGACCTTCCATGCAATTTAAGATCGCCTTTGGACCGTAGAGGGTTGTTTTGGGAACTCGGCCATTGGCGTTTCCTTGTTGTTGTTGACGGCGACAATAATCGTATGTGCGGACGCACATTCGTCCGTAATCCCAACAAAACAGTTGTCGGGGATTTCTACAATTTCGGGCGATCACCCGCACAGCGGTGGCATACTGTCTGGGGATTACACTTATCATTCGGGCGATCATTCGCCAGCCTAAGAGGTGGCATTCACTAAGTTACGTCTGGAATGCACTCGTAATCCCCCGCCATCTCTAATAATCCCTCCAGATTTTTAAAATCGTTGCGACGGATGTAGCGGAGGTAATCGGATAGAGCGTTGCGACATATGTGGTTTAACTTCTCCTCCTTGTTCATCAATGTGTGCCGCATTTTGGCCTGTATGTCCAGGACAAACTCCTTAAATGGTTCTCGCGGCCGTTGTTTCCGTGCCTGACCTCATCTTACATCCTCCAAAAATACCTCGGACGTAAAAAGAACTTTAGGAAATCCTCTTTGAAGTGGTCCCAGTTGTCCCAGTGCGCATTGTTGTTTCAGTACCATATCAGCGCTTTATCGCTCAAAAATATGGGCATGACCGCTGGTAACATTGAAAGTTCTATGACATACGTTTCGGCCACTTCCTCAACACGTTCAATAAATTCGAATGGGTTTGGCCCGCCGCCAAAAATGATTCCCCATTTCCTCATCGTTTCCATGACCTTGCGTTTATGCGCCTCCGAGCGTTTTGTGTCAACTACTCGGGCTTTTCTAGAAGTACTCGCTGGTGGTACCACTACCTTAATTGTATTAGTATCTTCTTCCCCTGAATCGGAGCAGGATAATTTACTAGGGACCCTATTTGAGGATGGTTTTATTCCCTCGTGGTGCGCCTGCAACGTAAGGAGTGCTTTTAACTCCTCGTTGCCGTAACTCTGCCAAGGTGCCTGAAGAGTCGATACCGAATTCCCCCAGATATTCCGCGAGTTCTTCTTTGCGTAGCGGATGGTGATCCGGAATTCCGAGTTGGCCATCTTATATGGGGGAATAAAAAAAATATTTTATAATATCAAAGTACGTACGTGTTGTTGTTGTTTGTTTTGTTTGTTTGTGTGGCTATTATTTTTGGCAGTGTTCGGTTTTTTTCTCTTTAAACTTTTCAACGTCCTTCACTTAGTTAATTTATCACCTTTTTAATTATTTCGTGCAATCAATTGTTCCTTTTTTATGTAATAATAAATGTTTGTTAAAAATTTATGAAAAATTTCTTCCTTTATTCTTTGACACCCTGGTTCTTTAATATTTTCCGGATCTTTCGGTTGTTATTATTTTGTTTATTTAATTTTAAATTTCATTTTTCTTTATTTATAATATAAAGTTTTTTTTATTTTTCTTTCCGTAATTTCACTTTCCTTTGTATTCTGTTATTTAACGCACTGTTTGGTTGTGTGTGTTTTTCACTCCATTCTATTCTTTATCACAGTGTTCACATCTTCCACCTCTTCTTATTTTTCTCTGCTACGTCGCACGGTTTGTTGTTTCCTTTTTTTTTTTAATGTTTCAGTTTTATTTTTTTAATTTTTTTATTTATTAAACAATATTAAGTTTTTTTTTATATTTGTACCCACAAATCAATGTCTCTATAATTTAATTTAGTATTCGTTTTGTATGTTAATCCGTTTTCGTATGTTTTAATACTTTTAACTAGTTGGCCAGCAACGCACAATCACTAAATGTTTTCTTTTCCAAATATATTTTATTTAAAAATAGTTTATTAAGTAGGCTTACGCCTTTTCTACCGAAAGTTCTTTCTTTATTTTACACTTTATTTAGTGTTTGTTGGCTTATATATTGTTTGTACACTCGTGTCACAGAGTTTTTTCTTTTTTCTTTTTTATATTTAATTTTTTTTTCTTGCTCACAAGCGCCAAACGAAAAAAATAACCACTCACTAGATCTTCGCTTAACCACTCACGATCATAGAATTCCATTTCAATGCTTGTCAGAGCTATGCTTAAGCAGCATCGAACCGCAATTTTCCACACTTGTGTACTAGAGTACCGTGAGGAATTTCAGCACCGTAATATCTTTGGTATATATTGCGTCTTTGTACATTTTAAAATACTTTCAAAAAAATGATTTGCGATACTTTCCACACATACACTTTTTAATCTTATGTTATGTTAATATTATTGTTCATGTTAATGACAATCTTACTTTATATCTTTTTTTAGACAATAAGCAAAAAAACGTTTCTCTTGGGCCGAGCGTCTCTGCTCGGGCGCCAATGTAACGAGATTTTTCTTACGCTGGGGTTAAGCCGTCGGCGTAGGTTATAATTAAAGGAACTTGCGACGCTTCCATGCCTAGAAGGAAGAGGAATGGACGTAATTTCCCGTGCTACTGGTGCAATGACGAAATGAAGTCTTTAAGAGCACAATGCCTGAAGAAGAAAAACGCAGTGTTCACGAAACAGACCATTGTATAGAGAACACCTTAACCAAAAGAGAAAAGCTTTGCAATCGGCAATAAAAGCTAGTAAAAGGTTTTGCTTTTAACAGATTTGCGTTGAGGGGAACAGCTTACAGAGTAGTTACCAAAACTCACTAAGGGTAGCCCCCAACCAACGGACCATGTGGCTTTAGGGAGTATAATCAACACATTGCTTCCAGCAAAACCGGCAGGACCAGAAATAACCGTGGATCTTTCTGAAGAAGAATTTCCATCCATCGACCAAGAACAGCTCAAAACAGCCACAAAAAATATTGCCGATTATAAAGCACCAGGGCCCGATGTCATCCCAAATAAAGCCCTGAAGGTTATGATCGAGGATAGACCCGACTTATTTGTCGAAACCTACCAGAAGTGCCTGGAGGATGGTACGTTTCCAAAATGCTGGAAACGACAAACTCTAGTGCTAATACCGAAAGGTAAACCTGAACCCGGAATCGTGCAGGCATATCGCCCTATATGCTTGTTGGACACTCTAGGATAGATACTAGAGAAAATCATATATAACCGACTACTACCGTTAATGGAGGAATCAGGAGTCTTGTCTGAAAAGCAGTTGGGCTTTAGGAAAGGCAGATCTACAATCGATGCTCTGGAATTAGTTGCCAACATAGCGAAAAAAGCTACCGATGGAAAACGATGGAAGGGAGGCGCCAAAGAGTATTGCTCCGTGGTAACTCTTGTCATCAAAAACTAATACACGTACAAGTGGACAACGTTACCATAACCACATACTTGCTGCATGTGACAAAGCCACAAAGCTACAATCAGCTTTATCTAGAATGCTACCCAACGTAGGCGGACCCAAGAAGAAGAATCAAGCAACTAAAACAAAAAGTATGCTCCGTACAAAGGATCAGCTTTCTACGAACAATCTGCGGCTTCCGAACAATTTCTGAATACGCAGCAAATGTCAGCTGGATCCATACCATGGGACATCTTAACAGACGAAATGAGGCGTATTTTTATGAGGAAGGCCAATTCCTTTCAATCTGCGAAGGTCATAAAAAAGGAGTATGTACGTCCGGAGTATGGACAAATGTCTGTACGTGCAATGTATGGGTAAATGTCTGTACGCCCTGTGTATTGGTAAATGCCTGAACCTTCAGTGTTTGGGCTAAAGTCTGTACTCCTAGTGTATGGGCAAATGTCTGTTTATCCTGTGAAAATGTCTGTACGTCCAATGTATGGGCAAATGTCTGTACGACTAGTGCAAATATCTGTATGTACAATGTGTGTGCGTCCAGTGTATGGGCAAATGTCTGTCCGCCCAATGTATGGACAAAAATCTGTACGCCCATTGTATTGGCATATGCCTGAACCTTCAGTGTATGGGCAAATATCTGTACGCTCAGTGTATTGGCAAATACCTTCAGTGGTTAGAACTCGTGACTGCTGCAGATAACATCCAACGACATCTCAGGCCGCCCAACAGCAGCAACAACAGCCTGAACAAAACCCACAAAAACGAGGATGCGGATTACAATCTCGAGGAAACCTACTGCCGTTGTCCTTTAACGGCAACAAGATCTCAGCCACAGTCGCGATTGATAACGCGCCTATAGATGCTATGGTTGATACAGGTACAACAAGCTGCATCATTATTCAAGCGTTTTTAACGAGGATGGGCATAAACGGTCGCCGCGAAAGCACTAACTTAAATGTACTATTGGCCGACGGCTCATCAAGAGAAATTCGCGAGATCCTCCATTGCATCGTTCGTTTCGGAAATCGTCAGGAAGGCATACATTTTTTTAATACATTCGACGCTTCATTTCCATGTGCGGGTATAACATTGCAATGTAAAGAGCCGCCACAAAACTCCAATACCATCCACATACCAGGTGAGAATGCTTCCCACCCGACCAGTTAAGACAACCAGAAAATAACTAACGTAATCCATTGCCCCATTTTGCGAAGTGCCACAGACGAACGGCCAGTCGACGAACCGCCCCCAACAGAAGATACCATCCAAGCCAAGGTTCTTGGAGGAAGAATTGGCCAAATTCAGTGTAACATCAGGACTAACCCATCTCATAACACACAAGATTTATATGACTGATGATTGAACAGTCAAGATACGTTACCAGAAACGTAATCCAGCCATGCAATCAGTTATACACGCCGAGGTCGACAAATTATTGGCAAAGGACCTAATCGATCCATCTCATTCCCTGCCGTACCAATAAAGAAGAAGAACGGAACATGGAGGCTTTGCATCGATTACCGCCAGTTAAATAAACGTGCCGAGCAAGATGCCTACCCCTTGCCCAAGATCTCACAAATCTTGGATTTACTAAAGGAAGCTAACTACATCACCAGCCTCGACTTAGAGAAAGGATATTGGCAAGTGCCCATGGACAACGACAGCCGAAAATATACCGCCTTTACCATCCCCGGAAAAGGCTTATACCAGTAAAAAGTGATGCCATTTAGTCTTCATACAGCACCTGCAACTTTTCAACGACTGTTTGATCGAGTTATTGGTATAGACCTGGAACCCAGAGCAATTGCCTAACTGGATGATATTATCGTGATAGGCCGAACATTAGAGGAACACATGGAAAACTTGCGCGAAGTATTTCAACGGCTACGGAATTCAAACCTAAAAATCAACACCCAGAAGTGCGAATTTTTCAAGAATGAACTCAAATATTTAGGGCATATCGTCACTGACTAAGAAATCAAAACCGACCCGGACAAGGTGGCAGCAATATCCAACCTCAATCCACCACAAAACGTACGTGAAGAAGTTTTTTGGGCATCACGTCTTGGTATAGTTTCGTTCCAAATTTTGCAAACATCGCACAACCGCTGACGGCCTTATTAAAAAAGGGAAGGCACTGGATATGTTCTCCAGTGTGATGTTTGTCAACGGTACAAAGTAAGCCAACAGCGGCCCACAGTTCAAATGTTAACACAAATTCCAGACGAACCATGGTCAATATTATGCACAGACTTCATCGGACCTTTACCCAAGTCAACGCACGTATTAGTATTGGTAAATAAATTTTTTAAATGGGCCGAATTGTTCCCCATGAAGAAAGCTACAGCCGACGGAGTAATCAAAGCCATGAGAACAAATATAATTGCAAGATTTGGGGTACCCAAAGTTCTAGTGTCAGATAATGATACCCAGTTCACTAGCAAAACGATGCAACAATACTTAAGGAAGATAGGAGTTAAGCATCAAACCACGGCCCCATACGCCCCACATGAGAATCCTACCGAGAGGGTTATCCGCACTCTAAAAACAATAATGGCTCAACACACTGATAACGACCACCGAAGGTTTGCACGATAACTTACCCAAAATAACTCTAGCACTAAATTCTAGAAAGGACAAGGCGAAGATTTTAAGTGAGATATGGGAACTAGTGCGGAATAGTCTGGCCAAAGTATCCAAGGATCAAAGTCGGCATTATAACTTAAGAAGACGCCAATGGAAACCAAAGGTTGGTGAACAAGTACTAGTACGCCAACACCCCCTATCAAAGTCAAACGAATACTTTGCAGCAAAACTGGCACCAAAGTTTACCGGGCCGTTTACGGTAATAAGATTGCCCTCATCTGTGATTGCAGAAATAGAAAACTTTGATCAACGCCGAACGGCTCACGTGAAAGATCTCAAACCATATATTGAAGCTCATTTTGAAGACTCCGAAGGGTTGACCGGTCAACCAAAATAATACTAATAAAATCTTGTTTTTCTCTTTCTCTATTTAGAACAAAAATCACTAAAATATTAATAATTTAAAAATAAAAAAAATCAAGGAATATAAAAATTCAAACTTTAAAGAAAACCCAGTATTAATCCAGACGATGAAAAATTCCGACGCACCAGTAGCCGCTGTAGAGAGAGTCTACAAACCAAAATAAACAGCATGCGACAGGCTATTTTCTTAAATAGCCCACCTACAACTTCACGGGGTTACCATTGTAGCTAGGCCCGTAGAAGTGGAGCTAAATTCAATGTGAAAAACACCAGGCGTATGGTACACAAACTTAAGTCGCCAATTTGTGAGCCAACTGTGCGTAAGCGGGGTCGTACCAAGTTCCTAATGGCGCTTCCTCGCAAACCAGAGGCCGAATTTATACATGGGTCATCCTTACCTCAAGAGAGATGTGCGATATTACGGATAACTTCCCCGAACAAAGTTCACGCTCAAGAAGACACGGTCAAAACCACAGAGTCAACCAACCTCCATGCCATTACTAAAGAAGCCGATGCTCATATCATCCCCGAGGATCTGAACACATCAGAAGAATTTCTCGCCTGGGACGAATTATTTGGCCCACCCGACACTCCAGCGAAGACATCAAACATTCCAGAAATCAGACGGCGAACAATTACCATCACGCATGCCTAACGCAGGTGCGTTGAACACGGAGTGCGAAGTAGATCAGGAATTCTCTCAACATCACCCACCACCAAAATTTTCCAGCCGTCACATGTTTACTCCCCAAGCCGCTTAAGACTACCTCGACCGTCAGACTAAGTCCGGGAAACCGCATCAAAATCAACCCATGATGAAGCGACACAAACCTTTTATAGGGTATTCAGTCCAGCATCTATCGCGCCTGCTCGACCGAATTGACGAGATAATGGCTCCAACAAGAGAGTGCCAACCAACACACGCTAAAACACGAGATGCGGGAGCTCAAACTCAGCCAGGAAGCAGCCCAACGTCCAGCCAACCAGTAATACTATTCCGCCGTCACTCCGTCCACACATGTCATTTTCAGTCCACTCTTACGAGATAATGAGTTACCAATCCGAGGGGTGCTCCCAAGCCCATGAAATGCAAGTTCCCTAAGCTCCGAGTCGCCCAAAACACCGAAATTTATACAGACAGAACCTGTCACCAGCTCCTCATGTATGCGAGGTCAACGCAGTAGACCCAAACCATCGCGGAAGTTTAGCCCGCCCCAGCCATGCCAAGTCACCAGAGCCAAACCATGGACACCTCCTTTTTGAGTGCAAGCTTACAAGCTGTACCCCATGGGTTATGTTTCAACTCATCTAATAATTTGTTGAAACTTTCGCGCTTACCCTTCCTGATTGCTAGCTTCAGGCATTTTTTCCTGTATTTGAGTACATGTCTGTGGAACTCATTTTCAGGTTGGTCCCGACTTCTTGCTCTCCTTGCCCTATTATAGTCTAAGCGCAACTGCGCTATTTCAATGTTCCACCAATAGACAGGGTTGCGTTTATTTAACCTTTTTTTTTCTTGGCATAGATGCATCGCACGCATTTTTAATTCCTCTCATCAGTTGTTCAGTCATCTCTTCTGCATTGGCACTGACATTTACGTCACTAAGCATTATTTTAAAAACCTCCACATTTAGGTCAGTAATTTTCCAAGCAGGCCAATTACTGATAGATCTATTTCAGGTCATAGGCAAGTTTATATAAATTATTACAGCTTTATGATCGCTATATGTAAAAACATCCGATATTCTTCAGTTGGCTCTTCTGGCAATGGGCTGGCAAAGGCAATGTCTATTACCGATCCACGGCCATACCTTTCAAAGGTATTTTCATTACCTCTATTCAGTAAGACTAGATCAAGCTGGGAAAAAGATTCGAGGATACTCTGTGCTCTTTCATTAGTCCTGCGGGACCCCCATTCAACAGCCCAAGCGTTAAAGTCGCCTGCAACTAAAACTCTACTTTTATCAAAAAGGTTTCCAGCCAATTGGTCCATTGACTTAAACTCACTGAGTGTAAGCCGTGGAGCCAGCTGTATATGAATATGCTAGAGACATTTATTCCCACCATCCCATTTCCGATGATAGTTGGCCTTTGCAAAGGAGTGTCCTTAACAACCCAAGCCGCAACTGAATTAGTAGCATCCGATAACTATCTAGGATACTGAGGGGGTCTATATGGCTCGCTTAATAACGCGACGTCAACGTTAAGTTCCCTAACTGTTTGGAATAAGAGCTCTTGAGTAGCTTTACAATGATTTAGATTTCTTTGGAGAACTCTCATTCTTTTGGAGAAATTTTCTCGCGGATACCACTGATCACCCAGCCTATACGCAACTTACCCATGTCTAAAAGTCTTCTTCCCAGGTTAGCACTGTGGCGGTCTGAGTGCCACGCAGTGACTTCATTGCCAAACTTCCCACTGTGCTTTGTTTGAACCTTCATTGTATGGGCAAGTGTCTGTGCGTCCAAACGTCTGTACAACCTATTTTCTGTACAGATATTTGTCTGCACGTCCAATGTATGTCAGTGTATTGGCAAATGCCCGAATTTTGAGTGCTTAGGCAAAAATCTGTACTCCCAGTGTATGGGCAAACCTCTGTACGTCCAAATGTCTGTACAACCTATGAAAATGTCTGTACATCCAATGTATGGGCAAATGTTTGTACGTCTAATGTATGGGAAAATTTCTTTATCCCCAGTGTATGGGTAAATTTCTGTACATTTATGGGCATATGTCTGCACGTCCAATGTATGCGCAAATGTCTGTACATCCGGTGTGGGGGCAAAAGACTGTAGGCCCAGTGTATTGGCATATGCCTGAACATTCAGTGTATTGGCAAATGTCTGTACGTCCAAATGTCTGTACGTCCGAATGTCTGATTATCCTGTGAAAATGTCTGTACGTCCAATGTATGGACAAATACCTGTACGTCCAATGTATGGGCAAATGTCTGTACGCCTAGTACAAATATCTGTATGTACAGTGTATAGGCAAATGTCTGTCCGTCCAATGTATGGATAAATGTCTGTACGTCAAGTACATGGCAGTACATCCAGTGCAAATGTCTGTACGTCCAATGTATGGACAAATGCCTGTACGACTAATATTTGGGCAAATGTCTGTGCGTCCAATGTATGGTTAAATGTCAGTACGCCCAATGTATTGGCAAATATCTTTACCCCCAGTATATGGGCACATGTCTGTACGTCCAATGTATGGGCAAATGCTTGTGCGTCCAATGTATGGATAAATATCACTCATTTATAGGCAAATTTCTGTACGTCTAATGTATGGGCAAATGTGTGTGCGTCCAATGTATAAATAAATGTCTGTACGTCCAGAACATGGCAGTACATCCAGTGAAAATGTCTGTACGTCCAATGTATGGACCAATGCCTGTACGACTAATATATGGGCAAATGTCTGTGTGTCCCATGTATGGACAAATGTCAGTACGCCCAATGTATAGGCAAATATCTTTACCCCCAGTATATGAGCAAATGTCTGTACGTCCAATATATGGGCAAATGCTTATGCGTCCAATGTATGGATAAATATCACTACGCCCAGTGGGGCAAATGTCTGTATGTCTATATGTCGGTACAATCTGTGAAAATGTCTGTACGTCCGAATGTCTTTAATCCTGTGAAAATGTCTGTGCGTCCTATGTATAGACAAATGCCTGTACGTCTAATGTATGGGCAAATTTCTGTACGTCTAATGTATGGGCAAATGTGTGTGCGTCCAATGTATGGATAAATACCACCACGCCTAGTGTATTGGCAAATGCCCGAATCTTGAGTGTTTAGGCAAAAATCTGTACTCCCAGTGTAAGGGCAAATCTCTGTACGTCCGAATGTCTGTACAACCTGTGAAAATATCTGTACGTCCAATGTATGGACAAATGTTTGTACGTCTAATGTATGGGAAAATGTCTTTATGCTCAATGTATAGACAAATGTCTGCACGTCCAATGTATGGGGAAATGTCTGTACGTTCAATGTACGGGCAAATCCCTGTACATCCAATATATGGGCAAATGTTTGTACGTCTAATGTATGGGAAAATATCTTTAGCAACGAGACGAATAACTGTCCGTTAGTTAAAAGCGAGTCATTGACCTTCGAAGTGACGCAGTTAGAAATTTTGTATATAACAGTTGAAAGGGGAAATAAATACATAAGAGAACAAAGTAAAGCATCACGCTATAAGCGTGTAACGAGATTTTTCTTACGCTGGGGTTAAGCCGTTGGCGTAGGGTATCTCGCCCCTTTATTTATTTTTAAAATGCGAAACGTTTAATGAATTTTTTTAGCTTTATTGTTCTTATGTAGGTGCTCAAATGTGCAATTATATAATATCTATTTCAATTTAATATTATTCTATTTACCTTACCGTCCTGGCCACACTCGCTGCTTCACTACAGGCTGTACGCCCTTTCTAACGCATCTATTACGCAACTATACAGACGCTACGCCCTGTACCCTGAATCTCACACTGTAAGAGTACAGATTTGCCTCCTGTACACCCCAAATATCCTCACTTTAATTGTACAGACGTTATGTCCTGTACCCTAGATCACTCGCTGTAAGTATACAGACTTGCGTCCTGTACACTCTAAATATTATCACTTTAATTGTACAGACGTTATGTCCTGTACCCTAGATCACTCGCTGTAAGTGTACAGACTTGTGTCCTGTATTCCCTAAACATCCTCACTATTTTGTACAGAAGTTATGACCTGTACACTAGATCACACACACAAGTGTACAGACATTCGTCCTGTATACTAATATTTCTTCAAATGTTTTAACACTTATAGCTGAACGATTTACTTTGCGTCTAGTCACCTCGACAGCTAATCAGAAAAGAAATCGAGCAAAGTGCTAACATTTCTAAACTCGATATTTCTCGTTGAAAATATTAAAATCGTATCCCGATAGTCTTCGGTCGGTACACGATGACGTGGCAGCGAGTGGTAGCCAGATTTATAACATTATTTTACCACTAAGTTTTCTATCATATACGTAATATATATATTACACTTATTACTTAGTTGAAGAGGAAAACGAGCGACGACTTTCCTCGTCACACGTCCTCCCCCTTTCGGATAACAAACATTTGCTATTTGAATTTTTTTTTCTACTTTGAGGTTATAATAACGCAATTGAAATGTGATTTGAAAAAAAAAAACAATGGTAATTATTAGAAACATTAGGAAAAAGAAGAAAATCATGTGATGCAGCATATGGACAGCATCATTGGTATACAGTGGCGACCCTCAGACCTGGTAGATCGTCACCTTTGGGGCTATGGCCACTCTGAATGTACCCTCCTTGAGGAGGTAGCGGTGTTTATATCTCCGACCCGTTGGCAGCTGCTCGAGAAGCTCCTCTACCTGTGGCACCAGCTGCCATAATACCCCCGGTAATATTCCTGCTACAAGTCAGTTGTGGAAAACTACAACGGGGCGTTCCGTATGTCTGGAGTCTCGTTGGTTGAAGGAGCATTGAGAAAAAGAACATTTCGGTCGCTGCCGATCTCGCTGGCGCTGATTATAGGGAAAAGTGTGTGCTGGATATGACTTCTGGTGTGGTTGGATACGATTACAATGCGGATGATGTGACGACCGGTGAAATTATAGAGGTTGTCGCTTACCCGGTTTCTGCACATGCTGGTGCCGCTGGTGGTGGTTATGCTGTGCTTGATGTTTGCCCACATCTCCTCCAGCAGTCTTGGGTGGAGTGCTGATGGACTAACTAACTCAGCTAACTTTTTAGCAATACCTTGAGTTGTGGACTGATTAGATGTCCAAGAGGCAGTATGTCGTTGTGTTGAATTATGGATTGCTTTTGTGTATAAGGCCTTGTTAACACGGCTAGGAGTACCATCGGAATTCTCGATCAGTGTGTTAAGAACCTCTGAGCTGGGCATTTTCATCTGAGGCATAGGCTTTGTCGTCCGAACTTTTGTGTGGGGTCCTCTCTCCTCGTTGTTGTCCAACTTTTGCGTCCAGACAGTGTGGTTTTGTGTTGAAGCATTGTTTAAATTTTCATTTAAGACATTGGTTACATGGCTAGTGAGGGTCACGTCGAGATCACCACCGGCGAACTCCGCGTTACATTATAATTTTCTGAGTTAGGCATTTTCACTTGAGTTTCGAGTTGATGGATATTGCACTGAGTTAGGGGCTTGCTCGACTTTACCGCCCGAGCCTCTGTGTTGGGTACACTCACTTCGCTGCTGTCCGACTTTTGTGTCCAGACAGAATGCACGTTTTTGCTCCAGGGCAATGAGTCCATTTTCAACGATTGTGGAAGGCTGGTTGAATTGAATGGATGTGCCTGCACAGGTGAGCTTAGCTTGAAAAGCTTCTAGGAAGCTAAAACCCAGAATGACGTCCTCGCAAGGACGTGGCATGATCCTGAATTTCAGTCTACGTCTCATGTTACCAAATTGTACCGTAAATGTAAGCACTTGCGTTATGCTGCGGCGTGAACCATCGGCAAGTGTTATTTCTATTTTTGCGCTCTCTTGTAAGTCAGCATAACCAAGTTGACGTGCGTAAGCTTCGCTAAGGAAACAACTTGTCGCTCCGGTGACGACAATAGCCATGACTTCGACGTCATTAACGAGAACTGTGGCGGTTAACCGACCTTCCATGCAATTTAAGATCGCCTTTGGACCGTAGAGGGTTGTTTTGGGAACTCGGCCATTGGCGTTTCCTTGTTGTTGTTGACGGCGACAATAATCGTATGTGCGGACGCACATTCGTCCGTAATCCCAACAAAACAGTTGTCGGGGATTTCTACAATTTCGGGCGATCACCCGCACAGCGGTGGCATACTGTCTGGGGATTACACTTATCATTCGGGCGATCATTCGCCAGCCTAAGAGGTGGCATTCACTAAGTTACGTCTGGAATGCACTCGTAATCCCCCGCCATCTCTAATAATCCCTCCAGATTTTTAAAATCGTTGCGACGGATGTAGCGGAGGTAATCGGATAGAGCGTTGCGACATATGTGGTTTAACTTCTCCTCCTTGTTCATCAATGTGTGCCGCATTTTGGCCTGTATGTCCAGGACAAACTCCTTAAATGGTTCTCGCGGCCGTTGTTTCCGTGCCTGACCTCATCTTACATCCTCCAAAAATACCTCGGACGTAAAAAGAACTTTAGGAAATCCTCTTTGAAGTGGTCCCAGTTGTCCCAGTGCGCATTGTTGTTTCAGTACCATATCAGCGCTTTATCGCGCAAAATTATGGGCATGACCGCTGGTAACATTGAAAGTTCTATGACATACGTTTCGGCCACTTCCTCAACACGTTCAATAAATTCGAATGGGTTTGGCCCGCCGCCAAAAATGATTCCCCATTTCCTCATCGTTTCCATGACCTTGCGTTTATGCGCCTCCGAGCGTTTTGTGTCAACTACTCGGGCTTTTCTAGAAGTACTCGCTGGTGGTACCACTACCTTAATTGTATTAGTATCTTCTTCCCCTGAATCGGAGCAGGATAATTTACTAGGGACCCTATTTGAGGATGGTTTTATTCCCTCGTGGTGCGCCTGCAACGTAAGGAGTGCTTTTAACTCCTCGTTGCCGTAACTCTGCCAAGGTGCCTGAAGAGTCGATACCGAATTCCCCCAGATATTCCGCGAGTTCTTCTTTGCGTAGCGGATGGTGATCCGGAATTCCGAGTTGGCCATCTTATATGGGGGAATAAAAAAAATATTTTATAATATCAAAGTACGTACGTGTTGTTGTTGTTTGTTTTGTTTGTTTGTGTGGCTATTATTTTTGGCAGTGTTCGGTTTTTTTCTCTTTAAACTTTTCAACGTCCTTCACTTAGTTAATTTATCACCTTTTTAATTATTTCGTGCAATCAATTGTTCCTTTTTTATGTAATAATAAATGTTTGTTAAAAATTTATGAAAAATTTCTTCCTTTATTCTTTGACACCCTGGTTCTTTAATATTTTCCGGATCTTTCGGTTGTTATTATTTTGTTTATTTAATTTTAAATTTCATTTTTCTTTATTTATAATATAAAGTTTTTTTTATTTTTCTTTCCGTAATTTCACTTTCCTTTGTATTCTGTTATTTAACGCACTGTTTGGTTGTGTGTGTTTTTCACTCCATTCTATTCTTTATCACAGTGTTCACATCTTCCACCTCTTCTTATTTTTCTCTGCTATGTCGCACGGTTTTGTTGTTTTCTATTTTTTTTTTTTTTTATTGTTTCAGTTTTATTATTAATTTTTTTTTAAATTTGTACCCACAAATTAATTTAGTATTCGTTTTGTATGTTAATCTGATTTCGTATGTTTTAATCCTTTTAACTAGTTGGCCAGCAACTAATTTACTTTTTTTAATTTTTTTTATTTTATTTTTTTCTTGCTCACATGCACCAAACGAAAAAAACGATGAATAATTTATTTATTTATTTATTTGGTTATGGCAATTATTATTGCCTATTACATCATATAATTTCAACTTAAACTAAAATTAGCTTATACCTATTCTTTTGCAATGTTCAAATAACTTCCTTTTGAATGAATTAAAATTTTCACATTTTTTAATATCATCCGGTAGTACATTGAATTGTTTTATACCTTTATAAAATACATGTTGTCTATCACTATCCGTTTTAAAAAAGGGTAAAGCAAAATTATTTCTATTTCTAGTATTGTAGTTATGTATTTCATGAGTATATCGTTATGTTATTTATGATGTATGATGGCAGCATATTATTCTTAATCTTAAGTATAGAAATCATCGCGTAGTATTCGATCGCCTGCTTTATGCTTAGCCAATTTAGGGTGCTAATTAAACATGAAGTCGCCGTATCTTGTTATACCCTCCACCTCAGTGATGAGGGTATACTAATTTTGTTCTTCCGTTTGCAACACCCAGAAGGAGGCGTCAGAGACCCTACAAAGTATATATATTCTTGATCAGCGTCAAAAACTGAGTCGATTTAGACATGTATGTCCGTGTGTCCGTCTGTTGTTGGCACTCTCACGAGCGTAAATTTTGAGATATTGAGCTGAAATTTTGTACAGTCACTTTTAGTTTATGCACGCAGATCGCTACTTAAAATGGGCAAATTCCATCAATGTGCTTAAAATGGGCGTGGTCGGTTACTAAGTCCACCCACAATAAACAAAAATCTATTTATCTGCCACAAAAATTAAGCTATAAACTTGAAATTTAATAATTTTATCTATAAATATTAGCTTCATAGATGTGAAAAAATGAGCGTGTTATAATTTTTAAAATTTATAAAACATCAATTTCATCATCATCAATTCAAAAAATTTAAAAAGATCCATAAATATTTAGGCGTTACATGTAAGAGCAATTGGACATAACCAAATAAAAATACATACATATGTATAAACAATAAAAGTTTTATACACAAGGCATCGTGTTTACCGCTTTATATATCTCAGTTTTAAAATTTAGAATATCAAATAAAATTTTTAATGAAAAATACTTTAAATAAAGTAACATGATGCACGATCAGGTACATATACTTATAGTTTGCAAGTACAGGCTACAGCCTTGTTAGAAATCAGGTACATAAATGACTATTAGGTAAAGTAGCCCATGCGAAAGTAGGTAAAATAGTACAATATATAAGTCTTCAACACGAAATATAGACCTCAGAAGTACAACAATAATTGAACTGTTGAGTTCACAGTGAAGTGCAAAAAAAAAATATTATATTTACAAACATTATTTCAATATGCCCTTATTACGTATTACATCATCTCGACAAAGACGTCTGAGAAATATACAATCTGTGAGGAGGTTTCGCGAGCAAAGTTTGGAGAGAGATAGAATTGAAAATTCTCAGCGTATCTTAGCAAGAAGAAGTGATCCTGAATATCGCGAAGAGGAAAGGCGAAGAGACCAAAGCGCACATATTGTTAGAAGAAGAAGTTCAAGGTATCGCATTATGGAACAACAAAGGAATACTGTACAACACATAAACCGTCGCGGCAATGAAAGTTATCGAGTGCTTGAACGTCGGAGAAATGCCTTAACACAAAGGATTAGGAGGGAAGATAATGGAAGACGCAATAGAGAACAACAAGTTATTACTGCCCAGCATAGGCGCCACCGAGAAAACGAAGTCTTTAGAAGGAGAAAGGCTGAGAAATGCATTAACACAAAGAAATAGGAGGGAGGATGATGGAACCCGCGCTAGAGAACAACAAATTAATACTGCCCAGCATAATCGCCACCGCGAAAACGAAGTCTTTAGAAGGAGTGAAAGGCTGCCTTAACACAAAGGATACGGAGAGAAGATGAGAGTCGACGCGCTAGAAAACAACAAGTCAATACTGAACAGCATAGGCGCTATCGTGAAAACCAAGTTTATAGGAGAAGTGAAAGACTGAGAAACGCCTTAACACAAACAATACGGAGAGAAGATGAGGAAAGACGCGCTAGAGAAGAACTAGTTAATACTGAACAGCAAAGGCGCTCTCGCGAAAACGAAGTTTATAGGAGAAGTGAAAGACTGAGAAACGCCTTAACACAAACGATACGGAGACAAGATGAGGGAAGACGGGCTAGAGAACAACTAGTTAATACTGAACAGCATAGGCGCCATCGCGAAAATGAAGTTTCTAGGAGAAGTGAAAGGGTGAGGTATGTATTAACACAAAGGATTAGGAGAGATGACGATAGAAGGCGTGCTTTAGAGCAACATATTAATACTGAACAGCACAGACAACGTCGAGGAAATGAAATATATAGAAGGAGTGAACGCCAGAGATTTGCCATAGCACAAAGAATTAGAAGAGAAGATGGTGGAATGCATGCTAGAGAGGTTAGCTCTAATAGAATACTTCGGTCTAGAACACACCGTGCTAATGAGGTAAATAGGCTCAGAACTAACAATCGACAAAATTTGTTGAATAGACAAAGAATGCAGACCATGACACCTGACACTAGAATTGAATATTTATTAAGTGAAACCCAAAGACACACATCTCGACTATTGAGTGAATATGACAATAGTGTAAAGAATGGTCCGACTTGTGTTTGTGTTTGTTGTGGTGGACTGTGGTTTACGTCACAAGTAAAGTTTTTATCTAAAGAAATAGTTAGAAGGCAACATGTCCACTTAAGTTGTGTATTCTTCCTGACTGATATTTTTCCATCCGAAGATGACCGTTATACGTTTTGCAAAACATGTCATTCTGCAGTTCGATCTGGTAATATACCGACATTATGTTTATCCAATGGTCTTCACTTTCCCACTATACCAAACGAACTAAAGGACTTGACAACTCTTGAAGAGAGATTCGTTGCTCCCAGAATACCGTTTATGAGAATAGTGTCATTAGGGTATAACAGACAGTGCGCGATACGAGGTGCAGTCGTGAAAGTACCGATTTCACTTGATAGAACAATAACCGTCCTTCCGAGATCTGAAAATCAGACAGAAGTAATACAAGTTTATTTGAAGCGTAGGTTGCAAGATGACCGCAGTTTTATGACAGAGACTATACGATCGGCAAAGATATTAAGAGCCGCAGAGTATTTAATTAACACAGACTTATATAGGACGCACAACATTTCTATTTCTAATGAATGGCTGAACAGAAGACAGTCGAATGAGATAATGCCGTTTATTGCCAACGAAGAAGACAGAAATATAGTTCAAATTTGTTTAAACAATAACACAACCAATGATGACGTAGATGAATTAAATCCACAGGAGACCCTTTTAGACAATTTACAAATAGGAAATGTACCATTAGGTAGGATTTCTATAGCGCCTGCAGAGGGCAACAGACCATTAAACTTACTTATGGATGAAGACGCCGAGGAGTTGTCCTTTCCCACAATTTATTGTGGAATTAAACGAAGTTCAGTTACAACTTTAGGGAAAGTTATAAGATCAGAAGTTAGAAGATATGACAGACGATGCGCCAGAGTAGTCAAAGTTTTATATTCGTACAAAAAATTAGAACTATCGCGCATAAAGGATAGTATATTGATCTGCTTAAGGAAAAGAATGCGTCTAAATTCTGTTACTGTGCGAAATATGTTAGACGATCATTTTGTTCAAAACTTAGTGCAGTATGACCACGGGTATCGTATTCTCAAAGGACTTAGGTCTTCACCCGCTCATTGAGAATCTGAAAAAAAAAAAGTTCTGGCAATGATTCGGCAATTTGGATTACCATCTTTTTTATCACATTGTCCGCAGCCGAATCACAGTGGTCTGAATTAATTGTTATTTTGGTGAAAGTTTTAGAAAAACGGGATATATCAGAAAACGATATTCATAATTTAACAACGCAAGAAAAATATAATTTCTTATTAAATTCCGATCCGATTACATGTTCACGCTACATCGATCAACGTGTCCGTCATTTATACAAACTTTTTAAGTGTGATGGTAGTGTATTTGACTCTCATAAAGTTATAAAGTATTATTGGAGAATAGAATTTCAGCAAAGAGGCTCTCCTCATGTACATGGAGTATATTGGTTAAAAGACGCACCACATATAACATTGACAGATGAACGTACATTCCCTGCGGTAACAGAATTTATTGACACATATATCAGTACAAACTCGTCTGAGTCCGGAATAGAAAATTTCATAAATTATCAAATGCATAGGCATAGTAATACATGCCAAAGAGAAATATCGGGACAAAGGATTTGTAGATTCAAAATGCCTCATCCGCCAATGCCAAGAACAGAAATACTATTTCCGCTGTCCGAAGAATCCGAAAATATTCAAAGACATCGTGTTAATTATGAAAAAGTATTTAATTTTTTAAATACCAGGGAATCTGAGTCAGATATTTATAGTATTGACCAATTTGAACAATTTTTGTCTGACGAACGCATTAATATGAGCTACGAGGACTACATTTTTGCCCTAAGGTTTTCTATTAAAAAACCACAGATATTTTTAAAACGCCGACCGAAGGACATATTTATAAACGCCTTCAATCCAACTATTTTGAAGTTACATCGCGCTAACATGGACATACAGTACATTTTGGACGGTTACGGTTGTGTATCATATATAGTGAACTATATAAATAAGTCAAACAGGGGAGTTTCGCGATTATTGCAGGAGACAATGAGGGAAATTCGTACAGAGAATTATACTATCCTTCAACGTTTACAGCACATTGGCAATAAATTTATAAACGCGTCCGAAGTGTCCGCTCAAGAAGCATCCTACAATATTTTAAGTATGCATATGTCCGAATATAGTAACACAGATGTTTTCATAAATACATTCCATCCAGATAGGAGAGTCCGAATGGTAAAATCTAGGCAAGAATTAGAAAGACTACCAACAGAATCGACTGATATTTTTAAAAGTAATTTATTAGACTAGAAGACTACCAACAGAATCGACTGATATTTTTAAAAGTAATTTATTAGACTATTACCAACATCGTCCTCACAGTCTTGAAGACATCTGTCTAGCCAATTTTGCTGCCAATTATGTGTTTTCAAAAACACGCAGATCTTCGATACGCCAAAGACGAGAAGATGAAGATATAGATGACAACGAAGACGTAACAGAGTATAGTGGAGTTGGTCTCAAACTTTTAAATAACTTTGGATATATTTATAAACGAAGGAATTCAGCTATTCTTCGATTTGCAAAATCAAATATGGATACATCCAGAGCAGACTATTTCAGACAAATGGTTATGTTATATTTTCCGTGGCGTAATGAAGTAATAGACATTTTAGAAAACGACAACGAACAAACATGTTCTTCACATAGAGACTTGATAATGACAAACCAACAACAATTCGAAAAATTTTCGGTAAACGAATTGGAAAACGCTTTAGAGGAAATTCAGAACGATAACGATGGCAACTCTGAAAATGAACCAACCCGACAAGACAACATTGCTGCATCGCAGTTATTAGATGAAGAATTCAGAGCTCTGGCTATGCCAGAGATTAATAAAGACATAAATATACTTAATATAGACGAAGAAGAAAATGACGATCAAAGTGAAGGTGTCCGTTTAATAAAACTCCCTCCATTAGGAAATGTAGAGGATTTGTTAATATCCGTAAGGTCTCTGAATAAAAAGCAACGGATATATTTCCAACATGTACTGTACAAGATAAATAGAAAAGAAGTGCTGTATGAATTTGTGGGAGGTGGCGCGGGTGTAGGTAAAAGTCGCTTGATACAAACAATATATCAGGCAATAACACAACGCTTTAATTCTCTTCCTGGATCCAATCCAGATCTCCCAAAGGTTTTGCTAAGTGCTAAGTGCACCAACGGGTAAAGCAGCATTTGGAATTGGAGGATATACTCTTCCTTCCCTTTTCTCTTTGCCTGTAAATCAGTCGTCTGGAGAAATTCGTCCCTTAAGTAACGAGACAGTTAATTCACTTATTGCTAAACTGATTGAAGTAAAACTTATTATTATAGGTGAAGTGTCGATGGTTGGTTCTAAAATGTTAGGTTTCCTGGACTCAAGACTAAAACAAATATTTAAAACTACAGAGGCTTTTGGTGGTATTCCAATTATTGTCTTCGGTGATTTAAAACAACTTCCACCTGTAGGTGACCGTTGGATTTTCAATCCAAATCCAAATAATCCCTATGGAGATATAATAGGACGTGGGCTTTGGGATATGTTCCACTTTTATGAATTAGACGAAATAATGCGGCAAAGAGACGACAGGACTTTTGCAATTGCATTAAATAACATGGCAGTTGGACAAATGAATCCTGAAGACATAGATTTAATTATATCAAGGACAGTGAATTTACATACAGAAGTCCCTTTGGATGCTATTCATTTATTTTGGTCTAATAAGGAAGCTGACACATATAATATACAGCGTTTAGTACAGATATCGAGGAAAGCGCATATTTCTAGAAGTTATGACATTATTAAGGCTGACTCTCTAAGTGAACAACAAAAACAGACAATTTTAAATACAATTAAGAATTTTAAAACGTCGGAGACTCAAGGACTTCCCACAGAACTTACGTTAAAGACATCGGCTAAATATATGCTGACAGTAAATATTGACACTGTCGATGGACTCGTTAACGGTGCAACAGGACTTTTAATGGCAGTAGACATAAGTCAGGAAGCCGTATCGACACTTTGGATTCTATTTTCTAATAGGGACGTTGGCTCTCAGGCAAGAAGAAAAAAGCCTCATAATTCTGAACCTCTATGGACTCCTATTGAAAAACATAAGAGATTATTTCAATACAGACGTAACGTACAAATTAATATTGAGAGGAGACAATTTCCGGTAGTTCCAGCAAAGGGTATTACGATTCATAAGAGTCAGGGAGCTACTTACAACAAAGTTGTAGTCCATCTTGCAGATAGAATAAATAGAGCTGCAATGTATGTAGCTTGCAGTCGAGCTACTAGTGCATCAGGATTGTTCATAATTGGACGTTTCACCCCTCCAAAACAATTTTCTGACACTGACGTTGTCAAAGTCGAACTTGACCGGCTCCGAACAGAAAGATTTTTATGTCCGTCACCTAATGTATGCGCAAACACAAAAATATATTACCAAAATATACAAAGCCTTAACGCTCACCACCAAGACTTATTCAGTAATAGATGTATAAGAGATATAGACGTTTTATGTCTTGTAGAGACATGGACTTTTCTGTTGGACGACTGTTCTGTTGAAGGATTTTGTACTTTAGCAAGAATTAATGGATCCGATAGCCTTCCTCGACAAAAGCGTGGAATAATAGTTTGCATAAAGTCCGACCTGAGTAGTCAAGCGAAAGTTTTGTTCAAGCGAGATTATAGTTCTGGGTGCGCTACTTTACAAATAATAGCTTTCCGTATTAAAACAATGTGCGTTATCACTTTATATAGAAATTCCACATTTTCCGAAACAACATTTAGTAATTTACTCATGGAGGCAGTAGGTACTGTATATACTATGGGTGAAACATTCGAAAAACTTCTTGTTATTGGTGATTTTAATATATGTAGGGCGACAAATAGCAGTTTAATGGAAAGGAACTTAATTAATGAGGGCTTTTGCTCTATGTTAGAAAAGACGGAAACGACTACAGTTGGATGTACGCAAATAGACTGGGCATTTGGCAAAGTTTTAAGTGGGGCGGTGGAAGCAAAAACGTACAATACGGTGCACAGTTACCACGACGGCATTATTTTAGGAATAAGTTAATTTATATTAGGATAAGAATTTTATAGATTTACCCATTATTGTTCATATGTTGTATTGTATATTTTTTAGTTTAGTAAAAAAGGATTCATAAAAAATTAACTAATCAAAATTTTAAATAAAGTGCATATATAATTTTTTTCTAAACATAATAATTATATTTGTGTGTTTCTTTTAAAACTGAAATAGATGAATATGGAAAATATGAAATTTCATTTGTGAAATTAATAGAAAGCCTTATTAGTTCTTGATTTCTTCGGTGCTTATAATAAGGTGGAGGGTATTTAAAATTCGGCCAAAGCCGAATTTAGTTTTTCTACTTGTTTTTTATTTAAAATAAATTTCATTCCTCCTCATTCCTGGAGTTTTTGTATTTGGCCTGCATTCATCATAAAAAGGTTTGTAGGGCAGTATATAAAGTGAGGTTCCACAATTGATCTGTAGACCATTTTTTTATGTTGCTTATCGACGTAAAAACATGATCTCTTAATAAAACTATTTTTTTTTTATATTTTATTAATAACAAAATCTAGGTGCTCATTAAATTTTAATCTCTCATCAATTTAAATTCCTAGGTATTTGAATACCTCCACTCTCTCAATCGGATCATCTTTTATTCTTAAATTTATATATTTTTCAATTTTACATCGCGTTATTACCATGTATTTGGTGTAGTACATTATTTATGTTATTGATATATATGAGAAAAAGCAGGGGAGAAAGTACCGACCCTTGCGGTAGGCCAATATTGACTTCTTTTTCGGAAGATGTTGCGGTTCCAATTATGGTTTTCTGTCTTCGATTTGTTAGGTAACTTTTGAATTAATTTAATTCCATATTATGTACGCCAATCGCTTGCAATTTATAAATCAAATCACCATCCACCATTTCAAATGCTCGTCGTAAGTCAATGAAGATAGAAATAATGGTGTTTTTTTCATTTAACTCATTTTTCCAATTGGCGAGAACTATGTTTAATGCGGTCTCACATGAATGTTTACTACGACAGCCGGATTGTTCATGTATAATAATATCGTTTTTGTCAAGATAATTTGTGAGCTGTATTTTAACTATAGTTTCCAGAATTGTAGGGTCGCATGGCAGTGTATTTATAGGTCTTATTTCATTCGGATTTTGTGTGTCTTTAACTTTTTCGATTGGTACTATTGTTGATATTTTCCATGATTGAAGAACATAACCATTTTGCAAACTATTGTTTATTATATCCATATAGAAGAAACCAGTATATTCGATAGAGTCTCTAATCACACCTTCTGATAATAATTTTTACCACCTGTTTTATATTTAAACTTCCTTACCAGGTTTACAATATCATCTGTTGTTACAGGTTTAAACTTAAAAGTATCATCATGAAATGTATAAAGAACAAGATCGTTAGGTATCTGATTTATATTTGCGTGAATTTCTTTAATACTATCTACGAAAAATATATTTAGTTCCTCTGCTATTTGATTATGATCCGTTTTTCTTTGTTCATTGATTGTTATTTCATTTATAACTTTTTTTCAGCATTTAGATTTACTGTTTCTTTCAAACATTTCCACATTTTCTTGCAATCATGCTGGTAAGTTTCAATCCTTCTTTCCATATAAGTAGTTTTCTTTATTTTTATTAATTTTTTATATTGTTTTTGTATCCTTTTATATTCATGCCAGTTTCCTGATATTTTGGCGATTTGTTTAAGGTGGTATTTGTGTCTATTCAGGAAAAGAAGATCGGTGTCATACCATTTATTTGTGAGGTTGACTGTCACAGTTTTTTTTTTATTGTTAATAGTGCCATAGCATTTTCTAATACATAGTTTATCATCATCACTTGACTATTTATGTCTCTATTGTACCAATTCATATCATATTATCTTAGAAAATTTAATAGGTTATCTTTAGAGTAGTATGTCCACGCTACAATTTCAGTAGAGTACTTTTTAATTTTTGATCTCTTAATTTCCAAATTAAACTCAAATGTCTCATGATCTGATACCTCATACGTATCAAGTTTTTTACATTTTATGTTATTTTTATTTGAAAATAGTAAGTCGATCATCCACCATTTGATTTTTTTTATGGCTCAGATCGGTTAAGTAAATTGTGTGTTAATATTTTTTGTGTCAGTATCATCATCGCCATTCCGGATCGAACGAACGACTATCCAATCCTATAAACAGTTTTGGATAGATCTGCGATAGATTGCAGATCACGACACCTACACCGCAACCGAAATGATTAATCAGCTACACAATCATGGTTCAGCTGATGAAAGTACAAGTTAGACAGAGTTTAAATATTTTATTAATTTAATTTTAATTATATCAGCATTTTCACACAGATCGATTAAATGATAGTTGTCATTATAGGTCTTGCATAACCGTCGTAACGGGTTATTATTGCTATAGTTATTTTTGTAATAATTTATGCAAAGGAACCGAAAATATCTAGAAGCGCGTCGAGGTACATTGATATTAATGCTAGACAATAAAAACGCCGAATCAATACAGTTATTAAGCAAATTGTGCATAAAACACACGTTCAACATTGTCAGTAGGAAGTTTTATCAAAGCAAGACGACTTGTGTATGAGGGCAGCCTCAGGTTAGGACTCCGTGGCAGACCACGAAGACAAAAAAGTAAAAACTGTTTTTGTATAGATTCAATCTGGTTGGTATACACTTCATATTGCGGATCCCAAATTACAGAGCAGTATTCTAAAATAGGCCTTACTAAAGAGGTAAAAAGAAGTTTGGTTGTATAGGGGTCCTGAAACTCCTTCGACCATCTCTTAATAAAGCCTAAAGTTCTGTTGGCCTTATTACATGTTGTATTAATATGCGCATTAAAAGTTAGTTTACTGTCCAGTAGCACTCCGAGATCATTAATGGATGATACCCTTTCAATTGGGACATTATTTATTATGTAGTTTGTACTTATCACCTCCCTACGACAGAAGGTCATATGCTTACACTTTTTGACATTCAAGGACATAAAGTTGTTGGAACACCACTTAACGAACTGGTTAATGTCATCTTGCATAAAAACTTGACCCCGCACAGACTTGTAACTATAGATAAGTTTAACATCGTCAGCATACATTAGTACACGACAATGTAGAATAACACTAGGCAGATCCTTTATAAACAGTAAAAATAGAAGGGGACCGAGATGGCTACCCTGCGGCACACCAGAGTGAACTTCAATTTCTTTGGAGAGTACATTATTGAATAAGACACGTTGGGTACGTCCAGAAGATACGAGTAAATCCATTTAAGATTGCCTTCGTAAAAGCCGATATGTTTTAGTTTATTAAACAGAATTACGTGGTTCACAATATCGAGCGCCTTGCTAAAGTCTATGTAGATTACGGTTTGTTCACCGTTAATGAATGCGTCATTAACGAATGTAGCAAGTTCCAACAGGTTGGTTATGGTAAATCTTTTTTTCAGGAACCCATACTGATAATCAGAAACTATAGGTGATAATTGAGATGATAGAGTATCAGACAGCAGTTTTTCAAAAACCTTTGGAATTGCACTTAATTTCGCAATGCCACGATAGTTAGAGATATCGGATTTATAGCCGGCTTTGAATAATGGAATAATAAAGGATTTTTTCCACAAGTTGGGGAAATAGGATTGTTTGATGGAGGCATTGAATAGTTTACTTAATGGATGATATAAACGTGATGCACAATTTTTTAATATACAATTCGGCACACCATCAGGGCCAGGATTGTGTTTATCGTCTAATGCTAGCATACTTTTAAGAACATTGTCACGGTTAAGGAGATTAAAATAGATATTATTAGAATATACTGAGTTATAATAATTAATGTTTTGGACATTGTTTGACACATACACAGACTGAAAAAAGTCGGCAAACATATTTGTGATTGTATTATCGTTACTGGACTCATTATTATTGTACTTCATTGACGGAGGGTAAGAGCTAGATTTCTTTTTTAAATTTACAAAATCATAAAAGGATTTAGGATTAATTATTATATCATTTTTCACTTGTTGCATATAGTTCGTATAACTAAGTTTGTTAAAAGAGTTATACTTTGTGCGGGCCTTCATAAAATTCATATAGTCAGCAGACGAATTGGACTTTACATAGCGTTTGTAGAGTCTGTTTTTATTATTTTTTAAATATTTAAGTCTTTTGTTTGACCAGGGTGGTCCACACATATTTGAGATAGCGTTATAAGGCACGGTTTGAGAAAAAAGATCGAACAATTTATCATAAAATATAACAACCATCGATTCAAGATCTGTATTCGAAACTGCTGATGATCCATCAGAAAATCAAATCAAGTGTTCTGTTCAAAACGTTCTTAATATTATTTAGTTGAAACAAATTTAATTCAAATAATTCAATTAGTAATTCATTAGTCCATGTAACATTAGTTAGAGGAAGCATACATATATCATCTTCACCTCTAATCCATGAGATTGAAGGTAAATTGAAATCACCGAAGATAAGGACGACATCATCACATTTTAATAAAGAGGTGATACTTTTTATGGCGCATACATGATTAGAATAATGTGGAAAGGATACATTAGGTGGAATGTAGGAGCAAGAAACATATACTCGTACAGTGATATTGAATAATTTAACAGCAACACATATAAATTCGATATCATTGGTTAACCTTGTGTCAACTAAACTGGAACAAAGTGATGAAGACACAGCAATCAGAACACCTCCACCACGCCTATTCATCCGGTCACATCTGAATACATTGTAATTCGGACAAAAAATTTCTGAATTCAATACAGACGATGATAGCCAAGTTTCAGTAAAGATTATAATATCATCATTAAATGAGTAGCTATTTAAGAATAATGTCGATAGTTTGGAATTTAATCCCCGAACGTTTTGATATGATATAGACAGAGACACCCAACTTAGTTTTTTGAATTTTGTTGGTTAGTAGAAGGCAAATGTACAACATCAGATAGTTTACGCTTTTCTTTATATGTATATTCCCGTACAAATGTTTTGGCAGGCCAAAAGAACAATTATATGAAAAGTTAAATTTATAGGAATTGATATCGATGTCAGCATTGAATTTCGATTTGATATAAAAATTAATGTCCTCGACCGTCGTGTCCGGAGCAAACCGTGAAACGAATATTGATTTTTTAGGGGGAACAATGACAAGATCCTTCGGTTTGATTGTGAGAGAAGGAACGATAGTAGTTGACGATGTGGAAGGCTTTACAGCGTTTATGATAGATTCATCAATTAAGTTGACAGGAACATTGTCACTAGATTGTTTACCAGTCTTTTGCGCAGTATTGTCGCTGCCCGTGATTGGCGTGGATGGCATTACGGACGTTTGCTTTTTAGTGTTAAGTATTTTAGCATTTCTCTTGCGAAGAGCTCTGGGTGATTTTTTCGGAGACGGTGTTTTATTAGCAGGCGAGGATTTTTTCGGTGACGGCGACTTATCGGATGGAATTGAACTATTATTATACATGACTGATTCAAAACGAATTAGGCGCTCTGCAAGATTATTAAAATCGGCCTTAAATAAGCTAAATTCATTTCTTAATGATGAAACGGTATTATAAAACTCTAAATTATAGCCAACACAGCCATCACAGCACCATCGGAGGTTCCGAATGTCGTTAACAAAGTCAGCGGCGCGTGCGGGAATACCTACACAAGAAGCATGAAATACTTCATTGCATATCCAGCAAATAATAGACCGAACATCATAATCATCGGTAACTTTACAATTGACAAAAGCACAAACCATGATGAGTACTAATTAAACCAGCAAATAAATGTAAATATAGTATATATATAAGTAGACATAAAATAATACAGTTCGAGTACCGTTTATTTCTTTGTTACAAAGTTAAGAGTAATTATTTAAAGAGAAGAGATGTGAGTTTATATTTTGAACAAAAAAAGAGAGATACACAATAAGTAAACGGAATGTAACTGATTTATTAAACAACAAATACACAGACCACACAATGGTGTTGTTGTATAAAAAGTAAATCAAATTATAAAAAGAAAAAATTGTCTATTTTTGCAAAAGCACTTAAAATTGTTAAATATTTTTTGAAAATAAATAAAGAATACTTAGCTTCGATAACACTCGATTATTTTTCAGAACACAAAAATCAAGTTAGATAATTATATTTAAATCGTAACTCCTACATAGATCCTCAAGTTTCTTACTATTAGTTGTAGACATCATTAAATTTATATTGAAATCACCTACGATAATGTTACTGTTATCATTATCAAAGTAACCGCATAAGACATCTTCCAAGTGTTCCAGGAAATATGAATGGCTCGCATTTGGCGAGTGGTATAGTACTGCTATTTGTCAATTGATTTGTAATTTTTTTAACTTTATTATTAAGCACCAACACTTATTTTCGAAGTTATTGTTATATATTACATTAACATCGATAGATTTGCTAATGTATGCTATCACACCTCCTGTATGTCGACTATGAGAATTACATCGATATGCTCTGTAAGATGGAATTTTCAATTCAGCTTCCGTTATTTCCTCGGTTACGCATGTTTCACTGCATAACACTATATGTGGGTTTTTATCTACCATAACGTGTTCAAGTTCGTATTTGTTTGCTAAAATACTGTTAATATTTAAGTACACGCACTTTTAATAATTTGGTTTCTTATTTATTGGTTGCTAATATCCAATTTTACGTTTTTACACCCTCCACCTTAGTGATGAGGGTATACTAATTTTGTTCTTCCGTTTGCAACACCCAGCAGGAGGCGTCAGAGACCCTACAGAGTATATATATTCTTGATCAGCGTCAAAAACTGAGTCGATTTAGACATGTATGTCCGTGTGTCCGTGTGTCCGTCTGTTGTTGGCACTCTCACGAGCGTAAATTTTGAGATATTGAGCTGAAATTTTGTACAGTCACTTTTAGTTTATGCACGCAGATCGCTACTTAAAATGGGCAAATTCGGTAAAGAGCCACGCCTACAATCAACAAAAACCTATCTATCTGCCACAAAAATTAAGCTATAAACTTGAAATTTAGTATATACATCTATAAATATTAGTTTCATCGATGTGCTGAAAATGGGCGTGGTCCGATAACATACGCCCACAATCAATATAAATCTTTATATTTGCCACAAAAGTTGATCTACGAAGTTGAAATTTGGTATGCAAATACATAGTTATCCCATCCATTGATGTGCCTAAAATGGGCGTGGTCGTTTAACAGACGCGCCCACAATAAACATAAACCTTTATATCTACCACAAAAGAGTGCTTGAACGTCGGAGAAATGCCTTAACACAAAGGATTAGAAGGGAAGATAATGGAAGACGCAATAGAGAACAACAAGTTAATACTGCCCAGCATAGGCGCCACCGAGAAAACGAAGTCTTTAGAAGGAGTGAAACGCTGAGAAATGCATTAACACAAAGAAATAGGAGGGAGGATGATGGAACCCGCGCTAGAGAATAACAAATTAATACTGCCCAGCATAGGCGCCACCGCGAAAACGAAGTCTTTAGAAGGAGTAAAAGGCTGAGAAATGCATTAACACAAAGAAATAGGAGGGAGGATGATGGAACCCGCGCTAGAGAACAACAAATTAATACTGCCCAGCATAGGCGCCATCGCGAACATGAAGTGTTTAGGACAATTGAAAGGCTGAGAAATGCCTTAACACAAAGGATATGGAGAGAAGATGAGAGTCGACGCGCTAGAGAACAACAAGTCAATACTGAACAGCATAGCAACAAGTCAATACTGAACGCTATCGTGAAAACCAAGTTTATAGGAGAAGTGAAAGACTAAGAAACGCCTTAACACAAACAATACGGAGAGAAGATGAGGGAAGACGCGCTAGAGAAGAACTAGTTAATACTGAACAGCAAAGGCGCTATCGCGAAAACGAAGTTTATAGGAGAAGTGAAAGACTGAGAAACGCCTTAACAAAAACGATACGGAGACAAGATGAGGGAAGACGCGCTAGAGAACAACTAGTTAATACTGAACAGCATAGGCGCCATCACGAAAATGAAGTTTCTAGGAGAAGTGAAAGGGTGAGGTATGTATTAACACAAAGGATTAGGAGAGATGACGATAGAAGGCGTGCTTTAGAGCAACATATTAATACTGAACAGCACAGACAACGTCGAGGAAATGAAATATATAGAAGGAGTGAACGCCAGAGATTTGCCATAGCACAAAGAATTAGAAGAGAAGATGGTGGAATGCATGCTAGAGAGGTTAGCTCTAATAGAATACTTCGGTCTAGAACACACCGTGCTAATGAGGTAAATAGGCTCAAAACTAACAATCGACAAAATTTGTTGAATAGACAAAGAATGCAGACCATGACACCTGACACTAGAATTGAATATTTATTAAGTGAAACCCAAAGACACACATCTCGACTATTGAGTGAATATGACAATAGTGTAAAGAATGGTCCGACTTGTGTTTGTGTTTGTTGTGGTGGACTGTGGTTTACGTCACAAGTAAAGTTTTTATCTAAAGAAATAGTTACAAGCCAACATGTCCACTTAAGTTGTGTATTCTTCCTGACTGATATTTTTCCATCCGAAGATGACCGTTATACGTTTTGCAAAACATGTCATTCTGCAGTTCGATCTGGTAATATACCGACATTATGTTTATCCAATGGTCTTCACTTTCCCACTATACCAAACGAACTAAAGGACTTGACAACTCTTGAAGAGAGATTCGTTGCTCCCAGAATACCGTTTATGAGAATAGTGTCCTTAGGTTATAACAGACAGTGCGCGATACGAGGTGCAGTCGTGAAAGTACCGATTTCACTTGATAGAACAATAACCGTCCTTCCGAGATCTGAAGATCAGACAGAAGTAATACAAGTTTATTTGAAGCGTAGGTTGCAATATGACCGCAGTTTTATGACAGAGACTATACGATCGGCAAAGATATTTAGAGCCGCAGAGTATTTAATTAACACAGACTTATATAGGACGCACAACATTTCTATTTCTAATGAATGGCTGAACAGAAGACAGTCGAATGAGATAATGCCGTTTATTGCCAACGAAGAAGACAGAAATATAGTTCAAACTTGTTTAAACAATAACACAACCAATGATGACGTAGATGAATTAAATCCACAGGAGACCCTTTTAGACAATTTACAAATAGGAAATGTACCATTAGGTAGGATTTCTATA
The DNA here is from genome assembly GCA_949710015.1 of Crataerina pallida. Taxonomy (NCBI): domain Eukaryota; kingdom Metazoa; phylum Arthropoda; class Insecta; order Diptera; family Hippoboscidae; genus Crataerina; species Crataerina pallida. Next base: position 20,187,619 of record OX453289.1, read on the forward strand.
GCGCCTGCAGAGGGCAACAGACCATTAAACTTATTTATGGATGAAGACGCCGAGGAGTTGTCCTTTCCCACAATTTATTGTGGAATTAAACGAAGTTCAGTTACAACTTTAGGGAAAGTTATAAGATCAGAAGTTAGAAGATATGACAGACGATGCGCCAGAGTAGTCAAAGTTTTATATTCGTACAAAAAATTAGAACTATCGCGCATAAAGGATAGTATATTGATCTGCTTAAGGAAAAGAATGCGTCTAAATTCTGTTACTGTGCGAAATATGTTAGACGATCATTTTGTTCAAAACTTAGTGCAGTATGACCACGGGTATCGTATTCTCAAAGGACTTAGGTCTTCACCCGCTCATTGAGAATCTGAAAAAAAAAAAGTTCTGGCAATGATTCGGCAATTTGGATTACCATCTTTTTTATCACATTGTCCGCAGCCGAATCACAGTGGTCTGAATTAATTGTTATTTTGGTGAAAGTTTTAGAAAAACGGGATATATCAGAAAACGATGTTCATAATTTAACAACGCAAGAAAAATATAATTTAATAAGGTCCGATCCGATTACATATTCACGCTACTTCGATCAACGTGTCCGTCATTTACACAAACTTTTTAAGTGTGATGGTGGCGTATTTAACCCTCATAAAGTTATAAAGTGTTATTGGAGAATAGAATTTCAGCAAAGAGGCTCTCCTCATGTACATGGAGTATATTGGTTAAAAGACGCACCACATATAATATTGACAGATGAACGTACATTACCTGCGGTAACAGAATTTATTGACACATATATCAGTACAAACTCGTCTGAGTCCGGAATAGAAAATTTCATAAATTATCAAATGCATAGGCATAATAATACATGCCAAAGAGAAATATCGGGACAAAGGATTTGTAGATTCAAAATGCCTCATCCGCCAATGCCAAGAACAGAAATACTATTTCCGCTGTCCGAAGAATCCGAAAATATTCAAAGACATCGTGTTAATTATGAAAAAGTATTTTATTTTTTAAATACTAGGGAATCTGAGTCAGATATTTATAGTATTGACCAATTTGAACAATTTTTGTCTGACGAACGCATTAATATGAGCTACGAGGATTACATTTTTGCCCTAAGCTTTTCTATTAAAAAACCACAGATATTTTTAAAACGCCGACCGAAGGACATATTTATAAACGCCTTCAATCCAACTATTTTGAAGTTACATCGCGCTAACATGGACATACAGTACATTTTGGACGCTTACGGTTGTGTATCATATATAGTGAACTATATAAATAAGTCAAATAGGGGAGTTTCGCGACTATTGCAGGAGACAATGAGGGAAATTCGTACAGAGAATTATACTGTCCGTCAACGTTTACAGCACATTGGCAATAAATTTATAAACGCGTCCGAAGTGTCCGCTCAAGAAGCATCCTACAATATTTTAGGTATGCTTATGTCCGAATGTAGTAACACAGATGTTTTCATAAATACATTCCATCCAGATAGGAGAGTCCGAATGGTAAAATCTAGGCAAGAATTAGAAAGGCTACCAACAGAATCGACTGATATTTTTAAAAGTAATTTATTAGACTATTACCAACATCGTCCTCACAGTCTTGAAGACATCTGTCTAGCCAATTTTGCTGCCAATTATGTGTTTTCAAAAACACGCAGATCTTCGATACGCCAAAGACGAGAAGATGAAGATATAGATGACAACGAAGACGTAACAGAGTATAGTGGAGTTGGTCTCAAACTTTTAAATAACTTTGGATATATTTATAAACGAAGGAATTCAGCTATTCTTCGATTTGCAAAATCAAATATGGATACATCCAGAGCAGACTATTTCAGACAAATGGTTATGTTATATTTTCCGTGGCGTAATGAAGTAATAGACATTTTAGAAAACGACAACGAACAAACATGTTCTTCACATAGAGACTTGATAATGACAAACCAACAACAATTCGAAAAATTTTCGGTAAACGAATTGGAAAACGCTTTAGAGGAAATTCAGAACGATAACGATGGCAACTCTGAAAATGAACCAACCCGACAAGACAACATTGCTGCATCGCAGTTATTAGATGAAGAATTCAGAGCTCTGGCTATGCCAGAGATTAATAAAGACATAAATATACTTAATATAGACGAAGAAGAAAATGACGATCAAAGTGAAGGTGTCCGTTTAATAAAACTCCCTCCATTAGGAAATGTAGAGGATTTGTTAATATCCGTAAGGTCTCTGAATAAAAAGCAACGGATATATTTCCAACATGTACTGTACAAGATAAATAGAAAAGAAGTGCTGTATGAATTTGTGGGAGGTGGCGCGGGTGTAGGTAAAAGTCGCTTGATACAAACAATATATCAGGCAATAACACAACGCTTTAATTCTCTTCCTGGATCCAATCCAGATCTCCCAAAGGTTTTGCTAAGTGCTAAGTGCACCAACGGGTAAAGCAGCATTTGGAATTGGAGGATATACTCTTCCTTCCCTTTTCTCTTTGCCTGTAAATCAGTCGTCTGGAGAAATTCGTCCCTTAAGTAACGAGACAGTTAATTCACTTATTGCTAAACTGATTGAAGTAAAACTTATTATTATAGGTGAAGTGTCGATGGTTGGTTCTAAAATGTTAGGTTTCCTGGACTCAAGACTAAAACAAATATTTAAAACTACAGAGGCTTTTGGTGGTATTCCAATTATTGTCTTCGGTGATTTAAAACAACTTCCACCTGTAGGTGACCGTTGGATTTTCAATCCAAATCCAAATAATCCCTATGGAGATATAATAGGACGTGGGCTTTGGGATAGGTTCCACTTTTATGAATTAGACGAAATAATGCGGCAAAGAGACGACAGGACTTTTGCAATTGCATTAAATAACATGGCAGTTGGACAAATGAATCCTGAAGACATAGATTTAATTATATCAAGGACAGTGAATTTACATACAGAAGTCCCTTTGGATGCTATTCATTTATTTTGGTCTAATAAGGAAGCTGACACATATAATATACAGCGTTTAGTACAGATATCGAGGAAAGCGCATATTTCTAGAAGTTATGACATTATTAAGGCTGACTCTCTAAGTGAACAACAAAAACAGACAATTTTAAATACAATTAAGAATTTTAAAACGTCGGAGACTCAAGGACTTCCCACAGAACTTACGTTAAAGACATCGGCTAAATATATGCTGACAGTAAATATTGACACTGTCGATGGACTCGTTAACGGTGCAACAGGACTTTTAATGGCAGTAGACATAAGTCAGGAAGCCGTATCGACACTTTGGATTCTATTTTCTAATAGGGACGTTGGCTCTCAGGCAAGAAGAAAAAAGCCTCATAATTCTGAACCTCTATGGACTCCTATTGAAAAACATAAGAGATTATTTCAATACAGACGTAACGTACAAATTAATATTGAGAGGAGACAATTTCCGGTAGTTCCAGCAAAGGGTATTACGATTCATAAGAGTCAGGGAGCTACTTACAACAAAGTTGTAGTCCATCTTGCAGATAGAATAAATAGAGCTGCAATGTATGTAGCTTGCAGTCGAGCTACTAGTGCATCAGGATTGTTCATAATTGGACGTTTCACCCCTCCAAAACAATTTTCTGACACTGACGTTGTCAAAGTCGAACTTGACCGGCTCCGAACAGAAAGATTTTTATGTCCGTCACCTAATGTATGCGCAAACACAAAAATATATTACCAAAATATACAAAGCCTTAACGCTCACCACCAAGACTTATTCAGTAATAGATGTATAAGAGATATAGACGTTTTATGTCTTGTAGAGACATGGACTTTTCTGTTGGACGACTGTTCTGTTGAAGGATTTTGTACTTTAGCAAGAATTAATGGATCCGATAGCCTTCCTCGACAAAAGCGTGGAATAATAGTTTGCATAAAGTCCGACCTGAGTAGCCAAGCGAAAGTTTTGTTCAAGCGAGATTATAGTTCTGGGTCCGCTACTTTACAAATAATAGCTTTCCGTTTTAAAACAATGTGCGTTAGCACTTTATATAGAAATTCCACATTTTCCGAAACATTATTTAGTAATTTACTCATGGAGGCAGTAGGTACTGTATGTATATACATGTATGGGTGAAACATTCGAAAAACTTCTTGTTATTGGTGATTTTAATATATGTAGGGCGACAAATAGCAGTTTAATGGAAAGGAACTTAATTAATGAGGGCTTTTGCTCTATGTTAGAAAAGACGGAAACGACTACAGTTGGATGTACGCAAATAGACTGGGCATTTGGCAAAGTTTTAAGTGGGGCGGTGGAAGCAAAAACGTACAATACGGTGCACAGTTACCACGACGGCATTATTTTAGGAATAAGTTAATTTATATTAGGATAAGAATTTTATAGATTTACCCATTATTGTTCATATGTTGTATTGTATATTTTTTAGTTTAGTAAAAAAGGATTCATAAAAAATTAACTAATCAAAATTTTAAATAAAGTGCATATATAATTTTTTTCTAAACATAATAATTATATTTGTGTGTTTTTTTTAAAACTGAAATAGATGAATATGGAAAATATGAAATTTCATTTGTGAAATTAATAGAAAGCCTTATTAGTTCTTGATTTCTTCGGTGCTTATAATAAGGTGGAGGGTATTTAAAATTCGGCCAAAGCCGAATTTAGTTTTTCTACTTGTTTTTTATTTAAAATAAATTTCATTCCTCCTCATTCCTGGAGTTTTTGTATTTGGCCTGCATTCATCATAAAAAGCTTTGTAGGGCAGTATATAAAGTGAGGTTCCACAATTGATCTGTAGACCATTTTTTTATGTTGCTTATCGACGTAAAAACATGATCTCTTAATAAAACTATTTTTTTTTTATATTTTATTAACAACAAAATCTAGGTGCTCATTAAATTTTAATCTCTCATCAATTTAAATTCCTAGGTATTTGAATACCTCCACTCTCTCAATCGGATCATCTTTTATTCTTAAATTTATATTTTTTTCAATTTTACATCGCGTTATTACCATGTATTTGGTGTAGTACATTATTTATGTTATTGATATATATGAGAAAAAGCAGGGGAGAAAGTACCGACCCTTGCGGTAGGCCAATATTGACTTCTTTTTCGGAAGATGTTGCGGTTCCAATTATGGTTTTCTGTCTTCGATTTGTTAGGTAACTTTTGAATTAATTTAACTCCATATTATGTACGCCAATCGCTTGCAATTTATAAATCAAATCACCATCCACCATTTCAAATGCTCGTCGTAAGTCAATGAAGACAGAAATAATGGTGTTTTTTTCATTTAACTCATTTTTCCAATTGGCGAGAACTATGTTTAATGCGGTCTCACATGAATGTTTACTACGACAGCCGGATTGTTCATGTATAATAATATCGTTTTTGTCAAGATAATTTGTGAGCTGTATTTTAACTATAGTTTCCAGAATTGTAGGGTCGCATGGCAGTGTATTTATAGGTCTTATTTCATTCGGATTTTGTGTGTCTTTAACTTTTTCGATTGGTACTATTGTTGATATTTTCCATGATTGAAGAACATAACCATTTTGCAAACTATTGTTTATTATATCCATATAGAAGAAACCAGTATATTCGATAGAGTCTCTAATCACACCTTCTGATAATAATTTTTACCACCTGTTTTATATTTAAACTTCCTTACCAGGTTTACAATATCATCTGTTGTTACAGGTTTAAACTTAAAAGTATCATCATGAAATGTATAAAGAACAAGATCGTTAGGTATCTGATTTATATTTGCGTGAATTTCTTTAATACTATCTACGAAAAATATATTTAGTTCCTCTGCTATTTGATTATGATCCGTTTTTCTTTGTTCATTGATTGTTATTTCATTTATAACTTTTTTTCAGCATTTAGATTTACTGTTTCTTTCAAACATTTCCACATTTTCTTGCAATCATGCTGGTAAGTTTCAATCCTTCTTTCCATATAAGTAGTTTTCTTTATTTTTATTAATTTTTTATATTGTTTTTGTATCCTTTTATATTCATGCCAGTTTCCTGATATTTTGGCGATTTGTTTAAGGTGGTATTTGTGTCTATTCAGGAAAAGAAGATCGGTGTCATACCATTTATTTGTGAGGTTGACTGTCACAGTTTTTTTTTTATTGTTAATAGTGCCATAGCATTTTCTAATACATAGTTTATCATCATCACTTGACTATTTATGTCTCTATTGTACCAATTCATATCATATTATCTTAGAAAATTTAATAGGTTATCTTTAGAGTAGTATGTCCACGCTACAATTTCAGTAGAGTACTTTTTAATTTTTGATCTCTTAATTTCCAAATTAAACTCAAATGTCTCATGATCTGATACCTCATACGTATCAAGTTTTTTACATTTTATGTTATTTTTATTTGAAAATAGTAAGTCGATCATCCACCATTTGATTTTTTTTATGGCTCAGATCGGTTAAGTAAATTGTGTGTTAATATTTTTTGTGTCAGTATCATCATCGCCATTCCGGATCGAACGAACGACTATCCAATCCTATAAACGGTTTTGGATAGATCTGCGATAGATTGCAGATCACGACACCGACACCGCAACCGAAATGATTAATCAGCTACACAATCATGGTTCAGCTGATGAAAGTACAAGTTAGACAGAGTTTAAATATTTTATTAATTTAATTTTAATTATATCAGCATTTTCACACAGATCGATTAAATGATAGTTGTCATTATAGGTCTTGCATAACCGTCGTAACGGGTTATTATTGCTATAGTTATTTTTGTAATAATTTATGCAAAGGAACCGAAAATATCTAGAAGCGCGTCGAGGTACATTGATATTAATGCTAGACAATAAAAACGCCGAATCAATACAGTTATTAAGCAAATTGTGCATAAAACACACGTTCAACATTGTCAGTAGGAAGTTTTATCAAAGCAAGACGACTTGTGTATGAGGGCAGCCTCAGGTTAGGACTCCGTGGCAGACCACGAAGACAAAAAAGTAAAAACTGTTTTTGTATAGATTCAATCTGGTTGGTATACACTTCATATTGCGGATCCCAAATTACAGAGCAGTATTCTAAAATAGGCCTTACTAAAGAGGTAAAAAGAAGTTTGGTTGTATAGGGGTCCTGAAACTCCTTCGACCATCTCTTAATAAAGCGTAAAGTTCTGTTGGCCTTATTACATGTTGTATTAATATGCGCATTAAAAGTTAGTTTACTGTCTAGTAGCACTCCGAGATCATTAATGGATGATACCCTTTCAATTGGGACATTATTTATTATGTAGTTTGTACTTATCACCTCCCTACGACAGAAGGTCATATGCTTACACTTTTTGACATTCAAGGACATAAAGTTGTTGGAACACCACTTAACGAACCGGTTAATGTCATCCTGCATAAAAACTTGACCCCGCACAGACTTGTAACTATAGATAAGTTTAACATCGTCAGCATACATTAGTACACGACAATGTAGAATAACACTAGGCAGATCGTTTATAAACAGTAAAAATAGAAGGGGACCGAGATGGCTACCCTGCGGCACACCAGAGTGAACTTCAATTTCTTTGGAGAGTACATTATTGAATAAGACACGTTGGGTACGTCCAGTAAGATACGAGTAAATCCATTTAAGATTGCCTTCGTAAAAGCCGATATGTTTTAGTTTATTAAACAGAATTACGTGGTTCACAGTATCGAACGCCTTGCTAAAGTCTATGTAGATTACATCGGTTTGTTCACCGTTAGTGAATGCGTCATTAACGAATGTAGCAAGTTCCAACAGGTTGGTTATAGTAAATCTTTTTTTCAGGAACCCATGCTGATAATCAGAAACTATAGGTGATAATTGAGATGATAGAGTATCAGACAGCAGTTTTTCAAAAAGCTTTGGAATTGCACTTAATTTCGCAATGCCACGATAGTTAGAGATATCGGATTTATAGCCGGCTTTGAATAATGGAATAATAAAGGATTTTTTCCACAAGTTGGGGAAATAGGATTGTTTGATGGAGGCATTGAATAGTTTAGTTAATGGATGATATAAACGTGATGCACAATTTTTTAATATACAATTCGGCACACCATCAGGGCCAGGATTGTGTTTATCGTCTAATGCTAGCATACTTTTAAGAACATTGTCACGGTTAAGGAGATTAAAATAGATATTATTAGAATATACTGAGTTATAATAATTAATGTTTTGGACATTGTTTGACACATACACAGACTGAAAAAAGTCGGCAAACATATTTGAGATTGTTGTTGTTACTGGACTCATTATTATTATACTTCATTGACGGAGGGTAAGAGCTAGATTTCTTTTTTAAATTTACAAAATCATAAAAGGATTTAGGATTAATTATTATATCATTTTTCACTTGTTGCATTATAGTTCGTACAACTAAGTTTGTTAAAAGAGTTATACTTTGTGCGGGCCTTCATAAAATTCATATAGTCAGCAGACGAATTGGACTTTACATAGCGTTTGTAGAGTCTGTTTTTATTATTTTTTAAATATTTAAGTCTTTTGTTTGACCAGGGTGGTCCACACATATTTGAGATAGCGTTATAAGGCACGGTTTGAGAAAAAAGATCGAACAATTTTTCATAAAACATAACAACCATCGATTCAAGATCTGTATTCGAAACTGCTGATGATCCATCAGAAAATCAAATCAAGTGTTCTGTTCAAAACGTTCTTAATATTATTTAGTTGAAACAAATTTAATTCAAATAATTCATTTAGTAATTCATTAGTCCATGTAACATTAGTTAGAGGTGTATGCTTCCTCTATCCTATCTTCAGCTCTAATCCATGAGATTGAAGGTAAATTGAAATCACCGAAGATAAGGACGACATCATCACGTTTTAATAAAGAGGTGATACTTTTTATGGCGCATACATGATTAGAATAATGTGGAAAGGATACATTAGGTGGAATGTAGGAGCAAGAAACATATACTCGTACAGTGATATTGAATAATTTAACAGCAACACATATAAATTCGATATCATTGGTTAACCTTGTGTCAACTAAACTGGAACAAAGTGATGAAGACACAGCAATCAGAACACCTCCACCACGCCTATTCATCCGGTCACATCTGAATACATTGTAATTCGGACAAAAAATTTCTGAATTCAATACAGACGATGATAGCCAAGTTTCAGTAAAGATTATAATATCATCATTAAATGAGTAGCTATTTAAGAATAATGTCGATAGTTTGGAATTTAATCCCCGAACGTTTTAATATGATATAGACAGAGACACCCAACTTAGTTTTTTGAATTTTGTTGGTTAGTAGAAGGCAAATGTACAACATCAGATAGTTTACGCTTTTCTTTATATGTATATTCCCGTACAAATGTTTTGGCAGGCCAAAAGAACAATTATATGAAAAGTTAAATTTATAGGAATTGATATCGATGTCAGCATTGAATTTCGATTTGATATAAAAATTAATGTCCTCGACCGTCGTGTCCGGAGCAAACCGTGAAACGAATATTGATTTTTTAGGGGGAACAAGGACAAGATCCTTCGGTTTGATTGTGACAGAAGGAACGATAGTAGTTGACGATGTGGAAGGCTTTACAGCGTTTATGATAGATTCATCAATTAAGTTGACAGGAACATTGTCACTAGATTGTTTACCAGTCTTTTGCGCAGTATTGTCGCTGCCTGTGATTGGCGTGGATGGCATTGCGGACGTTTGCTTTTTAGTGTTAAGTATTTTAGCATTTCTCTTGCGAAGAGCTCTGGGTGATTTTTTCGGAGACGGTGTTTTATTAGCAGGCGAGGATTTTTTCGGTGACGGCGACTTATCGGATGGAATTGAACTATTATTATACATGACTGATTCAAAACGAATTAGGCGCTCTGCAAGATTATTAAAATCGGCCTTAAATAAGCTAAATTCATTTCTTAATGATGAAACGGTATTATAAAACTCTAAATTATAGCCAACACAGCCATCACAGCACCATCGGAGGTTCCGAATGTCGTTAACAAAGTCAGCGGCGCGTGCGGGAATACCTACACAAGAAGCATGAAATACTTCATTGCATATCCAGCAAATAATAGACCGAACATCATAATCATCGGTAACTTTACAATTGACAAAAGCACAAACCATGATGAGTACTAATTAAACCAGCAAATAAATGTAAATATAGTATATATATAAGTAGACATAAAATAATACAGTTCGAGTACCGTTTATTTCTTTGTTACAAAGTTAAGAGTAATTATTTAAAGAGAAGAGATGTGAGTTTATATTTTGAACAAAAAAAGAGAGATACACAATAAGTAAACGGAATGTAACTGATTTATTAAACAACAAATACACAGACCACACAATGGTGTTGTTGTATAAAAAGTAAATCAAATTATAAAAAGAAAAAATTGTCTATTTTTGCAAAAGCACTTAAAATTGTTAAATATTTTTTGAAAATAAATAAAGAATACTTAGCTTCGATAACACTCGATTATTTTTCAGAACACAAAAATCAAGTTAGATAATTATATTTAAATCGTAACTCCTACATAGATCCTCAAGTTTCTTACTATTAGTTGTAGACATCATTAAATTTATATTGAAATCACCTACGATAATGTTACTGTTATCATTATCAAAGTAACCGCATAAGACATCTTCCAAGTGTCCCAGGAAATATGAATGGCTCGCATTTGGCGAGTGGTATAGTACTGCTATTTGTCAATTGATTTGTAATTTTTTTAACTTTATTATTAAGCACCAACACTTATTTTCGAAGTTATTGTTATATAGTACATTAACATCGATAGATTTGCTAATGTATGCTATCACACCTCCTGTATGTCGACTATGAAAATTACATCGATATGCTCTGTAAGATGGAATTTTCAATTCAGCTTCTTATTATTAGCGTTATTTCCTCGGTTACGCATGTTTCACTGCATAACACTATATGTGGGTTTTTATCTACCATAACGTGTTCAAGTTCGTATTTGTTTGCTAAAATACTGTTAATATTTAAGTACAGGCACTTTTAATAATTTGGTTTCTTATTTATTGGTTGCTAATATCCAATTTTACGTTTTTACACCCTCCACCTCAGTGATGAGGGTATACTAATTTTGTTCTTCCGTTTGCAACACCCAGCAGGAGGCGTCAGAGACCCTGCAGAGTATATATATTCTTGATCAGCGTCAAAAACTGAGTCGATTTAGACATGTATGTCCGTGTGTCCGTGTGTCCGTCTGTTGTTGGCACTCTCACGAGCGTAAATTTTGAGATATTGAGCTGACATTTTGTACAGTCACTTTTAGTTTATGCACGCAGATCGCTACTTAAAATGGGCAAATTCGGTAAAGAGCCACGCCTACAATCAACAAAAATCTATCTATCTGCCACAAAAATTAAGCTATAAACTTGAAATTTAGTATATACATCTATAAATATAAGATTTATCGATGTGCCGAAAATGGGCGTGGTCCGATAACATACACGCCCACAATCAATATAAATCTTTATATTTGCCACAAAAGTTGATCTACGAAGTTGAAATTTGGTGTGCAAATACACAGTTATGCCATCCATAGATGTGCCTAAAATGGGCGTGGTCGGTTAACATACGCGCCCACAATAAACATAAACCTTTATATCTACCACAAATATTAACCTATGACGCCGAAATTTGGTACACCTATTTATAGAAATCCCATCCATCAATGTGCCGAAAATGGGCGTAGTCCGATAATATACACGTCCACAATCAATATAAATCTTTATATTTGCCACAAAAGTTGATCTACGAAGTTGAAATTTGGTGTGCAAATACATAGTTATGCCATCCATTGATGTGCCTAAAATGGGCGTGGTCGGTTAACATACGCGCCCACAATAAACATAAACCTTTATATCTACCACAAAAATTAACCTATGTCCCTGAAATTTGGTACACGTATTTATAGATATCCCATCCATCAATGTGCTTAAAATGGGCGTGGTCGGTTACTAAGTCCACCCACAATAAACAAAAATCTATTTATCTGCCACAAAAATTAAGCTATAAACTTGAAATTTAGTATGTACATCTATAAATATTAGCTTCATAGATGTGAAAAAATGAGCGTGTTATAATTTTTAAAATTTATAAAACATCAATTTCATCATGATCAATTCAAAAAATTTAAAAAGATCCATAAATATTTAGGCGTTACATGTAAGAGCAATTGTACATAACCAAATAAAAATACATACATATGTATAAACAATAAAAGTTTTATACACAAGGCATCGTGTTTACCGCTTTATATATCTCAGTTTTAAAATTTAGAATATCAAATAAAATTTTTAATGAAAAATACTTTAAATAAAGTAACATGATGCACGATCAGGTACATATACTTATAGTTTGCAAGTACAGGCTACAGCCTTGTTAGAAATCAGGTACATAAATGACTATTAGGTAAAGTAGCCCATGCGAAAGCAGGTAAAATAGTACAATATATAAGTCTTCAACACGAAATATAGACCTCAGAAGTACAACAATAATTGAACTGTTGAGTTCACATTGAAGTGCAAAAAAATATTATATTTACAAACATTATTTCAATATGCCCTTATTACGTATTACATCATCTCGACAAAGACGTCTGAGAAATATACAATCTGTGAGGAGGTTTCGCGAGCAAAGTTTGGAGAGAGACAGAATTGAAAATTCTCAGCGTATATTAGCAAGAAGAGGTGATCCTGAATATCGCGAAGAGGAAAGGCGAAGAGACCAAAGCGCACATATTGTTAGAAGAAGAAGTTTAAGGTATCGCATTATGGAACAACAAAGGAATACTGTACAACACATAAACCGTCGCGGCAATGAAAGTTATCGAGTGCTTGAACGTCGGAGAAATGCCTTAACACAAAGGATTAGAAGGGAAGATAATGGAAGACGCAATAGAGAACAACAAGTTAATACTGCCCAGCATAGGCGCCACCGAGAAAACGAAGTCTTTAGAAGGAGTGAAAGGCTGAGAAATGCATTAACACAAAGAAATAGGAGGGAGGATGATGGAGCCCGCGCTAGAGAATAACAAATTAATACTGCCCAGCATAGGCGCCACCGCGAAAACGAAGTCTTTAGAAGGAGTAAAAGGCTGAGAAATGCATTAACACAAAGAAATAGGAGGGAGGATGATGGAACCCGCGCTAGAGAACAACAAATTAATACTGCCCAGCATAGGCGCCATCGCGAACATGAAGTGTTTAGGACAATTGAAAGGCTGAGAAATGCCTTAACACAAAGGATATGGAGAGAAGATGAGAGTCGACGCGCTAGAGAACAACAAGTCAATACTGAACAGCATAGGCGCTATCGTGAAAACTAAGTTTATAGGAGAAGTGAAAGACTGAGAAACGCCTTAACACAAACAATACGGAGAGAAGATGAGGGAAGACGCGCTAGAGAAGAACTAGTTAATAATGAACAGCAAAGGCGCTATCGCGAAAACGAAGTTTATAGGAGAAGTGAAAGACTGAGAAATGCCTTAACACAAACGATACGGAGACAAGATGAGGGAAGACGCGCTAGAGAACAACTAGTTAATACTGAACAGCATAGGCGCCATCGCGAAAATGAAGTTTCTAGGAGAAGTGAAAGGTTGAGGTATGTATTAACACAAAGGATTAGGAGAGATGACGATAGAAGGCGTGCTTTAGAGCAACATATTAATACTGAACAGCACAGACAACGTCGAGGAAATGAAATATATAGAAGGAGTGAACGCCAGAGATTTGCCATAGCACAAAGAATTAGAAGAGAAGATGGTGGAATGAATGCTAGAGAAGTTAGCTCTAATAGAATACTTCGGTCTAGAACACACCGTGCTAATGAGGTAAATAGGCTCAAAACTAACAATCGACAAAATTTGTTGAATAGACAAAGAATGCAGACCATGACACCTGACACTAGAATTGAATATTTATTAAGTGAAACCCAAAGACACACATCTCGACTATTGAGTGAATATGACAATAGTGTAAAGAATGGTCCGACTTGTGTTTGTGTTTGTTGTGGTGGACTGTGGTTTACGTCACAAGTAAAGTTTTTATCTAAAGAAATAGTTAGAAGCCAACATGTCCACTTAAGTTGTGTATTCTTCCTGACTGATATTTTTCCATCCGAAGATGACCGTTATACGTTTTGCAAAACATGTCATTTTGCAGTTCGATCTGGTAATATACCGACATTATGTTTATCCAATGGTCTTCACTTTCCCACTATACCAAACGAATTAAAGGACTTGACAACTCTTGAAGAGAGATTCGTTGCTCCCAGAATACCGTTTATGAGAATAGTGTCCTTAGGTTATAACAGACAGTGCGCGATACGAGGTGCAGTCGTGAAAGTACCGATTTCACTTGATAGAACAATAACCGTCCTTCCGAGATCTGAAGATCAGACAGAAGTAATACAAGTTTATTTGAAGCGTAGGTTGTAATATGACCGCAGTTTTATGACAGAGACTATACGATCGGCAAAGATATTTAGAGCCGCAGAGTATTTAATTAACACAGACTTATATAGGACGCACAACATTTCTATTTCTAATGAATGGCTGAACAGAAGACAGTCGAATGAGATAATGCCGTTTATTGCCAACGAAGAAAACAGAAATATAGTTCAAACTTGTTTAAACAATAACACAACCAATGATGACGTAGATGAATTAAATCCACAGGAGACCCTTTTAGACAATTTACAAATAGAAAATGTACCATTAGGTAGGATTTCTATAGCGCCTGCAGAGGGCAACAGACCATTAGACTTATTTATGGATGAAGACGCCGAGGAGTTATCCTTTCCCACAATTTATTGTGGAATTAAACGAAGTTCAGTTACAACTTTAGGGAAAGTTATAAGATCAGAAGTTAGAAGATATGACAGACGATGCGCCAGAGTAGACAAAGTTTTATATTCGTACAAAAAATTAGAACTATCGCGCATAAAGGATAGTATATTGATCTGCTTAAGGAAAAGAATACGTCAAAATTCTGTTACTGCGCGAAATATGTTAGACGATCATTTTGTTCAAAACTTAGTGCAGTATGACGACGGGTATCATATTCTCAAAGGACTTAGGTCTTCACCCGCTCATTGGGAATCTGAAAAAAAGAAAGTTCTGGTAATGATTCGGCAATTTGGATTGCCAACTTTTTTTATCACATTGTCCGCAGCCGAATCACAGTGGTCTGAATTAATTGTTATTTTGGTGAAAGTTTTAGAAAAACGGGATATATCAGAAAACGATGTTCATAATTTAACAACGCAAGAAAAATATAATTTCTTATTAAATTCCGATCCGATTACATGTTCACGCTACATCGATCAACGTGTCCGTCATTTATACAAACTTTTTAAGTGTGATGGTAGTGTATTTGACTCTCATAAAGTTATAAAGTATTATTGGAGAATAGAATTTCAGCAAAGAGGCTCTCCTCATGTACATGGAGTATATTGGTTAAAAGACGCACCACATATAACATTGACAGATGAACGTACATTCCCTGCGGTAACAGAATTTATTGACACATATATCAGTACAAACTCGTCTGAGTCCGGAATAGAAAATTTCATAAATTATCAAATGCATAGGCATAGTAATACATGCCAAAGAGAAATATCGGGACAAAGGATTTGTAGATTCAAAATGCCTCATCCGCCAATGCCAAGAACAGAAATACTATTTCCGCTGTCCGAAGAATCCGAAAATATTCAAAGACATCGTGTTAATTATGAAAAAGTATTTAATTTTTTTAACACTAGGGAATTTGAGTCAGATATTTATAGTATTGACCAATTTGAACAATTTTTGTCTGACGAACGCATTAATATGAGCTACGAGGACTACATTTTTGCCCTAAGCTTTTCTATTAAAAAACCACAGATATTTTTAAAACGCCGACCGAAGGACATATTTATAAACGCCTTCAATCCAACTATTTTGAAGTTACATCGCGCTAACATGGACATACAGTACATTTTGGACGGTTACGGTTGTGTATCATATATAGTAAACTATATAAATAAGTCAAATAGGGGAGTTTCGCGACTATTGCAGGAGACAATGAGGGAAATTCGTACAGAGAATTATACTGTCCGTCAACGTTTACAGCACATTGGTAATAAATTTATAAACGCGTCCGAAGTGTCCGCTCAAGAAGCATCCTACAATATTTTAGGTATGCATATGTCCGAATGTAGTAACACAGATGTTTTCATAAATACATTCCATCCAGATAGGAGAGTCCGAATGGTAAAATCTAGGCAAGAATTAGAAAGACTACCAACAGAATCGACTGATATTTTTAAAAGTAATTTATTAGACTATTACTAACATCGTCCTCACAGTCTTGAAGACATCTGTCTAGCCAATTTTGCTGCCAATTATGTGTTTTCAAAAATACGCAGATCTTCGATACGCCAAAGACGAGAAGATGAAGATATAGATGACAACGAAGACGTAACAGAGTATAGTGGAGTTGGTCTCCAACTTTTAAATAACTTTGGATATATTTATAAACGAAGGAATTCAGCTATTCTTCGATTTGCAAAATCAAATAAGGATACATCCAGAGCAGACTATTTCAGACAAATGGTTATGTTATATTTTCCGTGGCGTAATAAAGTAACACACATTTTAGAAAACGACAACGAACAAACATGTTCTTCACATAGAGACTTGATAATGACAAACCAACAACAATTCGAAAAATTTTCGGTAAACGAATTGGAAAAAGCTTTAGAGGAAATTCAGAACGATAACGATGGCAATTCTGAAAATGAACCAACCCGGCAAGACAACATTGCTGCATCGCAGTTATTAGATGAAGAATTCAGAGCTCTGACTATGCCAGAGATTAATAGAGACATAAATATACTTAATATAGGCGTAGAAGAAGAAGACGATCAGAGTGAAGGTGTCCGTTTAATAAAACTCCCTCCATTAGTAAATGTAGAGGATTTGTTAATATCCGTAAGGTCTCTGAATAAAAAGCAACGGATATATTTCCAACATGTACTGTACAAGATAAATAGAAAAGAAGTGCTGTATGAATTTGTGGGAGGTGGCGCGGGTGTAGGTAAAAGTCGCTTGATACAAACAATATATCAGGCAATAACACAACGCTTTAATTCTCTTCCTGGATCCAATCCAGATCTCCCAAAGGTTTTGTCAAGTGCACCAACGGGTAAAGCAGCATTTGGAATTGGAGGATATACTCTTCACTCCCTTTTCTCTTTGCCTGTAAATCAGTCGTCTGGAGAAATTCGTCCCTTAAGTAACGAGACAGTTAATTCACTTATTGCTAAACTGATTGAAGTAAAACTTATTAATTTAGATGAAGTGTCCATGGTTGGTTCTAAAATGTTAGGTTTCCTGGACTCAAGACTAAAACAAATATTTAAAACTACAGAGGATTTTGGTGGTATTCCAATTATTGTCTTCGGTGATTTAAAACAACTTCCACCTGTAGGTGACCGTTGGATTTTCAATCCAAATCCAAATAATCCCTATGGAGATATAATAGGACGTGGGCTTTGGGATATGTTCCACCTTTATGAATTAGACGAAATAATGCGGCAAAGAGACGACAGGACTTTTTCAATTGCATTAAATAACATGGCAGTTGGAAAAATGAATCCTGAAGACATAGATTTAATTATATCAAAGACAGTGAATTTACATACAGAAGTCCCTTTGTATGCTATTCATTTATTTTGGTCTAATAAGGAAGCTGACACATATAATATACAGCGTTTAGCACAGATATCGACGGAAGCGCATATTTCTAGAAGTTATGACATTATTAAGGCTGACTCTCTAAGTGAACAACAAAAACAGACAATTTTAAATACAATTAAGAATTTTAAAACGTCGGAGAATCAAGGACTTCCCACAGAACTTACGTTAAAGACATCGGCTAAATATATGCTGACAGTAAATATTGACACTGTCGATGGACTCGTTAACGGTGCAACAGGACTTTTAATGGCAGTAGACATAAGTCAGGAAGCCGTATCGACACTTTGGATTCTATTTTCTAATAAGGACGTTGGCTCTCAGGCAAGAAGAAAAAAGCTTCATAATTCTGAACCTCTATGGACTCCTATTGAAAAATATTACAGATTATTTCAATACAGACGTAACGTACAAATTAATATTGAGAGGAGACAATTTCCGGTAGTTCCAGCAGAGGGTATTACGATTCATAAGAGTCAGGGAGCTACTTACAACAAAGTTGTAGTCCATCTTGCAGATAGAATAAATAGAGCTGCAATGTATGTAGCTTGCAGTCGAGCTACTAGTGCATCAGGATTGTTCATAATTGGACGTTTCACCCCTCCAAAACAATTTTCTGACACTGACGTTGTCAAAGTCGAACTTGACCGGCTCCGAACAGAAAGATTTTTATGTCCGTCACCTAATGTATGCGCAAACACAAAAATATATTACCAAAATATACAAAGCCTTAACGCTCACCACCAAGACTTATTCAGTGATAGATATATAAGAGATATAGACGTTTTATGTCTTGTAGAGACATGGACTTTTCTGTTGGACGACTGTTCTGTTGAAGGATTTTGTACTTTAGCAAGAATTAATGGATCCGATAGCCTTCCTCGACAAAAGCGTGGAATAATAGTTTGCATAAAGTCCGACCTGAGTAGTCAAGCGAAAGTTTTGTTCAAGCGAGATTATAGTTATGGGTCCAATACTTTACAAATAATAGCTTTCGGTGACGGCGACTTATCGGATGGAATTGAACTATTATTATACATGACTGATTCAAAACGAATTAGGCGCTCTGCAAGATTATTAAAATCGGCCTTAAATAAGCTAAATTCATTTCTTAATGATGAAACGGTATTATAAAACTCTAAATTATAGCCAACACAGCCATCACAGCACCATCGGAGGTTCCGAATGTCGTTAACAAAGTCAGCGGCGCGTGCGGGAATACCTACACAAGAAGCATGAAATACTTCATTGCATATCCAGCAAATAATAGACCGAACATCATAATCATCGGTAACTTTACAATTGACAAAAGCACAAACCATGATGAGTACTAATTAAACCAGCAAATAAATGTAAATATAGTATATATATAAGTAGACATAAAATAATACAGTTCGAGTACCGTTTATTTCTTTGTTACAAAGTTAAGAGTAATTATTAAAAGAGAAGAGATGTGAGTTTATATTTTGAACAAAAAAAGAGAGATACACAATAAGTAAACGGAATGTAACTGATTTATTAAACAACAAATACACAGACCACACAATGGTGTTGTTGTATAAAAAGTAAATCAAATTATAAAAAGAAAAAATTGTCTATTTTTGCAAAAGCACTTAAAATTGTTAAATATTTTTTGAAAATAAATAAAGAATACTTAGCTTCGATAACACTCGATTATTTTTCAGAACACAAAAATCAAGTTAGATAATTATATTTAAATCGTAACTCCTACATAGATCCTCAAGTTTCTTACTATTAGTTGTAGACATCATTAAATTTATATTGAAATCACCTACGATAATGTTACTGTTATCATTATCAAAGTAACCGCATAAGACATCTTCCAAGTGTCCCAGGAAATATGAATGGCTCGCATTTGGCGAGTGGTATAGTACTGCTATTTGTCAATTGATTTGTAATTTTTTTAACTTTATTATTAAGCACCAACACTTATTTTCGAAGTTATTGTTATATAGTACATTAACATCGATAGATTTGCTAATGTATGCTATCACACCTCCTGTATGTCGACTATGAAAATTACATCGATATGCTCTGTAAGATGGAATTTTCAATTCAGCTTCTTATTATTAGCGTTATTTCCTCGGTTACGCATGTTTCACTGCATAACACTATATGTGGGTTTTTATCTACCATAACGTGTTCAAGTTCGTATTTGTTTGCTAAAATACTGTTAATATTTAAGTACAGGCACTTTTAATAATTTGGTTTCTTATTTATTGGTTGCTAATATCCAATTTTACGTTTTTACACCCTCCACCTCAGTGATGAGGGTATACTAATTTTGTTCTTCCGTTTGCAACACCCAGCAGGAGGCGTCAGAGACCCTGCAGAGTATATATATTCTTGATCAGCGTCAAAAACTGAGTCGATTTAGACATGTATGTCCGTGTGTCCGTGTGTCCGTCTGTTGTTGGCACTCTCACGAGCGTAAATTTTGAGATATTGAGCTGTCATTTTGTACAGTCACTTTTAGTTTATGCACGCAGATCGCTACTTAAAATGGGCAAATTCGGTAAAGAGCCACGCCTACAATCAACAAAAATCTATCTATCTGCCACAAAAATTAAGCTATAAACTTGAAATTTAGTATATACATCTATAAATATAAGATTTATCGATGTGCCGAAAATGGGCGTGGTCCGATAACATACACGCCCACAATCAATATAAATCTTTATATTTGCCACAAAAGTTGATCTACGAAGTTGAAATTTGGTGTGCAAATACACAGTTATGCCATCCATAGATGTGCCTAAAATGGGCGTGGTCGGTTAACATACGCGCCCACAATAAACATAAACCTTTATATCTACCACAAATATTAACCTATGACGCCGAAATTTGGTACACCTATTTATAGAAATCCCATCCATCAATGTGCCGAAAATGGGCGTAGTCCGATAATATACACGTCCACAATCAATATAAATCTTTATATTTGCCACAAAAGTTGATCTACGAAGTTGAAATTTGGTGTGCAAATACATAGTTATGCCATCCATTGATGTGCCTAAAATGGGCGTGGTCGGTTAACATACGCGCCCACAATAAACATAAACCTTTATATCTACCACAAAAATTAACCTATGTCCCTGAAATTTGGTACACGTATTTATAGATATCCCATCCATCAATGTGCTTAAAATGGGCGTGGTCGGTTACTAAGTCCACCCACAATAAACAAAAATCTATTTATCTGCCACAAAAATTAAGCTATAAACTTGAAATTTAGTATGTACATCTATAAATATTAGCTTCATAGATGTGAAAAAATGAGCGTGTTATAATTTTTAAAATTTATAAAACATCAATTTCATCATGATCAATTCAAAAAATTTAAAAAGATCCATAAATATTTAGGCGTTACATGTAAGAGCAATTGTACATAACCAAATAAAAATACATACATATGTATAAACAATAAAAGTTTTATACACAAGGCATCGTGTTTACCGCTTTATATATCTCAGTTTTAAAATTTAGAATATCAAATAAAATTTTTAATGAAAAATACTTTAAATAAAGTAACATGATGCACGATCAGGTACATATACTTATAGTTTGCAAGTACAGGCTACAGCCTTGTTAGAAATCAGGTACATAAATGACTATTAGGTAAAGTAGCCCATGCGAAAGCAGGTAAAATAGTACAATATATAAGTCTTCAACACGAAATATAGACCTCAGAAGTACAACAATAATTGAACTGTTGAGTTCACATTGAAGTGCAAAAAAATATTATATTTACAAACATTATTTCAATATGCCCTTATTACGTATTACATCATCTCGACAAAGACGTCTGAGAAATATACAATCTGTGAGGAGGTTTCGCGAGCAAAGTTTGGAGAGAGACAGAATTGAAAATTCTCAGCGTATATTAGCAAGAAGAGGTGATCCTGAATATCGCGAAGAGGAAAGGCGAAGAGACCAAAGCGCACATATTGTTAGAAGAAGAAGTTTAAGGTATCGCATTATGGAACAACAAAGGAATACTGTACAACACATAAACCGTCGCGGCAATGAAAGTTATCGAGTGCTTGAACGTCGGAGAAATGCCTTAACACAAAGGATTAGAAGGGAAGATAATGGAAGACGCAATAGAGAACAACAAGTTAATACTGCCCAGCATAGGCGCCACCGAGAAAACGAAGTCTTTAGAAGGAGTGAAAGGCTGAGAAATGCATTAACACAAAGAAATAGGAGGGAGGATGATGGAGCCCGCGCTAGAGAATAACAAATTAATACTGCCCAGCATAGGCGCCACCGCGAAAACGAAGTCTTTAGAAGGAGTAAAAGGCTGAGAAATGCATTAACACAAAGAAATAGGAGGGAGGATGATGGAACCCGCGCTAGAGAACAACAAATTAATACTGCCCAGCATAGGCGCCATCGCGAACATGAAGTGTTTAGGACAATTGAAAGGCTGAGAAATGCCTTAACACAAAGGATATGGAGAGAAGATGAGAGTCGATGCGCTAGAGAACAACAAGTCAATACTGAACAGCATAGGCGCTATCGTGAAAACTAAGTTTATAGGAGAAGTGAAAGACTGAGAAACGCCTTAACACAAACAATACGGAGAGAAGATGAGGGAAGACGCGCTAGAGAAGAACTAGTTAATAATGAACAGCAAAGGCGCTATCGCGAAAACGAAGTTTATAGGAGAAGTGAAAGACTGAGAAATGCCTTAACACAAACGATACGGAGACAAGATGAGGGAAGACGCGCTAGAGAACAACTAGTTAATACTGAACAGCATAGGCGCCATCGCGAAAATGAAGTTTCTAGGAGAAGTGAAAGGTTGAGGTATGTATTAACACAAAGGATTAGGAGAGATGACGATAGAAGGCGTGCTTTAGAGCAACATATTAATACTGAACAGCACAGACAACGTCGAGGAAATGAAATATATAGAAGGAGTGAACGCCAGAGATTTGCCATAGCACAAAGAATTAGAAGAGAAGATGGTGGAATGAATGCTAGAGAAGTTAGCTCTAATAGAATACTTCGGTCTAGAACACACCGTGCTAATGAGGTAAATAGGCTCAAAACTAACAATCGACAAAATTTGTTGAATAGACAAAGAATGCAGACCATGACACCTGACACTAGAATTGAATATTTATTAAGTGAAACCCAAAGACACACATCTCGACTATTGAGTGAATATGACAATAGTGTAAAGAATGGTCCGACTTGTGTTTGTGTTTGTTGTGGTGGACTGTGGTTTACGTCACAAGTAAAGTTTTTATCTAAAGAAATAGTTAGAAGCCAACATGTCCACTTAAGTTGTGTATTCTTCCTGACTGATATTTTTCCATCCGAAGATGACCGTTATACGTTTTGCAAAACATGTCATTTTGCAGTTCGATCTGGTAATATACCGACATTATGTTTATCCAATGGTCTTCACTTTCCCACTATACCAAACGAATTAAAGGACTTGACAACTCTTGAAGAGAGATTCGTTGCTCCCAGAATACCGTTTATGAGAATAGTGTCCTTAGGTTATAACAGACAGTGCGCGATACGAGGTGCAGTCGTGAAAGTACCGATTTCACTTGATAGAACAATAACCGTCCTTCCGAGATCTGAAGATCAGACAGAAGTAATACAAGTTTATTTGAAGCGTAGGTTGTAATATGACCGCAGTTTTATGACAGAGACTATACGATCGGCAAAGATATTTAGAGCCGCAGAGTATTTAATTAACACAGACTTATATAGGACGCACAACATTTCTATTTCTAATGAATGGCTGAACAGAAGACAGTCGAATGAGATAATGCCGTTTATTGCCAACGAAGAAAACAGAAATATAGTTCAAACTTGTTTAAACAATAACACAACCAATGATGACGTAGATGAATTAAATCCACAGGAGACCCTTTTAGACAATTTACAAATAGAAAATGTACCATTAGGTAGGATTTCTATAGCGCCTGCAGAGGGCAACAGACCATTAGACTTATTTATGGATGAAGACGCCGAGGAGTTATCCTTTCCCACAATTTATTGTGGAATTAAACGAAGTTCAGTTACAACTTTAGGGAAAGTTATAAGATCAGAAGTTAGAAGATATGACAGACGATGCGCCAGAGTAGACAAAGTTTTATATTCGTACAAAAAATTAGAACTATCGCGCATAAAGGATAGTATATTGATCTGCTTAAGGAAAAGAATACGTCAAAATTCTGTTACTGCGCGAAATATGTTAGACGATCATTTTGTTCAAAACTTAGTGCAGTATGACGACGGGTATCATATTCTCAAAGGACTTAGGTCTTCACCCGCTCATTGGGAATCTGAAAAAAAGAAAGTTCTGGTAATGATTCGGCAATTTGGATTGCCAACTTTTTTTATCACATTGTCCGCAGCCGAATCACAGTGGTCTGAATTAATTGTTATTTTGGTGAAAGTTTTAGAAAAACGGGATATATCAGAAAACGATGTTCATAATTTAACAACGCAAGAAAAATATAATTTCTTATTAAATTCCGATCCGATTACATGTTCACGCTACATCGATCAACGTGTCCGTCATTTATACAAACTTTTTAAGTGTGATGGTAGTGTATTTGACTCTCATAAAGTTATAAAGTATTATTGGAGAATAGAATTTCAGCAAAGAGGCTCTCCTCATGTACATGGAGTATATTGGTTAAAAGACGCACCACATATAACATTGACAGATGAACGTACATTCCCTGCGGTAACAGAATTTATTGACACATATATCAGTACAAACTCGTCTGAGTCCGGAATAGAAAATTTCATAAATTATCAAATGCATAGGCATAGTAATACATGCCAAAGAGAAATATCGGGACAAAGGATTTGTAGATTCAAAATGCCTCATCCGCCAATGCCAAGAACAGAAATACTATTTCCGCTGTCCGAAGAATCCGAAAATATTCAAAGACATCGTGTTAATTATGAAAAAGTATTTAATTTTTTTAACACTAGGGAATTTGAGTCAGATATTTATAGTATTGACCAATTTGAACAATTTTTGTCTGACGAACGCATTAATATGAGCTACGAGGACTACATTTTTGCCCTAAGCTTTTCTATTAAAAAACCACAGATATTTTTAAAACGCCGACCGAAGGACATATTTATAAACGCCTTCAATCCAACTATTTTGAAGTTACATCGCGCTAACATGGACATACAGTACATTTTGGACGGTTACGGTTGTGTATCATATATAGTAAACTATATAAATAAGTCAAATAGGGGAGTTTCGCGACTATTGCAGGAGACAATGAGGGAAATTCGTACAGAGAATTATACTGTCCGTCAACGTTTACAGCACATTGGTAATAAATTTATAAACGCGTCCGAAGTGTCCGCTCAAGAAGCATCCTACAATATTTTAGGTATGCATATGTCCGAATGTAGTAACACAGATGTTTTCATAAATACATTCCATCCAGATAGGAGAGTCCGAATGGTAAAATCTAGGCAAGAATTAGAAAGACTACCAACAGAATCGACTGATATTTTTAAAAGTAATTTATTAGACTATTACTAACATCGTCCTCACAGTCTTGAAGACATCTGTCTAGCCAATTTTGCTGCCAATTATGTGTTTTCAAAAATACGCAGATCTTCGATACGCCAAAGACGAGAAGATGAAGATATAGATGACAACGAAGACGTAACAGAGTATAGTGGAGTTGGTCTCCAACTTTTAAATAACTTTGGATATATTTATAAACGAAGGAATTCAGCTATTCTTCGATTTGCAAAATCAAATAAGGATACATCCAGAGCAGACTATTTCAGACAAATGGTTATGTTATATTTTCCGTGGCGTAATAAAGTAACACACATTTTAGAAAACGACAACGAACAAACATGTTCTTCACATAGAGACTTGATAATGACAAACCAACAACAATTCGAAAAATTTTCGGTAAACGAATTGGAAAAAGCTTTAGAGGAAATTCAGAACGATAACGATGGCAATTCTGAAAATGAACCAACCCGGCAAGACAACATTGCTGCATCGCAGTTATTAGATGAAGAATTCAGAGCTCTGACTATGCCAGAGATTAATAGAGACATAAATATACTTAATATAGGCGTAGAAGAAGAAGACGATCAGAGTGAAGGTGTCCGTTTAATAAAACTCCCTCCATTAGTAAATGTAGAGGATTTGTTAATATCCGTAAGGTCTCTGAATAAAAAGCAACGGATATATTTCCAACATGTACTGTACAAGATAAATAGAAAAGAAGTGCTGTATGAATTTGTGGGAGGTGGCGCGGGTGTAGGTAAAAGTCGCTTGATACAAACAATATATCAGGCAATAACACAACGCTTTAATTCTCTTCCTGGATCCAATCCAGATCTCCCAAAGGTTTTGTCAAGTGCACCAACGGGTAAAGCAGCATTTGGAATTGGAGGATATACTCTTCACTCCCTTTTCTCTTTGCCTGTAAATCAGTCGTCTGGAGAAATTCGTCCCTTAAGTAACGAGACAGTTAATTCACTTATTGCTAAACTGATTGAAGTAAAACTTATTAATTTAGATGAAGTGTCCATGGTTGGTTCTAAAATGTTAGGTTTCCTGGACTCAAGACTAAAACAAATATTTAAAACTACAGAGGATTTTGGTGGTATTCCAATTATTGTCTTCGGTGATTTAAAACAACTTCCACCTGTAGGTGACCGTTGGATTTTCAATCCAAATCCAAATAATCCCTATGGAGATATAATAGGACGTGGGCTTTGGGATATGTTCCACCTTTATGAATTAGACGAAATAATGCGGCAAAGAGACGACAGGACTTTTTCAATTGCATTAAATAACATGGCAGTTGGAAAAATGAATCCTGAAGACATAGATTTAATTATATCAAAGACAGTGAATTTACATACAGAAGTCCCTTTGTATGCTATTCATTTATTTTGGTCTAATAAGGAAGCTGACACATATAATATACAGCGTTTAGCACAGATATCGACGGAAGCGCATATTTCTAGAAGTTATGACATTATTAAGGCTGACTCTCTAAGTGAACAACAAAAACAGACAATTTTAAATACAATTAAGAATTTTAAAACGTCGGAGAATCAAGGACTTCCCACAGAACTTACGTTAAAGACATCGGCTAAATATATGCTGACAGTAAATATTGACACTGTCGATGGACTCGTTAACGGTGCAACAGGACTTTTAATGGCAGTAGACATAAGTCAGGAAGCCGTATCGACACTTTGGATTCTATTTTCTAATAAGGACGTTGGCTCTCAGGCAAGAAGAAAAAAGCTTCATAATTCTGAACCTCTATGGACTCCTATTGAAAAATATTACAGATTATTTCAATACAGACGTAACGTACAAATTAATATTGAGAGGAGACAATTTCCGGTAGTTCCAGCAGAGGGTATTACGATTCATAAGAGTCAGGGAGCTACTTACAACAAAGTTGTAGTCCATCTTGCAGATAGAATAAATAGAGTTGCAATGTATGTAGCTTGCAGTCGAGCTACTAGTGCATCAGGATTGTTCATAATTGGACGTTTCACCCCTCCAAAACAATTTTCTGACACTGACGTTGTCAAAGTCGAACTTGACCGGCTCCGAACAGAAAGATTTTTATGTCCGTCACCTAATGTATGCGCAAACACAAAAATATATTACCAAAATATACAAAGCCTTAACGCTCACCACCAAGACTTATTCAGTGATAGATATATAAGAGATATAGACGTTTTATGTCTTGTAGAGACATGGACTTTTCTGTTGGACGACTGTTCTGTTGAAGGATTTTGTACTTTAGCAAGAATTAATGGATCCGATAGCCTTCCTCGACAAAAGCGTGGAATAATAGTTTGCATAAAGTCCGACCTGAGTAGTCAAGCGAAAGTTTTGTTCAAGCGAGATTATAGTTATGGGTCCAATACTTTACAAATAATAGCTTTCCGTATTAAAACAATGTGGGTTATCACTTTATATAGAAATTCCACATTTTCCGAAACAACATTTAGTAATTTACTCATGGAGGCAGTAGGTACTGTATATACTATGGGTGAAACATTCGAAAAACTTCTTGTTATTGGTGATTTTAATATATGTAGGGCGACAAATAGCAGTTTAATGGAAAGGAACTTAATTAATGAGGGCTTTTGCTCTATGTTAGAAAAGACGGAAACGACTACAGTTGGATGTACGCAAATAGACTGGGCATTTGGCAAAGTTTTAAGTGGGGCGGTAGAAGCAAAAACGTACAATACGGTGCACAGTTACCACGACGGCATTATTTTAGGAATAAGTTAATTTATATTAGGATAAGAATTTTATAGATTTACCCATTATTGTTCATATGTTGTATTGTATATTTTTTAGTTTAGTAAAAAAGGATTCATAAAAAATTAACTAATCAAAATTTTAAATAAAGTGCATATATAATTTTTTTCTAAACATAATAATTATATTTGTGCGTTTCTTTTAAAACTGAAATAGATGAATATGGAAAATATGAAATTTCATTTGTGAAATTAATAGAAAGCCTTATTAGTTCTTGATTTCTTCGGTGCTTATAATAAGGTGGAGGGTATTTAAATTTTGGCCAAAGCCGAATTTAGTTTTTCTACTTGTTTTTTATTTAAAATAAATTTCATTCCTCCTCATTCCTGGAGTTTTTGTATTTGGCCTGCATTCATCATAAAAAGGTTTGTAGGGCAGTATATAAAGTGAGGTTCCACAATTGATCTGTAGACCATTTTTTTATGTTGCTTATCGACGTAAAAACATGATCTCTTAATAAAACTATTTTTTTTTTATATTTTATTAATAACAAAATCTAGGTGCTCATTAAATTTTAATCTCTCATCAATTTAAATTCCTAGGTATTTGAATACCTCCACTCTCTCAATCGGATCATCTTTTATTCTTAAATTTATATATTTTTCAATTTTACATCGCGTTATTACCATGTATTTGGTGTAGTACATTATTTATGTTATTGATATATATGAGAAAAAGCAGGGGAGAAAGTACCGACCCTTGCGGTAGGCCAATATTGACTTCTTTTTCGGAAGATGTTGCGGTTCCAATTATGGTTTTCTGTCTTCGATTTGTTAGGTAACTTTTGAATTAATTTAACTCCATATTATGTACGCCAATCGCTTGCAATTTATAAATCAAATCACCATCCACCATTTCAAATGCTCGTCGTAAGTCAATGAAGACAGAAATAATGGTGTTTTTTTCATTTAACTCATTTTTCCAATTGGCGAGAACTATGTTTAATGCGGTCTCACATGAATGTTTACTACGACAGCCGGATTGTTCATGTATAATAATATCGTTTTTGTCAAGATAATTTGTGAGCTGTATTTTAACTATAGTTTCCAGAATTGTAGGGTCGCATGGCAGTGTATTTATAGGTCTTATTTCATTCGGATTTTGTGTGTCTTTAACTTTTTCGATTGGTACTATTGTTGATATTTTCCATGATTGAAGAACATAACCATTTTGCAAACTATTGTTTATTATATCCACATAGAAGAAACCAGTATATTCGATAGAGTCTCTAATCACACCTTCTGATAATAATTTTTACCACCTGTTTTATATTTAAACTTCCTTACCAGGTTTACAATATCATCTGTTGTTACAGGTTTAAACTTAAAAGTATCATCATGAAATGTATAAAGAACAAGATCGTTAGGTATCTGATTTATATTTGCGTGAATTTCTTTAATACTATCTACGAAAAATATATTTAGTTCCTCTGCTATTTGATTATGATCCGTTTTTCTTTGTTCATTGATTGTTATTTCATTTATAACTTTTTTTCAGCATTTAGATTTACTGTTTCTTTCAAACATTTCCACATTTTCTTGCAATCATGCTGGTAAGTTTCAATCCTTCTTTCCATATAAGTAGTTTTCTTTATTTTTATTAATTTTTTATATTGTTTTTGTATCCTTTTATATTCATGCCAGTTTCCTGATATTTTGGCGATTTGTTTAAGGTGGTATTTGTGTCTATTCAGGAAAAGAAGATCGGTGTCATACCATTTATTTGTGAGGTTGACTGTCACAGTTTTTTTTTTATTGTTAATAGTGCCATAGCATTTTCTAATACATAGTTTATCATCATCACTTGACTATTTATGTCTCTATTGTACCAATTCATATCATATTATCTTAGAAAATTTAATAGGTTATCTTTAGAGTAGTATGTCCACGCCACAATTTCAGTAGAGTACTTTTTAATTTTTGATCTCTTAATTTCCAAATTAAACTCAAATGTCTCATGATCTGATACCTCATACGTATCAAGTTTTTTACATTTTATGTTATTTTTATTTGAAAATAGTAAGTCGATCATCCACCATTTGATTTTTTTTATGGCTCAGATCGGTTAAGTAAATTGTGTGTTAATATTTTTTGTGTCAGTATCATCATCGCCATTCCGGATCGAACGAACGACTATCCAATCCTATAAACGGTTTTGGATAGATCTGCGATAGATTGCAGATCACGACACCGACACCGCAACCGAAATGATTAATCAGCTACACAATCATGGTTCAGCTGATGAAAGTACAAGTTAGACAGAGTTTAAATATTTTATTAATTTAATTTTAATTATATCAGCATTTTCACACAGATCGATTAAATGATAGTTGTCATTATAGGTCTTGCATAACCGTCGTAACGGGTTATTATTGCTATAGTTATTTTTGTAATAATTTATGCAAAGGAACCGAAAATATCTAGAAGCGCGTCGAGGTACATTGAAATTAATGCTAGACAATAAAAACGCCGAATCAATACAGTTATTAAGCAAATTGTGCATAAAACACATGTTCAACATTGTCAGTAGGAAGTTTTATCAAAGCAAGACGACTTGTGTATGAGGGCAGCCTCAAGTTAGGACTCCGTGGCAGACCACGAAAACAAAAAAGTAAAAACTGTTTTTGTATAGATTCAATCTGGTTGGTATACACTTCATATTGCGGATCCCAAATTACAGAGCAGTATTCTAAAATAGGCCTTACTAAAGAGGTAAAAAGAAGTTTGGTTGTATAGGGGTCCTGAAACTCCTTCGACCATCTCTTAATAAAGCCTAAAGTTCTGTTGGCCTTATTACATGTTGTATTAATATGCGCATTAAAAGTTAGTTTACTATCCAGTAGCACTCCGAGATCATTAATGGATGATACCCTTTCAATTGGGACATTATTTATTATGTAGTTTGTACTTATCACCTCCCTACGACAGAAGGTCATATGCTTACACTTTTTGACATTCAAGGACGTAAAGTTGTTGGAACACCACTTAACGAACTGGTTAATGTCATCCTGCATAAAAACTTGACCCCGCACAGACTTGTAACTATAGATAAGTTTAACATCGTCAGCATACATTAGTACACGACAATGTAGAATAACACTAGGCAGATCGTTTATAAACAGTAAAAATAGAAGGGGACCGAGATGGCTACCCTGCGGCACACCAGAGTGAACTTCAATTTCTTTGGAGAGTACATTATTGAATAAGACACGTTGGGTACGTCCAGTAAGATACGAGTAAATCCATTTAAGATTGCCTTCGTAAAAGCCGATATGTTTTAGTTTATTAAACAGAATTACGTGGTTCACAGTATCGAACGCCTTGCTAAAGTCTATGTAGATTACATCGGTTTGTTCACCGTTAATGAATGCGTCATTAACGAATGTAGCAAGTTCCAACAGGTTGGTTATGGTAAATCTTTTTTTCATGAACCCATGCTGATAATCAGAAACTATAGGTGATAATTGAGATGATAGAGTATCAGACAGCAGTTTTTCAAAAAGCTTTGGAATTGCACTTAATTTCGCAATGCCACGATAGTTAGAGATATCGGATTTATAGCCGGCTTTGAATAATGGAATAATAAAGTATTTTTTCCATAAGTTGGGGAAATAGGATTGTTTGATTGAGGCATTGAATAGTTTAGTTAATGGATGATATAAACGTGATGCACAATTTTTTAATATACAATTCGGCACATCATCAGGGCCAGGATTGTGTTTATCGTCTAATGCTAGCATACTTTTAAGAACATTGTCACGGTTAAGGAGATTAAAATAGATATTATTAGAATATACTGAGTTATAATAATTAATGTTTTGGACATTGTTTGACACATACACAGACTGAAAAAAGTCGGCAAACATATTTGAGATTGTTGTTGTTACTGGACTCATTATTATTATACTTCATTGACGGAGGGTAAGAGCTAGATTTCTTTTTTAAATTTACAAAATCATAAAAGGATTTAGGATTAATTATTATATCATTTTTCACTTGCTGCATATAGTTCGTATAACTAAGTTTGTTAAAAGAGCTATACTTTGTGCGGGCCTTCATAAAATTCATATAGTCAGCAGACGAATTGGACTTTACATAGCGTTTGTAGAGTCTGTTTTTATTATATTTTAAATATTTAAGTCTTTTGTTTGACCAGGGTGGTCCACATATATTTGAGATAGCGTTATAAGGCACGGTTTGAGAAAAAAGATCGAACAATTTTTCATAAAACATAACAACCATCGATTCAAGATCTGTATTCGAAACTGCTGATGATCCATCAGAAAATCAAATCAAGTTTTCTGTTCAAAACGTTCTTAATATTATTTAGTTGAAACAAATTTAATTCAAATAATTCATTTAGTAATTCATTAGTCCATGTAACATTAGTTAGAGGAAGCATACATATATCATCTTCAGCTCTAATCCATGAGATTGAAGGTAAATTGAAATCACCGAAGATAAGGACGACATCATCACGTTTTAATAAAGAGGTGATACTTTTTATGGCGCATACATGATTAGAATAATGTGGAAAGGATACATTAGGTGGAATGTAGGAGCAAGAAACATATACTCGTACAGTGATATTGAATAATTTAACAGCAACACATATAAATTCGATATCATTGGTTAACCTTGTGTCAACTAAACTGGAACAAAGTGATGAAGACACAGCAATCAGAACACCTCCACCACGCCTATTCATCCGGTCACATCTGAATACATTGTAATTCGGACAAAAAATTTCTGAATTCAATACAGACGATGATAGCCAAGTTTTAGTAAAGATTATAATATCATCATTAAATGAGTAGCTATTTAAGAATAATGTCGATAGTTTGGAATTTAATCCCCGAACGTTTTGATATGATATAGACAGAGACACCCAACTTAGTTTTTTGAATTTTGTTGGTTAGTAGAAGGCAAACGTACAACATCAGATAGTTTACGCTTTTCTTTATATGTATATTCCCGTACAAATGTTTTGGCAGGCCAAAAGTTACTGTTGACTATTGTGTCGAACAATTATATGAAAAGTTAAATTTATAGGAATTGATATCGATGTCAGCATTGAATTTCGATTTGATATAAAAATTAATGTCCTCGACCGTCGTGTCCGGAGCAAACCGTGAAACGAATATTGATTTTTTAGGGGGAACAATGACAAGATCCTTCGGTTTGATTGTGACAGAAGGGACGATAGTAGTTGACGATGTGGAAGGCTTTACAGCGTTTATGATAGATTCATCAATTAAGTTGACAGGAACATTGTCACTAGATTGTTTACCAGTCTTTTGCGCAGTATTGTCGCTGCCCGTGATGGGCGTGGATGGCATTACGGACGTTTGCTTTTTAGTGTTAAGTATTTTAGCATTTCTCTTGCGAAGAGCTCTGGGTGATTTTTTCGGAGACGGTGTTTTATTAGCAGGCGAGGATTTTTTCGGTGACGGCGACTTATCGGATGGAATTGAACTATTATTATACATGACTGATTCAAAACGAATTAGGCGCTCTGCAAGATTATTAAAATCGG
The DNA here is from genome assembly GCA_949710015.1 of Crataerina pallida. Lineage (NCBI taxonomy): Eukaryota > Metazoa > Arthropoda > Insecta > Diptera > Hippoboscidae > Crataerina > Crataerina pallida. The sequence goes on from OX453289.1 coordinate 20,221,295, forward strand.
CCTTAAATAAGCTAAATTCATTTCTTAATGATGAAACGGTATTATAAAACTCTAAATTATAGCCAACACAGCCATCACAGCACCATCGGAGGTTCCGAATGTCGTTAACAAAGTCAGCGGCGCGTGCGGGAATACCTACACAAGAAGCATGAAATACTTCATTGCATATCCAGCAAATAATAGACCGAACATCATAATCATCGGTAACTTTACAATTGACAAAAGCACAAACCATGATGAGTACTAATTAAACCAGCAAATAAATGTAAATAAATGTAAATATAGTATATACTCGTATATAAGTAGACATAAAATAATACAGTTCGAGTACCGTTTATTTCTTTGTTACACAATGATGTTGTTGTATAAAAGTCAATTATAAAAAGAAAAAATTGTCTATTTTTGCAAAAGCACTTAAAATTGTTAAATATTTTTTGAAAATAAATAAAGAATACTTAGCTTCGATAACACTCGATTATTTTTCAGAACACAAAAATCAAGTTAGATAATTATATTTAAATCGTAACTCCTACATAGATCCTCAAGTTTCTTACTATTAGTTGTAGACATCATTAAATTTATATTGAAATCACCTACGATAATGTTACTGTTATCATTATCAAAGTAACCGCATAAGACATCTTCCAAGTGTTCCAGGAAATATGAATGGCTCGCATTTGGCGAATGGTATAGTACTGCTATTTGTCAATTGATTTGTAATTTTTTTAACTTTATTATTAAGCACCAACACTTATTTTCGAAGTTATTGTTATATATTACATTAACATCGATAGATTTGCTAATGTATGCTATCACACCTCCTGTATGTCGACTATGAGAAGTACATCGATATGCTCTGTAAGATGGAATTTTCAATTCAGCTTCCGTTATTTCCTCGGTTACGCATGTTTCACTGCATAACACTATATGTGGGTTTTTATCTGCCATAACGTGTTCAAGTTCGTATTTGTTCGCTAAAATACTGTTAATATTTAAGTACAGGCACTTTTAATAATTTGGTTTCTTATTTATTGGTTGCTAATATCCAATTTTACGTTTTTACACCCTCCACCTCAGTAATGAGGGTATACTAATTTTGTTCTTCCGTTTGCAACACCCAGCAGGAGGCGTCAGAGACCCTACAGAGTATATATATTCTTGATCAGCGTCAAAAATTGAGTCGATTTAGACATGTATGTCCGTGTGTCCGTGTGTCCGTCTGTTGTTGGCACTCTCACGAGCGTAAATTTTGAGATATTGAGCTGAAATTTTGTACAGTCACTTTTAGTTTATGCACGCAGGTCGCTACTTAAAATGGGCAAATTCGGTAAAGAGCCACGCCTACAATCAATAAAAATCTATCTATCTGCCACAAAAATTAAGCTATAAAGAAATTTAGTATATACATCTATAAATATAAGATTTATCGATGTGCCGAAAATGGGCGTGGTCCGATAACATACACGCCCACAATCAATATAAATCTTTATATTTGCCACAAAAGTTGATCTACGAAGTTGAAATTTGGTGTGCAAATACATAGTTATGCCATCCATTGATGTGCCTAAAATGGGCGTGGTCGGTTAACATACGCGCCCACAATAAACATAAACCTTTATATCTACCACAAAAATTAACCTATGTCCCTGAAATTTGGTACACGTATTTATAGATATCCCATCCATCAATGTGCTTAAAATGGGCGTGATCGGTTACTAAGTCCACCCACAATAAACAAAAATCTATTTATCTGCCACAAAAATTAAGCTATAAACTTGAAATTTAGTATGTACATCTATAAGTATTAGCTTCATAGATGTGAAAAAATGAGCGTGTTATAATTTTTAAAATTTATAAAACATCAATTTCATCATGATCAATTCAAAAAATTTAAAAAGATCCATAAATATTTAGGCGTTACATGTAAGAGCAATTGTACATAACCAAATAAAAATACATACATATGTATAAACAATAAAAGTTTTATACACAAGGCATCGTGTTTACCGCTTTATATATCTCAGTTTTAAAATTTAGAATATCAAATAAAATTTTTAATGAAAAATACTTTAAATAAAGTAACATGATGCACGATCAGGTACATATACTTATAGTTTGCAAGTACAGGCTACAGCCTTGTTAGAAATCAGGTACATAAATGACTATTAGGTAAAGTAGCCCATGCGAAAGCAGGTAAAATAGTACAATATATAAGTCTTCAACACGAAATATAGACCTCAGAAGTACAACAATAATTGAACTGTTGAGTTCACATTGAAGTGCAAAAAAATATTATATTTACAAACATTATTTCAATATGCCCTTATTACGCATTACATCATCTCGACAAAGACGTCTGAGAAATATACAATCTGTGAGGAGGTTTCGCGAGCAAAGTTTGGAGAGAGACAGAATTGAAAATTCTCAGCGTATATTAGCAAGAAGAAGTGATCCTGAATATCGCAAAGAGGAAAGGCGAAGAGACCAAAGCGCACATATTGTTAGAAGAAGAAGTTCAAGGTATCGCATTATGGAACAACAAAGGAATACTGTACAACATATAAACCGTCGCGGCAATGAAAGTTATCGAGTGCTTGAACGTCGGAGAAATGCCTTAACACAAAGGATTAGGAAGGAAGATAATGGAAGACGCAATAGAGAACAACAAGTTAATACTGCCCAGCATAGGCGCCACCGAGAAAACGAAGTCTTTAGAAGGAGTGAAAGGCTGAGAAATGCATTAACACAAAGAAATAGGAGGGAGGATGGTGGAACCCGCGCTAGAGAACAACAAATTAATACTGCCCAGCATAGGCGCCATCGCGAACATGAAGTGTTTAGGACAATTGAAAGGCTGAGAAATGCCTTAACTCAAAGGATACGGAGAGAAGATGAGAGTCGACGCGCTAGAGAACAACAAGTCAATACTGAACAGCATAGGCGCCATCGAGAAAACGAAGTCTTTAGAAGGAGTGAAAGGCTGAGAAATGCATTAACACAAAGAAATAGGAGGGAGGATGATGGAACCCGCGCTAGAGAACAACAAATTAATACTGCCCAGCATAGGCGCCATCGCGAACATGAAGTGTTTAGGACAATGGAAAGGCTGAGAAATGCCTTAACTCAAAGGATACGGAGAGAAGATGAGAGTCGACGCGCTAGAGAACAACAAGTCAATACTGAACAGCATAGGCGCCATCGAGAAAACGAAGTCTTTAGAAGGAGTGAAAGGCTGAGAAATGCATTAACACAAAGAAATAGGAGGGAGGATGATGGAACCCGCGCTAGAGAACAACAAATTAATACTGCCCAGCATAGGCGCCACCGCGAAAACGAAGTCTTTAGAAGGAGTAAAAGGCTGAGAAATGCCTTAACACAAAGGATACGGAGAGAAGATGAGAGTCGACGCGCTAGAGAACAACAAGTCAATACTGAACAGCATAGGCGCTATCGTGAAAACCAAGTTTATAGGAGAAGTGAAAGACTGAGAAACGCCTTAACACAAACAATACGGAGAGAAGATGAGGAAAGACGCGCTAGAGAAGAACTAGTTAATACTGAACAGCAAAGGCGCTATCGCGAAAACGAAGTTTATAGGAGAAGTGAAAGACTGAGAAACGCCTTAACACAAACGATACGGAGACAAGATGAGGGAAGACGGGCTAGAGAACAACTAGTTAATACTGAACAGCATAGGCGCCATCGCGAAAATGAAGTTTCTAGGAGAAGTGAAAGGTTGAGGTATGTATTAACACAAAGGATTAGGAGAGATGACGATAGAAGGCGTGCTTTAGAGCAACATATTAATACTGAACAGCACAGACAACGTCGAGGAAATGAAATATATAGAAGGAGTGAACGCCAGAGATTTGCCATAGCACAAAGAATTAGAAGAGAAGATGGTGGAATGCATGCTAGAGAGGTTAGCTCTAATAGAATACTTCGGTCTAGAACACACCGTGCTAATGAGGTAAATAGGCTCAGAACTAACAATCGACAAAATTTGTTGAATAGACAAAGAATGCAGACCATGACACCTGACACTAGAATTGAATATTTATTAAGTGAAACCCAAAGACACACATCTCGACTATTGAGTGAATATGACAATAGTGTAAAGAATGGTCCGACTTGTGTTTGTGTTTGTTGTGGTGGACTGTGGTTTACGTCACAAGTAAAGTTTTTATCTAAAGAAATAGTTAGAAGCCAACATGTCCACTTAAGTTGTGTATTCTTCCTGACTGATATTTTTCCATCCGAAGATGACCGTTATACGTTTTGCAAAACATGTCATTCTGCAGTTCGATCTGGTAATATACCGACATTATGTTTATTCAATGGTCTTCACTTTCCCACTATACCAAACGAACTAAAGGACTTGACAACTCTTGAAGAGAGATTCGTTGCTCCCAGAATACCGTTTATGAGAATAGTGTCCTTAGGTTATAACAGACAGTGCGCGATACGAGGTGCAGTCGTGAACGTACCGATTTCACTTGATGGAACAATAACCGTCCTTCCGAGATCTGAAGATCAGACAGAAGTAATACAAGTTTATTTGAAGCGTAGGTTGTAATATGACCGCAGTTTTATGACAGAGACTATACGACCGGCAAAGATATTTAGAGCCGCAGAGTATTTAATTAACACAGACTTATATAGGACGCACAACATTTCTATTTCTAATGAATGGCTGAACAGAAGACAGTCGAATGAGATAATGCCGTTTATTGCCAACGAAGAAGACAGAAATATAGTTCAAACTTGTTTAAACAATAACACAACCAATGATGACGTAGATGAATTAAATCCACAGGAGACCCTTTTAGACAATTTACAAATAGAAAATGTACCATTAGGTAGGATTTCTATAGCGCCTGCAGAGGGCAACAGACCATTAGACTTACTTATGGATGAAGACGCCGAGGACTTGTCCTTTCCCACAATTTATTGTGGAATTAAATGAAGTTCAGTTACAACTTTATGGAAAGTTATAAGATCAGAAGTTAGAAGACATGACAGACGATGCGCCAGAGTAGTCAAAGTTTTATATTCGTACAAAATATTAGAACTATCGCGCATAAAGGATAGTATATCGATCTGCTTAAGGAAAAGAATACGTCAAAATTCTGTTACTGCGCGAAATGTGTTAGACGATCATTTTGTTCAAAACTTAGTCAGTTACTTTTTAGCAGTCGATGTGAACGGTCGTGTTTGCGCGAAATCTAAACTAGTGGCGATTAATTTTATTATATTTTTATTGTTTTTTCTAAAAGTGTATTTTTTGCGAGTGTTTTCAACCCCCTTTTTTATTGTGTGTGTGCTGTGTATTTTGTACCTGTGTACATAAATTGCGCAGCAATTTTCTTAACAATTGGCGGCTACCTGCTGTCAATATAAAACTGACCTTTTTGCATAGTGTGAAAATAATAAAGTGTGCATAGTGTGAAAATAATAAAGTGAAAAGTGTTAAAGTAAAAAAAAATAATAAAAGTGCTTGTGAATTTGGCGGCTACCTGCTGTCAAATAAAATTTATACTGTGACCCTTTTGCCTGAGGGTTATTATTACCTGTAGTGTGTGCTGTAACCCTTTTGCATAACGGTTTTTGATAGTGAAAATAGTGGAAATAAAATATTAAGTGATAGTGGAAAATAAAAGTGATAATTGAAAATAATAGTGTGATAAATTTAGTGTTTAATTTAATAAGAAGTGAAAGTTTTAGTGAATAATAATAAAAAAGGTTTTTCTTTGCAGGTAATGAGGACGATGGCGTCTACGCCAAAGAAGCAGTTTTCGGATGTATCATGTGTGAGTGGATCCGAAGTACAATCCGAGATGTATTCTTCATGCGAGGAGAGAGGAAGCGAGCCGTCGGAGAAAAGGCCAAGAAAAACGGCGAAAATACGTGTAAAAAGGGTGAATTCTGTCGATACCGTAATTGCAGAAGATGACAATGCAAAATTGATGCCACCACCACGTAGATCGAGTGGTAATATATTTCTGGACCGAATGACGGAGATTAAAACCCGACTCATTACCGAAGCCCTGCATGAGAAGGGAATTTCGAAAAATACAGTTGCTGTCATCGTAGGAATCGCGAGCGAGTATGAAGGAATTCTGTTGCAACTGATTGAACAGAACGCCCAACTAAAAGGACAAGTATCAGTATTGGAGAAATAGGCCAAGGCTGCTCCCGTTGCCGTACCCAGGATGCCAACTAAAACTGTCGTCGTGCCGCAGAAGGAAGAAAAGAAGCCAGTTGAAACCTGGTCGGCCATTGTGCGCAGCACCACCGAAGCTTCACCCAAAGATATTGCAAAGAAGGTAGCCAAGGAAGTCGCGCCGTCACTAGGGGTACGAATTCACGAGATTAGGCCAATTAAACGTGGTGGAGCCATTATCCGGGCGCCCTCTAAAAATGAGAGGGAAAAAATCGTGAAGAACGCGAAATTTAGCGAGGTAGGATTGGAGGTTAGTGCGAATAAAAACCTCGGCCCAAAGGTTACCATTAAGGGAGTGCACACGCAAATCACCCCAGATGAGCTAATGTGCGAAATTTACGAACAGAATTTGACTGAATGCTTTAAATCAAAGGAGCATTTTTCGAAAGCAGTACGTTTAGTATCAAAGCCATGGACTGTGCCGAGGAGAATAAGTCTGTTGATGTGGTGATTGAAGGAAACGAAAAAGCTGTATCTGCGATACTTAATGTTGGCCGCGTCTATGTGAAATGGTTTTCGTTCCGTGTCCAAGAACAGAATCCGGTGAAAGTATGTTATAAATGCTTATCATTTGACCATATGGTGAGGGACTGCAGATCAAAAGGAGATGTTTGCCGACGATGTGGAATTGTAGGACACTTATCTAGAAACTGTCCAAATGAGCTGAACTGCAGGAATTGCGCATTCAAGGGGCGACCTAGCGACCATCTTATGATGTCATCCGTCTGTCCAACATACAAGGCGATTTTAGAGAGAGCTGCTGCCAGACACTAATATGGCTGCGTTCAACATCATCCAGGTGAATTGTAATGGTAGTTATGCGGTAATGCTGGATTTGAGGCAGCGTCTGCTTGATTCCTGTTGTTTTGCTCTACTTCAAGAGCCCTACGCTGTAAATGGTAATATCAGGGGTTTATCCACTGGTTTTAGAGTGTTTTCCGATGCTAAATGTCATTCTGCAGTTGTCGTATGCAATCCTAGTGTAGATTGCATTGTTATATCAAAATCCGATTATGGTGTCTGTGTGTCTGCCGTCGGCATTTTTGGAACAATATTTTTGTGTTCCAGTTATTTTAAATATGGCGAAAATATTGAGCCATATTTGGCGTATATGAGCCATGTTTTAACACTGGCTGGTAGTACGCCTGCAATTTTTGGTGTGGACGCTAATGCCTCTGCATCACTGTGGTATAACAAGATGTCTGGTTGGCGCACCACCGTCGCTCGTGGCGATATCATGAGTGAATGGTGTATTGCCAATGGTGTCAACATACTGAACCAACCTAGTGTATGGTACAGCTATGATGGCCCCGGCGGTAATAGCGACATTGACGTCACGTTTACCAACGGTGCAGCTATGATGTCATACACATATAGCTGGTCAATTGTTAATGAATGGGGAGGCATTAGCGATCACAATCCAATAAAGATTGTCGTCCGTTTTAATCAACTGCAGAATGAGGCTGTTACTCTCAAGCGGTGGCGCGTTGCCGCTGCTGATTGGGATTTATACAGCACAGAAATTAGCAATTGTTTTTCTGGTTTGTCCGTTGAAGAATTTAGTAATATGAGCACTGATACACAAGTGCTAAGTATTACAGAAAGCGTTTGGGAAGTAAACGACCAATTTCTAGGTAGGAGCAATGCTAATCCTATCAACAATACTAGTTGGTGGACGCCTGAACTATCTGAAAAGCGTAGGGAGGTTAGACGATTAAGAGCAAAATACCAGCTGGATAGGCGCAGAAATGCTGAAAATTTGGAAAATTCCAGAGCCGCCTTTAGAACGTGTCTGAAAAATTACAAAAAGTTGATAGTCCGTACCAAGACGGAGGATTGGCGAAATTTTGTACCCGATAACCGCGATGATCCGTGGGGAACTGTCTATCGCATATGCCGCGGCAAAAAGAGGACCGTGGATATATCTGGGCTGCAAGTTGGTGACAGTACACTAAATTCTTGGGCTGATTGTGCGCATACGCTGCTGAGTAGTTGCTTTCCTGCTTTAGCAGATGATACACCTCAACCGGCCATAATGGAGGTGGCCGTTCCACCGGCATTAGAATGAAGTGAAGTGGCGTATGCGATTTCATTAATCAGGTCGAGAAAATCACCTGGCATGGACGGTATTATTGGCGAAATGTGTAAAGCTGTATGGCGATCTATTCCAGATCATCTATGCAGTTTGTATGCAAAATGTATTAGCACGGGCTATTTTCCAAGTGAATGGAAATTAGCACGTGTTAGTATATTGCTGAAACCAGGTGACAGAGTGCGATCTAACCCTAGGTCGTATAGGGCCTTCCAGTATTTAGAAAAGTACTGGAGAGAATAATGGTCGAACGGCTGCTCAATGATATGAATATAGAATTGAGTGGCAGTCAATTTGGTTTCCGCAAAGGCCTTTGTACTGAGGATGCCTGGCTGAAAGTAAAAACCGTCGTCCGGCAAAGCAGCAGCAAATATGTCCTTGGCATTTTTGTCGACTTCAAGGGTGCGTTCGATTATCTAAGATGGGATCGTGTTCTGCAGAAATTACAAGAGGTTGGCTGTCGAGAATGCGCACTTTGGCGCAGCTATTTTTGCGATAGACGAGCTTGCGCGGTTGGTACCAATGCTACTGTCACCGTTAATGTCGTCCGTGGATGTCCGCAAGGTTCTATATGTGGTCCGTTTATATGGAATCTAATGATGGATTCGCTACTGAAACAACTTGATCGCAACTATAAATGCTCAGCATATGCCGATGACTTATTAATTTTGATTGAAGGACGATCGAGAACAGATCTGGAAAATAAAGGTCAAACTGCCATGCAAATCGTGTACGAATGGGGAAACAGCGTAGGAGTGGATATCGCTTTAGACAAAACAGTCACCATGATGTTGAAAGGAAAACTGAATGCCGAACGATTGCCCGCCATTACAATGAATGGAACGCGTTTGACGAGTGTAACGGAAGTGAAATATCTGGGCATTACAATGAAGGAAAGGATGAATTTCTCACCGCATTTTGCTACATTACGTGATCGCTTGAAGAGTACTGTTGGAATGCTGCGCAGAGTACTCAGATCAGAATGGGGATTAAGCAAACGTGCTGTCCGTGTCATCTATAACGGTGTATTTGTTTCCTGCATAACATACGGCGCCTCCGTATGGTACGATTATGCAATGACCGTCTGCGGCCGACAAAAATTATACTCTTTTCAGCGTTTAATCCTTCTCGGATGTCTGCCGGTATGTCATACCGTTTCTACAGACGCCCTACAGGTGTTAATGGGCGCCCTTCCTATGGATTTGGAGGTGATTCGTCGTGCTATGGCCTTTAATATTCGTAAAGGCATACAATCTGGACCGAATGATTGGGATATTTCCGGATTAATGCAAGCGAGTGACAACAAAAGGAAAGAGATGCTACTTAACCATGCCATATCCATTTGGCAAAATAGATGGGAATCGACAGATAACGGAAGAGTAACGTACAACTTCTTCCCTACAGTTGGACGACGAGACATTGAATTCTCCCTGTTTCAAGGATTTTTGCTTACCGGGCATGGTTCACTAAATGCTTTTCTACATAATAGAACATTAAGTGAAAGCAGCACTTGCTCGTGTGGCTATATAACTGAGGACTGGATCCACGTTTTATGTAATTGTCCGCTTTATGCCGATATACGAGATTTGGATGCGATGAACATAACGATAAGGAACGGAATACATGATGTCAGCAATGTTGCGAATTCCAACGAAGCGATGCGGAATATGGACCGATTTGCGCGTAATGCCTTCGAAAGACGACGACGAACGCGAAATGAGGATTAAGGCAGCAGTATTTTTATTTTTTAATTTTATCTTTATTTCTTTATTCGTTTATTTTATTTATTTTATTATTTTATATTTTATTTTCTTCTCTTTTCAGCTCCGCTGTCTGTTATGCTTGATGTTAAGTATGTATGTCTTTTCCTGGCCACCAGTCCACTATCCACTGGTAGTAAGCTTTTGCTTACGACGCCCCACCAGAGGCTTAGTTTCTGTACCGCAAACACTGCTATTGGTAAAAAACCCTCACATTTTTGCCAATAGCATTGTATTTGGATATTATATCCTTGCGGGGGTGCAATTGAGCATATTTTATAATCAATCGCACTTTTTCTAACGGTTACCAGTCCGTGGTGTGTAAGGCACTAACTGGGAGTAACTCTTTTCCACCTACGAGTTACGAGGTCCGACCGGAGACTTAATTCTGGTACCACGGGATGCTGGGAGCCCCCGGAGTTTACTCTGGCCCAGCAAGTGAGGTAGGCCCCCTAGTGGGAGCATCGTGGTGGCTGTGGTTTATCATCCTTCACGGGTGATGTTGCTTTGCAACCGTTGCCAATTCTGGCAGAGGTATGAGAGGTCTCAACCTTTCCATGGGGGAGGGCATATCCTTACAATATGCTCTCAAATGGTTTTCTTGAATTTCAGCTAGGCTTGCTTAACTGAAATTCACTTTGCGTCTTCACGGCGCCGTGGAATTAAGCCTTCACGGCAGGTGTCCACGTAAAACTCTATTTCTTCTGTTCAAAACTTAGTGCAGTATGACGACGGGTATCATATTCTTAAAGGACTTAGGTCTTCACCCGCTCATTGGGAATCTGAAAAAAAGAAAGTTCTGGCAGTGATTCGGCAATTTGGATTGCCAACTTTTTTTATCACATTGTCCGCAGCCGAATCACAGTGGTCTGAATTAATTGTTATTTTGGTGAAAGTTTTAGAAAAACGGGATATATCAGAAAACGATGTTCATAATTTAACAACGCAAGAAAAATATAATTTAATAAGGTCCGATCCGATTACATATTCACGCTACTTCGATCAACGTGTCCGTCATTTATACAAACTTTTTAAGTGTGATGGTGGCGTATTTGACCCTCATAAAGTTATAAAGTATTATTGGAGAATAGAATTTCAGCAAAGAGGCTCTCCTCATGTACATGGAGTATATTGGTTAAAAGACGCACCACATATAACATTGACAGATGAACGTACATTCCCTGCGGTAACAGAATTTATTGACAAAAATATATCAGTATAAACTCGTCTGAGTCCGGAATAGAAAATTTCATAAATTATCAAATGCATAGGCATAGTAATACATGCCAAAGAGAAATATCGGGACAAAGGATTTGTAGATTCAAAATGCCTCATCCGCCAATGCCAAGAACAGAAATACTATTTCCGCTGTCCGAAGAATCCGAAAATATTCAAAGACATCGTGTTAATTATGAAAAAGTATTTAATTTTTTAAATACTAGGGAATCTGAGTCAGATATTTATAGTATTGACCAATTTGAACAATTTTTGTCTGACGAACGCATTAATATGAGCTACGAGGATTACATTTTTGCCCTAAGGTTTTCTATTAGAAAATCACAGATATTTTTAAAACGCCGACCGAAGGACATATTTATAAACACCTGCAATCCAACTATTTTGAAGTTACATCGCGCTAACATGGACATACAGTACATTTTGGACGCTTAGGGTTGTGTATCATATATAGTGAACTATATAAATAAGTCAAATAGGGGAGTTTCGCGACTATTGCAGGAGACAATGAGGGAAATTCGTACAGAGAATTATACTGTCCGTCAACGTTTACAGCACATTGGCAATAAATTTATAAACGCGTCCGAAGTGTCCGCTCAAGAAGCATCCTACAATATTTTAGGTATGCTTATGTCCGAATGTAGTAACACAGATGTTTTCATAAATACATTCCATCCGAGTCCGAATGGTAAAATCTAGGCAAGAATTAGAAAGGCTACCAACAGAATCGACTGATATTTTTAAAAGTAATTTATTAGACTATTACCAACATCGTCCTCACAGTCTTGAAGACATCTGTCTAGCCAATTTTGCTGCCAATTATGTGTTTTCAAAAACACGCAGATCTTCGATACGCCAAAGACGAGAAGATGAAGATATAGATGACAACGAAGACGTAACAGAGTATAGTGGAGTTGGTCTCAAACTTTTAAATAACTTTGGATATATTTATAAACGAAGGAATTCAGCTATTCTTCGATTTGCAAAATCAAATATGGATACATCCAGAGCAGACTATTTCAGACAAATGGTTATGTTATATTTTCCGTGGCGTAATGAAGTAATAGACATTTTAGAAAACGACAACGAACAAACATGTTCTTCACATAGAGACTTGATAATGACAAACCAACAACAATTCGAAAAATTTTCGGTAAACGAATTGGAAAACGCTTTAGAGGAAATTCAGAACGATAACGATGGCAACTCTGAAAATGAACCAACCCGACAAGACAACATTGCTGCATCGCAGTTATTAGATGAAGAATTCAGAGCTCTGGCTATGCCAGAGATTAACAAAGACATAAATATACTTAATATAGACGAAGAAGAAAATGACGATCAAAGTGAAGGTGTCCGTTTAATAAAACTCCCTCCATTAGGAAATGTAGAGGATTTGTTAATATCCGTAAGGTCTCTGAATAAAAAGCAACGGATATATTTCCAACATGTACTGTACAAGATAAATAGAAAAGAAGTGCTGTATGAATTTGTGGGAGGTGGCGCGGGTGTAGGTAAAAGTCGCTTGATACAAACAATATATCAGGCAATAACACAACGCTTTAATTCTCTTCCTGGATCCAATCCAGATCTCCCAAAGGTTTTGCTAAGTGCTAAGTGCACCAACGGGTAAAGCAGCATTTGGAATTGGAGGATATACTCTTCCTTCCCTTTTCTCTTTGCCTGTAAATCAGTCGTCTGGAGAAATTCGTCCCTTAAGTAACGAGACAGTTAATTCACTTATTGCTAAACTGATTGAAGTAAAACTTATTATTATAGATGAAGTGTCGATGGTTGGTTCTAAAATGTTAGGTTTCCTGGACTCAAGACTAAAACAAATATTTAAAACTACAGAGGCTTTTGGTGGTATTCCAATTATTGTCTTCGGTGATTTAAAACAACTTCCACCTGTAGGTGACCGTTGGATTTTCAATCCAAATCCAAATAATCCCTATGGAGATATAATAGGACGTGGGCTTTGGGATATGTTCCACTTTTATGAATTAGACGAAATAATGCGGCAAAGAGACGACAGGACTTTTGCAATTGCATTAAATAACATGGCAGTTGGACAAATGAATCCTGAAGACATAGATTTAATTATATCAAGGACAGTGAATTTACATACAGAAGTCCCTTTGGATGCTATTCATTTATTTTGGTCTAATAAGGAAGCTGACACATATAATATACAGCGTTTAGTACAGATATCGAGGAAAGCGCATATTTCTAGAAGTTATGACATTATTAAGGCTGACTCTCTAAGTGAACAACAAAAACAGACAATTTTAAATACAATTAAGAATTTTAAAACGTCGGAGACTCAAGGACTTCCCACAGAACTTACGTTAAAGACATCGGCTAAATATATGCTGACAGTAAATATTGACACTGTCGATGGACTCGTTAACGGTGCAACAGGACTTTTAATGGCAGTAGACATAAGTCAGGAAGCCGTATCGACACTTTGGATTCTATTTTCTAATAGGGACGTTGGCTCTCAGGCAAGAAGAAAAAAGCCTCATAATTCTGAACCTCTATGGACTCCTATTGAAAAACATAAGAGATTATTTCAATACAGACGTAACGTACAAATTAATATTGAGAGGAGACAATTTCCGGTAGTTCCAGCAGAGGGTCAAAGTCGTTGTCAAAGTCGAACTTGACCGGCTCCGAACAGAAAGATTTTTATGTCCGTCACCTAATGTATGCGCAAACATAAAAATATATTACCAAAATATACAAAGCCTTAACGCTCACCATCAAGACTTATTCAGTGATAGATATAGACGTTTTATGTCTTGTAGAGACATGGACTTTTCTGTTGGACGACTGTTCTGTTGAAGGATTTTGTACTTTAGCAAGAATTAATGGATCCGATAGCCTTCCTCGACAAAAGCGTGGAATAATAGTTTACATAAAGTCCGACCTGAGTAGCCAAGCGAAAGTTTTGTTCAAGCGAGATTATAGTTCTGGGTCCGCTACTTTACAAATAATAGCTTTCCGTTTTAAAACAATGTGCGTTAGCACTTTATATAGAAATTCCACATTTTCCGAAACATTATTTAGTAATTTACTCATGGAGGCAGTAGGTACTGTATGTATATACATGTATGGGTGAAACATTCGAAAAACTTCTTGTTATTGGTGATTTTAATATATGTAGGGCGACAAATAGCAGTTTAATGGAAAGGAACTTAATTAATGAGGGCTTTTGCTCTATGTTAGAAAAGATGGAAACGACTACAGTTAGATGTACGCAAATAGACTGGGCATTTGGCAAAGTTTTAAGTGGGGCGGTGGAAGCAAAAACGTACAATACGGTGCACAGTTACCACGACGGCATTATTTTAGGAATAAGTTAATTTATATTAGGATAAGAATTTTATAGATTTACCCATTATTGTTCATATGTTGTATTGTATATTTTTTAGTTTAGTAAAAAAGGATTCATAAAAAATTAACTAATCAAAATTTTAAATAAAGTGCATATATAATTTTTTTCTAAACATAATAATTATATTTGTGTGTTTCTTTTAAAACTGAAATAGATGAATATGGAAAATATGAAATTTCATTTGTGAAATTAATAGAAAGCCTTATTAGTTCTTGATTTCTTCGGTGCTTATAATAAGGTGGAGGGTATTTAAAATTCGGCCAAAGCCGAATTTAGTTTTTCTACTTGTTTTTTTTTTTTTTTTTTACTTTGTTTACATTACATTATCATTATTATTTTTACTTCGTATTGTTTTATCACTTTTAGGGTGCTATCAACCAAAAACGAATTTTGTTTTTTAATTTTTAAAATCAATTCTGCGCCTTGTAATTCTTTAATAATGTGATCTACATTGTGGATATACATCATGCAGTCATTTTACTAATTTATTAGAATTCATGGCATTCAATAAAAATTGGTCAATTCCACAACATTTAGCTGAGGAATAGTAACATTTCCTACATACTCCAGCACATCTAACGCCACTCTCCCCTCGTATGAGGTTGTGGCACTTTTGACATTTACTCATTGTGAGTGAGGCAAAGTTTATTTTTTAGTTTTTATATTTCTATGAATTTTCATTTTTTATGTGTAATTTTATACAATCCACAGATATATCATAAACGAATAGAAGTTTTTAGTAAGTATATTTTATTTAATAGGTAGTAACCAATTTAATTTTGACACTGTTGAAACTCTTTCCCTCTTTTTCTTTTGTTACCTTTTTTGTGAATTTTATTTTAGCTTTATTGTTCTTATGTAGGTGCTCAAATGTGCAATTATATAATATCACGTCCTGTACACTCTAAATCTCCTCACTTTAATTGTACAGACGTTATGTCCTGTACCCTAGATCACTGGCTGTAAGTGTACAGACTTGCGTCCTGTACTCTCTAAACATCCTCACTATAATTGTACAGACGTTATGACCTGTACCCTAGATCACACGCTGCAAGTGTACAGACATTCGTCCTGTACACTAATATTTCTTCAAATGTTTCAATACTTACAGCTGAACGATTTGCTTTGCGTCTAGTCATCTCGACAGCTAACCAGATCGAGCAAAATGCTAACATTTCTAAACTCGATATTTCTCGTTGGAAATATTGGAATCGTGACCCGATAGTTCTCGGTCGGTACACGATGACGTGGTAGCCAGATCTATAACATTATTTTACCACTAAGTTTTCTATCCTATACCTAATATATATATTACACTTATTACTTAGTTGACGGGGAAAACGTAGGACGACTTTCCTCGTCACAAGCGTGGGTACGCGCTTGTATTTATATACTTATGTTTAGCAGGGAAAAGTATAAGCGCATTAGAATAGAGAATTTCTCTTTAACAAAGGGTAAATAAGCAGAGCACCGATACGCAAGTGAGTGTGCATGCAAGCATTAGCATAGTAAACATCTCACGGACAAACAGAGATTCCACGATTTAGATCACACACTGCAAGTGTATAGACTTTATTCCTGTACACTAATATTTCCTCGAATGTTTCAATACTTACAGCTAAACGATTTGCTTTGCGTCTAGTACTTCGGCAGCTAACCAGAAAAGAGATCGAGAAATATGCTAACATTTCTCAACTCGATATTTTTCGTTGGAAATTATTGGAATCGTGACCCGATAGTACTCGGTCGGTATACGATGACGTGGCAGCGAGTAATAGCCAGATTTACAATATTGTTTTAGTACTAAGTTTCCTACCCTAGACCTTATATATATATATATATAAAATACAATTAGTTCTAATTTGAAATTGACATTGAATTTGAAATTCTAAATTGAAATTAGTTGACGGGTTGACGTTTTTGGACAAAATTGCTGCTCTTTCTTCCCATGGGTTACGATCGGTCGAAACAAATGAGGGGGCAGGGTAAATCCACGGTACATATGTCCCCGTATTCTGAACAAACTCCGCCACCCCCAATGTTTAACACCAATGATGAAATCTGGGATGTACCTACGAGGTGGAAGACTCGGAGGAGATAGTGTTTTGGGGACCATATCAAATTGGAGCGCACCATGAGCATTAGAAGAACTCTATAGTTCAATCAAAAGTAATTTTAAAAACCCACAGACAATACCTACAGTACACAACACCTTAAACAATTTACAACAACGAGGTAGCGTTGATAATTTTAGAGATAAGGTATTTAGTCTGATTACCCAACTAAATGACCTACAGATTCAAGAATTAGGAAATACAGCATCTACAGCTGAACGGAAGGTTATCACCAAGATGAACGACAATTATGCTTTCACGGTATTTAAAAAGGGAATTGACGAAAAATATAAACAGACCCTATTCGCTGCACAACCCCAATCGTTAACCCAAGCAGTCAATTTAGCTCTAGAATTGGAAAAAGACGATAGTTTCTAAAACAAATCTCAAATACTTAGAATAAACAATCAAAATAATAGAATAAACAAAACATGAAAGAAATACCAATACACCCCCCAAAATTCATACTAGACCAATAACCAAAGAAATTTCAACACTCAAAGAAATTTTACACAAAGAAACAGAAACCTCACATTCAATAACAGAACACCACCAATAAACACATACAAAAATTTCAGACAAATTTCTAACATGCAATACAATAATTTCAGAAATGTGCAAAACAATAATAATTTTCGGCAGAATGCGAACATGCAAAACAATCCCAGATACTCCCAAAGACCTCACATCAATTAAAACAATAGAAGACGACAAGTAAACATCATACAGAACCAGGGAAACGAAATACCGCTGGTGGTGAACGACACCATCACTGGCGCATAAAAATTTACAAAATAATTAATATATCAAACAAAAAATCCTTATATGTGATACTCCGTACGAAAGACAATAAAATTATAGAATTATTAGTTGATACAGGAGCTCATATCTCTATAATAAAATCTTATATATTGAACATAACAAAAGCTAAATTAATATATATATAATCTCAATGGAATAACTATAGAAACCATAAATACCATTGGAACAATATTTTTGCAATTACAAGTAGGACAAACAGAGCTAACACATATGATCGAGCGTTGTTAAATAAAGACTTAGTGAGTGGATATATTTCGGTTTGGTGCATGTGAATACGAAAAAAAAAAAATTATAATAAAATATACAAAGGAAAAATAAAAATCTCTGTCACGAGTGTTCAAAAAACATAAAAAACCAACAAACATGTTAATAAGTGTACAACAACGGAAGGGCTTTCGGGAGAAAATTCGATAGCCTAATTAAACTAACTATATAAAAATATTCATAAAAAAAAAAGAGAAAACTTCTTCGTAAAAAAAAAAAAACAGTGCGAGATAGAACAGGAAAAAAATAAAATAAAAAGGGGTGAAAAATATTAGAAAAAAAAAACAAAACAAAAACAAAGCCTACGTGAATTTACTTAAACATTTTTTTTGAAGATCTTTTTGTTGGTGATATTTCACGGTTCTATTTTCTGTAGCAATCAACAACCAGAAAAGAATTGAATAAGAAACGAAAAAAAAGAAAAGTAATTAATCAAAAATTAACCAAAATTACTGGCTTTTGGAAGAAGGTTCGAAAGCCTATTTAACAAATTAAATATAAATGAAATAAAGGAAGAAATTTTCTTAAAGTTGTAACTACACACGTGTGTGAATTAATTCTTAATTGAGGGAATTATAAAGAAGCAACAATTGATTGTAGAAATAATTAAAGAGGGTGGAAAATTAACTAATAAAAGGACGTGGAAAAGTTAAAAAAAAAAAATATATATATATATAGTTAACTTCTTTGTTTTTGGTTTATACTCACACCCACTCACATGGATTGCAGGTAATTATATAATAGACTTGTGCATCACACAACTCGGATAGAACGAAAAAAAAGTGAAAAAAATTGTAATTTGCGAGTTTGTTAAAAAAAAAAGAAGAGAAAAAGAAAGAGAGAATAGAGAAAAATTTATAAGAAACACATGAAACTGTGAAAATATGCAAACAAATAATAATAATAATAACAACCACAAGTACTGCATAGAAACGCTTGTTTAAAAAAAAAAGGTAAACCATTTTTGAAAATAATAAGCAAATTGTGAATTTAAAGGAAAGTGATAATTGCTAAAAAAAAAAAACCTTTATATTATTTAAAAAAAAACCAACACTGCCAAAATAATAGCCACACACAACAACAATAACAAAATAAACAAAATAAACAACAACAACAACCTCAACACAACTTTAACCACAACGAGAGTAAGGTATGTACTTTGATATTATATAATTTTTTTTTTTTCCCACATAAAATGGCTAATTCGGAACCACCACATGGACCACCTGGATATATCCGCTACGCAAAGAAGAACTCGCGCAATATCTGATCGGCATCGACTCTTCAGGCACCTTGGAAGAGTTAAGGCAACGGTTTAAAAAAGTCTTACTCAGTACTCATCCTGCCGAGGAGTTAAAGTCACTCCTTACGATACAGGCTCACCACGAGGAAACAAAACCATCCTCCAATAGGGTCCCTAGTAAATTATCCTCCTCCGATTCAGGGAAAGAAGATAGTAATACAATTAAGGTAGTGGTACCACCAGCGAGTACTTCTAGAAAAGCCCGAGTGGTTGACACAAAACGCTCGGAGGCACAAAAACGCGAGGTCATGGAAACGGTGAGGAAATGGGGAATAATTTGTGGCGGCGGGTCAAACCCATTCGAATTTATTGAACGTGTTGAGGAAATGGCCGAAACGTATGGCCTAGAACTTTCAATGTTGCCAGCGGCTATGCCTCAAAAAGCGCTATGCGATAAAGCGCTGACCTGGTTTAGGAACAACAACGCTCATTGGGTTAACTGGGACTATTTTAAGGGAGATTTTCTAAAGTTCTTCCTACCCTCAAGGTATTTGGAGAGGGTGGAAGATAAGGTTAGCGCACGAAGACAACGGCCGCGAGAACTATTTAAGGAATTTGTCCCTGACATACAGTCAAAAATGCAGCACACCATGATGAGCGAGGAGGAGAAATTAAATCGCATATATCGCAACGCGCTCCCTGACTACATCAGACGTAACGATTTTAAGAATCTGGCGAAACTGTTAGAACTGACGGGTGATTATGAATGTATGCCAGACGTTACTCCTCGAATGCATCATCCGCATTGTAATCGTATCCAACCACACCAGAAGTCATATCCAGCACACACTTTTCCCTATAATCAGCGCCAGCGAGATTAGCGACCGAAAGGTTTTTTTTCGCAATGCTCCTTCAACCAACGAGACTCCAGACATACGGAACGCCGCGTTGTAGTTTTCCACAACTGACTTATAGCAGGAATATTGCCGGGGGTATTACGGCAGCTGGTACCACAGGTAGAGGAGCTTCTCGAGCAGCTGCCAACGGGTCGGAGATATAAACGCCGCTGCATCCTCAAGGAGGGTACATTCAGAGTGGCCATAGCCCCAAAGGTGACGATCTACCAGGTCTGAGGGTCGCCACTGTATACCAATGATGCTGTCCATATGCTGCATCACATGATTTTCTTCTTTTTCCTAATGTTTCTAATAATTACCATTGCTTTTTTTTTTCAAATCACATTTCAATTGCGTTATTATAACTTCAAAGTAGAAAAAAAAATTCAAATAGCAAATGTTTGTAAAAAATTTGGCGGTATTTTAGTCTATTCAGAGGAACCTGTTCTGTAATCGATAATCCACGATGGACCTAACTTAAATTAGTATTTAGTTTATATACCGTTGTTATTTAAATATTTTATAAGAAGTTAATATTTATAATTTTTTATTAAAAAATATATCAGATTAAAGTGTAGCTTATATTTAAGTAGAAATGGGTTACAATAAATATATTTATACGGATATAAATTTGAAATATTTATTAAAGGTGGATTTGATAGTAAAATTATAAAGATAGATAATTTGATTTTAGCTCTAAAATATGCACATATCGCCCGTCACTCTTATTAATAAAATACGATAAGTCATAACATAGTAGATGTACTGGAAAGTGTATCTAGAATGCTATTTAAAGCTTAGAGATTAAAGCGTTTCATTTACATTGAAAAGAAATTTGTGAGAATCAATTTGAATTGATTAAAAATTTTTTATTAATCATTTTGTTTAATTTATTATATTAAAAATATTTATAAAATAGAAAAAATATTGATTATAATAGTGAATTAGTATTGTAAAAGAATATTGAAATAATTTGAAAAATATTTATATTAAAAAAGAAAATTTAATTTATTGTACCTTGTGTATCAGGGTTTATTAAATAAAAATTATATATATATATAATTTTCTCGATTTTGAAAGAGTTAATATATTAAAATAGTTAGTGTTGTAAAATTATTTTTAATAATATATTGGAGGTGAAATGTAATTCGGTTTTAAAGGTATCTAGTTTTTTAAGAAATAAATTTAATTTATAAAATTTTTATTAATAAATTATTTTTTAATTGAATTAATTAGAAATTTTTAATATTTTATGGGATAAGCTATAGAATATATATTTAAAAATATTTAATAAATAAATAAATATAGGCTTAGAAATAGCCATTATTTATAATAGTGTTATAATTTATTTTGTAAATTTTATTATTTATTATATTTTAAGTAATTATTAAAATATTCATTTTAATTTATAAAATGAAGCAATAATGATAGAATTAGTATATTTTTTGTAATAATAAATTTAATATGATTAGTTTATATAAAGAATTCGGCAAATAAATTATTCGCCTGTTTAACAAAAACATCTCTTTTTGAGTTATTTATAAAGTTTAACCTGCCCACTGATTAATTGAATGGCCGCAGTATTTTGACTGTGCAAAGGTAGCATAATCATTAGTTTTTTAATTGAAGGCTGGAATGAGTGGTTGGACGAAATAATGACTGTTTCATATAAATTAAAATTAGAGATTTATTTTTTAGTTAAAAAGCTAAAATTTAATTAAAAGACGAGAAGACCCTATAAATCTTTATATTGGGTTGATGTTTAATATTTGGAATTATATATTATTCATTTATAGAAATATTTTATTGGGGTGATATTAAAATTTAATAAACCTTTAATTATTTGTTACATTAATTTATGATTGGTTGATCTAATATTATTAATTAATAGAATAAGTTACTTTAGGGATAACAGCGTAATTTTTTTGAAGAGTTCTTATCGATAAAAAAGATTGCGACCTCGATGTTGGATTAAGAAATATATTTAGGTGTAGAAGCTTAAAATTTAAGTCTGTTCGACTTTTAAATTCTTACATGATCTGAGTTCAAACCGGTGTGAGCCAGGTTGGTTTCTATCTTTAATAAAGTAGAGTATTTTAGTACGAAAGGACCAAATACTTAGTAAATTATTACTTAAATAAAGAATATTATTAATACTATTTTGGCAGATAAAGTGTAATAAATTTAGAATTTATAGATGTATTTAATACAAATAGTATTGTATTATTTAGAAATTTATATATTTATAATTAGAAGTTTAATATTAATTATTTTTGTATTAATTAGAGTTGCTTTTTTAACTTTATTTGAGCGAAAGGTTTTAGGTTATATTCAGATTCGTAAAGGTCCAAATAAAATTGGAATTTTAGGTATTCCCCAACCTTTATGTGATGCAATTAAATTATTTACTAAAGAACAAACTTATTCTTTATTATCTAATTATTTATGTTATTATTTTTCTCCTATTTTTTCTTTATTTATATCTTTGTTAATTTGAATATGTATGCCTATATTTATAAAATTGTTTTCTTTTAATTTAGGGGTATTATTTTTTTTATCTTGTACAAGATTAGGGGTTTATAGAGTTATAGTGGCTGGTTGATCTTCTAATTCTGTTTATGCTTTATTAGGAGGATTGCGGGCTGTTGCTCAAACTATTTCTTATGAAGTAAGTTTAGCTTTGATTTTATTAAGATTTATTTTTTTAAGTAGAGGTTATAATATATTTATATTTTATAAATATCAACTTTTTATTTGGTTTATTATTTTTATATTCCCTGTAGGATTAGTATGATTTAGAATTTGTTTAGCAGAAACTAATCGAACTCCTTTTGATTTTGCTGAAGTGAATCTGAATTAGTTTCAGGGTTTAATGTAGAGTATAGAAGAGGGGGTTTTGCTTTAATTTTTTTGGCTGAATATTCAAGAATTTTATTTATAAGAATGTTATTTAGTCTGATATTTTTAGGGGGGGATATTGTTTCTATTATGTTTTATTTAAAATTAATTTTTATTTCTTTTATATTTATTTGAGTACGAGGGACTTTTCCTCGGTTTCGTTATGATAAATTAATATATTTAGCTTGAAAGAATTTTTTACCTTTTTCTTTAAATTATTTATTGTTTATTGTTGGTTTAAAAATTATTTTTTTTAGATTAGTTTAATAATTAAAGTTAGTATATAAGTTAATAGAAATATAAATTCTATCTTATGTTTTCAAAACAAATGCTTATTCAAGCTCATTAACTAATTTAATAAATTATCTCATCATTTAGAAATAAAGAAAGTATAATATTGTTATAAACTGTCCAATAATTATATAAGGGTCTTCTACAGGCCGAGCTCCAATTCAAGTTAATAAAACTACAATTGTAGTTATAAATCAAAATAATAATTTATTTATTGGGTAAAATTGTATTCCTCGAAATTTTCTTAAATGAAAAAATGGTAAAATAATTAAAAGTGCAATAGCTATGATTAAGGCTACTACTCCCCCTAGTTTATTAGGGATAGAGCGTAAAATTGCATAAGCAAATAGAAAATATCATTCAGGTTGAATATGAGGAGGTGTAATTAAAGGATTTGCAGGAATAAAATTATCAGGGTCTCCTAATAGATTAGGATAAATTAGTACTAATATAATTAATAACGATATTATTGTAATAAAACCAACAATATCTTTATATAAAAAATAAGGGTGGAATGGAACTTTATCGATATTTGAATTTAATCCTATTGGATTATTAGATCCTGTTTCGTGTAAAAATATTAAATGGATTATTGTTATTGCTAATACAATGAAAGGTCTAATAAAATGGAATGCAAAAAGCGTGTTAATGTGGCATTATCAACTGCGAATCCTCCTCATACTCATTGTACTACATCATTACCTAAGTATGGGATAGCAGATAAAAGATTTGTAATAACTGTAGCTCCTCAAAATGATATTTGTCCTCAAGGTAAAACATATCCTATAAAAGCTGTTGCTATAATTAGAAATAAAATAATTACTCCAATCAATCAAGTAGAGGTAAATAAGTAAGATCCATAATATATTCCTCGTCCAATATGTAAATAAATACAAATAAAGAAGAAAGAGGCCCCATTAGCATGAATAGTTCGTAATAATCAACCATAATTTACATTTCGGTAAATATGATTAACTCTATTAAAAGCTAAGTTAATATCTGCTGTGTAATGTATAGTTAAGAATAATCCTGTTAAAATTTGAATAATTAAACATAAGCCTAATAAAGATCCAAAATTTCATCAAGAAGAGATATTAATAGGAGCAGGTAAATCAATTAAAGAATTATTAGCAATTTTAAAAATAGGGTGTTTAATTCGTAACAGTTTATCCATTAATTAAGTATAGGGCGTAAAGGGCCTTTTGATAAGTTAGTAATTTTAACTACTGCAATTAAGGTAATGAATAGATAAATTATTAAGAGAATTGTAATTATATTTGTGGGGTAATTGTATATTTTATTTAAATTTATTGAATTTTCTATTAAATAAGAAAAATTATTATAAATAGATTGAGTTTCTAAATTTATTATTTGTAATATTATATTTTTATCTAATAATAAAATAATAAATAAATTAATAGTGAATAATATTATAGAAAATGATAACAATTTAATCGAAAATGAAAATATTTCATTTGAAGCTAGGGAAGTTACATAAATAAATAAAACTAATATACCTCCTAAAAATACAATAAATAAGATATAGGAGAATCAAAATGAATTTATTATAAAGCCAGTTGATATTTAAATTAAAGTAGTTTGGATTAGTAAAATTAACCCTATAGCTAATGGGTGTTTTATAAATATAAAGATTAAATTAAATAAAAATATTAATGTTAATAAGATTCATTGAATAATATCAAGAGGTAGTTTAAATTAAAATATTAATTTTGGAGATTAAAGATAAATAAAAATTTTTTCTTGAAGTTTTAAAAGATTAAACTTATTTTTGATTTACAAGACCAATGTTTTTGTTAAACTATTAAAACTAATGGTAAATTTAATAGTCTATTTATCAATAATTCTATTACTTATAGGAGTTTTAGCTTTTATTTCAAATCGAAAGCATTTATTATCAATATTATTAAGTTTAGAGTATATTGTTTTAAGATTGTTTTATATATTATTTATTTATTTAATGATAATAAATTATGAATTTTTTTTTAGAATAATATTTCTAACTTTTAGAGTATGTGAAGGAGCTTTAGGTCTTTCTATTTTAGTTTCTACGATTAGAACTCATGGAAATGATTATTTTCAAGATTTAATATTTTATAATGATAAGAATTATTATAATAGTTTTTTTTATTTTTCCTTTGTGTTTATTAAAAAAAATAAATTGAATGGTTCAAAATATATTATTTTTTATAAGATTTATATTTATTATTATAAATTTTTATAGTAACTATTTTGTTAATATTTCTTATTTTTAGGGTGTGATTTGATTTCTTATGGGTTGATTATATTAAGTTTTTGAATTATTAGACTAATGTTATTATCTAGTGAGAAGATTTTTAGTACTAATAATTATAGATGTTTATTTATATTAAATATTTTATTATTGTTATTACTATTGATTTTAACTTTTATAAGTTTAAATTTATTTAGATTTTATTTATTTTTTGAAAGAAGATTAATTCCTACCTTATTTCTTATTTTAGGGTGAGGTTATCAATCTGAACGTTTACAAGCAGGGGTTTATTTATTATTTTATACTTTATTAGTTTCTTTACCTATATTATTAGGCATTTTTTATATTTACATATTATTAGGGAGATTAAGTTTTTATATATTAAATAATATTATATTTGAATATGAATTATTATATTTTTGTTTAATAATAGCTTTTTTAGTTAAAATACCAATATTTTTATTACATTTATGATTACCTAAGGCTCATGTTGAAGCTCCTGTAGCAGGATCAATAATTTTAGATGGTATTATATTAAAATTAGGAGGGTATGGTTTGTTACGGGTTTTACCTTTATTCTTAAAATTAGGAATAAAATTTAATTATTTGTGAATTACTATTAGATTAATAGGAGGTTTGTTAGTAAGTTTAATTTGTTTATGTCAAGTTGATCTAAAAGCTTTAGTAGCTTATTCTTCAGTAGTTCATATAGGAATTGTATTATCTGGGATAATAACTTTAAGATATATAGGAATTTGTGGTTATTATACTTTAATAATTGCTCATGGGTTAAGTTCATCTGGTTTATTTTGTCTTGTAAATATTATTTATGAGCGTACAGGAAGTCGAAGATTATTAATCAATAAAGGATTATTAAATATTATACCTTCAATAGGTTTATGATGATTTTTATTATGTGCTTCAAATATAGCAGCTCCCCCTACTTTAAATTTATTAGGAGAGGTTTCTTTAATTAATAGAATTGTAAGATGATCTTGATTGACTATATTAATATTAGGGGGATTATCATTTTTTAGAGCTGTTTATACATTATATTTATATACTTATAGACAACATGGTAAAATATTTTTAGGGTTTTATAGATTTAGAAGAGGGAATATTCGGGAGTTTCATTTATTATTATTGCATTGATTTCCTTTAAATTTATTAATTTTAAAGGGAGAGTGTTGTTTATTATGATTATAATTTAAATAGTTTAATAAAAATATTGGTTTGTGGAATCATTGATAAGAAGAGTCTTTTTAAATTATTAAAAATATTTCAATTTGCTTTATTAGATCAATTACATTATTATTTTTTAGTTTTTTAATTTTTATATTTGCTTTAATTATAATTATAAATGACTCTATAATATTTATTGAATGGGAAGTTATTTCTTTAAATAGTTTAAATATTGTTATGACTCTTTTGTTTGATTGAATAAGTTTATTATTTATATCTTTTGTTTTATTTATTTCTTGTTTAGTAATTTATTATAGAGAAGAATATATATTAGGGGATTTAAAAATTAATCGTTTTATTATATTAATTTTAATATTTGTCTTTTCTATAATATTATTAATTATTAGACCTAATTTAATTTAAGAATTTTATTGGGTTGAGATGGGTTAGGGTTAGTTTCTTATTGTTTAGTAATTTATTTCCAAAATATAAAATCTTATAATGCGGGGATATTAACTGTTTTATCAAATCGTATTGGAGATGTAATAATTTTATTAGCTATTTCGTGAATATTAAATTTTGGAAGTTGAAATTATATCTTTTATTTAGATGTTATGAAAAATAATTTTGATATAATAGTAGTAAGAATATTAGTTATTTTTGCTGCTTTAACAAAAAGTGCTCAAATTCCTTTTTCTTCTTGGTTACCTGCGGCTATAGCTGCTCCGACTCCTGTTTCAGCTTTAGTTCATTCTTCGACTTTGGTTACTGCGGGGGTGTATTTATTAATTCGATTTAATATTATATTAGATAGATGATTAGGAAATATCTTATTATTTATTTCTAGTTTAACTATATTTATAGCTGGATTA
This sequence comes from Crataerina pallida, assembly GCA_949710015.1. NCBI lineage: Eukaryota > Metazoa > Arthropoda > Insecta > Diptera > Hippoboscidae > Crataerina > Crataerina pallida. The sequence goes on from OX453289.1 coordinate 20,248,836, forward strand.
GGGGCTAATTTGAATTTGATTTAAAAAAAATTATTGCTTTATCAACTTTAAGACAATTAGGATTAATAATAAGAATTTTATCTTTAGGGTTTTACAAATTAGCTTTTTTTCATTTATTAACTCATGCTTTATTTAGGGCTTTATTATTTATATGTGCTGGCTCGATTATTCATAATTTAAGAAATTGTCAGGATATTCGTTTAATAGGAAGTTTAAGAATTATGATACCTTTAACATCTTCTTGTTTTAATATCGCAAATTTAGCTTTATGCGGGATACCTTTTTTATCTGGGTTTTATTCAAAAGATTTGATTTTAGAATTAATAAGAATAGATTTAGTAAATTTATTGATTTTTTTTTTATTTTTTTTATCTACTGGGTTGACTGTATCTTATTCATTTCGATTAGTTTATTATTCTATATTAGGGACTTATAATTTTATTTCCGCAAATTTATTACATGATGAAGGTTGAATTATATTAAAAAGAATAATAATATTATTAATATTTAGAATTTTTGGAGGTAGTTTATTGATATGATTAATATTTTCAATTCCAAGAATTGTTATTTTACCTTTAAGTATAAAATTATTAGTAATTTTTGTATGTATTATTGGGGGTTTATATGGATTAATAGTATCTATAGTTTCTTTGTGTTATTATAATGAAGCTTTAAATTATTATAAATTATCTTATTTTTTAAGATCAATGTAATTTATACCTTATATTTCAACTTATAATATAAATTTTTATCCTTTAATGTTAGGAAAATTTATTTTAAAGGGGTTTGACCAAGGATGATCAGAATATTTAGGGGGTCAATATTTATTTAAAAAATTAGTAGATTTAAGTCAATTAAATCAGTTAGTCCAAAATAATAATTTCAAAATATATTTATTAAGTTTTGTATTTTGAATTATTGTATTATTTATTTATATATTAATAAGTTATTTAAATAGCTTAATGAGAGTTTAACATTGAAGATATTAAGGTGATAATTTATCTTTAAATATCAAAATATTAATTATTAATAAATTACTAAAAATAGTTCAATATAATTTATATTTATAAAAATAAGTTTTAATTTTACATTGAAAATGTAATGTTTTTATTAAACTATATAAATAGAAATAAAAATGGAATTTCACCATTAAAATTAAAAGTTAGCAGCTTTTATTTGAATCTCATATTTCTTTAATTGGAGGTAATTCTCAATTTTATCATTAACAATGATAAGCCTCTTTTTGGCTTCAATTAAAGAATAAGGGTATAGAACCTAACTTTAGGTCGAAACTAAATGTAATAAATCACTTCATATTCAAGGTAGATTGAATTCAATACTTTTTGAATGCAAGTCAAATGTTATAATTAACTACAACCCTATTTTGATCAGTTTAATATACCTTGATTTCATTCATGGTAAAGTCCTAATAATAAAATTATAATAAAAATAATAGTTGAAATTGTCCAAATTATTAAATTTGAGCTATTTATAATAATAATAGTTGGTAGAAGTAAAGCAATTTCTACGTCAAAAATTAAAAAAATAATTGTGATTAAGAAAAATCGTAAGGAAAAAGGTATTCGAGAAGAAGATTTAGGGTCAAACCCTCATTCAAAAGGGGAGCTTTTTTCTCGGTCAACAATTTTTTTTTTTTTGATAAAATTGATGATATTAGTATTATAATTATAGAAATAATTAATAATAAAGAATTAATTAATAAAATAGGGATAATTATCTATACTAATTAATAGACCTTATGATTGGAAGTCAAATATACTTATATACTATATAGATAAATTAACTTCCTCATCAATAAATTGAAATATAAAGAAATAACCATACAATATCAACAAAATGTCAGTATCATGCAGCTGCTTCAAATCCAAAATGATGGTTTTTGGAAAAATGGTAATTTATATGTCGTACTAAACAAATGAATAGGAATATTGTTCCAATTAAAACATGAACTCCATGAAATCCTGTTGTTATAAAAAATGTAGATCCGAAAATAGAATCAGCAATTGTAAAAGAAGCTTCAATATATTCATAAGTTTGAAGTAATAAAAAGTAAAAAATAAACCTTGGGTAGTTTGTGAATGATTATTTTCTATTAATCTATGATGGGCTCATGTTACTGTAATTCCTGACGTTAATAAAACTAATGTATTAAGTAAGGGGATTTGAAAAGGATTGGAAGGTAAAATTCCTTTAGGGGGTCATAATATTCCTAATTCAATTGAAGGAGATAAACTTCTATGAAAAAAGGCTCAAAAAAATGATATAAAAAATAAAATTTCTGACGTATATAATAGAATAATAATATTATTAATATTTAGAATTTTTGGAGGTAGTTTATTGATATGATTAATATTTTCAATTCCAAGAATTGTTATTTTACCTTTAAGTATAAAATTATTAGTAATTTTTGTATGTATTATTGGGGGTTTATATGGATTAATAGTATCTATAGTTTCTTTGTGTTATTATAATAAAGCTTTAAATTATTATAAATTATCTTATTTTTTAAGATCAATGTAATTTATACCTTATATTTCAACTTATAATATAAATTTTTATCCTTTAATGTTAGGAAAATTTATTTTAAAGGGGTTTGACCAAGGATGATCAGAATATTTAGGGGGTCAATATTTATTTAAAAAATTAGTAGATTTAAGTCAATTAAATCAGTTAGTCCAAAATAATAATTTAAAAATATATTTATTAAGTTTTGTATTTTGAATTATTGTATTATTTATTTATATATTAATAAGTTATTTAAATAGCTTAATGAGAGTTTAACATTGAAGATATTAAGGTGATAATTTATCTTTAAATATCAAAATATTAATTATTAATAAATTACTAAAAATAGTTCAATATAATTTATATTTATAAAAATAAGTTTTAATTTTACATTGAAAATGTAATGTTTTTATTAAACTATATAAATAGAAATAAAAATGGAATTTCACCATTAAAATTAAAAGTTAGCAGCTTTTATTTGAATTTCATATTTCTTTAATTGGAGGTAATTCTCAATTTTATCATTAACAATGATAAGCCTCTTTTTGATAAAATTGATGATATTAGTATTATAATTATAGAAATAATTAATAATAAAGAATTAATTAATAAAATAGGGATAATTATCTATACTAATTAATAGACCTTATGATTGGAAGTCAAATATACTTATATACTATATAGATAAATTAACTTCCTCATCAATAAATTGAAATATAAAGAAATAACCATACAATATCAACAAAATGTCAGTATCATGCAGCTGCTTCAAATCCAAAATGATGGTTTTTGGAAAAATGGTAATTTATATGTCGTACTAAACAAATGAATAGGAATATTGTTCCAATTAAAACATGAACTCCATGAAATCCTGTTGTTATAAAAAATGTAGATCCGAAAATAGAATCAGCAATTGTAAAAGAAGCTTCAATATATTCATAAGTTTGAAGTAATAAAAAGTAAAAAATAAACCTTGGGTAGTTTGTGAATGATTATTTTCTATTAATCTATGATGGGCTCATGTTACTGTAATTCCTGACGTTAATAAAACTAATGTATTAAGTAAGGGGATTTGAAAAGGATTGGAAGGTAAAATTCCTTTAGGGGGTCATAATATTCCTAATTCAATTGAAGGAGATAAACTTCTATGAAAAAAGGCTCAAAAAAATGATATAAAAAATAAAATTTCTGACGTAATAAATAAAATTATCCCCCAACGCAAACCTTTAATAACGGGTTTAGTATGAAGACCTTGATAAGTTCTTTCACGAGATACATCTCGTCATCATTGATATACAGTTAAAATGATAATTATATAACCTAATAGAAATAAAGATAAGTTAAGATGATGAATTCATTTTACTAAACCTGAAACTATAGTCATAGCTCCAATTGATGGTCATGGTCTATAATCTACTAAATGAAATGGGTGATTAGAGTGGTTTGACATTAATTAATTTCTCTAGAATATAAAGTTCTTAAAACAGCAAATACATAAGATTGGATATTGCAACTGCTGACTCTAAGATTAATAAGGCAATTTGAATAATAATTAATACACTTAATAAAATAAAAATTATATTTGAGCCTGTATTACCTAGAAGGGTCAATAAAAGATGGCCTGCAATTATATTAGCTGTTAATCGAACAGCTAAAGTACCTGGTCGAATAATATTACCAATTGTTTCAATGCATATAAATGGTATTAAAATAGTAGGGGTTCCTTGGGGAACTAAATGAGTAAATATATGATGAGTGTTATTAATTCACCCAAATAGTATAAATGATAATCATAAAGGAAGGGCTAATGATAAGGTTAGAGTTAAATGACTAGTACTTGTAAAAATATAGAGGAATAATCCTATAAAATTATTAAATAAAATTATAGAGAAAAGGGAAATAAAAATTAGAGAAGACCCCTTTGAGTTTTTATTACCCAATAAAATTTTAAATTCTTTGTGTAAGGTAAAAATAATTGTATTTCATATTAGATTAAATCGAGAGGGGATTAATCAATATAATGGGGGGATTATTAAAATTCCAATAATAGTTCTTATTCAATTTAAGGATATTTTAAAAATACAAGAGGTAGGGTCAAATACTGAGAATAGATTAGTTATCATTTTCAATTTAAAATATTCTTTTTGAAATTTTTTATATTTAATTTAGGTATAAAAGGATTAAAAATGAAATAATTTATAATATTAAATATAAGAAAAATAAAAAGGAATGCTGTAAATAAGCTTAATCATCTCATCATTTGAGGAATTAAAAAATATTAATAATTAAACGCACAAAATATAATTAATGCGCAATAATCTTGTATTATTTTATAGGCTCCTAAACACAAAATATAGTTAATGCTCATATTTGTGTGCAAGAACACTTGTCACATTTTCATGTATTTTCATGCATTCAAACACACAAAATATAATTAATGCGCAATAATACATGTATTATTTTCATAGTCTCCTAAACACAAAATATAGTTAATGCTCATATTTGTGTGCAAGAACACATGTAACATTTTCATATATTTTCATGCATTCAAAAACACAAAATATAGTTAATGCGCAATAATACTTGTATTATTTTATAGGCTCCTAAACACAAAATATAGTTAATGCTCATATTTGTGTGCAAGAACACATGTAACATTTTCATATATTTTCATGCATTCAAAAACACAAAATATAGTTACTGCGCAATAATACTTGTATTATTTTCATAGGCTCCTAAACACAAAATATAGTTAATGCTCATATTTGTGTGCAAGAACACATGTAACATTTTCATATATTTTCATGCATTCAAAAACACAAAATATAGTTAATGCGCAATAATACTTGTATTATTTTATAGGCTCCTAAACACAAAATATAGTTAATGCTCATATTTGTGTGCAAGAACAAATGTAACATTTTCATATATTTTCATGCATTCAAACACACAAAATATAATTAATGCGCAATAATGCTTGTATTATTTTCACAGGCTCCTAAACACAAAATATAGTTAATGCTCATATTTGTGTGCAAGAACACATGTAACATTTTCATATATTTTCATGCATTCAAAAACACAAAATATAGTTACTGCGCAATAATACTTGTATTATTTTCATAGGCTCCTAAACACAAAATATAGTTAATGCTCATATTTGTGTGCAAGAACAAATGTAACATTTTCATATATTTTCATGCATTCAAACACACAAAATATAATTAATGCGCAATAATGCTTGTATTATTTTCACAGGCTCCTAAACACAAAATATAGTTAATGCTCATATTTGTGTGCAAGAACACATGTAACATTTTCATATATTTTCATGCATTCAAAAACGCAAAATATAGTTAATGCGCAATAATACTTGTATTATTTTTAGGCTCCTAAACACAAAATATAGTTAATGCTCATATTTGTGTGCAAGAACACTTGTAACATTTTCATATATTTTCATGCATTCAAAAACGCAAAATATAGTTAATGCGCAATAATACTTGTATTATTTTCATAGGCTCCTAAACACAAAATATAGTTAATGCTCATATTTGTGTGCAAGAACACTTGTCACATTTCCATGTATTTTCATGCATTCAAAAACACAAAATATAGTTAATGCGCAATAATACTTGTATTATTTTATAGGCTCCTAAACACAAAATATAGTTAATGCTCATATTTGTGTGCAAGAACACTTGCCACATTTTCATGTATTTTCATGCATTCAAACACACAAAATATAATTAATGCGCAATAATACTTGTATTATTATCATAGGCTCCTAAACACAAAATATAGTTAATGCTCATATTTGTGTGCAAGAACACTTGTAACATTTTCATGTATTTTCATGCATTCAAAAACACAAAATATAGTTAATGCGCAATAATACTTGTATTATTTTATAGGCTCCTAAACACAAAATATAGTTAATGCTCATATTTGTGTGCAAGAACACATGTAACATTTTCATATATTTTCATGCATTCAAAAACACAAAATATAGTTAATGCGCAATAATACTTGTATTATTTTATAGGCTCCTAAACACAAAATATAGTTAATGCTCATATTTGTGTGCAAGAACACTTGCCACATTTTCATGTATTTTCATGCATTCAAACACACAAAATATAATTAATGCGCAATAATACTTGTATTATTTTCATAGGCTCCTAAACACAAAATATAGTTAATGCTCATATTTGTGTGCAAGAACACTTGTAACATTTTCATGTATTTTCATGCATTCAAAAACACAAAATATAGTTAATGCGCAATAATACTTGTATTATTTTATAGGCTCCTAAACACAAAATATAGTTAATGCTCATATTTGTGTGCAAGAACACATGTAACATTTTCATATATTTTCATGCATTCAAAAACACAAAATATAGTTAATGCGCAATAATACTTGTATTATTTTATAGGCTCCTAAACACAAAATATAGTTAATGCTCATATTTGTGTGCAAGAACACTTGCCACATTTTCATGTATTTTCATGCATTCAAACACACAAAATATAATTAATGCGCAATAATACTTGTATTATTTTCATAGGCTCCTAAACACAAAATATAGTTAATGCTCATATTTGTGTGCAAGAACACTTGTAACATTTTCATGTATTTTCATGCATTCAAAAACACAAAATATAGTTAATGCGCAATAATACTTGTATTATTTTATAGGCTCCTAAACACAAAATATAGTTAATGCTCATATTTGTGTGCAAGAACACATGTAACATTTTCATATATTTTCATGCATTCAAAAACACAAAATATAGTTAATGCGCAATAATACTTGTATTATTTTATAGGCTCCTAAACACAAAATATAGTTAATGCTCATATTTGTGTGCAAGAACACTTGCCACATTTTCATGTATTTTCATGCATTCAAACACACAAAATATAATTAATGCGCAATAATACTTGTATTATTTTCATAGGCTCCTAAACACAAAATATAGTTAATGCTCATATTTGTGTGCAAGAACACTTGTAACATTTTCATGTATTTTCATGCATTCAAAAACACAAAATATAGTTAATGCGCAATAATACTTGTATTATTTTATAGGCTCCTAAACACAAAATATAGTTAATGCTCATATTTGTGTGCAAGAACACATGTAACATTTTCATATATTTTCATGCATTCAAAAACACAAAATATAGTTAATGCGCAATAATACTTGTATTATTTTATAGGCTCCTAAACACAAAATATAGTTAATGCTCATATTTGTGTGCAAGAACACATGTAACATTTTCATATATTTTCATGCATTCAAAAACACAAAATATAGTTAATGCGCAATAATACTTGTATTATTTTATAGGCTCCTAAACACAAAATATAGTTAATGCTCATATTTGTGTGCAAGAACACTTGCCACATTTTCATGTATTTTCATGCATTCAAACACACAAAATATAATTAATGCGCAATAATACTTGTATTATTTTCATAGGCTCCTAAACACAAAATATAGTTAATGCTCATATTTGTGTGCAAGAACACTTGTAACATTTTCATGTATTTTCATGCATTCAAAAACACAAAATATAGTTAATGCGCAATAATACTTGTATTATTTTATAGGCTCCTAAACACAAAATATAGTTAATGCTCATATTTGTGTGCAAGAACACATGTAACATTTTCATATATTTTCATGCATTCAAAAACACAAAATATAGTTAATGCGCAATAATACTTGTATTATTTTATAGGCTCCTAAACACAAAATATAGTTAATGCTCATATTTGTGTGCAAGAACACTTGCCACATTTTCATGTATTTTCATGCATTCAAACACACAAAATATAATTAATGCGCAATAATACTTGTATTATTTTCATAGGCTCCTAAACACAAAATATAGTTAATGCTCATATTTGTGTGCAAGAACACTTGTAACATTTTCATGTATTTTCATGCATTCAAAAACACAAAATATAGTTAATGCGCAATAATACTTGTATTACTTTATAGGCTCCTAAACACAAAATATAGTTAATGCTCATATTTGTGTGCAAGAACACATGTAACATTTTCATATATTTTCATGCATTCAAAAACACAAAATATAGTTAATGCGCAATAATACTTGTATTATTTTATAGGCTCCTAAACACAAAATATAGTTAATGCTCATATTTGTGTGCAAGAACACTTGCCACATTTTCATGTATTTTCATGCATTCAAACACACAAAATATAATTAATGCGCAATAATACTTGTATTATTTTCATAGGCTCCTAAACACAAAATATAGTTAATGCTCATATTTGTGTGCAAGAACACTTGTAACATTTTCATGTATTTTCATGCATTCAAAAACACAAAATATAGTTAATGCGCAATAATACTTGTATTATTTTATAGGCTCCTAAACACAAAATATAGTTAATGCTCATATTTGTGTGCAAGAACACATGTAACATTTTCATATATTTTCATGCATTCAAAAACGCAAAATATAGTTAATGCGCAATAATACTTGTATTATTTTATAGGCTCCTAAACACAAAATATAGTTAATGCTCATATTTGTGTGCAAGAACACTTGTAACATTTTCATATATTTTCATGCATTCAAAAACGCAAAATATAGTTAATGCGCAATAATACTTGTATTATTTTCATAGGCTCCTAAACACAAAATATAGTTAATGCTCATATTTGTGTGCAAGAACACTTGTCACATTTCCATGTATTTTCATGCATTCAAAAACACAAAATATAGTTAATGCGCAATAATACTTGTATTATTTTATAGGCTCCTAAACACAAAATATAGTTAATGCTCATATTTGTGTGCAAGAACACTTGCCACATTTTCATGTATTTTCATGCATTCAAACACACAAAATATAATTAATGCGCAATAATACTTGTATTATTTTCATAGGCTCCTAAACACAAAATATAGTTAATGCTCATATTTGTGTGCAAGAACACTTGTAACATTTTCATGTATTTTCATGCATTCAAAAACACAAAATATAGTTAATGCGCAATAATACTTGTATTATTTTATAGGCTCCTAAACACAAAATATAGTTAATGCTCATATTTGTGTGCAAGAACACTTGCCACATTTTCATGTATTTTCATGCATTCAAACACACAAAATATAATTAATGCGCAATAATACTTGTATTATTTTCATAGGCTCCTAAACACAAAATATAGTTAATGCTCATATTTGTGTGCAAGAACACTTGTAACATTTTCATGTATTTTCATGCATTCAAAAACACAAAATATAGTTAATGCGCAATAATACTTGTATTATTTTATAGGCTCCTAAACACAAAATATAGTTAATGCTCATATTTGTGTGCAAGAACACATGTAACATTTTCATATATTTTCATGCATTCAAAAACACAAAATATAGTTAATGCGCAATAATACTTGTATTATTTTATAGGCTCCTAAACACAAAATATAGTTAATGCTCATATTTGTGTGCAAGAACACTTGCCACATTTTCATGTATTTTCATGCATCCAAACACACAAAATATAATTAATGCGCAATAATACTTGTATTATTTTATAGGCTCCTAAACACAAAATATAGTTAATGCTCATATTTGTGTGCAAGAACACATGTAACATTTTCATATATTTTCATGCATTCAAAAACGCAAAATATAGTTAATGCGCAATAATACTTGTATTATTTTATAGGCTCCTAAACACAAAATATAGTTAATGCTCATATTTGTGTGCAAGAACACTTGTAACATTTTCATATATTTTCATGCATTCAAAAACGCAAAATATAGTTAATGCGCAATAATACTTGTATTATTTTCATAGGCTCCTAAACACAAAATATAGTTAATGCTCATATTTGTGTGCAAGAACACTTGTCACATTTCCATGTATTTTCATGCATTCAAAAACACAAAATATAGTTAATGCGCAATAATACTTGTATTATTTTATAGGCTCCTAAACACAAAATATAGTTAATGCTCATATTTGTGTGCAAGAACACTTGCCACATTTTCATGTATTTTCATGCATTCAAACACACAAAATATAATTAATGCGCAATAATACTTGTATTATTTTCATAGGCTCCTAAACACAAAATATAGTTAATGCTCATATTTGTGTGCAAGAACACTTGTAACATTTTCATGTATTTTCATGCATTCAAAAACACAAAATATAGTTAATGCGCAATAATACTTGTATTATTTTATAGGCTCCTAAACACAAAATATAGTTAATGCTCATATTTGTGTGCAAGAACACATGTAACATTTTCATATATTTTCATGCATTCAAAAACACAAAATATAGTTAATGCGCAATAATACTTGTATTATTTTATAGGCTCCTAAACACAAAATATAGTTAATGCTCATATTTGTGTGCAAGAACACATGTAACATTTTCATATATTTTCATGCATTCAAAAACACAAAATATAGTTAATGCGCAATAATACTTGTATTATTTTATAGGCTCCTAAACACAAAATATAGTTAATGCTCATATTTGTGTGCAAGAACACTTGTAACATTTTCATGTATTTTCATGCATTCAAAAACACAAAATATAGTTAATGCGCAATAATACTTGTATTATTTTATAGGCTCCTAAACACAAAATATAGTTAATGCTCATATTTGTGTGCAAGAACACTTGTAACATTTCCATGTATTTTCATGCATTCAAAAACACAAAATATAGTTAATGCGCAATAATACTTGTATTATTTTATAGGCTCCTAAACACAAAATATAGTTAATGCTCATATTTGTGTGCGAGAACACTTGTCACATTTTCATGTATTTTCATGCATTCAAACACACAAAATATAATTAATGCGCAATAATACTTGTATTATTTTCATAGTCTCCTAAACACAAAATATAGTTAATGCTCATATTTGTGTGCAAGAACACATGTAACATTTTCATATATTTTCATGCATTCAAAAACACAAAATATAGTTAATGCGCAATAATACTTGTATTATTTTATAGGCTCCTAAACACAAAATATAGTTAATGCTCATATTTGTGTGCAAGAACACTTGTAACATTTCCATGTATTTTCATGCATTCAAAAACACAAAATATAGTTAATGCGCAATAATACTTGTATTATTTTATAGGCTCCTAAACACAAAATATAGTTAATGCTCATATTTGTGTGCAAGAACACATGTAACATTTTCATATATTTTCATGCATTCAAAAACACAAAATATAGTTAATGCGCAATAATACTTGTATTATTTTATAGGCTCCTAAACACAAAATATAGTTAATGCTCATATTTGTGTGCAAGAACACTTGTCACATTTTCATGTATTTTCATGCATTCAAACACACAAAATATAATTAATGCGCAATAATACATGTATTATTTTCATAGTCTCCTAAACACAAAATATAGTTAATGCTCATATTTGTGTGCAAGAACACATGTAACATTTTCATATATTTTCATGCATTCAAAAACACAAAATATAGTTAATGCGCAATAATACTTGTATTATTTTATAGGCTCCTAAACACAAAATATAGTTAATGCTCATATTTGTGTGCAAGAACACTTGTCACATTTCCATGTATTTTCATGCATTCAAAAACACAAAATATAGTTAATGCGCAATAATACTTGTATTATTTTATAGGCTCCTAAACAAAAAATATAGTTAATGCTCATATTTGTGTACAAGAACACTTGTAACATTTTCATATATTTTCATGCATTCAAACACACAAAATATAATTAATGCGCAATAATGCTTGTACTATTTTCATAGGCTCCTAAACACAAAATATAGTTAATGCTCATATTTGTGTGCAAGAACATATGTAACATTTTCGTATATTTTCATGCATTCAAAAACACAAAATATAGTTAATGCGCAATAATAATTTTATTATTTTATAGGCTCCTAAACACAAAATATAGTTAATGCTCATATTTGTGTGCAAGAACACTTGTCACATTTTCATGTATTTTCATGCATTCAAACACACAAAATATAATTAATGCGCAATAATACTTGTATTATTTTCATAGGCTCCTAAACACAAAATATAGTTAATGCTCATATTTGTGTGCAAGAACACTTGTCACATTTCCATGTATTTTCATGCATTCAAAAACACAAAATATAATTAATGCGCAATAATACTTATATTATTTTCATTCGAATAACAGTCCGTTAGTTAAAAGCGTGTCATTGACCTTCGAAGTGACGCAGTTAGGAATTTTGTATATAACAGTTGAAAGGGGAAATAAATACATAAGAGAACAAAGTAAAGCATCGCGCTATAAGCGTGTAACGATATTTTTCTTACGCTGGGGTTAAGCCGTTGGCGTAGGGTATCTCGCACATTTATTTATTTTTAAAATGCGAAACGTTTAATGAATTTTTTTTAGCTTTATTGTTCTTATGTAGGTGCTCAAATGTGCAATTATATAATATCTATTTCAATTTAATATTATTCTATTTACCTTACCGTCCTGACCACACTCGCTGCTTCGCTACAAGCTGTACGCCCTTTCTAACGCATCTATTACGCAACTATACAGACGCTACGCCCTGTACCCTGAATCTCACACTGTAAGAGTACAGATTTGCATCCTGTACACCCCAAATATCCTCACTTTAATTGTACAGACGTTATGTCCTATACCCTAAATCACTCGCTGTAAGTATACAGACTCGCGTCCTGTACACTCTAAATATTATCACTTTAATTGTACAGACGTTATGTCCTGTACCCTAGATCACTCGCTGTAAGTGTACAGACTTGCGTCCTGTACTCCCTAAACATCCTCACTATAATTGTACAGACGTTATGACCTGTACCCTAGATCACACGCTGCAAGTGTACAGACATTCGTCCTGTATACTAATATTTCTTCAAATGTTTTAATACTGCGTCTAGTCACCTCGACAGCTAATCAGAAAAGAAATCGAGCAAAATGCTAACATTTCTAAACTCGATATTTCTCGTTGAAAATATTAAAATCGTATCCCGATAGTCTTCGGTCGGTACACGATGACGTGGCAGCGAGTGATAGCCAGATCTATAACATTATTTTACCACTAAGTTTTCTATCATATACGTAATATATATAGTACACTTATTACTTAGTTGAAGAGGAAAACGAACGACGACTTTCCTCGTCACACGTCCTCCCCCTTTCGGATAACAAACATTTGCTTTTTGAATTTTTTTTTCTACTTTGAGGTTATAATAACGCAATTGAAATGTGATTTGAAAAAAAAAAAGCAATGGTAATTAAGAAAATCATGTGATGCAGCATATGGACAGCATCATTGGTATACAGTGGCGACCCTCAGACCTGGTAGATCGTCACCTTTGGGGCTATGGCCACTCTGAATGTACCCTCCTTGAGGAGGGTACTCTGAATGTACCCTCCTTGAGGAGGTAGCGGTGTTTATATCTCCGACCCGTTGGCAGCTGCTCGAGAAGCTCCTCTACCTGTGGCACCAGTTGCCATAATACCCCCGGTAATATTCCTGCTACAAGTCAGTTGTGGAAAACTACAACGGGGCGTTCCGTATGTCTGGAGTCTCGTTGGTTGAAGGAGCATTGAGAAAAAGAACATTTCGGTCGCTGCCGATCTCGCTGGCGCTGATTATAGGGAAAAGTGTGTGCTGGATATGACTTCTGGTGTGGTTGGATACGATTACAATGCGGATGATGTGACGACCGGTGAAATTATAGAGGTTGTCGCTTACCCGGTTTCTGCACATGCTGGTGCCGCTGGTGGTGGTTATGCTGTGCTTGATGTTTGCCCACATCTCCTCCAGCAGTCTTGGGTGGAGTGCTGATGGACTAACTAACTCAGCTAACTTTTTAGCAATACCTTGAGTTGTGGACTGATTAGATGTCCAAGAGGCAGTATGTCGTTGTGTTGATTATGGATTGCTTTTGTGTATAAGGCCTTGTTAACACGGCTAGGAGTACCATCGGAATTCTCGATCAGTGTGTTAAGAACCTCTGAGCTGGGCATTTTCATCTGAGGCATAGGCTTTGTCGTCCGAACTTTTGTGTGGGGTCCTCTCTCCTCGTTGTTGTCCAATTTTTGCGTCCAGACAGTGTGGTTTTGTGTTGAAGCATTGTTTAAATTTTCATTTAAGACATTGGTTACATGGCTAGTGAGAGTCACGTCGAGATCACCACCGGCGAACTCCGCGTTACATTATAATTTTCTGAGTTAGGCATTTTCACCTGAGTTTCGAGTTGATGGATATTGCACTGAGTTAGGGGCTTGCTCGACTTTACCGCCCGAGCCTCTGTGTTGGGTACACTCACTTCGCTGCTGTCCGACTTTTGTGTCCAGACAGAATGCACGTTTTTGCTCCAGGGCAATGAGTCCATTTTCAACGATTGTGGAAGGCTGGTTGAATTGAATGGATGTGCCTGCACAGGTGAGCTTAGCTTGAAAAGCTTCTAGGAAGCTAAAACCCAGAATGACGTCCTCGCAAGGACGTGGCATGATCCTGAATTTCAGTCTACGTCTCATGTTACCAAATTGTACCGTACATGTAAGCACTTGCGTTATGCTGCGGCGTGAACCATCGGCAAGTGTTATTTCTATTTCTGCGCTCTCTTGTATGTCAGCATAACCAAGTTGACGTGCGTAAGCTTCGCTAAGAAAACCACTTGTCGCTCCGGTGTCGACAATAGCCATGACTTCGACGTCATTAACGAGAACTGTGGCGGTTAACCGACCTTCCATGATTTAAGATCGCCTTTGGGCCGTAGAGGGTTGTTTTGGGAACTCGGCCATTGGCGTTTCCTTGTTGTTGTTGACGGCGACAACAATCGTATGTGCGGACGCACATTCGTCCGTAATCCCAACAAAACAGTTGTCGGGGATTTTTACAATTTCAGGCGATCACCCGCACAGCGGTGGAATACTGTCTGGGGATTACACTTATTATTCGGGCGATCATTCGCCAGCCTAAGAGGTGGCATTCACTAAGTTACGTCTGGAATGCACTCGTAATCCCCCGCCATTTTGGCCTGTATGTCCAGGACAAAGTCCTTAAATGGTTCTCGCGGCCGTTGTTTCCGTGCCCTGACCTCATCTTACACCCTCCAAAAATACCTCGGACGTAAAAAAAACTTTAAGAAATTCTCTTTGAAGTGGTCCCAGTTGTCCCAGTGCGCATTGTTGCTTCTGTACCATATCAGCGCTTTATCGCGCAAAAATTGGGGCATGACCGCTGGTAACATTGAAAGTTCTATGACATACGTTTCGGCCATTTCCTCAACATGTTCAATAAATTCGATTCGTTTGGCCCGCCGCCAAAAATAATTCCCCATTTCCTCATCGTTTCCATGACCTCGCGTTTATGCGCCTCCGAGCGTTTTGTGTCAACCAATCGGGTATTTCTAGAAGTATTCGCTGGTGGTACCACTACCTTAATTGTATTAGTATCTTCTTCCCCTGAATCGGAGAAAGATACTTTACTAGAAGAGGCCCTATTGGAGGATGGTTTTGTTCCCTCGTGGTGCGCCTGCAACGTAGGGAGTACTTTTAACTCCTCGTTGCCGTAACTCTTCCAAGGTGCCTGAAGAGACGATGCCGAATTCCCTCAGATATTCCGCGAGTTCTTCTTTGCGTAGTGGATGGTGATCCGGAATTCCGAGTTGGCCATTTTATATGGGGGAATAAAAAAAATATTTTATAATATCAAAGTACTCACGTGTGGTTGTTTGTTTTGTTTGTTTGTGTGGCTATTATTTTTGGCAGTGTTCGGTTTTTTTCTCTTTAAACTTTTCAACGTCCTTCACTTAGTTAATTTATCACCTTTTTAATTATTTCGTGCAATCAATTGTTGCTTTTTTTATGTAATAATAAATGTTTGTTAAAAATTTATGAAAAATTTCTTCCTTTATTCTTTGACACCCTGGTTCTTTAATATTTTCCGGATCTTTCGGTTGTTATTATTTTGTTTATTTAATTTTAAATTTCATTTTTCTTTATTTATAATATAAAGTTTTTTTTATTTTTCTTTCCGTAATTTCACTTTCCTTTGTATTCTGTTATTTAACGCACTGTTTGGTTGTGTGTTTTTTTCACTCCATTCTATTCTTTATCACAGTGTTCACATCTTCCACCTCTTCTTATTTTTCTCTGCTACGTCGCACGGTTTGTTGTTTTCTTTTTTTTTTTAATGTTTCAGTTTTATTTTTTTAATTTTTTTATTTATTAAACAATATTAAGTTTTTTTTTATATTTGTACCCACAAATCAATGTCTCTATAATTTAATTTAGTATTCGTTTTGTATGTTAATCCGTTTTCGTATGTTTTAATACTTTTAACTAGTTGGCCAGCAACGCACAATCACTAAATGTTTTCTTTTCCAAGTATATTTTATTTAAAAATAGTTTATTAAGTAGGCTTACGCCTTTTCTACCGAAAGTTCTTTCTTTATTTTACACTTTATTTAATGTTAGTTGGTTTATATATTGTTTGTACACTCGTGTCACAGAGTTTTTTCTTTTTTTTTTTTATATTTAATTTTTTTTTCTTGCTCACAAGCGCCAAACGAAAAAAATAACCACTCACTAGATCTTCACTTAACCACTCACGATCATAGAATTCCATTTCAATGCTTGTCAGAGCTATGCTTAAGCAGCATCGAACCGCAATTTTCCACACTTGTGTACTAGAGTACCGTGAGGAATTTCAGCACCGTAATATCTTTGGTATATATTGCGTCTTTGTACATTTTAAAACACTTTCAAAAAAATTATTTGCGATACTTTCCACACATACACTTTTTAATCTTATGTTATGTTAATATTATTGTTCATGTTAATGACAATCTTACTTTATATCTTTTTTTAGACAATAAGCAAAAAAACGTTTCTCTTGGGCCGAGCGTCCCTGCTCGAGCGCCAATGTAACGAGATTTTTCTTACGCTGGGGTTAAGCCGT
The DNA here is from genome assembly GCA_949710015.1 of Crataerina pallida. Taxonomy (NCBI): domain Eukaryota; kingdom Metazoa; phylum Arthropoda; class Insecta; order Diptera; family Hippoboscidae; genus Crataerina; species Crataerina pallida. The sequence goes on from OX453289.1 coordinate 20,266,360, forward strand.
CGGCGTAGGTTATAATTAAAGGAACTTGCGACGCTTCCATGCCTAGAAGGAAGAGGAATGGACGCAATGCCTGAAGAAGAAAAACGCAGAGTTCAAGAAACAGACCATTGTTTAGAGAACATCTTAACCAAAAAAGAAAAGCTTTGCAATCGGCAATAAAAGCTAGTAAAAGGTTTTGCTTTTAACAGATTTGCGTTGAGGGGAACAGCTTACAGAGTAGTTACCAAAACTCAACGGACCATGTGGCTTTAGGGAGTATAATCAACACATTGCTTCCAGCAAAACCGGCAGGACCAGAAATAACCGTGGATCTTTCTGAAGAAGAATTTCCATCCATCGACCAAGAACAGCTCAAAACAGCCACAAAAAATATTGCCGATTATAAAGCACCAGGGCCCGATGTCATCCCAAATAAAGCCCTGAAGGTTATGATCGAGGATAGACCCGACTTATTTGTCGAAACCTACCAGAAGTGCCTGGAGGATGGTACGTTTCCAAAATGCTGGAAACGACAAACTCTAGTGCTAATACCGAAAGGTAAACCTGAACCCGGAATCGTGCAGGCATATCGCCCTATATGCTTGTTGGACACTCTAGGATAGATACTAGAGAAAATCATATATAACCGACTACTACCGTTAATGGAGGAATCAGGAGTCTTGTCTGAACAGCAGTTGGGCTTTAGGAAAGGCAGATCTACAATCGATGCTCTGGAATTAGTTGCCAACATAGCGAAAAAAGCTACCGATGGAAAACGATGGAAGGGAGGCGCCAAAGAGTATTGCTCCGTGGTAACTCTTGTCATCAAAAACTAATACACGTACAAGTGGACAACGTTACCATAACCACATACTTGCTGCATGTGACAAAGCCACAAAGCTACAATCAGCTTTATCTAGAATGCTACCCAACGTAGGCGGACCCAAGAAGAAGAATCAAGCAACTGAAACAAAAAGTATGCTCCGTACAAAGGATCAGCTTTCTACGAACAATCTGCGGCTTCCGAACAATTTCTGAATACGCAGCAAATGTTAGCTGGATCCATACCATGGGACATCTTAACAGACGAAATGAGGCGTATTTTTATGAGGAAGGCCAATTCCTTTCAACCTGCGAAGGTCATAAAAAAGGAGTATGTACGTCCGGAGTATGGACAAATGTCTGTACGTCCAATGTATGGGTAAATGTCTGTACGCCCTGTGTATTGGTAAATGCCTGAACCTTCAGTGTTTGGGCTAAAGTCTGTACTCCTAGTGTATGGGCAAATGTCTGTACGTCCAAATGTCTGTTTATCCTGTGAAAATGTCTGTACGTCCAATGTATGGGCAAATGTCTGTACGACTAGTGCAAATATCTGTATGTACAATGTGTGTGCGTCCAGTGTATGGGCAAATGTCTGTCCGTCCAATGTATGGACAAAAATCTGTACGCCCAGTGTATTGGCATATGCCTGAACCTTCAGTGTATGGGCAAATATCTGTACGCTCAGTGTATTGGCAAATACCTTCAGTGTATGGGCAAATGTGTGTACGTCCGATGTTTTTTTTTTTAAACGAAAGGGAAAGCTTTGAAAGCCCAGTAGGCGTGGGACTTGCACCCACTAAAACCCCTTCGAACGTCCTACAACAATTCCCCTGGGACTACCGTTAAGTATTACGTCAGGAGAAACCGTCTGAGACTATGCTGAATTTGTTCGTATAATGTCAATCATCATTTGTCTTTCTCGTAGTCTTTCTGCCACTCTGAGCTTCTTCATAATAACGGCACTGACGTTTTTGACGCAAAACCATACCTTTTCATCGTTCTGCATCTAACCTTGGGCATTTTAACAGTATATGCTCAGCTTTTTCCTTGTCTCCATGACACTCAGGGCACCAAGGTTCAGTATCATAACCAAAACGGTGTAAGTAACTGCGGAAGCAAGCGTGTCCGCTCAAAATTTGCGTCAAGTAATAGTCCATACAGCCATGTTGTCTGCTCAACCAACATTCAACATTTGTTATTACTTTGTGCGTCCATCGGCCTTGAGAGGATTCGTCCCATCCCCTTTGCCATTCTCGTTGGTATATTAGTAGGCGCGATTTTTCTTCCATACCCGAGCTGCTGGAATTGGCCGACGATATGGAAAGCATCTCACACACACCAAGGGCGAGAACGATGGGGGAACCAAGTTAACCGACACTCTGGTCCACCAAGTAATAAAATTGCAAACCCAAACACCGCTTGCCGGAAATGCGGCGATCAAGGATATACGTTCGCATCATGCCAAAACACAAGCAGGCTATTCTGTTGGATATGTGGTACAATCGGGGTTAGAACTCGTGACTGCTGCAGATAACATCCAACGACATCTCAGGCCACCCAACAGCAACAACAGCCTGAACAAAACCCACAAAAACGAGGATGCGGATTACAATCTCGAGGAAACCTACTGCCGTTGTCCTTTAACGGCAACAAGATCTCAGCCACAGTCGTGATTGATAACGCGCCTATAGATGCTATGGTTGATACAGGTACAACAAGCTGCATCATTACTCAAGCGTTTTTAAAGAGGATGGGCATAAACGGTCGTCGCGAAAGCACTAACTTAAATGTACTATTGGCCGACGGCTCATCAAGAGAAATTCGCGAGATCCTCCATTGCATCGTTCGTTTCGGAAATCGTCAGGAAGGCATACATTTTTTTAATACATTCGACGCTTCATTTCCATGTGCGGGTATAACATTGCAATGTAAAGAGCCGCCACAAAACTCCAATACCATCCACATACCAGGTGAGAATGCTTCCCACCCGACCAATTAAGACAACCAGAAAATAACTAACGTAATCCATTGCCCCATTTTGCGAAGTGCCACAGACGAACGGCCAGTCGACGAACCGCCCCCAACAGAAGATACCATCCAAGCCAAGATTCTTGGAGGAAGAATTGGCCAAATTCAGTGTAACATCAGGACTAACCCATCTCATAACACACAAGATTTATATGACTGATGATTGAACAGTCAAGATACGTTACCAGCAACGTAATCCAGCCATGCAATCAGTTATACACGCCGAGGTCGACAAATTATTGGCAAAGGACCTAATCGATCCATCTCATAGCGCATACTCATTCCCTGCCGTACCAATAAAGAAGAAGAACGGAACATGGAGGCTTTGCATCGATTACCGCCAGTTAAATAAACGTGCCGAGCAAGATGCCTACCCCTTGCCCAAGATCTCACAAATCTTGGATTTACTAAAGGAAGCTAACTACATCACCAGCCTCGACTTAGAGAAAGGATATTGGCAAGTGCCCATGGACAACGACAGCCGAAAATATACCGCCTTTACCATCCCCGGAAAAGGCTTATACCAGTAAAAAGTGATGCCATTTAGTCTTCATACAGCACCAGCAACCTTTCAACGACTGTTTGATCGAGTTATTGGTATAGACCTGGAACCCAGAGCAATTGCCTAACTGGATGATATTATCGTGATAGGCCGAACATTAGAGGAACACATGGAAAACTTGCGCGAAGTATTTCAACGGCTACGGAATGCAAACCTAAAAATCAACACCCAGAAGTGCGAATTTTTCAAGAATGAACTCGAATATTTAGGGCATATCGTCACTGACCAAGAAATCAAAACCGACCCGGACAAGGTGGCAGCAATATCCAACCTCAATCCACCACAAAACGTACGTGAAGAAGTTTTTTGGGCATCACATCTTGGTATAGTTTCGTTCCAAATTTTGCAAACATCGCACAACCGCTGACGGCCTTATTAAAAAAGGGAAGGCACTGGATATGTTCTCCAGTGTGATGTTTGTCAACGGTACAAAGTAAGCCAACAGCGGCCCACAGTTCAAATGTTAACACAAATTCCAGACGAACCATGGTCAATATTATGCACAGACTTCATCGGACCTTTACCCAAGTCAACGCACGTTATCACTAGTATTGGTAAATAATTTTTTTAAATGGGCCGAATTGTTCCCCATGAAGAAAGCTACAGCCGACGGAGTAATCAAAGCCATGAGAACAAATATAATTGCAAGATTTGGGGTACCCAAAGTTCTAGTGTCAGATAATGAAACCAACTCACTAGCAAAACGATGCAACAATACTTAAGGAAGATAGGAGTTAAGCATCAAACCACGGCCCCATACGCCCCACATGAGAACCCTACCGAGAGGGTTATCCGCACTCTAAAAACAATAATGGCTCAACACACTGATAACAACCACCGAAGGTTTGCACGATAACTTACCCAAAATAACTCTAGCACTAAATTCTAGTGTCTCCGACTCCACAAACCTATCAACGGCATGCATTGTATATGGACACGACCTAGGTTTAGCAGGCACCCTGTACGACGAAGTAACCACTGACACAGGCACACAAACAATCAGCAGAAAGGACAAGGCGAAGATTTTAAGTGAGATATGGGAACTAGTGCGGAATAGTCTGGCCAAAGTATCCAAGGATCAAAGTCGGCATTATAACTTAAGAAGACGCCAATGGAAACCAAAGGTTGGTGACCAAGTACTAGTACGCCAACACCCCCTATCAAAGGCAAACGAATACTTTGCAGCAAAACTGGCACCAAAATTTACCGGGCCGTTTACGGTAATAAGATTGCCCTCATCTGTGATTGCAGAAATAGAAAACTTTGATCAACGCCGAACGGCTCACGTGAAAGATCTCAAACCATATATTGAAGCTCATTTTGAAGACTCCGAAGGGTTGACCGGTCAACCAAAATAATACTAATAAAATCTTGTTTTTCTCTTTCTCTATTTAGAACAAAAATCACTAAAATATTAATAATTTAAAAATAAAAAAAATCAAGGAATATAAAAATTCAAACTTTAAAGAAAACCCAGTATTAATCCAGACGATGAAAAATTCCGACGCACCAGTAGCCGCTGTAGAGAGAGTCTACAAACCAAAATAAACAGCATGCGACAGGCTATTTTCTTAAATAGCCCACCTACAACTTCACGGGGTTACCATTGTAGCTAGGCCCGTAGAAGTGGAGCTAAATTCAATGTGAAAAACACCAGGCGTATGGTACACAAACTTAAGTCGCCAATTTGTGAGCCAACTGTGCGTAAGCGGGGTCGTACCAAGTTCCTAATGGCGCTTCCTCGCAAACCAGAGGCCGAATTTATACATGGGTCATCCTTACCTCAAGAGAGATGTGCGATATTACGGATAACTTCCCCGAACAAAGTTCACGCTCAAGAAGACACGGTCAAAACCACAGAGTCAACCAACCTCCATGCCATTACTAAAGAAGCCGATGCTCATATCATCCCCGAGGATCTGAACACATCAGAAGAATTTCTCGCCTGGGACGAATTATTTGGCCCACCCGACACTCCAGCGAAGACATCAAACATTCCAGAAATCAGACGGCGAACAATTACCATCACGCATGCCTAACGCAGGTGCGTTGAACACGGAGTGCGAAGTAGATCAGGAATTCTCTCAACATCACCCACCACCAAAATTTTCAAGCCGTCACATATTTACTCCCCAAGCCGCTTAACACTACCTCCACCGTCAGACTAAGTCCGGGAAACCGCATCAAAATCAACCCATGATGAAGCGACACAAACCTCCTATAGGGTATTCAGTCCAGCATCTATCGCGCCTGCTCGACCGAATTGACAAGATAATGGCTCCAACAAGAGAGTGCCAACCAACACACACTAAAACACGAGATGCGGGAGCTCAAACTCAGCCAGGAAGCAGCCCAACGTCCAGCCAACCAGTAATACTATTCCGCCGTCACTCCGTCCACACATGTCATTTTCAGTCCACTGTTACGAGATAATGAGTTACCAATCCGAGGGGTCCTCACAAGCCCATGAAATGCAAGTTCCCTAAGCTCCGAGTCGCCCAAAATACCGAAATTTATACAGACAGAACCTGTCACCAGCTCCTCATGTATGCGTGGTCAACGCAGTAGACCCAAACCATCGCGGAAGTTTAACCCGCCCCAGCCATGCCAAGTCACCAGAGCCAAACCATGGACACCTCCTTTTTGAGTGCAAGCTTACAAGCTGTACCCCATGGGTTATGTTTCAACTCATCTAATAATTTGTTGAAACTTTCGCGCTTACCCTTCCTGATTGCTAGCTTCAGGCATTTTTTCCTGTATTTGAGTACATGTCTGTGGAACTCATTTTCAGGTTGGTCCCGACTTCTTGCTCTCCTTGCCCTATTATAGTCTAAGCGCAACTGCGCTATTTCAATGTTCCACCAATAGACAGGGTTGCGTTTATTTAACCTTTTTTTTTCTTGGCATAGATGCATCGCACGCATTTTTAATTCCTCTCATCAGTTGTTCAGTCATCTCTTCTGCATTGGCACTGACATTTACGTCACTAAGCATTATTTTAAAAACCTCCACATTTAGGTCAGTAATTTTCCAAGCAGGCCAATTACTGATAGATCTATTTCAGGTCATAGGCAAGTTTATATAAATTATTACAGCTTTATGATCGCTATATGTAAAAACATCCGATATTCTTCAGTTGGCTCTTCTGGCAATGGGCTGGCAAAGGCAATGTCTATTACCGATCCACGGCCATACCTTTCAAAGGTATTTTCATTACCTCTATTCAGTAAGACTAGATCAAGCTGGGAAAAAGATTCGAGGATACTCTGTGCTCTTTCATTAGTCCTGCGGGACCCCCATTCAACAGCCCAAGCGTTAAAGTCGCCTGCAACTAAAACTCTACTTTTATCAAAAAGGTTTCCAGCCAATTGGTCCATTGACTTAAACTCACTGAGTGTAAGCCGTGGAGCCAGCTGTATATGAATATGCTAGAGACATTTATTCCCACCATCCCATTTCCGATGATAGTTGGCCTTTGCAAAGGAGTGTCCTTAACAACCCAAGCCGCAACTGAATTAGTAGCATCCGATAACTATCTAGGATACTGAGGGGGTCTATATGGCTCGCTTAATAACGCGACGTCAACGTTAAGTTCCCTAACTGTTTGGAATAAGAGCTCTTGAGTAGCTTTACAATGATTTAGATTTCTTTGGAGAACTCTCATTCTTTTGGAGAAATTTTCTCGCGGATACCACTGATCACCCAGCCTATACGCAACTTACCCATGTCTAAAAGTCTTCTTCCCAGGTTAGCACTGTGGCGGTCTGAGTGCCACGCAGTGACTTCATTGCCAAACTTCCCACTGTGCTTTGTTTGAACCTTCATTGTATGGGCAAGTGTCTGTGCGTCCAAACGTCTGCACAACCTATTTTCTGTACAGATATTTGTCTGCACGTCCAATGTATGTCAGTGTATTGGCAAATGCCCGAATTTTGAGTGCTTAGGCAAAAATCTGTACTCCCAGTGTATGGGCAAACCTTTTTTTTTTTTTTTTTTTTTTGATGACGGAGGGGGGAAAACCCTTTATGAGTACCCCGTGCAGCACGGGGTTATGTGGGAGTCTTCGCTCATACCACGTTGGTGCATGTGGTTATGCGGGACTCACCCTGGCGACCTACCCACTAAAAAACCCCACTCCGCAGACTTATCCTCCCTATGGTACCACCTTACAGTATTACTTCACAGGGAGGAAAGGGCACAGCCCTACCTACGCTTGTCTTTCAACGAGTTCTTATTTATTTTTAGCCCTATTTCACGGGGCCTCTGCGTGATTCCTTTCCCTTTCTAAGGTCCTGAGGCAGCTGACTAAGTTATTAGCAAATTTATTGATGATGTCCCACATCTGGGGGCATTGCAGCATAAAACTAATAATGTTATATGGTGACAAATTGTCACCTACCACCCGCTCAACCTCCAGACGCTGTCCGGCAAATCTTGGACACACGAAGAACACATGCTCCGCGTCCTCCAACACATCACATACTGGACAGTAGGGGTCCTCAGCATGCCTGAATCGATGCAGATATGCCTTGAAGCAACCATGGCCACTCAATAACTGTGTTAGGTAGAAATTTACCTCCCCATGTTTTCTGTTCACCCAAGGCTCCAGCCGCGGTATCAACTTATACGTCCATCGTCCTTTAGCTGACGTATTCCACTTGTTCTGCCATTCCAGCATAGATACCTGCCTAACTGAAGCATAAGTGGATCTACGTCTCGGGCGGGGGTAGTGCTGAATCCGCCATTTTTCGTTTACCAACAGAGCAATAGGCACCATTCCTGCGATGACGCACGCCGCCTCATCCGAGACTCTACGGAAGGCGGCACATACTCTTAGGCATCCCAGTCTGTAAGCTGGTTCAATTAGTCTACGATAGGATTTAAACTTCATAGTATCAGCCCATATACATGCCGCATATAATATTATGCTCTTTACGAGAGAACTTTCCTCCTAAGTTGTTTAGGGCCTTTGGTATTAGGCATAATCCTTGCCAGTGACGTGATAGCGTTACCCGCCTTTTTTTGCATGTATTCCAAATGCTTAAAGGATAGTCTGTCATCGATCATCACCCCGAGATAACGTACGTATCTGACGGACTCGATTCTAAAGTCACCTACTCGTATCGTAGCCGTTTCTGCTCTTTTCCGGCTAGAGATTAGCACTGCCTCTGTCTTATGGTCGGCTAGGCTTAATCCAGCAGACTCGAGCCAGTGTTGTGCTAGTCTAATGGACTCGTTAGCTGCATTTTCTAAATCGCTGATGTGTTTGCCTACCACTACAAGGGGCACATCATCTGCAAAACCGATGATCTTGACATTCCCAGGAGTACCAAGCTGCATTATGCCGTCATATATAACATTCCAGAGCAGTGGTCCTAATACAGATCCTTATGGGACGCCACCAGTTATCTGATACGACCTTCTACCCGCATCTGTATCAAAGATTAATAATCTGTGACTTAAGTAGCTATCCACCAGAGCAAGCAAATAGGGGGATATATTAAGACTGCGCAGGACCTCACGTATTGTGTCCCATTTTGCCGTATTGAATGCATTCTTAACGTCAAGGGTAACGACGAGGCAGTATTCTTTTTTGCCGTGCCTCCATCTACGACCTTCAATCGCATTGGCTGCAGTCTTGACCACACACTCTATTGCATCTATTGTAGATCTGTGCTTCCTGAAGCCAAATTGGTTTTCAGAGATACCACCACGGTTCTCAATCTCAGTTTCCAGTCCAGACTTAATAATCTTCTCTAAAAGCTTCCCCGTTGAGTCTATCAAGCTGATAGGCCTATATGCTGAAGGGTCTGCACCCGGGTTGCTCTTCTTGGGAAGAAGAACAAGTTTTTGTTCTTTCCAGATGGAGGGAAAGACACCATCTTCGAAACAGTTGTTGAAAACCTTTGCAAAAACATGTGGTATAGCTTGAACAGCTATTTTTAGAGCCCTATTAGGAATCCCATCAGGTCCAGGCGCCTTCGCTGTTCCAAGGGAGTCAACCGTTCGTTTTCTGTGATCACGTCAAAACCAATATCAGCTGGGTTGTATGCTTGTACGCCAATCCCCATGTTTCTCTCTGGAAATAGAGTTTTGACAATATTCCGTAGGATCACCGGATCAGACGGCGGGGGCTCCAAGTAACATCTTAGCCTTTTAAAGACCAATTTGTAGCCTGTACCCCAAGGATTCTGATTTAATTGCTTTATGGTCGCTAAATGTAAATGTGTCGCATAGTTGCCAATGTATTAGAGGAACTAAACCACTACTTGCGTAGGAAATATCTATAATAGAACTACGTCCGTTTCTTTCAAAGGTAGCATGATTACCGACATTAAGCAAGGTTAGATCCAGTTGGGCAAATGACTCAAGGAGGACTCTTCCCCGTTCATTTGTTCTGGCAGATCCCCACTCAAGCGCCCAGGCATTAAAGTCACCAGCGATAATTACCTGGCTTCTCCCTTCTCACTCGCGTGATTTACTAACAGACTTATGTTAGAAGAAAACTCATCGATGGTAAGCCTAGGAGGAAAGTAACAACTATAAAGAGAGATATTAGCCACTTTAACCCAGACGACGCCATCTGCAATGACACTCGAGTATTGCACTGGCGTATTACCAGTTATCCAAATAGCTGCTGAGTTGTTCGCGTCTGTAAACCAGCCCGCAGACATAGGCCTTCTATAAGGCTCACTAACTAAAACTGCATCCGCTCCTAACTCCCTTATTGTTTGCGTCAGCAGATCCTGAGCCGCTTCACAATGGTTAAGGTTAACTTGTATTAATCGCATTTCCAAGTTGAAAGTGCTTTCCTAAAAACGGGACACCGTCCACTCCCCGCAGCATGTTTGGCATCGACGTTGGAGTTGTCCTTGCATAACATGCATAGGGGTTCCTTATCACAATTTTTTGCAATGTGTCCTTCATTGCCACAACGGCGACATAATTTCGACCGGTCGCTGCTGCTTTTGCAGAATCTGGCAGTGTGTCCGAACTCTAGGCATTTAAAGCATTTTTTCAATATTTTTTGAGCCCTAATGCGGCAGATTACCCACCCAATCCGTATTTTTCCCATTTCCAGCAGTTTTTTCGCCATATCTGCAGGGGTTCTAAGGGAAGCAGTCTGTGTGCTACCATACGCCTTGCGAATGTGTAATATTTCGCATATATTTTGTGCCTGATTTCCACAATGTGGATTTAAAGCCTCGATTATATCGTTGGATGTTGTAATTTCATCTAGGTCTTTTATCTCGACCACATGTCTCTCTGTGAGACTTTTGACGCTCGCCTGTTCTCCCAGCGAGCTGCTTATAATGTCCTTAATTTTTTGCGAATTGTCTCCGTTGTCTTTCAGCTGGAGCAGCAAATCACCTTTCTGGGTCCTCCTAATTTTAGTGACGCTTTGACCTACGTCTGTCAACTTTGGATCCGACTTGACTTTCCGTAGAATCTCGGCATACGTTAGTTGGCCTTTTGTCTCAATTATTATTGCGTCTGGCCTTGCTTTGCTGGGTTTTGGCGGCTTTTTGTTTGGTTTACCGACCACTTTAACCCATGAATCTGCCTCTGGGTTCGCCTTTTTTCCCACTTGTTTTTGTTTGGGTGGGTCAACACAGTTCTGTTTACTTTTTTTGTTTAGCTGCGGTTCAGGAACGGAATTCTCGGTCCTGCCTCTTTTTTGTCCTCTGGTTTTATTTAACAGGGGTGAGGTTTGGGTAAAGGAATCACTCCCAATTCTTCTAGACTTGTGCTGCTTGGACGCTTTGTCGTGTAACAAGACAATAGAGTCCACTAAGTCCCGCATGGGTTGGTGAATGGATCGTCTGCCTCCACCCATCATTTCCACGAGATCCTTAATTTTTTGGCCCAAGAGCACGAAGGGGTCACTACTAGTTGTATCGCTTTCTTCACATGCCCTGCTAAGACACGGAGGAGAGGACTGTGGCCTTGCCTGTTCACGGTCGACTCCTAACTTTACAGGAGAACGCGCTGTGCGCTCACTTTTTTTGAACGGCTCTTTTTCCTTGGGTTTAATCGTTCCCGCCGATGGATTTGGCGAGTCAGGCGCTTGTTTATCCCCTGCTCCACGGGGTGGTGTGCGCCCTATACCCATCCTATGCCAAGTGTTACTCAAAATATATATAATATGTATGCACGCTCAGCATGCACAAATGCATGCAATGCATGCAATGAATCTGTTAGCGCCTTTAGTATGATTTTTAAAATTCTTCTTCTACTTTGCCGAGGGAGATGAATATATTTAGTGAAGTGAAATAAAGCACAAGATAATGAGAAGAAAAGAATATTACTGTATAATAGATAAATGTTTGTAGCAATGTCTGTATGTATGTTATTGAAAGAAATTTATGTGTTCGTGTGTATGTATATTTGTATGTACAGTATGAAAAGAAGAACTTGAGTTAATATTTAATTGTGTATTTTATATGATTGTAAAGTGATTTTGACAAAGTAGATGTTTGTACTTATCCCAAAAGATGTCCAGAGCATACACCTATCTGTTCCGGTGCGGGAAAAGGGATAGATTCCCACAACCCAGTGAGAGGTGTCTCATAGGTGTGTTTAATAAAAGCTAGTCACTGCTAATAAAACACTATCTTTAAAGATAAGTAACACAATAGAGCACAGTAAAGAGTTGGTAGTACTTAGATGTGCAACTTTTGAACAAAATAACTAGGTAAAAAAGCAAAGAAATAATATTTTTTAAATTTCTTAGCAGCACAAAGGAATTTTGTCACTTTTCACCACCAAGCAATCGATGTACATGTATGGTCAAATGTCAGTACGCCCAATGTATTGGCAAATATCTTTACCCCCAGTATATGGGCAAATGTCTGTACGTCCAATATATGGGCAAATGCTTGTGCGTCCATTGTATGGATAAATATCACTACGCCCAGTGTATTGGCAAATGCCCGAATCTTGAGTGTTTAGGCAAAAATCTGTACTCCCAGTGTAAGGGCAAATGTCTGTACAACCTGTGAAACTGTACGTCCAATCTATGAGCAAATGTTTGTACGTCCAATGTATGGGAAAATGTCTTTATGCCCAGTGTATGGGTAAATTTCTGTACATTTATAGGCATATGTCTGTACGTCCGGTGTATGGGCAAAAGTATGTACGCCCAGTGTATTGGCATATGCCTGAACATTCAGTGTATGGGCAAATGTCTGTACGTCCATATGTCGGTAAATCCTGTGAAAATGTCTGTACGGCCAAATGCCTTTAATCCTGTGAAAATGTCTGTGTGTCCTATGTATAGACAAATGCCTGTACGTCTAATTTATAGGCAAATTTCTGTACGTCTAATGTATGGGCAAATGTGTGTGCGTCCAATGTATAAATAAATGTCTGTACGTCCAGAACATGGCAGTACATCCAGTGAAAATGTCTGTACGTCCAATGTATGGACAAATGCCTGTACGACTAATATATGGGCAAATGTGTGTGCGTCCCTTGTATGGACAAATGTCAGTACGCCCAATGTATAGGCAAATATCTTTACCCCCAGTATATGAGCAAATGTCTGTACGTCCAATATATGGGCAAATGCTTATGCGTCCAATGTATGGATAAATATCACTACGCCCAGTGTATTGGCAAATGCCCGAATCTTGAGTGTTTAGGCAAAAATCTATACTCCCAGTGTAAGGGCAAATGTCTGTACGTCCAAATGTCTGTAGAACCTGTGAAAATGTCTGTACGACCCATGTATGGGCAAATGTTTGTACGTCTAATGTATGGGCAAATGTCTGTACGTTCAATGTATGGACAAATGTCCGTACGCCCAATGTATTGGCAAATATCTTTACCCCCAGTATATGGGCACATGTCTGTACGTCCAATGTATGGGCAAATGCTTGTGCGTCCAATGTATGGATAAATATCACTACGCCCAGTGTATTGGCGAATTCTCGAATCTTGAGTGTTCAGGCAAAAATCTGTACTCCCAGTGTAAGGGGAAATGTCTGTACAACCTGTGAAACTGTACGTCCAATCTATGGGCAAATGTTTGTACGTCTAATATATGGGAAAACGTCTTTATCCCCAGTGTATGGGTAAATTTCTGTACATTTATAGGCATATGTCTATACGTCTGGTGTATAGGCAAAGGTATGTACGCCGAGTGTATTGGCATATGTCTGAACATTCAGTGTATGGGCAAATGTCTGTATGTCTATATGTCGGTACAATCTGTGAAAATGTCTGTACGTCCGAATGTCTTTAATCCTGTGAAAATGTCTGTGCGTCCTATGTATAGACAAATGCCTGTACGTCTAATGTATGGGCAAATTTCTGTACGTCTAATGTATGGGCAAATGTGTGTGCGTCCAATGTATGGATAAATACCACCACGCCTAGTGTATTGGCAAATGCCCGAATCTTGAGTGTTTAGGCAAAAATCTGTACTCCCAGTGTAAGGGCAAATCTCTGTACGTCCGAATGTCTGTACAACCTGTGAAAATATCTGTACGTCCAATGTATGGGCAAATGTTTGTACGTCTAATGTATGGGAAAATGTCTTTATGCCCAATGTATAGACAAATGTCTGCACGTCCAATGTATGGGGAAATGTCTGTACGTTCAATGTACGGGCAAATCCCTGTACATCCAATATATGGGCAAATGTTTGTACGTCTAATGTATGGGAAAATATCTTTAGCAACGAGACGAATAACTGTCCGTTAGTTAAAAGCGAGTCATTGACCTTCGAAGTGACGCAGTTAAAAATTTTGTATATAACAGTTGAAAGGGGAAATAAATACATAAGAGAACAAAGTAAAGCATCACGCTATAAGCGTGTAACGAGATTTTTCTTACGCTGGGGTTAAGCCGTTGGCGTAGGGTATCTCGCCCATTTATTTATTTTTAAAATGCGAAACGTTTAATGAATTTTTTTAGCTTTATTGTTCTTATGTAGGTGCTCAAATGTGCAATTATATAATATCTATTTCAATTTAATATTATTCTATTTACCTTACCGTCCTGGCCACACTCGCTGCTTCGCTACAGGCTGTACGCCCTTTCTAACGCATCTATTACGCAACTATACAGACGCTACGCCCTGTACCCTGAATCTCACACTGTAAGAGTACAGATTTGCCTCCTGTACACCCCAAATATCCTCACTTTAATTGTACAGACGTTATGTCCTAAACCCTAAATCACTCGCTGTAAGTATACAGACTCGCGTCCTGTACACTCTAAATATTATCACTTTAATTGTACAGACGTTATGTCCTGTACCCTAGATCACTCGCTGTAAGTGTACAGACTTGTGTCCTGTACTCCCTAAACATCCTCACTATAATTGTACAGAAGTTATGACCTGTACACTAAATCACACACACAAGTGTACAGACATTCGTCTTGTATACTAATATTTCTTCAAATGTTTTAATACTTATAGCTGAACGATTTACTTTGCGTCTACTCACCTCGACAGCTAATCAGAAAAGAAATCGAGCAAAGTGCTAACATTTCTAAACTCGATATTTCTCGTTGGAAATATTAAAATCGTATCCCGATAGTCTTCGGTCGGTACACGATGACGTGGCAGCGAGTGGTAGCCAGATCTATAACATTATTTTACCACTAAGTTTTCTATCATATACGTAATATATATATTACACTTATTACTTAGTTGAAGAGGAAAACGAGCGACGACTTTCCTCGTCACACGTCCTCCCCCTTTCGGATAACAAACATTTGCTATTTGAATTTTTTTTTCTACTTTGAGGTTATAATAACGCAATTGAAATGTGATTTGAAAAAAAAAAACAATGGTAATTATTAGAAACATTAGGAAAAAGAAGAAAATCATGTGATGCAGCATATGGACAGAATCATTGGTATACAGTGGCGACCCTCAGACCTGGTAGATAAGCACCTTTGGGGCTATGGCCACTCTGAATGTACCCTCCTTGAGGAGGGTACTCTGAATGTACTCTCCTTGAGGAGGTAGCGGTGTTTATATCTCCGACCCGTTGGCAGCTGCTCGAGAAGCTCCTCTACCTGTGGCACCAGTTGCCATAATACCCCCGGTAATATTCCTGCTACAAGTCAGTTGTGGAAAACTACAACGGGGCGTTCCGTATGTCTGGAGTCTCGTTGGTTGAAGGAACATTGAGAAAAAGAACATTTCGGTCGCTGCCGATCTCGCTGGCGCTGATTATAGGGAAAAGTGTGTGCTGGATATGACTTCTGGTGTGGTTGGATACGATTACAATGCGGATGATGTGACGACCGGTGAAATTATAGAGGTTGTCGCTTACCCGGTTTCTGCACATGCTGGTGCTGCTGGTGGTGGTTATGCTGTGCTTGATGTTTGCCCACGTCTCCTCCAGCAGTCTTGGGTGGAGTGCTGATGGACTAACTAGTAAGGACGTAGCATGATCCTGAATTTCAGTCTACGTCTCATGTTACCAAATTGTACCGTACATGTAAGCACTTGCATTATGCTGCGGCGTGAACCATCGGCAAGTGTTATTTCTATTTCTGCGCTCTCTTGTATGTCAGCATAACCAAGTTGACGTGCGTAAGCTTCGCTAAGAAAACCACTTGTCGCTCCGGTGTCGACAATAGCCATGACTTCGACGTCATTAACGAGAACTGTGGCGGTTAACCGACCTTCCATGATTTAAGATCGCCTTTGGGCCGTAGAGGGTTGTTTTGGGAACTCGGCCATTGGCGTTTCCTTGTTGTTGTTGACGGCGACAACAATCGTATGTGCGGACGCACATTCGTCCGTAATCCCAACAAAACAGTTGTCGGGGATTTTTACAATTTCAGGCGATCACCCGCACAGCGGTGGAATACTGTCTGGGGATTACACTTATTATTCGGGCGATCATTCGCCAGCCTAAGAGGTGGCATTCACTAAGTTACGTCTGGAATGCACTCGTAATCCCCCGCCATTTTGGCCTGTATGTCCAGGACAAAGTCCTTAAATGGTTCTCGCGGCCGTTGTTTCCGTGCCCTGACCTCATCTTACACCCTCCAAAAATACCTCGGACGTAAAAAAAACTTTAAGAAATTCTCTTTGAAGTGGTCCCAGTTGTCCCAGTGCGCATTGTTGCTTCTGTACCATATCAGCGCTTTATCGCGCAAAAATTGGGGCATGACCGCTGGTAACATTGAAAGTTCTATGACATACGTTTCGGCCATTTCCTCAACATGTTCAATAAATTCGATTCGTTTGGCCCGCCGCCAAAAATAATTCCCCATTTCCTCATCGTTTCCATGACCTCGCGTTTATGCGCCTCCGAGCGTTTTGTGTCAACCAATCGGGTATTTCTAGAAGTATTCGCTGGTGGTACCACTACCTTAATTGTATTAGTATCTTCTTCCCCTGAATCGGAGAAAGATACTTTACTAGAAGAGGCCCTATTGGAGGATGGTTTTGTTCCCTCGTGGTGCGCCTGCAACGTAGGGAGTACTTTTAACTCCTCGTTGCCGTAACTCTTCCAAGGTGCCTGAAGAGACGATGCCGAATTCCCTCAGATATTCCGCGAGTTCTTCTTTGCGTAGTGGATGGTGATCCGGAATTCCGAGTTGGCCATTTTATATGGGGGAATAAAAAAAATATTTTATAATATCAAAGTACTCACGTGTTGTTGTTTGTTTTGTTTGTTTGTGTGGCTATTATTTTTGGCAGTGTTCGGTTTTTTTCTCTTTAAACTTTTCAACGTCCTTCACTTAGTTAATTTATCACCTTTTTAATTATTTTGTGCAATCAATTGTTGCTTTTTTTATGTAATAATAAATGTTTGTTAAAAATTTATGAAAAATTTCTTCCTTTATTCTTTGACACCCTGGTTCTTTAATATTTTCCGGATCTTTCGGTTGTTATTATTTTGTTTATTTAATTTTAAATTTCATTTTTCTTTATTTATAATATAAAGTTTTTTTTATTTTTCTTTTCGTAATTTCACTTTCCTTTGTATTCTGTTATTTAACGCACTGTTTGGTTGTGTGTTTTTTTCACTCCATTCTATTCTTTATCACAGTGTTCACATCTTCCACCTCTTCTTATTTTTCTCTGCTACGTCGCACGGTTTGTTGTTTTCTTTTTTTTTATTGTTTCAGTTTTATTTTTTTAATTTTTTTATTTATTAAACAATATTAAGTTTTTTTTTATATTTGTACCCACAAATCAATGTCTCTATAATTTAATTTAGTATTCGTTTTGTATGTTAATCCTTACGCCTTTTCTACCGAAAGTCCTTCCTTTATTTTACACTTTATTTATTGTTTTATTGGTTTATATATTGTTTGTACACTCGTGTCACAGAGATTTTTTCTTTTTTTTTTTTTATATTTAATTTTTTTTTCTTGCTCACAAGCGCCAAACGAGAAAAAACACATACACTTTTTAATCTTATGTTATGTTAATATTATTGTTCATGTTAATGACAATCTTACTTTATATCTTTTTTTAGACAATAAGCAAAAAAACGTTTCTCTTGGGCCGAGCGTCCCTGTTCAGGCGCCAATGTAACGAGATATTTCTTACGCTGGGGTTAAGCCGTCGGCGTAGGTTATAGTTAAAGGAACTTGCGACGCTTCCATGCCTAGATGGAAGAGGAATGGACGCAATTTCCCGTGCTACTGGTGGAATGACGAAATGAAGTCTTTAAGAGCAAAATGCCTGAAGGCTAGAAGAAAAACGCAGAGGTCAAGAAACAGACCATTGTTTAGAGAACACCTTAACCAAAAGGGAAAAGCTTTGCAATCGGCAATAAAAGCTAGTAAAAGGTTTTGCTTTTAACAGATTTGCGTTGAGGGGAACAGCTTACAGAGTAGTTACCAAAACTCACTAAGGGTAGCCCCCAACCAACGGACCCTGTGGCTTTAAGGAGTATAATCAACACATTGCTTCCCGCAAGGCCGGCAGGACCAGAAATAACCGTGGATCTTTCTGAAGAAGAATTTCCATCCATCGACCAAGAACAGCTCAAAACAGCCACAAACAATATTGCCGATTATAAAGCACCAGGGCCCGATGTCATCCCAAATAAAGCCCTGAAGGTTATGATCGAGGATAGACCCGACTTATTTGTCGAAACCTACCAAAAGTGCCTGGAGGATGGTACGTTTTCAAAATGCTGGAAACAACAAACTCTAGTGCTAATACCGAAAGGTAAACCTGAACCCGGAATCGTGCAGGCATATCGCCCTATATGCTTGCTGGATACTCTAGGAAAGATACTAGAGAAAATCATATATAACCGACTACTACCGTTAATGGAGGAATCAGGAGTCTTGTCTGAACAGCAGTTTGGCTTTAGGAAAGGCAGATCTACAATCGATGCTCTGGAATTAGTTGCCAACATAGCGAAAAAAGCTACTGATCGAAAACGATGGAAGGGAGGCGCCAAAGAGTATTGCTCCGTGGTAACTCTTGTCATCAAAAACTAATACACGTACAAGTGGACAACGTTACCATAACCACATACTTGCTGCATGTGACAAAACCACAAAGCTACAATCAGCTTTATCTAGAATGCTACCCAACGTAGGCGGACCCAAGAAGAAGAATCAAGCAACTGAAACAAAAAGTATGCTCCGTACAAAGGATAAGCTTTCTACGAACAATCTGCGGCTTCCGAACAATTTCTGAATACGCAGCAAATGTCATAGCTGGATCCATACCATGGGACATCTTAACAGACGAAATGAGGCGTATTTTTATGAGGAACCTGCGAAGGTCATAAAAAAGGAGGAACGGCTAATTTCCCTAAATCAATGGCAGATTAGGACTCATCAACAAAACGAAGGTGGACCTACAAATTGATACCATGTATCGATACATGGATCAAAAGAAAAAATTTGGCAATAAGGAGAGAAAGAGAGAAAGAGTTTCAACAGTGTCAATATTAATTAAATTAAATTAAATTAAATTGGTTACTACCTATTAAATAAAATATACTTACTAAAAACTTCTATTCGTTTATGATATATCTGTGGATTATATAAAAGTACACATAAATGAGGAAAATTCATAGAAATATAAAAACTAAAAAATTAACTTCACTCACAATGAGTGAATGTCAAAAGTGCCGTAACCTCATACGAGGGGAGAGTGGCGTTAGATATGCTGGAGTATGTGGGAAATGTTACCATTCCCCAGCTAAATGTTGTGGAATTGACCAATATTTATTGAATGACATGAATTCTAATAAATTAGTAAACTTTATATGCGATGATTGCATGATGTATATCCACAATGTAGATCATGTTATTAAAGAACTACAAGGCGCAGTAACAAAAAACAATGTACAGCGAGCGATTAAAAGAAACATTTAAGCATCAAAACAAGTATAAAGAAAGTATGACAGAAATGAAAAATTTAAAAGAATCTATAAAAAATTTAAACACGGCGATGCAAAAGAAACAAGAAATTTATGCTGAAGTACTAGGCAAAACAGTACCTGCCTTGAAAAGGAAAGCGCCAATCATTATAAAACCTAAAAATAAACAAAAAGGAGAAAAAAAAGAAGACTTAAACAAAAACATAAATCCAAAAGACCTAAAAATAAGTAATGTTAAAACTAAGAATAACGGTATTGTAATAGTAGAGAATGATGGAATTGAGGAAAGAGCTAAAATAAAACAAACGATAGAAGAGAAACTTGACAAAGACTATGAAGTAAAAATACCAAATAATATCAACCCATAAATATTAGTAGTTAATATGTCATTTAAACATGATAACGATAAATTGATTTTAAAAATTAAAAAACAAAATTCATTTTTGGTTGATAGCACCCTAAAAGTGATAAAACAATACGAAGTAAAAATAATAATGATAATGTAATGTAAACGAAGTAAAAATAAAAATAATAATGATTCAAAATATCTTAATGCTATAATTGAAACAGACCGTGGTTCATTTCCTAATATATTAGCTTTGTATAGGATAGGAAAAATGTAAAGTCTTTGATGGTGCTGATAACATAATGTGCTTCATATGTAGAGGCTTCAACCATAAAGCTAAAAACTGCAAAAATAATGAAGTATGCCTAAAATGTCATGGTCGGCATTATACAAAAGATTGCTCTGATGAATCTATAAATACCTGTATAAATTGCTTACGAGCCAACAATACACTAGGCTTAGGATTAGATGCAAACCACCATACACAGAGTAAAACATGCCCAGTATTTTTAAACAAACTTAAAGAAAAAAAACGTAAAATTGGATATTAGCAACCAATAAATAAGAAACCAAATTATTAAAAGTGCCTGTACTTAAATATTAACAGTATTTTAGCAAACAAATACGAACTTGAACACGTTATGGCAGATAAAAACCCACATATAGTGTTATGCAGTGAAACATGCGTAACCGAGGAAATAACGGAAGCTGAATTGAAAATTCCATCTTACAGAGCATATCGATGTAATTCTCATAGTCGACATACAGGAGGTGTGACAGCATATATTAGCAAATCTATCGATGTTAATGTAATATATGACAATAACTTCGAAAATAAGTGTTGGTGCTTAATAATAAAGTTAAAAAAATTACAAATCAATTGGCAAATAGCAGTACTATACCACTCGCCAAATGCGAGCCATTCATATTTCCTGGAGCACTTGGAAGATGTCTTATGCGGTTACTTTGATAATGATAACAGTAACATTATCGTAGGTGATTTCAATACAAATTTAATGATGTCTACAACTAACAGTACCAAACTTGAGGATCTATGTAGGAGTTACGATTTAAATCAAATGATGGATTTTCCAACTAAAGTTAGTAATAATAGTGAAACAATGATCGACTTACTATTTTCAAATAAAAATAACATAAAATGTAAAAAACTTGATACGTATGAGGTATCAGATCATGAGACATTTGAGTTTAATTTGGAAATTAAGAGATCAAAAATTAAAAAGTACTCTACTGAAATTGTAGCGTGGACATACTACTCTAAAGATAACCTATTAAATTTTCTAAGACAATATGATATGAATTGGTACAATAGAGACATAAATAGTCAAGTGATGATGATAAACTATGTATTAGAAAATGCTATGGCACTATTAACAATAAAAAAAAACTGTGACAGTCAACTTCACAAATAAATGGTATGACACCGATCTTCTTTTCCTGAATAGACACAAATACCACCTTAAACAAATCGCCAAAATATCAGGAAACTGGCATGAATATAAAAGGATACAAAAACAATATAAAAAATTAATAAAAATAAAGAAAACTACTTATATGGAAAGAAGTATTAAAACTTACCAGCATGATTGCAAGAAAATGTGGAAATGTTTGAAAGAAATAGTAAATCTAAATGCTGAAAAAAAAGTTATAAATTAAATATCAATCAATGAACAAAGAAAAACGGATCATAATCAAATAGCAGAGGAACTAAATATATTTTTCGTAGATAGTATTAAAGAAATTCACGCAAATATAGATCAGATACCTAACGATCTTGTTCTTTATACGTTCCATGATGATACTTTTAAGTTTAAACCTCTAACAACAGATGATATTGTAAACCTGGTAAGGAAGTTTAAATATAAAACGGGTGGTAAAAAATTATTATAAAAAGGTGTGATTAGAGACTCTATCGAATATACAGGTTTCTTCTATATGGATATAATAAACAATTGTTTGCAAAATGGTTATGTTCCTGAAATACATAACTACAATACTAGAAATAGAAATAATTTTGCTTTACCCTTTTTTAGAACGGATAGTGATAGACAACATGTATTTTTTATAAGTATAAAACAATTCAGTGAACTACCGGATGATATTAAAAAATATGAAAATTTTAATTCATTCAAAAGGAAATTATTTGAACATTGCAAAACAATAGGTATAAGCTAATTTTAGTTTAAGTTGAAATTATATGATGTAATAGGCAATAATAATTGGCGTAACCAAATAAATAAATAAAAAGAGATCTCTGCGAGACAAACATTATACAACACAGTTTCTCACTGGTAAGGGCCTATCTCCAAAAGATCGGAAGATTTACGTCTCCTCTTTGTCCATCTTGCGCAGTCGAAGAGACAGTGGAGCACGTATTCTACCATTGCAGTCGTTTTAGAAACGACCTCTTCACAATGCCAAACGTGGAAAACACCCTGGAGTATATGACTGCAAACCCAGGTGGTCAACGATCTAGCTGTATCGATCCTCAAAGAATTGCGGAGTTCAGAACAGCACACTCCCAATTGATAAGTGCGTAATCGCGAATCGTCTTTTGCGAAGTAATATCCTACGACAGTTCCGCAGGAAGGGATGGAAGCGGCATCGCCACACAGGTGTGTGTGTTTTTTTTTTTTTTTTTTTTTTTTTAACGAAGGGGAAAGCATTGAAAACCCAGTCAGTGTGGGACTCTCACCCACTAAAACCCCTTCAACGTCCGACGGCAGGTCTCCTGGGACTACCGTTAAGTATTACGTCAGGAGAACCGTCTGAGCCTCAGCTCAAATCGTATGTATCATGTCAGTCATTCTCTCTCTGTATCTTTAATAGATATCCTATAATAATATAATATAATAATATTATACATATAACAATATAATATAATAATATAATATTCTATACTAATGGAAAATACATAGTTAGTGAGTTTTGCTTTATGGTCAGAGGGTATTTTAGGTTTAGGTTTATGCGGACCCCTACACACCCACCTTCCATTGACCGATCCATTCAGAACCCAGATCCGGGCCGATTCAATCATGTCCGCCTATGTGGCCGTATAAGATTTGTCTAAGCTGCGGGTCGCAATTTTGGAAACATTCTACGTGGTACAGGGATTAAAGGGAACCCTACCGAAAGGTATCCAGTTTGAATCCTACGGTACAGTCGTAAGATATTACTTCGTAGGAGGAGATTTGCCATTACGCAGGTTTTAGTTTCAGGTGTGTGTGTTTTTTTTTTTTTTTTTTTTTTTTTTATAAACGAAGGGGAAAACCCTTTATGGGTACCACAAGGTTAGATGGTCGCAACCTCGTGGTTATGTGGGAGTCATCGGCTTCCCGACATACCCACTAGAAACCCACTTCGCACACTACTACCCTCCTTGCGGAACCACCATACAGTATTACTTCGCAAGAAGGGAGAGGGAACCAGCCCTGGTACTCAGATATACATCAAAAAAGACACAGCCTGGCGCGCTTATTAGGGCCCA
Source organism: Crataerina pallida (assembly GCA_949710015.1). Taxonomy (NCBI): domain Eukaryota; kingdom Metazoa; phylum Arthropoda; class Insecta; order Diptera; family Hippoboscidae; genus Crataerina; species Crataerina pallida. The sequence goes on from OX453289.1 coordinate 20,289,939, forward strand.
GGAGAGCCTCGACAGCTGCCTATCGAGCGATTCAAGGACTATGCCCTAGATCTACTAGATATAATGAGGCACACCTGTATGTCAGAGGACGAGAAGCTCATGCGGATATTTCGTAATGCTCTCCCGGATTACCTACTTTACATAGAGCTTACTGATTTCAGTGACCTCAACCAGTTACTAGAGGTAGCTGGTGACTTCGAATGTATACAAAGTGAAACGCAACGACCGCTACCGCGACGCGAAGCGCATGAATCACCATATTCAAGCCATTACATATCCGGTATATGCATGTTTTCGCTGTGGTGAATTAGGCTATAAATTTCCAGCAGGATACTGCGACGTTGTTCATCGATGAATACCTGAACCTTCAGTGTATATGTCTAAGCCCAGTGTATGGGAAAATGTCGGTATGTCCAATGTATGGGCAAATGTCTGTACGTCCAGTGTATGAGTAAATGTCTGTTCGTATATATATATGAGAAAATGTATAATGTATAAACAAATGTCCGTGCGTCTAGTATATAGGCAAATATCTGCAATGTATGGGCAAATGTCTGTGCGTCCAGTATATGGCTGTACTTGTATATGGGAACATATCTGTGCGTCCATTATATGGGCAAACGTCTCTACGCCTAGTATATTGGCAAATGCCTAAACCTTCAGTGTTTTGGCAAATGTCTGTACGTCCAATTGTCGGTACATCCTGTGAAAATGTCTGTACGTCCGTTGTATTGGCAAATGTTTGTACGTCCAAATGTCTGTATACCCTGTGATAATGTCTTTACGTCCAGTGTATTGGCAAATGCCTGAACCTTCAGTGTATGGGCAAATGTGTGAACGTCCAAATGTCTGTACATTCTGTGAAAATGTCTATACGTCTAGTGTATTGGCAAATGTCTGTACGTCCAAATTCTGTATATCCTGTGAAAATGTGTGTACGTCCAATGTATGGACAAACGCCTGTACGTCCAATGTATATATAGTGTCAGTATAGGGGCAAATGTCTGCACGTCCAGTATATGGCAGTATATTAGAAAATTTCTGTGCGTCCAGTATATGTCTCTACGTCCAATGTATGGGCAAATGTCTGTACGTTTAATGTATGGAAAAATGTCCTTACGCCCAATGTATGGGCAAATATCTGTAAGTCTAATGTATGGGCAAATGTTTGTACGTACAATATATGGTCAAATGACTGTGCGTTCAGTGTATGGGCTAATGTCTCTTCGACCAATGTATGTACGCCTTGTGTATTGGCAAATGCCTGAATCTTCAATGTTAGGGCAAGAGTCTGTAATCCCAGTGTCCATTCATTTATAATAAAGACGCTGGCTCTTTTACTTACTTACAAAACTGCTTAGATTTATTTAGTAATATTTTTGCTTAACAGTTTATATTTGCTTAAGGTGGTGTCTAGGATTGATTAACGCTTTAGGTAGAAGTCGGTAACTCCACTCACATAACTACACTATGCCTTACGTCTTGGGTACTAGAACTAAGATTGTCATTTGCAGCCAGGACTTAGAACAACTATGTTAATAATTACCGTCTCATTAAACAACTCAGAGCACTTGGTATACAACAAAGTATCCTTTTATGACTTTTAGCTATGATCGCACTAGAGATTTACCTTGTGACCTAATGTTCACTCGTAGAGGGTTGGCATTCGAAGAGAGAGATCCTTTGTCGATAACTCTCGACAAACCTCGATTTTGTTAAGCATATTGGAACATTGTGGAAATATTCCAATATGTTTGATGACTTAAAACTGTGATGAGGCAATTTCTCGAAGGGAAAAATGACCATCACACGATCTAAGCATTTGCGTTTTCACCCCACAATCTTATTCGTTTCATCCATTAAACTTCATGGAATACTTTTTTGTTCTTATAATAATTATTAACACGTGAATTACATACACACAATTTTTCTTTTTTTACAATCGTTGCTTCTCCTTTTTTTCTTAAAAAAATCTACCACATGAACTAAATGAATATGTTTTATTTACTTAAAAATTAAAAGAATTTGAAGATGAATTTCAAGTAAACTGAAATAACGTTAAGCTACTCTGTAATAGTTATTAATTTAAGTTAACCCCGGATTAGTCATAGAAAATCATATGTAACAAAAGATCAGATGTAATTGATGCAAGCTCTTTTCAAAGCTCTTATAAACACACAAAAGCTCGGCCACAGGCCTATAAAAAGGCGATCATCGCGAAGCAGAGCAGCTAGTTTTTGATAGCTATTCTGACAGGTAGGTCAAGCAGGGAATTAGGCAACAAGCATTAGGCAAAGCATAGAATTGTGTTAGGCAAGTAAATACCAAGGGTAGGATTAGCATAGGGAAATAAAAAGGGTAAGAGCGAATGATACGTCCTCCTCTACCTCAATAACAGGCAGAGCATAGCGAAAAGTAAAAGGGGCAAGAGCGAGTGATACGTCCTCCTCTACCTCAATAACAGGCAGAGGATAGGGAAAAGTAAAAGGGGCAAGAGCGAGTGATACGTCCTCCTCTACCTCAATAACGGGCAGAGTATAGGGAAAAGCGAAAGGGGCAAGAGCGAGTGATACGTCCTCCTCTACTTCAATACTAGGCAGAGCATAGGGCAAGAAAAGGGGATAAGAGAGAGTTGATACGTCCTCCTCTACTTTAGCATTAGGCAGAGTTATAAAAAAATATAAAGGTACGAGAGAGTGATCCGTCCTCCTCTACCTTAGTGTTAGGAAATCTCACAGAGTTCGAGAGTCGATTTTCCTCCTTTTACACAAATTAAAATATTTTCTCTTATCCATTTTATACTCATTTAACGTAGGGGAAAGTTGATGCGTCCTTTCCCAATAACAATTCACGCTAGTATAGCCATGCACTCTTCAGGTTAGCTTAGACAAACCCACGGATTAATACTCTTGCATCAATTACAAAAAAAAAAGACTTAACTCAGAATTTGAACCATCGCGCGCACTAGCAAGGACATCTGAAACAAGCTCTAGGCATATTCGTGATAAGCTGTTCTCTAGCGTAGACAAAATCCGTCAAAGCTCACCCAAAAACCATTGTTATTATCCAAGTATAGAGTCCATAAGCTAAGGTACAGATCTTAGGTTTAGTCGTCGCATACACCTTTGTTAATCAGGCTAAGATAACCGTCAAACTCTTGTATGTATGAAATATTGAATACAAAGAAAAGGAATTAGTGAATAAATTGTCATCTTTATTTACATTGAAATAAAATATTCTTTGAATCGAACTCTGGACGGCCCTGGGTCTACCCCAACACCCTTCAAATTCTTTACAATATACACAAGCATATTACACACAACAAGTTCCAAAATAATTTTCGTATGGAGCAATCACCTGATTTATTGCAAAACATTTTAAAAATTGAAATCAATTTAAAGAAATCCTCTAGTCGTCCGTACAGACAGGAAACAGGAATTGAAGGAAAATTAGTAGAACTTGAGACTATTAAAGAAAAATTCCAAAAACTAGATCAAGAGAAAATACTTCTGGAACTAAAAGTACAATTTAAAAATACCTACATTAGTCTAAAACAAAATTTTGAAGAACAGTTAAGAAAAATATCTTTCAATATGGAATTGGCAATGAAAACATTGCCCATCTTTTCCGGCAAATTTGAAGAAGTTGAAAATTTCTGCAAATTTGTGGAAATACTGTCTAAAAACCTATCCGAAAATGGTAAAGCAGATTTACTGGAAATTGTTTATCATATCAAATTATCACAAAAAGTGAAATCTGCTATTGGCCTAACACAAACACCAAACACATTAGACACCTCCATTAAAAATACATTTAACAAGTAAAATAACTAAATTCGGCTTTGGCCGAATTTTAAATACCCTCCACCTTATTATAAGCACCGAAGAAATCAAGAACTAATAAGGCTTTCTATTAATTTCACAAATGAAATTTCATATTTTCCATATTCATCTATTTCAGTTTTAAAAGAAACACACAAATATAATTATTATGTTTATAAAAAAATTATATATGCACTTTATTTAAAATTTTGATTAGTTAATTTTTTATGAATCCTTTTTTACTAAACTAAAAAATATACAATACAACATATGAACAATAATGGGTAAATCTATAAAATTCTTATCCTAATATAAATTAACTTATTCCTAAAATAATGCCGTCGTGGTAACTGTGCACCGTATTGTACGTTTTTGCTTCCACCGCCCCACTTAAAACTTTGCCAAATGCCCAGTCTATTTGCGTACATCCAACTGTAGTCGTTTCCGTCTTTTCTAACATAGAGCAAAAGCCCTCATTAATTAAGTTCCTTTCCATTAAACTGCTATTTGTCGCCCTACATATATTAAAATCACCAATAACAAGAAGTTTTTCAAATGTTTCGCCCATAGTATATACAGTACCTACTTCCTCCATGAGTAAATTACTAAATGTTGTTTCGGAAAATGTGGAATTTCTATATAAAGTGATAACGCACATTGTTTTAAAACGGAAAGCTATTATTTGTAAAGTAGCGGACCCAGAACTATAATCTCGCTTGAAGAAAACTTTCGCTTGACTACTCAGGTCGGACTTTATGTAAACTATTATTCCACGCTTTTGTCGAGGAAGGCTATCGGATCCATTAATTCTTGCTAAAGTACAAAATCCTTCAACAGAACAGTCGTCCAACAGAAAAGTCCATGTCTCTACAAGACATAAAACGTCTATATCTCTTATATATCTATCACCGAATAAGTCTTGGTGGTGAGCGTTAAGGCTTTGTATATTTTGGTAATATATTTTTGTGTTTGCGCATACATTAGGTGACGGACATAAAAATCTTTCTGTTCGGAGCCGGTCAAGTTCGACTTTGACAACGTCAGTGTCAGAAAATTGTTTTGGAGGGGTGAAACGTCCAATTATGAACAATCCTGATGCACTAGTAGCTCGACTGCAAGTTACATACATTGCAGCTCTATTTATTCTATCTGCAAGATGGACTACAACTTTGTTGTAAGTAGCTCCCTGACTCTTATGAATCGTCATACCCTCTGCTGGAACTACCGGAAATTGTCTCCTCTCAATATTAATTTGTACGTTACGTCTGTATTGAAATAATCTGTTATGTTTTTCAATAGGAGTCCATAGAGGTTCAGAATTATGAGGCTTTTTTCTTCTTGCCTGAGAGCCAACGTCCCTGTTAGAAAATAGAATCCAAAGTGTCGATACGGCTTCCTGACTTATGTCTACTGCCATTAAAAGTCCTGTTGCACCGTTAACGAGTCCATCGGCAGTGTCAATATTTACTGAAGTCCTTGAGTCTCCGACGTTTTAAAATTCTTAATTGTATTAAAATTGTCTGTTTTTGTTGTTCACTTAGAGAGTCAGCCTTAATAATGTCATAACTTCTAGAAATATGCGCTTCCGTCGATATCTGTGCTAAACGCTGTATATTATATGTGTCAGCTTCCTTATTAGACCAAAATAAATGAATAGCATCCAAAGGGACTTCTGTATGTAAATTCACTGTCCTTGATATAATTAAATCTATGTCTTCAGGATTCATTTGTCCAACTGCCATGTTATTTAATGCAATTGCAAAAGTCCTGCCGTCTCTTTGCCGCATTATTTCGTCTAATTCATAAAAGTCGAACATATCCCAAAGCCCACGTCCTATTATATCTCCATAGGGATTATTTGTATTTGGATTGAAAATCCAACGGTCACCTACAGGTGGAAGTTGTTTTAAATCACCGAAGGCAATAATTGGAATACCACCAAAAGCCTCTGTAGTTTTAAATATTTGTTTTAGTCTTGAGTCCAGGAAACCTAACATTTTAGAACCAACCATCGACACTTCATCTATAATAATAAGTTTTACTTCAATCAGTTTAGCAATAAGTGAATTAACTGTATCGTTACTTAAGGGACGAATTTCTCCGGACGACTGATTTACAGGCAAAGAGAAAAGGGAGTGAAGAGTATATCCTCCAATTCCAGATGCTGCTTTACCCGTTGGTGCACTTAGCAAAACCTTTGGGAGATCTGGATTGGATCCAGGAAGAGAATTAAAGCGTTGTGTTATTGCCTGATATATTGTTTGTATCAAGCGACTTTTATCTACACCCGCGCCACCTCCCACAAATTCATACAGCACTTCTTTTCTATTTATCTTGAACAATATATGTTGGAAATATATCCGTTGCTTTTTATTCAGAGACCTTACGGATATTAACAAATCCTCTACATTTACTAATGGAGGGAGTTTTATTAAACGGACACCTTCACTCTGATCGTCATTTTCTTCTTCGTCTATATTAAGTATATTTATGTCTCTATTAATCTCTGACATAGCCAGAGCTCTGAATTCTTCATCTAATAACTGCGATGCAGCAATGTTGTCTGATCGGGTTGGTTCATTTTCAGAATTGCCATCGTTATCGTTCTGAATTTCCTCTAAAGCGTTTTCTAATTCGTTTACCGAAAATTTTTCCAATTGTTGTTGATTTGTCATTATCAAGTCTTTATGTGAAGAATATGTTTGTTCGTAGTCGTTTTCTAAAATGTCTGTTACTTCATTACGCCACGGAAAATATAACATAACCATTTGTCTGAAATAGTCTGCTCTGGATGTATCCATATTTGATTTTGCAAATCGAAGAATAGCTGAATTCCTTCGTTTATAAATATATCCAAAGTTATTTAAAAGTTATTTAAAAGTTGAGGACCATGTTGGTAATAGTCTAATAAATTACTTCTAAAAATATCAGTCGATTCTGTTGGTAGTCTTTCTAATTCTTGCCTAGATTTTACCATTCGGACTGTCCTATCTGGATGGAATGTATTTATGAAAACATCTGTGTTACTACATTCGGACATATGCATACCTAAAATATTGTAGGATGCTTCTTGAGCGGACACTTCGGACGCGTTTATAAATTTATTGCCAATGTGCTGTAAACGTTGACGGACAGTATAATTCTCTGTACGAATTTCCCTCATTGTCTCCTGCAATAGTCGCGAAACTCCCCTATTTGACTTATTTATATAGTTCACTATATATGATACACAACCGTAAGCGTCCAAAATGTACTGTATGTCCATGTTAGCGCGATGTAACTTCAAAATAGTTGGATTGAAGGCGTTTATAAATATGTCCTTCGGTCGGCGTTTTAAAAATATCTGTGGTTTTTTAATAGAAAACCTTAGGGCAAAAATGTAATCCTCGTAGCTCATATTAATGCGTTCGTCAGACAAAAATTGTTCAAATTGGTCAATACTATAAATATCTGACTCAGATTCCCTAGTATTTAAAAAATTAAATACTTTTTCATAATTAACACGATGTCTTTGAATATTTTCGGATTCTTCGAACAGCGGAAATAGTATTTCTGTTCTTGGCATTGGCGGATGAGGCATTTTGAATCTACAAATCCTTTGTCCCGATATTTCTCTTTGGCATGTATTACTATGCCTATGCATTTGATAATTTATGAAATTTTCTATTCCAGACTCAGACGAGTTTGTACTGATATATTTGTCAAAAAATTCTGTTACCGCAGGGAATGTACGTTCATCTGTCAATGTTATATGCGGTGCGTCTTTTAACCAATATACTCCATGTACATGAGGAGAGCCTCTTTGCTGAAATTCTATTCTCCAATAATACTTTATAACTTTATTAGAGTCAAATACACCACCATCACACTTAAAAAGTTTGTATAAATGACGGACACGTTGATCGAAGTAGCGTGAACATGTAATCGGATCGGACCTTATTAAATTATATTTTTCTTGCGTTGTTAAATTATGAACATCGTTTTCTGATATATCCCGTTTTTCTAAAACTTTCACCAAAATAACAATTAATTCAGACCACTGTGATTCGGCTGCGGACAATGTGATAAAAAAAGTTGGCAATCCAAATTGCCGAATCATTGCCAGAACTTTCTTTTTTTCAGATTCCCAATGAGCGGGTGAAGACCTAAGTTCTTTGAGAATATGATACCCGTCGTCATACTGTACTAAGTTTTGAACAAAATGATCGTCTAACATATTTCGCGCAGTAACAGAATTTTGACGTATCCTTTTCCTTAAGCAGATCGATATACTATCCTTTATGCGCGATAGTTCTAATTTTGTGTACGAATATAAAACTTTGTCTACTCTGGCGCATCGTCTGTCATATCTTCTAACTTCTGATCTTATAACTTTCCCTAGAGTTGTAACTGAACTTCGTTTAATTCCACAATAAATTGTGGGAAAGGACAACTCCTCGGCGTCTTCATCCATAAGTAAGTCTAATGGTCTGTTGCCCTCTGCAGGCGCTATAGAAATCCTACCTAATGGTACATTTTCTATTTGTAAATTGTCTAAAAGGGTCTCCTGTGGATTTAATTCATCTACGTCATCATTGGTTGTGTTATTGTTTAAACAAGTTTGAACTATATTTCTGTCTTCTTCGTTGGCAATAAACGGCATTATCTCATTCGACTGTCTTCTGTTCAGCCATTCATTAGAAATAGAAATGTTGTGCGTCCTATATAAGTCTGTGTTAATTAAATATTCTGCGGCTCTAAATATCTTTGCCGGTCGTATAGCCTCTGTCATAAAACTGAGGTCATATTGGAACCTACGCTTCAAATAAACTTGTATTACTTCTGTCTGATCTTCAGATCTCGGAAGGACGGTTATTGTTCTATCAAGTGAAATCGGTACGTTCACGACTGCACCTCGTATCGCGCACTGTCTGTTATAACCTAAGGACACTGTTCTCATAAACGGTATTCTGGGAGTAACGAATCTCTCTTCAAGAGTTGTCAAGTCCTTTAGTTCGTTTGGTATAGTGGGAAAGTGAAGACCATTGGATAAACATAATGTCGGTATATTACCAGATGGAACTGCAGAATGACATGTTTTGCAAAACGTAGAACGGTCATCTTCGGATGGAAAAATATCAGTCAGGAAGAATACACAACTTAAGTGGACATGTTGACTTGTAACTATTTCTTTAGATAAAAACTTTACTTGTGACGTAAACCACAGTCCACCACAACAAACACAAACACAAGTCGGACCATTCTTTACACTATTGTCATATTCACACAATAGTCGAGATGTGTGTCTTTGGGTTTCACTTAATAAATATTCAATTCTAATGTCAGGTGTCATGGTCTGCATCCTTTGTCTATTCAACAAATTTTGTCGATTGTTAGTTCTGAGCCTATTTACCTCATTAGCACGGTGTGTTCTAGACCGAAGTGTTCTATTAGAGCTAACCTCTCTAGCATGCATTCCACCATCTTCTCTTCTAATTCTTTGTGCTATGGCAAATCTCTGGCGTTCACTCCTTCTATATATTTCATTTCCTCGACGTCGTCTGTGCTGTTCAGTATTAATATGTTGCTCTAAAGCACGCCTTCTATCGTCATCTCTCCTAATCCTTTGTGTTAATACATTCCTCACCCTTTCACTACTCCTATAAACTTCATTTTCGCGATGGCGCCTATGCTGTTCAGTATTAACTAGTTGTTCTCTAGCGCGTCTTCCCTCATCTTGTTTCCATATCGTTTGTGTTAAGGCGTTTCTCAGTCTTTCACTTCTCCTATAAACTTCGTTTTCGCGATGGCGCCTATGCTGTTCAGTATTGACTTGTTGTTCTCTAGCGCGTCTTCCCTCATCTTCTCTCCGTATTGTTTGTGTTAAGGCGTTTCTCAGTCTTTCACTTCTCCTATAAACTTGGTTTTCGCGATGGCGTCTATGCTGTTCAGTATTGACTTGTTGTTCTCTAGCGCGTCGACTCTCATCTTCTCTCCGTATCCTTTGTGTTAAGACATTTCTCAGCCTTTCAATTGTCCTAAACACTTCATGTTCACGATGGCGCCTATGCTGGGCAGTATTAATTTGTTGTTCTCTAGCGCGGGTTCCATCATCTTCCCTCCTATTTCTTTGTGTTAATGCATTTCTCACCATTCCACTCCTTCTAAAGGCTTCGTTTTCGCGGTGGCGCCTATGCTGGGCAGTATTAATTTGTTGTTCTCTAGCGCGGGTTCCATCATCTTCCCTCCTATTTCTTTGTGTTAATACATTTCTCAGCCTTTCACTCCTTCTAAAGACTTCGTTTTCTCGGTGGCGCCTATGCTGGGCAGTATTAACTTGTTGTTCTCTATTGCGTCTTCCATTATCTTCCCTCCTAATCCTTTGTGTTAAGGCATTTCTCCGACGTTCAAGTACTCGATAACTTTCATTGCCGCGACGGTTTATGTGTTGTACAGTATTCCTTTGTTGTTCCATAATGCGATACCTTGAACTTCTTCTTCTAACAATATGTGCGCTTTTGTCTCTTCGCCTTTCCTCTTCGCGATATTCAGGATCACTTCTTCTTGCTAATATACGCTGAGAATTTTCAATTCTGTCTCTCTCCAAACTTTGCTCACGAAACCTCCTCACAGATTGTATATTTCTCAGACGTCTTTATCGAGATGATGTAATACGTATTAAGGGCATATTGAAATAATGTTTGTAAATATAATATTTTTTTGCACTTCAATGTGAACTCAACAGTTCAATTATTGTTGTACTTCTTAGGTCTATATTTCGTGTTGAAGACTTATATATTGTACTATTTTACCTGCGTTCGCATGGGCTACTTTACCTAATAGTCATTTATGTACCTGGTTTCTAACAAGGCTGTAGCCTGTACTTGCAAACTATAAGTATATGTACCTGATCGTGCATCATGTTACTTTATTTTAAGTATTTTTCATTAAAAATTTTATTTGATATTTTAAATTTTAAAACTGGGATATTTAAAGCGGTAAACACGATGCCTTGTCTATAAAATTTTTTTTGTTTATACATATGTATGTATTTTTATTTGGTTATGTACAATTGCTCTTACATGTAACGCCTAAATATTTATGGATCTTTTTAAATTTTTTGAATTGATGATGATGAAATTGATGTTTTATAAATTTTAAAAATTATAACACGCTCATTTTTTCACATCTATGAAGCTAATATTTATAGATGTACATACTAAATTTTAAGTTTATAGCTTAATTTTTGTGGCAGATAAATAGATTTTTGTTTATTGTGGGTGGACTTAGTAACCGACCACGCCCATTTTAAGCACATTGATGGATGGGATATCTATAAATACGTGTACCAAATTTCAGGGTCATAGGTTAATTTTTGTAGTAGATATAAAGGTTCATGTTTATTGTGGGCGCGTATGTTAACCGACCACGCCCATTTTAGGCACATCAATGGATGGCATAACTATGTATTGGCACACCAAATTTCAACTTCGTAGATCAACTTTTGTGGCAAATATAAAGATTTATATTGATTGTGGGCGTGCATATTATCGGACTACGCCCATTTTCGGCACATTGATGGATCGGATTTCTATAAATAGGTGTACCAAATTTCAGGGATATAGGTTAATTTTTGTGGTAGATATAAAGGTTTATGTTTATTGTGGACGCGCCTGTTAAACGACCACGCCCATTTTAGGCACATCAATAAATGGGATAACTATGTATTTGCACACCAAATTTCAACTTCGTAGATCAACTTTTGTGGCAAATATAAAGATTTATATTGATTGTGGGCGTGTATGTTATCGGACAACGCCAATTTTCGGCACATCGATGAAACTAATATTTATAGATGTACATACTAAATTTCAAGTTTATAGCTTAATTTTTGTGGCAGATAGATAGATTTTTGTTGATTGTAGGCGTGGCTCTTTACCGAATTTGCCCATTTTAAATAGTGATCTGCGTGCATAAACTAAAAGTGACTGTACAAAATTTCATCTCAATATCTCAAAATTTACGCTCGTAAGAGTGCTAACAACAGACGGACACACGGACACACGGACATACATGTCTAAATCGACTCAGTTTTTGACGCTGATCAAGAATATATATACTTTGTAGGGTCTCTGACGCCTCCTTCTGGGTGTTGCAAACGGAGAAACAAAATTAGTATACCCTCATCACTGAGGTGGAGGGTATAAAAATGTGAAAATTTTAATTCATTCAAAAGGAAATTATTTGAACTTTGCAAAACATTAGGTATAAGCTAATTTTAGTTTAAGTTGAAATTAAATGATGTAATAGGCAATAATAATTGCCGTAACCAAATAAATCAATAAATAAAAAGAGATCTCTGCGAAACAAACATTATACAACACAGTTTCTCACTGGTAAGGGCCTATCTCCATAAGATCGGAATATTTACGTCTCCTTTTTGTCCATCTTGCGCAGTCGAAGAGACAGTGGAGCACGTATTCTACCATTGCAGTCGTTTTAGAAATGACCTCTTCACAATGCCAAACGTGGAAAACATGACTGCAAACCCAGGCGGTCAACGATCTAGCTGTATCGATCCTCAAAGAATTGCGGAGTTCAGAACAGCACACTCCCAATTGATAAGTGCGTAATCGCGAATCGTCTCTTGCGAAGTAATATTCTACGACAGTTCCGCAGGAAGGGATGGAAGCGGCATCGTGCGTATAGGCATTAACATATTATTTTTCTTTCACCTTCGATAACAGAGCTTGGACAAAACGAGCATCATTACATTGATGTGCGTGTGTGTGCGCGTACAACCCTTAATATTTTTCTCTTTAGCAACAGAGTCTAGTCAAAACGAGTATCACCAAACAGGTGTGTGTGTGTGTGTGCATGTAAACATTTTGTTTTTTTCCCCTATTGACAAAAGAGTATAAGAAAGCGAGCATCGCCACACAGGCGTGTATGCGCGTGTGCATATACATCGACGTAATAACTCTAAAGTAAATAATTTATTATTAAAAATAAATTGTTTAATATAAATAAAATATAATGTATAAACGTGCCGTTATGGACGTAAGCCGGAAGTGGGGGGTCACCTATAATGGCACAGGGGACCCATATACGTTATTCATCGAGGAAATGTTGGAGACATATGATATAGACCTAGATAGCCTGCCGTGTACCATGCCACAGTTTCTCCGAGACCAAGCCCTCACGTGGTTCCGCAACAACAACGCCCACTGGGAGGCAGGACCTGCTGAAATTCTTTTTACCACTACGCCACATGGAGAGCCTCGACAGCTGCCTAACGAGCGATTCAAGGACTATGCCCTAGATCTACTAGATATAATGAGGCACACCTGTATGTCAGAGGACGCGAAGCTCATGCGGATATTTCGTAATGCTCTCCCGGATTACCTACTTTACATAGAGCTTACTGATTTCAGTGACCTCAACCAGTTACTAGAGGTAGCTGGTGACTTCGAATGTATACAAAGTGAAACGCAACGACCGCTACCGCGATGCGAAGCGCATGAATCACCATATTCAAGCCATTACATATCCGCGATATGCATGTTTTCGCTGTGGTGAATTAAGCTATAAATTTCCAGCAGGATAAACTCACTGCCACGTTGTTCATCGATGAATACCTGAACCTTCAGTGTATATGTCTAAGCCCAGTGTATGGGAAAATGTCGGTACGTCCAATGTATGGACAAATGTCTGTACGTCCAGTGTATGAGCAAATGTCTGTTCGTAAAATGTATGGAAAAATGTCCTTACGCCAAGTATATGAGAAAATGTCTGTACGTCCAATGTATGAGCAAATGTGCGTGCGTCTAGTATATAGGCAAATATCTGCAATGTATGGGCAAATGTCTGTGCGTCCAGTATATGGCTGTATATGGGAACATATCTGTGCGTCCAGTATATGGGCAAACGTCTCTACGCCTAGTATATTGGCAAATGCCTAAACCTTCAGTGTTTTAGCAAATGTCTGTACGTCCAATTGTCGGTACATCCTGTGAAAATGTCTGTACGTCCGTTGTATTGGCAAATGTTTGTACGTCCAAATGTCTGTATACCCTGTGATAATGTCTTTACGCCCAGTGTATTGGCAAATGCCTGAACCTTCAGTGTATAGGCAAATGTGTGAACGTCCAAATGTCTGTACATTCTGTGAAAATGTCTATACGTCTAGTGTATTGGCAAATGTCTGTACGTCCAAATTCTGTATATCCTGTGAAAATGTGTGTACGTCCAATGTATGGACAAACGCCTGTACGTCCAATGTATATATAGTGTCAGTAGAGGGGCAAATGTCTGCACGTCCAGTATATGGCAGTATATTAGAAAATTTCTGTACGTCCAGTATATTGATAAATGTTTCTACGTCCAATGTATGGGCAAATGTCTGTACGTTTAATGTATGGAAAAATGTCCTTACGCCCAGTGTATGGGCAAATATCTGTAGGTCTAATGTATGGGCAAATGTTTGTACGTACAATATATGGTCAAATGACTGTGCGTTCAGTGTATGGGCTAATGTCTCTTCGACCAATATATGTACGCCTTTTGTATTGGCAAATGCCTGAATCTTCAGGGTTAGGGCAAGAGTCTGTAATCCCAGTGTATGGCAAATGCCTGTACGTCCAAATATCTGTACGTCCAATGTTGTAACGAGATTTCTCAACTATGCCGCGGTTAAGCCGTCGGCGTAAGGTATTCTCGTCCATTCATTTATAATAAAGACGCTCGCTCTTTTACTTACCTACAAAACGGCTTAGATTTATTTAGTAATATTTTTGCTTAACAGTTTATATTTGCTTAAAGTAGTGTCTAGGATTGATTAACGCTTTAGGTAGAAGTCGGTAACTCCACTCACATAACTACACCAGGCCTTACGTCCTGGGTACTAGGACTAGGATTATCATATGCAGCCAGGACTCAGAACAACTATGTTAATAATTACCGTCTCATTAAACAACTCAGAGCACTTGATATATAACAAAGTATCCTTTGACTATGACTTTTAGCTATGATTGCACTAGAGAGATTTACCTTGTGACTTAATATTCACTTGTTGAGGGTTGGCATTCGAAGGGAGAGATCCTTGGTCGATCACTCTCGACAAAACCTCGGTTTTGTCAAGCATATTGGAACATTGTGGAAATATTCCAATATGTTTGATGACTTAAAACTAATAACAAAGTTGCCTTAATGCTACTAATATATATATTATGCTATTAATATAACGTTTATGTAACCTAGGGGGAGAGGAAAACGAGTGGGTAAGGACTTTACTCGTCACCCCCTCCCCTTAAGGAAAAAAAAGAGAAAAAAAACAAAAGGAATCCTATTCCTTCCTCCTTATTTAACTAGAATAAACAAATAGCTTAGAGTCTAATTTTAACAATTCATGTGTGAGAAGGGAAAAAGAAAGTTATAATACTTCATGGTGGAGACTTAAACACTATATCATATATCACATGTTGCGAAAAAGTAAATAAACTATTGGTAATACTTCATGGATGATAGTTAAACAATTGATAACACTTCATAGATGATTTTAACAGTATATAATATTTTAGATGTTGAGAAAAAAAAAAACAATTGATAACACTTCATGTGTGGACTTAAAGAAGCTATGAAATAGAACGGGAGTCTATGCCTCGTAGATTGTTATTTTTTCGTTCCTCGCAAAAGCGACTCGGAATCTTCCCTCTCGGAGTTCGAAACGCTGCTTGTATCGTCGGCCGGGTGTCAATTCTTCCCGGAGCTTTTCGACTTGCGGTACTGCGTCACGAGGTCAGGATACCGATACGATACGTGTCAATCAGGCGGGGCTATGGTCTGATGTAAAGCGCGGCTAGGACCCCTCTGGTCCGTAGGATGACGTAGTAGCAATACTGTATTACGGCGAGACTGTGGAGGTAAGCGACGGCTTCTGCACTCACTAGGACGGGAATGTGACGGTCCCGCCCCGTGTTCTTTGATGTCGGAAAAAGGCGACAGTCACCCTGTGTAGTCTGGGTATGGTGACGCACGTGAACTTTTACGCTTCTCTCGCTTCATTCGTTTGTTTTGGCATATGGATTGGCTCTAGAAATAAAAAGAGCAGAGAAATTGGCCTTACTTTTGTTTTTCGTCCGTCTTGTCTGGCAATGCAAGTTCGTTTTCAGTTGTCTTGATGTAGAGTTTACCGCCTCGGTAGTACTTTGGTTAGGAAGTGGCAGGTCATTTCGGTTTCCATTCACCTTCGTTGATTGTCGTGACTTATTGCAAGGTCGTGACGTAGATTTGGATTTTGACGTTAACATTCGATATTTATTTTTAAGTATATTTGAATACGTGATACTCTCGCTCGCGCTTAACGTCCGAGCAGAATTATTTTCCATCACACGGTTGGAATCAGTTACTGGCGTAGTCAGTTTGTTCAATGCTGGTGAGGTACAACTGGTTGGACTTATTTTTCTAGCAAAGGCTTGTGCTCGCCTTGGCTCCAATGCGGCTAGGCTTCGTTCCCCGGAAGTGTACGGCTTATCAAAGCGGTTTGACACTCATGCACAGAAAAATGTAGCTTCAAAAGCCACCAAGAAACTGAGTTCAAGAATGACATTTTTACAAGGTCCGGGCATAACCCGAAATTCGATGACACGACTCACGTTGTCGAGTCGAACATTGCATGAGAGTGCTTGTGTTATTCGACAACACGAACCATCTGCCAAAGTTATATCTACTGTTGCCCCTCTCTCATATGTCGTTATGTCCAAGATGGTATGCATAGGACTGGCTGAGGAAATAGCTTGTCGTACCGGTGTCTCCCAGAGCTGTGACTTCAATATCGTTCACTAGTATTAGTAAGTCTATCCTCCGTGCACTTAAACATCGTGTTGTTGACATTGGCGTTTGTCGGCGGGACCCGAAAACCTCTTATTACGTTGGTATTTCCCGGTTGTTTTTGTTGTTGTTGACAACAGAAATCAATAGTGATTGTGCTAATTAATCCGTAATCCCAACAAAACAGCTTCTTTGGCCTCCTACAATTTCTCGCGGTATGGCCTGTTTCTACACACCGGTAACAGGCTCTTCTGACATCCACTCGTAATTGTTCAGAATCATTACTAGTAGTTGGGCGTAGATTGGAGTTTGTATTTCTAGCTGGGTGGCTCATCGTTACTACTTGGCTAGGGACTCTACCTTGAGGCCTACGATTAACTGTTCCGTAAGTTGTCCTCTGTTCAATGTTATTATTTACAAAATGCTCATGGTTCTCCACTCTATAAGACTCTCGTGCGTGTGGCGTTCGTTGCGGAATGTTCAAGGTGCACTTATAATCTCCCGCCAATTCTAAGAGGTTGGCCAAATTCTGGAAGTCATTGCGGCGGATGTATCATCGTGTGTCTCATTTTAGTTTGAATGTCCAAAACGTAACTAGGTGGTAGGAAATATTTCAAGAAGTCCCCTTTGAAGATTTGTCCCAGTGGACATTATTATTCTGGAACCATGTCAGTGCGTTGTGCCGTAAAAACTGTGGCATCGCTGCTGGTAACGCGTGTACATCTAGGCCGTATGTCTTGGCCATCTCCTCCAGGCGCTCTATGAAGGTAAAAGGTTCACAGCCGCCGGTATAAGAAACTCCCCACTTCCGCGCGGTTTTCATAACTTCTCGGAATCGGTGTGTTTCTCCATATGCACCCTTTTATTACCTTTGCCTGGAGGTATCATTGTCTTGATCGTGTGGGCGTCTTCCCCGCCTTCTTCTTGGTCATCCACATCGGCTTCTTTATCATAGGGTGTTTTCTCCGTGACAGTTTTAGTTCCTTCGTGATGTGTTTGCATTGTCAGGAGTCGTTTCAATTCTTCCGCTGTATGCGAACCCGGCAAAATTTTTTTGAACCGCTTCTACGGTGTCGTTTAAGTCGATGCCGAATTCCTTGAGGTGTGCGGGGAGCTCGTCCTTTCGTAACCACGTAGTACGAAATTCCGTACTCGACATGGTTACCGATTGTAAATTTTTTTTTTTAAATTGTAATACAATTAGTTTAAGTGGACAAGTTAGGATCAAGGCTAGATAAATTCGATATACCAGAAGAAACGATTTTTCAACAGTAATAAAAAAAAAATGCTCGAATGTATTCTACACTTAGAATTTTTCTTGCTTGGTCACCTCTCGCTTAGCTGTATATATAAATTGTCTTTTTCTTTTACCTAACGGTTCCTACTGTTATGCGCCGAAAGTGGTGTGCAATTTGTCACTTATTATATGTGTTTATGGCTACCGTTATATATATATATATTTATATATAAATATATATGGTTACACCCATATAGTGCATAGATAAGCTCAAATAAGTTCATAGTTTTAATGCATATACTTATATGCACATACAGTTACACGCATATGTACGTATGCTAGATCACTTTATATCACGTAGGTTTTACTTATATATACAATTACACCAAAAATATATAAATTGTACGAAGGCCAGTGCGATTTTATATATATATCAAATAATTAATATATAGTTCAAATATACATTTGTACATATATATGTATTTATAAATATCTATGTATACGGTTACACTCATATGTATGTGCCTTGACGTCTTTAGGTTTTGCTCTTATTATTTATGGCTACTGTTATGTACATATATGTAGGATGAGAGAATTAGAGAGCAAGAAGAATTAGAAGAGAAGAAACTAAAACAGTCGGAGAAGAACAACCAAAGCGACAAGTCATATTTTTTAATACTTTCAATAAATAATTCCTACATGGGGGCTCAATGGTGTAAAAGCTGAAATTAAAGGTGTAAAAGCTAAATTTAAAGTTGTAAATACGAATAAAGGAGAGGTGACAGAATTGAAATGAGGGTCGTTATAGGTGAAATAAAAGAAATTTTCTGCGTAAACGCTTGTTTTTCCAAGAATTATAAGCAGAAGGGTGAAATTTTGAAAACCTTTGGAAAATTGTATGTATAACAAAGAAGCCCAGCGTTGAATAATAAAGTACATAGTAACCGTAGTAATCACACGTGAAGAGAAAGGCGAAAGTTTGAAAACCATAGTAAAAAGTTTAAATGGTACTCATAAACATAAAAAAGGAAGCTAAAGTTTTGAAAACATAATAAAAATGGATTCAACAAAAATAAGAGAAATTAATGTGAAATAATTAAAGCAAAAGTTAGAAGAATTAAAGTTATCAACCAAAGGGAAAAAGTCAGAATTGCAAATGAGGCTTTTCAATCATTATAAAATTGATACTTCCCACAAAGACTATGTACACGTTGAAAGAAGGCGAAGATTCAATATCAACATTTTCAGGTGACGGGTCACTAAACATAGATACCTGGATAAATGAATTCGAGAAAACAGCAGAAATTGTTAGATGGAATCAATTACAGGTGCAGCTAAATTATTTGTGAAAGGGCACGTTGGAATTTAAAATTTATCTATCTTGAAAACATTACTTAGGGATGAGTTTTCAATAACTATGTCAGCATCCGAAGTCCATCAGAAGTTGTGAAATAAAATTTTAAATAAAAAAATAAAAAAAAGGATGCCAAAATGGTGTAGAAACGCCAAAAGAAAAATTAGAAAAGAAAGGTGAACGAAAACACTGTTTTAAATGTGTTGACAGTTCTCACCTAGCAAATAATTGTCCTCAAAGATAAATTAAGTGCTTCAAATGCTCATATGAATGCAGTTTAAACAAAAAGACAATTAAAACCGAGCAAACTAATATAGTGCATAACAGTAGAAGATTAATATTTAAAAATGTTGAAGTTTTTGGACAACGACTTCATGCTTTAATAGACACGAACTATGTTTGATTCGTAAAAATACTATGTTAAGTCTAGATAAAGTTGACCTGAAAGAAGAAAAAATAAAGCTTTGTGGAATAAACCAAAGTGAAATAGAGACCATTGGATATTTTAATATTAAAATTAGAATAGATGGCATTATATTTAATATAACGTTTCATGTGAGAAAAAAAATCATATAAATCACGACGTCATAATTGGTTTGAGCTTGTTGGAAAGGGTAGAAATAATTATTAAAAATGGACAAGCCACTGTTACAAAGTACATCCGATATGCATCTCCTATAGTACTGGTACCTAAAAAGGATCACTCTAAGATAGTTTGCTGCGATTATAGACAATTGAACAAAAAAATACTACGAGATAATTTCCTGATGCCAATTGTAGAAGATGTTATAAATAAACTTCAAGAAGCAAAGGTATATACTACATTAGATCTCATTAATGGATTTTTCCATATTCCAGTAGAAGAAAACTCACAGAAATAAAGCTGTAAAAAACTTTCCTATCCCTACTGATCAAAAGACTGTTCAAAGATTTCTCGGACGTACTTCCTATTTTCGGAAATTTATTAAAGCCTATGCGCCCATTGCAAGACCACTAACAAATTTATTGCGAAAAGAAGTTATATTTAAAATAACTGATAAAGTATTACTTTCATTCCAACAACTTAAAGAAGCGCTTGTTAATGTTTCCGTTTTGAAACTATTTAACCTAAATGTTTTAACGGAAGTACATACAAGTAAGTTTAGCTATGGTGGTGTATTGCTGCAAAAGGATTTTGAAGACGAACAAATGGATCCTATACAGTATATGAGTAAGCAAACGAAGGTGCATGAACAAGATTACCATTCTTATGAACTAGAGGTTCTAACTATTATTGAGCAAGAGCTTATCCAGAAGCAAGGCTGTTAAAAATGAGGGATATCTAAACCCGATTGAAAAAGAAGACAAGCCTTTAATAACGTATCATATCGATCACGTTGGACCAATGGATACCACACGAAAAGCGTACAATCATTTATTAGTTATATTAGATGGATTTACAAAGTTTGTATGGCTGTATCCCACCAAATCAACAGATGCTCAAACAGTTGTCGAATGCTTAGAAAAGCAGGCTGTAATATTCGGTAATCCGTCACGCAAAATTACTGATATAGGTACGGCGCATAAATCTGGAACTTTCGAACAATATTGCAAATATCAAGATATCCTACACTTACTCATCGCAACTGGTGTCCCACGTGGAAATTGACAGGTGGAGAAAATACATAAAATAATTTTATCGATGCTTACGAAGTTTTGCTACGAAAACCCAACTAATTGGTATAAGCATATAAAGCGTATTCAGATGATTAATAACTCTACACCTCCAAGGAGCACGAAGATATCACCCTTTAAACTCTTAACTGGCGTAGAAATGAAGCTGCTGTCATACCTAGATTTAAAACAAATTTTAGATAATGAAAATGTTGAAATTGTCGACACCGACAGACAAACCCTAAGAGCTATAGCAAAAGAAAACATTACCAAAATACAAGATGAAAACCGGAAAACATTTAATAAAAACCGTAAGCAGGGAACAGAATACACGGAAAATACATTAGTATTTTTTCTAGGGTCGTATAAAGTTGTGGGTAGATTGTGTCATGGAAGACACAAGGTAGAGAAGGTAGGAGAAGGGGAAGGTTTGTTGAAAACCACGTCCGTAGCAGATAGCATGAAAAGATGAAAGGAATAATTCGGGGCGAATTACTTATCAGGACGGCCAAATGTAGGATGAGAGAATTAGAGAGCAAGAACAATTAGAAGAAAAGAAACTAAAATAGTCGGAGCAGAACAACCAAAGCGGCAAGTCATATTATTTTTTTTATTAATATTATTATTCTATTTTTAATAAAACCACATGGGTTATAATCAAGTCATGTTTTTTAATACTTTCAATAAATAATTCCTATATATATATATATACGGTTACTGCTATTATATATGTGTATATTCATATTTAAATTTTCTACCCGTTCGTTTCTTTTTTTTAAATTTTAGTAAGATATCTATAGACTTAATCCACCTTTTCTTTCTTTGTCGATTTTTCCTAAGTTAAATACTACAATGTAAAATTTTATCGTTTTGTACTTTTCACAAAAGGGTAACTTATTCGTGTTCCATATTTAAAGGAAAGGCACAAGTTTCTATATAAAATGACAAACATGAATGAAACTTTGTATTATTTGCTTCTTAGTTTTTATACCCTCCATCTCAGTGATGAGGGTATACTAATTTTGTTCTTCCGTTTGCAACACCCAGAAGGAGGCGTCAGAGACCCTACAAAGTATATATATTCTTGATCAGCGTCAAAAACTGAGACGATTTAGACATGTATGTCCGTGTGTCCGTGTGTCCGTCTGTTGTTGGCACTCTCACGAGCGTAAATTTTGAGATATTGAGCTGAAATTTTGTACAGTTACTTTTAGTTTATGCACGCAGATCGCTATTTAAAATGGGCAAATTCGGTAAAGAGCCACGCCTACAATCAACAAAAATCTATCTATCTGCCACAAAAATTAAGTTATAAACTTGAAATTTAGTATGTACATCTACAAATATTAGTTTCATCGATGTGCCGCAAATGGGCGTGGTCCGATAATATACACGTCCACAATCAATATAAATCTTTATATTTGCCACAAAAGTTGATCTACGAAATTGAAATTTGGTGTGCAAATACATAGTTATGCCATCCATTGATGTGCCTAAAATGGGCGTGGTCGGTTAACATACGCGCCCACAATAAACATAAACCTTTATATCCTTATTATTTATTTATATTTATTAACCTATGACCCTGAAATTTGGTACACCTATTTATAGAAATCCCATCCACCAATGTGCTTAAAATGGGCGTGGTCGGTTACTAAGTCCACCCAGAATAAACAAAAATCTATTTATCTGCCACAAAAATTAAGCTATAAACTTGAAATTCAGTATGTACATCTATAAATATTAGCTTCATAGATGTGAAAAAATGAGCGTGTTATAATTTTTAAAATTTATAAAACATCAATTTCATCATCATCAATTCAAAAAATTTAAAAAGATCCATAAATATTTAGGCGTTACATGTAAGAGCAATTGTACATAACCAAATAAAAATACATACATATGTATAAACAATAAAAATTTTATAGACAAGGCATCGTGTTTACCGCTTTATATATCTCAGTTTTAAAATTTAGAATATCAAATAAAATTTTTAATGAAAAATACGTAAAATAAAGTAACATGATGCACGATCAGGTACATATACTTATAGTATACAAGTATAGGTTACAGCCTTGTTAGAAATCAGGTACACAAATGGCTATTAGGTAAAGTAGCCCATGCGAAAGCAGGTAAAATAGTACAATATATAAGTCTTCAACACGAAATATAGACCTCAGAAGTACAACAATAATTGAACTGTTGAGTTCACATTGAAGTGCAAAAAAATATTATATTTACAAACATTATTTCAATATGCCCTTATTACGTATTACATCATCTCGACGAAGACGTCTGAGAAATATACAATCTGTGAGGAGGTTTCGTGAGCAAAGTTTGGAGAGAGACAGAATTGAAAATTCTCAGCGTATATTAGCAAGAAGAAGTGATCCTGAATATCGTAAAGAAGAAAGGCGAAGAGATCAAAGCGCCCATATTGTTAGAAGAAGAAGTTCAAGGTATCGCATTATGGAACAGCAAAGGAATACTGTACAACACATAAACCGTCGCGGCAATGAAAGTTATCGAGTGCTTGAACGTCGGAGAAATGCCTTAACACAAAGGATTAGGAGGGAAGATAATGGAACGCAATAGAGAACAACAAGTTAATACTGCCCAGCATAGGCGCCACCGAGAAAACGAATTCTTTAGAAGGAGTGAAAGGCTGAGAAATGCATTAACACAAAGAAATAGGAGGGAGGATGATGGAACCCGCGCTAGAGAACAACAAATTAATACTGCCCAGCATAGGCGCCATCGCGAACATGAAGTGTTTAGGACAATTGAAAGGCTGAGAAATGCCTTAACACAAAGGATACGGAGAGAAGATGAGAGTCGACGTGCTAGAGAACAACAAGTCAATAATGAACAACATAGGCGCCATCGCGAAAACCAAGTTTATAGGAGAAGTGAAAGACTAAGAAACGCCTTAACACAAACAATACGGAGAGAAGATGAGGGAAGACGCGCTAGAGAACAACTAGTTAATACTGAACAGCATAGGCGCCATCGCGAAAACGAAGTTTATAGGAGAAGTGAAAGACTGAGAAACGCCTTAACACAAACGATACGGAGACAAGATGAGGGAAGACGCGCTAGAGAACAACTAGTTAATACTGAACAGCATAGGCGCCATCGCGAAAATGAAGTTTATAGGAGAAGTGAAAGGGTGAGGAATGTATTAACACAAAGGATTAGGAGAGATGACGATAGAACCGCACAGACAACGTCGAGGAAATAAAATATATAGAAGGAGTGAACGCCAGATATTTGCCATAGCACAAAGAATTAGAAGAGAAGATGGTGGAATGCATGCTAGAGAGGCTCTAATAGAACACTTCGATCTAGAACACACCGTGCTAATGAGGTAAATAGGCTCAGAACTAACAATCGACAAAATTTCTTGAATAGACAAAGAATGCAGACCATGACACCTGACACTAGAATTGAATATTTATTAAGTGAAACCAAAAGACACACATCTCGACTATTGAGTGAATATGACAATAGTGTAAAGAATGGTCCGACTTGTGTTTGTGTTTGTTGTGGTGGACTGTGGCTTACGTCACAAGTAAAGTTTTTATCTAAAGAAATAGTTACAAGCCAACATGTCCACTTAAGTTGTGTATTCTTCCTGACTGATATTTTTCCATCCGAAGATGACCGTTATACGTTTTGCAAAACATGTCATTCTGCAGTTCGATCTGGTAATATACCGACATTATGTTTATCCAATGGTCTTCACTTTCCCACTATACCAAATGAACTAAAGGACTTGACAACTCTTGAAGAGAGATTCGTTGCTCCCAGAATACCGTTTATGAGAATAGTGTCCTTAGGTTATAACAGACAGTGCGCGATACGAGGTGCAGTCGTGAAAGTACCGATTTCACTTGATAGAACAATAACCGTCCTTCCGAGATCTGAAGATCAGACAGAAGTAATACAAGTTTATTTGAAGCGTAGGTTGCAATATGACCGCAGTTTTATGACAGAGACTATACGATCGGCAAAGATATTTAGAGCCGCAGAGTATTTAATTAACATAGACTTATATAGGACGCACAACATTTCTATTTCTAATGAATGGCTGAACAGAAGACAGTCGAATGAGATAATGCCGTTTATTGCCAACGAAGAAGACAGAAATATAGTTCAAACTTGTTTAAACAATAACACAACCAATGATGACGTAGATGAATTAAATCCACAGGAGACCCTTTTAGACAATTTACAAATAGAAAATGTACCATTAGGTAGGATTTCTATAGCGCCTGCAGAGGGCAACAGACCATTAGACTTACTTATGGATGAAGACGCCGAGGAGTTGTCCTTTCCCAAAATTTATTGTGGAATTAAACGAAGTTCAGTTACAACTTTAGGGAAAGTTATAAGATCAGAAGTTAGAAGATATGACAGACGATGCGCCAGAGTAGACAAAGTTTTATATTCGTACAAAAAATTAGAACTATCGCGCATAAAGGATAGTATATCGATCTGCTTAAGGAAAAGAATACGTCAAAATTCTGTTACTGCGCGAAATATGTTAGACGATCATTTTGTTCAAAACTTAGTGTAGCATGACGACGGGTATCATATTCTCAAAGGACTTAGGTCTTCATCCGCTCATTGGGAATCTGAGAAAAAGAATGTTCTGGCAATGATTCGGCAATTTGGATTGCCAACTTTTTTTATCACATTGTCCGCAGCCGAATCACAGTGGTCTGAATTAATTGTTATTTTGGTGAAAGTTTTAGAAAAACGGGATATATCAGAAAACGATGTTCATAATTTAACAACGCAAGAAAAATATAATTTAATAAGGTCCGATCCGATTACATGTTCACGCTACTTCGATCAACGTGTCCCTCATTTATACAAACTTTTTAAGTGTGATGGTGGCGTATTTGACTCTCATAAAGTTATAAAGTATTATTGGAGAATAGAATTTCAGCAAAGAGGCTCTCCTCATGTACATGGAATATATTGGTTAAAAGACGCACCACATATAACATTGACAGATGAACGTACATTCCCTGCGGTAACAGAATTTATTGACAAAAATATATCAGTACAAACTCTTCTAAGTCCGGAATAGAAAATTTCATAAATTATCAAATGCATAGGCATAGTAATACATGCCAAAGAGAAATATCGGGACAAAGGATTTGTAGATTCAGAATGCCTCATTCGCCAATGCCAAGAACAGAAATACTATTTCCGCTGTCCGAAGAATCCGAAAATATTCAAAGACATCGTGTTAATTATGAAAAAGTATTTAATTTTTTAAATACTAGGGAATCTGAGTCAGATATTTATAGTATTGACCAATTTGAACAATTTTTGTCTGACGAACGCATTAATATGAGCTACGAGGACGACATTTTTGCCCTAAGGTTTTCTATTAAAAAACCACAGATATTTTTAAAACGCCGACCGAAGGACATATTTATAAACGCCTTCAATCCAACTATTTTGAAGTTACATCGCGCTAACATGGACATACAGTACATTTTGAACGCTTACGGTTGTGTATCATATATAGTGAACTATATAAATAAGTCAAATAGGGGAGTTTCGCGACTATTGCATGAGACAATGAGGGAAATTCGTACAGAGAATTATACTGTCCGTCAACGTTTACAGCACATTGGCAATAAATTTATAAACGCGTCCGAAGTGTCCGCTCAAGAAGCATCCTACAATATTTTAGGTATGCATATGTCCGAATATAGTAACACAGATGTTTTCATAAATACATTCCATCCAGATAGGAGAGTCCGAATGGTAAAATCTAGGCAAGAATTAGAAAGACTACCAACAGAATCGACTGATATTTTTAAAAGTAATTTATTAGACTATTACCAACATCGTCCTCACAGTCTTGAAGACATCTGTCTAGCCAATTTTGCTGCCAATTATGTGTTTTCAAAAACACGCAGATCTTCGATACGCCAAAGACGAGAAGTTGAAGATATAGATGACAACGAAGACGTAACAGGGTATAGTGGAGTTGGTCTCCAACTTTTAAATAACTTTGGATATATATATAAACGAAGGAATTCAGCTATTCTTCGATTTGCAAAATCAAATATGGATACATCCAGAGCAGACTATTTCAGACAAATGGTTATGTTATATTTTCCGTGGCGTAATGAAGTAACAGACATTTTAGAAAACGACAACGAACAAACATGTTCTTCACATAGAGACTTGATAATGACAAACCAACAACAATTCGAAAAATTTTCGGTAAACGAATTGGAAAACGCTTTAGAGGAAATTCAGAACGATAACGATGGCAATTCTGAAAATGAACCAACCCGACAAGACAACATTGCTGCATCGCAGTTATTAGATGAAGAATTCAGAGCTCTGACTATGCCAGAGATTAATAGAGACATAAATATACTTAATATAGACGAAGAAGAAAATGACGATCAGAGTGAAGGTGTCCGTTTAATAAAACTCCCTCCATTAGTAAATGTAGAGGATTTGTTAATATTCGTAAGGTCTCTGAATAAAAAGCAACGGATATATTTCCAACATGTACTGTACAAGATAAATAGAAAAGAAGTGCTGTATGAATTTGTGGGAGGTGGCGCGGGTGTAGGTAAAAGTCGCTTGATACAAACAATATATCAGGCAATAACACAACGCTTTAATTCTCTTCCTGGATCCAATCCAGATCTCCCAAAGGTTTTGCTAAGTGCACCAACGACTAAAGCAGCATTTGGAATTATAGGATATACTCTTCACTCCCTTTTCACTTTTCCTGTAAATCAGTCGTCCGGAGAAATTCGTCCCTTAAGTAACGATACAGTTAATTCACTTATTGCTAAACTGATTGAAGTAAAACTTATTATTATAGATGAAGTGTCGATGGTTGGTTCTAAAATGTTAGGTTTCCTGGACTCAAGACTAAAACAAATATTTAAACTACAGAGGCTTTTGGTGGTATTCCAATTATTGTCTTCGGTGATTTAAAACAACTTCCACCTGTAGGTGACCGTTGGATTTTCAATCCAAATCCAAATAATCCCTATGGAGATATAATAGGACGTGGGCTTTGGGATATGTTCGACTTTTATGAATTAGACGAAATAATGCGGCAAAGAGACGACAGGACTTTTACAATTGCATTAAATAACATGGCAGTTGGACAAATGAATCCTGAAGACATAGATTTAATTATATCAAGGACAGTGAATTTACATACAGAAGTCCCTTTGGATGCTATTCATTTATTTTGGTCTAATAAGGAAGCTGACACATATAATATACAGCGTTTAGTACAGATATCGACGGAAGCGCATATTTCTAGAAGTTATGACATTATTAAGGCTGACTCTCTAAGTGAACAACAAAAACAGACAAAATTTAAATAGAATTAAGAATTTTAAAACGTCGGATACTCAAGGACTTCCCACAGAACTTACGTTAAAGGCATCGGCTAAATATATGCTGACAGTAAATATTGACACTGTCGATGGACTCGTTAACGGTGCAACAGGACTTTTAATGGCAGTAGACATAAGTCAGGAAGCCGTATCGACACTTTGGATTATATTTTCTAATAGGGACGTTGGCTCTCAGGCAAGAAGATAAAAGCCTCATAATTCTGAACCTTTATGGACTCCTATTGAAAAACATAACAAATTATTTCAATACAGACGTAACGTACAAATTAATATTGAGAGGAAACAATTTCCGGTAGTTCCAGCAGAGGGTATTACGATTCATAAGAGTCAGGGAGCTACTTAAAACAAAGTTGTAGTCCATCTTGCAGATAGAATAAATAGAGCTGCAATATATGTAGCTTACAGTCGAGCTACTAGTGCATCAG
Organism: Crataerina pallida; assembly: GCA_949710015.1. NCBI lineage: Eukaryota > Metazoa > Arthropoda > Insecta > Diptera > Hippoboscidae > Crataerina > Crataerina pallida. The sequence goes on from OX453289.1 coordinate 20,318,657, forward strand.
GATTGTTCATAATTGGACGTTTCACCCCTCCAAAACAATTTTCTGACACTGACGTTGTCAAAGTCGAACTTGACCGGCTCCCAACAGAAAGATTTTTATGTCCGTCACCTAATGTATGCGCAAACACAAAAATATATTACCAAAATATACAAAGCCTTAACGCTCACCACCAAGACTTATTCAGTGATAGATATATAAGAGATATAGACGTTTTATGTCTTGTAGAGACATGGACTTTTCTGTTGGACGACTGCTCTGTTGAAGGATTTTGTACTATAGCAAGAATTAATGGATCCGATAGCCTTCCTCGACAAAAGCGTGGAATAATAGTTTACATAAAGTCCGACCTGAGTAGTCAAGCGAAAGTTTTGTTCAAGCGAGATTATAGTTCTGGGTTCGATACTTTACAAATAATAGCTTTCCGTTTTAAAACAATGTGCGTTATCACTTTATATAGAAATTCCACATTTTCACACATTTAGTAATTTACTCATGGAGGCAGTAGGTACTGTATATACTATGGGTGAAAAATTCGAAAAACTTCTTGTTATTGGTGATTTTAATATATGTAGGGCCACAAATAGCAGTTTAATGGAAAGGAACTTAATAATGAGGGCTTTTGCTCTATGGTAGAAAAGACGGAAACGACTACAGTTGGATGTACGCAAATAGACTGGGTATTTGGCAAAGTTTTAAGTGGGGCGGTGGAAGCAAAAACGTACAATACGGTGCACAGTTACCACGACGGCATTATTTTAGGAATAAGTTAATTTATATTAGGATAAGAATTTTATAGATTTACCCATTATTGTTCATATGTTGTATTGTATATTTTTTAGTTTAGTAAAAAAGGATTCATAAAAAATTAACTAATCAAAATTTTAAATAAAGTGCATATATAATTTTTTTCTAAACATAATAATTATATTTGTGTGTTTCTTTTAAAACTGAAATAGATGAATATGGAAAATATGAAATTTCATTTGTGAAATTAATAGAAAGCCTTATTAGTTCTTGATTTCTTCGGTGCTTATAATAAGGTGGAGGGTATTTAAAATTCGGCCAAAGCCGAATTTAGTTTTTCTACCTGTTTTATCTTTTTTTTTTTTTTTTTCATTTAACACAACACGTGCACTTATGTTTAACTTCACTTAAAGTTGTTAAGTCCATTTGTCTACTTCAACTATTGCTTAAAGCAAAAGTATAACAGTGCATATAGTTATATAGGTTGCATTATGGCTTTGTGACTTTGTCTTGTTTTTGAACTACAACTTGACTATATATGTGTTTTAAGATTACTAAGGTTCTTTTGAACAGGACGAGCGTCCCAGCTCGGGCGCCAATGTAACGGGATTTCTCCACTATGCCAGGGTTAAGCCGTCGGTGTAGAGTGTTCTCTTCCACTCATTTATAATAAAGACGCTCGCTCTTTTACTTACCTACAAAACGGCTTAGATTTATTTAGTAATATTTTTGCTTAACAGTTTATATTTGCTTAAAGTAGTGTCTAGGATTGATTAACGCTTTAGGTAGAAGTCGGTAACTCCACTCACATAACTACACCAGGCCTTACGTCCTGGGTACTAGGACTAGGATTATCATATGCAGCCAGGACTCAGAACAACTATGTTAATAATTACCGTCTCATTAAACAACTCAGAGCACTTGATATATAACAAAGTATCCTTTGACTATGACTTTTAGCTATGATTGCACTAGAGAGATTTACCTTGTGACTTAATATTCACTTGTTGAGGGTTGGCAACCGAAGAGAGAGATCCTTTGTCGATTACTCTCGACAAAGTCTCGGTTTTGTCAAGCATATTGGAACATTGTGGAAATATTCCAATATTTTTGATGACTTAAAACTAATAACAAAGTTGCCTTAATTATACTAATATATATATTATGCTATTAATATAATGTTTATGTAACCTAGGGTGAGAGGAAAACGAGTGGTTAACGACTTTTCGTCACAATGTATGGGCAAATGTCTGTACGTCCAATGTATTGCCATTGTATATGCATCCAATGTATGGGAAAATGTCTTTACGCCCAGTATATGGGCAAATGTCTGTGCGTCCAGTTATAGCAGTATATGGGCAAATGTGTGTACGTACAATATAAAAATGCCTGTACGCCAAGTGTATTGGCAAATGCCTAAACCTTCAGTGGTTTGGCAAATGTCTGTACGTCAAATTGTCGGTACATCCTGTGCAAATGTTTGTACGTCCGGTGTATTGGCAAATGTTTGTACGTCCAAATGTCTGTATATCCTGTGATAATGTCTTTACGCCCAGTGTATTGGCAAATGCCTGAACCTTCTGTATATAGGAAAATGTGTGTACGTCCATTGGATTGGCAAATGTCTGTACGTACAATGTATGGGAAAATATCTGTACAGACTTTCGTCCTGTACACTAATATTTCTTCAAATATTTTAATACTTACAGCTGAACGATTTGCTTCGCGTTTAGCCACCTCGACAGCTAACCAGAAAAGAGATCGAGAAATATGCTAACATTTCTCAACTCGATATTTTTAATTGGAAATTATTGGAATCGTGTCCCGACGTGGCAGCGAGTGGTAGCCAGATTTACAATATTATTTTACACTAAGTTTTCTATCTTATACCTTATATAAGTTATGAAACGGTTTAATTAGCGCTGGTTGTGAAATATATATATATGGCTCAGATCGGTTAAGTAAATTGTGTAATTAATAATTTTTTTTTTTTTTTTTTGTGTCAGTATCATCATCGCCATTCCGGATCGAACGAACGACTATCCAATCCTATAAAAGGTTTTGGATAGATCTGCGATAGATTGCAGATTGCGACACCGACACCGCAACCGAAATGATTAATCAGCTACACAATCATGGTTCAGCTGATGAAAGTACAAGTTAGACAGAGTTTAAATATTTTATTAATTTAATTTTAATTATATCAGCATTTTCACACAGATCGATTAAATGATAGTTGTCATTATAGGTCTTGCATAACCGTCGTAACGGGTTATTATTGCTATAGTTATTTTTGTAATAATTTATGCAAAGGAACCGAAAATATCTAGAAGCGCGTCGAGGTACATTGATATTAATGCTAGACAATAAAAACGCCGAATCAATACAGTTATTAAGCAAATTGTGCATAAAACACACGTTCAACATTGTCAGTAGGAAGTTTTATCAAAGCAAGACGACTTGTGTATGAGGGCAGCCTCAGGTTAGGACTCCGTGGCAGACCACGAAGACAAAAAAGTAAAAACTGTTTTTGTATAGATTCAATCTGGTTGGTATACACTTCATATTGCGGATCCCAAATTACAGAGCAGTATTCTAAAATAGGCCTTACTAAAGAGGTAAAAAGAAGTTTGGTTGTATAGGGGTCCTGAAACTCCTTCGACCATCTCTTAATAAAGCCTAAAGTTCTGTTGGCCTTATTACATGTTGTATTAATATGCGCATTAAAAGTTAGTTTACTGTCCAGTAGCACGCCGAGATCATTAATGGATGATACCCTTTCAATTGGGACATTATTTATTATGTAGTTTGTATTTACCACCTCCCTACGACAGAAGGTCATATGCTTACACTTTTTGACATTCAAGGACATTAAGTTGTTGGAACACCACTCAACGAGGCTAGAGAGAGATTTCGTGGTGAAAAGTGCTAAAATTTTTTGTGCTGATAAATAAATCTAAAAATATTGCTTTTTCGCTATTTTTTTTTTGATCGATTTAGTGCAAAAGGTGTTCATTTTCACACTAATCTAAACATAAATTGGTTGTCGCATCAATTACTTTAATTGATAGCGTTTTTTTTTCCATTTATGTATAAGGAGTCATAAAACAAACAAAAAAAAACAAAGAAAAAACAAAACATAAAGGAGACATCCTCTATAGGGTGATAGAAATACTAATTTCTTACCCCGGAACGAACGGGTGCTGGTCCCAAACATCATTTAGGATAAGTACAATCAAATTACTTTTCAAAATAGCTTTGCGACTGTCTATTTTACACATAAAAATACCCTTTTTTCTTCCATACCTTTTTTTTTCTCTATTTTTTATACAGACAAATTAATATACACATACATACATACACTGTTAAAAACATATATCTATAATTTCCATATACAGTCATATTCCGCTCTTTTCCATATCTTTTGTCTTAATTCACTCATTTAATATATTCATCTCCCTCAGCAGAGTAGAAGAAGAATCAAAAAGTATATTAAAGGTGCCATCACACTCACCGCATGCATTGTGCATGCAGAGCGGGTGCACATACTATACCTTACGTATTACAGGCATACTATATTATATTTTATTTTATTTTTTTTTATTAGGTATATATTGTTGTATTACTATTGAATTATATATTTCCTTTCCTTTTTTATTATTGTACAATTTTTATTACCATATTATATATTATTATCATATTAGTACATCATTATTATTAAACTATTACATCATTATATTATATCGTTATATTACTATACTATTTTTCATAATTTCTTTTTTACTAGTCCGGAGTTTTCTTTATAGTTTGTAATTTTTTTGTATAGTATGGGCATAGGGCGTACACCTCCCCGCGGAGGAGGGGATGAACAAGTGTCTGATTCGCCAAATCCATCTGCGATAGCGGGCCAACCCAAAGAGCCGTTTAAAAAGAGCGAACGCACTGCGCGGTCCCCGATAAAACTAACTGTCGGCAGGGAACAGGCGAGGCCGCAGTCCTCGCCACCATCTCTAACCGCTCCACAGAATGAGCGAGATACTTCTAGTGAAGACCCCTTTGCACTCCTGGGACAAAAAATCAAGGAGTTGGTGGACATGATGGGTGGAGGAAGGCGGTCCATCCATCAACCCATGAGAGACTTGGTGGACTCCTTGGTATCCCTACACGATAAGGCGTCCAAGCAGCTTAAGGCAAGGAGCTTGGGAAACGACACCACTACGCAAACCTCACCTTTGTTGACTCAAAGAGTCAGAGGAGAAAAAAGAAGCAGGACGGAAAAGTCTACTTCTGAAACTCCAGCGAAGAAAAGCAAACAAGAAAGCGTCAATTTAGTCCAAAGGGAACAAAAAAAAAATAAAGCGACCCCAGCAAAGGAGCCATGGGTTAAAGTGGTGGCAAAAAAAGGCAAACAGCCATCAAAACCTAGTAAGCCAAGGCCGGATGCAATAGTGATAGAGTCCAAGGGCCAACTAACGTACGCAGATATTCTTAGGAAAGTAAAGACGGACCCGAAGTTGTCAAATTTAAGTCAAACGGTCACGAAAATTAGGAGGACACAGAAAGGCGACCTGCTACTCCAGTTAAGTGACATCGGGGATAAGTCAGAAAAAATTAAAGATATAATTAGCAGTTCCTTGGGGGAACAAACGTGTGTTAAAAACCTCACATAGAAAGAAGTGGTGGAAATAAAAGACTTAGACGAAGTCACAACAGCCAGCGACATAATTGAGGCCTTAAACCCTCATTGCGATAATCGGGCGCAAAATATATGTGAAGTTTTAAACCTTCGGAAGGCTTATGGCAATACACAGACTGCCTCTATCAGAGTTCCGGCAAATACGGCTAAAAAACTCCTGGAATTAGGAAAAATGAGGATTGGATGGGTCATTGCTCGAATAAGGGCACAAAAATCATTGAAAAAATGTTTCAAATGCCTTGAGTTTGGACATACAGCTAGAGGTTGTAAAAGCAACATTGATCGTTCGAAATTGTGCCGCCGTTGCGGCCTCGAAGGACATATTGCCAAAAACTGCGCTAAGGACCCTCTTTGCATGTTTTGTAAAAATAACCCTAGTATCGACGCAAAACCTGTAGCAGGGAGCGGACGGTGTCCAGTATTTAAGAAAGCGGTATCGAGCTTAAAACGCTAAAGGTACTACAGATCAACCTTAACCACTGTGAAGCAGCTCAAAGCCTACTTGAAGAAACAATCAGGGAAAAGGATGTGAACATCGCCTTAATAAGTGAGCCTTATAGACACTTAGACAATACTACGTGGGTTAAAGACCAAACTGAATGCGTCGCGGTTTGGTCATGCGGACTACACGCACAGGAAGATGTCGCATATTCATCAAGGGGTTTTATAAGAGTCAAAATTAAAGGGATTTTCTTCTATAGCTGCTACGCTCCACCCAGATGGACGCACAACGAATACCAAGACTTCGTAGATGCTCTGGCAGCGGACGCTAGATTCAGACACCCTATTATTATTGGTGGGGATTTTAACGCTTGGGCAACAAACTGGGGTAGTAAATCTACAAACGCAAGGGGCCGCAGTTTACTCGAAACTTTTGCCTCCCTAGACATAGCAATCGCAAACACGAGAAATAAGGATACCTTCAGGAAAGCAGGAAGAGGTTCAATTATTGACATCACGTTGGTGGACAGCTTTCTTGCCAGAAACATATCGTGGTGGGTCAGCGAGGAATATACCCATAGCGACCACCGAGCAATTATGTACATCATTAGAAATGCCGCAAAGGACAACAGACAGCACGTTATGACAACTGGGCCCAAATGGAAAGCCTCAAGCCTGGACGGAGAAATAATGAAAGAAGTCCTAGGGACGACTGCAATCAATCAGAACCCAGCAGAAAAGATGGCCGAAGACTTAGTCTCGATAGTAAAGGACGCCTGCGATGCTTCTATGCCTAGAAGGTGCCGAAATAGAAGAAATAACCCATGTTACTGGTGGAATAATGAAATTAAGTCCCTAAGGGCATTATGCTTGAAAGCCAGAAGGAAAATGCAAAGATCACGGAATAGGCCAGGGTTTACAGAGCGCCTAAACGAATTTAGAACGCTAAGGAAAGCCTTACAATCGGCTATAAAAGCAAGCAAAAGGCGGTGCTTTGAACAAATTTGCGCGGAAGCAAACGTAAACCCCTGGGGAACAGCCTATAAGGTGGTTATGAAAATTTAGCAAAGGTAGCCCCCAGCCTACGGACCCAGTGGCAGTAAGAAGTATTATTGACACCCTTTTTCCAAAGAGACCGGCTCGACCCGAGATAATAGTTGATATTTCGGGTGAGGAAATACAACCTATCACCATTGACGAGCTTAGAATAGCCACCAGAAATATAGCCGATTCCAAGGCACCAGGACCGGATGGTGTTCCTAACAAAGCACTTAAAGCGATGATCGAGGACAGGCCTGATTTATTTGTCGAAACATACCAAAAATATCTGGAGGAAGGTACTTTCCCAAAATGCTGGAAGAGACAAAGCCTGGTGCTTATACCGAAAAGTAAACCAGAATTAGGCGCAGTGCAGGCATACCGTCCAATATGCTTGCTGGACAATTTGGGCAAGATATTGGAGAGAATCATATACAATCGCCTTCTCCCGCTAGTGGAAGAAGCAGGCGCTTTGTCTGAATATCAATTTGGATTTAGAAAAGGCAGATCCACCATCGACGCAGTGGACTTAGTCACCAAAATAGCAGCTACAGGAAAGGAACTTTATTAATGAGGGCTTTTGCTCTATGTTAGAAAAGACTGAAACGACTACAGTTGGATGTACGCAAATAGACTGGGCATTTGGCAAAGTTTTAATTGGGGCGGTGGAAGCAAAAACGTACAATACGGTGCACAGTTACCACGACGGCATTATTTTAGGAATAAGTTAATTTATATTAGGATAAGAATTTTATAGATTTACTCATTATTGTTCATATGTTGTATTGTATATTTTTTAGTTTAGTAAAAAAGGATTCATAAAAAATTAACTAATCAAAATTTTAAATAAAGTGCATATATAATTTTTTTCTAAACATAATAATTATATTTGTGTGTTTCTTTTAAAACTGAAATAGATGAATATGGAAAATATGAAATTTCATTTGTGAAATTAATAGAAAGCCTTATTAGTTCTTGATTTCTTCGGTGCTTATAATAAGGTGGAGAGTATTTAAAATTCGGCTAAAGCCGAATTTAGTTTTTCTACTTGTTAGAACTAATCCCCATATAATTTTTTTTTTAATATCATAAACAAACAAAACACAAAAAAATGCGTTTTATTTGAAATTTTTGAAAATACAAGTAGGTATACAAAAATAAAACTGTGAATATTTTAAAGAAAAAAATTTAATTGAATATAATATCAAGTCTCTCTCACATATAATTTGGCGGCCCTGAGTCGGTAAAGTTGCGCGTAATGATGAAAGAGTCAATTGTTGTAGGGAGAAAAATGTGTGGCATTTTACACCACGTCCGCCCTCTAAAAGCTTCGGTCTTCCACGTTATCCTTAAATACCTCATTAATCGTCACCTCGTGAGAAATTTTCCCTGAATTGCCCTCGGGGCAGATAAAACAACATCTTTTGCCACTTGTGGATCGGTACCTCCCTCTGTCTCTTTTCGATAAGGGGCACAAACTGTCGAACTACATCTCCTGGTATTCCACCCATGAACCAACATTGAGGTGTTTTGGCACACTTAGGGTTGTACAGACAGTTAGACCTACCAAACACATTGTGACGACGATTTCGGTGCTCCGACTGGATGGGGCGCTCACGTTTTTCAGCTCGGACGGGCGTCCGGTGTGTAGTTGGAACCTGACGCCTGGTGTTCGTATGTTTCGGCGGAACGGCTTTCTTCACAACGAACTACGGCCAGGTTGTTGCCGCTTGAGAAGGGAATTTGTGCTCCGGCAATACAACGACAGGTCGGGTGGCTTCTTTATATCGTACTGAACTACTGGCACGCGGGCCGCTATTTTTCTCCATATACCACGAACGCTTGCCTTTCGACTCGTCAGAATTAGTGTTCGAACTTAAATCACCGAAACAGGCACGGCCCACACAGGCTTTTCTGTGAATATGACGTCACGACTGCGTTCTACTTTATTAGATTCGGTAGCTTTTTGATACATTAGAGTATCCAACAAATACGCATTTTTTCAATCGTGGTTCGAATTTACCTTTATTATTCTTTTTGTGTAACTTGTATGCATGGCATCTAAATTTATGCATGTAAGTGAAAGTGGTTTCACCTTTCAAACTTTGTGATGGACAACGGTTACGAATGTAATTTGCCATACTTACTTTGGCCTAAAAACTAGGACGGAGTCCTGACGTTATCATCACACACCTGGCCATATCCAAAAGAATTCTATTTTTTCGTTCACTTACTCCGTTTTGCTGAGGGGTATGGATAACTCATGTTTTATTTCTTCAGATTTTAATAATTTTTGCATTTCGTTGTTTTGTAGTGTGTTCACAATTAAGTGAACACATTCACTTAATTATTATATTAACACAGTTTAACATACATTCAACTTTTTTGCTTACTGTAGAGAGGCGTAAATGCAGGTCACATTATTGTTATTTTTATTTTTAATATGCAAAAATAGAATTTATATCAAGACTAACCTTTTGCATGCATATGCAGAAATAGAATTTATGTCAAGAATAACCTTTTGCATGTATATGCAAAAATAGAATTTATGTCAAGTAAGCAATAAGAATAACCTAGTTTAAGTTTATGTAATTTGTTGTAAATTTATTGTAGTAATTTTTAATATATAAGAAATCAAATTTGATTCAATAAAGCAGACTAAAAACTCATGTCGAGCTTGTCTCATTATAGTTGTCTACAGTACTAGATACCAAGCATTTCTGCTGGACCCAAACGTTGCGCGTTGCGCGACATACAATACTATACACTACAAAGTTACAGTCAAGTTACAGAAGTCTTCATGATCTTCTCCACCTGTCACATTTTACCATTACAGTTTAGACATTCTCTGCTGTTATTGCTTCATAAGCATTTTATTTAGAAACCTGTTTTGCGTTCTACCATGTTTTTGTTTTCGATGAAGTTGCTTTGTGTACAATGTTTAACAGTTCTGTACTTCTATGGTCTATGTTTGCCTTGTATACACACTTCACATTGTTGTAGTGTACTTCTTGAATTTATATCTACGTTACAAATTTTTGATTATGGCTTTTAAATCCTATTCGTTCACGTGGCCGAGTATTTCATGCCAATCTTGTTGAGTTTTTTTCTGAGATGCCACAGATGTAACGTCTTCTTTTTTATTTATGTAATATAAATTACCCTTTCTTTTTGCAGAAAATACAAGATCTTTTGTGTTTGAGCTTAAATGATTGATGTGTTCTTTTTGAAGATTACTTCATACCTATAATCTGTAATTTTAGAAACAGAAATGATGTTGATCGTAAATCTGATACATATAACGTTTCATTTAATGTAACATTTCTTCCGATGTTCGATGTAAAATGGATGTAGATGGATCGCAGCCGTTATGTCGGTGAAGTTCACTAAAGTTAATTTCTTACTTTTTACAGCATTAATTTTGTTGAACATGTTTTTACTAGTACACATATGCGATGAAGTACCTGAATCAAGGCACCATTCGCTCTTTTCACTATCAGCACTTAATTTACGTTGCAGGATACATTGCTTTTATTGTCATGCTTTTTGGCAAAGAATTTTAATTTGCAATCTTTTGCTATATGTCAAACCTTACCACAAGAATGGCAGGTAAATTTGAATTTTAGTTTTTTCTCATTCGTACTTTTACTATTTTTGTTGTTTTTATTTGTATACATAGCACCTTCAATTTCACGGTTTATATTTCGTTTTCTTGCTTCAAATTCTTCAAGGAGCTTTACTTTGAGTATATCAGTTGAGGGTAGTTTTTCTTGCGATTCAATAGCTATTCTGAAAGTTTCATAATCGTCTGGTATGTTTTATAGTAAGATGATTGCTAACAGCTGATCAATTACGACTAATTGTAGTTCGTTTAATATATCTACTATTTCAAAAAAATTTTCAGTATTCGCGCATATCGTCACCAGTTTTCATTTTTATTAAGATGAGTGACTTCAATAGCATGGCCTGTCTGGCAGGGCCTCTCGACTGATATATTGCATGTAATTTATCCCATATATCCTTGGATGTGACACAATTTTTTATTTGTGGTAGTTCGGATGGGATGATGGACAATATTAAATCAGATTTCGCTTTTTCATCATTATCTTCCCATTCAGCAATTGCAGCTGCTGATTCGGTTGACTTTTCAATTTTGCCAGAAACATACTTCCACGTTTCGTTTTTTATAAGCAATGCCTTTACCTGTATTTTCCAAAATTTTCTTTGGTTAGCGGTTCGATTTTAATTGAAAAGCTCATATCCCAGGTAGACGTAAATTCTATCCGTAAACCATTTCAGCGGAAGTGGCCGAAATATCTTCTTTATGAGTTGATCTTAAATCAAGGAGCACAATCGATAACCATTTGTTTGGATCATTTTTAGCCATCTATGGAAACGCTCAATCATTCCGTTTGATTGTGGATGGTATGGGGAAGTGACAATTCTATGACAACCAAGAAACCTGGACAACTCAGAAAATAATTCTGACGTAAACTGTGCTCCCTGATCGCTAGTTATCTCTAATGGAACACCGTAGCGAGGGATATAATTATTGAAAAATGTTTGATTTATAGTATTTGAATTATTATCCCTTAATAGATAAACTTCGGGCCATCTAGTAAATCTATCAATGATAGTTAAAAGGTAGCAGTGACCTTTGGAAGGAGATGAAGGACCTACCAAATCTATATGATGTTCTTACCCTTGGGTATAGGAATTGGAGAAACAGGTGATTTAGTGTTACGATTGATTTTAGATTTTTGGCATTGTAAAAAAAAAAATTGAGTCGATTTAGACATGTATGTCCGTGTGTCCGTCTGTTTTTGGCACTCTCACGAGCGTAAATTTTGAGATATTGAGCTGAAATTTTGTGCAGTCACTTTTAGTTTATGCGCGCAGATCGCTATTTAAAATGGGCAAATTCGGTAAAGAGCTACGCCTACAATCAACCAAAATCTATCTATCTGCCACAAAAATTAAGCTATAAACTTGAAATTTAGTATGTACATCTATAAATATTAGTTTCATCGATGTGCCGAAAATGGGCGTGGTCCGATAATATACACGTCCACAATCAATATAAATCTTTATATTTGCCACAAAAGTTGATCTACGAAGTTGAAATTTGGTGTGCAAATACATAGTTATGCCATCCATTGATGTGCCTAAAATGGGAGTGGTCGGTTAACATACGCGCCCACAATAAACATAAACCTTTATATCTACCACAAAAATTAACCTATGACCCTGAAATTTGGTACACGTATTTATAGATATCCCGTCCATCAATGTGCTTAAAATGGGCGTGGTCGGTTACTAAGTCCACCCACAATAAAGAAAAATCTATTTATCTGCCACAAAAATTAAGCTATAAACTTGAAATTTAGTATGTACATCTATAAATATTAGCTTCATAGATGTGAAAAAATGAGCGAGTTATAATTTTTAAAATTTATAAAACATCAATTTCATCATCATCAATTCAAAAAATTTAAAAAGATCCATAAATATTTAGGCGTTACATGTAAGAGCAATTGTACATAACAAAATAAAAATATATACATATGTATAAACAATAAAAATTTTATAGACAAGGCATCGTGTTTACCGCTTTATATATCTCAGTTTTAAAATTTAGAATATCAAATAAAATTTTTAAAGAAAAATACTTAAAATAAAGTAACACGATGCACGATCAGGTACATATACTCATAGTTTGCAAGTACAGGCTACAGCCTTGTTAGAAATCAGGTACATAAATGACTATTAGGTAAAGTAGCCCATGCGAAAGCAGGTAAAATAATACAATATATAAGTCTTTAACACGAAATATAGACCTCAGAAGTACAACAATAATTGAACTGTTGAGTTCACATTGAAGTGCAAAAAAATATTATATTTACAAACATTATTTTAATATGCCCTTATTACGTATTACATCATCTCGACAAAGACGTCTGAGAAATATACAATCTGTGAGGAGGTTTCGTGAGCAAAGCTTGGAGAGAGACAGAATTGAAAATTCTCAGCGTATATTAGCAAGAAGAAGTGATCCTGAATATCGCAAAGAGGAAAGGCGAAGAGACCAAAGCGCACATATTGATAGAAGAAGAAGTTCAAGGTATCGCATTATGGAACAACAAAGGAATACTGTACAACACATAAACCGTCGCGGCAATGAAAGTTATCGAGTGCTTGAACGTCGGAGAAATGCCTTAACACAAAGGATTAGGAGGGAAGATAATGGAAGACGCAATAGAGAACAACAAGTTAATACTGCCCAGCATAGGCGCCACCGAGAAAACGAAGTCTTTAGAAGGAGTGAAAGGCTGAGAAATGCATTAACACAAAGAAATAGGAGGGAGGATGATGGAACCCGCGCTAGAGAACAACAAATTAATACTGCCCAGCATAGGCGCCATCGCGAACATGAAGTGTTTAGGACAATTGAAAGGCTGAGAAATGCCTTAACACAAAGGATACGGAGAGAAGATGAGAGTCGACGCGCTAGAGAACAACAAGTCAATACTGAACAGCATAGGCGCCATCGCGAAAACCAAGTTTATAGGAGAAGTGAAAGACTGAGAAACGCCTTAACACAAACAATACGGAGCGAAGATGAGGGAAGACGTGCTAGAGAACAACAAGTCAATACTGAACAGCATAGGCGCCATCGCGAAAACCAAGTTTATAGGAGAAGTGAAAGACTGAGAAACGCCTTAACACAAACAATACGGAGAGAAGATGAGGGAAGACGCGCTAGAGAACAACTAGTTAATACTGAAATCGCGAAAATGAAGTTTATAGGAGAAGTGAAAGGGTGAGGAATGTATTATCACAAAGGATTAGGAGAGATGACGATAGAAGGCGTGCTTTAGTATTATACTTAACAGCACAGACAACGTCGAGGAAATGAAATATATAGAAGGAGTGAACGCCAGAGATTTGCCATAGCACAAAGAATTAGAAGAGAAGATGGTGGAATGCATGCTAGAGAGGTTAGCTCTAGTAGAATACTTCGGTCTAGAACACACCGTGCTAATGAGGTAAATAGGCTCAGAACTAACAATCGACAAAATTTGTTGAATAGACAAAGAATGCAGACCATGACACCTGACACTAGAATTGAATATTTATTAAGGGAAACCCAAAGACACACATCTCGACTATTGAGTGAATATGACAATAGTGTAAAGAATGGTCCGACTTGTGTTTGTGTTTGTTGTGGTGGACTGTGGTTTACGTCACAAGTAAAGTTTTTATCTAAAGAAACAGTTACAAGCCAACATGTCCACTTAAGTTGTGTATTCTTCCTGACTGATATTTTTCCATCCGAAGATGACCGTTATACGTTTTGCAAAACATGTCATTCTGCAGTTCGATCTGGTTTTATCCAATGGTCTTCACTTTCCCACTATACCAAACGAACTAAAGGACTTGACAACTCTTGAAGAGAGATTCGTTGCTCCCAGAATACCGTTTATGAGAATAGTGTCGTTAGGTTATAACAGACAGTGCGCGATACGAGGTGCTGTCGTGAACGTACCGATTTCACTTGATAGAACAATAACCGTCCTTCCGAGATCTGAAGATCAGACAGAAGTAATACAAGTTTATTTGAAGCGTAGGTTGCAATATGACCGCAGTTTTATGACAGAGACTATACGACCGGCAAAGATATTTAGAGCCGCAGAATATTTAATTAACACAGACTTATATAGGACGCACAACATTTCTATTTCTAATGAATGGCTGAACAGAAGACAGTCGAATGAGATAATGCCGTTTATTGCCAACGAAGAAAACAGAAATATAGTTCAAACTTGTTTAAACAATAACACAACCAATGATGACGTAGATGAATTAAATCCACAGGAGGCCCTTTTAGACAATTTACAAATAGAAAATGTACAATTAGGTAGGATTTCTATAGCGCCTGCAGAGGGCAACAGACCATTAGACTTACTTATGGATGAAGACGCCGAGGAGTTGTCCTTTCCCACAATTTATTGTGGAATTAAACGAAGTTCAGTTACAACTTTAGGGAAAGTTATAAGATCAAAAGTTAGAAGATATGACAGACGATGCGCCAGAGTAGACAAAGTTTTATATTCGTACAAAAAATTAGAACTATCGCGCATAAAGGATAGTATATTGATCTGCTTAAGGAAAAGAATACGTCAAAATTCTGTTACTGCGCGAAATATGTTAGACGATCATTTTGTTCAAAACTTAGTGTAGCATGACGACGGGTATCATATTCTCAAAGGACTTAGGTCTTCATCCGCTCATTGGGAATCTGAGAAAAAGAATGTTCTGGCAATGATTCGGCAATTTGGATTGCCAACTTTTTTTATCACATTGTCCGCAGCCGAATCACAGTGGTCTGAATTAATTGTTATTTTGGTGAAAGTTTTAGAAAAACGGGATATATCAGAAAACGATGTTCATAATTTAACAACGCAAGAAAAATATAATTTAATAAGGTCCGATCCGATTACATGTTCACGCTACTTCGATCAACGTGTCCCTCATTTATACAAACTTTTTAAGTGTGATGGTGGCGTATTTGACTCTCATAAAGTTATAAAGTATTATTGGAGAATAGAATTTCAGCAAAGAGGCTCTCCTCATGTACATGGAGTATATTGGTTAAAAGACGCACCACATATAACATTGACAGATGAACGTACATTCCCTGCGGTAACAGAATTTATTGACAAAAATATATCAGTACAAACTCGTCTGAGTCCGGAATAGAAAATTTCATAAATTATCAAATGCATAGGCATAGTAATACATGCCAAAGAGAAATAACGGGACAGAGGATTTGTAGATTCAGAATGCCTCATCCGCCAATGCCAAGAACAGAAATACTATTTTCGCTGTCCGAAGAATCCGAAAATATTCAAAGACATCGTGTTAATTATGAAAAAGTATTTAATTTTTTAAATACTAGGGAATCTGAGTCAGATATTTATAGTATTGACCAATTTGAACAATTTTTGTCTGACGAACGCATTAATATGAGCTACGAGGACTACATTTTTGCCCTAAGGTTTTCTATTAAAAAACCACAGATATTTTTAAAACGCCGACCGAAGGACATATTTATAAACGCCTTCAATCCAACTATTTTGAAGTTACATCGCGCTAACATGGACATACAGCACATTTTGGACGCTTACGGTTGTGTATCATATATAGTGAACTATATAAATAAGTCAAATAGGGGAGTTTCGCGACTATTGCATGAGACAATGAGGGAAATTCGTACAGAGAATTATACTGTCCGTCAACGTTTACAGCACATTGGCAATAAATTTATAAACGCGTCCGAAGTGTCCGCTCAAGAAGCATCCTACAATATTTTAGGTATGCATATGTCCGAATGTAGTAACACAGATGTTTTCATAAATACATTCCATCCAGATAGGACAGTCCGAATGGTAAAATCTAGGCAAGAATTAGAAAGGCTACCAACAGAATCGACTGATATTTTTAAAAGTAATTTATTAGACTATTACCAACATCGTCCTCACAGTCTTGAAGACATCTGTCTAGCCAATTTTGCTGCCAATTATGTGTTTTCCAAAACACGAAGATCTTCGATACGCCAAAGACGAGAAGATGAAGATATAGATGACAACGAAGACTTAACAGAGTATAGTGGAGTTGGTCTCCAACTTTTAAATAACTTTGGATATATTTATAAACGAAGGAATTCAGCTATTCTTCGATTTGCAAAATCAAATATGGATACATCCAGAGCAGACTATTTAAGACAAATGGTTATGTTATATTTTCCGTGGCGTAATGAAGTAACAGACATTTTAGAAAACGACAACGAACAAACATGTTCTTCACATAGAGACTTGATAATGACAAACCAACAACAATTCGAAAAATTTTCGGTAAACGAATTGGAAAACGCTTTAGAGGAAATTCAGAACGATAACGATGGCAATTCTGAAAATGAACCAACCCGACAAGACAACATTGCTGCATCGCAGTTATTAGATGAAGAATTTAGAGCTCTGTCTATGCCAGAGATTAATAGAGACATAAATATACTTAATATAGACGAAGAAGAAAATGACGATCAGAGTGAAGGTGTCCGTTTAATAAAACTCCCTCCATTAGTAAATGTAGAGGATTTGTTAATATCCGTAAGGTCTCTGAGTAAAAAGCAACGGATATATTTCCAACATGTACTGTACAAGATAATTAGAAAAGAAGTGCTGTATGAATTTGTGGGAGGTGGCGCGGGTGTAGGTAAAAGTCGCTTGATACAAACAATATATCAGGCAATAACACAACGCTTTAATTCTCTTCCTGGATCCAATCCAGATCTCCCAAAGGTTTTGCTAAGTGCACCAACGACTAAAGCAGCATTTGGAATTGGAGGATATACTCTTCACTCCCTTTTCACTTTTCCTGTAAATCAGTCGTCCGGAGAAATTCGTCCCTTAAGTAACGATACAGTTAATTCACTTATTGCTAAACTGATTGAAGTAAAACTTATTATTATAGATGAAGTGTCGATGGTTGGTTCTAAAATGTTAGGTTTCCTGGACTCAAGACTAAAACAAATATTTAAACTACGGAGGCTTTTGGTGGTATTCCAATTATTGTCTTCGGTGATTTAAAACAACTTCCACCTGTAGGTGACCGTTGGATTTTCAATCCAAATCCAAATAATCCCTATGGAGATATAATAGGACGTGGGCTTTGGGATATGTTCGACTTTTATGAATTAGACGAAATAATGCGGCAAAGAGACGACAGGACTTTTGCAATTGCATTAAATAACATGGCAGTTGGACAAATGAATCCTGAAGACATAGATTTAATTATATCAAGGACAGTGAATTTACATACAGAAGTCCCTTTGTATGCTATTCATTTATTTTGGTCTAATAAGGAAGCTGACACATATAATATACAGCGTTTAGCACAGATATCGACGGAAGCGCATATTTCTAGAAGTTATGACATTATTAAGGCTGACTCTCTAAGTGAACAACAAAAACAGACAATTTTAATACAATTAAGAATTTTAAAACGTCGGAGACTCAAGGACTTCAGTAAATATTGACACTGCCGATGGACTCGTTAACGGTGCAACAGGACTTTTAATGGCAGTAGACATAAGTCAGGAAGCCGTATCGACACTTTGGATTCTATTTTCTAACAGGGACGTTGGCTCTCAGGCAAGAAGAAAAAAGCCTCATAATTCTGAACCTCTATGGACTCCTATTGAAAAACATAACAGATTATTTCAATACAGACGTAACGTACAAATTAATATTGAGAGGAGACAATTTCCGGTAGTTCCAGCAGAGGGTATGACGATTCATAAGAGTCAGGGAGCTACTTACAACAAAGTTGTAGTCCATCTTGCAGATAGAATAAATAGAGCTGCAATGTATGTAACTTGCAGTCGAGCTACTAGTGCATCAGGATTGTTCATAATTGGACGTTTCACCCCTCCAAAACAATTTTCTGACACTGACGTTGTCAAAGTCGAACTTGACCGGCTCCGAACAGAAAGATTTTTATGTCCGTCACCTAATGTATGCGCAAACACAAAAATATATTACCAAAATATACAAAGCCTTAACGCTCACCACCAAGACTTATTCGGTGATAGATATATAAGAGATATAGACGTTTTATGTCTTGTAGAGACATGGACTTTTCTGTTGGACGACTGTTCTGTTGAAGGATTTTGTACTTTAGCAAGAATTAATGGATCCGATAGCCTTCCTCGACAAAAGCGTGGAATAATAGTTTACATAAAGTCCGACCTGAGTAGTCAAGCGAAAGTTTTCTTCAAGCGAGATTATAGTTCTGGGTCCGCTACTTTACAAATAATAGCTTTCCGTTTTAAAACAATGTGCGTTATCACTTTATATAGAAATTCCACATTTTCCGAAACAACATTTAGTAATTTACTCATGGAGACAGTAGGTACTGTATATACTATGGGTGAAACATTCGAAAAACTTCTTGTTATTGGTGATTTTAATATATGTAGGGCGACAAATAGCAGTTTAATGGAAAGGAACTTAATTAATGAGGGCTTTTGCTCTATGTTAGAAAAGAAGGAAACGACTACAGTTGGATATACGCAAATAGACTGGGTATTTGGCAAAGTTTTAAGTGGGGCGGTGGAAGCAAAAACGTACAATACGGTGCACAGTTACCACGACGGCATTATTTTAGGAATAAGTTAATTTATATTAGGATAACAATTTTATAGATTTACTCATTATTGTTCATATGTTGTATTGTATACTTTTTAGTTTAGTAAAAAAGGATTCATAAAAAATTAACTAATCAAAATTTTAAATAAAGTGCATATATAATTTTTTTCTAAACATAATAATTATATTTGTGTATTTCTTTTAAAACTGAAATAGATGAATATGGAAAATATGAAATTTAATTTGTGAAATTAATAGAAAGCCTTATTAGTTCTTGATTTCTTCGATGCTTATAATAAGGTGCAGGGTATTTAAAATTCGGCCAAAGCCGAATTTAGTTTTTCTACTTGTCAAATATAATTTTCTTCAGACTGGGAGGTACATATGGTTTTATACATGTCCCTGACATTTCGCAGATAATTTCAAAATTAAATACGGGAATTTTGTAAAGTTTTAAATTGCTTGAGAAAGGAATTTTTGAATTCGGCGTCATTTTCTTGTTCCTTATATAGAACTTTCATATTTAAATCAGTACAATAAAGTGCGTCAATTTCAAAAGCTCTAGAAAAGGTGTCTGCCGCAATGTTTGCGTCTCCTCGTATGTACTGTATGTCATTAGTAAATTGAGAGATATATTCTAGATACCGCGTCTGTCTTGCGCTTCTCTCTGTTTTGGAATTTAATGCCATTGTTAATGGTTTATGATCCGTAAAGACCGTGAACTGTCTTCCTTCAAGTATGTATTTAAAATGGTTGATGCATAAATAAATAGCTAAAAGTTCTCGATCAAACGTACTATATTTAATTTCAGACGGAGAAAGCTTTTTTGAAAAGAAGGCTAATGATTCCATTGAACCATATGAGCATTGTTGGAGAACACCACCAATTGCAATGTTTGAAGCGTCTACGGTTAAAGACAATTTTGCTTCACTATTGAAATGATTCAACAGAACCTTTGAGGCGAAATTGTCTCTAATACGCTGAAACGATTTGACGGATTTATCATCCCAAATTAAATCTTCGTCTTTACTTTTAAAAGCCTTATTAATTATAGCAAAATTTTTGAGCTTGTTTGACGGACTTAAGACGTTCAAAGTCTTCTATGGCGGATACTTTCTCTTCAGAAGATCTAATGCCATCTTTTGAATTATTGTGCCTTATAAAGTTAATAGATGTAGTTCCGAAAGCACATTTAGATGGTTTAATATTTAAACCATAGTCCTCAAGTTGATCAAAAACGATTTTTAAATGTTTTAAATGGTCAGATTCCGATTTACTTGCAATTAAAACATCGTCAATGTATACAAAAGTTAAATCTAAACCACTAAATACTTCATTCACAAACCTTTGAGGTTTGTGCCGAAATTCCTTAACTCAAATAGCATTCTCTCAAATTCGAACATGCCAAATGGAGTTGTAATGGCTGTTTTGTATATATCGGCTTCAGCCATAGGGATATGGTGGTAAGATTTTACTAAATATAATATGGAAAATATAGATTTGTTCCGAAGATTTATACTAAAATCATAAATTCGAGGCAACGGATAGCGATCAGAAATAGTGACACAATTTAAACGTCTAAAATCACCACAAAGACGCTATTCATTAGGGTCCTTTTTGGCTACTAAATGAAGAGGTGAAGCCACAAAAGAATTGGATGGCCTACAAATACATGATTTGACTAAAAAATCGAATTCTGTCTTGCCGACTTTATATTTGATAGGATCTAGTCGTCTTGGGTTTGAGAACGGAAGGACTCCTTCAGTTGCTAGTCCGTGTAGAGTGTTGTGTTTGACCGGTTTGGTGTAATCTGATTCAGAGGTCAAACTTGGATATTTCTTTAGTAGTTCAAAATATTTATTTTCTATGAGGAATAATTTGATAATTTAATAATTTTACAATAAGACATAATGGCATCAACGGATAAATTGGTTAAAGGATCTACTAATCGCTTGCATTTTACGTTGATTAGTTGTCCATATTTGCTGAGGAAGTCAGCACATTGGTGCCGTTAGCAGTACATAATGTTATGTCGGACGAACGTTTTTGGTGCGGAAATTTAGTCAATCAAAAATTTTAGACCGTTGTCCTTATCAAATATAAATAGGCGACGTGATGAAAACTTCCATTGTCAGTCGCCGCAACAATGGACTTATTTAATTTGTTGATGAATTTTTGAAATTACAGGGTTGTGTTGTATCCGAATACAGGAAAACCAATCTTTATTTCGCAACAAGACAATTTCACACAATGTTTAAAAACTACTACAATAAAACTCTTCTTTTTGCTTATTTATCTTACTCAATCACTGTTGAGTAATCACATAACATGTGTACACAACATAACGTGTGTACACAATAGGCTGAATACATTTTTGGGCTTTGTTTTGGTATCTGTGGTGATACCAATAAAGATAATTATTTCGTGAATTAGATCTGCTACGTGAACGTGATCTAAATCGAGAAAAAGGTCTAGATTTGCGCTGATCTATCTTTGACTTCAGACTCGTTACCTCAAGCGTTAATTTGTTGATATACTCACAAAGTAACGTTTGAGTCTTAAGTAGCATACACTTCTGGCGCATTACTCACTTTCCAATTTCACTAACTTATTTATATTTTTTTAATGTTTGAGCCAGTAAGAGCAACGGTTAAATTCTTAGGTAATTTTTCAAGCCATAAACGTTTAAGCACATCAGGACTAAAATTTGATCCAGAAAGAATTAAGAGATGTCGATAAAACTCGGATTAAAAGGTTTGGGAAACAATGAAACGTTTCGTTTTTATTTATTTATTTTTTTAGATGAAAAATTTTGAAGTTTCTTTTTTTTGTGTTATTTTTTAATGAAAATATTTTTAGAGCTTTTTTTGATTTTTCTTATGAATGACATATATTTTTTTATGTATGCAAACTTACATATATACGAGTATATTCCGAATGCATACATCTATATTCTTCTTATCAATGTGGACATTCCTCCGTTGATTTACCCGTTCTTGATTTATAACTGTTGTTGTTGTTATTATTACTGCTGATGTCGTTGTCGCAATAACTATTGAAATTGATTTTTTTTTTAAATATAGATTTAGGAATATTGAAAATTGTAGCATAGCAGGATCGCCAATTATAGAAGTTACTGTTCTATTTTAATTGTTTATATATTTTATTATATTCAGGAAGAAAAAAATATTTCTAAATTTTGGTTTTTTATACTCATTCAAAATTGACATTAAAAATTAATCAAATAAGATAATCCAAACCGACAAAGAACATGTAGATACCCCACACACTCAGCTCTTAGGGCAGCTATTTCTTCACTCCTATTGGTGGACTGTATATTACAAGACGGTGATGTTTATTAAAAGATCGCCTTACTATTGACCCGTCAAAGGCTCTTTCAATCTGCTCCATTACCTGTGTGTTAACAGGAACCACATTATTTAAAGGTCCGTAAACAAATCCAGTGTATTATCTAGTACCTGTGAGTGGACGGGGATAAGTGCAAGGCATATTTGCCGACATGATGTCACAAATAATTGCTTGACGATCACTGTGTATATAAACATCACTAATCTACTACGTTACACGAGGAGCTAGAGCGTTATTAGCAAAAGTGACATCAATTATAGACCCACGACCGTTCCTTTTGAAGGTATGTTGCGTCCCTGTATTGAGAATTGTAAGGTCAAGACAAGCTAATTCCACTGTATTTTGGAAATCCTTAAGACTAGTATTAGGAGGAAAGTAACAGCTGTATATGTAGATTCCATTATATTTGGCGCACATAAAACCTTCACCAGCTGAAATAAGTTGGCCACAGTGCCAAATTGCTACCCCGCCCGTGTTTTCTTTTATCCAGGCCGCCGTTGAATCCACTCTGTACGGTTCACTGATGAGCACCACATCAATATTAAGATCTCTGATGTTTTATTTTTACAGGGCATTCTTTGCCCGCCAGGGGGTGATTAAAAGATTTGCCTCGCTCTTTGCAGATAATACAACATGGTCTACTACAGTTTAAACAACATTTACTTCTGTCTTGGCCAACTTTGCAATTTCTAGCTATATAGCCAAATTCCATACATTTGAAGCACCGTGTAAGGATGGATTTCTCTCTTATCACAGCCAATTTTTATTTTCCCTGCTTCTTGTAAAACTGTGGCCAGCGTCCTTAAAACCGATAGTGATTCAGTCTGAGTACCGGCGTAAGCTTTTCTCGACAGTAAAACTGCTGAACTCTTTATTAATTGCTGCTAATATATCGTCAGTTGTTCTCACTTCGTTGAGGTCCTTAATATCGATTTCGACATCATTTTTTATTATTTAAACGCTGGCCGCTTGACCCAAAGTTTTTTCGATCAACTGCTTGAAGAGAGAACTATTTCCAGCTGGAGCGTACCATGAAGGTGACGTTGGTATGGTCGCCCAGAAGCCACCGACGCCCAATTAATCTTCAGCAATGCATCGGGGCCGCAGACGGAGGTACACAGAAAGACATTAAGAAGGGCGACAACACTCCGCTCCGTGCCAGAGAGGACATCAGCTCACCCACACGCGAGTTAGAAGCGACCCAAGAGGCTCAACTAAGGGACATTCCTTCGCCCAACAATTCAACTCACAAGGGACGACTTCGGTGTTAAATCCTAATGCCTCATCTTTTGCCAGTTACCAACATCAGATTGCTGGAGGAGGTGCATGATATCGATCGGCGTGCTTGCCTATAAACTGGGCGTACAGATATTTGCCCAAACATTGGTATACAGACAATTGCCCATACATTAGATGTACAGGCATATGCCTATACATTGGACGTACAGACAAATGATTATACACTGGGTGTACAGACATTTGCCCATACATTGGATATACAGACAATTGCCTATACATTGGACATACAGACAATTGCCAATACATTGGACTTACAGACAATTGCCTATACATTGGACGTACAGACATTTGACCGTACATTGGACGCACAGACAATTGCTTATTCTATACACTGAACGTACAGACATTTGACCATACATTGGACGTACAGACAATTCTTATACACTGAACGTACAGACATTTTCCCAAACATTGGACGTATAGACAATTATATACATTGAACTTACAGACAATTGCCTATACCTTAGACCTACAGACATTTGTCCATACATTGAACTTACAGACAAGTGCCTATACACTGGACGTACGCCAATATATTAGACGTACAGACATTTTCCCAAACGTATAGACGTATAGATATTTTCTCATATCGATGATCATCTGCTAATTTCGCATATTCTCTGTCATGAACGTAATTGTGTTTTTCACTGTAGGCATTGAAGAAGTCTTGGCTCTAAAGCGCCTGCAATAATAAAATACATGCTCTGCGGTCTCCCCGTCGTCGCAAGATGAGCTATACACTGGACGTACATTTCAAGCTGAGCGGCGTGTCGAGAAGAATTAAATACATTTTCTTTGTTTAACAATAATAAAAAAAATAACAGTATTAGTGACAAGTAACGGAACGTGTAATAAGGGACATAGAACACATCTTTTACTTATTCTGCGATTGTAAAATTGCGTATAAATTTTATATTTGTGCCACGGATTGGAACAAGTTACCGACTAACCAAGTAGCATCTCCAAATGCCGGGTGCCCCAGACTGCCAAAAAATGATGATGCTACGGAAAACGGTGAGCAAAATTTTGATAATCTGTTCATGAAGAGTAGTCTTACGTTACTGGAGCAAACTCAACAAAGAAGCTACTCTTCAACACCATCCGTGTCAGAGAGTACACATCAAGATGCATTCAAGTAATTAGGCGTTAAAATTGGTGAATTAATCGCTATGATGGGAGGTCTATTAATAATCCCATGAGAGATTTGGTAGAGGAAATAAAAAATGGAAGTAGATATAAATCAAAAGAACAACAAAGTTTCTGGTGTCGACGGAACGACGCAAACCTCACCACTTATTAAATATAAGGACGTTACTCCGAAGAGATTAAGAGCGGAATTGTTAAGTGCTTCCTTGTCGCCAAAGGATGCTACTTTAATAAAAAGGAGCAAGCGGACGAAGGAAGTTTAAAAGACTCCATCACTTTGACCTTCGATAAAAACTCCATCAGATAAGCAAAGGTCGTAGCAATCTAAAATAAGCCAGATTATCGAGGAAGCCAGAGGCAATTTTTATAAAAAGGATAGGTGATCTATCATATAGTGAGCAAAAATATTGCCAAGATAAAGAAAACACTTACAATCGAAATGCTGCTAGAATTTCAGCAAATCTCAACAGCAGATAGTTCTCTCTTCAAGCAGTTGATCGAAAAAACTTTGGGTCAAGCGGCCAGCGTTTAAATAATAAAAAATGATGTCGAAATCGATATTAAGGACCTCAACGAAGTGAGAACAACTGACGATATATTAGCAGCAATTAATAAAGAGTTCAGCAGTTTCACTGTCGAGAAAAGCTTACGCCGGTACTCAGACTGAATCACTATCGGTTTTAAGGACGCTGGCCACAGTTTTACAAGAAGCAGGGAAAATAAAAATTGGCTGTGATAAGAGAGAAATCCATCCTTACACGGTGCTTCAAATGTATGGAATTTGGCTATATAGCTAGAAATTGCAAAGTTGGCCAAGACAGAAGTAAATGTTGTTTAAACTGTAGTAGACCATGTTGTATTATCTGCAAAGAGCGAGGCAAATCTTTTAATCACCCCCTGGCGAGCAAAGAATGCCCTGTAAAAATAAAACATTAGAGATCTTAATATTGATGTGGTGCTCATCAGTGAACCGTACAGAGTGGATTCAACGGCGGCCTGGATAAAAGAAAACACGGGCGGGGTAGCAATTTGGCACTGTGGCCAACTTATTTCAGCTGGTGAAGGTTTTATGTGCGCCAAATATAATGGAATCTACATATACAGCTGTTACTTTCCTCCTAATACTAGTCTTAAGGATTTCCAAAATACAGTGGAATTAGCTTGTCTTGACCTTACAATTCTCAATACAGGGACGCAACATACCTTCAAAAGGAACGGTCGTGGGTCTATAATTGATGTCACTTTTGCTAATAACGCTCTAGCTCCTCGTGTAACGTGGTAGATTAGTGATGTTTATATACACAGTGATCGTCAAGCAATTATTTGTGACATCATGTCGGCAAATATGCCTTGCACTTATCCCCGTCCACTCACAGGTACTAGATAATACACTGGATTTGTTTACGGACCTTTAAATAATATGGTTCCTGTTAACACACAGGTAATGGAGCAGATTGAAAGAGCCTTTGACGGGTCAATAGTAAGGCGATCTTTTAATAAACATCACCGTCTTGTAATATACAGTCCACCAATAGGAGTGAAGAAATAGCTGCCCTAAGGGCTGAGTGTGTGGGGTATCTACATTTTCTTTGTCGGTTTGGATTATCTTATTTGATTAATTTTTAATGTCAATTGTGAATGAGTATAAAAAACCAAAATTTAGAAATATTTTTTTCTTCCTGAATATAATAAAATATATAAACAATTAAAATAGAACAGTAACTTCTATAATTGGCGATCCTGCTATCCTACAATTTTCAATATTCCTAAATCTATATTTAAAAAAAAAATCAATTTCAATAGTTATTGCGACAACGACATCAGCAGTAATAATAACAACAACAACAGTTATAAATCAAGAACGGGTAAATCAACGGAGGAATGTCCACATTGATAAGAAGAATATAGATGTATGCATTCGGAATATATATATGTAAGTTTGCATACATAAAAAAATATATGTCATTCATAAGAAAAATCAAAAAAGCTCTAAAAATATTTTCATTAAAAAATAACACAAAAAAAAGAAACTTCAAAATTTTTCATCTAAAAAAATAAATAAATAAAAACGAAACGTTTCATTGTTTCCCAAACCTTTTCATCCGAGTTTTATCGACATCTCTTAATTCTTTCTGGATCAAATTTTAGTCCTGATGTGCTTAAACGTTTATGGCTTGAAAAATTACCTAAGAATTTAACCGTTGCTCTTACTGGCTCAAACATTAAAAAAATATAAATAAGTTAGTGAAATTGGAAAGTGAGTAATGCGCCAGAAGTGTATGCTATCAGTTCTTACTCCAATGATACAAATAATTTGGCAATTCACTACTTAAGACTCAAACGTTACTTTGTGAGAATATCAACAAATTAACGCTTGAGGTAACGAGTCTGAAGTCAAAGATAGATCAGCGCAAATCTAGACCTTTTTCTCGATTTAGATCACGTTCACGTAGCAGATCTAATTCACGAAATAATTATCTTTATTGGTATCACCACAGATACCAAAACAAAGCCCAAAAATGTATTCAGCCTATTGTGTACACACGTTATGTTGTGTACACACGTTATGTTGTGTACACATGTTATGTGATTACTCAACAGTGATTGAGTAAGATAAATAAGCAAAAAGAAGAGTTTTATTGTAGTAGTTTTTAAACATTGTGTGAAATTGTCTTGTTGCGAAATAAAGATTGGTTTTCCTGTATTCGGATACAACACAACCCTGTAATTTCAAAAATTCATCAACAAATTAAATAAGTCCATTGTTGCGGCGACTGACAATGGAAGTTTTTTCAAGTTTTCATCACGTCGCCTATTTATATTTGATAAGGCCAACGGTCTAAAATTTTTGATTGACCAAATTTCCGCACCAAAAACGTTCGTCCGACATAACATTATGTACTGCTAACGGCACCAATGTGCTGACTTCCTCAGCAAATATGGACAACTAATCAACGTAAAATGCAAGCGATTAGTAGATCCTTTAACCAATTTATCCGTTGATGCCATTATGTCTTATTGTAAAATTATTAAATTATCAAATTATTCCTCATAGAAAATAAATATTTTGAACTACTAAAGAAATATCCAAGTTTGACCTCTGAATCAGATTACACCAAACCGGTCAAACACAATACTCTACACGGACTAGCAACTGAAGGAGTCCTTCCGTTCTCAAACCCAAGACGACTAGATCCTATCAAATATAAAGTCGGCAAGACAGAATTCGATTTTTTAGTCAAATCATGTATTTGTAGGCCATCCAATTCTTTTGTGGCTTCACCTCTTCATTTAGTAGCAAAAAGGACCCTAATGAATAGCGTCCTTGTGGTGATTTTAGACGTTTAAATTGTGTCACTATTTCTGATCGCTATCCGTTGCCTCGAATTTATGATTTTAGTATAAATCTTCGGAACAAATCTATATTTTCCATATTAGATTTAGTAAAATCTTACCACCATATCCCTATGGCTGAAGCCGACATATACAAAACAGCCATTACAACTCCATTTGGCATGTTCGAATTTGAGAGAATGCCATTTGAGTTAAGGACTTCGGCACAAACCTTTCAAAGGTATCCGCCATAGAAGACTTTGAACGTCTTAAGTCCGTCAAACAAGCTCAAAAATTTTGGCAGAGTTCACATGTCCGATACATGCTATAATTAATAAGGCTTTTAAAAGTAAAGACGAAGATTTAATTTGGGATGATAAATTCGTCCAATCGTTTCAGCGTATTAAAGACAATTTCGCCTCAAAGGTTCTGTTGAATCATTTCAATAGTGAATCAAAATTGTCTTTAACCGTAGACGCTTCAAACATTGCAATTGGTGGTGTTCTCCAACAATGCTCATATGGTTCAATGGAACCATTAGCCTTCTTTTCAAAAAAGCTTTCTCCGTCTGAAATTAAATATAGTACGTTTGATCGAGAACTTTTAGCTATTTATTTATGCATCAACCATTTTAAATACATACTTGAAGGAAGACAGTTCACAGTCTTTACGGATCATAAACCATTAAAAATGGCATTAAATTCCAAAACAGAGAGAAGCCCAAGACAGACGCGGTATCTAGAATATATCTCTCAATTTACTAATGACATACAGTACATACGAGGAGACGCAAACATTGCGGCAGACACCTTTTCTAGAGCTTTTGAAATTGACGCACTTTATTGTACTGATTTAAATATGAAAGTTCCATATAAGGAACAAGAAAATGACGCCGAATTCAAAAATTCCTTTCTCAAGCAATTTAAAACTTTACAAAATTCCCGTATTTAATTTTGAAATTATCTGCGAAATGTCAGGGACATGTCCAAGACCATATGTACCTCCCAGTCTGAAGAAAATTATATTTGAAAAATTACATAATATATCACACCCTGGTACAAAGAATACAAGAAGACTCATTAGCACAAGATATTTTTGGCCCGGTATGAGTAAAGAACTCAATACCTGTTCCAGTCAATGTTTACAATGCCAAAAATCTAAAATCAATCGTAACACTAAATCACCTGTTTCTCCAATTCCTATACCCAAGGGTAAGAACATCATATAGATTTGGTAGGTCCTTCATCTCCTTCCAAAGGTCACTGCTACCTTTTAACTATCATTGATAGATTTACTAGATGGCCCGAAGTTTATCTATTAAGGGATAATAATTCAAATACTATAAATCAAACATTTTTCAATAATTATATCCCTCGCTTCGGTGTTCCATTAGAGGTAACTAGCGATCAGGGAACACAGTTTACGTCAGAATTATTTTCTGAGTTGTCCAGGTTTCTTGGTTGTCATAGAATTGTCACTTCCCCATACCATCCACAATCAAACGGAATGATTGAGTGTTTCCATAGACGGCTAAAAATGATCCAAACAAATGGTTATCGGTTGTGCTCCTTGGTTTAAGATCAACTCATAAAGAAGATATTTCGGCCACTTCCGCTGAAATGGTTTACGGATAGAATTTACGTCTACCTGGGATATGAGCTTTTCAATTAAAATCGAACCGCTAACCAAAGAAAATTTTGGAAAATACAGGTAAAGGCATTGCTTATAAAAAACGAAACGTGGAAGTATGTTTCTGGCAAAATTGAAAAGTCAACCGAAACAGCAGCTGCAATTGCTGAATGGGAAGATAATGATGAAAAAGCGAAATCTGATTTAATATTGTCCATCATCCCATCCGAACTACCACAAATAAAAAATTGTGTCACATCCAAGGATATATGGGATAAATTACATGCAATATATCAGTCGAGAGGCCCTGCCAGACAGGCCATGCTATTGAAGTCACTCATTTTAATAAAAATGAAAACTGGTGACGATATGCGCGAATATTGAAAATTTTTTTGAAATAGTGGATATATTAAACGAACTATAATTAGTCGTAATTGATCAGCTGTTAGCAATCATCTTACTATAAAACATACCAGACGATTATGAAACTTTCAGAATAGCTATTGAATCGCAAGAAAAACTAACCTCGACTGATATACTCAAAGTAAAGCTCCTTGAAGAATTTGAAGCAAGAAAACGAAATATAAACCGTGAAATTGAAGGTGCTATGTATACAAATAAAAGCAACAAAAAAGTAAAAGTACGAATGAGAAAAAACTAAAATTCAAATTTACCTTACATTCTTGCGGTAAGGTAGGACATATAGCAAAAGATTGCAAATTAAAATTCTTTGCCAAAAAGCATGACAATAAAAGCAATGTATCCTGCAACGTAAATTAAGTGCTGATAGTGAAAAGAACGAATGGTGCCTTGATTCAGGTACTTCATCGCATATGTGTGCTAGTAAAAACATGTCAACAAAATTAATGCTGCAAAAAGTAAGAAATTAACTTTAGTGAACGAGAACTTCACCGACATAACGGCTGCGATCCATCTACATCCATTTTACATCGAACATCGGAAGAAATGTTACATTAAATGAAACGTTATATGTATCAGATTTACGATCAACATCATTTCTGTTTCTAAAATTACAGATTATGGGTATGAAGTAATCTTCAAAAAGAACACATCAATCATTTAAGTTCAAACACAAAAGATCTTGTATTTTATTTATTTATTTTTACGATTTGCTTTCACCTATACAACAAGTCTTATGCCTTATTATTATAGTATAAGTGTGTATAATATACAATTCAACAGTTGTGCATGTAATGTATAACTTACTATATATTAATATAAACATTTGTATATGAATACAATTCAAATTAATGGCAATTAATGCAATTTTGGGCATTAACGTAAAATATATAAAACAAAATATATAGATAATGCATGTTGTTGTATATATAAGTTTGTATGTAAGCATATATTTAAAATGTATATGTATGTACTGATAAAATACAAGTATATAACTGTGATGAGCTAGTGTTTCTGTCATGATATTAATAGTTATAGTTTGTAATTAGTTGTAAAGAAGGGTTAGTTGTTTTTTGAATAACTTCCGATTACATGTTGTCTGTATATGACCAGTAAAGCATTCCATAATTTAATGCAATTTATAAAATATTGCCTTTGGGACCAGGAGGAGTAGTGTCTTATTTGGATAATTTTTTTCCCTCTATTACTGCTTGCAAAACTTAACACATCATACAGATACGTAGGTTTTTTTGTGTAGATTATCGCGTGAAGAAATATTAAGGCCTTCTGTTGCAAAAAATGATCTATGCTTAGACCAAAGAAATGTTGAACATGGCCTGAGATACGTTCCCATCTCTTTAATCCATAAACGTATCGAACAATATTATTTATGGCCACTTTTAGCCGATGCATAGCCACTGAACCGCAAAAACAGAAAGTCTCACATCCGTATAATAAAGTTGGCAGCAGATATGTTTTCGCTAACAACGCTCTAATATGTATGGGAACTACACGCTGCGTTAGCTATAGACCTCTCATTTTTCCATACAATTTAGCTGTGGCATAAGAAACGTGCTTTTCCCAATTTAGCGAATCATCAATCAATATACCTAAAGTTGTGGACACCTTAACCTGTTGAATAGCTTCGTTATTTAGTACAATATTCAGGTTTTGATTGGGAGATAAGCTTCTTTTATTAATTTGCAGAAATTTACACTTGCTGCAATTAAGTGCCAACGTGTTGTTTGATGCCCATGTACTTACAGCTGCCAAATCTTCATTTATTTTAATAATACATTCAGGAATATTTTCATACTTTCCAGCAAAGTACAACTGGACATCGTCAGCATACATATGAACTTTGCAGTGTGTTATACAGCTTGGCAGATCATTTATATAGAGTGAAAACAGAAGAGGCCCCAGTACCGATCCTTGAGGTACTCCCCTGAACGTGTTTAGACTTTCAGATGTATTTTCTTCATGCACTACAACTTGCGATCTTCCAGTTAAATACGAGTGTATTAGTTTTACTGCAGTATTAGAAAATTTAAAGTCACGCCGAAGCTTCATACAGAGTATGAAGAGCATTATGGTTTACACTATCAAATGCCTTGGTGAGATCAAGAAGAACCAGGAAAGCTGTATTACCTTCATCCACCTTTACACGTATATCTTCTGCAATTTTAATCAATGCAGTTGTACAACTGTGTTTAGGGCGAAAGCCCGACTGATGTGTATCAATCAAATTATGTTGCATAAGATAACGATGGATTTGGTTATATAACAATTTTTCAAATACTTTAGATAAGTATGGTAGAATGGCAATAGGCCGATAATCATCAACCTTCTTCAGCACAGGAATTATTTTTGCCTGTTTCCATTTTATTAGAAATGAACTCGTTGTAATAATAGTGTTTATAATATGCGTGATGTATGATAATATTTTAGGTAATAACATCTTAATAAATTTAGGATGTATATCATCAAGACCAAAAGCGTTAGATTTAACGCTAAGACAAGCTTCAAGTACATCTTCTTGGCTAACATTACTTGTACAAAAAAGAATTGTGCTATTATTTTGATCTATTTCATTATTATTATTATGATTATCACAGCGTACATTGCCAATAACGTTGGGTTGAACTGGTATATTTGTGAATTTATAGTTGAGTTCATTAACATCCAGTTCGGTTGAACTACCAACTTTTTTATCATTTACCCCTAGGTTTTTTATCATGGTCCATAACTCCTTACCCGACTTTGTGAATTTGTGAATTTATCCGAATAATATTTCGCTTTTGCTACTTTAATTTTCGCATTGACATTTCTTCTGATTTGTTTGTATTGAGTATATAATGCATTAGTTCTGTATTTCTTCCATCGCTTATAAACTTCATTCCGTTGTAATATTAATGCTTTAATTTCATCGTTAAACCAATGTGTATTGCGCTTTACAGGGACTATATACTTTACTGGGACATATTGATTAAAAAGATAATTTATTTTGTCATCAAAAAATTGCAATTTTTCATCAACATAAGGCAAATAATGCATGATATCCCACGATATTACTTCCACTGCAGTACAAAGTCTAGTGTTATTAATACTTGCATAATCTCTATAACAAATCTAGTTCGAAATTATCTAGTTCGAAATTATACGTAAGCATTATTAGATCATGTTTTGAGAACATTGGGGCTGATAACTGTTCATATAACAGGACCTTGGTGGATTCGCATTCAATGAAGAGATCAAGGAGTGTTTGAGTTGACTGTGTAAAGTGCGTCGGAATTATAGTATTTACAATATGCAAATCAAGTGCTCCCATATAATCTGCAAAGGTATTTTCTGATAAAATGTCACAGTTAAAATCACCAGCAAGAACCAAATCGGTATAATGGGGTGTTAAAATTCCAAGTGCTGTTTTTTTTTTTTTTTTTAATATTGTTACTTATGATAATTTTGGCATAGAAATTGTATTTTTATTATCGGCTAGACATTTAGCCGTTCTGTATAATAATAATAATAATAATAAATCAACTGCTCTATGAGGCCGGTATGTATTACCTATGAGTACTTTAGAAGAGCTGTTATACACTTCAACGAAAATAAATTCAACCTGTGTAGTTGGTTGTGATTTACATACAATTTTGCATTTTAGACTACTTTTAACATAAATTGCAACACCACCTCCATGAGTAACGCGATCATTATGAAACACTTTGTACCCTTCGATCATAACAGTAGCATCTGGAACGTCCAAATGAAACCAAGTTTCAGAAACGCATATAATATCAATTCTAGAGTCTTCAAACAAGAAACGTAACTCATCCAATTTCTTATTTAAGCTTTGAGCATTTATATGTATGATTTTTAAACCTTGTTTACGATTAGCAAGAATACGTATCATGGTAAATAAACAGTTTTGAAAATTTCTCCATAAATATAACTCATTGTTTGTATACATGAGTTTCTAATTAAAAAAACGAGTTTAACTGCTCGAGTTCAGTTACAGGAATTGCATCATTACTGTCATTTGTTACGATATGGACTATACCTCGTACAACAAATACACGTTTCACTTTGTTTTGTTTTTTGGTCTTGTACGCTGCTTTAAATATGTTGTAATTGTGAGGTGTTAAATTTTCATCAATGTAAAAGCGTGTATCACTGTCTATACAAATTTGTTTTAAACATAATGATGACTTTTGATTTCGTTTTAAATCATTTATGTTACGTAATAAGAAGTTGTGGTCAAAAGGTGTGTTAAATTTGACAATTATAGGACTGTCAGGTGTATTTGCACTTATACGATAGATCGATTTAAATTTTGGCACTTGAATTTTTGCCAACTGACATATATTCCATAGAACTTCGTTCAAATTTTCATTTTCATTATATGGTATACCGTTTATACGTATATCATTGGCAACTGCAACATTTTCTTGTTTGAGTATACGTGTTTTTAACATTTCTATCTCTCTATTTAGATTTGTAAGCTGAGGTGCCAAAGCTTCTAAATCTGTAACTCTCTTATTTATCTCACTCATGTCTTGTTTCATATTGGTAATTTCGGCAGATAATTCGCTCATTTTAGCATTAAACTCATTGAGAATCTTGCTTTCGCTCTCTTTTATACGATTGAGAATAAGCTCTTCTTGCTTTTTAAGTCGAGCCTCAATGATTGAAATAACGCGTGTAGAATTTTCGCCTGAGAAGAGTTTAGGTGTTTTATGTACAGGTGAGAGTGAGAGTGTATTAGCATTAGTTGCCATTTCAATCAAGCGAGTAACGTTAGTGTTTATATATATATATTTATGCAGATATATTTTTAAGTGCAATATTCGCTTAATACAGTCCCATTACACATTACAAATTATCCATCACCGAACCAAACACCCAGTCAAATAATAGTTCTTTCAGCGCAAACACTATAGCTTTAAAAACCATATATGTTCCAAAAATAAAACACGCTCAAAATATTAGACTTCAACGTGAAACAAATAAAAACCTTGAGAGCAGAAACAAAGCACAACCGCACTCGATGAGAGCAACCACATTTATTTTCTGCAAAAAGAAAGGGTAATTTATATTACATAAATAACAAGTAGAAAAACTAAATTCGGCTTTGGCCGAATTTTAAATACCCTCCACCTTATTATAAGCACCGAAGAAATCAAGAACTAATAAGGCTTTCTATTAATTTCACAAATGAAATTTCATATTTTCCATATTCATCTATTTCAGTTTTAAAAGAAACACACAAATATAATTATTATGTTTAGAAAAAAATTATATATGCACTTTATTTAAAATTTTGATTAGTTAATTTTTTATGAATCCTTTTTTACTAAACTAAAAAATATACAATACAACATATGAACAATAATGGGTAAATCTATAAAATTCTTATCCTAATATAAATTAACTTATTCCTAAAATAATGCCGTCGTGGTAACTGTGCACCGTATTGTACGTTTTTGCTTCCACCGCCCCACTTAAAACTTTGCCAAATGCCCAGTCTATTTGCGTACATCCAACTGTAGTCGTTTCCGTCTTTTCTAACATAGAGCAAAAGCCCTCATTAATTAAGTTCCTTTCCATTAAACTGCTATTTGTCGCCCTACATATATTAAAATCACCAATAACAAGAAGTTTTTCGAATGTTTCACCCATAGTATATACAGTACCTACTGCCTACTAAATGTTGTTTCGGAAAATGTGGAATTTCGATATAATGTGATAACGCACATTGTTTTAAAACAGAAAGCTATTATTTGTAAAGTAGCGGACCCAGAATTATAATCTCGCTTAAACAAAACTTTCGCTTGACTACTCAGGTCGGACTTTATGTAAACTATTATTCCACGCTTTTGTCGAGGAAGGCTATCGCATCCATTAATTCTTGCTAAACTACAAAATCCTTCAACAGAACAGTCGTCCAACAGAAAAGTCCATGTCTCTACAAGACATAAAACGTCTATATCTCTTATATATCTATCACTGAATAAGTCTTATAAATTAAATTTATTGCCAATGTGCTGTAAACGTTGACGGACAGTATAATTCTCTGTACGAATTTCCCTCATTGTCTCCTGCAATAGTCGCGAAACTCCCCTATTTGACTTATTTATATAGTTCACTGTATATGATACACAACCGTAAGCGTTCAAAATGTACTGTATGTCTATGTTAGCGCGATGTAACTTCAAAATAGTTGGATTGAAGGCGTTTATAAATATGTCCTTCGGTCGGCGTTTTAAAAATATCTGTGGTTTTTTAATAGAAAACCTTAGGGCAAAAATGTAGTCCTCGTAGCTCATATTAATGCGTTCGTCAGACAAAAATTGTTCAAATTGGTCAATACTATAAATATCTGACTCAGATTCCCTAGTATTAAAAAAATTAAATACTTTTTCATAATTAACACGATGTCTCTGAATATTTTCGGATTCTTCGGACAGCGGAAATAGTATTTCTGTTCTTGGCATTGGCGAATGAGGCATTTTGAATCTACAAATCCTTTGTCCCGATATTTCTCTTTGGCATGTATTACTATGCCTATGCATTTGATAATTTATGAAATTTTCTATTCCGGACTCAGACGAGTTTGTACTGATATATTTTTGTCAATAAATTCTGTTACCGCAGGGAATGTACGTTCATCTGTCAATGTTATATGTGGTGCGTCTTTTAACCAATATACTCCATGTACATGAGGAGAGCCTCTTTGCTGAAATTCTATTCTCCAATAATACTTTATAACTTTATGAGAGTCAAATACACCACCATCACACTTAAAAAGTTTGTATAAATGACGGACACGTTGACGTAGCGTGAATATGTAATCGGATCGGACCTTATTAAATTATATTTTTCTTGCGTTGTTAAATTATGAACATCGTTTTCTGATATATACCGTTTTTCTAAAACTTTCACCAAAATAACAATTAATTCAGACCCCTGTGATTCGGCTGCGGACAATGTGATAAAAAAAGTTGGCAATCCAAATTGCCGGATCATTGCCAGAACTTTCTTTTTTTCAGATTCCCAATGAGCGGGTGAAGACCTAAGTCCTTTGAGAATATGATACCCGTCGTCATGCTGCACTAAGTTTTGAACAAAATGATCGTCTAACATATTTCGCGCAGTAACAGAATTTTGACGTATTCTTTTCCTTAAGCAGATCGATATACTATCCTTTATGCGCGATAGTTCTAATTTTTTGTACGAATATAAAACTTTGTCTACTCTGGCGCATCGTCTGTCATATCTTCTAACTTCTGATCTTATAACTTTCCCTAAAGTGTAACTGAACTTCGTTTAATTCCACAATAAATTGTGGGAAAGGACAACTCCTCGGCGTCTTGATCCATAAGTAAGTCTAATGGTCTGTTGCCCTCTGCAGGCGCTATAGAAATCCTACCTAATGGTACATTTTCTATTTGTAAATTGTCTAAAAGGGTCTCCTGTGGATTTAATTCATCTACGTCATCATTGGTTGTGTTATTGTTTAAACAAGTTTGAACTATATTTCTGTCTTCTTCGTTGGCAATAAACGGCATTATCTCATTCGACTGTCTTCTGTTCAGCCATTCATTAGAAATAGAAATGTTGTGGA
The DNA here is from genome assembly GCA_949710015.1 of Crataerina pallida. Taxonomy (NCBI): domain Eukaryota; kingdom Metazoa; phylum Arthropoda; class Insecta; order Diptera; family Hippoboscidae; genus Crataerina; species Crataerina pallida. Next base: position 20,356,602 of record OX453289.1, read on the forward strand.
TCCTATATAAGTCTGTGTTAATTAAATACTCTGCGGCTCTAAATATCTTTGCCGGTCGTATAGTCTCTGTCATAAGACTGCGGTTATATTGCAACCTACGCTTCAAATAAACTTGTATTACTTCTGTCTGATCTTCAGATCTCGGAAGGACGGTTATTGTTCTATCAAGTGAAATCGGTACGTTCACGACTGCACCTCGTATCGCGCACTGTCTGTTATAACCTAAGGACACTATTCTCATAAACGGTATTCTGGGAGCAACGAATCTCTCTTCAAGAGTTGTCAAGTCCTTTAGTTCGTTTGGTATAGTGGGAAAGTGAAGACCATTGGATAAAACCAGATCGAACTGCAGAATGACATGTTTTGCAAAACGTATAACGGTCATCTTCGGATGGAAAAATATCAGTCAGGAAGAATACACAACTTAAGTGGACATGTTGGCTTGTAACTGTTTCTTTAGATAAAAACTTTACTTGTGGCGTAAACCACAGTCCACCACAACAAACACAAACACAAGTCGGACCATTCTTTACACTATTGTCATATTCACTCAATAGTCGAAATGTGTGTCTTTGGGTTTCACTTAATAAATATTCAATTCTAATGTCAGGTGTCATGGTGTGCATCCTTTGTCTATTCAACAAATTTTGTCGATTGTTAGTTCTGAGCCTATTTACCTCATTAGCACGGTGTGTTCTAGACCGAAGTGTTCTATTAGAGCTAACCTCTCTAGCATGCATTCCACCATCTTCTCTTCTAATTCTTTGTGCTATGGCAAATCTCTGGCGTTCACTCCTTCTATATATTTCATTTCCTCGACGTCGTCTGTGCTGTTCAGTATTAATATGTTGCTCTAAAGCACGCCTTCTATCGTCATCTCTCCTAATCCTTTGTGTTAATACATTCCTCACCCTTTCACTTCTCCTATAAACTTCATTTTCGCGATGGAGCCTATGCTGTTCAGTATTAACTAGTTGTTCTCTAGCGCGTCTTCCCTCATCTTGTCTCCGTATCGTTTGTGTTAAAGCGTTTCTCAGTCTTTCACTTCTCCTATAAACTTCGTTTTCGCGATGGCGCCTATGCTGTTCAGTATTAACTAGTTGTTCTCTAGCGCGTCTTCCCTCATCTTCTCTCCGTATTGTTTGTGTTAAGGCGTTTCTCAGTCTTTCACTTCTCCTATAAACTTGGTTTTCGCGATGGCGCCTATGCTGTTCAGTATTGACTTGTTGTTCTCTAGCGCGTCGACTCTCATCTTCTCTCCGTATCCTTTGTGTTAAGGCATTTCTCAGCCTTTCAATTGTCCTAAACACTTCATGTTCGCGATGGTGCCTATACTGGGTAGTATTAATTTGTTGTTCTCTAGCGCGGGTTCCATCATCCTCCCTCCTATTTCTTTGTGTTAATGTTCTCAGCCTTTCACTCTTTCTAAAGACTTCGTTTTCTCGGTGGCGCCCATGTGTTGGGCAGTATTAACTTGTTGTTCTCTATTGCGTCTTCCATTATCTTCCCTCCTAATCCTTTGTGTTAAGGCATTTCTCCGACGTTCAAGCACTCGATAACTTTCATTGGTTTCATTGGCGACGGTTTATGTGTTGTACAGTATTCTTTTGTTGTTCCATAATGCGATACCTTGAACTTCTTCTTCTAACAATATGTGCGCTTTGGTCTCTTCGCCTTTCCTCTTCGCGATATTCAGGATCACTTCTTCTTGCTAATATACGCTGAGAATTTTCAATTCTGTCTCTCTCCAAACTTTGCTCGCGAAACCTCCTCACAGATTGTATATTTCTCAGACGTCTTTGTCGAGATGATGTAATACGTAATAAGGGCATATTGAAATAATGTTTGTAAATATAATATTTTTTTGCACTTCAATGTGAACTCAACAGTTCAATTATTGTTGTACTTCTGAGGTCTATATTTCGTGTTGAAGACTTATATATTGTACTATTTTACCTGCTTTCGCATGGGCTACTTTACCTAATAGTCATTTATGTACCTGATTTCTAACAAGGCTGTAGCCTGTACTTGCAAACTATGAGTATATGTACCTGATCGTGCATCGTGTTACTTTATTTTAAGTATTTTTCTTTAAAAATTTTATTTGATATTCTAAATTTTAAAACTGAGATATATAAAGCGGTAAACACGATGCCTTGTCTATACAATTTTTATTGTTTATATATATGTATGTATTTTTATTTGGTTATGTACAATTGCTCTTACATGTAACGCCTAAATATTTATGGATCTTTTTAAATTTTTTGAATTGATGATGATGAAATTGATGTTTTATAAATTTTAAAAATTATAACACGCTTCACATCTATGAAGCTAATATTTATAGATGTACATACTAAATTTCAAGTTTATAGCTTAATTTTTGTGGCAGATAAATAGATTTTTGTTTATTCTGGGTGGACTTAGTAACCGACCACGCCCATTTTAAGCACATTAATGGATGGGATATCTATAAATACGTGTACCAAATTTCAGGGTCATAGGTTAATTTTTGTGGTAGATATAAAGGTTTATGTTTATTGTGGGCGCGTATGTTAACCGACCACGCCCATTTTAGGCACATCAATGGATAGGATAACTATGTATTTGAATACCAAATTTCAACTTCGTAGATCAACTTTTGTGGCAAATATAAAGATTTATATTGATTGTGGGCGTGTATATTATCGGACTACGCCCATTTTCGGCACATTGAGGGATGGCATAAGTATGTATTTGCACATCAAATTTCAACTTTGTAGATCAACTTTTGTGGCAAATATAAAGATTTATATTGATTGTGGGCGTGTATGTTATCGGACCACGCCCATTTTCGGCACATCGATGATAATATTTATATATGTACATACTAAATTTCAAGTTTATAGCTTAATTTTTGTGGCAGATAGATAGATTTTTGTTCATTGTAGGCGTGGCTCTTTACCGAAGTTGCCCATTTTAAATAGCGATCTGAGTGCATAAACTAAAATTTCAGCTCAATATCTCAAAATTTACGCTCGTGAGAGTGCCAACAACAGACGGACATACGGACACACGGACACACGGACATACATGTCTAAATCGACTCAGTTTTTGACGCTGATCAAGAATATATATACTTTGTAGGGTCTCTGACGCCTCCTTCTGGGTGTTGCAAACGGAAGAACAAAATTAGTATACCCTCATCACTGAGGTGGAGGGTATAAAAATGATCTGATCCGATCCGATCCATTTTCAAAAGTGTTTTCCCGTGGGCATTGGCCCAAATTTCATCGAAATATCTCAAAAAATAATAGGACCTCATATGGGGAGGGGTTCTAAAAATGGTCTAATTTTCAATTCATTTTTAATTTTCGGTCCATTTTTAATAGGGTTCCCCTTTTGGACCAATACATGTTCTTGTACCAAATTTCATTAAAATATTTCAAAAAATGCGACCTGTTGCTTGCGCACACATTTAAATGGACAGACAGAAGGACAAGTGAACATGGTTAAATCGATTCAGACTTTAACTCTGAATCAATCGGTATAGGTGAAGGTGGGTGCGGCATTTGTAGTTTAGGAGTTACAAACATCCGCACAAACTTAATATATCCTTTTCCATACGGTGGTGCAGGGTATAAAAAGGTGTAGATTGGACCCAAATGCGACAGATCTTTATAGACAAATACCCACAATATACTGGTCTCACGGAGCAAAACATAGCAGACAGAAGAAGAGCCATTATAAGTAGAAGACTGCTCATCGAAACTGAATGCGTTACCATCAAAAATACAGTCTTTAGCATGTTCAACGATCTCCAGACAGCACCTAATGCGCCGACAGAACAACGCACCCATGAAGGAAATGTTAGCAACACAGTCCATTGGCAAGGTCAACAACAATCTGCTCCATCCACAACTTCACTAACTAACAATGTCTCGCACAACATTCCGACAGATCCATACATCAACAAGCTGCAGATGACTTTCGAAACCGCTATATTGGAATTTGAAAATGTAAAGCTCGAGATGAGACCCACGATTCCAAAACTTCACCCACGTCAGTGTGTTGAAAAAATTGCTGCAGACCTAAATACTAAGATAATACCAAACTATGTGACATCGACCGCTTAAATTTACTAACATACGCTGGCGCAATTACGGTAGCGAGAACAATGGAAGTAAAAATAAGGCTAACCGTAAACAATGACTGTATACCTTGTAAATTGCAGCCTCCCTGGAAGAAACGTCTCGTAGATAAGGTGCAAAAATTGCGCACCCAACTAGGCAGGCTAACCGCTTATATAAAGGGTGAAAGATCCAAGAAAATTGTTAAAAAAGTTATAGAAATACTCAAACCAAAAGCCCTGAATGACTCCGAAATTACGATTGCGAGAGACGACAAGCGTCAGAAACTTGCCCTCTACTTGAAAAGGCTACGGAGATACAAAGAAAGCATGGTGAGAAAGCAGCAGAATGAACTTTTCAGCAAAAACGAGAAAAAAATTTATCGCCAGCTTGACAACAACAACCAAGCCCAATACCCTCCCATGGGCCAAATCACGGCGTATTGGCGGAACTTATGAAGCACTTCTAAACAATTTAATGAATAATCGCACTTTTTCAGAGAAGAAGCAGCGACTACCAACAATGTACCGGATATGGGGCTAATAGAAATCACAGCTGCCACAGTAAAAACCACAATCGGACCGGATAAAATTCATAATATATGGTTAAAAAAGTTCACGTCCATGCATGAACACCTAACGAGATGCAATTATCCTAGAATAGCGCCAACAAAGTTGTTCACGGGCAATACATACCTGACTCTAAAATCATCTAGATCGTGTGATCCCGCTGACTACCGGCCAATCACCTGCCTATCGGTCCTTTATAAGCTGCTGACTAAGATTATCTCTGATGCTATTTTTGAACACTGCGAGCAATATAAGCTCATAACAAAAGCATTACCGCATGAATATTTAATTGCAATACTGAAAATGTACAAAGTCAATCATACCGTGATCGACTTTTTAAAATATACCTCAACAAAATGGACTGTGATAATGTACACAGGTGGAGAGATGAGCGAATGCATACCCATAAAAAATGGCATCTTTCAGGGTGATGCTCTCTGGTTTTGTATGGGGTTGAATAGCCAGGTTATCTCCCAGCTAAATAGGATGAACGAAGAGCTGGGATATAAAATTAAAAAAGGCAGGCGAGGGATGTACATCAACCACCTAATGTATGCAGATGACATCAAGTTATATGCGGCAAACAAAGACAAGTTACATAGAATGATAGATATGGTCCATAAGTTCAGTCAAGATATAGGTATGGAATTTGGCTGGAACAAATGCAAAATTATACATATTACAAGCGGCAAATTATGCGAAGAAGAAGGTGGTTATACTATTAATGCGGAGAAAGTTATGGACAATTTAGGCAGTGGCGACAACTATAAATATCTTGGTATATTACAATTGAAAGGCACGCTGAACAGCCAAGTCAAAGAGAAACTGCATAACACATTCAAGAAAAAGTTATATACGATCCTAAAAACTAAACACCCATAACGAATAATAAACAATTATAAAAACAATAGATGCTGATCTTACCCCTTGGTACTTAGTACCCGGGGTAGACGAAGCCCGGTGAAACACCGTGATTAATCGAAATAATAGTAATAATAATAATAATAATAATAATAATAATAATAAATAAATATTTTTTAAAAACATAAAACAAAATGAAATATTTTAATTGGCGCCCAACGTGTAACGGTCGGTTAATGAATAACAATTTGTGCAATTAAAGATCAATATTTAAAAAAAAATTAATGAAACAAAAAACCTGAACAATTTAAATTATGTTAAAAAAGAAGATTATTTTATAATAATAATTATATGATTATATGATGTTATGTATGCATGTGATAAAGCTTCAAAGCTCTAATCGGCCCTATCTAGAATTCTCCTCAACGTAGAGGGCTCAAACCTGCAAAAAGAGTACTGCTAGGAAATGTTGTTACCTCAGGGCTCTTGAATGCATGTCCAGTATGGGAGCAATGTCTGAAAAACAAACATAAAATGAGCTCTATTCAAAGAATTAGTGCCCTCCACACAATCTGCGGATGTAGAACAATATCGGATGACGCTGCGGATGTGGTAGCTGGAACAATAGACATTGTAAAGACGTAATTCCCATATAGTTGGGGTAGGCTCAGTGGCTCAGGGTTCGCCCAACAGTGAATTTATTTTTGTTGGGACTACAAGCCTTTACTTTCGACCCTCTGTGACTAAGGGCTAAATAATGCGGCACCTTTCGTCGAACACAGGACTGGGACTAAAGTGAAACTGGCAAGTGTCCGTTCGGACGATCCTGTCGGATATCCTGCTGCGGGCTGGGACAGACAGTCTCAAAATTGGGGTTTTCTTTTGTTGGGGAAGTGGAAAAGAAAAAGACAATCAATTAGTGACTCACCTCTTCCGCTTTGTCCTCTTGCCGAGAAAATAAATTTGCCTCAAGGTTTTGGGTTTTAATTTCTTTTTTTTTTGTTTTTTTATTTTCAAATTTATTTATTTGTACCCTTTTTTCCATTGGTATCACATTTACAATAGTTTTTCCTTTTTGCGTTTTATTTATTTTTTTTTATTTCTTAGTTAGTTCATATTTTATGCTTTCAGAAGATTGTCATTAAAATATTTTCCAAAAATTCTATTGTCTTATAAAACACTTGCAATAAACTTAAATTGTATATATATTCATGAGATCAAGAATTTAAGAAACCAAATACAATAATTAAGCGCTTTCCACTTTGGCGAAATTATGAAAACGTCTTAACAGCTATACTACGAGATCCAGAATGCCATCTCTATACCTTTTTGATCTGCAGTCGAGCCATCATCCGCGCTCGACTCTCTCTTCATTCACTCTTGTCAGAGAGAAAAAAAACGGCCAAGAGATATATAAATCACAGTGGAGGGCGAAAGTGTACAAACAGTTTCGTCCTCATCCCCTCCTCGAGTGGGCACATACTTCAAGATGAAACAACCTCGGCGCAATAGGGAGATGCGATAGCGTCGTAGGGCCACAAATACTAAGCGTTCGCAACGGGGTCGGATGTGGCGACGTTCCCACATACTTCGGGCTATTGGCACAGTGGCTTCGATGGCATCGTCGGGTATGCCTGTGGCTTAACTGAGCGATTCCATCTCGCCTGGTTGGTGGCGGATCTGGAACAGAAAAACGTTCTGCTTCGAATCGACGGCTTCCTCGACTAGTCGAGGGCTGCATGTCGTCTTCATCGTCAGTAGACATGCGTTGAAATATCATGTCTTCATCATTGTCACTGGAATTCCGTATGGGATTCTGCGATATGGTTTCATTTTCACCACTTCGGGTTGGCAAAGTTGGCGTAGTCTGTGAATCAGGCTCGCTAATGTCCGTGATCCTAACTCTAAAGTTTCGTTCTGGCGGCTGTTCATCATCCGGGGTTTCTGTGATGGGTTCGTCAGGACGACTATAGAGATCAAACTCGTCCGGCACTACCATCATCAGATACGCTGATAAATAGTGGCGTTAGGTGCGTTATCTATTTGTGGTGGATCGCCTGTTATCACCCAGTACGGCCTGTTGCCGGCTCAACTAGCGTTTGGCTTTGAGGCATCATTAGTAACGCTCGAGTCCGTGCTGTCTTCACCATCAGATGTATCCTCAAGGTATGGCTCCCGTGGTTCAGTATCTGATGAGTCGGTGTCGCTAACAACTAACCCTGCTTTACAACTAATTACAAACTATCACTATTAATATCATGACAGAAACACTAGCTCATCACAGTTATATACTTGTATTTTATCAGTACATACATATACACTTTAAATATATGCTTACATACAAACTTAGTTTTGTGATCTTTGAGGATAAAAATGACTTTATTGGTTTTACGAATTCGAAGGGGCCTATGTATCTAGGTGCTAATTTAGCCGCATGTTGGTCGGCGGATTTCGACAAGGTGTGGTTACGCACTAGGACAGCTTCACCGACTTTCGGTACACATGCGCGTCTACGCAGATTATAGTGTCTGCTTTGATCTTGTGATACCCGCTCTAAGTTTTGTCTCACAATGTTAAATATTTCTTATAATCCTTCTGCCTTTTCCGTCGGCGTTCTAGATATGTGCAACCATGATACACGATTAATTTCATCATACAAAGCTTTAGGTAATCGCAGTTCGCGGCCCTGTACAAGATAGGCAGGTGAGTAACCTGTGGTGCCTGATAGTGCAGTGTTAATTGCCAACGTTATCTCTGGGAGAAAGTCATCCCATCGATTATGACGATTATTAAAATTTTGGGCTATAATTGTTTTGATCGTTCGGTTTACACGTTCGGTGGGGTTCTCTTGTGGAGAGTATGGCTCGGTAAACTGTTGAGGTACGCCCATATCGTTAAGAAATCTCTTGAAGTTACGGCTTGCGAACTTAGTTCCATTGTCACTGACGAGGATCTTTGACACTCCGAAGCGTGCAAGAATATGTTCACAGCACGCTTTGATAAGTCCCTCAGCGGTTGCCTTGCGTAAGGGTACCAATTCTACCCATTTAGTAAATAGATCAAAGAAAAAAAGTAACATACTATTTCCGTGTGTAGAACGCGGCCCTATAAAATCGGCACACAAAGTATTCCATGGCTCCGATGGAATTCTTGTAAGCATTTCTCCAGCGGGACGTTGCTGTGCTGTCTTGTAGTGTTGGCACGACTCGCATTTTCGGACGTATCGGCTCACGTCACGAAACATGTCTGGCCAATAATGTCGTTGGCAAATTCTGCGGATGGTTTTCCTGATGCCTAAGTGTCCTGCAGTTGGAGCATCGTAATTCTCCTTTAAAACCCGTTGTCGAAGCGGAGTAGCTACACAAAGCTTCCATGGTTGGGACTCTTCGTCTCCCAAAGATCTTGGAAAGTGCCTGTAAAGTTGTTCTTCTATGATTTGGTATTCTGGAAATTTTTTGTGGGTTAGCTTTGACCTCTTCCTTCTTGCGACTCCACCAAGAACAATTCGCTTCCTCGCAAATGGCTCTTTGGAAGGTCTCGGCGGGTTGTCTAAAGTATGTCTGCTTCGATGTTGTACTTGCCTTTGGGGTATCGGACATCAAAATTGACCTTTTGAAGCTCCAGAGCCCAACGTGCAAGTCGCCCTGCGGGGTTGTCCAAAGCATTCAGCCACTTTAGTGATAAGTGATCTGTCACAACAGTAAAGTGGTAACCTTCGAGATACGGGCGCATTTTCCGTATGCCCCATACGACAACTAAGCATTCTTTCTCGGTCGTTGAATAATTTCGTTCGGGTGTTGTCAAGTGCCGGCTGGCGTGCGCAATAACGCGCTCATGACCATTCTGCACTTGAGTAAGTGCCGCTCCTAATCCATAATCCCTCACGTCGGTTTGTAATGTAAATTCTTTGCTATAATCGGGACATGCAAGAACAGGCGATTCCGTTAGCCTAAACTTTAGTAACTCGAATGCTGTTTGTTGTTCCTCAGTCCATCGAAAGTGTTTTCCCTTCCGAAGTAGTGATGTCAGAGGTGCTGAGATAGCTGCAAATTCTGGGACAAAACGTCTATACCAGGACGCCATTCCCAAGAATTGTCGTACTTCTTTTATATTTCGGAGTGGTTTCATATCGCATACAGCTTGTGTTTTGTCTGGGTCCGTGCGGATCCCTTCTTTGCAAACCACGTGTCCAAGATATTTCAATGAGTTTTTGAAAAATTCGCATTTCTCAGGGTTTAGACTTAAATTCGCTGTCCTAAGACGATTAAATACTTCTGTCAGGTGTTGTAAGTGCTCATCCAAGGATTTGCTTACAATGATGATATCATCAAGATATGCAAACGCTTGCGGCTCCATTTCGGGCCCTATTACTGTGTCGAGCATCCGCTAGAAGGTAGCTGGAGCGGAGTGTAAGCCAAACGCATAACACGCCATTGATATAGCCCTCGGCCCGGTACTGTGTATGCTGTATACTGTTTACTCGACTCGGCAAGTGGTACCTGCCAGTATCCATCTCGTAGATCTAGATTACTTATAAACTTGGCTTCGCGTAATCGGTCTAATGATGATTTCCTATTAAGATGTCGAAAATCCATGCATACCACTTACCATTTCTTTCCTTCTCTAGCGTTACAGGTGAATTGCATGGACTATGCGACCTTTCAATGCAGCCTAGAGCGATCAAATTGTTTACTTCGGCGTCTATTATGGCTTGCATTGCAGGATTCCTTGACGCGTATCACATTTTAAAAGGTCGATCATCTTTGACATGTATAACATGTTCAGCTACGTTAATAGTTCCATGCAAATCAGAGAATTTCTGCAACTCGGTGTCCAAGAAAGTTTAAACTCGGTATCATCAATGTTGGAAAAATTTAAATATAGTGACTCCTTCTTCATTGAGGTACTAAGCGTATCATTGACATTGGTTTTACTCGTGGACTCATGTTGTGATATTTCATTAGTTGAAGCTGACGGCGGTCGATATTCGTGAGCGTCGTTAACACTCGGGTTATCTCGGTATGATACCTTTACTTCGGGTGTTTCGTTGCGTGAATAAGCGTTAGACGAGGGAATTTCTTCGGGTTGGGTGATTACAAGCCTGTGGGCCTCCGTGATCGGTGGGTCGTACTACGCTGAGTGACCGGCACAGTGTAAAAGAGCCTCAAACTCGCGAAGAAAGCTGTAACCCAGGAATACGTCCTCTGTATTCCCTGGCATTACATCAAAGCCTAGTTTTCGCGTTTTCAGTCCAAATCTAGTTGAGCATTCCATGGCTTTGGTTGATCGTTTCTGTGATCCATCTGCTAATATGATCTCTATATTTTGTAGCACGTAAGGACAGCAATGTTCTAAGGTAATGATAAATTTCTCTGATATAAAACAAGTGGTTGCGCCAGTTTCTACAGTGGCGGTGATCATACAGCCTTCTAAGACGACGGGTTTCTTCAAATGTTAAATCTGTATCGGTGGTCGTTAAATGCGGATCATCCGGTGTTATTGTAGGTGAATTATCCGATGTTGTTGTATGCGAATTATCCGGTGTTGTTAGGTGTGAATTATCTGTTGTTGTTATAGGTAAACATCCGGTGTTGTTCTAAGTGGTTGCGAGTTATTTAATTTCGGGGAGGGTGTCGCCTTGTCGCGCTCACTTCCCCTCCTTGGCGGTGAGCTCCTTCGGCATTTCCCGAATTCCTATTGCAGCAATCGATGGTACGTATATTTCTCTTTCCACATTTCCAGCAGAAAAGCAAACGTGTGTTATTGCACGGTCGGTATTGTCGGTGACCGTTTTGGCCACACCTTCGGCACGTGGTAGTCGCGTTTATCGGCTCCTCTATAGCCGATCGGTGTTGTTCACGTGCGAGGGGCCTGTTAACTTCGATGTTCAGCACGACGTTGAAATTCATGATGGCGTTGAGATCGACGGTAGACATCACGACGTGCTTCACGTTGCGGTTCACCATGTGGGAAAGATTCCTTGGGTATTCCTTCGAGATCATCAGCAAGTTTTAGTAAATTATCTAAGCTAGTGAATTCTCGTCGCTTGATAGGCTAAGACATAATCTTTGAAACTTTCTTTGCGTCGTTGTGCCCTTCGGCGTATGTCATCCTCAAGCTTCTGAAAATATTTGTGGGGCAAGAAAAAGTTTAGAGGGTCGGGGCGGATATCTAACCAAGTTAACCAATGCCTATTGTTATTTTAGTACCACGTGAGCGCCTTCTCCCTTAGCATCTCGATCATGGCACTCGGCAATCGGTTTCGATCCACAGAATAAGCTTCGGCAATTGTTTCGACGCGTTCAATAAAAAGTAGTGGTTCCTTACTCCCGGTATAATTTATTCCCCACTTACGTACAATTTCGATAACTGGCTTTGTGTTCATAGTATGATTGTCGAAAGTATGTAACGGTGCCTTAGAAGTCGATGGCACAGGTTCGGCCCGCATGTTTGCATCGGCTCGCTCCTGTGGTAGTCGACTCGGTCCGGCTTCCAAATCATGTTCGGTAATAGGACGGACGTTAGGGTTTGCTTGTGAAAAACTTGGCTGAGAACAAACAGTGTTTTGAATTATTATACTTAGTTTTTTTTCTTTACATCATTTGAATTGATACCATTGTTTTCTTTATAATCATTGTTATACAAATGCTTAGTTTTGTTATCGCATACATATACGATTGGCTTGATGATTGTTTACCTTTTTATTAAGTAACTCTGTCATAGGCACCTCTACACACCAATTGTTAAAGATCAGCTGTAACTAGTGAAAACTTGCAACAAAGCTCTTGTAAATAATAAGCAAAAGCTCCGCCACTGGCCTATAAAAAGCCGATCACCGCGCAAGAAAGTAGCTAGTCTTAGGGCTGACAGGTAGGTAGTCAGGTCAAGCATAGGGAAAATAGGCACGAGAGTAAAAATTCCTCTCAAACACAGTTAAGGTATATTTCAATAGGTACATAGGTACGAGAGTGAAAATTCCTCTCAAATACAGCTAAGGTGTATTTCAATAGGCAAAGTATAGGCCCGAGAGTCAAATTCCTCTCAAACACAGCTAAAGTATATTTCAATAGGCAAAGCATAGGTACGAGAGTGAAAGTACCTCTCAAACACAGCTAAGGTATATTTTAATAGGCAAAGTATAAGCACGAGAGTGAAATTCCTTTCAAACACAGCTAAGGTATATTTCAATAGGCAAAGCATAGGCATGAGAGTGAAATTCCTCTCTAACATAGCTAAGAATACTCAATCAAGCAAAGAGTAGGTGTGAGAATAAAAAAGGTACTCTTTTACAGAGCTATTTATACTAAATCAGGCAAAGCATAGGTACGGGAGTGGAATTCCAACTAAAACAATTAGGAAAATTTCAGTAGGCAAGTTAAAATAAATTAAAGGCTTTATCAAACAATTTAGGTAATATATGGGTCGACCTAAACTCTCAACCTCAAACGAAATTTTAATAAGACTGAGCTCTTGCTAAACTAACTTTAGCTAATACATAGACAAGAGAATCGTATATACTAATTACACCTGAACTTAGCAAAGACACAATTCGCGCATCATTACGCTAGCTAAGACCCAAAACAACATAAAATAAACATAGTTAACTCATTTGATCACGCACAGTCGAAAGCAAAGTATTAAACCTTTTTTTTTGTTTATGTACAGTACATTATAAGTAGTCATTATTAATAAATCATTGTGGAAGAAAACTTACATAGGAAAAAAAGAGAATCATTTTTTTTTTCCTTCTTTTTTTTACAAACTTTCAAAAAAAAAGAACAAATTTTCTTTGCATTGAACTCTGGCTGGCCCTGGGCCCAGCACCCTTCTGATTCTTAACAGGATATAGTATATCCATGATATACGGCGTTCCATCATGGGGTAATCAGATATATTTGATTGTTGCTGAACGGTTCCCCTTGTGTTGCCCACCTTTTTATAAGCGTGGATATACTTTAGTATATACGACCATATGTTAAATATCGCAAATACGATACGTTTCATAATTACTTGTTTCATTAAATAAATAGACTGAACCGCCCTAATGTTACAGGTGATTAATTTATCGTAGCCTTTGTTGTTGCTCTTATGCTTGCTTGTAAATGGTTCTGTTTCTGTTGCTATGATGATGCTATTTATTGTTATTGTCTTGTTATAACCGTCGGCAGAGCAGTTATTCTTTGCAGCGTATTGTTTCAGAGCTTGTCCATTATTTATGTATATATTAAGTTATTTTATATATACAAATATGCGTTAGGTTTTTTTTTCTTTCTCTACCTCTATTTTGAAGTTATATGCGCAAAATATTTCGGTGCCGTTAGGAATTTGATCAAAACGTTATATTGTTCAGGGTTATAGAAATTTTTTTCTTTGCGTTGTTGGGAATTCTTTCTCTTAGTTTCCCTTATATTTAAGCATATAAAAGTTTTTTTTTTTGAAGCACCCTGAATATAATTATAGTATGTGTAATTTATTTTTTTTTTTAACGCACATAGGACACAATCTGAGGAAATATGACTCGAGCAATTGTGGTCCCTGTAAAGACGTAATTCCCCTTTAGCTGGGGTAGGCCCAGTGGCTCAGTTCGCCCAACAGTGAATTTATTTTTGTTGGGACCACAATGCCTTTGTGTGACTAAGGGCTAAATAATGCGGCACCTTTCGTCGAACACAGGACTGGGACTAAAGTGAAACTAGCAAGTGTCCGACGATCCTGTCGGATATCTTGCTGCGGGCTGGGACAGACAGTCTCAAAAATGGGATTTTCTTTTGTTGGGGAAGTGGAAAAGAAAAAGACAACAAATTAGAGACTCACCTCTTCCGCTTTGTCCTCTTGCCGAGAAAATAAATTTGCCTCAAGGTTTTGTGTTTCAATTTCTTCTTTTTTTGTTTTTTTATTTTCAAATTTATTTACTTTGTACCCTTATTTTCCATTGGTATCACATTTACCTTCTTGGGTTTTATTTTATTTTTTTTTTATTTCTTAGTTAGTTCATATTTTATGCTTTCAGAAGATTGACATTAAAGTATTTTCCAAAGATTCTATTGTCTTATAAAACACTTGCAATAAACTTAAATTGTATATATATTCATGAGATCAAGAATTTAAGAAACCAAATACAATAATTAAGCACTATCCACTTTGGCGAAATTATGAAAACGTCTTAACAGCTATACTACGAGATCCAGAATGCCATCTCTATACCTCTTTGATCTGCAGTCGAGCCATCATCCGCGCTCGACTCTATCTTCATTCACTCTCTTGTCAGAGAGAAAAAAAATGGCAAAGAGATATATAAATCAGTGGAGGGCGAAAGTGTACAAACAGTTTTGGAGCGGATCAAATGAAACAGATTTACCTGAGAAAACTCAAGGCTAAAAGGCTGATGAAAGAGGAAGAGAGGCAAATATTTGTAATCAGGTGCCAGAGCCGATGGGATGCGTCCATAAACGGAAGGTGGAACCACCGACTTATTCCAGACATCTAATTCTGAAAGAATAGAAAGTTTGAGGAAATTAACTTTTACCTCACCTAATTCCTAACTAAAGTTTGGACATGATGACTCCTTACTATGCCCAACTTGTGAAGAAGAGGTGAAAGACGCGGAACATGTTTTCTTCCACTGTACGCGATTTAGATCAGATGGCCTCACCTTACCGGAGGTCACAGAAATAAATGAATTTATTATACAAAATGAAGAAAACTGGCAAAAGATAAACATCATGGCAGCATACATCTTAACGGAGCTAAGGAGGGCCGAGGACTCAAGGAGACTGGGACCTTGAAAATAATTCATGCTAATGTAGAAGATAAACACCACAGCATCACACATCTAGGAGAGTAGGACCTTCCTAGCCTTCTAGAACCCTGAGGAGAATACATGCTAATGCAAACCATCCCCGTGAAGTAATATCTAAAGGCAGTCTCATGGGGAGGTGGTGCAGAGAAGCCCTATATAATGTTTTAATTTTGGGCATTTCTCAAAGAAGTGAAAGAATACAAAATTTAAAAATTTAAAATTTATGTTGTAGGTGCGAAGAGGACCATTTTGCCAAGGTATGCAACAAAGAACCGTTGTGTATGCTTCGTTAAGATAACCCTGAACTGAACGCCAAACACACTGGAATTCCTCTTTTCAAAAAGGCTTTGACAGAAAGCCGTAAACGTCTAACATATTAATTAGATAGTTTTATTTCACATTAACTCTATTTCGGACGCAGCTAAACTATGAGATTTATTCCAGCTAAGTCTCAATCATTGCGAAGCAGCTCAAGAGTTGCGATAAAAAAAAAATATGGTTGCCAGGAGATTTGCCTGCTCTGGATATGGAATGCATTTGCGAAGGTGTAGTGTATTCAAAGGCTAAAAATATATACCTATACAGGTGTTACCTACCCAGACATTGGTACAGTTTGAGTCTGCCATTTCAACACTCGTAACACATGTGAGTGGAAAAAACCGAGTACTTATATCTGGAAACCTGGGCCCCAGAATGGGGCTCCATAAGGACAAATGACGTAGTACTGCTTAATGAGGGGAACCGTGCAATCTTTGAGAGGAATGGTCGCAACTTTACCATTGATATTACATTTGCGGCAATTTTCTGACATACTCACATACAGTGATCACAAGACGGTAATTATTGATCTGCAAATGCAGAGAGATAGTTGACCGTCATGAAAAATAACTACCTTCGATGAAACCGATTTACTGGTGGAATGAGGAGATAACTCAGCTCCGCGCTAATTATAACCATGTCACGAGGCTGTATAAGGGAACAAGGGATCAAAATATAAATCATATGCACCGGACAACATTTAAAAGAAAAAAGAAACTTTTGAAACTCTCTATACGAATGAATAAACGCAACTGTTTCAACAATATCCTAGAAAAGCTAGACCAAAACCCATGGGGCACAGGTTACAAGTTAGTATTAAAAAACTAAAGTGCTTTTCTGAAATGCCACTAACAGATCATTAAATATTGGGAAGTATAGTATTTATTTACTGTTATGAAATTTGTATGTTATATTATATTTTATTTAAATGTGTAACTTAAATTTTTAATATTTACCAATCTCCAGCTCTTAAGTGAGCAGCGTCCTTTCGGATATATGCCTGGTAAGGTGAGATGTAGTAACAAAGAAAAGACGAGGTTTGTTTTTAGTTAATACAAAAGTCTCTCATTTTTTATTCTGGCCAATCTAACATTATTTATACTATTATATTTCAATGTTAATGTTAATGCTGATTGTTAACCTTGTGTTGCTTAATGTTACCTTAAACATAAAATGCAAGTATGCAAAGTTAAGTAGGATACTTAACTTACCTAAAAAGTTACCTTAACATAGATTTACAAAATGCAAGTATGCATATATATCAGCTTAAGGTTAAGAATTTTAGTGTAGGTAATGTTTGTTATTTATGAGTACACTATATTACTCGGGGCGAGCTTATTGACGCAGCAAATACTGTTGACCCACAGGACATTACATACAGCGAAATACTGGCTGCAGTTAGTTCCTTCAGTAATACAAAAGCGCCGCGGCTTATGGTATCCCAATCAGTGTCTTAAGAGTAGCGGTAAATGCAAAACCTGACTTATTTATTAGGGTTTTAACCAGCTGTTTCCACGAAGGGATGTTTCCGACTATATGGAAAATTCAAAAACTGGTGCTGATCCCTAAAAGGACCAACCCTGAAATGATCCTGCTGGCTACCGCCCTATCTCTATGATTGACTCATTAGGCAAATTGTTCGAAAAGCTGATTAAAAACAGACTAGAAGCGGAAATAGAAGCGCTAGTAGGCATCTCCAACAATCAGTTCGGCTTTAAAACAAAAGAATCTACTACCGATGCAATCGGCATTGTGATAAAATTGGCTGCCAACGCCATTGAAGGTACAAGGTGGAAACACGGAAAAAAGAAATATTGTCTGGTAGTCACCTTAGATATCAAAAATGCAGTTACCTAAGTCACAGACTGCTAGTGTATGTCACCAAAAAAGGTAGAAGAATCTACCAAGTTCCGTAAGGCTCTGTCCTAGGGCCATTGCTATGGAATGTCATATACAATGGTATTCTCCGACTCAACGTTCCAGAAAGTGCCAAAATAATAGGTTTTGCAGACAACATAGCAATTGTCGTCATAGTCAAACACATTGGCGAAATAGAAGTAGTAGCGAACACAACCATAATTGATCTACTAATAAAGGAAGGTATGTTATGTGTTACATTTAAATATTGCTTATAATTGTAAATCTAAAAATAACTTATGTTAATGAGAAGATTAACGCAAACAATCGATAGTGACATAATTTTATTTTTTGCCTAAGTAGGCAATATAAATTAAGTAGTGCACTATTTTGTAGGCACACTACAACATACATGTATTTCACAAGAAAATTATATGTGTAACTCATGGAAGACAGCAAAACAATTTTAGAAAATTTTAATAAGATTTTAACAAATTCAAAGAAGACACCAAATACAATAGACCATACAAAAGAGAAACATTAGAAGCAAAGCTAGACGAAATAAATAAATTAAAACAAAAGTTTACATTTCTGGACAACTTTTAGAAGGAACTTCAGATTGGCTCAATCTTAAAATTAACTTTTGTAAAATAATCGAACTCCTTGGTAAGAACCTAAATGAAGAAGGAAAAAAATATCTAGTAGAACTAACTTATCACATAAAATTACCTCAGAATGTTAGAACAACAGTTGGTTCAATTCAAATTTCAAATACTATAGAAGAATTGATAAATAAAATAAAATAAACTTATAAAAACCCGTCGTACATACAGAAAACAAACCACTATAATAAAAACAAATATAACCAACATGAAAACAATTTCAAACATAACCAAACAATAATAATAATACCAATGTTATAGCTACCCCCAGCAATATCAAAACAGAAATTTCAATAGACACAACGGCCAACGTCCAAAACAAAACAACAATAGACGCCATAACATCATCCCTGACTGTGGATGTCAGAGAAACGACGTAAATAAAGAGTTCAAAATATTAAATGTGTCCAACAAATGCACCCACTTTATTATTTTAAAACTGAATGATAAACAAAATGTCGAGCTACTCGTCGACACAGGAGTAGAAATTTCATTAATAAAAATAAACACGTTAAAAAAAATAACCTCAAACATATGAAATAAAATCCATCAATTAAGTGGGATATCTTCTGAAAAAATAAGTACACTAGGAAGCACCTTCTTAAAACTTTACGTCGAACAAACAGAAATTAAACATGAATTTCATATAGTAGACAAAACATTCCCAATTAAGACTGACGGAATAATAGGAATAGATTTTGTACAAACATTTTTATGCACTACGAAACAATGACACTAGAAATAACCATAGTAAACAAAACCATTAGTCTACCAATAGAAACAAATAATTATATAATAATATCTCCAAGGACAAAAGCAATACAACCCATTAAATTAAAACAACAAGGAGTATTTTTGCCAAACGCCATAGTACCAAAGTCTGGAAATTCTCATGTTAAAATCCTCATTTCCACAAACAACGCAGTAACAATAAAGAATATTAATATTAATACAAAACCATTAGATGACTACCACATACTGAATCCAAGTAACAATATACAGTATTCAGAAAATCGTTTCAAAAAACTACTAAAAGCAATAAATATTGATCATACAGACAACTCCACTTCAAAAATCTTAAAAAACATATTTAGAGAATATCAACATATTTTCTATCTAGAAGGAGAACTCTTAACAGCGAACAACTTCTATACACAAAACATAATAACGAGCAATAACAATCCCGGTTACCACAATCCCATAAAGAAGAAATTAACAAACAAGTACAAGATTTATTAGAGTCAAACATAATTGAACCCTTAGTAAGTCCATATAATTCACCATTGCTCATTGTGCGCAAAAAGGAAACTAAAGACACCAAAACATGAAGATTAATGGTAGATTTTAGCAAATTAAATAACAAATTAGTTAGCGACAAATTTCTATTAACAAGACTAGACGTACTAGGAAGAGCAAAATATTTTTCCACACTAGACATGACGAATTCATTTCACCAGATTGAATTAGACAAAGAATCTAGACCACTGACAGCATTTTCCACTAATAAAAAACATTTCCAATTCAAAAGACTACCTTTCGGTTTAAAATGGTTTCCAACGAATGTTAACGATAGCACTAACAGGATTAGACGCAAACGTATTTTTATATGTGAACTACGTATTTGTGTACATTTGCGGCAATTTTCTGACATACTCACATACAGTGATCACAAGACGGTAATTATTGATCTGCAAATGCAGAGAGATAGTTGGCCGTCATGAAAAATAACTACCTTCGATGAAACCGATTTACTGGTGGAATGAGGAGATAACTCAGCTCCGCGTTAATTGTAACCATGTCACCATGTAGGCAAAGCATAGGTACGAGAGTGAAAATTCCTCTCAAATACAGCTAAGGTGTATTTCAATAGGCAAAGTATAGGCCCGAGAGTCAAATTCCTCTCAAACACAGCTAAAGTATATTTCAATAGGCAAAGCATAGGTACGAGAGTGAAAGTACCTCTCAAACACAGCTAAGGTATATTTTAATAGGCAAAGTATAAGCACGAGAGTGAAATTCCTTTCAAACACAGCTAAGGTATATTTCAATAGGCAAAGCATAGGCACGAGAGTGAAATTCCTCTCTAACATAGCTAAGAATACTCAATCAAGCAAAGAGTAGGTGTGAGAATAAAAAAGGTACTCTCTTACAGAGCTATTTATACTAAATCAGGCAAAGCATAGGTACGGGAGTGGAATTCCAACTAAAACAATTAGGAAAATTTCAGTAGGCAAGTTAAAATAAATTAAAGGCTTTATCAAACAATTTAGGTAATATATGGGTCGACCTAAACTCTCAACCTCAAACGAAATTTTAATAAGACTGAGCTCTTGCTAAACTAACTTTAGCTAATACATAGACAAGAGAATCGTATATACTAATTACACCTGAACTTAGCAAAGACACAATTCGCGCATCATTACGCTAGCTAAGACCCAAAACAACATAAAATAAACATAGTTAACTCATTTGATCACGCACAGTCGAAAGCAAAGTATTAAACCTTTTTTTTTGTTTATGTACAGTACATTATAAGTAGTCATTATTAATAAATCATTGTGGAAGAAAACTTACATAGGAAAAAAAGAGAATCATTTTTTTTTTCCTTCTTTTTTTTACAAACTTTCAAAAAAAAAGAACAAATTTTCTTTGCATTGAACTCTGACTGGCCCTGGGCCCAGCACCCTTCTGATTCTTAACAGGATATAGTATATCCATGATATACGGCGATCCATCATGAGGTAATCAGATATATTTGATTGTTGCTGAACGGTTCCCCTTGTGTTGCCCACCTTTTTATAAGCGTGGATATACTTTAGTATATACGACCATATGTTAAATATCGCAAATACGATACGTTTCATAATTACTTGTTTCATTAAATAAATAGACTGAACCGCCCTAATGTTACAGGTGATTAATTTATCGTAGCCTTTGTTGTTGCTCTTATGCTTGCTTGTAAATG
Source organism: Crataerina pallida (assembly GCA_949710015.1). Classification (NCBI taxonomy): domain Eukaryota; kingdom Metazoa; phylum Arthropoda; class Insecta; order Diptera; family Hippoboscidae; genus Crataerina; species Crataerina pallida. The sequence continues at coordinate 20,377,742 of OX453289.1, forward strand.
GTTCTGTTTCTGTTGCTATGATGATGCTATTTATTGTTATTGTCTTGTTATAACCGTCGGCAGAGCAGTTATTCTTTGCAGCGTATTGTTTCAGAGCTTGTCCATTATTTATGTATATATTAAGTTATTTTACATATACAAATATGCGTTAGGTTTTTTTTTCTTTCTCTACCTCTATTTTGAAGTTATATGCGCAAAATATTTCGGTGCCGTTAGGAATTTGATCAAAACGTTATATTGTTCAGGGTTATAGAAATTTTTTTCTTTGCGTTGTTGGGAATTCTTTCTCTTAGTTTCCCTTATATTTAAGCATATAAAAGTTTTTTTTTTGAAGCACCCTGAATATAATTATAGTATGTGTAATTTATTTTTTTTTTTAACGCACATAGGACACAATCTGAGGAAATATGACTCGAGCAATTGTGGTCCCTGTAAAGACGTAATTCCCCTTTAGCTGAGGTAGGCCCAGTGGCTCAGTTCGCCCAACAGTGAATTTATTTTTGTTGGGACCACAATGCCTTTGTGTGACTAAGGGCTAAATAATGCGGCACCTTTCGTCGAACACAGGACTGGGACTAAAGTGAAACTAGCAAGTGTCCGTTCGGACGATCCTGTCGGATATCTTGCTGCGGGCTGGGACAGACAGTCTCAAAATTGGGATTTTCTTTTGTTGGGGAAGTGGAAAAGAAAAAGACAACAAATTAGAGACTCACCTCTTCCGCTTTGTCCTCTTGCCGAGAAAATAAATTTGCCTCAAGGTTTTGTGTTTCAATTTCTTCTTTTTTTGTTTTTTTATTTTCAAATTTATTTACTTTGTACCCTTATTTTCCATTGGTATCACATTTACCTTCTTGCGTTTCATTTTATTTTTTTTTTATTTCTTAGTTAGTTCATATTTTATGCTTTCAGAAGATTGACATTAAAGTATTTTCCAAAGATTCTATTGTCTTATAAAACACTTGCAATAAACTTAAATTGTATATATATTCATGAGATCAAGAATTTAAGAAACCAAATACAATAATTAAGCACTATCCACTTTGGCGAAATTATGAAAACGTCTTAACAGCTATACTACGAGATCCAGAATGCCATCTCTATACCTCTTTGATCTGCAGTCGACCCATCATCCGCGCTCGACTCTCTCTTCATTCACTCTCTTGTCAGAGAGAAAAAAAATGGCAAAGAGATATATAAATCACAGTGGAGGGCGAAAGTGTACAAACAGTTTTGGAGCGGATCAAATGAAACAGATTTACCTTAGAAAACTCAAGGCTAAAAGGCTGATGAAAGAGGAAGAGAGGCAAATATTTGTAATCAGGTGCCAGAGCCGATAGGATGCGTCCATAAACGGAAGGTGGAACCACCGACTTATTCCAGACATCTAATTCTGGAAGAATAGAAAGTTTGAGGAAATTAACTTTTACCTCACCTAATTCCTAACTGGTCACAGGGTACAGAAAATAACTATATAAGTTTGGACATGATGACTCCTTACTATGCCCAACTTGTGAAGAAGAGGTGAAAGACGCGGAACATGTTTTCTTCCACTGTACGCGATTTAGATCAGATGGCCTCACCTTACCGGAGGTCACAGAAATAAATGAATTTATTATACAAAATGAAGAAAACTGGCAAAAGATAAACATCATGGCAGCATACATCTTAACGGAGCTAAGGAGGGCCGAGGACTCAAGGAGACTGGGACCTTGAAAATAATTCATGCTAATGTAGAAGATAAACACCACAGCATCACACATCTAGGAGAGTAGGACCTTCCTAGCCTTCTAGAACCCTGAGGAGAATACATGCTAATGCAAACCATCCCCGTGAAGTAATATCTAAAGGCAGTCTCATGGGGAGATGGTGCAGAGAAGCCCTATAAAATGCTTTAATTTTGGGCATTTCTCAAAGAAGTGAAAGAATACAAAATTTAAAAAAGTTAAAATTTATGTTGTAGGTGCGAAGAGGACCATTTTGCCAAGGTATGCAACAAAGAACCGTTGTGTATGCTTCGTTAAAATAACCCTGAACTGAACGCCAAACACACTGGAATTCCTCTTTTCAAAAAGGCTTTGACAGAAAGCCGTAAACGTCTAACATATTAATTAGATAGTTTTATTTCACATTAACTCTATTTCGGACGCAGCTAAACTATGAGATTTATTCCAGCTAAGTCTCAATCATTGCGAAGCAGCTCAAGAGTTGCGATAAAAAAAAAATATGGTTGCCAGGAGATTTGCCTGCTCTGGATATGGAATGCATTTGCGAAGGTGTAGTGTATTCAAAGGCTAAAAATATATACCTATACAGGTGTTACCTACCCAGACATTGGTACAGTTTGAGTCTGCCATTTCAACACTCGTAACACATGTGAGTGGAAAAAAACGAGTACTTATATCTGGAAACCTGTCCATAAGGACAAATGACGTAGTACTGCTTAATGAGGGGAACCGTGCAATCTTTAAGAGGAATGGTCGCAACTTTACCATTGATATTACATTTGCGGCAATTTTCTGACATACTCACATACAGTGATCACAAGACGGTAATTATTGATCTGCAAATGCAGAGAGATAGTTGACCGTCATGAAAAATAACTACCTTCGATGAAACCGATTTACTGGTGGAATGAGGAGATAACTCAGCTCCGCGCTAATTATAACCATGTCACGAGGCTGTATAAGGGAACAAGGGATCAAAATATAAATCATATGCACCGGACAACATTTAAAAGAAAAAAGAAACTTTTGAAACTCTCTATACGAATGAATAAACGCAACTGTTTCAACAATATCCTAGAAAAGCTAGACCAAAACCCATGGGGCACAGGTTACAAGTTAGTATTAAAAAACTAAAGTGCTTTTCTGAAATGCCACTAACAGATCATTAAATATTGGGAAGTATATTATTTATTTACTGTTATGAAATTTGTATGTTATATTATATTTTATTTAAATGTGTAACTTAAATTTTTAATATTTACCAATCTCCAGCTCTTAAGTGAGCAGCGTCCTTTCGGATATATGCCTGGTAAGGTGAGATGTAGTAACAAAGAAAAGACGAGGTTTGTTTTTAGTTAATACAAAAGTCTCTCATTTTTTATTCTGGCCAATCTAACATTATTTATACTATTATATTTCAATGTTAATGTTAATGCTGATTGTTAACCTTGTGTTGCTTAATGTTACCTTAAACATAAAATGCAAGTATGCAAAGTTAAGTAGGATACTTAACTTACCTAAAAAGTTACCTTAACATAGATTTACAAAATGCAAGTATGCATATATATCAGCTTAAGGTTAAGAATTTTAGTGTAGATAATGTTTGTTATTTATGAGTACACTATATTACTCGGGGCGAGCTTATTGACGCAGCAAATACTGTTGACCCACAGGACATTACATACAGCGAAATACTGGCTGCAGTTAGTTCCTTCAGTAATACAAAAGCGCCGCGGCTTATGGTATCCCAATCAGTGTCTTAAGAGTAGCGGTAAATGCAAAACCTGACTTATTTATTAGGGTTTTAACCAGCTGTTTCCACGAAGGGATGTTTCCGACTATATGGAAAATTCAAAAACTGGTGCTGATCCCTAAAAGGACCAACCCTGAAATGATCCTGCTGGCTACCGCCCTATCTCTATGATTGACTCATTAGGCAAATTGTTCGAAAAGCTGATTAAAAACAGACTAGAAGCGGAAATAGAAGCGCTAGTAGGCATCTCCAACAATCAGTTCGGCTTTAAAACAAAAGAATCTACTACCGATGCAATCGGCACGGTGATAAAATTGGCTGCCAACGCCATTGAAGGTACAAGGTGGAAACACGGAAAAAAGAAATATTGTCTGGTAGTCACCTTAGATATCAAAAATGCAGTTACCTAAGTCACAGACTGCTAGTGTATGTCACCAAAAAAGGTAGAAGAATCTACCAAGTTACAGGAGGAGTCCCGTAAGGCTCTGTCCTAGGGCCATTGCTATGGAATGTCATATACAATGGTATTCTCCGACTCAACGTTCCAGAAAGTGCCAAAATAATAGGTTTTGCAGACAACATAGCAATTGTCGTCATAGTCAAACACATTGGCGAAATAGAAGTAGTAGCGAACACAACCATAATTGATCTACTAATAAAGGAAGGTATGTTATGTGTTACATTTAAATATTGCTTATAATTGTAAATCTAAAAATAACTTATGTTAATGAGAAGATTAACGCAAACAATCGATAGTGACATAATTTTATTTTTTGCCTAAGTAGGCAATATAAATTAAGTAGTGCACTATTTTGTAGGCACACTACAACATACATGTATTTCACAAGAAAATTATATGTGTAACTCATGGAAGACAGCAAAACAATTTTAGAAAATTTTAATAAGATTTTAACAAATTCAAAGAAGACACCAAATACAATAGACCATACAAAAGAGAAACATTAGAAGCAAAGCTAGACGAAATAAATAAATTAAAACAAAAGTTTACATTTCTGGACAACTTTTAGAAGGAACTTCAGATTGGCTCAATCTTAAAATTAACTTTTGTAAAATAATCGAACTCCTTGGTAAGAACCTAAATGAAGAAGGAAAAAAATATCTAGTAGAACTAACTTATCACATAAAATTACCTCAGAATGTTAGAACAACAGTTGGTTCAATTCAAATTTCAAATACTATAGAAGAATTGATAAATAAAATAAAATAAACTTATAAAAACCCGTCGTACATACAGAAAACAAACCACTATAATAAAAACAAATATAACCAACATGAAAACAATTTCAAACATAACCAAACAATAATAATAATACCAATATTATAGCTACCCCCAGCAATATCAAAACAGAAATTTCAATAGACACAACAGCCAACGTCCAAAACAAAACAACAATAGACGCCATAACATCATCCCTGACTGTGGATGTCAGGGAAACGACTTACCGCCGGTGATGAAGGATACCATCACCGACGCGTAAATAAAGAGTTCAAAATATTAAATGTGTCCAACAAATGCACCCACTTTATTATTTTAAAACTGAATGATAAACAAAATGTCGAGCTACTCGTCGACACAGGAGTAGAAATTTCATTAATAAAAATAAACACGTTAAAAAAAATAACCTCAAACATATGAAATAAAATCCATCAATTAAGTGGGATATCTTCTGAAAAAATAAGTACACTAGGAAGCACCTTCTTAAAACTTTACGTCGAACAAACAGAAATTAAACATGCATTTCATATAGTAGACAAAACATTCCCAATTAAGACTGACGGAATAATAGGAATAGATTTTGTACAAACATTTTTATGCACTACGAAACAATGACACTAGAAATGACCATAGTAAACAAAACCATTAGTCTACCAATAGAAACAAATAATTATATAATAATATCTCCAAGGACAAAAGCAATACAACCCATTAAATTAAAACAACAAGGAGTATTTTTGCCAAACGCCATAGTACCAAAGTCTGGAAATTCTCATGTTAAAATCCTCATTTCCACAAACAACGCAGTAACAATAAAGAATATTAATATTAATACAAAACCATTAGATGACTACCACATACTGAATCCAAGTAACAATATACAGTATTCAGAAAATCGTTTCAAAAAACTACTAAAAGCAATAAATATTGATCATACAGACAACTCCACTTCAAAAATCTTAAAAAACATATTTAGAGAATATCAACATATTTTCTATCTAGAAGGAGAACTCTTAACAGCGAACAACTTCTATACACAAAACATAATAACGAGCAATAACAATCCCGGTTACCACAATCCCATAAAGAAGAAATTAACAAACAAGTACAAGATTTATTAGAGTCAAACATAATTGAACCCTTAGTAAGTCCATATAATTCACCATTGCTCATTGTGCGCAAAAAGGAAACTAAAGACACCAAAACATGAAGATTAATGGTAGATTTTAGCAAATTAAATAACAAATTAGTTAGCGACAAATTTCTATTAACAAGACTAGACGTACTAGGAAGAGCAAAATATTTTTCCACACTAGACATGACGAATTCATTTCACCAGATTGAATTAGACAAAGAATCTAGACCACTGACAGCATTTTCCACTAATAAAAAACATTTCCAATTCAAAAGACTACCTTTCGGTTTAAAATGGTTTCCAACGAATGTTAACGATAGCACTAACAGGATTAGACGCAAACGTATTTTTATATGTGAACTACGTATTTGTGTACATTTGCGGCAATTTTCTGACATACTCACATACAGTGATCACAAGACGGTAATTATTGATCTGCAAATGCAGAGAGATAGTTGGCCGTCATGAAAAATACCTACCGTCATGAAAAATAACTACCTTCGATGAAACCGATTTACTGGTGGAATGAGGAGATAACTCAGCTCCGCGCTAATTGTAACCATGTCACCATGTAGGCAAAGCATAGGTACGAGAGTGAAAATTCCTCTCAAATACAGCTAAGGTGTATTTCAATAGGCAAAGTATAGGCCCGAGAGTCAAATTCCTCTCAAACACAGCTAAAGTATATTTCAATAGGCAAAGCATAGGTACGAGAGTGAAAGTACCTCTCAAACACAGCTAAGGTATATTTTAATAGGCAAAGTATAAGCACGAGAGTGAAATTCCTTTCAAACACAGCTAAGGTATATTTCAATAGGCAAAGCATAGGCATGAGAGTGAAATTCCTCTCTAACATAGCTAAGAATACTCAATCAAGCAAAGAGTAGGTGTGAGAATAAAAAAGGTACTCTTTTACAGAGCTATTTATACTAAATCAGGCAAAGCATAGGTACGGGAGTGGAATTCCAACTAAAACAATTAGGAAAATTTCAGTAGGCAAGTTAAAATAAATTAAAGGCTTTATCAAACAATTTAGGTAATATATGGGTCGACCTAAACTCTCAACCTCAAACGAAATTTTAATAAGACTGAGCTCTTGCTAAACTAACTTTAGCTAATACATAGACAAGAGAATCGTATATACTAATTACACCTGAACTTAGCAAAGACACAATTCGCGCATCATTACGCTAGCTAAGACCCAAAACAACATAAAATAAACATAGTTAACTCATTTGATCACGCACAGTCGAAAGCAAAGTATTAAACCTTTTTTTTTGTTTATGTACAGTACATTATAAGTAGTCATTATTAATAAATCATTGTGGAAGAAAACTTACATAGGAAAAAAAGAGAATCATTTTTTTTTTCCTTCTTTTTTTTACAAACTTTCAAAAAAAAAGAACAAATTTTCTTTGCATTGAACTCTGGCTGGCCCTGGGCCCAGCACCCTTCTGATTCTTAACAGGATATAGTATATCCATGATATACGGCGATCCATCATGAGGTAATCAGATATATTTGATTGTTGCTGAACGGTTCCCCTTGTGTTGCCCACCTTTTTATAAGCGTGGATATACTTTAGTATATACGACCATATGTTAAATATCGCAAATACGATACGTTTCATAATTACTTGTTTCATTAAATAAATAGACTGAACCGCCCTAATGTTACAGGTGATTAATTTATCGTAGCCTTTGTTGTTGCTCTTATGCTTGCTTGTAAATGGTTCTGTTTCTGTTGCTATGATGATGCTATTTATTGTTATTGTCTTGTTATAACCGTCGGCAGAGCAGTTATTCTTTGCAGCGTATTGTTTCAGAGCTTGTCCATTATTTATGTATATATTAAGTTATTTTATATATACAAATATGCGTTAGGTTTTTTTTTCTTTCTCTACCTCTATTTTGAAGTTATATGCGCAAAATATTTCGGTGCCGTTAGGAATTTGATCAAAACGTTATATTGTTCAGGGTTATAGAAATTTTTTTCTTTGCGTTGTTGGGAATTCTTTCTCTTAGTTTCCCTTATATTTAAGCATATAAAAGTTTTTTTTTTTTGAAGCACCCTGAATATAATTATAGTATGTGTAATTTATTTTTTTTTTTAACGCACATAGGACACAATCTGAGGAAATATGACTCGAGCAATTGTGGTCCCTGTAAAGACGTAATTCCCCTTTAGCTGGGGTAGGCCCAGTGGCTCAGTTCGCCTAACAGTGAATTTATTTTTGTTGGGACCACAATGCCTTTGTGTGACTAAGGGCTAAATAATGCGGCACCTTTCGTCGAACACAGGGCTGGGACTAAAGTGAAACTAGCAAGTGTCCGTTCGGACGATCCTGTCGGATATCTTGCTGCGGGCTGGGACAGACAGTCTCAAAATTGGGATTTTCTTTTGTTGGGGAAGTGGAAAAGAAAAAGACAACAAATTAGAGACTCACCTCTTCCGCTTTGTCCTCTTGCCGAGAAAATAAATTTGCCTCAAGGTTTTGTGTTTCAATTTCTTCTTTTTTTGTTTTTTTATTTTCAAATTTATTTACTTTGTACCCTTATTTTCCATTGGTATCACATTTACCTTCTTGCGTTTCATTTTATTTTTTTTTTATTTCTTAGTTAGTTCATATTTTATGCTTTCAGAAGATTGACATTAAAGTATTTTCCAAAGATTCTATTGTCTTATAAAACACTTGCAATAAACTTAAATTGTATATATATTCATGAGATCAAGAATTTAAGAAACCAAATACAATAATTAAGCACTATCCACTTTGGCGAAATTATGAAAACGTCTTAACAGCTATACTACGAGATCCAGAATGCCATCTCTATACCTCTTTGATCTGCAGTCGAGCCATCATCCGCGCTCGACTCTCTCTTCATTCACTCTCTTGTCAGAGAGAAAAAAAATGGCAAAGAGATATATAAATCACAGTGGAGGGCGAAAGTGTAATGAAACAGATTTACCTGAGAAAACTCAAGGCTAAAAGGCTGATGAAAGAGGAAGAGAGGCAAATATTTGTAATCAGGTGCCAGAGCCGATGGGATGCGTCCATAAACGGAAGATGGAACCACCGACTTATTCCAGACATCTAATTCTGGAAGAATAGAAAGTTTGAGGAAATTAACTTTTACCTCACCTAATTCCTAACTGGTCACAGGGTACAGAAAATAACTATATAAGTTTGGACATGATGACTCCTTACTATGCCCAACTTGTGAAGAAGAGGTGAAAGACGCGGAACATGTTTTCTTCCACTGTACGCGATTTAGATCAGATGGCCTCACCTTACCGGAGGTCACAGAAATAAATGAATTTATTATACAAAATGAAGAAAACTGGCAAAAGATAAACATCATGGCAGCATACATCTTAACGGAGCTAAGGAGGGCCGAGGACTCAAGGAGACTGGGACCTTGAAAATAATTCATGCTAATGTAGAAGATAAACACCACAGCATCACACATCTAGGAGAGTAGGACCTTCCTAGCCTTCTAGAACCCTGAGGAGAATACATGCTAATGCAAACCATCCCCGTGAAGTAATATCTAAAGGCAGTCTCATGGGGAGATGGTGCAGAGAAGCCCTATAAAATGCTTTAATTTTGGGCATTTCTCAAAGAAGTGAAAGAATACAAAATTTAAAAAAGTTAAAATTTATGTTGTAGGTGCGAAGAGGACCATTTTGCCAAGGTATGCAACAAAGAACCGTTGTGTATGCTTCGTTAAGATAACCCTGAACTGAACGCCAAACACACTGGAATTCCTCTTTTCAAAAAGGCTTTGACAGAAAGCCGTAAACGTCTAACATATTAATTAGATAGTTTTATTTCACATTAACTCTATTTCGGACGCAGCTAAACTATGAGATTTATTCCAGCTAAGTCTCAATCATTGCGAAGCAGCTCAAGAGTTGCGATAAAAAAAAAATATGGTTGCCAGGAGATTTGCCTGCTCTGGATATGGAATGCATTTGCGAAGGTGTAGTGTATTCAAAGGCTAAAAATATATACCTATACAGGTGTTACCTACCCAGACATTGGTACAGTTTGAGTCTGCCATTTCAACACTCGTAACACATGTGAGTGGAAAAAACCGAGTACTTATATCTGGAAACCTGGGCCCCAGAATGGGGCTCCATAAGGACAAATGACGTAGTACTGCTTAATGAGGGGAACCGTGCAATCTTTGAGAGGAATGGTCGCAACTTTACCATTGATATTACATTTGCGGCAATTTTCTGACATACTCACATACAGTGATCACAAGACGGTAATTATTGATCTGCAAATGCAGAGAGATAGTTGACCGTCATGAAAAATAACTACCTTCGATGAAACCGATTTACTGGTGGAATGAGGAGATAACTCAGCTCCGCGCTAATTATAACCATGTCACGAGGCTGTATAAGGGAACAAGGGATCAAAATATAAATCATATGCACCGGACAACATTTAAAAGAAAAAAGAAACTTTTGAAACTCTCTATACGAATGAATAAACGCAACTGTTTCAACAATATCCTAGAAAAGCTAGACCAAAACCCATGGGGCACAGGTTACAAGTTAGTATTAAAAAACTAAAGTGCTTTTCTGAAATGCCACTAACAGATCATTAAATATTGGGAAGTATAGTATTTATTTACTGTTATGAAATTTGTATGTTATATTATATTTTATTTAAATGTGTAACTTAAATTTTTAATATTTACCAATCTCCAGCTCTTAAGTGAGCAGCGTCCTTTCGGATATATGCCTGGTAAGGTGAGATGTAGTAACAAAGAAAAGACGAGGTTTGTTTTTAGTTAATACAAAAGTCTCTCATTTTTTATTCTGGCCAATCTAACATTATTTATACTATTATATTTCAATGTTAATGTTAATGCTGATTGTTAACCTTGTGTTGCTTAATGTTACCTTAAACATAAAATGCAAGTATGCAAAGTTAAGTAGGATACTTAACTTACCTAAAAAGTTACCTTAACATAGATTTACAAAATGCAAGTATGCATATATATCAGCTTAAGGTTAAGAATTTTAGTGTAGGTAATGTTTGTTATTTATGAGTACACTATATTACTCGGGGCGAGCTTATTGACGCAGCAAATACTGTTGACCCACAGGACATTACATACAGCGAAATACTGGCTGCAGTTAGTTCCTTCAGTAATACAAAAGCGCCGCGGCTTATGGTATCCCAATCAGTGTCTTAAGAGTAGCGGTAAATGCAAAACCTGACTTATTTATTAGGGTTTTAACCAGCTGTTTCCACGAAGGGATGTTTCCGACTATATGGAAAATTCAAAAACTGGTGCTGATCCCTAAAAGGACCAACCCTGAAATGATCCTGCTGGCTACCGCCCTATCTCTATGATTGACTCATTAGGCAAATTGTTCGAAAAGCTGATTAAAAACAGACTAGAAGCGGAAATAGAAGCGCTAGTAGGCATCTCCAACAATCAGTTCGGCTTTAAAACAAAAGAATCTACTACCGATGCAATCGGCACGGTAATAAAATTGGCTGCCAACGCCATTGAAGGTACAAGGTGGAAACACGGAAAAAAGAAATATTGTCTGGTAGTCACCTTAGATATCAAAAATGCAGTTACCTAAGTCACAGACTGCTAGTGTATGTCACCAAAAAAGGTAGAAGAATCTACCAAGTTACAGGAGGAGTCCCGTAAGGCTCTGTCCTAGGGCCATTGCTATGGAATGTCATATACAATGGTATTCTCCGACTCAACGTTCCAGAAAGTGCCAAAATAATAGGTTTTGCAGACAACATAGCAATTGTCGTCATAGTCAAACACATTGGCGAAATAGAAGTAGTAGCGAACACAACCATAATTGATCTACTAATAAAGGAAGGTATGTTATGTGTTACATTTAAATATTGCTTATAATTGTAAATCTAAAAATAACTTATGTTAATGAGAAGATTAACGCAAACAATCGATAGTGACATAATTTTATTTTTTGCCTAAGAAGGCAATATAAATTAAGTAGTGCACTATTTTGTAGGCACACTACAACATACATGTATTTCACAAGAAAATTATATGTGTAACTCATGGAAGACAGCAAAACAATTTTAGAAAATTTTAATAAGATTTTAACAAATTCAAAGAAGACACCAAATACAATAGACCATACAAAAGAGAAACATTAGAAGCAAAGCTAGACGAAATAAATAAATTAAAACAAAAGTTTACATTTCTGGACAACTTTTAGAAGGAACTTCAGATTGGCTCAATCTTAAAATTAACTTTTGTAAAATAATCGAACTCCTTGGTAAGAACCTAAATGAAGAAGGAAAAAAATATCTAGTAGAACTAACTTATCACATAAAATTACCTCAGAATGTTAGAACAACAGTTGGTTCAATTCAAATTTCAAATACTATAGAAGAATTGATAAATAAAATAAAATAAACTTATAAAAACCCGTCGTACATACAGAAAACAAACCACTATAATAAAAACAAATATAACCAACATGAAAACAATTTCAAACATAACCAAACAATAATAATAATACCAATATTATAGCTACCCCCAGCAATATCAAAACAGAAATTTCAATAGACACAACAGCCAACGTCCAAAACAAAACAACAATAGACGCCATAACATCATCCCTGACTGTGGATGTCAGGGAAACGACTTACCGCCGGTGATGAAGGATACCATCACCGACGCGTAAATAAAGAGTTCAAAATATTAAATGTGTCCAACAAATGCACCCACTTTATTATTTTAAAACTGAATGATAAACAAAATGTCGAGCTACTCGTCGACACAGGAGTAGAAATTTCATTAATAAAAATAAACACGTTAAAAAAAATAACCTCAAACATATGAAATAAAATCCATCAATTAAGTGAGATATCTTCTGAAAAAATAAGTACACTAGGAAGCACCTTCTTAAAACTTTACGTCGAACAAACAGAAATTAAACATGAATTTCATATAGTAGACAAAACATTCCCAATTAAGACTGACGGAATAATAGGAATAGATTTTGTACAAACATTTTTATGCACTACGAAACAATGACACTAGAAATAACCATAGTAAACAAAACCATTAGTCTACCAATAGAAACAAATAATTATATAATAATATCTCCAAGGACAAAAGCAATACAACCCATTAAATTAAAACAACAAGGAGTATTTTTGCCAAACGCCATAGTACCAAAGTCTGGAAATTCTCATGTTAAAATCCTCATTTCCACAAACAACGCAGTAACAATAAAGAATATTAATATTAATACAAAACCATTAGATGACTACCACATACTGAATCCAAGTAACAATATACAGTATTCAGAAAATCGTTTCAAAAAACTACTAAAAGCAATAAATATTGATCATACAGACAACTCCACTTCAAAAATCTTAAAAAACATATTTAGAGAATATCAACATATTTTCTATCTAGAAGGAGAACTCTTAACAGCGAACAACTTCTATACACAAAACATAATAACGAGCAATAACAATCCCGGTTACCACAATCCCATAAAGAAGAAATTAACAAACAAGTACAAGATTTATTAGAGTCAAACATAATTGAACCCTTAGTAAGTCCATATAATTCACCATTGCTCATTGTGCGCAAAAAGGAAACTAAAGACACCAAAACATGAAGATTAATGGTAGATTTTAGCAAATTAAATAACAAATTAGTTAGCGACAAATTTCTATTAACAAGACTAGACGTACTAGGAAGAGCAAAATATTTTTCCACACTAGACATGACGAATTCATTTCACCAGATTGAATTAGACAAAGAATCTAGACCACTGACAGCATTTTCCACTAATAAAAAACATTTCCAATTCAAAAGACTACCTTTCGGTTTAAAATGGTTTCCAACGAATGTTAACGATAGCACTAACAGGATTAGACGCAAACGTATTTTTATATGTGAACTACGTATTTGTGTACATTTGCGGCAATTTTCTGACATACTCACATACAGTGATCACAAGACGGTAATTATTGATCTGCAAATGCAGAGAGATAGTTGGCCGTAATGAAAAATAACTACCTTCGATGAAACCGATTTACTGGTGGAATGAGGAGATAACTCAGCTCCGCGTTAATTGTAACCATGTCACCATGTAGGCAAAGCATAGGTACGAGAGTGAAAATTCCTCTCAAATACAGCTAAGGTGTATTTCAATAGGCAAAGTATAGGCCCGAGAGTCAAATTCCTCTCAAACACAGCTAAAGTATATTTCAATAGGCAAAGCATAGGTACGAGAGTGAAAGTACCTCTCAAACACAGCTAAGGTATATTTTAATAGGCAAAGTATAAGCACGAGAGTGAAATTCCTTTCAAACACAGCTAAGGTATATTTCAATAGGCAAAGCATAGGCACGAGAGTGAAATTCCTCTCTAACATAGCTAAGAATACTCAATCAAGCAAAGAGTAGGTGTGAGAATAAAAAAGGTACTCTCTTACAGAGCTATTTATACTAAATCAGGCAAAGCATAGGTACGGGAGTGGAATTCCAACTAAAACAATTAGGAAAATTTCAGTAGGCAAGTTAAAATAAATTAAAGGCTTTATCAAACAATTTAGGTAATATATGGGTCGACCTAAACTCTCAACCTCAAACGAAATTTTAATAAGACTGAGCTCTTGCTAAACTAACTTTAGCTAATACATAGACAAGAGAATCGTATATACTAATTACACCTGAACTTAGCAAAGACACAATTCGCGCATCATTACGCTAGCTAAGACCCAAAACAACATAAAATAAACATAGTTAACTCATTTGATCACGCACAGTCGAAAGCAAAGTATTAAACCTTTTTTTTTGTTTATGTACAGTACATTATAAGTAGTCATTATTAATAAATCATTGTGGAAGAAAACTTACATAGGAAAAAAAGAGAATCATTTTTTTTTCCTTCTTTTTTTTACAAACTTTCAAAAAAAAAGAACAAATTTTCTTTGCATTGAACTCTGGCTGGCCCTGGGCCCAGCACCCTTCTGATTCTTAACAGGATATAGTATATCCATGATATACGGCGATCCATCATGAGGTAATCAGATATATTTGATTGTTGCTGAACGGTTCCCCTTGTGTTGCCCACCTTTTTATAAGCGTGGATATACTTTAGTATATACGACCATATGTTAAATATCGCAAATACGATACGTTTCATAATTACTTGTTTCATTAAATAAATAGACTGAACCGCCCTAATGTTACAGGTGATTAATTTATCGTAGCCTTTGTTGTTGCTCTTATGCTTGCTTGTAAATGGTTCTGTTTCTGTTGCTATGATGATGCTATTTATTGTTATTGTCTTGTTATAACCGTCGGCAGAGCAGTTATTCTTTGCAGCGTATTGTTTCAGAGCTTGTCCATTATTTATGTATATATTAAGTTATTTTATATATACAAATATGCGTTAGGTTTTTTTTTCTTTCTCTACCTCTATTTTGAAGTTATATGCGCAAAATATTTCGGTGCCGTTAGGAATTTGATCAAAACGTTATATTGTTCAGGGTTATAGAAATTTTTTTCTTTGCGTTGTTGGGAATTCTTTCTCTTAGTTTCCCTTATATTTAAGCATATAAAAGTTTTTTTTTTTGAAGCACCCTGAATATAATTATAGTATGTGTAATTTATTTTTTTTTTTTAACGCACATAGGACACAATCTGAGGAAATATGACTCGAGCAATTGTGGTCCCTGTAAAGACGTAATTCCCCTTTAGCTGGGGTAGGCCCAGTGGCTCAGTTCGCCCAACAGTGAATTTATTTTTGTTGGGACCACAATGCCTTTGTGTGACTAAGGGCTAAATAATGCGGCACCTTTCGTCGAACACAGGACTGGGACTAAAGTGAAACTAGCAAGTGTCCGTTCGGACGATCCTGTCGGATATCTTGCTGCGGGCTGGGACAGACAGTCTCAAAATTGGGATTTTCTTTTGTTGGGGAAGTGGAAAAGAAAAAGACAACAAATTAGAGACTCACCTCTTCCGCTTTGTCCTCTTGCCGAGAAAATAAATTTGCCTCAAGGTTTTGTGTTTCAATTTCTTCTTTTTTTGTTTTTTTATTTTCAAATTTATTTACTTTGTACCCTTATTTTCCATTGGTATCACATTTACCTTCTTGCGTTTCATTTTATTTTTTTTTTATTTCTTAGTTAGTTCATATTTTATGCTTTCAGAAGATTGACATTAAAGTATTTTCCAAAGATTCTATTGTCTTATAAAACACTTGCAATAAACTTAAATTGTATATATATTCATGAGATCAAGAATTTAAGAAACCAAATACAATAATTAAGCACTATCCACTTTGGCGAAATTATGAAAACGTCTTAACAGCTATACTACGAGATCCAGAATGCCATCTCTATACCTCTTTGATCTGCAGTCGAGCCATCATCCGCGCTCGACTCTCTCTTCATTCACTCTCTTGTCAGAGAGAAAAAAAATGGCAAAGAGATATATAAATCACAGTGGAGGGCGAAAGTGTACAAACAGTTTTGGAGCGGATCAAATGAAACAGATTTACCTGAGAAAACTCAAGGCTAAAAGGCTGATGAAAGAGGAAGAGAGGCAAATATTTGTAATCAGGTGCCAGAGCCGATGGGATGCGTCCATAAACGGAAGGTGGAACCACCGACTTATTCCAGACATCTAATTCTGGAAGAATAGAAAGTTTGAGGAAATTAACTTTTACCTCACCTAATTCCTAACTGGTCACAGGGTACAGAAAATAACTATATAAGTTTGGACATGATGACTCCTTACTATGCCCAACTTGTGAAGAAGAGGTGAAAGACGCGGAACATGTTTTCTTCCACTGTACGCGATTTAGATCAGATGGCCTCACCTTACCGGAGGTCACAGAAATAAATGAATTTATTATACAAAATGAAGAAAACTGGCAAAAGATAAACATCATGGCAGCATACATCTTAACGGAGCTAAGGAGGGCCGAGGACTCAAGGAGACTGGGACCTTGAAAATAATTCATGCTAATGTAGAAGATAAACACCACAGCATCACACATCTAGGAGAGTAGGACCTTCCTAGCCTTCTAGAACCCTGAGGAGAATACATGCTAATGCAAACCATCCCCGTGAAGTAATATCTAAAGGCAGTCTCATGGGGAGATGGTGCAGAGAAGCCCTATAAAATGCTTTAATTTTGGGCATTTCTCAAAGAAGTGAAAGAATACAAAATTTAAAAAAGTTAAAATTTATGTTGTAGGTGCGAAGAGGACCATTTTGCCAAGGTATGCAACAAAGAACCGTTGTGTATGCTTCGTTAAGATAACCCTGACCTGAACGCCAAACACACTGGAATTCCTCTTTTCAAAAAGGCTTTGACAGAAAGCCGTAAACGTCTAACATATTAATTAGATAGTTTTATTTCACATTAACTCTATTTCGGACGCAGCTAAACTATGAGATTTATTCCAGCTAAGTCTCAATCATTGCGAAGCAGCTCAAGAGTTGCGATAAAAAAAAATATGGTTGCCAGGAGATTTGCCTGCTCTGGATATGGAATGCATTTGCGAAGGTGTAGTGTATTCAAAGGCTAAAAATATATACCTATACAGGTGTTACCTACCCAGGCATTGGTACAGTTTGAGTCTGCCATTTCAACACTCGTAACACATGTGAGTGGAATAAACCGAGTACTTATATCTGGAAACCTGGGCCCCAGAATGGGGCTCCATAAGGACAAATGACGTAGTACTGCTTAATGAGGGGAACCGTGCAATCTTTGAGAGGAATGGTCGCAACTTTACCATTGATATTACATTTGCGGCAATTTTCTGACATACTCACATACAGTGATCACAAGACGGTAATTATTGATCTGCAAATGCAGAGAGATAGTTGGCCGTCATGAAAAATAACTACCTTCGATGAAACCGATTTACTGGTGGAATGAGGAGATAACTCAATTGTAATTGTAACCATGTCACGAGGCTGTATACGGGAACAAGGGGTCAAAATAGAAATCATATGCACCGGACAACATTTAAAAGAAAAAAGAAACTTTTGAAACTCTCTATACGAATGAATAAACGCAACTGTTTCTACAATATCCTAGAAAAGCTAGACCAAAACCCATGGGGCACAGGTTACAAGTTAGTATTAAAAAACTAAAGTGCTTTTCTGAAATGCCACCAAGTATAGTATTTATTTACTGTTATGAAATTTGTATGTTATATTATATTTTATATAAATGTGTAACTTAAATTTTTAATATTTACCAATCTCCAGCTGTTAAGTGAGCACCGTCCTTTCGGATATATGCCTGGTAAGGTGAGATGTAGTAACAAAGAAAAGACGAGGTTTGTTTTTAGTTAATACAAAAGTCTTTCATTTTTTATTCTGGCCAATCTAACATTATTTACATAGATTTACAAAATGCAAGTATGCATATATATCAGCTTAAGGTTAAGAATTTTAGTGTAGGTAATGTTTGTTATTTATGAGTACACTATATTACTCGGGGCGAGCTTATTGACGCAGCAAATACTGTTGACCCACAGGACATTACATACAGCGAAACACTGGCTGCAGTTAGTTCCTTCAGTAATACAAAAGCGCCGCGGCTTATGGTATCCCAATCAGTGTCTTAAGAGTAGCGGTAAATGCAAAACCTGACTTATTTATTAGGGTTTTAACCAGCTGTTTCCACGAAGGGATGTTTCCGACTATATGGAAAATTCAAAAACTGGTGCTGATCCCTAAAAGGACCAACCCTGAAATGATCCTGCTGGCTACCGCCCTATCTCTATGATTGACTCATTAGGCAAATTGTTCGAAAAGCTGATTAAAAACAGACTAGAAGCGGAAATAGAAGCGCTAGTAGGCATCTCCAACAATCAGTTCGGCTTTAAAACAAAAGAATCTACTACCGATGCAATCGGCACGGTGATAAAATTGGCTGCCAACGCCATTGAAGGTACAAGGTGGAAACACGGAAAAAAGAAATATTGTCTGGTAGTCACCTTAGATATCAAAAATGCAGTTACCTAAGTCACAGACTGCTAGTGTATGTCACCAAAAAAGGTAGAAGAATCTACCAAGTTACAGGAGGAGTCCCGTAAGGCTCTGTCCTAGGGCCATTGCTATGGAATGTCATATACAATGGTATTCTCCGACTCAACGTTCCAGAAAGTGCCAAAATAATAGGTTTTGCAGACAACATAGCAATTGTCGTCATAGTCAAACACATTGGCGAAATAGAAGTAGTAGCGAACACAACCATAATTGATCTACTAATAAAGGAAGGTATGTTATGTGTTACATTTAAATATTGCTTATAATTGTAAATCTAAAAATAACTTATGTTAATGAGAAGATTAACGCAAACAATCGATAGTGACATAATTTTATTTTTTGCCTAAGTAGGCAATATAAATTAAGTAGTGCACTATTTTGTAGGCACACTACAACATACATGTATTTCACAAGAAAATTATATGTGTAACTCATGGAAGACAGCAAAACAATTTTAGAAAATTTTAATAAGATTTTAACAAATTCAAAGAAGACACCAAATACAATAGACCATACAAAAGAGAAACATTAGAAGCAAAGCTAGACGAAATAAATAAATTAAAACAAAAGTTTACATTTCTGGACAACTTTTAGAAGGAACTTCAGATTGGCTCAATCTTAAAATTAACTTTTGTAAAATAATCGAACTCCTTGGTAAGAACCTAAATGAAGAAGGAAAAAAATATCTAGTAGAACTAACTTATCACATAAAATTACCTCAGAATGTTAGAACAACAGTTGGTTCAATTCAAATTTCAAATACTATAGAAGAATTGATAAATAAAATAAAATAAACTTATAAAAACCCGTCGTACATACAGAAAACAAACCACTATAATAAAAACAAATATAACCAACATGAAAACAATTTCAAACATAACCAAACAATAATAATAATACCAATATTATAGCTACCCCCAGCAATATCAAAACAGAAATTTCAATAGACACAACGGCCAACGTCCAAAACAAAACAACAATAGACGCCATAACATCATCCCTGACTGTGGATGTCAGGGAAACGACTTACCGCCGGTGATGAAGGATACCATCACCGACGCGTAAATAAAGAGTTCAAAATATTAAATGTGTCCAACAAATGCACCCACTTTATTATTTTAAAACTGAATGATAAACAAAATGTCGAGCTACTCGTCGACACAGGAGCAGAAATTTCATTAATAAAAATAAACACGTTAAAAAAAATAACCTCAAACATATGAAATAAAATCCATCAATTAAGTGGGATATCTTCTGAAAAAATAAGTACACTAGGAAGCACCTTCTTAAAACTTTACGTCGAACAAACAGAAATTAAACATGAATTTCATATAGTAGACAAAACATTCCCAATTAAGACTGACGGAATAATAGGAACAGATTTTGTACAAAGATTTTTATGCACTACGAAACAATGACACTAGAAATGACCATAGTAAACAAAACCATTAGTCTACCAATAGAAACAAATAATTATATAATAATATCTCCAAGGACAAAAGCAATACAACTCATTAAATTAAAACAACAAGGAGTATTTTTGCCAAACGCCATAGTACCAAAGTCTGGAAATTCTCATGTTAAAATCCTCATTTCCACAAACAACGCAGTAACAATAAAGAATATTAATATTAATACAAAACCATTAGATGACTACCACATACTGAATCCAAGTAACAATATACAGTATTCAGAAAATCCTTTCAAAAAACTACTAAAAGCAATAAATATTGATCATACAGACAACTCTACTTCAAAAATCTTAAAAAACATATTTAGAGAATATCAACATATTTTCTATCTAGAAGGAGAACTCTTAACAGCGAACAACTTCTATACACAAAACATAATAACGAGCAATAACAATCCCGGTTACCACAATCCCATAAAGAAGAAATTAACAAACAAGTACAAGATTTATTAGAGTCAAACATAATTGAACCCTTAGTAAGTCCATATAATTCACCATTGCTCATTGTGCGCAAAAAGGAAACTAAAGATACCAAAACATGAAGATTAATGGTAGATTTTAGCAAATTAAATAACAAATTAGTTAGCGACAAATTTCTATTAACAAGACTAGACGTACTAGGAAGAGCAAAATATTTTTCCACACTAGACATGACGAATTCATTTCACCAGATTGAATTAGACAAAGAATCTAGACCACTGACAGCATTTTCCACTAATAAAAAACATTTCCAATTCAAAAGACTACCTTTCGGTTTAAAATGGTTTCCAACGAATGTTAACGATAGCACTAACAGGATTAGACGCAAACGTATTTTTATATGTGAACTACGTATTTGTGTACATTTGCGGCAATTTTCTGACATACTCACATACAGTGATCACAAGACGGTAATTATTGATCTGCAAATGCAGAGAGATAGTTGGCCGTAATGAAAAATAACTACCTTCGATGAAACCGATTTACTGGTGGAATGAGGAGATAACTCAGCTCCGCGTTAATTGTAACCATGTCACCATGTAGGCAAAGCATAGGTACGAGAGTGAAAATTCCTCTCAAATACAGCTAAGGTGTATTTCAATAGGCAAAGTATAGGCCCGAGAGTCAAATTCCTCTCAAACACAGCTAAAGTATATTTCAATAGGCAAAGCATAGGTACGAGAGTGAAAGTACCTCTCAAACACAGCTAAGGTATATTTTAATAGGCAAAGTATAAGCACGAGAGTGAAATTCCTTTCAAACACAGCTAAGGTATATTTCAATAGGCAAAGCATAGGCACGAGAGTGAAATTCCTCTCTAACATAGCTAAGAATACTCAATCAAGCAAAGAGTAGGTGTGAGAATAAAAAAGGTACTCTCTTACAGAGCTATTTATACTAAATCAGGCAAAGCATAGGTACGGGAGTGGAATTCCAACTAAAACAATTAGGAAAATTTCAGTAGGCAAGTTAAAATAAATTAAAGGCTTTATCAAACAATTTAGGTAATATATGGGTCGACCTAAACTCTCAACCTCAAACGAAATTTTAATAAGACTGAGCTCTTGCTAAACTAACTTTAGCTAATACATAGACAAGAGAATCGTATATACTAATTACACCTGAACTTAGCAAAGACACAATTCGCGCATCATTACGCTAGCTAAGACCCAAAACAACATAAAATAAACATAGTTAACTCATTTGATCACGCACAGTCGAAAGCAAAGTATTAAACCTTTTTTTTTGTTTATGTACAGTACATTATAAGTAGTCATTATTAATAAATCATTGTGGAAGAAAACTTACATAGGAAAAAAAGAGAATCATTTTTTTTTCCTTCTTTTTTTTACAAACTTTCAAAAAAAAAGAACAAATTTTCTTTGCATTGAACTCTGGCTGGCCCTGGGCCCAGCACCCTTCTGATTCTTAACAGGATATAGTATATCCATGATATACGGCGATCCATCATGAGGTAATCAGATATATTTGATTGTTGCTGAACGGTTCCCCTTGTGTTGCCCACCTTTTTATAAGCGTGGATATACTTTAGTATATACGACCATATGTTAAATATCGCAAATACGATACGTTTCATAATTACTTGTTTCATTAAATAAATAGACTGAACCGCCCTAATGTTACAGGTGATTAATTTATCGTAGCCTTTGTTGTTGCTCTTATGCTTGCTTGTAAATGGTTCTGTTTCTGTTGCTATGATGATGCTATTTATTGTTATTGTCTTGTTATAACCGTCGGCAGAGCAGTTATTCTTTGCAGCGTATTGTTTCAGAGCTTGTCCATTATTTATGTATATATTAAGTTATTTTATATATACAAATATGCGTTAGGTTTTTTTTTCTTTCTCTACCTCTATTTTGAAGTTATATGCGCAAAATATTTCGGTGCCGTTAGGAATTTGATCAAAACGTTATATTGTTCAGGGTTATAGAAATTTTTTTCTTTGCGTTGTTGGGAATTCTTTCTCTTAGTTTCCCTTATATTTAAGCATATAAAAGTTTTTTTTTTTGAAGCACCCTGAATATAATTATAGTATGTGTAATTTATTTTTTTTTTTTAACGCACATAGGACACAATCTGAGGAAATATGACTCGAGCAATTGTGGTCCCTGTAAAGACGTAATTCCCCTTTAGCTGGGGTAGGCCCAGTGGCTCAGTTCGCCCAACAGTGAATTTATTTTTGTTGGGACCACAATGCCTTTGTGTGACTAAGGGCTAAATAATGCGGCACCTTTCGTCGAACACAGGACTGGGACTAAAGTGAAACTAGCAAGTGTCCGTTCGGACGATCCTGTCGGATATCTTGCTGCGGGCTGGGACAGACAGTCTCAAAATTGGGATTTTCTTTTGTTGGGGAAGTGGAAAAGAAAAAGACAACAAATTAGAGACTCACCTCTTCCGCTTTGTCCTCTTGCCGAGAAAATAAATTTGCCTCAAGGTTTTGTGTTTCAATTTCTTCTTTTTTTGTTTTTTTATTTTCAAATTTATTTACTTTGTACCCTTATTTTCCATTGGTATCACATTTACCTTCTTGCGTTTCATTTTATTTTTTTTTTATTTCTTAGTTAGTTCATATTTTATGCTTTCAGAAGATTGACATTAAAGTATTTTCCAAAGATTCTATTGTCTTATAAAACACTTGCAATAAACTTAAATTGTATATATATTCATGAGATCAAGAATTTAAGAAACCAAATACAATAATTAAGCACTATCCACTTTGGCGAAATTATGAAAACGTCTTAACAGCTATACTACGAGATCCAGAATGCCATCTCTATACCTCTTTGATCTGCAGTCGAGCCATCATCCGCGCTCGACTCTCTCTTCATTCACTCTCTTGTCAGAGAGAAAAAAAATGGCAAAGAGATATATAAATCACAGTGGAGGGCGAAAGTGTACAAACAGTTTTGGAGCGGATCAAATGAAACAGATTTACCTGAGAAAACTCAAGGCTAAAAGGCTGATGAAAGAGGAAGAGAGGCAAATATTTGTAATCAGGTGCCAGAGCCGATGGGATGCGTCCATAAACGGAAGGTGGAACCACCGACTTATTCCAGACATCTAATTCTGGAAGAATAGAAAGTTTGAGGAAATTAACTTTTACCTCACCTAATTCCTAACTGGTCACAGGGTACAGAAAATAACTATATAAGTTTGGACATGATGACTCCTTACTATGCCCAACTTGTGAAGAAGAGGTGAAAGACGCGGAACATGTTTTCTTCCACTGTACGCGATTTAGATCAGATGGCCTCACCTTACCGGAGGTCACAGAAATAAATGAATTTATTATACAAAATGAAGAAAACTGGCAAAAGATAAACATCATGGCAGCATACATCTTAACGGAGCTAAGGAGGGCCGAGGACTCAAGGAGACTGGGACCTTGAAAATAATTCATGCTAATGTAGAAGATAAACACCACAGCATCACACATCTAGGAGAGTAGGACCTTCCTAGCCTTCTAGAACCCTGAGGAGAATACATGCTAATGCAAACCATCCCCGTGAAGTAATATCTAAAGGCAGTCTCATGGGGAGATGGTGCAGAGAAGCCCTATAAAATGCTTTAATTTTGGGCATTTCTCAAAGAAGTGAAAGAATACAAAATTTAAAAAAGTTAAAATTTATGTTGTAGGTGCGAAGAGGACCATTTTGCCAAGGTATGCAACAAAGAACCGTTGTGTATGCTTCGTTAAGATAACCCTGACCTGAACGCCAAACACACTGGAATTCCTCTTTTCAAAAAGGCTTTGACAGAAAGCCGTAAACGTCTAACATATTAATTAGATAGTTTTATTTCACATTAACTCTATTTCGGACGCAGCTAAACTATGAGATTTATTCCAGCTAAGTCTCAATCATTGCGAAGCAGCTCAAGAGTTGCGATAAAAAAAAATATGGTTGCCAGGAGATTTGCCTGCTCTGGATATGGAATGCATTTGCGAAGGTGTAGTGTATTCAAAGGCTAAAAATATATACCTATACAGGTGTTACCTACCCAGGCATTGGTACAGTTTGAGTCTGCCATTTCAACACTCGTAACACATGTGAGTGGAATAAACCGAGTACTTATATCTGGAAACCTGGGCCCCAGAATGGGGCTCCATAAGGACAAATGACGTAGTACTGCTTAATGAGGGGAACCGTGCAATCTTTGAGAGGAATGGTCGCAACTTTACCATTGATATTACATTTGCGGCAATTTTCTGACATACTCACATACAGTGATCACAAGACGGTAATTATTGATCTGCAAATGCAGAGAGATAGTTGGCCGTCATGAAAAATAACTACCTTCGATGAAACCGATTTACTGGTGGAATGAGGAGATAACTCAATTGTAATTGTAACCATGTCACGAGGCTGTATACGGGAACAAGGGGTCAAAATAGAAATCATATGCACCGGACAACATTTAAAAGAAAAAAGAAACTTTTGAAACTCTCTATACGAATGAATAAACGCAACTGTTTCTACAATATCCTAGAAAAGCTAGACCAAAACCCATGGGGCACAGGTTACAAGTTAGTATTAAAAAACTAAAGTGCTTTTCTGAAATGCCACCAAGTATAGTATTTATTTACTGTTATGAAATTTGTATGTTATATTATATTTTATATAAATGTGTAACTTAAATTTTTAATATTTACCAATCTCCAGCTGTTAAGTGAGCACCGTCCTTTCGGATATATGCCTGGTAAGGTGAGATGTAGTAACAAAGAAAAGACGAGGTTTGTTTTTAGTTAATACAAAAGTCTTTCATTTTTTATTCTGGCCAATCTAACATTATTTACATAGATTTACAAAATGCAAGTATGCATATATATCAGCTTAAGGTTAAGAATTTTAGTGTAGGTAATGTTTGTTATTTATGAGTACACTATATTACTCGGGGCGAGCTTATTGACGCAGCAAATACTGTTGACCCACAGGACATTACATACAGCGAAACACTGGCTGCAGTTAGTTCCTTCAGTAATACAAAAGCGCCGCGGCTTATGGTATCCCAATCAGTGTCTTAAGAGTAGCGGTAAATGCAAAACCTGACTTATTTATTAGGGTTTTAACCAGCTGTTTCCACGAAGGGATGTTTCCGACTATATGGAAAATTCAAAAACTGGTGCTGATCCCTAAAAGGACCAACCCTGAAATGATCCTGCTGGCTACCGCCCTATCTCTATGATTGACTCATTAGGCAAATTGTTCGAAAAGCTGATTAAAAACAGACTAGAAGCGGAAATAGAAGCGCTAGTAGGCATCTCCAACAATCAGTTCGGCTTTAAAACAAAAGAATCTACTACCGATGCAATCGGCACGGTGATAAAATTGGCTGCCAACGCCATTGAAGGTACAAGGTGGAAACACGGAAAAAAGAAATATTGTCTGGTAGTCACCTTAGATATCAAAAATGCAGTTACCTAAGTCACAGACTGCTAGTGTATGTCACCAAAAAAGGTAGAAGAATCTACCAAGTTACAGGAGGAGTCCCGTAAGGCTCTGTCCTAGGGCCATTGCTATGGAATGTCATATACAATGGTATTCTCCGACTCAACGTTCCAGAAAGTGCCAAAATAATAGGTTTTGCAGACAACATAGCAATTGTCGTCATAGTCAAACACATTGGCGAAATAGAAGTAGTAGCGAACACAACCATAATTGATCTACTAATAAAGGAAGGTATGTTATGTGTTACATTTAAATATTGCTTATAATTGTAAATCTAAAAATAACTTATGTTAATGAGAAGATTAACGCAAACAATCGATAGTGACATAATTTTATTTTTTGCCTAAGTAGGCAATATAAATTAAGTAGTGCACTATTTTGTAGGCACACTACAACATACATGTATTTCACAAGAAAATTATATGTGTAACTCATGGAAGACAGCAAAACAATTTTAGAAAATTTTAATAAGATTTTAACAAATTCAAAGAAGACACCAAATACAATAGACCATACAAAAGAGAAACATTAGAAGCAAAGCTAGACGAAATAAATAAATTAAAACAAAAGTTTACATTTCTGGACAACTTTTAGAAGGAACTTCAGATTGGCTCAATCTTAAAATTAACTTTTGTAAAATAATCGAACTCCTTGGTAAGAACCTAAATGAAGAAGGAAAAAAATATCTAGTAGAACTAACTTATCACATAAAATTACCTCAGAATGTTAGAACAACAGTTGGTTCAATTCAAATTTCAAATACTATAGAAGAATTGATAAATAAAATAAAATAAACTTATAAAAACCCGTCGTACATACAGAAAACAAACCACTATAATAAAAACAAATATAACCAACATGAAAACAATTTCAAACATAACCAAACAATAATAATAATACCAATATTATAGCTACCCCCAGCAATATCAAAACAGAAATTTCAATAGACACAACGGCCAACGTCCAAAACAAAACAACAATAGACGCCATAACATCATCCCTGACTGTGGATGTCAGGGAAACGACTTACCGCCGGTGATGAAGGATACCATCACCGACGCGTAAATAAAGAGTTCAAAATATTAAATGTGTCCAACAAATGCACCCACTTTATTATTTTAAAACTGAATGATAAACAAAATGTCGAGCTACTCGTCGACACAGGAGCAGAAATTTCATTAATAAAAATAAACACGTTAAAAAAAATAACCTCAAACATATGAAATAAAATCCATCAATTAAGTGGGATATCTTCTGAAAAAATAAGTACACTAGGAAGCACCTTCTTAAAACTTTACGTCGAACAAACAGAAATTAAACATGAATTTCATATAGTAGACAAAACATTCCCAATTAAGACTGACGGAATAATAGGAACAGATTTTGTACAAAGATTTTTATGCACTACGAAACAATGACACTAGAAATGACCATAGTAAACAAAACCATTAGTCTACCAATAGAAACAAATAATTATATAATAATATCTCCAAGGACAAAAACAATACAACCCATTAAATTAAAACAACGAGGAGTATTTTTGCCAAACGCCATAGTACCAAAGTCTGGAAATTCTCATGTTAAAATCCTCATTTCCACAAACAACGCAGTAACAATAAAGAATATTAATATTAATACAAAACCATTAGATGACTACCACATACTGAATCCAAGTAACAATATACAGTATTCAGAAAATCGTTTCAAAAAACTACTAAAGCAATAAATATTAATCATACAGACAACTCCACTTCAAAAATCTTAAAAAACATATTTAGAGAATATCAACATATTTTCTATCTAGAAGGAGAACTCTTAACAGCGAACAACTTCTATACACAAAACATAATAACGAGCAATAACAATCCCGGTTACCACAATCCCATAAAGAAGAAATTAACAAACAAGTACAAGATTTATTAGAGTCAAACATAATTGAACCCTTAGTAAGTCCATATAATTCACCATTGCTCATTGTGCGCAAAAAGGAAACTAAAGACACCAAAACATGAAGATTAATGGTAGATTTTAGCAAATTAAATAACAAATTAGTTAGCGACAAATTTCTATTAACAAGACTAGACGTACTAGGAAGAGCAAAATATTTTTCCACACTAGACATGACGAATTCATTTCACCAGATTGAATTAGACAAAGAATCTAGACCACTGACAGCATTTTCCACTAATAAAAAACATTTCCAATTCAAAAGACTACCTTTCGGTTTAAAATGGTTTCCAACGAATGTTAACGATAGCACTAACAGGATTAGACGCAAACGTATTTTTATATGTGAACTACGTATTTGTGTACATTTGCGGCAATTTTCTGACATACTCACATACAGTGATCACAAGACGGTAATTATTGATCTGCAAATGCAGAGAGATAGTTGGCCGTCATGAAAAATAACTACCTTCGATGAAACCGATTTACTGGTGGAATGAGGAGATAACTCAGCTCCGCGCTAATTGTAACCATGTCACGAGGCTGTATACGGGAACAAGGGGTCAAAATAGAAATCATATGCACCGGACAACATTTAAAAGAAAAAAGAAACTTTTGAAACTCTCTATACGAATGAATAAACGCAACTGTTTCTACAATATCCTAGAAAAGCTAGACCAAAACCCATGGGGCACAGGTTACAAGTTAGTATTAAAAAACTAAAGTGCTTTTCTGAAATGCCACCAAGTATAGTATTTATTTACTGTTATGAAATTTGTATGTTATATTATATTTTATATAAATGTGTAACTTAAATTTTTAATATTTACCAATCTCCAGCTGTTAAGTGAGCACCGTCCTTTCGGATATATGCCTGGTAAGGTGAGATGTAGTAACAAAGAAAAGACGAGGTTTGTTTTTAGTTAATACAAAAGTCTTTCATTTTTTATTCTGGCCAATCTAACATTATTTATACTATTATATTTCAATGTTAATGTTAATGCTGATTGTTAACCTTGTGTTGCTTAATGTTACCTTAAACATAAAATGCAAGTATGCAAAGTTAAGTAGGATACTTAACTTACCTAAAAAGTTACCTTAACATAGATTTACAAAATGCAAGTATGCATATATATCAGCTTAAGGTTAAGAATTTTAGTGTAGGTAATGTTTGTTATTTATGAGTACACTATATTACTCGGGGCGAGCTTATTGACGCAGCAAATACTGTTGACCCACAGGACATTACATACAGCGAAACACTGGCTGCAGTTAGTTCCTTCAGTAATACAAAAGCGCCGCGGCTTATGGTATCCCAATCAGTGTCTTAAGAGTAGCGGTAAATGCAAAACCTGACTTATTTATTAGGGTTTTAACCAGCTGTTTCCACGAAGGGATGTTTCCGACTATATGGAAAATTCAAAAACTGGTGCTGATCCCTAAAAGGACCAACCCTGAAATGATCCTGCTGGCTACCGCCCTATCTCTATGATTGACTCATTAGGCAAATTGTTCGAAAAGCTGATTAAAAACAGACTAGAAGCGGAAATAGAAGCGCTAGTAGGCATCTCCAACAATCAGTTCGGCTTTAAAACAAAAGAATCTACTACCGATGCAATCGGCACGGTGATAAAATTGGCTGCCAACGCCATTGAAGGTACAAGGTGGAAACACGGAAAAAAGAAATATTGTCTGGTAGTCACCTTAGATATCAAAAATGCAGTTACCTAAGTCACAGACTGCTAGTGTATGTCACCAAAAAAGGTAGAAGAATCTACCAAGTTACAGGAGGAGTCCCGTAAGGCTCTGTCCTAGGGCCATTGCTGTGGAATGTCATATACAATGGTATTCTCCGACTCAACGTTCCAGAAAGTGCCAAAATAATAGGTTTTGCAGACAACATAGCAATTGTCGTCATAGTCAAACACATTGGCGAAATAGAAGTAGTAGCGAACACAACCATAATTGATCTACTAATAAAGGAAGGTATGTTATGTGTTACATTTAAATATTGCTTATAATTGTAAATCTAAAAATAACTTATGTTAATGAGAAGATTAACGCAAACAATCGATAGTGACATAATTTTATTTACAGAATAGAATTTGAAGTGGAACATACAATCACCAACCAAGAAAGAGATACTATATCAAAAATGAGCAACAAGCATGTATTTGTTTTCATACAAATGATAAAAGAAAACCAACCACTACAATAAAAACAAATATAACCAACATGAAAACAATTTCAAACATAACCAAACAATAATAATAATACCAATATTATAGCTACCCCCAGCAATATCAAAACAGAAATTTCAATAGACACAACGGCCAACGTTCAAAACAAAACAACAATAGACGCCATAACATCATCCCTGACTGTGGATGTCAGGGAAACGACTTACCGCCGGTGATGAAGGATACCATCACCGACGCGTAAATAAAGAGTTCAAAATATTAAATGTGTCCAACATTATTTTAAAACTGAATGATAAACAAAATGTCGAGCTACTCGTCGACACAGGAGCAGAAATTTCATTAATAAAAATAAACACGTTAAAAAAAATAACCTCAAACATATGAAATAAAATCCATCAATTAAGTGGGATATCTTCTGAAAAAATAAGTACACTAGGAAGCACCTTCTTAAAACTTTACGTCGAACAAACAGAAATTAAACATGAATTTCATATAGTAGACAAAACATTCCTAATTAAGACTGACGGAATAATAGGAACAGATTTTGTACAAACATTTTTATGCACTACGAAACAATGACACTAGAAATGACCATAGTAAACAAAACCATTAGTCTACCAATAGAAACAAATAATTATATAATAATATCTCCAAGGACAAAAGCAATACAACCCATTAAATTAAAACAACAAGGAGTATTTTTGCCAAACGCCATAGTACCAAAGTCTGGAAATTCTCATGTTAAAATCCTCATTTCCACAAACAACGCAGTGACAATAAAGAATATTAATATTAATACAAAAACCATTAGATGACTACCACATACTGAATCCAAGTAACAACATACAGTATTCAGAAAATCGTTTCAAAAAACTACTAAAAGCAATAAATATTGATCATACAGACAACTCCACTTCAAAAATCTTAAAAAACATATTTAGAGAATATCAACATATTTTCTATCTAGAAGGAGAACTCTTAACAGCGAACAACTTCTATACACAAAACATAATAACGAGCAATAACAATCCCGGTTACCACAATCCCATAAAGAAGAAATTAACAAACAAGTACAAGATTTATTAGAGTCAAACATAATTGAACCCTTAGTAAGTCCATATAATTCACCATTGCTCACTGTGCGCAAAAAGGAAACTAAAGACACCAAAACATGAAGATTAATGGTAGATTTTAGCAAATTAAATAACAAATTAGTTAGCGACAAATTTCTATTAACAAGACTAGACGTACTAGGAAGAGCAAAATATTTTTCCACACTAGACATGACGAATTCATTTCACCAGATTGAATTAGACAAAGAATCTAGACCACTGACAGCATTTTCCACTAATAAAAAACATTTCCAATTCAAAAGACTACCTTTCGGTTTAAAATGGTTTCCAACGAATGTTAACGATAGCACTAACAGGATTAGACGCAAACGTATTTTTATATGTGGACTACGTATGTGTATTCGGCTGCAGCCTGCAGCATCATAATAACAACCTTTTAAAAATCTTTTCACGTTTAAGGAAGTACAATTTAAAATAAAACCTCAACAAATGCCATTTTATACGACCTGAAGTTGTATACTTAGGACATTTAATAATAAAAGACGGTATAAAAACAAATCCATTAAAATAAGAAGTAATAAAAAACTACCCAACGCCAAAGAATACAGACGACGTCAGACGATTTATCGCGCTTTGAAATTATTTTAGACGATTCATAAAAGACTGTAAAGAAGTTCTTGATGGTAGCTGGGGTATAACTCAGCGAGTCCAAGGTTTCTCACAAAGAAATTTGTAAAATAGATGTTATTTGCCCTTGGACTTGCCTTCATTTATTTAACGTATTAGCGCGGCAACGGCTTGTGATGTGGGGCACGGCATTACTGCAAATCGATGTGTGAGCGGTGCAAGTGCGGCGAATGGTATAAGCGCGACGTGCGGTGCTGAGAAATGAACGGTGTAAGAGTGACGTGCGGTGCAAGGTACAAAAGCGGTATGCGGCACAAGTGTGATGTGTGGTGCTGAGCGATGAGCGGTGCAAGAGTGGTGTGTGGTGCCGATCGATGAACGGTACAGGATACAAGAGCAGTATGTGTTCAAGTGTGACGTGTGGTGCGTGCTTGAGCGATGAGCGGTGAGAGTGTGACGTATAGTGCTGAGCGATGAGCGGTGCAGGAGTGGTTGCAAGAGCAGCGGGCGGTACGAGAGTAACTTATCGTGCTTGAATGATGAGCGGTACAGGAGCGGTACAAGATACAGAGCGGGGGCGTTGCAGAGCGGCGTACGATGCAGAGAGACGAGCGTTGCAGAGTGGTGAATGTTGCAGGATACCCGAGCAGCGGCGTTGCAGAGTGATGAGCGTTACTAAATTCAATCGGCGAGCGTTGCAGGACACGAGAGCATTACTGGATATAAGCGATACAGGATACTAGAGCGGTGGTGGTTACAGGATACAAGGACGGCAATGGTTACTGAGACAACAACGGCGGCGCGACGTATGCGCTTGCAATATAAATATTGCAGGATATCTAGGCGCGGAGACCAAGAGATAGCGACGATGGCGCGACCTAGGCGGTTGCAATATAAATATTGCAGGATATCTAGGCGCGGGGTCAGAGAGACTGCGGCGATGTAGCGACGATGGCGCGGCTTACGCGCATACAATATATAAATATTGCAGGATATCTAGGCGCGGGAATCTGACCAATGCTATGCCAAATAACTCAGAAAGAAAACAACGGATTAATTCATTATGTTTATTTTATTTTAAAAAGAATTCATTTTGCTCACCTTGCTAGCTTGACGGCTCCAGCCACACTGCATAAATTCATAAATTATTAAATTTAACTAATATTCATATAATGATTAACGGTATTATGTTTTTCTTAAAAATATAAGTAGCAACAAGAAAGAAAAGACTTCATACATGCTTACTAAGTAATATAATAAATAGCGGGATTTTCATTTACGTTTCTAGTTTAATATCGGCAAAACAGAGTATGATATACAACAATAATCTTTAACTGTATCAAAGCATAAGGAAAAAATAATTGGTATGTTTGATTCTGCGTAATATATGTATGTATGTTAGATCAGAATATGTGGCGCAAAACGAAATGTAGTGACTTTGCGCCTTACAGACTCTGCAAAAATTGTAATATGCCTAAACAATTTATTAATAAAGAAACAACCATTCATTTGGTCAAACGAATGTGAAATATCCTTCAACACATTAAAGACGAAACTTATAAACCCGCCAATTCTGTAATACCCGGACTTCAACAAAACATTCATATTAACAACGGACGCTTCTGATTTTGATCTTGGAGCAATTCTCTTTCGAGGACAAATTGGACATGACTTACCTATTTCCTATGCAAGCACAACACTGGCAAAACATGACGTGAATAAATCAGTCATAGAAAAAGAATTATTAGCTATACATTGGAGAATAAAATTCTTTAGACCATATCTATTTGGTAATCAATTCATAGTAGTCACTGACCATAGACCACTGATATCTCTATTTTCACACAATAATCCTTCATCCAGAATGACAAGGGTAAGAAATAAACGTTCTAATCAAGGTCAAAAATTAAAGTTACCTAACATTATAAAAAAACAAAATAATATAAACCCACAAAACTCTGATGAACTTTACAGCTGGGATTGTACATCTATAAATGAGATTAAGAATATAAAAATAATAACACTTGAAATTATAAAAAGAAAGTGTATCGAGATCTCTATTGAAGATAATAAAATATTTGTAAGATGCAGTGATGATCCTACGAATTTAGATGCGATAATGGAGAAACTGACATCAAAACTAGAAAAATTAAAGATATATAACGCAGCATTAAATAAGAATGACATGATATTCAAGTCTATAACAGAAAATGCATTTAAAGAAAAATTCAACGAGTTACAACAAAATAAAAAAAAAGATGGCCAATTATTGAATATATTACTATACAATGACCCACAGAGAATAAAAGACAAAGTAACTCAGTATAAACTAGTTGAAGATTTTCATAATAATCCACATGGAGGACACCTAGGTATCAGGTATCATCAAGATATCATGAAATTAAAAAAAAGATATGTCTGGAAAACATGGAAAAATGGTTAAACAATTTGTAAATCATTGTAAAAAGTGTCAACAATGTAAACAGATACTACACACTAAAGAACCACAAACCGTTACAACAACACCAGAAACCAATTTTAAAATAGTAGAAATAGACACTGTAGGACCGTTAAGAATTTCGAACGGATACAGGTATATTCTCACGATGCAATGCACATTAACAATAAAGATGCCACGACAATTGCCCAAACTATAGTCGAACACCTTATTTTAAAATGCGGACATTTTAAGGTACTAAAATCCGATAAAGGCATAGAGTTTACAAATGATCTTTTAAGAAACATTTGCAAGCTCCTAGAAATCCGACAAATTTTTTCAACTCCGTACCACCCCCAAACGCTACGTTCAATAGAACGAAATCACCGAGTACTAAACGAATATATATATATATATACGATAACTGGGATAAATGGATACCTTATTACCGTTTTGCATACAATACAACACCACACGTAGTAACGAAACATTTGAACTAATATTTGGAAAAGTACCATGCTGGTCAAGTGATAATTTCATGTCAGAAGAAAAATGTTACAATTTGGAAGATTACTCGAACGAATTAAAAAAAAAAACTGCTAGAACTAGAAAAACAAAAGCGTTCTTCAAATAGGAATTGCCAAGGGACTAACCCACTAAACTTAGCGATAGGAGACTACGTACTATTAAGAAACAGAAACAAGAAAAAGCTCCAAAAGCCTTACGTAGGACCCTAAAAGATATTAGCCAAAAATGGAGTAAACTCCATAATAGACATTGACACTACTTTAAAAGAAGTAAATAATAACGAATTAAAATTATATAAAAAGCTTACTACTGTTTACTACTAAGCTAGACATTTTGTTATAACAAAAACCAAAATTTTTTTAAAAAATAAAAAAAAAAATTTTCTCTTCAGGGTACAGGTGTAGAGTATCACTCATTTATACCCATTATTATAGTCATTACTTAAATAACTATTGATTATTATATCATAAATTTTGTTATTACAGTGTCAAATATCATTAATTAGTTAACCAATGCTTTTCCACTGTTTTTGCTTTCAGAAGCAAATTCATAGCATATCTCTACATAAACGGACTGTTACAACACATGGCGATCCTGAAACATTACATGCCGATCATCTAACATTACAAAAAAAGCAGTATAACGAAAACCTTAGGTTCACAATGGCAAGCTGCACCCGATCATGCACTCGAGCATCTTTATAAAACCACCAACTCCAAACATGAATGCTACTATAAAACGCACGATATTATTCGCTCCCATCACTATAGTTGCGAAAATTATTATGCAAAAAATATGGGTGGATAATATAGATTGGGACGAAAAGGTTAAGCCCATCATACTTCATGAATGCACACTTTCATTGAAGATTATATACATATTGCACACATTAAAATCCCACATTATGTTTATTATAACCCCGAATTTTAGATAGAGGAATATGGTTTTTGTGACGTATCTGAAATGGCATACGCTGCCACCCTGTATATCAAACGTGTGGAAAATATATACACAACTCTTACGGCCGCAAAAACGAAGGTTGCGCCCAAAAACTTTATAACTCTACCCCGAAAAGAGCTCTGGGGAGCAGAACTCATACTAACATGGTTGCCTTCTTCAGTCACAATCAGAGTTGCCGGAGTGTCCCCTAGGATTAAGGACAGATTCCTCTATCATTCGGTCGTGGCTCCAAAAACCCCTTGTAACTGGACAGTTTTTGTGGCACATCGAACTGCATATATAATGGAAAAAGTCGGTTATAAAAATTGGGCTTACATCATGACAGTGTGAATTAACTTTGCTTTGAATGTTGTTGGGTCTAAGGTGAAATCATCGACACTAGGGTTTACTTGATTAATCACTTTTAGAGTCGCAATTTATGTTTTTCTTTCTTAGTCTATATATTTATTACATATTTTTATATTTTTAATTCATAGATATATATATATATAACAAATATTGAGTGAATATATCAACAAAAAAAAAAAAAAAAGGATAAATTGAAAATATGAATTTAATAACTCTACACCCTTTTGCAAACGGGATTTTTTTTTTTACTTGACTAATCGTTCGCCACATTGTACGCTATGAAATCTTGAGCAGAACTTCTCACTTTTACTTTTCTCGCACAACTCACTTACACTCCGTCGGCCACTTGGCACGAAACCTCATTTCACCACTCACTCACTCTCTCACTTATGTGTTGGCGGCCCTGAGTCGACAAAGCTGTTCGCAGTGGTGAAATAGATGATCGTTGTAGAGAGAAAAACGTGTGGATTTTTCTTCCTTACAACAGTGAAGGACTTAAGTAACTCAAATCTTTGGTGGCATGGACCGTCCTGGTTGAGCTTCCCAAAGTCAGAATGGCCAAACCCGAAACAAATTCTACCAACCGTGGAATAAAGTAGAAAATCGAACTCGGCTCAAACATACACTTGTAATATTACGGAGAACATCTTAGGTAGTTTTTCAAGTTGGCCTAAACCATTACGAGTTCTTTGTTATATATTTCGTTTTTATTTTGCAACCAATACTCATACGAAAGATACTTTTCAAGCCTCTGCAATTGATATAACCCATTGTCCATTGTTTGAGTATTCATACTCTCCTTTAATGTTTTTACCATCTCTATCGGGAAGAGTTTGAGAATTCCGCGCTTCTCGCTCTTTTTTCCTTTATTATATTTTTTATTCCTCTATTAATTGTCAACGCGTAGAGATCAATATTATACCCAATTATCCAGCAAACTATATATATTGTATGAAGTGAAACATTTTTTTATAAAAAAGGAAAAACTGATGTGAAGTAAAATATTTATTTTATAAAAAATTGAACAAATAAATTATATTATATTTAAATAATTCACAAAGAAAAACGCACTTTTTCCCAACTTATTGTTCTTTTCTACTTAATCGTCATATTGTGTGTGCATAATACAATTTATAGCAATGTTAAAAATCAGTAAATACCATCATAGGCCAATTTTAATTAATTACGTATAGGATGCTTGATTGAAAAAATAAAACCCTACAAAAAACCAAAGCGGGAACACCCCTACATATTTTTGCACCATCGAGCCAGATTAAGACCCACCTCAATAATTTTTAATATCGACCGTTTTTTGTTGCACCTGTGGATCTACAACTCCACAACCCTACAACCATACAACATCCTTGAAATACCCACATTTTATTATCGGCCGGACAACTCATATTCGGATAAGTACCGTATTAAGTACTTTTTGACAGTAAGTAGAGTATAAACCCCCAATAAAATTGCATACATATAATTTATACAAAGGTGGTTGCCTTTTTCATTGTGTATACAAATATAAGTTTTCTTTGTCTCGAATTTTTTCCTTTCAAATACCGTAACGAACAATTAGATGTACATAGTTATAAATTTTAATGTTCTCTCTTCATATGTATACACACAGTTTTTTCTTCTGCCGATATTTTGTTGTTGTTAAATTCTCAGTACAAAAAAACCCTAATATAACTACGTATTAGGGAAATACTATAGTTTTTTGCGATAGCATGTTACTTTATTTCAAATTTAACTTTACATTTTTTACAGACAATCTACTTCACATTTTTAACATTTGAAAATCAAGAAAATATAATGCTATAAATATAATATTCAAGGACAATATATCTCTTATAATTATAATAAAAAACTTGTCCTATTCAATGCCCAATTGAAAACCTTGCTCTCACTTTAAAACATAGATATTGAATCAGGCGCTCCTATCAAAGCCCTTCAACGTAGTATAAATTCTAATTTGGCCCTGTTAAAAATTAATACTGAGTGTTGGGGCGTCTTGTTTGTATACATTTGTTCAACTTGTCTTCCAAAAGCGACCTTGAATCCGTGGGAATAGACACAAAAACGGGGTGCGGATCTCCCAACATGGTCGGAAATGGATAGCTTTCTGACAGCCCGTTATCAGACTTTAGAATCCATAGCTGATATTCGCGGAATGCCGAATGCAAGTTTTAATTATAGTAATACCCCATCAACAGTAAACAAAAATAAGGCGACCTATAAACCAACAAACAAGAATCTACGTTCATACCAGACAAATATAGCAACTCAACCAACATCTAGTTGTCCTTTATGCCCCAACATCTACTTGTCCTTT
Source organism: Crataerina pallida (assembly GCA_949710015.1). Lineage (NCBI taxonomy): Eukaryota > Metazoa > Arthropoda > Insecta > Diptera > Hippoboscidae > Crataerina > Crataerina pallida. The sequence goes on from OX453289.1 coordinate 20,416,525, forward strand.
ACTCTCTTGGGTTGTATCCCTCTTTCCTTAGAATGAAAATAGACGACCGTATCGCTGTCGTTAAACGACATAAGCATTGTTTTAAGTGCCTAGCGGCATCTAATGAGGTTCGAAACTGTTCTAGTAGATGTGTTTGTGCAATTTGCAAATAAAAACACCATTCGTTGTTGCATAAATTCACTCAACAGGCGTCTAATCCATCCAGACTAAATAACAACCGACGTGATACTAACCCACATGGCGGGGATACCGGCACCGCCGGCCCTCATAACTCATCTCAATGTCCACCCTCATTCCCTATTACATGTTGTATAGACACTGGCAATGGCAACACACTTTCCGGTACCGCCGGCTCAAGTGGCACTCGCCATCTACCATTTCCAATGAAAGTTTAAGTTATTATATGCCACATTATGCCGTGCTAAAGCCTCAGACTACCACAACAAAGTTACGAGTGGTTTTTAATTCATCGTCGCGTACTTCAAATGGACATAGTCTAAACGACATGCTATATGCCAGCCCCGTATTACTAGCTGAATTAACAGTCCTTTTGCTAAGATGGCGCCTTTTTTCTATCGTGTTTAATTCCGACATTGAGAAAATGTACAGGCAAATTAGAGTGCATGCTCCGCATACTCGCTTTCAAAGAATTATATTTCGACCACATGCCAATGACGTGCCACTCGAAATGCTCACCGTTACTTTTGGAGTTAACTGCGCTCCTTACTTAGCTGTCCTGACGTTACTCGCATTGGCCAAGGAGAAATTCAAAATCCAAGCGCTGCCAATATAATACAAAATCATATGTATATAGATGATATTTCTGCCGGCGCTCACGATTTACATTCAGATTCAGTCCTTAAATCCGCAGGTTCTCCACTCAGGAAGTGGACTTCAAATAGTTCCATTGTTTTGCAAGAAATTCCCAAAGAGCATTTACTTAGTGAATCTTTCTTAAGGCTTAACGACGCTAGTAATATAAAAACCCTTGGCATCAAGTGGAATGCTTCAGAAACGCAATATTTCAATCACAAATGCTATTACAAGGAGACAAGTATTATCCGAGATTGCCAAAATTTTGAACCAGCCGCATGGCTGGCCCCTAACACAAACATTGGAAAGATATTGATGCAACAAATATGACAAGACAAAACGGATTGTGATGAAGCTATTAAGCCCCTCACTCCATCATGTTGGCATAACTTTATACAGGAGTACACAAATGTTGATCTAATAAAGATCCCCGTTATGTTGATTATCATCCCAAACAGTTACATGGATATTGCGATGCCTCTGAGAAGGCATATGCCGCAGCACTTTATTTGCGCATATAAGACAAAACCGGCAATGTATTCACCCAGCTCTTGGCAGCTAAAACTAAAGTAGCGCCTATCAAAATTATGTCGTTACCTCGACTCGAACTATGCGGTGCCGAGCTCCTGGCAAAATTGATTGATTCATTTCGTTCCGAGTTACATCTAACTGAGTGCCCCTTATATTTGTGGACAGATTCCACAACTGTGTTAGCTTTTATAATGCAACACACCCCTCGAAACCACAAAATTTTCAATGTCCAAAAACCTACAATTTAACTCACACTGAAATTGAGCACGTCAAAACTCGCCTCATAAATTTGTGGCAGCAAAAGAGTTTCGCAGAATACCAAGCACTGACGCGAAAGCAACCTATCCCAAAAACCAGTGATATAGTCTTCAACGTTCCCGTTTCTTGCGGTCGGCTTATACAGTCCACTACGCTAACATATAACGAGCGTTTTCCCAAACTTCTACCATATCTTCAGCGCTTCACCCAACATGGTGAAATATCTCTTATGATGCGTGTACTGCGCGCTGTGTATTGGGTCTCTAGATTGAAGAATCTCGTCAAGTCAGTCATAAGAAATTGCAAAACTTGAACTATACTTAAGCAAGCACGAAGTCAACAAATAATGGCCTCTCTTCCACCAGAGCGAGCTATCCTCACACGGCCATTTTATCACACCGGGGTCGATTTTGCAGGCCCTTTCGACATCAAATCTTCGGTCGGAGCTGTAAAACTACTAAAGGCTATATTTTGGTGCTTGTATGTTTTGCAACGAAAGCCATTCATCTAGAAGTGACCAGAGATTTATCCACGCAGTCCTTTCTAGCTTCTTTCTCTAGATTTCTCTCAAGAGGAGGTTGCTCATTAGCACTTTATTCAGACAATGGTACAGCTTTTGTGGGAGCATCCAATATCTTAAAACGAGACGCTAAAAATTTTCTCAATGAAGTTCGTCTCGAATTATTGCACAATAATACCTGTTAACCTATCCAACTTTATTCCGCCAGGTGCGCCCCACATAGGTGGATTGTGGGAAACCCCCCAATGTTGGCGGCTAGGTCAAGTTGTGAAAGTATTTCCTGGTAACGATGACCAGGTCAGAGTAGCCGAATTATCCACCGCTAATGGCAATATTCAACGCCCCATTACTAAGATAGTTTTATTACCGCCTATTCAAAACTCCCAATAACCCCCCGTCGCTTAATTATTTAGCTTGTTTTTTAGTTCCGATAACATTTACAATGTTTGCAATTCAACACTTCCCGTGTCATAGCAATTAACAAAATATATGCGATGATAATCTTGACATACTAGAAATTGCGCTCGTAATTTGAAAGATCATACTAAAATGTCTCTATTCGCAGGTATGGCAAGTCAGTTGCCGAGGCATAAAACGCTGGACATCCGGTCCCTCGACAATGAAAGTGTGGAAGAAGCGGTTGAGCAGGAGGTTCAGCAAATGGCACCTCGGCCCGTCTCACCAAGAAGCCGTGTCTGTGACGGGCGCCATAAACTGGCTCGCTGCGTACAATTTTTGAGACTGGGAGCCAGCAGGCGGCGTGAGGCTGTCATGCGGAACCAGTATTGTTTTAATTGCTTTGCCGAGTCACATAAGGTCCAGCAGTGTCGAAGCGCTAATCGTTGCAAGGATAGCGGTGCCAAAGACCAGTCTTTGCTGCATGACAGCTTGACGCCGATGCACCCAGGATGACGTCAACATTATGATCGTTCACGCCAATAATTATAGGCCCAACAACAAAATCGGCGCCATCAACCACAAAATCGACCACATCAACAACGGTCTCGTGCAGACTAGCATCGTTTCGTAACAAACAAGGCAGCGAAACGTAACTGAGTGATCATTTATCAGAAATAAATCACATTATTTATACCTCGCTTATAACTTGAACTTAAAGTAACTTGAATTTTCACACTACAGTCCACTATTGATCCATACACTTGAATTTAATTTAATTTTTGAAGTTTTGATTCATGCAGTTGCATTCGTTCTGTAACACATACATATACTCATTTAGTTATCCACTTCTTTTTACATTCCTATTTGTATCTTTGAAATTGTACATCTTACTCTATACTAATTGGCTCCTCAACCCCCTGATAATTTATTACTGTCCCAGCAAGGGGGGGGGGGGGGGGGGCGGTATGTCCAGGTTTAAGTATGAAGGCCGGCTCTCCAACATTTTACCAAAGATGGTAAAAACATTAAAGAGAGAGAGAGTTTGAAAATTCCGCGCTTCTCGCTCTTTTTTTCTTTATTATATTTTTTATTGTTCTACTAATTGTCAACGCGTAGAGATCAATATTATACCCATTTATGCAGCAAACTATATATATTGTGTGAAGTGAAACATTTTTTTATAAAAAAGGAAAAACTGATGTAAAGTGAAATATTTATTTTATAAAAAACTAGCTTACCCGTTGCAGGGTTGCTTGGAACTAAACTACTGTTTCATTTAAGAATCCAATGTTTCAAACATTTCTATATAAACAACTTATTATGTAAATTACAATATAATGAGCTTAGGCACGCCTTTAACATATTTACAGAAACTTTGTAAATATAAAAATAAACACTTTTGTATACATTTAAATTTGAACTATTTTTTTATTTTATCGGTGTCTTGTATATAACAAAGCTTTAACCTTTTTAGAGTATTAATTATATAGAAAAAATGAATTAACATATGTATCTTGTAAACATATAAAATATTGTGAAAACAATAAAACTTTAAATAATATTTGTAACTAATTAATTTAGAAGTAACTTTAAATAACGATATAACATTATATATAGAATTGATGGCTTCCCCACTCTAGAGCATGCTACATATAACTGCCCATGTGAAAAGCAAGTATTATTTAAATTGATTCCACACACTTTTAATGATTGACCTTGTGCTTTATTTATTGTCATTCCAAATGCTAATCTTATTGGAAATTGTAAACGTTTAATTGTAAAAGGCATATCTGTTGAAATCATTGGTATTCGTGGAAGAAGGACATGTTCATCTTTAAACTTGCCACTTAAAATTGTTGCCTCAATTATATTATTTGATAGCTTTTTAATTACTAATCTAGTTCCATTGCAACGACGTGGTGGATTCATATTTTTTAGCACTATAATTGGAACTCCTACTTTTAAACTTAATACATGTGGTGGGAAACCTGATATATCAAGCGAATCTAGATATATCAAGCGAATCTATAATTTCCATAAATTCAATTGGATATTGAACTGCTTCGTCTTGATTCATGTGGCTGTCAATAGATTTATAAACAACCATCTCCCCCGGAATTTTTGATTAAAATAGATGCATTTATTCCTGCCACATTTACATTTTTAGGAGCTAATTTCGCTCTTTCCAATAACCATTGACGATTTTTATAGTTTCGGTGAATTGTGGAAAAACACATTTTATCAAATCTTCGTTTGATTCTTTTATATTACAAAAGCTTGATGTTAAAGTTATACAATTAGTGGATGGATCAATGACGGTTTTCCCATTTCCGATATCTAATAATTGCTTTGCAAAAGCTTCTGCAATGGAATCTTTTTCTAAATGTACCCTCATATTTGTACATAAAGATAATTTTTTTACATGTCGCCATAAATACGAAGATTTAATGCATGCAAATGTAGCAGACACAATATACATATTGCAGATACATATTGCAGACAACGTGGCAGACATTTCTAATGATATTCATGTATTCTTATCTTAGGAAAATCCCATGTATTTGAATTTCATGTATTGTTATCTTAGGAAAATCCCTTGTAAATTTACCCAGTTAATTTTAGCGTATAAATAGCAGCATGAATATACAGCAAGCATTCCAGTAATCATTGTGACCGCTAGCGAGTAGCATATTTAAATAAATATATAATATTAAATAAAATATAATGCACAAATTGGTGACCCCGAAGGAATCATAAACAACGAAAATCAGCCAAATAATGCGGAAGTATCACGAGTCGCCATTAGGATTCCTCCGTTTTGGCTCGACAAACCACAGTTATGGTTCGCCCAAATAGAATCCCAATTTATTGCGACTGGGATATCTTCAGACAAAACGAAGTACCATACTGTAGTAAGAGGAATTGAAAGCAACGTATTAGCCCAAGTGAGTGATATCATTTTGAATCCGCCTGATGCCGATTTGTACGATACGCTGAAATCTCGAATTATCGAGAGATTTACAGATTCGGAGCAGAAGCGTATAAGGAAGCTACTACAGGAGCTGGAGTTAGGTGATATGCGTCCTTCACAGCTATTAAGAGAGATGAAACAGCTCGCCGGCAACGAGATTAACGACGCTTTGATCAAATCCCTCTGGCTAAGTAGGCTGCCACAGAATGTGCGCTCTATAGTATCAATTAGTGATCAGACATTAGAGAAAATTTCTATTATGGCAGACAAGATTATTGACGTCAACGAAACACCGGAAATACACAAGATCTCAGCGGAACCTGTGAACATAAATTCATTGGCTCAGCAAATTTCTAAATTGTCGCAAGAGATAGCCGCTCTGAAAACATCTGCTAATCATAATAGGCATTATCGAACCAGGAGCAGATGTCGATCAAAACGCCGAGAGTCAGCAACACAAAACGGATTATGCTGGTATAATTTTAAGTTTGGTGACAAAGCGAGTAAAAGCCGCAAACCGTGCATCAAATCTTTAAACTAAATAGTCTGTTGCCCGAGGCGGCTGGCGATAGACGGAAACGCACACGCCGATTAATTATTACCGATAAAAGTAATAATTTAAAATTTTTAGTTGATACTGGAGCCGAAATAATGGAACATGGACTCATAGTTAATCCAGCGAAATGTATACTAGGCCAGCCGGAAGTAGTCCTTTTAGGTTACCTAGTTAGTAAAGATGGTCTGCGTCCACCACCAGAACGTGTTAAGGCGATTCTAAATTATAATTTGCCTAAGCGAGTATGCCAACTGAGGAGATTCTTAGGTATGATTAATTTTTTCCGGAGGTTCATCCCTAAAGCCATAGAATGTCAACGTGTTTTATTCAATTTAACGAAAGGCAACAACAAAAAAGATAAATCGATAATTGATTGGTCCGATAACGCAAAAGAAGCATTTCATCAGTGTAAAGAGCAGTGGAGTGAAGCTACACTCTTAGTTTTTCCCAAACCCGGCGCCCCACTTTCTGTTACGGTAGACGCATCTAATAGAGCAATTGGCGCAATGCTCCAACAACACAATGGGAAAGATTGGGAACCACTTTCCATCTATTCCGAACGCCTTTCGACAGCGCAAGCTAAATACAGCACATAAGACAGAGAGCTGTTGGCTGCTTATAAAGCTGTTAAATATTTTAGGTATATGTTAGAAGGCCAGAAGTTTTTCATTTATACGAACCACAAACCACTGCAGTTTGCTTTCGTACAACAGTCCGATAAATCGTCACCTCGTCAAACGCGCCATTTGGACTTTCTCAGCCAGTTTACCACGGATATTCGATACCTACCTGGTAAACAGAATAATGTTGCGGACGCACTCTCACGTATTGAAGCCATGCATTTATCGATTGCAATCGACTACGCACAATTAGCAGAGAGCCAAAAGACCGACGAGGAATTAAAGCAATATATGAATAACAACAGTACCAACTTAAATTTCACAACCTTCAACATTCCTGGTACATCCGCTGAAGTAGTGTGCGACCTAAGTACAGGAAAGGTACGACCATGGATAACAATGCCTTTTAGGAAAATTGCATTCCATTCGATCCACAATTTATGCCACGCAGGCATACGTAAAACAAATAAATTGGTCACCGACAGATTTGTTTGGCCAAATATAAATAAAGACTGCAGGGAGTGGACAAAAAGTTGCATAGCTTGCCAAAAAGCAAAAATTTCCCGACACAACCGTGCTCCCATCTCTACCTATAATTTAGTAGGGGAACGCTTCGAACACATCAATATAGACATAGTTGGGCCGTTTCCACCATGCCGAGGATACCGCTACTGTTTGCTCGGTATTAAATATTTTAAAACAACGGCATATCATCCAGCTGCAAACGGCATAATCGAAAGATGGCACAGAACGTTCAAAACTAGCATCAAATGCCATCCAACGAGAAATGGGTCGATGTGCTGCCCCTTATCCTTCTAGGATTTCATGCAGCTTACAAAGAAGATATTAAGGCATCACCGGCCGAACTTATGTTTGGCGCAACAACGAGGCTACCAGGCGAGTTTCTGCACGCTAGCAACGCAGACAACATAAACGAAGAGATATTTGTCCAAAAATTACGGGCCTACATGCGACAACTTAGGCCAATTCCGGCGTCTAACCATGCTAAAGAAGCACCGTTCATCCAACAGGAGTTATTCAGCTCACCGAACGTTTTTATCCGTAATGACACAGTGCGTCGTCCTTTGCAAGCTCCGTAAGAAGGACCCTTTAGAGTGGTATCACGCAACGAGAAATATTTCAAAATCGACGTCAACGGTAGGCAAACCAATATCTCAATAGATCGCCTCAAACCAGCATTCGTGATTAATGAAGAGCTCCATCTAACGACGAGTCAAAGTAGTAATGTAAACCTACAACCCAATGCATATACAAGCAGAAGCGGCAGAACGGTAAGACTCAGGGTCCATTCTACAGCCTGGGGGGAGTAATGTGGCAGACTCAATATACATATTGCAGATAAATATTGCAGCCACATATTGCAGACAACGTGGCAGACATTTCTAATGATATTCATGTATTCTTATCTTAGGAAAATCCCATGTATTTGAATTTCATGTATTGTTATCTTAGGAAAATCCCTTGTAAATTTACCCAGTTAATTTTAGCGTATAAATAGCAGCATGAATATACAGAAAGCATTCCAGTAATCATTGTGACCGCTAGCGAGTAGCATATTTAAATAAATATATAATATTAAATAAAATATAATGCACCCACACATATACTTCGTCTGCTGGTGTACCTTTTGGTATAACAGGTAGCGTTTGCCGGAAATCACCTGTAAAGTACAATCCCAACCAATGAGAAATAATAAAAAAATAACAAATAACACAAATTAAGTTTTTTAAAAAAGTGCAAAATAATAAATTAAACAGTAATTTTAATAACCAAGTTAAAAATGCATGAAGCGATATCTTGTACCTGATAATATAATTAATGCTCCTCCAAAGGGTTTTGTATTTCCTCTCAAATCTTGAAGGGTTCTGTCAAGGGCTTCTATAGATTTCTTATTAGCAATAGAACTTTCGTCCCACACTAACAATTTACATTTTTGTAGAACTTTAGCCATTCCTAAATTTTTTAATATGGTGCACGTTGGTGAATCGGTATGGTGTATATTTAATGATAATTTCAGCGCAGAATGTGCAGTTCTACCACCATCTAATAATGTTGCTGCTATGCCCGAAGAAGCAAATGTTGTTTTCACATCGTATACTTGCTAGTATTAACGATAATAAAAATGTTTTGCCAGTACCACCTGGGGCATCCAAAAAATAAAATCCACCATTCTGGTTTTGCACATTTTCCATAATTTTATCGTATATAAATTTTTGTTGTGGTAATAACTTTGCTACATTAGTTTGTACAAACAATTTAAAATTGTTTGTATCAAAACACACAACTCACACAACTTCCCGTTGCAAATCTCAATTATTAAATTCATTGACGATTCGATGGGTGCTATCATTCCTAATTCATTTAGTTGCTTATTGTTTATATTCAAGCATATGTCCTCTACCATTAATTAAGCATTATTATAAATTGCATACATAGGTTCTAGATTATAATTTCCATTTATCGTTCGTCGTCGGTGTAAAATATCTTCACACATACATGATTAAGCGTTTTCCATAATTCTTTTGGGTTTGACGGAAAGCACGTAGTTAATATTATTACAAATAATGAACGTACTGAAAAATTCGATGCATCGGTAAGTGTTGTATTCCAGTGTGAGTCATTCTCTAATAAATGCAATTTTTGACATGCTTCTCGATATGTGGCACACAGTTCATTATTTACCGTTCTTAATTGTTGAAATGACGTTGGACTACGCACATTTATTAATAGTAACCTCAAGAAATAACACTCTGAATAATTTGGATGAACAGTATAAAAACGACCCAAAGCATCTCCCGCATATACATTTTGATAACCTTCAACAGGTTTGCCATTTTTACGCCGTTGGAATTCTTTTCTAGATGCATTCCAAGTAAAATAAGTGGGAATTTTTGAATATAATAGCGTTCTCGCAAATTCATCAGTTTGACAAATTGTAAAAAACGCCATTAATGTTGTAGGCGGTGGTGTTGTTGCACGTTGTCACAAATTTTCTCTAGTAAAATAAACACGTTGACCATTTTCTGATAAGTGAACCACTGTTGGATGCCGTTCGTGTATGGGAAATGATAGTATACGCCACACTGCTTCATTGCTACTAATATAATGCCCCATTTGATATTCTTGTATTTCATCAATAGACACGTTGTCGCGTTCAACTCCAAAAATAGCCATGTCGCTTCCTTTGTTTACAAATTTACATATATATTTAATTTATTTAACTGAATTGCAGTATTCAACGTTAATATGAGCATTGTATGCTTTTAATAATAATGGAGAATGCGGTACAACCCATCATTTCCAGTAATTGTTTCTGCAGTTAGGTGTCTAGGGTATTGCTTTAGGCACTTTCCTTTGTTCAGACATGGTGAATCGCGATTGTAAGCACCACATGGGCCATGTATCATATTTGTTGTTACAATATTAAATAGTTCCGGATCTAGTTCCGAGTTCCGTATCTCTGCTGATATAATTTGATCAATTTGTTTAAGCGAAATTTTATCGATTAGCCAAATCAAAATGTGAGTGTGGGGCAATCCTCTTTTTTGCCATTCTACCGAATACATCCAACACCTAGTAACTCCAAAAATGTTATGTTTAACAATAAAATCCATTAAAGATTTTAATTTTTGTTTAAATACTCGCGCAGTTATATCATGTCTATATGGCGGAGATTGTCCGTTTAAGAGAAGTTGTTGTATTTCAACCCATGCAGGATTGCATATGAAAGTAATAAATAAATCCGGACGTCCATAAGTTCTAACATGTCATTGCGTCTTGTGCATATTCATGCATATGACGTGGGCTGCCAGTAGATTTTGCTGGCAGTATTACCACTTTTCCTATGTCATTAACGTTGTGATCACTATTAACAGCATCTCGTAAATGTATATATTCATCATAAATTTAAACGCGTAGAAATTCATTGCACTGACTTTTTTATTTGTTTCTTCATCTGTCATTTTTTGATGTTATAAAATAATTAAAAAATAATAAATATATGAATTACATTACATTATTAAATATATGAATACATAGGTAGATATTAAATTAAATTAAATTAAATTTGCTTAATTGAATATAAACTACATTTCTAAATTCAAAACTAAATTTCAAATATGAATTATTACTTTTCCATATGTTCTTCTATATATATATATGTATACATATATATATATATATACATACTTACTAAATTTTATTAAATTTCATTCCGTTTGCAACCTCCAGAAGGAAGCGTCGGAGACCCCACAACGATCTTATATATATTTTTGCTCAGGTTAAAAACTAATTCGATTTAACCGATGTCAATAACCGTCCAAGTGTCTGCATGTGCGTGTGTTAGTATATCCGTGTGAATTTAAAAAAAAACTTTTTTAAACGTACATATATCATATGTATACATACATATACGAGTACATACGAGTATAGATTTCTAAAATAATTTTTAAACCACATATAAAATATTTTTTATTTCAAGCTCAAAGTCGTTTATACATACAATATATATTTACATAAATACACAAAAACAAACTCCAGGTTGAAATAAAAAATATTTTATGAGGTTTAAAAAAAACGTCATATAAAAGAACGAATTGTAAAAATAGTCTTTTTTATGCGTTAATATATTTTAATTTTCTTTACCTGTTAATGGATTTCTTAATTTAATATTAAAATTATATCCCTTCCAAAATAATACAGGACACTGCAAAGCACCGTAGGAACGATGCGTTTCACAAATACGTTGCATATTATTATTATTATTATTATGCCTTTTGAAGAATTATATCTCGGTATTCAGCTTCATTACCAACAATCACGATTGCCACTTCATTGATTGTGGGTGCATTAAATCGTCCTCGATGTTGACCACTTGGAACATTGTCGGCCTTTATAACAATTTTATAATTATCAGAAGGCATTCTTTAATTTGCCGTTTTGAATTGATTATGTTCATGAAACATAGCTTGTAGTGATTCTACTATCTCTCTTTTTGTTCCTCTTATAAACTCACAGCGTCGGTCAACTTATTGATTTGTGTCTCCAATAAAATATATTTGTAAAAATTTGTGATCTGAATTTGTTGGTGGCAATAATGATTCAACTCAATGATATATTTGACCTTGTATTTTAAACGTTGGCATAAACCCATTACGAATTATGTTTGTAGCACCAAAAGACGTCATTGACAAACATGAATTATATTTTCGAATATTCAAAACGAAATGCTTTGAATCGCTGGTATTACTTGCTACTAAACTTAAAAGAGGCTCAGGTGGACTATCTAACTCTTCTAGTTTAACTTTTCCACTTAAACAACACATTCCATGAGTTTCATTTTTAAATTTTAATGCTGAGCAGTAATTGCACACCTTGCTCATTGGCCCAATATTTACAAATGTATATTTACTATAGTCTATCATAACTAAACGCTAGTTTTTGTGTTGGTGCATTTGGAGATCTCGTCCGTGTAGTATCAACTAAACGTTCTTGGGATACATTTTATGTCTAATGACTCTTTGATTTTGCCCAGTGTTTCGGCCAATGTTATTCCTTCGAGTTGGAGGCATATTTTGACCGTATAAAAATCTAATATATATTAGTTTATTAAAAAAAAAGTTCTAGTAAACAAATTTAATACTTACATATTGTAGAATTAGTTTCCTTTTATTACGACCTTCGTTTTCTTATAATTATTAAAAATATTTAGTTATATATTCACGATTTTTAAATTAAAAAAATGCTATCTGTCATTATAACATTTTTACTCACCACACGTGTTAATTACTCAAAATCTTACTTAAATTTGCAAATAAGAATAAGAATTTCCTAACAATATGTTATATGAAAATTATATACCAAAATTTTCAACCTTGAGAACATATTTTAACTTTTAAGTTTGCAATAAGGAATTAATTTAAAAATATTTATGTAGTTTAAGATTCAGATTATTGTTTAAAAACGTAATTTAAAATATGAAAACTCCGTCAATAATTTTACTAATTTCATGCAAATCGTTGATACAAATCTTACACAAACTTTTTCAAACAATACTAAGGTTCTTGCATTTGCTAAAGAAAAAAAGTATAGTTTTTTTTCAAGATGAAGCTATATAAAAATACATGAAATGGTAAAGGCAAACAGCAATAATAAAAAAATAATCTCATTCAAAGCATTGTTAATTGAATAATAATAATCGCCCTTATCATGACATTCGTGCGGATCGAATTTTTACTCGATTCGTTAAATATGGTATCATAACATACATAAGAGAGAAATATTCCACAATCGATAATACAGAATGCGGATCGTTAAAGCAGTTGATACAAATATTTCGTATTATAACTGTTTTCAACGAATCGAATTGCATGCAAAGAATTTCATTCCGCAATTAAACAACGGATTGCATATTTTTTGTAGATTTCAGAAAAAATAATGGATTCAGAAAAACCTAAGTACAATTTTATTGCAAATAAAATAAAGCAAAGTAAATAAATGTTTAATTTGTTTTATTTTTATGTTTTATTTACATAAAATTTTGTAAAATTTCATCTCTTATTGCGTTTACTTGTCTTGTAAATTCTGCAACTTTGAGCTTAAACGGTCCCGTGGTTTTTGTGACAACCCGTTACAAACTTTCAAAATCTTTCTTTTATTAATATAGATTGAACAAATAAATTATATTATTTTTAAATAATTCACAAAGAAAAACGCACTTTTCCCAACTTATTGTTCTTTTCTACTTAATCGTCATATTGTGTGTGCATAATACAATTTATAGCAATGTTAAAAATCAGTAAATACCATCATAGGCCAATTTTAATTAATTACGTATAGGATGCTTGATTGAAAAAATAAAACCCTACAAAAAACCAAAGCACCACAGGGACGCCCCTACACACCCATGAAGAAATTAATTTCATTGTAAAGGAGAAAGACGTTTGTTTTCTTCTATACTTATATCTTTATATGATATGTTACAATTATCTATCAAAATGTATATATATATTTAATAAGCTTTCTTCTTACTTCAAATTAAAGGTTCCCTTTATAAGTTTTGGAAGTAAGTTTACCTCTGAATACAACAAATATTTTTTATATATGTATGCTCTGGAGAGTAAAGAATAGGGTAGAGAGACAGACATTGGGTAGACATTGTAGAAAGCATGAGAACGGAAAATTTTAATTTTGTATTGTGAAGACATTGAAGAAAAATATCAGAAGAGAAAATGAATATATTACATATCTGTTTGTGAAATATAATTTATTTTAATAGTTGAAATATTTAAACAAAAACAAGAAAGATCCAAATACTAAAATAAGAATAAAGGAGTGTTGGTTCGAAAAATATATCAAACATGGTAAATATGTTAAAATAATACAATTTACATATACAACAATGAAACTGTTAAAATGTATCAAACGGAATTTTGTAATATCTGTGCATGAGGATTATTGTCCTGGAAAGTGAATTTTTCTGTAAATATCCTGGGGTACCGGCGGCTGACCCCAGCTCTGAATAGATCTTTCTTACAGTGGCGCCCGAGCAGGGACACTTGTGTGGTGTTCCTCCGGGGCATCCAGATAGCCCATATAAAATAATATACATGTTCAACTTGACCCTCAAATAACTTTGCTTAAAACTGAGTAAAACGCAAAAATACCTAACGGTACCATATTGAGGAAAAGAAATCAACCGTTTGTCACATATTATAAAAAAAAAACATGGTACGGTGTTTGGATAGATAATTGCATTAAAATATAAGAAAAAGAGAAGAAAAAAAACGCAAGTGTTACTGAACGACCTTCAAACGTTTTCATTTTGGATCCCTTATAATATTTTCTTTGGTTGAATTGTTGCGTCTTAACCGTATTCTTAATTTTTGATTGATTACAAAGTTGTACATTTCGTTTAGGATTTAACAAATCAAGACGAGTACGTAGACCATTTCTGTTAAACATAATTGGAGCAGGGGAAACCCTCGTACTCATGTGAAGTGCGTTGCGATAATCAAACAGAAATCTGCACAAAGCGCTATTGAAGTCATTTTTCGTTACATTATATAAAATTCGCTTTAGCATTTTTCATTGTTTTTATACTATTTTCCGCCTGGCCATTTGAAGACGGATTACCCACCGACGTGGTGATGTGTGTGATGCCATTTGTTTTAAGAAAAAATTCAAATTTCTTAGAAACCAAGGATGTACCATTATCGGACATCATATACTTTGGCAAACCAAATCTAGCAAACATTTGTCTAAGCGCTGCAATTGTTGCTTGACTGCTAATATTGGTACCCATGTCAACTACCTCCAGCCATTTACTACAGCCGTCCACTACTACTAAAAACCATCTTTTAAAAAACGGGCCAAAAAAATCTTAGTGAACTCTAAACCAAAGTTCATCCGGTCTACGCCACGTAACTAGTTGTTGTTTGCGTGGATTTGGTTCATTAGGCATGCTTCACAAGATTTTACCGCATTTTCTAATTGTCGTGGCCACCAGAAACACTCTCGGGCCATCAACTTCATTTTAACTATTCCCATGTGGGATTCGTGTAATTATTTAACTACCTCTGATTGTAAACTTTTCGGTATAACGATCCTATATCCTCAAAATAAACAGTTGGATTCTTCCGATATTTGAAATCGCTTAATAAAATAGGGTAACAACTCTGGATCTGTACATTTATTCTGCTTAACCCTTTTCAATACTATGTCTGTCTCCGTCTGCTGCCTGATTCTGTTAACATCTAATAATTTATTGCCTTATTGTAAGAAATTTAAATAAACGTCATCAGGTAGTTCGTTTTCCATAGTTTCTTTGCTATAGTCCGCAATATTACTTTTGGATTTAATATTCGCGATTTCATATTGGTACCCCGATAAGAATAACGCTATACGTTGTAGCTGATTCGAGGCCATTGCCGGAATATCCTTCCGCGGGTTAAAGATATAATGGAGTGGTCTGTTATCTGTAACTAACACAAATTTGCGGTCATATACGTATCCGAGTACCATCGGGACACGATTCCAATAATTTCCAACGAGAAATATCGAGCTTAGGAATGTGAGGATATTTCTCGATCTCTTTTGCTAGCGAGCTGTCAAGGTGATCAGACGAAGAATAAATCGTTCGGCTGCTGTAAGTATCGATCCATATGAGGAAGGATTAGAGTATGGGACGAAAGTCTGTACACTCAAATTGTATACAAAATGTGTAAACAAATATAGAACGTAGCACGTCTGTGCAGTTTTAGTGAGGTACAGGACGTAGCACGTCTGTACAAGTATAGTGTGCGATTTAGGGTACAGGACGCAACACGTCTGTACAAGTAGAGTGAGCGATTTAAGGTACAGAACGTAACACATCTGTACAAATATAGTGCGTGATTCAGGGTACAGGATGTAGCATCTGTACAGTTGCGCTAGAGACGAATTGGACAGAGCGTACAGCCTGTAACTCAGCAGTGAGTGTGGCCAGAACGGTAGGGTGAATCAACAAAATATTTAAATGAATAATTCAATTAAGTAATTAAACCTTTGAGTACCTGCGTAAGATCAATAAAGAGAAAGGAGATATATGTTTTAATAATTAAAACGTTTCCCTTATTTATTAAAAATAAAAGGACGAGACACCCTACGCCGATGGCTTAACCCCAGCGTAGTGCAAAAATCTCGTTACACAGATATCCAGTAAGTTTGTATTATTTCTTTTTCTTATTAATTAACATTCGTAAAACATACGCTGGACACAGACATTAGCCCATATATTGGACGTAGAGATATTAGATGTACAGACATTTGGACGCACATACATTTGGCCCTTACACTTGACTGTACATAGCGACCACCGCGCTATAATCTGCGAGATAAACCTCGACGCTCGTCCTTCCAATACAGTTCAACCTTTAGGGGGCCCACGATGGAAAGGCTAACGAATTGGCCCAGAAACTGATTCACCACATTGAGCAAGCCTGTGATGCTTCCATGATTAGGCGATCTAACACACAACCGCCACACAAGCTAGTGTACTGGTGGAGTAATGATATAGCACTGCTGCGCTTAGAATGCAACCGAGCACGTAGACTGTACCAGAGCTCAAGAAACATAGAACGCCAGCAAATGTACAAAAACAAAAGGCGTGAGCTAAACAAGGTCATCATTAAGAGCAAAACCAGAACTTTTAAAAATCTCGTTAACGACCTGGAAAATAACCCGTGGGATTCAGCTTTCCGAATCGTGACCAAGAAGCTTAGAAGTTCAACGCAACCCATCTGCACAAACTTTGTTAACACAATAGCGGAAGAGTGCTTCTTTGACCATCCTCCTTTTCACTATACTCGCAACGAAGTTCCATACTCGAGCGTAAAATTAGTCACAGAAGGCGAGGTCATGGTGGCCGCTAGGACCGTAAAGAAGAATACTGCACTAGCGTTTGTTAAAATCTTTAACCAATGCCTGCTCGAAGGATCATTTCCTAAGCTATGGAAACATCAAAAACTCGTCTTGATATAAAAACCGAACCGGGAGAACCCACTTCGTACAGACCCATCTGCTTAATGGACATTATTGGTAAAATTCTAGAGCGCATAATATGCATAATAATAATACCGCTTGTCCGAGACCTTGGAGGCACAGAAAAGAATATCAGACATGCAATTTGGGCTCCGAAAAAAGCGTTTCATAATAAACACGTGAATAAGTGAAGCAGTATCCATTGCGAGTGATGCAATAATGGGCACGCGGTGGAAGGGCGGTTCTAAAAAATATTGCCTAATACTAACACTAGACGTCCGAAACGCCTTCAATTAAGCCAGATGGGAATGGCGTCTGTAGGGTATCAACATTTTTTCAATTTTTAATAAATATAAAAAAAGAAAGATTAGAGTTTGATGTCAACAATTAAAAATATAACAACTTATAATTTTTCTATTATTATTGAAATAAAAATTTTAATAAAAATTATTAAAAGTATAAAAATTGATTATTATTATAATTTGAAACACCATCGTCTATAATCGGCGATCCTGCGATCTTACAATTTTCAATATCAGTAAATTTATACTCAAAAAAAAAACTTCTAGTTTCAATAACTAGCGGCAGCGACAACGCATCAGCAGTAACAATAATAATAATAGCGGAAGAACAATAACAACTATAACAACAAAAACAACAATAACGACGGAAACAACAATAACAACGGCAATTGCAGCAATAATAATAACAACAACAGTTATAAATCAAGAACGGATAAATCAACGGAGAAATGTCTACATTCATAAGGAGAATATAGGTGTATGCATTCGGAATATATATATGTAAGTTTGCATACATAAAATATATGTCATAAAAAGGATATTGACATATATATATATCAGGAAATTTTTCATAAGAAAAATCAAAAAGACTTCAAAAAAAAAATACAAAAAAAAAAAACATATTTCAAAAATTTTCATTAAAAAATAAATAATCAAAACGAAACGTTTCATTGTTTCTCAAACCTTTATAATTATAATTTAAATTTAAATTAAAAATTATTCAAAAAAAATTAATATTATTTAATTGTCATATTATATTTATATAAATCACTGTAAATTTTAAATTCTCTCTCCGAGATAAAAATGGCATTACAACATACACTTCCACATACTTCAAAAAAAAGGACATTCATCAATAACAACATGATAGATCTCATATTAGAAAACACGACACAAGAATGTACACAACCTAACACTCATATTAATATAAATTACAATAATAACATTAATGATACACACTCACACACAAATATACACACGGATGCAGGAAACAATACAATTAATACTGAAATTTGTGCTACATCTGTTAAACTTCCCCCTTTCTGGACTGATTTTCCTGACGCTTGGTTCATACAAGCCGAAGGACAATTTAATTATAAAGGCATTACACAAGACACAACTAAGTACGAATATGTACTTACTTCTCTACTGCAAGAAACAATTAAGACTGTTCTTGATTTTATCCGAGACCCTCCAGCAACAGATATATCTATCTATTCTTCTTTAAAAAAATTCTCGTTGAAAGACACTCTCTGAGTGAGAATTCTCGATTAGATAAAGTTTTGTCCGAACCAGGTATGGAAGATCGCAAACCATCCGAGTTTTATCGAGATCTCTTAATCCTTTCTTGATCAAATTTTAGTCCTGATGTGCTTAAACGTCTATGGCTTAAAAAATTACCTAAGAGTTTAACCGTTGCTCTTACTGGCTCAAACATTACAAATATAAATGAGTTAGTAAAATTAGCTGATAACATTTGGAAGTGAGTAATCCGCCAGAAGTGTATGCTATCAGTTCTTACTCTAATGATACAAATAGTTTGACAATTCAGTCACTACTTAAGACTCAAACGTTACTTTGTGAGAACATCAACAAATTAGATAGATAGACAGATAGATCAGCGCAAATCTTGATCTTTCTCTCAATTTAGATCACGCTCACGTAGCAGATCTAATTCACGATACAATGGTCTTTGTTGGTATCACCACAGATACCAAAACAAAGCCCAAAAATGTATTCAGCCCTGTAATTTCAAAAATTCGTCAACAAACTAAATAAACCCATTGTTGCGGGGACTAACAATGGAAGTTTTGAATATTTATCACGTCGCCTATTCATATTTGATAAAGATAACGGTCTAAAATTTTTGATTGACAGTGGGGCAAAAATATCCGTTTTACTTGCTTTCAAACTTCCGCATCAAAAAGGTTCGTCCGGCATAACATTAACTGCTGCTAACGTCTCATCTATACCAACGTACGGTAAGAAACTATTAAATGTTAATTTGAATCTTCGCCGTGAATTTCCTTTTATTTTTTTAATTGCCGACATTTCAAGGCCGATTATTGGTGCTGACTTCCTCAGCAAATATGGACTACTAATCGACGTAAAACGCAAGCGATTAGTAGATCCTTTGACCAATTTATCCGTTGATGCCATTATGTCTTATTGTAAAATTATTAAATTATCAAATTATTCCTCATAGAAACCGAACCAAACCGGTCAAACACAATACTGTACACGGACTAGCAACTGAAGGAGTCCTTCCGTTCTCAAATCCAAGACAACTAGATCCTATCAAATATAAAGTCGCCAAGACAGAATTCGATTTTTTAGTCAAATCATGTATTTGTAGGCCATCCAATTCTTTTGTGGCTTCACGTCTTCATTTAGTAGCTAAAAGGACACTAATGAATGGCGTCCTTGTGGTGATTTTAGACGTTTAAATTGTGTCACTATTCCTGATCGCTAAACGTTGCCTCGCATTTATGATTTTAGTATAAATCTTCGGAACAAATCTATATTTTCCATATTAGATTTAGTAAAATCTTACCACAATATCCCTATTGCTGAAGCCGACATATACAAAACAGCCATTACAACTCCATTTGGCATGTTCGAATTTGAAAGAATGCCATTTGAGTTAAGGAATTCGGCACAAACCTTTCAAAGGTTTGTGAATGAAGTATTTAGTGGTTTAGATTTTACTATTGTATACATTGACGATGTTTTAATTGCAAGTAAATCGGAATCTGACCATTTAAAACATTTAAAAATCGTTTTTGATCAACTTGAGGAATATGGTTTAAATATTAAACCATCTAAATGTGCTTTCGGAACTACATCTATTGACTTTTTAAGGCACAATAATTCAAAAGATGGCATTAGATCTTCTGAAGAGAAAGTATCCGCCATAGAAGAATTTGGACGCCTTAAGTCCGTCAAACAAGCTCAAAAATTTTGCTATAATTAATAAGGCTTTTAAAAGTAAAGACGAAGATTTAATTTGGGATGATAAATCCGTCAAATCGTTTCAGCGTATTAAAGACAATTTCGCCTCAAAGGTTCTGTTGAATCATTTCAATGGTGAAGCAAAATTGTCTTTAACCGTAGACGCTTCAAACATTGCAATTGGTGGTGTTCTCCAACAATGCTCATATGGTTCAATGGAACCATTAGCCTTCTTTTCAAAAAAGCTTTCTCCGTCTAAAATTTAATATAGTACGTTTGATCGAGAACTTTTAGCTATTTATTTATGCATCAACCATTTTAAATACATACTTGAAGGAAGACAGTTCACAGTCTTTACGGATCATAAACTATTAACAATGGCATTAAATTCCAAAACAGAGAGAAGCCCAAGACAGACGCGGCATCTAGAATATATCTCTCAATTTACTAATGACATACAGTACATACGAGGAGACGCAAATATTGCGGCAGACACCTTTTCTAGAGCCTTTGAAATTGGCGCACTACATTACACTGATTTAAATATGAAAGTTCTATATAAGGAACAAGAAAATGATGCCGAATTAAAGAATTCCCTTCTCAAATCGAACAACAATTTAAAACTTTACAAAGTTCCCGTACTTAATTTTGAAATTGTCTGCGAAATGTTAGGGACATGTCCAAGACCATATGTACCTCCCAGTCTGAGGAAAATTATATTTGAAAAATTGCATAATATATCACACCCTGGTACAAAAGCCGGTATGAGTAAAGAACTTAATATCTGGTCCAGTCAAACATTATCTTAGCGTCCCTAGACCAACGCAGGATCTGCAACTGCATTAAGAATATAATAGAGGACTATTTTAAAGACAGAACCCTTTCATACATGACTGATGATGGTGGAAAAGCCCGAAGCATCAGTGGTGGCGTTCCACAAGGTTCGGTTTTGAGACCAATTCTTTGGAACCGCATGTACGACGACGCCCCTGCAAATTTTTGATAAAGCCAAAATAATTGGTTTCGCGGTCGACATAGCTGTGGTCGTCGTTGCTAAACAATTGAGCGACATTGTTGACATCGCGGAGAATACTATAACCAATATTCGCGAGTGGCTCCTGGCAGAAAAAAAAGCAGAGGCGATATTCATAAGTAGTCGCAAGAAAAGGGAAAATGCGACAATTAAGGTAGGACATTACAATATTACCACCACAGACGCAGTCAAATACCTGGGTGTTATGATCGATACGAGGCAAACATTCAAAGCCCATCTTAAGTAGGTATGTACAAAAGCCGTCTACATAAACACGGCCCTCAGTAGACTGATGGCAAACAAAAGGTCCAAGAGACAACCGCAGACGCCTCATAGTAAAAGTTGTCAAGTCGGCAATGCTTTACGGAAGCCAAATGTGGCACCACGCCATCGAGGTCAAATCTTACGCAAGAGGTCTTAAATCAACTTATCGCCTGTGCACGATAAGAATTTGTAGCGCCTTTCGTACAATTTCGGAAGATGACGCTCTGGTCATTAGCAGAATTATACCTATTGATCTCTTACCCAAGGAAAGGTACCTCATATTCCAAGGCGTCGCAAGTCTAGGCACCTCAGGCTTTCGATGCTTTCCACCTATCGCAAAAAAAAAAAAATTGGACGTTCAGACATTTGCCCATATACTGGGCGTAAAGATTTTTTCCTATACATTGGATGCACAAACATTTTCCCATACATTGGACGTACAGACATTTGCCCATACACTGGACGCACAAACATTTGCCCATACATTGGACGCACAGACTTTAGCCCATACATTGGACGTACAGACATATGCCCATACACTGGACGCACAGACATTATCCCAAACATTGGACGTGCAGACATTTACCCATACACCGGACGCACAGACATTCGCCAATACATTAGACGTCCACACATTTGCCCATACACTGAAGGTTGTAGTGTACTGTACAATTTTAACGCAGTGTATTATACAAATTTATTTTTTATATAATATATTAGGCATTATTTACATAACTATATTTGTACTTATTTAAACATTAACCGTAGTAAGCATTATTTTTAAGTTCAGCATTATTTTTACGATTTGATGGTTAAGCATTATTTTACAATTTGTAAATAGTAAGTAAGTAGGTAAATAGGTTATACACAAAAGTAAAATTAGTATATAAGCAGAAGAAATTGTAAATAAATTATCAATCGACAAAAGAAAATCTAAAACTATATACACTGTTGATTGATCCAATAAAAATAAAAAAAACAATTACTTACCCGGACATAGCAGTGAATGCTACTGGCTTTTGCTCTAATGGAGCACTTACATTTGTAGACATAAACTATATAAAGAAATTCACCCATAGCATTCCATGCTAGTGGACTTAGCTTCCTAAGCAAATGTGAATATTCAAAATAAACTAAATAAAACTTTTGCATAATGTAAAGATAATCCATAACATGGCGATCCCTGCTTCATAAATTTATAACAAGGTTCAGCCTGCAGTGTGTTCACAATTAAGTGAACACATTCACTCAATTATTATATTAACATACATTCAATTTTTTTGCTTACTGTAGTGAGGCATAAATGCAGGTCACATTATTGTTATTTTTATTTTTAAGATAATATGCAAAAATAGAATTTATGTCAAGAATAACCTTTTGCATGTATATGCAAAAATAGAATTTATGTCAAGTAAGCAATAAAGATAAGCTAGTTTATATTTATGTAATTTGTTGTAAATTTATTTTAGTAATTTTTAGGTTATAAGAAATCAAATTTGATTCAATAAAGCAGACTAAAAACTCATATCGAGCTGGTCTCATTGTCGTTGTGTACAGTACTAGGTACCAAGCATTTCTGCTGCATCCAAATGATGAACTTTACGCGACATACAGTACTATACACTACAAAGTTACAGCCAAGTTACAGAAGTCTTTATCATCTTCTCCACCTGCACTCACATTTATTTTACCATTAGATGCCGATCCTGCCGACCACGATCCTGAAACAACATTTTTTTTTTGATCCTCCCGATCACGATCCTGACAAATCTTTTTGATCTTGCCAGAACACAAGCCAAAAATAATTAACTTTCTCGGATATGGAATAATACCTTCCCACGACATCTCAACAAGTGGATAAATCAATACCTGTATATGTACCGACACCAATCCCCGACCCAAAACGACTGACCATCGAAGAATACAGGCAAAGACAGGCATACAAGAAACAAACAGAGAAAATTATAACTCCTAGACCAAATAGGAAACGTGGGGGAAAAAAAATGCAACACCAGCGAAAAATAAAAGAGTTACACCGGGTTAAAAATATAGCTGTGGGGGAAACGAAAGAAAAATTGATCAAAGTAATACAGGAAGAGAGACAATCATGGGCTCTTCGAAAAGTAAACAACAAGAACAAGTAAATGTAGTTAATAATAACAACAACGGTGGCAACAATAATGGTCAAGTGACTACAATAAAAATAACGACGGAAAAATTGGTGGTATTAGCAATAATAATAATATTAGGATATGGTTTATATAGACTAAACAAATATTATAAGCATTATATAAATAAAAAATTAAACCAATGTGAAGTTGGCCCACAACACTTTAGCCAAAAAAAAGTGAGGTGTGCGTCTTAGCTAATTTTTTTTATTTACCAACTAATATGAAATTATAAGAGTTTTTACTATCAAAATACGATAAATAATAAATATTAAAAAATTATTCCCATGTCCCTAAATAAGGGCCTTCATATGATAATCAGCCTTAGAAGGACATTCCCCATATACCGAAAACTTTAAAAATTCATAAAAAATCTTTGGAAAATTGTCACCTCCTGAATTTTTCATATACATTTAAGAATATTTTAAAATTATTCCCATGTCCTTAAATAGGGGCCTTCATATGATAATCATTCTTGGAAGCACATCTCCCATACAGCGGAAAATTTAAAAATTCATAAAAAATCTTTGGAAAATTTTCACCTCCTTAATTTTTTATATAAGTTTTCTAACACATCTAAGAATATTTTAAAATTATTTCTTTGCTCCTAGGTAAAGGCCTTTATATGAGAACCAGCCCTGGAGGGATATCCCCATATACCAATTTTATCTGGGCTAACTTCACGCTGGTAAAGTTAAGTAGTATCACGTTCTTTAATGTCTAGACTTACAAAATTATTAATTTTAAAAAATTGAAATGAATACACAATTACCATACAATTTTGAAAGTTAAAATAAATAAACAAAAAAAATTTCCTTCAAAAAAAAAAAATATATATATATATATATATATATATATAAACATAGTTTCGTATGGACAAAGCTACATTACTACTATTACAAGCCCTTATAAAAATTGAAACAAACTTAAGGAAAACGTCCAGTCGTCCCTACAAAAAAGAAACTATCAAAAACAAACTGGTAGAATTAGAAACACTAAAACACCAATTTAGAAATCTCGATCAAGATAAAATATCTGTAGAACTAAAAGTTCAATTTAATAATACATATATAAATTTAAAAGAAAAATTTTAGGAACAATTAGAAAATTATAAAATGGCTTTTAATATGGAACTTGCAATGAAGACATTACCTAATTGCTCTGGCAAATTTAAGGAAGTCGAAACTTTTGCAAATGTGTCGAAATACTATCAAAAAATCTGTCAGAAGCTGGTAAAACAGATTTATTAGGATTTGTTTACCACATAAAACTCACCCAAAAGGTGAAGACGGGAATAGGCTCAATTCAAATACCTAGCACATTAGAAGAACTCTATATTTCAATCAAAAGTAATTTTAAAAACCCACAGACAATACCTACACTACACAACACCTTAAACAATTTACAACAACGAGGTAGCGTTGATAATTTTAGAGGTAAGGTAGTTAGTCTGATTACCTAACTAAATGACCTACAGATTCAAGAATTAGGAAATACAGCATCTACAGCTGAACGGAATGTTATCACCAAGATGAACGACAATTATGCTTTCACGGTATTTAAAAAGGGAATTAACGAAAAATATAAACAGACTCTATTCGCTGCACAACCCCAATCGTTAACCCAAGCAGTCAATTTAGCTCTAGAATTGGAAAAAGACGATAGTTTCTAAAACAAATCTCAAATACTTAGAATAAACAATCAAAATAATAGAATAAACAAGACATGAAACAAATACCAATACACCCCCCAAAATTCATATTTGATCAATAACCAAAGAAACTTTAACTCGCAAAGAAATTTTACACAAAGAAACCGAAACCCCACATTCAATACCAGAACACCACCAATGCACACATACAACAATTTCAGACAAAATTCTAACATACAATACAATAATTTCAGAAATATGCAAAACAATAATAATTTTCGGCAGAATGCGAACATGCAAAACAATCCCAGATACTCCCAAAGACCTCACATCAATCAAAATAATAGAAGACGACAAGTAAACATCATAAAGAACCAGGGAAACGAAATACCGCTGGTGGCGCATAAAAAGTCACAAAATACTTAATATATCAAACAAAAAAACCTTATATGTGATACTCCGTACGAAAGACAATAAAATTATAGAATTATTATTTGATACAGGAGCTGATATCCCTATAATAAAATCTTATATATTGAACATAACAAAAAAATTAATAAACAATATATATAATCTCAATGGAATAACTACAGAAACCATAAATACCATTGGAACAATATTTTTGCAATTACAAGTAGGACAAACAGAGCTAACACATGTGATCGAGCGTTGTTAAATAAAGACTTAGTGAGTGGATATATTTCGGTTTGGTGCATGTGAATACGAAAAAAAAAAAATTATAATAAAATACACAGAGGAAAAATAAAAATCTCTGTTACGAGTGTGCAAGAAACATAAAAAACCAACAAACATGTTAATAAGTGTACAACAACGGAAGGGCTTTCGGGAGAAAATTCGATAACCTAATTAAACTAACTATATAAAAATATTCATAAAAAAAAAAACAGTGCGACATAGAACAGGAAAAAAATAAATAAAAAGGGGTGAAAAATATTAGAAAAAAAAAACAAAACAAAAACAAAGGCTACGTGAGTTTACTTAAACATTTTCTTTGAAGATCTTTTTGTTGGTGATATTTCGCGCTTCTATTTTCTGTAGCAAACAACAACCAGAAAAGAATTGAATAAGAAACGAAAAAAAAGAAAAGTAATTAACCAAAAATTAACAAAAATTACAGCCTTTTGGAAGAACGTTCGAAAGCCTATTTAATAAACTAAATATAATGAAAATTATTTGCAAGAGTACAATGGAAAGTAAAAATTCCTGAAAAAAAAAACATTTTTGAAAATAAACAAAACAAGATAGAGAATTTCGGTTAAGACCGAAGCTTAAATACCCTCCACCTTTTATAACCTTGTAAAAAATAAGTTCTTATTGCCATATTTATGTATATGGCTATTTCATGTACTTACGCAAATAGGGTTTTTTTTTTAATTATAGGCGTTTGGGTTATTAAATCACGCCCATTTTTAGCACAGAGTTGAACAACGATACCGCTTATATTTGTACCAAATTTGAACTTGATAGACACAGTTTTGTGCGATATATAACTTTTTAAAGATACAATTTTTTCGAGGTATGTTGAGATTTTCGTTTATTGTGGGCGTGTCTTTTAACCGATTTTGCCCAATTTTAATAGAGAACAGCGAAATTAAACCAAAAATAAGTGTGCCAAGTTTAAATTTGATATCTCAAAAATGACGACCGCGAGAGTGCCAACAAGAGACGGACATACGGACGGACATGTCTCAAACAATTTCTCTTTTCATGCTGATTAAGAATATATATGGTTTGTGGGGTCTCCGAGGTTTCCTTCGTTATGTTATAAACGGATGATCAAAATGAATATACCCTCTTCCCTAAGGTGGAGGGTATAAAAACTGGAATATTGTAAAAAAACCCGCGAAGGAACTTATTTTTATTGTTATATACATATATACAGGGATTTTAAAAGTGTTGCCATTAACGAACTTGAATGTGCAGTGAACCAAGTTAATTGGGGCGAGATTGTGTATATACCGGATAGTGAATCCAAAATACTCTGGTTCAACAATAATGTCCGGTCACTGTTTGATGCCTATGTCCCATTAAAAACGGTCACCGCGGATTCGCACAAACGTCTCTGGTTTAACCAAAACATCCAGCGGTTGATTCAAGCTAGGGACAGGGCCTATAACATATGGAAGCGCTCACGTGCGCCTGCGCATTACGCTCATTTTAAGCACCTACGCAGGCAGGCAACCCATGCTATTAGGCGTGCGAAAATTGTGTTCTATGGTAATAGATTTGCTTCTGCTCTAAACACTGGACAGAAGTGGAAGGCCATTAAGGAGATTGGTATCAATAGTAATACACTGCAAACTCCAGTTAACCTTGATGTGAATGACATCAATCAAAAATTTGCTAACATACCCATGAACACTCCTGACGTTTCTCACTACTTAGAAATGAAAACAGATGTTAGTTTTAACTCACTGAGGTTTAATGTTGTGAATGAATCTGAAGTACTTGAGTGTATACTTAGTACCAAGTCGAATGCCATAGGACTGGACGACATTAATCCCAGGTTTATTAGACTCATTCCCCAGTTTGCGTTGAAGAGTATTACGTTGATTTTTAATTATATCATTATGCGTTCGATCTTTCCGAGTTGTTGGAAATTAACCAAAGTCTTGCCTATTCCGAAAAGCAATGGTGACTATAGACCAATCGCGATCCTTCCGTTTCTTTCGAAAGTGTTTGAAAAAATTATAAAAAGACAAATCTGCGACCACATAAGTCTAAACACATTATTAGTTGACTCGCAGTCCGATTTTCGGAAAAATAGATCTTGTACCACCACCCTGATTGATGTCGCAGAAAGTGTTAGGAGTAATTTGGACAATAACAATATATCACTCCTTATGCTATTAGATCACACTAAAGCATTTGATTCTGTCGACCATTCTCTGATGGAGGTCAAACTCCGAAAATTCTTCAACTTTCATACCACAGCCATGAGGCTTGTTGAAACGTACCTCTCGTGAAGGTATCAACGTGTGTTCGCCAATAATAGTTTTTCTGATCTACTTTAAATTAAGCGAGGGGTTCCGCAAGGGTCCGTCCTCGGTCCACTGTTGTTCTCATTATACATAAATGACTTACCCACCTGCCTCAGGTGGTGTAAAGTGCACATGTCTGCTGATGATGTACAGATCTGGGCTAGTGGGCCGCCTAACAATATCATTGATAGTGCAATGAAAATCAATGATGATTTGGTTAATATCGCGAACTGGGCCAGTTCCAACGGTGTTGCCTTGAATCCTGTTAAAACTAAGTGTATAGCTTTTTACAGGAAGGCGGATATAAGTAACATTAGAATCCGTTTACTGGGGACGGACGTTGAGATAGTTGACTCTGTGAAAAACCTTGGAGTGATATTCAATAGAACGCTCGCTTGGGATCATCAAATTAATAATAATGTGGGACAAATGTACGGAATGTTAAGGTCACTATGGCATTTACAGTGGTTCACACCCTTAAATATTAGAAAACTTTTGGCCAAAGCTTACCTGTATCCAAAACTCCTACAGGGATGCGAGCTGTTTGCCAATTGTGATTTCATTTCTAAACAGAAACTGAAAAGGGCTAACAACTCAATCATTAGATACTGCTTCAAAAAATTGTCACCAAGCAGGATCCAGGTTACCTATTTAACACTCGAATTTTCAATGTCAAATCGCAACCAGAATATTAGACCTATGCGTCACGTATCCCTAATGTGTGAATGTAATTTTTTTATTTTTGCAATCCGATGGTGGAATTCCATCCCCGCCCGTCTACAGGCAACACGGAATTCTACTCGGTTTAAGAGAGACATTTTGCTTGGTAATGCGAATGACATTTAGTTCTATTTAGCTGTAATTAGTTGATAAGTAGTTCATAGTTAAAAATGTTAATTGGTGCATACTTCTATCTCATATAAGCTTCGAGCTGGAGAGGTAGGAGGCACCCATGTAAATTATATATTCTTTTATATATACACATGAAATAAATAAATGAAATATATATAAAATATACATATACAAAAGAGAGAAAAACAACCAAACAGTGCGTCAAAGAATAGAAAAAAAAAGTGAAAACAATAAGGAAAAGTGTATATATATATATATATATATATATCTGGGGGAATTCGGCATCGACTCTTCAGGCACCTTGGAAGAGTTACGACAACGGTTTAAAAAATTCTTACTCAGTACTCATCCTGCCGAGGAGTTAAAGACACTCCTTACGATACAGCCGCCCACGAGGGAACAAAGCCATCCTTCCCTTTCTAGTAAATTATCCTCCTCCGATTTAGAAGAAGAAGATACTAATACAATTAAGGTAGTGGTACCACCAGCGAGTACTTCTAGAAAAGCTCGAGTGGTTGACACAAAACGCTCAGAGGCGCATAAACGCGAGGTCATGGAAACGGTAAGGAAATGGGGAATCATTTTTGGCGACGGGCCAAACCCATTCGAATTTATTGAACGTGTTGAGGAAATGCCCGAAACGCATGGCCTAGAACTTTCAATGTTACATGTACGGTACAATTGGGCAACATGAGACGTAGACTGAAATTCAGGATCATGTCACGTCCTTGCGAGGACGTCATTCGGGGTTTTAGCTTCCTAGAAGCTTTTCAAGCTAAGCTCACCGGTGCAGGCGCATCCATTCAATTCAACCAGCCTTCCACAATCGCTGAAAATGGTCTCATTGCCCTGGAGCCAAAACGTGCATTCTGCAAAGATGAACGCAAAGGTCGAGCAGCAGCGAAGTGAGTGTACCTAACACAGAGGCTCGGACGGTAAAGTCGAGCAAGCCCCTAACTCAGTGCAATTCCGATAAACACGAAACTCAGGTGAAAATGCCGAGCTCAGAAAATCATAATGTAACGCGAAGTTCGGCGGTGGTGGTATCTTAAATGAAAATTTAAACAACGCTTCAACACAACACCACACTGTCTGGACGCAAAAGTTGGACAACAACGAGGAGAGAGTACCCGACACAAAAGCTCGGACGACAAAGTCATGCATAGTTCCTTGTAAATCTTGTCAACCCAGAACTCAGATGAAAATGCCCAGCTCAGAGGTTCTTAACACACCGATCGGGAATTCTGATGCTACTCCTAGCCGTGTTGACAAGGTCTTATACACAAAATCCATAATTCAACACAACGACATACTGCTTGTTTGACATCAGCATAACCACCACCAGCGGCACCTGCATGTACAGAAACCCAGTAAACCAGCCGAAAACCAGCGACAGCCCCCATATCTTCACGGATCGTTACATCATCAGCATTGTTATCGGGGACATCGTATCCAACCACACCAGAAGCCATATCCAGAACACGCTTTTTCCTGTAATCAGTGCCAGCGAGATTAGCAGCGACCGAAATGTTCTTTTTCTCAATGTTTCTTCAAACAACGAGACTCCGGACATACGAACTCCGCGTTGTAGTTTTCCACAACTGCGTTGTAACAGGAATATTGCCGGGGGTATTACGGTAGCTGGTACCACAGGTAGAGGAGCTTCTCGAGCAGCTCCCAACGAGTCGGAGATATAAACGCCGCTACATCCTTAAGGAGGGTACATTCAGGGTGCCATAGCCCGTAACAGGAAGGTGACGATCTACCAGGTCTGAGGGTCGCCACTGTATACCAATGATGCTGTATAGATGCTGCACCACATGATTTTCTTTCTTTCCTAATTGTTTTAAATCACATTTCAATTGCGTTATTTAAAAAAAAAATTTAAATAGCGAATGTTTATTATCCGAAGGGGGAGGACGTGTGAAGAGGAAAGTCGTCCCTCGTTTTCCGCGTCAACTAAGTAATAATTGTTAAATTATATAAATTAAAATTTTTTCTTTTATTTTATTTTTTAAAAATATATTTATTTATTATAATTATTTTTTTGTTCTTATTGTAACTATTTACTACGGCTTAATACTAAAGAATGATTATACCATTCTTTTAGCATTATTTATAACAGCGGACAAATCTCAGTCAAAGTGTCGAGGTTACATTTCAGACATGCGCAAGTACTTGTGGGAAATACATGAGAAAGCAGTCTACACTAAAATTCTACATCGGTCATTAAACTTTACTCAAGCATTAGATATAGGTCATTAAACCTTACTTGAATATTCGATATCGGTCATCAAACTTTACTTAAGCGCTAATTAAACTATTTCACAATCAGCGCTAATTAAACCGTTTCATAACTCCCCCTCATCCAACTGCGATGATCCTCGATCGTATTTAAAAATATGGAATGTTATTAAAATTGAGATTTGAAGAGGGTAACTGAATATTTGGATTAGGTAATGTAGGGAATGGTTCCCCATGGTTTTCAACAACTAATTTTCTCGGCCTTAACTTGACCAGAATGAAGCCAAACGCAAAAGTCACAATCGCAATGAATCCTCCCACAGACATACATGGGTTTCTCTTCGTAAAGAGCTCAAATACTTAGTGTTGTTAATATGGAGTTCTTTCAAAAACTCTAGTGAAAGTACTTTAGAAACAAACTACTCTTTGAGTGTAGGTTGAAGAGCGGCCGGCATCGCCTCGAAAGGTAAAGACTCTTGATTTTCGTATCTGTCATTTACCTAAGTAAATGGTCATATTATGGAAACGGACAAGGTAGGCTCCGTGAACAGAGTTATTGTCGGACGGAGTTCTCATAGTACCATTGAAGTTATTTAAAAGAACCATATCTGGGTGGATCAATTCCACACCCGCATTGCTCTGATCTTTTTTATAACATAATCAAAATCTATTTTAATTAATTTTTCATTTTTATTTACAGGTTTTAAAAGAAAACAATAATAGGTCTCAATTGTAGTTAGTGGTATTGTGATAACATACAAAATTATTTCCTTTTTACTTAAAACGCTCACACTACTATATCTTAACGCATCTTCTACGGAATTGAACGATAAACGCTCAGATTCTAGCTTATCAACAGCTAATCCTTTTTCTCTTTGATTAAAAAGCATTGAAAATGTTATGACCTGCCCACTGCAACGCATATTTGATATTTAGTAATTCATCTTTAATTATGCGAATCCTATATCGCTGCAGTATAGCAAACCCATCGATCTCTTTATCACCTGAAGCGAGGTTATGTCTATTATTTCATTTGTTATCTTTGTTAAATTTTGTAATCTTGTAGTAAATGCTTCGTTAATCACAACTTGTCTGTTACTGCTGTCGTTTAAACTTTGTAAGTTGTCCTGTATCATTTTTAGATCGTCATGGTCCGGTGAACCGGCCAAATACTTCTAAGCAGTTCCTAAAATGTCTATTGATCTTCTATTTCTGTTTTTATTAGGATTAAACTCTTTGAATATTCTAATGGTTTGATCTCTGGGTAGCACTTTCTCAGTGTACGTTGTGATATTCTGCAGTGCTTCTTCGTATTTCAGTACATTCATCATATGGACAAATTTAAAGGTTCCTTCCTTGATTTTTGCCAAATTATATAAATGTAATATATATTAATAGTGACCAAATGTGAGGCACTGTAGTCCACGATCTGTATATCGAGCCGACTTGGTATAAACAAAGCGAACAGGACAAACAATAACCTACGGAATGTAAAATCATTAGTTTCTTATCAGACTTTTATGGACCAATCTGCCAGTTGCAATGCTTACTGTACTATTTTTATTTCCTTTCACAATTTCTTTTTTATACTGAGCTGTTAATTTAGAACCCAAACGCTTATTAATACGGACATAAATTACTTCTCCATGAGCAAGTCCGCATTGGCCTCCTATCTTTGTTATTACAGGCCAAATCCATATCTTGCTTTCTCCTCAGTCTCTCAACATTTACCCTACGTTCATTTACCAATCCCCTAGGATAAGTTGAGACGGACAAATCAAAAAACATCTCGACTGGCTTTTTCTTAATAGTGGAATGAATACTATGATCGTATTCATTCACGGCTCTTATGAACAAGTCGTGGAAAGAAGAGTGACTTTTTTCAATAAATTCGGTTAACGTTGAGTGAAATCTCTCAACCTGGCCATTCGAATTACTTTAATAAGGTGGCACATTATAAACCTGAATTCCAAACTGATTTGCTAGCATAAACAAAATCGCTGAAGATTTTAGAGACAATAACCTTAGGAACACCGAACGCTATAATAATCTCCCTCAAAGGTTCCTTAATATGCTCTACAGCTCGTGATCTGACAAGCCTAATTTAAACGCACTTAGAAAACTTGTCAATTGCCGTCAGAACCAAATTGCCAGGATACTCTAGAATAGGTGTTGGATTTATTTCGGTTCTATTGGGATGTCTATCATATTTATTCTCCAAACAAATCCTACATTGTCCTATGACTCGCCTGATTTCTGATTTCATTAAGGGAAAATAAAATTTTTGCAAAATTTGTTCCATGTTTTTTTGTATTCCCCTAGGAGCACGATTGTGTTCCTTCGTGATTATTTCTACCCTTTCTGTTTCAGACGGAACATTTTTGACTATGGTTTGAGTAAATCTCTTTTTATAACTTTGAAGATGTATCGGATAAATCTGTTGCACTTTTCCCATGATTGTTTCGGTGGTGTGCAATCCATTTACAAGGTTTGGGTCTAGCACTTTTTCAAGATAGGAGGTAGATTTGTCTTGTTGAAAAAAGGTCATTGGACTATGTGTCTATGGTAAGTAGGAAATGGTAATTCGAACCTATCCTCTGAGGTTTCCCCCAAACGCAACTGTATTTGATTTTTAAAAACATTCAGCGGGCATTCAACTGTTTGAATTTGGTTGTGACCCGAGCTGCTGTCGCTATGGATTGTGGGTGTTAGCGAATTAATCTGATTCCTAGACAGTGCATCCGGCACTACATTACATTTCCCAGGTTTGTAAACCAGTTGATAGTCCTATTCTTCTAGTATAGATTTCCATCTCTTCATTTTGGTGTTAGTGTTTTTATTGCTGAGGGCATAAGTTAAAGACTGATGATCAGTAAAAATCTTAATTCTTGCCCTGCCGTACAAATATTTTCTAAAGGAATTTAAGGCCCAGTTGATTCCTACAAGTTCTTTTTCGTTTGTTGCAATATTTTCTTCTGATTTTGAAAGAGTAAGAGATGTAAAAAAAATTAGCGTGCCTTCTTGCACACAGCCCCAATTGCAAAATTCAATGCGTCCGTTGTTAAGTGAAAGTCTTTAGAATAGTTGGATATGTCAAAAGACTTTGATGGCCTTATAATGCCATCTTCCAATAATTTTTTACTTTGTTGGTCTACCTCGTCTTTAAGAGACATTGGGTAAGGATAACTTTTAGAATAAACAGGTTCGTCAGTCGTTGTACGTATTTCCCCTTTAATCACAATTGTATAAATCAGTTTTTCGTTGGGTTCAGAAAAAAGAGTCGGTTATGTTTGCACGATTTCGCAGACCCCTTTCCTTTGTTCGTCAGTTAAATGGTCTGCTCGGATGTTAATAGCGTTTACTGATTGTACTTGCCAATGTTTGATTTTAATTCTTTTTCCTTTTTCTATAGTCATGTAGTCATTTTTTGTATGGATAACAGCATTCATGTCCCTCAGACTGTCCATACAAAAGATAGCATCAAAAGATTTGAGTGTTGGAAACAAGAAGAATTTAGCCTCTTTATTTTTAATGTTAAACATATTAGCTTTTTTATGGTGCGTGATTTCCACCACACCTCTTATGGAATTTGCAATAAATGCCTGTTCATTAGGAATAGGTCAATCTACTAAGTTAATATAGTTTTTATTGAATCCTTTGTCTATCAGTATGCGTAAAATTTTCCCACTCCGCGTCTTAGCCTCAAAATAAGGTAGCGAGTAGTTCTTTAGCCTAAAAATGAATATCTGATAAGTCTTGTTCCTCTGCTGTTTGTCAGGAATGTTCGCCGGTTGTGTCAGTGGTCTTTTCATTGCAAATTGTCTATTCAAGTCATTAGCGTAATCTACTTGTCTTGTCTGTATGCTTGGGTCAATATCCATTGCTTTCCGTGGTCGAGGTATGGACGTCTTTGCTGACGGAAAACTCCCTGTGAATTCAATGGTCTTTGTTGATATAATGGTCTCTGCGACTTTGGTACAAAAGCTAATTGTGGATAGAATGGCACTTGACTAGTCCGTTTTGGTGAAGCTGGTTTATTTACAATATTATTAAAAGGTATTTCTTGTGCGACATGTCCATGAGCCTTATTAGCATACAAAGTTCTATAATTTTGATTTTCTAGCTTCAAGCACAAATGCAAAGCCTGCGGCAAATCAGCCGGCTCTCGCATATCCAACAATCTCGGTAAATCTCCTCCGAGATCTCTAATGAAAGTATCCACGACTTTATCCCTATATGTTTGTATCAAAAGTGTAGACGATTCCCTATTCAATTCCATGCTGCCTATTTTATTCAGTATTAAGGACAAATGTTTATAAATTTTCTGATAAAACTATTACACAGTTCCCGATCCCTGTATTAATGTGGACATTTGATATTCTAATGTTGGAATATCACGCTTATCTCCATAATGGAGTGTTAGAGATCGCTCGTCAGTCCAACGGGGTATTATAAGATTCCAGAGCGATATAGGCATTACCCACTATCTTATTCCTGACCACGCTAAGTATACCGTAATACTTAGCCGTACCAACTAAAGGTTGGTAAATTTCTAAAACACGCTCCACACTCTTTTTCCAGGAGCTGAATTCCCTGGGATTCCGTGAAAATTCCCTAAGACACCTTACCACGCTTGGGTCTAAATCCTCCAACCTATTTCTGTATTCAGGTCTTATACCTTGATCGTCCATTGCACCAAAATCAGTCACGGGATTCATTATACCCCTAATGATCTGTCTTCCCTGCTCACTAAAAATTCTAGTGACAATATCTAGCACCATAGGTTCCAACTGAGCATTTATGGGTGCTGCAGCAGATGCTGATGAAGATGCTGAAGCAGAAGGAGCAGGAGCTTCATTTAATAAGCGCGCTCTTAAAATATTTTGAGGGTTTGACGTTTTAAATCAATTCAATGCTCCTTTTTTTTCGAAAAATTAAAAATTGTTCAAATTTTCAAAATAAAGTCAACTAAAGGAAAATTATCAAATTAATTTAAAAGTTAATTCTCATTAGAATTATTTTGCATTTAGATAGGATTAATTTAAAAATTAATTCTTAAATTTTTTTGTAATTAATTTTTGAAAATATAAAATTCATTTATTTTCTAATTAAAAAAAAAATTTTTTTTTTGTTCTTTCTCTTTTTTTGTTCTTTCTCTTTAATAACTTCTGTAGGAAAGGATATTATATTTAACTTTTTTTTATATCCTCCACCTTAGGGAAGAGGGTATATTCATTTTGATCATCCGTTTACAACACATCGAAGGAAGCCTCGGAGACCCCACAAACTATATATATTCTTAATCAGCATGAAAAGAGAAATTGTTTGAGACATGTCCGTGCGTGTGTCCGTCTATTGTTGGCACTTTCGCGGTCGTAATTTTTGAGATATCAAATTTAAACTTGGCACACTTATTTTTGGTTTAATTTCGCTGTTCTCTATTAAAATTGGGCAAAATCGGTTAAAAGACACGCCCACAATAAACGAAAATCTCAACATACCTCGAAAAAATTGTTTTTTAAAAAGTTATATATCGCACAAAACTGTGCCTATCAAGTTCAAATTTGGTATAAATATAAGTGGTACCGTTATCCAACACTATGCCAAAAATGGGCGTGAGTGAATAACGCAAACGTTTATAATTAAAAAAAAAACACTATTTGCGTAAGTACATGAAATAGTCATATATTTATATATGGCAATAGGAACTTATTTGTTAGAGAATTATATTTAAGCTTCGGTCTTAACCGAACTTCTCTATCTTGTTTTAATTTAAATAGATACTTTTCTTTTTTTTTTTTTTCAAAAAAAAATTTCATAATATTTTTTAAATTTAAATAGATCCTTTTTAAAAAAAAATTATAAATTTTCTTTTAAATTTTAATAGATACTTTTTCTTTTTTCAAAATAATTTTTCGATTATTTCTACTCACATTGTGGCACCTTTCGTATAAAAGCAGCTTTAATCGGCAGCAACAGCAGTTATTGTAATTTTCCAATTATTGTCTGTCAACGCTGAATTGCTGAACCGCAAACGATTATGGGCCGACAGGATATTGATTTTCCTTAGATTTCAATGATTTTGGTACACGTTTCACAGTATTCAACAACAGTTTAGGTGAAAATATCGTTATCTTACGTATATCGGTTGACAAATTTCAAATTCACTTAAGACAAGGCCGACATTTTCCTTTCATTTTAATTTTAATATAATTTGATTCAATTCAATTTCTTTACGTTCTTTCTTTAACTTAAATTAATTTAGTTTTGTTTCGTTCCATTTTATGTTCTTTATTTTTAATTATAAATAACATTGTCCTTCTTTTGATTTAATTTTAATTTTCTTTACTTTCAATTATTAGCAACATTGTTTAATTTTGTTTGTTCATTTAATACAATTTTGTTTCATAATTTTTTTTTTTAATAATGATCTTTAATTTAATATCATTTAACTTGTTCAAATTTTGTGTTTAATTAATTTTTTTTTTTATTACATAATTCCCTTTTTTAATATAATTTAAATTGTTCAGGTTTTTTTGTTTAATTAATATTTTAAAATATTAATTTTTAATTTCACAAATGATTATTACTGCCAGACGCCCCACGTTGGGTCCCAATTAAAATGTTTTATTTTTTTTTTTTAAATTTATATATTTATGTGGGAAATAATTTTAAAAGGATAACTTTCAATCTAGTAACCTTTCTGGTTTGAATGACTGTCAAATATAGTCAGATGAAAAAATTCATGAGTTAGTTACATTTTGGCATTCGAGACGTTAAGACGAAAAAAAAGAAGAGACACAATTTATTTAATTCAACTTTTCAAGTTTTTTTCTTAATTTTCTTTAACTTTAATTTTAATAAAACTAAAAAAACCTATATTTGTTATAATTATTTTTTTATTCTTATTCTAACTATTTACTACGGCTTAATACTAAAGAATGATCATACTATTCTTTTAGCATTATTTATAATAGCGGACAAAGCTCAGTCAAAGTGCCGAGGTTACATTTCAGACATGCGCAAGTACTTGTGGGAAACACATGAGAAAGCAGTCTATACTGAAATTCGACATCGGTCATTAAACTTTACTCAAGCATTTGATATAAAACCTTACTTAAACCTTATTTGAACATTCGATATCGGTCATCAAACTTTACTTAAGCGCTAATTAAACTATTTTATTATATACATTATTCGCTGAGCTGTCGAGTCGTTAAGTTGTGTAAAGTTGTAAACTTTTAAAAGTGATTCTTAATAATTATCTAACTTGATTTTTGTGTTCTGAAAAATAATCGAGTGTTATCGAAGCTAAGTATTCTTTATTTATTTTCAAAAAATATTTAACAATTTTAAGTGCTTTTGCAAAAATAGACAATTTTTTCTTTTTATAATTTGATTTACTTTTTATACAACAACACCATTGTGTGGTCTGTGTATTTGTTGTTTAATAAATCAGTTACATTCCGTTTACTTATTGTGTATCTCTCTTTTTTTGTTCAAAATATAAACTCACATCTCTTCTCTTTTAAATATTTACTCTTAACTTTGTAACAAAGAAATAAACGGTACTTGAACTGTATTATTTTTTGTCTACTTATATATATACTATATTTACATTTATTTGGTGGTTTAGTTAGTTACTCATCATGGTTTGTGCTTTTGTCAATTGTAAAGTTACCGATGATTATGATGTTCGGTCTATTATTTGCTGGATATGCAATGAAGTATTTCATGCTTCTTGTATAGGTATTCCCGCACGCGCCGCTGACTTTGTTAACGACATTCGGAACCTCCGATGGTGCTGTGATGGCTGTGTTGGCTATAATTTAGAGTTTAATAATACCGTGTCATCGTTAAGAAGTGAATTTAGCTTATTTAAGGCCGATTTTAACAATCTTGCAGAGCGCCTAATTCGTTTTGAATCAGTCATGTATAATAATAGTTCAATTCCATCCTATAAGTCGCCGTCACCGAAAAAATCCTCGCCTGCTAATAAGACACCGTCTCCGAAAAAATCACCCAGAGCTCTTCGCAAAAGAAATGCTAAAATACTTAACGCTAAAAAGCAAACGTCCGTAATGCCATCCACGCCAATCACAGGCAGCGACTGCGCAAAAGACTGGTAAACAATCTAGTGACAATGTTCCTGTCAACTTAATTGATGAATCTATCATAAACGCTGTAAAGCCTTCCACATCGCCAACTACTATCGTTCCTTCTGTCACAATCAAACCGAAGGATCTTGTCATTGTTCCCCCTAAAAAATCAATATTCGTTTCACGGTTTGCTCCGGACACGACGGTCGAGGACATTAATTTTTCTATCAAATCGAAATTCAATGCTGACATCGATATCAATTCCTATAAATTTAACTTTTCATATAATCATCATTCAAGATAGTTGTACCTGATGATCATTTTGACACAATAGTCATCAGTAACTTTTGGCCTGCCAAAATATTTGTACGGGAATATACATATAAAGAAAAGCGTATACTATCTGATGTTGTACGTTTGCCTTGTGCTAACCAACAAAATTCAAAAAACTAAGTTGGGTGTCTCTGTCTATATCATATCAAAACGTTCGGGGATTAAATTCCAAACTATCGACATTATTCTTAAATAGCTACTCATTTAATGATGACATTATAATCTTCACTGAAACTTGGCTATCATCGTCTGTATTGAATTCAGAAATTTTTTGTCCGAATTACAATGTTTTCAGATGTGACCGGATGAATAGGCGTGGTGGAGGTGTTCTGATTGCTGTGTCTTCATCACTCTGTTCCAGTTTGGTTGACACAAGTTTAACCAATGATATCGAATTTATATGTGTTGCTGTTAAATTATTCAATATCACTGTATATGTTTCTTGCTCCTACATTCCACCTAATGTATCCATTCTTCATTATTCTAATTATGTATGTGCCATAAAAAGTATCACCTCTTTATTAAAACGTGATGATGTCGTCTTTATCTTCGGCGATTTCAATTTACCTTCAATCTCATGGATTAGAGCTGAAGATGATATATATATCCTTCCTCTAACTAATGTTACATGGACTAATGAATTACTAAATGAATTATTTGAATTAAATTTGTTTCAACTAAATAATATTAAGAACGTTTTGAACAGAACACTTGATTTGGTTTTTTCTAACGTTACTTCTAATTATTCTGTTAAGCAGTGTCCACCAATTGTGTACCCAGAGGATAAATTTCATCCAACAGTATCATTGTCATTGGATTTACATACCTGCTCTAAAAAAAAATACTCAACGAAATGTTGTCGCTATAATTTTAAATTAACAAATTATACTAAACTAAATAAGTTACTTTCTGACGTAAATTGGTCATTTATACCTGATGGATCATCAGCAGTTTCGAATACAGATCTCTCGATGGTTGTTATGTTCTATGATAAATTGTTCGATCTTTTTTCTCAAACCGTGCCTTATACCGCTATCTCAAATATGTGTGGACCACCCTGGTCAAACAAAAGACTTAAATATTTAAAAAATAATAAAAACAGACTCTACAAACGCTATGTAAAGTCCAATTCGTCTGCTGACTATATGAATTTTATGAAGGCCCGCACAAAGTATAACTCTTTTAACAAACTTAGTTATACGAACTATATGCAACAAGTGAAAAATGATATAATAATTAATCCTAAATCCTTTTATGATTTTGTAAATTTAAAAAAGAAATCTAGCTCTTACCCACCGTCAATGAAGTATAATAATAATAATAATAATGAGTCCAGTAACGATAATACAATCTCAAATATGTTTGCCGACTTTTTTCAGTCTGTGTATGTGTCAAACAATGTGCATAACATTAATTAATATAACTCAGTGTATTCTAATAATATCTATTTTAATCTCCTTAACCGTGACAATGTTCTTAAAAGTATGCTAGCATTAGACGATAAACACAATCCTGGCCCTGATGGTGTGCCGAATTGTATATTAAAAAATTGTGCATCAAACAATCCTACTTCCCCAACTTGTGGAAAAAATCCTTTATTATTCCATTATTCAAAGCCGGCTATAAATCCGATATCTCTAACTATCGTGGCATTGCGAAATTAAGTGCAATTCCAAAGCTTTTTGAAAAACTGCTGTCTGATACTCTATCATCTCAATTATCACCTATAGTTTTTGATTATCAGCATGGGTTCCTGAAAAAAAGATCTACCACAACCAACCTGTTGGAACTTGCTACATTCGTCAATGACGCATTCATTAACGGTGAACAAACCGATGTAATTTACACAGACTTTAGCAAGGCGTTCGATACTGTGAACCACGTAATTCTGTTTAATAAACTAAAACATATTGGCTTTTACGAAGGCAATCTTAAATGGATTTACTCGTATCTTACTGGACGTACCCAACGTGTCTTATTCAATAATGTACTCTCCAAAGAAATTGAAGTTCACTCTGGGGTGCCGCAGGGTAGCCATCTTGGTCCCCTTCTATTTTTACTGTTTATAAACGATCTGCCTAGTGTTATTCTACATTGTCGTGTACTAATGTATGCTGACGATGTTAAACTTATCTATAGTTACAAGTCTGTGCGGGGTCAAGTTTTTATGCAGGATGACATTAACCGGTTCGTTGAGTGGTATTTTTTTTTTTTTTTTTTTTTTTTAACGAAGGGGAAAGCGTTGAAAACCCAGTCAGTGTGGGACTCTCACCCACTAAAACCCCTTCAACGTCCGACGGCAGGTCTCCTGGGACTACCGTTAAGTATTACGTCAGGAGAACCGTCTGAGCCTCAGCTCAAATCGTATGTATCATGTCAGTCATTCTCTGTCTGTATCTTTAATAGATATCCTATAATAATATAATGTAATAATATTATACGTATAACAATATAATATAATAATATAATATTCTATACTAATGGAAAATACATAGTTAGTGAGTTTTGCTTTATGGTCAGAGGGTATTTTAGGTTTAGGTTTATGCGGACCCCTACACACCCACCTTCCATTGACCGATCCATTCAGAACCCAGATCCGGGCCGATTCAATCATGTCCGCCTATGTGTCCGTTTAAGATTTGTCTAAGCTGCGGGTCGCAATTTTGTAAACATTCTACGTGGTACAGGGATTAAAGGGAACCCTACCGAAAGGTATCCAGTTTGAATCCTACGGTACAGTCGTAAGATATTACTTCGTAGGAGGAGATTTGCCATTACGCAGGTTTTAGTCTCTGGATTGTTGTTCCAATCTCCGTAGCACTGTGAGTACGAATGCAGCTATGTCACTGGTCATTAGCCAGTTTTGCGCGTTCTCTGTCATGAATTTAATTGTGTTCTCCACTGTAGGCATTGGGGAAGTCTTGTCTCTAAAGCGCCTACAGTAATAAAATACATGCTCTGCGGTCTCCTCGTCCTCGCAAGATGGGCACAGAGAAGACGTGCATCTCCCAATCCTATGTAAGTAGCTCCTGTAAACTCCATGACCGGATAAGAACTGCGT
This sequence comes from Crataerina pallida, assembly GCA_949710015.1. Classification (NCBI taxonomy): domain Eukaryota; kingdom Metazoa; phylum Arthropoda; class Insecta; order Diptera; family Hippoboscidae; genus Crataerina; species Crataerina pallida. The sequence goes on from OX453289.1 coordinate 20,459,693, forward strand.
GATGTAAAAATTTACTCCCCAAGGTTCCTTTTTATCCAGGTATCTATACTTGGCAGCAATTTGTAAGTCCACCTTCCTTTAGTTGACGTATCCCATCTATTTTGCCACTGATTTAGAGAATTTTGACGCTCTTTCTTCTTTATAAGTTTCACTTGTTGGGAAGCATTAGCCTTTCTTATAAAAATGCGCTTCATTTCATCTGCCAATATGTCCATTGGGATAGCTCCTGCTATGACGTTTGCTGCATCTTCAGAAATCGTCCGGAATCCACTAATTGTTCTTAACGAACTGATCCTTTGTACTGAACACAGTTTTTGTTTCAGCTGTTTGATTTTCAGAGAGTGGGCCCATACTGGGCATGCATAGAGAAGCCTTGAGGTAACTATGTTTAAAGTGATAACGCATATTGTCTTAAAACGGAAAGCTATTCTTTGTAAAGTAGCGGACCCAGAACTATAATCTCGCTTGAACAAAACTTTCGCTTGACTACACAGGTCGGATTTTATGTAAACTATTATTCCACGCTTTTGTCGAGGAAGGCTATCGGATCCATTAATTCTTGCTAAAGTACAAAATCCTTCAACAGAGCAGTCGTCCAACAGAAAAGTCCATGTCTCTACAAGACATAAAACGTCTATATCTCTTATATATCTATCACTGAATAAGTCTTGGTGGTGAGCGTTAAGGCTTTGTATATTTTGGTAATATATTTTTGTGTTTGCGCATACATTAGGTGACGGACATAAAAATATTTCTGTTCGGAGCCGGTCAAGTTCGACTTTGACAACGTCAGTGTCAGAAAATTGTTTTGGAGGGGTGAAACGTCCAATTATGAACAATCCTGATGCACTAGTAGCTCGACTGCAAGCTACATACATTGCAGCTCTATTTATTCTATCTGCAAGATGGACTACAACTTTGTTGTAAGTAGCTCCCTGACTCTTATGAATCGTAATACCCTCTGCTGGAACTACCGGAAATTGTCTCCTCTCAATATTAATTTGTACGTTACGTCTGTATTGAAATAATCTGTTATGTTTTTCAATAGGAGTCCATAGAGGTTCAGAATTATGAAGCTTTTTTCTTCTTGCCTGAGAGCCAACGTCCCTATTAGAAAATAGAATCCAAAGTGTCGATACGGCTTCCTGACTTATGTCTACTGCCATTAAAAGTCCTGTTGCACCGTTAACGAGTCCATCGGCAGTGTCAATATTTACTGTCAGCATATATTTAGCCGATGTCTTTAACGTAAGTTCGTGGGAAGTCCTTGAGTCTCCGACGTTTTAAAATTCTTAATTGTATTTAAAATTGTCTGTTTTTGTTGTTCACTTAGAGAGTCAGCCTTAATAATGTCATAACTTCTAGAAATATGCGCTTCCGTCGATATCTGTGCTAAACGCTGTATATTATATGTGTCAGCTTCCTTATTAGACCAAAATAAATGAATAGCATCCAAAGGGACTTCTGTATGTAAATTCACTGTCCTTGATATAATTAAATCTATGTCTTCAGGATTCATTTGTCCAACTGCCATGTTATTTAATGCAATTGCAAAAGTCCTGTCGTCTCTTTGCCGCATTATTTCGTCTAATTCATAAAAGTCGAACATATCCCAAAGCCCACGTCCTATTATATCTCCATAGGGATTATTTGGATTTGGATTGAAAATCCAACGGTCACCTACAGGTGGAAGTTGTTTAAAATCACCGAAGACAATAATTGGAATACCACCAAAAGCCTCTGTAGTTTAAATATTTGTTTTAGTCTTGAGTCCAGGAAACCTAACATTTTAGAACCAACCATCGACACTTCATCTATAATAATAAGTTTTACTTCAATCAGTTTAGCAATAAGTGAATTAACTGTATCGTTACTTAAGGGACGAATTTCTCCGGACGACTGATTTACAGGCAAAGAGAAAAGGGAGTGAAGAGTATATCCCCCAATTCCAAATGCTGCTTTACCCGTTGGTGCACTTAGCACTTAGCAAAACCTTCGGGAGATCTGGACTGGATCCAGGAAGAGAATTAAAGCGTTGTGTTATTGCCTGATATATTGTTTGTATCAAGCGACTTTTACCTACACCCGCGCCACCTCCCACAAATTCATACAGCACTTCTTTTCTATTTATCTTGTACAGTACATGTTGGAAATATATCCGTTGCTTTTTATTCAGAGACCTTACGGATATTAACAAATCCTCTACATTTACTAATGGAGGGAGTTTTATTAAACGGACACCTTCACTCTGATCGTCATTTTCTTCTTCGTCTATATTAAGTATATTTATGTCTCTATTAATCTCTGGCATAGCCAGAGCTCTGAATTCTTCATCTAATAACTGCGATGCAGCAATGTTGTCTTGTCGGGTTGGTTCATTTTCAGAATTGCCATCGTTATCGTTCTGAATTTCCTCTAAAGCGTTTTCCAATTCGTTTAGTTGGAGACCAACTCCACTATACCCTGTTACGTCTTCGTTGTCACCTATATCTTCATCTTCTCGTCTTTGGCGTATCGAAGATCTGCGTGTTTTTGAAAACACATAATTGGCAGCAAAATTGGCTAGACAGATGTCTTCAAGATAGTCTAATAAATTACTTTTAAAAATATCAGTCGATTCTGTTGGTAGTCTTTCTAATTCTTGCCTAGATTTTACCATTCGGACTCTCCTATCTGGATGGAATGTATTTATGAAAACATCTGTGTTACTACATTCGGACATATGCATACCTAAAATATTGTAGGATGCTTCTTGAGCGGACACTTCGGACGCGTTTATAAATTTATTGCTAATGTGCTGTAAACGTTGACGGACAGTATAATTCTCTGTACGAATTTCCCTCATTGTCTCCTGCAATAGTCGCGAAACTCCCCTATTTGACTTATTTATATAGTTCACTATTTATGATACACATACGTAAGCGTCCAAAATGTGCTGTATGTCCATGTTAGCGCGATGTAACTTCAAAATAGTTGGATTGAAGGCGTTTATAAATATGTCCTTCGGTCGGCGTTTTAAAAATATCTGTGGTTTTTTAATAGAAAACCTTAGGGCAAAAATGTAGTCCTCGTAGCTCATATTAATGCGTTCGTCAGACAAAAATTGTTCAAATTGGTCAATACTATAAATATCTGACTCAGATTCCCTAGTATTTAAAAAATTAAATACTTTTTCATAATTAACACGATGTCTTTGAATATTTTCGGATTCTTCGAACAGCGGAAATAGTATTTCTGTTCTTGGCATTGGCGGATGAGGCATTTTGAATCTACAAATCCTTTGTCCCGATATTTCTCTTTGGCATGTATTATTATGCCTATGCATTTGATAATATATGAAATTTTCTATTCCGGACTCAGACGAGTTTGTACTGATATATTTTTGTCAATATATTCTGTTACCGCAGGGAATGTACGTTCATCTGTCAATGTTATATGTGGTGCGTCTTTTAACCAATATACTCCATGTACATGAGGAGAGCCTCTTTGCTGAAATTCTATTCTCCAATAATACCTTATAACTTTATGAGAGTCAAATACACCACCATCACACTTAAAAAGTTTGTATAAATGACGGACACGTTGATCGAAGTAGCGTGAACATGTAATCGGATCGGACCTTATTAAATTATATTTTTCTTGCGTTGTTAAATTATGAAAATCGTTTTCTGATATATCCCGTTTTTCTAAAACTTTCACCAAAATAACAATTAATTCAGACCACTGTGATTCGGCTGCGGACAATGTGATAAAAAAAGTTGGAAATCCAAATTGCAGAATCATTGCCAGAACTTTCTTTTTTTCAGATTCCCAATGAGCGGGTGAAGACCTAAGCCTTTGAGAATATGATACCCGTCGTCATGCTGCACTAAGTTTTGAACAAAATGATCGTCTAACATATTTCGCGCAGTAACAGAATTTTGACGTATTCTTTTCCTTAAGCAGATCGATATACTATTCTTTATGCGCGATAGTTCTAGTTTTTTGTACGAATATAAAACTTTGTCGACTCTGGCGCATCGTCTGTCATATCTTCTAACTTCTGATCTTATAACTTTCCCTAAAGTTGTAACTGAACTTCGTTTAATTCCACAATAAATTGTGGGAAAGGACAAATCCTCGGCGTCTTCATCCATAAGTAAGTCTAATGATCTGTTGCCCTCTGCAGGCGCTATAGAAATCCTACCTAATTGTACATTTTCTATTTGTAAATTGTCTAAAAGGGTCTCCTGTGGATTTAATTCATCTACGTCATCATTGGTTGTGTTATTGTTTAAACAAGTTTGAACTATATTTCTGTCTTCTTCGTTGGCAATAAACGGCATTATCTCATTCGACTGTCTTCTGTTCAGCCATTCATTAGAAATAGAAATGTTGTGCGTCCTATATAAGTCTGTGTTAATTAAATACTCTGCGGCTCTAAATATCTTTGCCGGTCGTATAGTCTCTGTCATAAAACTGCGGTCATATTGCAACCTACGCTTCAAATAAACTTGTATTACTTCTGTCTGATCTTCAGATCTCGGAAGGACGGTTATTGTTCTATCAAGTGAAATCGGTACGTTCACGACTGCACCTCGTATCGCGCACTCTCTGTTATAACCTAAGGACACTATTCTCATAAACGGTATTCTGGGAGCAATTAATCTCTCTTCAAGAGTTGTCAAGTCCTTTAGTTCGTTTGGTATATTGGGAAAGTGAAGACCATTGGATAAACATATTGTCGGTATATTACCAGATCGAACTGCAGAATGACATGTTTTGCAAAACTTATAACGGTCATCTTCGCATGGAAAAATATCAGTCAGGAAGAATACACAACTTAAGTGGACATGTTGGCTTGTAACTGTTTCTTTAGATAAAAACTTTACTTGTGACGTAAACCACAGTCCACCACAACAAACACAAACACAAGTCGGACCATTCTTTACACTATTGTCATATTCACTCAATAGTCGAGATTTGTGTCTTTGGGTTTCACTTAATAAATATTCAATTCTAGTGTCAGGTGTCATGGTCTGCATTCTTTGTCTATTCAACAAATTTTGTCGATTGTTAGTTCTGAGCCTATTTACCTCATTAGCACGGTGTGTTCTAGACCGAAGTGTTCTATTAGAACTATCCTCTCTAGCATGCATTCCACCATCTTCTCTTCTAATTCTTTGTGCTATGGCAAATCTCTGGCGTTCACTCCTTCTATATATTTCATTTCCTCGACGTTGTCTGTGCTGTTCAGTATTAATATGTTGCTCTAAAGCACGCCTTCTATCGTCATCTCTCCTAATCCTTTGTGTTAATACATTCCTCACCCTTTCACTTCTCCTATAAACTTCATTTTCGCGATGGAGCCTATGCTGTTCAGTATTAATTAGTTGTTCTCTAGCGCGTCTTCCCTCATCTTCTCTCCGTATTGTTTGTGTTAAGGCGTTTCTCAGTCTTTCACTTCTCCTATAAACTTGGTTTTCGCGATGGCGCCTATGCTGTTCAGTATTGACTTGTTGTTCTCTAGCGCGTCGACTCTCATCTTCTCTCCGTATCTTTTGTGTTAAGGCATTTCTCAGCCTTTCAATAGTCCTAAACACTTCATGTTCGCGATGGCGCCTATGCTGGGCAGTATTAATTTGTTGTTCTCTAGCGCGGGTTCCATCATCCTCCCTTCTATTTCTTTGTGTTAATGCATTTCTCAGCCTTTCACTCCTTCTAAAGACTTCGTTTTCGCGGTGGCGCCTATGCTGGGCAGTATTAATTTGTTGTTCTCTAGCGCGGGTTCCATCATCCTCCCTCCTATTTCTTTGTGTTAATGCATTTCTCAGCCTTTCACTCCTTCTAAAGACTTCGTTTTCTCGGTGGCGCCTATGCTGGGCAGTATTAACTTGTTGTTCTCTATTGCGTCTTCCATTATCTTCCCTTCTAATCCTTTGTGTTAAGGCATTTCTCCGACGTTCAAGCACTCGATATCTTTCATTGCCGCGACGGTTTATGTGTTGTACAGTATTCCTTTGTTGTTCCATAATGCGATACCTTGAACTTCTTCTTCTAACGATATGTGCGCTTTGGTCTCTTCGCCATTCCTCTTCGCGATATTCAGGATCACTTCTTCTTGCTAATATACGCTGAGAATTTTCAATTCTGTCTCTCTCCAAACTTTGCTCGCGAAACCTCCTCACAGATTGTATATTTCTCAGACGTCTTTGTCGAGATGATGTAATACGTAATAAGGGCATATTGAAATAATGTTTGTAAATATAATATTTTTTTGCACTTCAATGTGAACTCAACAGTTCAATTATTGTTGTACTTCTGAGGTCTATATTTCGTGTTGAAGACTTATATATTGTACTATTTTACCTGCTTTCGCATGGGCTACTTTACCTAATAGTCATTTATGTACCTGATTTCTAACAAGGCTGTAGCCTGTACTTGCAAACTATAAGTATATGTACCTGATCGTGCATCATGTTACTTTATTTTAAGTATTTTTCATTAAAAATTTTATTTGATATTCTAAATTTTAAAACTGAGATATATAAAGCGGTACACATGATGCCTTGTCTATAAAATATTTATTGTTTATACATATGTATGTATTTTTATTTGGTTATGCACAATTGCTCTTACATGTAACGCCTAAATATTTATGGATCTTTTTAAATTTTTTGAATTGATGATGATGAAATTGATGTTTTATAAATTTTAAAAATTATAACACGCTCATTTTTTCACATCTATAAAGCTAATATTTATAGATGTACTCGTACATACTAAATTTCAAGTTTATAGCTTAATTTTTGTGGCAGATAAATAGATTTTTGTTTATTCTGGGTGGACTTAGTAACCGACCACGCCCATTTTGAGCACATTGATGGATGGGATATCTATAAATACGTGTACCAAATTTCAGGGTCATAGGTTAATTTTTGTGGTAGATATAAAGGTTTATGTTTATTGTGGGCGCGTCTGTTAAACGACCACGCCAATTTTAGGCACATCAATGGATGGGATAACTATGTATTTGCATACCAAATTTCAACTTCGTAGATCAACTTTTGTGGCAAATATAAAGATTTATATTGATTGTGGGCGTGTATGTTATCGGACCACGCCCATTTTCGGCACATCGATGATAATATTTATAGATGTACATACTAAATTTCAAGTTTATAGCTTAATTTTTGTGGCAGATAGATAGATTTTTGTTCATTGTAGGCGTGGCTCTTTACCGAAGTTGCCCATTTTAAATAGCGATCTGAGTGCATAAACTAAAATTTCAGCTCAATATCTCAAAATTTACGCTCGTGAGAGTGCCAACAACAGACGGACACACGGACATACATGTCTAAATCGACTCAGTTTTTGACGCTGATCCTTCTCGGTGTTGCAAACGGAAGAACAAAATTAGTATACCCTCATCACTGAGGTGGAGGGTATAAAAATGATCCGATCCGGTCCATTTTCCAAAGTGTTTTCCCGTGGGCATTTGCCCAAATTTCATCGAAATATCTCAAAAAATAATAGGACCTCATATTCATCTATAATAATAAGTTTTACTTCAATCAGTTTAGCAATAAGTGAATTAACTGTATCGTTACTTAAGGGACGAATTTCTCCGGACGACTGATTTACAGGCAAAGAGAAAAGGGAGTGAAGAGTATATCCCCCAATTCCAAATGCTGCTTTACCCGTTGGTGCACTTAGCACTTAGCAAAACCTTCGGGAGATCTGGACTGGATCCAGGAAGAGAATTAAAGCGTTATGTTATTGCCTGATATATTGTTTGTATCAAGCGACTTTTACCTACACCCGCGCCACCTCCCACAAATTCATACAGCACTTCTTTTCTATTTATCTTGTACAGTACATGTTGGAAATATATCCGTTGCTTTTTATTCAGAGACCTTACGGATATTAACAAATCCTCTACATTTACTAATGGAGGGAGTTTTATTAAACGGACACCTTCACTCTGATCGTCATTTTCTTCTTCGTCTATATTAAGTATATTTATGTCTCTATTAATCTCTGGCATAGCCAGAGCTCTGAATTCTTCATCTAATAACTGCGATGCAGCAATGTTGTCTTGTCGGGTTGGTTCATTTTCAGAATTGCCATCGTTATCGTTCTGAATTTCCTCTAAAGCGTTTTCCAATTCGTTTAGTTGGAGACCAACTCCACTATACCCTGTTACGTCTTCGTTGTCACCTATATCTTCATCTTCTCGTCTTTGGCGTATCGAAGATCTGCGTGTTTTTGAAAACACATAATTGGCAGCAAAATTGGCTAGACAGATGTCTTCAAGATAGTCTAATAAATTACTTTTAAAAATATCAGTCGATTCTGTTGGTAGTCTTTCTAATTCTTGCCTAGATTTTCCCATTCGGACTCTCCTATCTGGATGGAATGTATTTATGAAAACATCTGTGTTACTACATTCGGACATATGCATACCTAAAATATTGTAGGATGCTTCTTGAGCGGACACTTCGGACGCGTTTATAAATTTATTGCTAATGTGCTGTAAACGTTGACGGACAGTATAATTCTCTGTACGAATTTCCCTCATTGTCTCCTGCAATAGTCGCGAAACTCCCCTATTTGACTTATTTATATAGTTCACTATTTATGATACACAACCGTAAGCGTCCAAAATGTGCTGTATGTCCATGTTAGCGCGATGTAACTTCAAAATAGTTGGATTGAAGGCGTTTATAAATATGTTCTTCGGTCGGCGTTTTAAAAATATCTGTGGTTTTTTAATAGAAAACCTTAGGGCAAAAATGTAGTCCTCGTAGCTCATATTAATGCGTTCGTCAGACAAAAATTGTTCAAATTGGTCAATACTATAAATATCTGACTCAGATTCCCTAGTATTGTAACGATAATTTCCAGTTGCAGGGGTGAAAGCCGTCGGTTTCCAAAGTATCGCCACATTAAATTTCTTTCAGTACGCTTATTTTCTTATTATTTTCACATTTATTTATTTTTGTTTTTATTTATACAAAGATCTTTATGGCCTGTTTGTCTTTTTCCTTTATCTCAACTCGACTAACTAACTTCTTGTATAAGCAATCCTTCCTTTATATAGAAAAAATATGCAAAACTACAAACTACATTACTACATAGTTCAGAGCCTACTCCTATTAAGAATAATTATTTTTATATATAACAAAAAAATATGAAACGCGACAAACTACATAACTACAGTATTCTTAGCCTACTCCTATTAAGAATAATTATTTTTATAAGTACAAAGTTAAAAATTATTATATGTGATAGGAAAAAGTTTTTCCTTCTCACATTACCCCTCCTCTTCGGGGTTACGAATAGAGATTGACACCCACCCACCCGACTTTCAGCTGGATTATACAGATTGTTATCTGGCAGAATGTCTTTGACGGGAGAAACTTCGGTGGTATACAACAAATTAGGTCGCACAGGTGCTATGTTGACGCAACCCTGCACTCGCCTAGAGGACGGTTGACCTATTCGAGTTGTAGATGGTTCGCCCCGCCGTCCACGAAAGTATCGGATGGATAGTGTGCTAGCCATACTATTAATAATCTATAAAGACAAGGAAGAGAAATAGATGGATAGTTAGCGCAAACTTACTCCTTCTCCGTGACATCCTTTTCATAATCCTCAGGTCCATTATATAATTTTAGGTCTCGAACGTGACATGTACGTTGTTGCCCGAGCCCTTGTATTTCGGCGATGACCTTAGATGGTAAATTAATTACTTTATACGGGCCTTCGAATTTAGGTGCAAGTTTAGCTGCATAGCTGTCTACAGCTTTAGATACTGGATGTTGTTTAACCAGCACTAGGTCACCTATATTTGGTTGCCATGAGCGTCTTCGTAAATTATAATAGTGTCTTTGATCCTGGGCGGCTTTTGTGAGGTTTCGTAGTACAATCTCCCAAGTGTCACGTAGATTTTGTATCCGCTGTGTTGTACTTAATTTACTAGATCCCGTGCCAGGTGTGACCTTGTCGAAATAGGCGTTGGGTAAACGTGGTTCCCGTCCTTGTGTTAAATATGCGGGTGTGAACTGTGTAGACTCTGATGTGCTAGTGTTAATAGCAAGCATGACTTCCGGAAGATATTCATCCCATTTCTTATGGTTGTTAGCTGCGAGCTGTGAGATGATGGTTTTAATGGTTCTATTGGCTCGTTCTGTGGGATTCTCTTGAGGGGTGTATGGAGCTGTTAGTTGTTGTCGTGTGCCGATAGATTCCAAGTACTTTTGGAAAATCTTACTGGTGAACTGCGTCCCGTTATCTGAAATGAGCATCTTCGGAACACCATATCTGCAGACTACCTTTTCTCGTAATGTTTTGACGAGACCCTCGGCGGAGGCTTTACGCAGCGGTGTCAATTCGACCCATTTCGAAAACTTATCAATTAGAACCAGGAGCATTGTATTCCCATGACTAGAGCGCGGTAGTGGACCTACAAAGTCTGCACAGATAGTTGACCAAGGTTCTTCCGGAATATGTGTAAACATTTTCCCGGCAGGTCGTTGTTGGCTGACTTTATAGCGCTGACAAGACTCGCAGCTGTGTACATATCGTTTAATATCTCGGTACATTCCAGGCCAGAAGTAGCGATTATATATTCGGGCAGCAGTTTTCCTAACTCCAAAGTGTCCGGCTGCGGGTTGGTCGTGGTTTTCTTGTAAGATTTGTTGTCGCATATTACTTGGTACACAAAGCTTCCAAGGAGCTTCGTTGGAGTCCGAAGCTCGTGAAGGAAGGTGGCGGTATAGCTGACCGTTCGTTCTAGTGTAGTCTGGGAATTTTTCTGGGTTTGTTTCAATTTCGTGTAACTTCTTTTTTAGCCATGGACATATTATATTTTCGTTTGCTGGATGCTCGGGTGTGATGGTGGGGACTATGGTCAGTCGACACTCTTCGACTGGCTGTCTCGACAATGCATCGGCTACAACATTTTCGGTTCCACGTCGGTACAAAATGTCAAAGTTGTATTGTTGCAATTCTAATGCCCATCTCGCGAGGCGACCTGATGGATTTTCAAGAGAGTTTAACCATTTTAGAGAGAGGTGATCCGTTAACACGGTGAACTTGTATCCCTCTAAGTAGGGTCTCATTTTCCGAACGGCCCACACTATGGCTAGGCATTCCTTTTCAGTTGCACTGTAGTTTTTTTCGGTTGAGTTTAGATGTCTACTTGCATACGCGATGACCCTTTCATGTCCATCTAAATCTTGCGTAAGTACAGCACCTAGACCGATTTGTAAAGTGAACGGCTTGGTAAAATCTGGGCATGATAGCACTGGAGCATTCGTGAGTTGAAGTTTGAGTTTATCAAAAGCTTGTTGTTGGTCATCGGTCCACTTGAAGTGTTTTCCCTTTTTCAATAATGACGTTAGCGGTTGAGATATATTAGAAAAGTCTGCTACAAAACGTCTATACCAGGATGTTGTTCCTAGAAAGCGACGTAGTTCGCGAATATTTTTAGGCGGTTGCATCTGGGTAATGGCTCTAATTTTATCTGGATCGGTTTTGATCCCCTCGTTGGTTACAATATGCCCTAGGTATCGAACCTCTTGGCGAAAGAATTCACATTTAGCCGAGTTTATTTTCAAGTTGGCCTCCCGTAGCCTACGGAAAACTTCCTTAAGATTGGCCATGTGATGTCGTAAAGTTTTACCAATCACGATTATATCGTCGAGATACGCGAATGCGTATGGCTCCAAATCGGGCCCAATGACTGTGTCCAAGACGCGTTGAAAGGTGGCAGGGGCAGAGTGAAGGCCAAAAGGCATCACCCTCCATTGATATAACCCTCTTCCCGGCACAGTAAACGCAGTATATCTTTTACTATTTTCCGCCATGGGTATTTGCCAGTAACCACTTTCAAGGTCTAAGCTGCTGATGTATTTCGCTTCGCGAAGTCGGTCCAATATGTAAGATATACGCGGTAACGGATAGGCGTCTTGTTCGGATCGTTTGTTTAATTGTCGGAAGTCCATACACAATCGCCAGGTACCATTTTTCTTTTTAACCAATGTGATTGGAAAACTATAAGGACTTCGAGATGGTTCAATACAGCCCTTTTCTATCAGTTTATCTATTTCCGAGTTGATGATTTCTTGCATGGCTGGGTTTCTCGATTGGTAGCGAATTTTTACTGGTCGCTCGTCTAGCATATGAATGTGATGCTCACCTAGGTGGGTTCGTCCGGTAACACTTTGAAACATGGATAACTCTGTATCAAGAAATTCAGCAATGTAATTTTTTTTCTCAGTGTTCTCTGTAGTTGCTTCTGTTCTTTGCACATTGTCACTGTAGGTAAATGTTGATACGGATGATAGCTGTGGTTTATTATTACTGGTGTCGTTCAGTACATTGCTTTCATGTGAAGGAAATTTTTGTAAAACTCGTTCTGGTGCTTCGGGTGATGTTGTTATGGCTTTATCATGTGGATTTTGTTTATTTGACTGCCTGCGTTGGGTGTACAGTATCGGCTTCGGTGTGATTATTTCACGACGGTAAGCAACAGTTGGTGTTGGTAAAATTGTATGATTGTGTGTCATAGTTGGTGTATTCTTTAGTGAGCTATTGGTGTTAATTTGACTGGGTTGAAGTTGTGCTGTTCCCATTGGTTGAGGAGTATCAAGGTTGTCATCCGCCGGTGCTGCTTTTCTACGTGGCCATTGTTCCTTGGGTGTAGTTTCAAACATGACCATACAGCGCGCTGGTGATGAGTTCTTTGTGTTGCAAGTAATTGAAATTCCTGCACAATTGATAATTGCATTAAAAGCTCTGAGAAATGTTAACCCTAATATAACGTCTACAGGCGTACCGGGCATTATCAGAAATTTTAAATTAGCCTTGATGGTTCCCATTTGTACACCACAATGGATAGCTTTGGTTACGCGACGTTGAGATCCATCGGCAAGGGCTATATTCACTTCAACTGACTCACGATAGGTATTAGAACTCAATGTTTGGGCGAACAATGGACTTACAAAACAACTGGTTGCGCCGGTGTCAATAATACCTGTGGTGAGGCGACCATCTATCCACAGTGTCGCGGTTAATTTATCACCTTCACAATTTAGTGTGGTATCGTGTTCGTGGGGTTGTACTGTTGGGACCTGGTTGTCCCACGTTAAACGCGGGTCCCATTGTGGTTTTCCGGCTGTGGTTGGCGGCAGCATTCAATTGTTCTTACGTCTGGACGGCCACAATCCCAACAGAATAATCTCCGAGGTTTGTGACATTGTTGAGCAAAATGTCCTTCTTCTCCACATCGTCGGCACATATTACGAGGGTTACTCATATGATTTACTAGCCGATGTGCTTCTCGTGTAGGTGCGGTACGTGTACTTGGTATACTCTCGAAATCGTCAGCAAGCTCTAATAGCTGAGGTAGAGTTGTAAAATCAGTGCGCTTGATATATAACAGATAGTCCGGTAATGCGTTCGAATAAATGCGGCGCAATTTGTCACCTTCACTCATAGTGGTATGACGCATTTTATTTTGTATATCCAAAACATACTCTTTGAATTTCTCACGGGGTCGTTGTTTACGTGCTCTTATTTCGTCTTCTAACTTCTCCAAATAACGTGGTGCCATAAATAATTTGAGCAAGTCTTGTTTAAATGACTTCCACGTTTTCCAATGTTGATTGTTGTTCCGGAACCATATTAACGCTTGATCACGCAAAAATTGAGGCATGGTACTAGGTAAACGATCCAAATCGATACCATAAGTGTCTGCTAATTCTTCCATTCGTTCTAAAAATGCAAACGGATCGGGTCCTCCGTTATAGGTAACTCCCCATTTTCGAATGATTTCCATCATTGCTAACTTGCTAAGATGGTCATCACAGTTTGCTCTCTTGTTGGCGTTCGTCTGATTTAATATAGGTGCAGTTAATATTGTTGTTGGTTCTTCATATAGAGGCGGCTCCGGTGTTAGTACCCTCAACGTGGTTGCACGATTGGTTTCGTGTAACGCTTGTATTTGTTTCAAACGTTTTATTTGTTCTTCACCATGCTCTCCGAGTAGAAACAATTTAAAACGTTGTCTTAATTCCTCGACGGTACCTTTGGAATCAAGCAAAAACTCATCCAAATAACTCCCAAGAACCTCTTTATTGAGTGAGTATATCCAGCTGGTACGAAAGTCGGCTGTGGCCATATTGGAGTTGTTTGAATATTCTTGAAAATTTTTGCACCGTTATTGCAATCAGTTTTTTTTTTTTCTATTGGTCTGTTTTATTGACAAAATTCTGGTTCCAGGTGGGTTTTTTTTTTCAAGGACTTTGTTGAATTTTTAAATAGTGACTTGGAGATTTTTTTTTTTAGTAACGTTTTATACGAGTATAGCTTTGCGTTTGGTATGTGTAAATTTTAAGCGTACTGCAGAGACTCAATGCAAGTGTCCCTGCTCGGGCGCCAAATGTAACGATAATTTCCAGTTGCAGGGGTGAAAGCCGTCGGTTTCCAAAGTATCGCCACATTAAATTTCTTTCAGTACGCTTATTTTCTTATTATTTTCACATTTATTTATTTTTGTTTTTATTTATACAAAGATCTTTATGGCCTGTTTGTCTTTTTCCTTTATCTCAACTCGACTAACTAACTTCTTGTATAAGCAATCCTTCCTTTATATAGAAAAAATATGCAAAACTACAAACTACATTACTACATAGTTCAGAGCCTACTCCTATTAAGAATAATTATTTTTATATATAACAAAAAAATATGAAACGCGACAAACTACATAACTACAGTATTCTTAGCCTACTCCTATTAAGAATAATTATTTTTATAAGTACAAAGTTAAAAATTATTATATGTGATAGGAAAAAGTTTTTCCTTCTCACAGTATTTAAAAAATTAAATACTTTTTCATAATTAACACGATGTCTTTGAATATTTTCGGATTCTTCGAACAGCGGAAATAGTATTTCTGTTCTTGGCATTGGCGGATGAGGCATTTTGAATCTACAAATCCTTTGTCCCGATATTTCTCTTTGGCATGTATTACTATGCCTATGCATTTGATAATTTATGAAATTTTCTATTCCGGACTCAGACGAGTTTGTACTGATATATTTTTGTCAATATATTCTGTTACCGCAGGGAATGTACGTTCATCTGTCAATGTTATATGTGGTGCGTCTTTTAACCAATATACTCCATGTACATGAGGAGAGCCTCTTTGCTGAAATTCTATTCTCCAATAATACCTTATAACTTTATGAGAGTCAAATACACCACCATCACACTTAAAAAGTTTGTATAAATGACGGACACGTTGATCGAAGTAGCGTGAACATGTAATCGGATCGGACCTTATTAAATTATATTTTTCTTGCGTTGTTAAATTATGAACATCGTTTTCTGATATATCCCATTTTTTAAAACTTTCACCAAAATAACAATTAATTCAGACCACTGTGATTCGGCTGCGGACAATGTGATAAAAAAAGTTGGAAATCCAAATTGCAGAATCATTGCCAGAACTTTCTTTTTTTCAGATTCCCAATGAGCGGGTGAAGACCTAAGCCTTTGAGAATATGATACCCGTCGTCATGCTGCACTAAGTTTTGAACAAAATGATCGTCTAACATATTTCGCGCAGTAACAGAATTTTGACGTATTCTTTTCCTTAAGCAGATCGATATACTATTCTTTATGCGCGATAGTTCTAGTTTTTTGTACGAATATAAAACTTTGTCGACTCTGGCGCATCGTCTGTCATATCTTCTAACTTCTGATCTTATAACTTTCCCTAAAGTTGTAACTGAACTTCGTTTAATTCCACAATAAATTGTGGGAAAGGACAAATCCTCGGCGTCTTCATCCATAAGTAAGTCTAATGATCTGTTGCCCTCTGCAGGCGCTATAGAAATCCTACCTAATTGTACATTTTCTATTTGTAAATTGTCTAAAAGGGTCTCCTGTGGATTTAATTCATCTACGTCATCATTGGTTGTGTTATTGTTTAAACAAGTTTGAACTATATTTCTGTCTTCTTCGTTGGCAATAAACGGCATTATCTCATTCGACTGTCTTCTGTTCAGCCATTCATTAGAAATAGAAATGTTGTGCGTCCTATATAAGTCTGTGTTAATTAAATACTCTGCGGCTCTAAATATCTTTGCCGGTCGTATAGTCTCTGTCATAAAACTGCGGTCATATTGCAACCTACGCTTCAAATAAACTTGTATTACTTCTGTCTGATCTTCAGATCTCGAAAGGACGGTTATTGTTCTATCAAGTGAAATCGGTACGTTCACGACTGCACCTCGTATCGCGCACTGTCTGTTATAACCTAAGGACACTATTCTCATAAACGGTATTCTGGGAGCAACGAATCTCTCTTCAAGAGTTGTCAAGTCCTTTAGTTCGTTTGGTATATTGGGAAAGTGAAGACCATTGGATAAACATAATGTCGGTATATTACCAGATCGAACTGCAGAATGACATGTTTTGCAAAACTTATAACGGTCATCTTCGGATGGAAAAATATCAGTCAGGAAGAATACACAACTTAAGTGGACATGTTGGCTTGTAACTGTTTCTTTAGATAAAAACTTTACTTGTGACGTAAACCACAGTCCACCACAACAAACACAAACACAAGTCGGACCATTCTTTACACTATTGTCATATTCACTCAATAGTCGAAATGTGTGTCTTTGGGTTTCACTTAATAAATATTCAATTCTAGTGTCAGGTGTCATGGTCTGCATTCTTTGTCTATTCAACAAATTTTGTCGATTGTTAGTTCTGAGCCTATTTACCTCATTAGCACGGTGTGTTCTAGACCGAAGTGTTCTATTAGAACTATCCTCTCTAGCATGCATTCCACCATCTTCTCTTCTAATTCTTTGTGCTATGGCAAATCTCTGGCGTTCACTCCTTCTATATATTTCATTTCCTCGACGTTGTCTGTGCTGTTCAGTATTAATATGTTGCTCTAAAGCACGCCTTCTATCGTCATCTCTCCTAATCCTTTGTGTTAATACATTCCTCACCCTTTCACTTCTCCTATAAACTTCATTTTCGCGATGGAGCCTATGCTGTTCAGTATTAACTAGTTGTTCTCTAGCGCGTCTTCCCTCATCTTGTCTCCGTATCGTTTGTGTTAAGGCGTTTCTCAGTCTTTCACTTCTCCTATAAACTTCGTTTTCGCGATGGCGCCTATGCTGTTCAGTATTGACTTGTTGTTCTCTAGCGCGTCGACTCTCATCTTCTCTCCGTATCCTTTGTGTTAAGGCATTTCTCAGCCTTTCAATTGTCCTAAACACTTCATGTTCGTGATGGCGCCTATGCTGGGCAGTATTAATTTGTTGCTCTCTAGCGCGGGTTCCATCATCCTCCCTCCTATTTCTTTGTGTTAATGCATTTCTCAGCCTTTCACTCCTTCTAAAGACTTCGTTTTCTCGGTGGCGCCTATGCTGGGCATTATTAACTTGTTGTTCTCTATTGCGTCTTCCATTATCTTCCCTCCTAATCCTTTGTGTTAAAGCATTTCTCCGACGTTCAAGCACTCGATAACTTTCATTGCCGCGACGGTTTATGCGTTGTACAGTATTCCTTTGTTGTTCCATAATGCGATACCTTGAACTTCTTCTTCTAACAATATGTGCGCTTTGGTCTCTTCGCCTTTCCTCTTCGCGATATTCAGGATCACTTCTTCTTGCTAATATACGCTGAGAATTTTCAATTCTCTCTCTCTCCAAACTTTGCTCGCGAAACCTCCTCACAGATTGTATATTTCTCAGACGTCTTTGTCGAGATGATGTAATACGTAATAAGGGCATATTGAAATAATGTTTGTAAATATAATATTTTTTTGCACTTCAATGTGAACTCAACAGTTCAATTATTGTTGTACTTCTGAGGTCTACATTTCGTGTTGAAGACTTATATATAGTACTATTTTACCTAATAGCCATTTATGTACCTGCTTTCTAACAAGGCTGTAGCCTATACTTGTAAACTATAAGTATATGTACCTGATCGTGCATCATGTTACTTTATTTTAAGTATTTGTCATTAAAAATTTTATTTGATATTCTAAATTTTAAAACTGAGATATATAAAGCGGTAAACACGATGCCTTGTCTATAAAATTTTTATTGTTTATGCATATGTATGTATTTTTATTTGGTTATGTACAATTGCTCTAACATGTAACGCCTAAATATTTATGGATCTTTTTAAATTTTTTGAATTGATGATGATGAAATTGATGTTTTATAAATTTTAAAAATTATAACACGCTAATTTTTTCACATCTATGAAGCTAATATTTATAGATGTACATACTAAATTTCAAGTTCATAGCTTAATTTTTGTGGCAGATAAATAGATTTTTGTTTATTGTGGGTGGACTTACCACGCCCACGACCGACCACGCCCATTTTAAGCAAATTGATGGATGGGATATCTATAAATAAGTGTACCAAATTTCAGGGTCATAGATTAATTTTTGTGGTAGATATAAAGGTTTATGTTTATTGTGGGCGCGTCTGTTGACCGACCACGCCCATTTTAGACACATCAATGGATGGGATAACTGTGTATTTGCATACCAAATTTCAAATTCGTAGATAAACTTTTGTGGCAAATATAAAGATTTATATTGATTGTGGGCGTGTATATTATCGGGCTACGCCCATTTTCGGCACATTGATGGATGGGATTTCTATAAATAGGTGTACCAAATTTCAGGGTCATAGGTTAATTTTTGTGGTAGATATAAAGGTTTATGTTTATTGTGGGCGCGTATGTTAACCGACCACGCCCATTTTAGGCACATCAATGGATGGCATAAGTATGTATTTGCACACCAAATTTCAACTTTGTAGATCAACTTTTGTGGTAAATATAAAGATTTATATTGATTGTGGGCGTGTATGTTATCGGACCACGCCCATTTTCGGCACATCGATGATAATATTTATAGATGTACATACTAAATTTCAAGTTTATAGCTTAATTTTTGTGGCAGATAGATAGATTTTTGTTCATTGTAGGCGTGGCTCTTTACCGAAGTTGCCCATTTTAAATAGCGATCTGAGTGCATAAACTAAAATTTCAGCTCAATATCTCAAAATTTACGCTCGTGAGAGTGCCAACAACAGACGGACACACGGACATACATGTCTAAATCGACTCAGTTTTTGACGCTGATCCTTCTGGGTGTTGCAAACGGAAGAACAAAATTAGTATACCCTCATCACTGAGGTGGAGGGTATAAAAATGATCCGATCCGGTCCATTTTCAAAAGTGTTTTCCCGTGGGCATTTGCCCAAATTTCATCGAAATATCTCAAAAAATAATAGGACCTCATATGGGGTGGAGTTCTAAAAATGGTCCAATTTTCAATTCCTTTTCAATTTTCGGTCCATTTTCAATAGGGTTCCCCTTTTGAGCCAATACATGTCGTTGTACCAAATTTCATTAAAATATCTCAAACAAGTAGAAAAACTAAATTCGGCTTTGGCCGAATTTTAAATACCCTCCACCTTATTATAAGCACCGAAGAAATCAAGAACTAATAAGGCTTTCTATTAATTTCACAAATGAAATTTCATATTTTCCATATTCATCTATTTCAGTTTTAAAAGATACGCACAAATATAATTATTATGTTTAGAAAAAAATTATATATGCACTTTATATAAAATTTTGATTAGTTAATTTTTTATGAATCCTTTTTTACTAAACTAAAAAATATACAATACAACATATGAACAATAATGGGTAAATCTATAAAATTGTTATCCTAATATAAATTAACTTATTCCTAAAATAATGCCGTCGTGGTAACTGTGCACCGTATTGTACGTTTTTGCTTCCACCGCCCCACTTAAAACTTTGCCAAATGCCCAGTCTATTTGCGTACATCCAACTGTAGTCGTTTCCGTCTTTTCTAACATAGAGAAAAAGCCCTCATTAATTAAGTTCCTTTCCATTAAACTGCTATTTGTCGCCCTACATATATTAAAATCACCAATAACAAGAAGTTTTTCGAATGTTTCACCCATAGTATATACAGTACCTACTGCCTCCATGAGTAAATTACTAAATGTTGTTTCGGAAAATGTGGAATTTCTATATAAAGTGATAACGCACATTGTTTTAAAACGGAAAGCTATTATTTGTAAAGTAGGGGACCCAGAACTATAATCTCGCTTGAACAAAACTTTCGCTTGACTACTCAGGTCGGACTTTATGTAAACTATTATTCCACGCTTTTGTCGAGGAAGGCTATCGGATCCATTAATTCTTGCTAAAGTACAAAATCCTTCAACAGAGCAGTCGTCCAACAGAAAAGTCCATGTCTCTACAAGACATAAAACGTCTATATCTCTTATATATCTATCACTGAATAAGTCTTGGTGGTGAGCGTTAAGGCTTTGTATATTTTGGTAATATATTTTTGTGTTTGCGCATACATTAGGTGACGGACATAAAAATATTTCTGTTCGGAGCCGGTCAAGTTCGACTTTGACAACGTCAGTGTCAGAAAATTGTTTTGGAGGGGTGAAACGTCCAATTATGAACAATCCTGATGCACTAGTAGCTCGACTGCAAGTTACATACATTGCAGCTCTATTTATTCTATCTGCAAGATGGACTACAACTTTGTTGTAAGTAGCTCCCTGACTCTTATGAATCGTAATACCCTCTGCTGGAACTACCGGAAATTGTCTCCTCTCAATATTAATTTGTACGTTACGTCTGTATTGAAATAATCTGTTATGTTTTTCAATAGGAGTCCATAGAGGTTCAGAGGCTTTTTTCTTCTTGCCTGAGAGCCAACGTCCCTATTAGAAAATAGAATCCAAAGTGTCGATACGGCTTCCTGACTTATGTCTACTGCCATTAAAAGTCCTGTTGCACCGTTAACGAGTCCATCGACAGTGTCAATATTTACTGTCAGCATATATTTAGCCGATATCTTTAACGTAAGTTCTGTGGGAAGTCCTTGAGTCTCCGACGTTTTAAAATTCTTAATTGTATTTAAAATTGTCTGTTTTTGTTGTTCACTTAGAGAGTCAGCCTTAATAATGTCATAACTTCTAGAAATATGCGCTTCCGTCGATATCTGTGCTAAACGCTGTATATTATATGTGTCAGCTTCCTTATTAGACCAAAATAAATGAATAGCATCCAAAGGGACTTCTGTATGTAAATTCACTGTCCTTGATATAATTAAATCTATGCTTCAGAATTCATTTGTCCAACTGCCATGTTATTTAATGCAATTGCAAAAGTCCTGTCGTCTCTTTGCCGCATTATTTCGTCTAATTCATAAAAGTCGAACATATCCCAAAGCCCACGTCCTATTATATCTATCCGTTGCTTTTTATTCAGAGACCTTACGGATATTAACAAGTCCTCTACATTTACTAATGGAGGAAGTTTTATTAAACGGACACCTCCACTCTGATCGTCATTTTCTTCTTCGTCTATATTAAGTATATTTATGTCTCCATTAATATCTGGCATAGCCAGAGCTCTGCATTCTTCATCTAATAACTGCGATGCAGCAATGTTGTCTTGTCGGGTTGGTTCATTTTCAGAATTGCCATCGTTATTGTTCTGAATTTCCTCTAAAGCGTTTTCCAATTCGTTTACCGAAAATTTTTCGAATGGTTGTTGGTTTGTCATTATCAAGTCTCTATGTGAAGAACATGTTTGTTCGTTGTCGTTTTCTAAAATGTCTGTTAATTCTTTACGCCACGGAAAATATAACATAACCTGAAATAGTCTGAAATAGTCTGCTCGGGATGTATCCATATTTGATTTTGCAAATCGAAGAATAGCTGAATTCCTTCGTTTATAAATATATCCAAAGTTATTTAAAAGTTGGAGACCAACTCCACTATACCCTGTTACGTCTTCGTTGTCACCTATATCTTCATCTTCTCGTCTTTGGCGTATCGAAGATCTGCGTGTTTTTGAAAACACATAATTGGCAGCAAAATTGGCTAGACAGATGTCTTCAAGACTGTGAGGACGATGTTGGTAATAGTCTAATAAATTACTTTTAAAAATATCAGTCGATTCTGTTGGTAGTCTTTCTAATTCTTGCCTAGATTTTACCATTCGGACTCTCCTATCTGGATGGAATGTATTTATGAAAACATCTGTGTTACTACATTCGGACATATGCATACCTAAAATATTGTAGGATGCTTCTTGAGCGGACACTTCGGACGCGTTTATAAATTTATTGCCAATGTGCTGTAAACGTTGACGGACAGTATAATTCTCTGTACGAATTTCCCTCATTGTCTCCTGCAATAGTCGCGAAACTCCCCTATTTGACTTATTTATATAGTTCACTATATATGATGCACAACCGTAAGCGTCCAAAATGTACTGTGTGTCCATGTTAGCGCGATGTAACTTCAAAATAGTTGGATTGAAAGCGTTTATAAATATGTCCTTCAGTCGGCGTTTTAAAAATATCCGTGGTTTTTTAATAGAAAACCTTAGGGCAAAAATGTAGTCCTCGTAGCTCATATTAATGCGTTCGTCAGACAAAAATTGTTCAAATTGGTCAATACTATAAATATCTGACTCAGATTCCCTAGTATTTAAAAAATTAAATACTTTTTCATAATTAACGCGATGTCTTTGAATATTTTCGGATTCTTCGGACAGCGGAAATAGTATTTCTGTTCTTGGCATTGGCGGATGAGGCATTTTGAATCTACAAATCCTTTGTCCCGATATTTCTCTTTGGCATGTATTACTATGCCTATGCATTTGATAATTTATGAAATTTTCTATTCCGGACTCAGACGAGTTTGTACTGATATATTTGTCAATAAATTATGTTACCGCAGGGAATGTACGTTCATCTGTCAATGTTATATGTGGTGCGTCTTTTAACCAATATACTCCATGTACATGAGGAGAGCCTCGTTGCTGAAATTCTATTCTCCAATAATACTTTATAACTTTATGAGAGTCAAATAAACCACCATCACACTTAAAAAGTTTGTATAAATGAGGGACACGTTGATCGAAGTAGCGTGAACATGTAATCGGATCGGACCTTATTAAATTATATTTTTCTTGCGTTGTTAAATTATGAAAATCGTTTTCTGATATATCCCGTTTTTCTAAAACTTTCACCAAAATAACAATTAATTCAGACCACTGTGATTCGGCTGCGGACAATGTGATAAAAAAAGTTGGCAATCCAAATTGCCGAATCATTGCCAGAACTTTCTTTTTTTCAGATTCCCAATGAGCGGATGAAGACCTAAGTCCTTTGAGAATATGATACCCGTCGTCATGCTACACTAAGTTTTGAACAAAATGATCGTCTAACATATTTCGCGCAGTAACAGAATTTTGACGTATTCTTTTCCTTAAGCAGATCGATATACTATCCTTTATGCGCGATAGTTCTAATTTTTTGTACGAATATAAAACTTTGTCTACTCTGGCGCATCGTCTGTCATATCTTCTAACTTCTGATCTTATAACTTTCCCTAAAGTTGTAACTGAACTTCGTTTAATTCCACAATAAATTGTGGGAAAGGACAAATCCTCGGCGTCTTCATCCATAAGTAAGTCTAATGGTCTGTTGCCCTCTGCAGGCGCTATAGAAATCCTACCTAATTGTACATTTTCTATTTGTAAATTGTCTAAAAGGGTCTCCTGTGGATTTAATTCATCTACGTCATCATTGGTTGTGTTATTGTTTAAACAAGTTTGAACTATATTTCTGTCTTCTTCGTTGGCAATAAACGGCATTATCTCATTCGACTGTCTTCTGTTCAGCCATTCATTAGAAATAGAAATGTTGTGCGTCCTATATAAGTCTGTGTTAATTAAATACTCTGCGGCTCTAAATATCTTTGCCGGTCGTATAGTCTCTGTCATAAAACTGCGGTCATATTGAAAGCTACGCTTCAAATAAATTTGTATTACTTCTGTCTGATCTTCAGATCTCGGAAGGACGGTTATTGTTCTATCAAGTGAAATCGGTACGTTCACGACTGCACCTCGTATCGCGCACTGTCTGTTATAACCTAAGGACACTATTCTCATAAACGGTATTCTGGGAGCAACGAATCTCTCTTCAAGAGTTGTCAAGTCCTTTAGTTAGGATAAACATAATGTCGGTATATTACCAGATCGAACTGCAGAATAACATGTTTTGCAAAACGTATAACGGTCATCTTCGGATGGAAAAATATCAGTCAGGAAGAATACACAACTTAAGTGGACATGTTGGCTTGTAACTGTTTCTTTAGATAAAAACTTTACTTGTGACGTAAACCACAGTCCACCACAAGAAACACAAACACAAGTCGGACCATTCTTTACACTATTGTCATATCCACTCAATAGTCGAGATGTGTGTCTTTGGGTTTCACTTAATAAATATTCAATTCTAGTGTCAGGTGTCATGGTCTGCATTCTTTGTCTATTCAACAAATTTTGTCGATTGTTAGTTCTGAGCCTATTTACCTCATTAGCACGGTGTGTTCTAGAAGAACTATCCTCTCTAGCATGCATTCCACCATCTTCTCTTCTAATTCTTTGTGCTATGGCAAATCTCTGGCGTTCACTCCTTCTATATATTTCATTTCCTCGACGTTGTCTGTGCTGTTCAGTATTAATATGTTGCTCTAAAGCACGCCTTCTATCGTCATCTCTCCTAATCCTTTGTGTTAATACATTCCTCACCCTTTCACTTCTCCTATAAACTTCATTTTCGCGATGGAGCCTATGCTGTTCAGTATTGACTTGTTGTTCTCTAGCGCGTCGACTCTCATCTTCTCTCCGTATCTTTTGTGTTAAGGCATTTCTCAGCCTTTCAATTGTCCTAAATACTTCATGTTCGCGATGGCGCCTATGCTGGGCAGTATTAATTTGTTGTTCTCTAGCGCGGGTTCCATCATCCTCCCTTCTATTTCTTTGTGTTAATGCATTTCTCAGCCTTTCACTCCTTCTAAAGACTTCGTTTTCGCGGTGGCGCCTATGCTGGGCAGTATTAATTTGTTGTTCTCTAGCGCGGGTTCCATCATCCTCCCTCCTATTTCTTTGTGTTAATGCATTTCTCAGCCTTTCACTCCTTCTAAAGACTTCGTTTTCTCGGTGGCGCCTATGCTGGGCAGTATTAACTTGTTGTTCTCTATTGCGTCTTCCATTATCCTCCCTTCTAATCCTTTGTGTTAAGGCATTTCTCCGACGTTCAAGCACTCGATATCTTTCATTGCCGCGACGGTTTATGTGTTGTACAGTATTCCTTTGTTGTTCCATAATGCGATACCTTGAACTTCTTCTTCTAACGATATGTGCGCTTTGGTCTCTTCGCCATTCCTCTTCGCGATATTCAGGATCACTTCTTCTTGCTAATATACGCTGAGAATTTTCAATTCTGTCTCTCTCCAAACTTTGCTCGCGAAACCTCCTCACAGATTGTATATTTCTCAGACGTCTTTGTCGAGATGATGTAATACGTAATAAGGGCATATTGAAATAATGTTTGTAAATATAATATTTTTTTGCACTTCAATGTGAACTCAACAGTTCAATTATTGTTGTACTTCTGAGGTCTATATTTCGTGTTGAAGACTTATATATTGTACTATTTTACCTGCTTTCGCATGGGCTACTTTACCTAATAAATTTTAAATACCCTCCACCTTATTATAAGCACCGAAGAAATCAAGAACTAATAAGGCTTTCTATTAATTTCACAAATGAAATTTCATATTTTCCATATTCATCTATTTCAGTTTTAAAAGATACGCACAAATATAATTATTATGTTTAGAAAAAAATTATATATGCACTTTATTTAAAATTTTGATTAGTTAATTTTTTATGAATCCTTTTTTACTAAACTAAAAAATATACAATACAACATATGGGTAAATCTATAAAATTGTTATCCTAATATAAATTAACTTATTCCTAAAATAATGCCGTCGTGGTAACTGTGCACCGTATTGTACGTTTTTGCTTCCACCGCCCCACTTAAAACTTTGCCAAATGCCCAGTCTATTTGCGTACATCCAACTGTAGTCGTTTCCGTCTTTTCTAACATAGAGAAAAAGCCCTCATTAATTAAGTTCCTTTCCATTAAACTGCTATTTGTCGCCCTACATATATTAAAATCACCAATAACAAGAAGTTTTTCGAATGTTTCACCCATAGTATATACAGTACCTACTGCCTCCATGAGTAAATTACTAAATGTTGTTTCGGAAAATGTGGAATTTCTATATAAAGTGATAACGCACATTGTTTTAAAACGGAAAGCTATTATTTGTAAAGTAGGGGACCCAGAACTATAATCTCGCTTGAACAAAACTTTCGCTTGACTACTCAGGTCGGACTTTATGTAAACTATTATTCCATGCTTTTGTCGAGGAAGGCTATCGGATCCATTAATTCTTGCTAAAGTACAAAATCCTTCAACAGAGCAGTCGTCCAACAGAAAAGTCCATGTCTCTACAAGACATAAAACGTCTATATCTCTTATATATCTATCACTGAATAAGTCTTGGTGGTGAGCGTTAAGGCTTTGTATATTTTGGTAATATATTTTTGTGTTTGCGCATACATTAGGTGACGGACATAAAAATATTTCTGTTCGGAGCCGGTCAAGTTCGACTTTGACAACGTCAGTGTCAGAAAATTGTTTTGGAGGGGTGAAACGTCCAATTATGAACAATCCTGATGCACTAGTAGCTCGACTGCAAGTTACATACATTGCAGCTCTATTTATTCTATCTGCAAGATGGACTACAACTTTGTTGTAAGTAGCTCCCTGACTCTTATGAATCGTAATACCCTCTGCTGGAACTACCGGAAATTGTCTCCTCTCAATATTAATTTGTACGTTACGTCTGTATTGAAATAATCTGTTATGTTTTTCAATAGGAGTCCATAGAGGTTCAGAATTATGAAGCTTTTTTCTTCTTGCCTGAGAGCCAACGTCCTTATTAGAAAATAGAATCCAAAGTGTCGATACGGCTTCCTGACTTATGTCTACTGCAATTAAAAGTCCTGTTGCACCGTTAACGAGTCCATCGGCAGTGTCAATATTTACTGTCAGCATATATTTAGCCGATGTCTTTAACGTAAGTTCTGTGGGAAGTCCTTGAGTCTCCGACGTTTTAAAATTCTTAATTGTATTTAAAATTGTCTGTTTTTGTTGTTCACTTAGAGAGTCAGCCTTAATAATGTCATAACTTCTAGAAATATGCGCTTCCGTCGATATCTGTGCTAAACGCTGTATATTATATGTGTCAGCTTCCTTATTAGACCAAAATAAATGAATAGCATCCAAAGGGACTTCTGTATGTAAATTCACTGTCCTTGATATAATTAAATCTATGTCTTCAGGATTCATTTGTCATTTGCCAACTGTTATTTAATGCAATTGCAAAAGTCCTGTCGTCTCTTTGCCGCATTATTTCGTCTAATTCATAAAAGTCGAACATATCCCAAAGCCCACGTCCTATTATATCTATCCGTTGCTTTTTATTCAGAGACCTTACGGATATTAACAAGTCCTCTACATTTACTAATGGAGGAAGTTTTATTAAACGGACACCTCCACTCTGATCGTCATTTTCTTCTTCGTCTATATTAAGTATATTTATGTCTCTATTAATATCTGGCATAGCCAGAGCTCTGCATTCTTCATCTAATAACTGCGATGCAGCAATGTTGTCTTGTCGGGTTGGTTCATTTTCAGAATTGCCATCGTTATCGTTCTGAATTTCCTCTAAAGCGTTTTCCAATTCGTTTACCGAAAATTTTTCGAATGGTTGTTGGTTTGTCATTATCAAGTCTCTATGTGAAGAACATGTTTGTTCGTTGTCGTTTTCTAAAATGTCTGTTAATTCTTTACGCCACGGAAAATATAACATAACCTGAAATAGTCTGAAATAGTCTGCTCGGGATGTATCCATATTTGATTTTGCAAATCGAAGAATAGCTGAATTCCTTCGTTTATAAATATATCCAAAGTTATTTAAAAGTTGGAGACCAACTCCACTATACCCTGTTACGTCTTCGTTGTCACCTATATCTTCATCTTCTCGTCTTTGGCGTATCGAAGATCTGCGTGTTTTTGAAAACACATAATTGGCAGCAAAATTGGCTAGATGTCTTCAAGACTGTGAGGACGATGTTAGTAATACTCTAATAAATTACTTTTAAAAATATCAGTCGATTCTGTTGGTAGTCTTTCTAATTCTTGCCTAGATTTTACCATTCGGACTCTCCTATCTGGATGGAATGTATTTATGAAAACATCTGTGTTACTACATTCGGACATATGCATACCTAAAATATTGTAGGATGCTTCTTGAGCGGACACTTCGGACGCGTTTATAAATTTATTGCCAATGTGCTGTAAACGTTGACGGACAGTATAATTCTCTGTACGAATTTCCCTCATTGTCTCCTGCAATAGTCGCGAAACTCCCCTATTTGACTTATTTATATAGTTCACTATATATGATGCACAACCGTAAGCGTCCAAAATGTACTGTGTGTCCATGTGGTTTTTTAATAGAAAACCTTAGGGCAAAAATGTAGTCCTCATAGCTCATATTAATGCGTTCGTCAGACAAAAATTGTTCAAATTGGTCAATACTATAAATATCTGACTCAGATTCCCTAGTATTTAAAAAATTAAATACTTTTTCATAATTAACGCGATGTCTTTGAATATTTTCGGATTCTTCGGACAGCGGAAATAGTATTTCTGTTCTTGGCATTGGCGGATGAGGCATTTTGAATCTACAAATCCTTTGTCCCGATATTTCTCTTTGGCATGTATTACTATGCCTATGCATTTGATAATTTATGAAATTTTCTATTCCGGACTCAGACGAGTTTGTACTGATATATTTTTGTCAATAAATTCTGTTACCGCAGGGAATATACGTTCATCTGTCAATGTTATATGTGGTGCGTCTTTTAACCAATATACTCCATGTACATGAGGAGAGCCTCGTTGCTGAAATTCTATTCTCCAATAATACTTTATAACTTTATGAGAGTCAAATAAACCACCATCACACTTAAAAAGTTTGTATAAATGAGGGACACGTTGATCGAAGTAGCGTGAACATGTAATCGGATCGGACCTTATTAAATTATATTTTTCTTGCGTTGTTAAATTATGAAAATCGTTTTCTGATATATCCCGTTTTTCTAAAACTTTCACCAAAATAACAATTAATTCAGACCACTGTGATTCGGCTGCGGACAATGTGATAAAAAAAGTTGGCAATCCAAATTGCCGAATCATTGCCAGAACTTTCTTTTTTTCAGATTCCCAATGAGCGGATGAAGACCTAAGTCCTTTGAGAATATGATACCCGTCGTCATGCTACACTAAGTTTTGAACAAAATGATCGTCTAACATATTTCGCGCAGTAACAGAATTTTGACGTATTCTTTTCCTTAAGCAGATCGATATACTATCCTTTATGCGCGATAGTTCTAATTTTTTGTACGAATATAAAACTTTGTCTACTCTGGCGCATCGTCTGTCATATCTTCTAACTTCTGATCTTATAACTTTCCCTAAAGTTGTAACTGAACTTCGTTTAATTCCACAATAAATTGTGGGAAAGGACAACTCCTCGGCGTCTTCATCCATAAGTAAGTCTAATGGTCTGTTGCCCTCTGCAGGCACTATAGAAATCCTACCTAATGGTACATTTTCTATTTGTAAATTGTCTAAAAGGGTCTCCTGTGGATTTAATTCATCTACGTCATCATTGGTTGTGTTATTGTTTAAACAAGTTTGAACTATATTTCTGTCTTCTTCGTTGGCAATAAACGGCATTATCTCATTCGACTGTCTTCTGTTCAGCCATTCATTAGAAATAGAAATGTTGTGCGTCCTATATAAGTCTGTGTTAATTAAATACTCTGCGGCTCTAAATATCTTTGCCGGTCGTATAGTCTCTGTCATAAAACTGCGGTCATATTGAAAGCTACGCTTCAAATAAATTTGTATTACTTCTGTCTGATCTTCAGATCTCGGAAGGACGGTTATTGTTCTATCAAGTGAAATCGGTACGTTCACGACTGCACCTCGTATCGCGCACTGTCTGTTATAACCTAAGGACACTATTCTCATAAACGGTATTCTGGGAGCAACGAATCTCTCTTCAAGAGTTGTCAAGTCCTTTAGTTAGGATAAACATAATGTCGGTATATTACCAGATCGAACTGCAGAATAACATGTTTTGCAAAACGTATAACGGTCATCTTCGGATGGAAAAATATCAGTCAGGAAGAATACACAACTTAAGTGGACATGTTGGCTTGTAACTGTTTCTTTAGATAAAAACTTTACTTGTGACGTAAACCACAGTCCACCACAACAAACACAAACACAAGTCGGACCATTCTTTACACTATTGTCATATTCACTCAATAGTCTAGATGTGTGTCTTTGGGTTTCACTTAATAAATATTCAATTCTAGTGTCAGGTGTCATGGTCTGCATTCTTTGTCTATTCAACAAATTTTGTCGATTGTTAGTTCTGAGCCTATTTACCTCATTAGCACGGTGTGTTCTAGAAGAACTATCCTCTCTAGCATGCATTCCACCATCTTCTCTTCTAATTCTTTGTGCTATGGCAAATCTCTGGCGTTCACTCCTTCTATATATTTCATTTCCTCGACGTTGTCTGTGCTGTTCAGTATTAATATGTTGCTCTAAAGCACGCCTTCTATCGTCATCTCTCCTAATCCTTTGTGTTAATACATTCCTCACCCTTTCACTTCTCCTATAAACTTCATTTTCGCGATGGAGCCTATGCTGTTCAGTATTAACTAGTTGTTCTCTAGCGCGTCTTCCCTCATCTTGTCTCCGTATCGTTTGTGTTAAGGCGTTTCTCAGTCTTTCACTTCTCCTATAAACTTCGTTTTCGCGATGGCGCCTATGCTGTTCAGTATTAACTAGTTGTTCTCTAGCGCGTCTTCCCTCATCTTCTCTCCGTATTTTTTGTGTTAAGGCGTTTCTCAGTCTTTCACTTCTCCTATAAACTTGGTTTTCGCGATGGCGCCTATGCTGTTCAGTATTGACTTGTTGTTCTCTAGCGCGTCGACTCTCATCTTCTCTCCGTATCCTTTGTGTTAAGGCATTACTCAGCCTTTCAATTGTCCTAAACACTTCATGTTCGCGATGGCGCCTATGCTGGGCAGTATTAATTTGTTGTTCTCTAGCGCGGGTTCCATCATCCTCCCTCCTATTTCTTTGTGTTAATGCATTTCTCAGCCTTTCACTCCTTCTAAAGACTTCGTTTTCTCGGTGGCGCCTATGCTGGGCATTATTAACTTGTTGTTCTCTATTGCGTCTTCCATTATCTTCCCTCCTAATCCTTTGTGTTAAAGCATTTCTCCGACGTTCAAGCACTCGATAACTTTCATTGCCGCGACGGTTTATGCGTTGTACAGTATTCCTTTGTTGTTCCATAATGCGATACCTTGAACTTCTTCTTCTAACAATATGTGCGCTTTGGTCTCTTCGCCTTTCCTCTTCGCGATATTCAGGATCACTTCTTCTTGCTAATATACGCTGAGAATTTTCAATTCTCTCTCTCTCCAAACTTTGCTCGCGAAACCTCCTCACAGATTGTATATTTCTCAGACGTCTTTGTCGAGATGATGTAATACGTAATAAGGGCATATTGAAATAATGTTTGTAAATATAATATTTTTTTGCACTTCAATGTGAACTCAACAGTTCAATTATTGTTGTACTTCTGAGGTCTACATTTCGTGTTGAAGACTTATATATAGTACTATTTTACCTAATAGCCATTTATGTACCTGCTTTCTAACAAGGCTGTAGCCTATACTTGTAAACTATAAGTATATGTACCTGATCGTGCATCATGTTACTTTATTTTAAGTATTTGTCATTAAAAATTTTATTTGATATTCTAAATTTTAAAACTGAGATATATAAAGCGGTAAACACGATGCCTTGTCTATAAAATTTTTATTGTTTATGCATATGTATGTATTTTTATTTGGTTATGTACAATTGCTCTAACATGTAACGCCTAAATATTTATGGATCTTTTTAAATTTTTTGAATTGATGATGATGAAATTGATGTTTTATAAATTTTAAAAATTATAACACGCTAATTTTTTCACATCTATGAAGCTAATATTTATAGATGTACATACTAAATTTCAAGTTCATAGCTTAATTTTTGTGGCAGATAAATAGATTTTTGTTTATTGTGGGTGGACTTACCACGCCCACGACCGACCACGCCCATTTTAAGCAAATTGATGGATGGGATATCTATAAATAAGTGTACCAAATTTCAGGGTCATAGATTAATTTTTGTGGTAGATATAAAGGTTTATGTTTATTGTGGGCGCGTCTGTTGACCGACCACGCCCATTTTAGACACATCAATGGATGGGATAACTGTGTATTTGCATACCAAATTTCAAATTCGTAGATAAACTTTTGTGGCAAATATAAAGATTTATATTGATTGTGGGCGTGTATATTATCGGGCTACGCCCATTTTCGGCACATTGATGGATGGAATTTCTATAAATAGGTGTACCAAATTTCAGGGTCATAGGTTAATTTTTGTGGTAGATATAAAGGTTTATGTTTATTGTGGGCGCGTATGTTAACCGACCACGCCCATTTTAGGCACATCAATGGATGGCATAAGTATGTATTTGCACACCAAATTTCAACTTTGTAGATCAACTTTTGTGGTAAATATAAAGATTTATATTGATTGTGGGCGTGTATATTATCGGACTACGCCAATTTTCGGCACATTGATGGACGGGATTTCTATAAATAGGTGTACCAAATTTCAGGGTCATAGGTTAATTTTTGTGGTAGATATAAAGGTTTATGTTTATTGTGGGCGCGTATGTTAACCGACCACGCCCATTTTAGGCACATCAATGTATGGGATAACTATGTATTTGAATACCAAATTTCAACTTCGTAGATCAAAATTTGTGGCAAATATAAAGATTTATATTGATTGTGGGCGTGTATGTTGTCGTACCACGCCCATTTTCGGCACATCGATGAAACTAATATTTATAGATGTACATACTAAATTTCAAGTTTATAGCTTAATTTTTGTGGCAGATAGATAGATTTTTGTTGACTGTAGGCGTGGCTCTTTACCGAATTTGCCCATTTTAAATAGTGATCTGCGTGCATAAACTAAAAGTGACTGTACAAAATTTCAGCTCAATATCTCAAAATTTACGCTCGTGAGAGTGCCAAAAACAGACGGACATACGGACACACGGACACACGGACCTACATGTCTAAATCGACTCAGTTTTTGACGCTGATCAAGAATATATATACTTTGTAGGGTCTCTGACGCCTCCTTCTGGGTGTTGCAAACGGAAGAATAAAATTAGTATACCCTTATCACTGAGGTGGAGGGTATAAAAATGATCCGATCCGGTCCATTTTCAAAAGTGTTTTCCCGTGGGCATTTGCCCAAATTTCATCGAAATATCTCAAAAAATAATAGGACCTCATATGGGGTGGAGTTCTAAAAATGGTCCAATTTTCAATTCCCTTTCAATTTTCGGTCCATTTTCAATAGGGTTCCCCTTTTGAGCCAATACATGTCGTTGTACCAAATTTCATTAAAATATCTCAAACAAGTAGAAAAACTAAATTCGGCTTTGGCCGAATTTTAAATACCCTCCACCTTATTATAAGCACCGAAGAAATCAAGAACTAATAAGGCTTTCTATTAATTTCACAAATGAAATTTCATATTTTCCATATTCATCTATTTCAGTTTTAAAAGATACGCACAAATATAATTATTATGTTTAGAAAAAAATTATATGCACTTTATTTAAAATTTTGATTAGTTTATTTTTTATGAATCCTTTTCTACTAAACTAAAAAATATACAATACAACATATGAACAATAATGGGTAAATCTATAAAATTGTTATCCTAATATAAATTAACTTATTCCTAAAATAATGCCGTCGTGGTAACTGTGCACCGTATTGTACGTTTTTGCTTCCACCGCCCCACTTAAAACTTTGCCAAATGCCCAGTCTATTTGCGTACATCCAACTGTAGTCGTTTCCGTCTTTTCTAACATAGAGAAAAAGCCCTCATTAATTAAGTTCCTTTCCATTAAACTGCTATTTGTCGCCCTACATATATTAAAATCACCAATAACAAGAAGTTTTTCGAATGTTTCACCCATAGTATATACAGTACCTACTGCCTCCATGAGTAAATTACTAAATGTTGTTTCGGAAAATGTGGAATTTCTATATAAAGTGATAACGCACATTGTTTTAAAACGGAAAGCTATTATTTGTAAAGCGGACCCAGAACTATAATCTCGCTTGAACAAAACTTTCGCTTGACTACTCAGGTCGGACTTTATGTAAACTATTATTCCACGCTTTTGTCGAGGAAGGCTATCGGATCCATTAATTCTTGCTAAAGTACAAAATCCTTCAACAGAGCAGTCGTCCAACAGAAAAGTCCATGTCTCTACAAGACATAAAACGTCTATATCTCTTATATATCTATCACTGAATAAGTCTTGGTGGTGAGCGTTAAGGCTTTGTATATTTTGGTAATATATTTTTGTGTTTGCGCATACAT
This sequence comes from Crataerina pallida, assembly GCA_949710015.1. NCBI lineage: Eukaryota > Metazoa > Arthropoda > Insecta > Diptera > Hippoboscidae > Crataerina > Crataerina pallida. Next base: position 20,494,356 of record OX453289.1, read on the forward strand.
TAGGTGACGGACATAAAAATCTTTCTGTTCGGAGCCGGTCAAGTTCGACTTTGACAACATCAGTGTCAGAAAATTGTTTTGGAGGGGTGAAACGTCCAATTATGAACAATCCTGATGCACTAGTAGCTCGACTGCAAGTTACATACATTGCAGCTCTATTTATTCTATCTGCAAGATGGACTACAACTTTGTTGTAAGTAGCTCCCTGACTCTTATGAATCGTAATACCCTCTGCTGGAACTACCGGAAATTGTCTCCTCTCAATATTAATTTGTACGTTACGTCTGTATTGAAATAATCTGTTATGTTTTTCAATAGGAGTCCATAGAGGTTCAGAATTATGAAGCTTTTTTCTTCTTGCCTGAGAGCCAACGTCCTTATTAGAAAATAGAATCCAAAGTGTCGATACGGCTTCCTGACTTATGTCTACTGACATTAAAAGTCCTGTTGCACCGTTAACGAGTCCATCGGCAGTGTCAATATTTACTGTCAGCATATATTTAGCCGATGTCTTTAACGTAAGTTCTGTGGGAAGTCCTTGAGTCTCCGACGTTTTAAAATTCTTAATTGTATTTAAAATTGACTGTTTTTGTTGTACACTTAGAGAGTCAGCCTTAATAATGTCATAACTTCTAGAAATATGCGCTTCCGTCGATATCTGTGCTAAACGCTGTATATTATATGTGTCAGCTTCCTTATTAGACCAAAATAAATGAATAGCATCCAAAGGGACTTCTGTATGTAAATTCACTGTCCTTGATATAATTAAATCTATGTCTTCAGGATTCATTTGTCATTTGCCAACTGTTATTTAATGCAATTGCAAAAGTCCTGTCGTCTCTTTGCCGCATTATTTCGTCTAATTCATAAAAGTCGAACATATCCCAAAGCCCACGTCCTATTATATCTCCATAGGGATTATTTGAATTTGGATTGAAAATCCAACGGTCACCTACAGGTGGAAGTTGTTTTAAATCACCGAAGACAATAATTGGAATACCACCAAAAGCCTCTGTAGTTTAAATATTTGCTTTAGTCTTGAGTCCAGGAAACCTAACATTTTAGAACCAACCATCGACACTTCATCTATAATAATAAGTTTTACTTCACTCAGTTTAGCAATAAGTGAATTAACTGTATCGTTACTTAAGGGACGAATTTCTCCGGACGACTGATTTACAGGCAAAGAGATAAGGGAGTGAAGAGTATATCCTCCAATTCCAAATGCTGCTTTACCCGTTGGTGCACTTAGCAAAACCTTTGGGAGATCTGGATTGGATCCAGGAAGATAATTAAAGCGTTGTGTTATTGCCTGATATATTGTTTGTATCAAGCGACTTTTACCTACAGCCGCGCCACCTCCCACAAATTCATACAGCACTTCTTTTCTATTTATCTTGTACAGTACATGTTGGAAATATATCCGTTGCTTTTTATTCAGAGACCTTACGGATATTAACAAATCCTCTACATTTACTAATGGAGGAAGTTTTATTAAACGGACACCTCCACTCTGATCGTCATTTTCTTCTTCGTCTATATTAAGTATATTTATGTCTCCATTAATATCTGGCATAGCCAGAGCTCTGCATTCTTCATCTAATAACTGCGATGCAGCAATGTTGTCTTGTCGGGTTGGTTCATTTTCAGAATTGCCATCGTTATTGTTCTGAATTTCCTCTAAAGCGTTTTCCAATTCGTTTACCGAAAATTTTTCGAATTGTTGTTGGTTTGTCATTATCAAGTCTCTATGTGAAGAACATGTTTGTTCGTTGTCGTTTTCTAAAATGTCTGTTACTTCTTTACGCCACGGAAAATATAACATAACCATTTGTCTGAAATAGTCTGCTCTGGATGTATCCATATTTGATTTTGCAAATCGAAGAATAGCTGAATTCCTTCGTTTATAAATATATCCAAAGTTATTTAAAAGTTGGAGACCAACTCCACTATACCCTTTTACGTCTTCGTTGTCACCTATATCTTCATCTTCTCGTCTTTGGCATATCGAAGATCAGATCACTGAAAATGTACAAAGTCAATCATACCGTGATCGAGTTTTTAAAATATACCTCAACAAAATGGACTGTGATAATGCACGCAGGTGGAGAGATGAGCGAATGCATACCCATAAAAAATGGCATCTTTCAGGGTGATGCTCTCAGTCCTCTCTGGTTTTGTATGGGGTTGAACAGCCAGGTTATCTCCCAGCTAAATAGGATGAACGAAGAGCTGGGATATAAAATTAAAAAAGGCAGGCGAGGGATGTACATCAACCACCTAATGTATGCAGATGACATCAAGTTATATGCGGCAAACAAAGACAAGTTACATAGAATGATAGATATGGTCCATAAGTTCAGTCAAGATATAGGTATGGAATTTGGCTGGAACAAATGCAAAATTATACATATCACAAGCGGCAAATTATGCGAAGAAGAAGGTGGTTATACTATTAATGCGGAGAAAGTTATGGACAATTTAGGCAGTGGCGACAACTATAAATATCTTGGTATATTACAATTGAAAGGCACGCTGAACAGCCAAGTCAAAGAGAAACTGCATAACACATTCAAGAAAAAGTTATATACGATCCTAAAAACTAAGCTCAACTCTAATAACAAATGTAAAGCGATCAATACTTGGGCGATTCCAACTTATAGCTACTCATTCGGAATGGTCAAATGGACGAAAACCGACCTAGAAAATGCTGAAAGGTTCATCAGAGCAGCCATGACCTCACATAATGCCCATCACCCTAATAGCTCAGTTGAGAGACTATTCCTTCCACGACACCTAGGAGGGCGGGGAATCACAAAAATAACCAACATGCACGATGCGCAGTTATTAAACCTCAGAGACTATTTTAAAAGTCAGAATGACTACTAAGCGCAGACAAAAATTACACGCCCCTCGACCTTAGCAATGAAACATTCAACACCAACACAATCACACATGAGCAACTACTAAGCCAATGGAAGGAGAAACAACTGCACGGAACGAATATCAACAACTTAATGAAAGATTGTATTGATGAAAAAATGTCCAACATGTGGCTGGTTAAAGGATATTTGTTCTTTGAAACGGAGGGCTTTATGATCGCTGTACAGGACAGAGTTGTTGCAACAAAAATTACAGAAAATATGTGTTACGACAAGAAGCTGTCGCGGATGTATGTCGGAAATGTTGCAACCCTGGTGAGCCTATAGAACATATAACTGCAGGTTGTACTGCGCTAGCAAATACAGATTACCTTAGTAAGCATAACCAGGTGTGTAAAATAATTCATCAAAAGCTTTGCGCAAAATATAAAATAGGCTGCAATAACACACCATATTATAAGTACCAACCTGTAGACAGACAAATTCAAACCGACGTCCCAATAGGAGCAAACCGATATAACTATATTGAATTGGCATAAGAGAGAAATTTATATAATAGACATTACAGTCCCGCTGACACAGAACACCCTTAAAGCTTTTACCAACAAAATAAATAAATACACAGAACTAGCTGCCGAAATGAAAGAGCTGTATCGGATGGATCGTGCGGACATAATGCCCATTGTCATATCGTGTCCTGGGGCAATACCAAAATCATTCCTTGCAAGTCTAGATAACCTGGGAATCGCTGACTGCACCGAACTAATTCAAAACCGGGTACTTAGTACCCGGGGTAGACGAAGCCCGGTGAAACACCGTGATTAATCGAAATAATAGTAATAATAATAATAATAATAATTATAATAATAATAATAAATAAATATTTTTTAAAAACATAAAATAAAATGAAATATTTTAATTGGCGCCCAACGTGTAACGGTCGGTTAATGAATAACAATTTGTGCAATTAAAGATCAATATTTAAAAAAAAATTAATGAAACAAAAAACCTGAACAATTTAAATTATGTTAAAAAAGAAGATTATTTTATAATAATAATTATATGATTATATGATGTTATGTATGCATGTGATAAAGCTTCAAAGCTCTAATCGGCCCTATCTAGAATTCTCCTCAACGTAGAGGCCTCAAACCTGCAAAAAGAGTACTGCTAGGAAATGTTGTTACCTCAGGGCTCTTGAATGCATGTCCAGTATGGGAGCAATGTCTGAAAAACAAACATAAAATGAGCTCTATTCAAAGAATTAGTGCCCTCCACAAAATCTGCGGATGTAGAACAATATCGGATGACGCTGCGGATGTGGTACCTGGAACCATCTCTTCCGCTTTGTCCTCTTGCCGAGAAAATAAATTTGCCTCAAGGTTTTGTGTTTCAATTTCTTTTTTTTTGTTTTTATATTTTCAAATTTATTTACTTTGTACCCTTTTTTCCATTGGTATCACATTTACAATAGTTTTTCCTTTTTGCGTTTTATTTATTTTTTTTTTATTTCTTAGTTAGTTCATATTTTATGCTTTCAGAAGATTGTCATTAAAGTATTTTTCAAAAATTCTATTGTCTTATAAAATACTTGCAATAAACTTAAATTGTATATATATTCGTGAGATCAAGAATTTAAGAAACCAAATACAATAATTAAGCGCTTTCCACTTTGGCGAAATTATGAAAACGTCTTAACAGCTATACTACGAGATCCAGAATGCCATCTCTATACCTTTTTGATCTGCAGTCGAGCCATCAACCGCGCTCGACTCTCTCTTCATTCACTCTCTTGTCAGAGAGAAAAAAACGGCCAAGAGATATATAAATCACAGTGGAGGGCGAAAGTGTACAAACAGTTTCGTCCTCATCCCCTCCTCGAGTGGGCACATACTCCAATATGAAACAACATCGGCGCAATAGGGAGATGCGATAGCGTCGTAGGGCCACAAATACTAAGCGTTCGCAACGGGGTCGGATGTGGCGACGTTCCCACATACTTCGGGCTATTGGCACAGTGGCTTCGATGGCATCGTCGGGTATGCCTGTGGCTTAACTGAGCGATTCCATCTCGCCTGGTTGGTGGCGGATCTGGAACAGAAAAACGTTCTGCTTCGAATCGACGGCTTCCTCGACTAGTCGAGGGCTGCATGTCGTCTTCATCGTCAGTAGACATGCGTTGAAATATCATGTCTTCATCATTGTCACTGGAATTCCGTATGGGATTCTGCGATATGGTTTCATTTTCACCACTTCGGGTTGGCAAAGTTGGCGTAGTCTGTGAATCAGGCTCGCTAATGTCCGTGATCCTAACTCTAAAGTTTCGTTCTGGCGGCTGTTCATCATCCGGGGTTTCTGTGATGGGTTCGTCAGGACGACTATAGAGATCAAACTCGTCCGGCACTACCATCATCAGATACGCTGATAAATAGTGGCGTTAGGTGCGTTATCTATTTGTGGTGGATCGCCTGTTATCACCCAGTACGGCCTGTTGCCGGCTCAACTAGCGTTTGGCTTTGAGGCATCATTAGTAACGCTCGAGTCCGTGCTGTCTTCACCATCAGATGTATCCTCAAGGTATGGCTCGCGTGGTTCAGTATCTGATGAGTCGGTGTCGCTAAAAACCAAACCCTGCTTTACAACTAATTACAAACTATCACTATTAATATCATGACAGAAACACTAGCTCATCACAGTTATATACTTGTATTTTATCAGTACATACATATACACTTTAAATATATGCTTACATACAAACTTATATATACAACAACATGCATTAGTTTCATGAGTTCTATATATATTGTTTTATATATTTTACGCTAATGCCCAAAATTGCATTAATTGCCATTAATTTGAATTGTATTCATATACAAATGTTTATATTAATATATAGTAAGTTATACATTACATGCACAACTGTTGAATTGTATATTATACACACCTATATACTATAATAATAAGGCATAAGCCTTGTTTTATAGGTGAAAGCAAATCGTAAAAATAAATAAATAAATAAAATAAGTAAATAATAGTGATGATTTCCTGTGGGGTTTGCAAAAAAGGATTTCGACTGCGCTCGTTACCTTGCGGCCTGTCACGTTCGGCATGCTTCCGATTGTCCATCTTAGATATACGAATAAATATAAACAGAGAAAACTGGATTAGTATAGACTCGGTCATGGTCTTGCGAGGCTGTTAAAGAAGGATTGTTATTTAGACGAATAGTTTAAATCGCTTAAATGAGAAGTGCTATACTTCTCAGTTTTGTAATCTTTGAGGATAAAAATGACTTTATTGGTCTTACGACTTCGAAGGGGCCTATGTATCTAGGTGCTAATTTAGCCGCATGTTGGTCGGCGGATTTCGACAAGGTGTGGTTACGCACTAGGACAGCTTCACCGACTTTCGGTACACATGCGCGTCTACGCAGATTATAGTGTCTGCTTTGATCTTGTGATACCCGCTCAAAGTTTTGTCTCACAATGTTAAATATTTCTTATAATCCTTCTGCCTTTTCCGTCGGCGTTCTAGATATGTGCAACGATGATACACGATTAATTTCATCATACAAAGCTTTAGGTAATCGCAGTTCGCGGCCCTGTACAAGATAGGCGGGTGAGTAACCTGTGGTGCCTGATAGTGCAGTGTTAATTGCCAACGTTATCTCTGGGAGAAAGTCATCCCATCGATTATGACGATTATTAAAATTTTGGGCTATAATTGTTTTGATCGTTCGGTTTACACGTTCGGTGGGGTTCTCTTGTGGAGAGTATGGCGCGGTAAACTGTTGAGGTACGCCCATATAGTTAAGAAATCTCTTGAAGTTACGGCTTGCGAACTTAGTTCCATTGTCACTGACGAGGATCTTTGGCACTCCGAAGCGTGCAAGAATATGTTCACAGCACGCTTTGATAAGTCCCTCAGCGGTTGCCTTGCGTAAGGGTACCAATTCTACCCATTTAGTAAATAGATCAAAGAAAAAAAGTAACATACTATTTCCGTGTGTAGAACGCGGCCCTATAAAATCGGCACACAAAGTATTCCATGGCTCCGATGGAATTCTTGTAAGCATTTCTCCAGCGGGACGTTGCTGTGCTGTCTTGTAGTGTTGGCACGACTCGCATTTTCGGACGTATCGGCTCACGTCACGAAACATGCCTGGCCAATAATGTCGTTGGCAAATTCTGCGGATGGTTTTCCTGATGCCTAAGTGTCCTGCAGTTGGAGCATCGTAATTCTCCTTTAAAACCCGTTGTCGAAGCGGAGTAGCTACACAAAGCTTCCATGGTTGGGACTCTTCGTCTCCCAAAGATCTTGGAAAGTGCCTGTAAAGTTGTTCTTCTATGATTTGGTATTCTGGAAATTTTTTGTGGGTTAGCTTTGACCTCTTCCTTCTTGCGACTCCACCAAGAACAATTCGCTTCCTCGCAAATGGCTCTTTGGAAGGTCTCGGCGGGTTGTCTAAAGTATGTCTGCTTCGATGTTGTACTTGCCTTTGGGGTATCGGACATCAAAATTGACCTTTTGAAGCTCCAGAGCCCAACGTGCAAGTCGCCCTGTGGGGTTGTCCAAAGCATTCAGCCACTTTAGTGATAAGTGATCTGTCACAACAGTAAAGTGGTAACCTTCGAGATACGGGCGCATTTTCCGTATGCCCCATACGACAACTAAGCATTCTTTCTCGGTCGTTGAATAATTTCGTTCGGGTGTTGTCAAGTGCCGGCTGGCGTGCGCAATAACGCGCTCATGACCATTCTGCACTTGAGTAAGTACCGCTCCTAATCCATAATCCCTCACGTCGGTTTGTAATGTAAATTCTTTGCTATAATCGGGACATGCAAGAACAGGCGATTCTGTTAGCCTAAATTTTAGTAACTCGAATGCTGTTTGTTGTTCCTCAGTCCATCGAAAGTGTTTTCCCTTCCGAAGTAGTGATGTCAGTGGTGCTGAGATAGCTGCAAATTCTGGGACAAAACGTCTATACCAGGACGCCATTCCCAAGAATTGTCGTACTTCTTTTATATTTCGGAGTGGTTTCATATCGCATACAGCTTGTGTTTTGTCTGGGTCCGTGCGGATCCCTTCTTTGCAAACCACGTGTCCAAGATATTTCAATGAGTTTTTGAAAAATTCGCATTTCTCAGGGTTTAGACTTAAATTCGCTGTCCTAAGACGATTAAATACTTCTGTCAGGTGTTGTAAGTGCTCATCCAAGGATTTGCTTACAATGATGATATCATCAAGATATGCAAACGCTTGCGGCTCCATTTCGGGCCCTATTACTGTGTCGAGCATCCGCTAGAAGGTAGCTGGAGCGGAGTGTAAGCCAAACGCATAACACGCCATTGATATAGCCCTCGGCCCGGTACTGTGTATGCTGTATACTGTTTACTCGACTCGGCAAGTGGTACCTGCCAGTATCCATCTCGTAGATCTAGAGTACTTATAAACTTGGCTTCGCGTAATCGGTCTAATGATGATTTGCTATTAAGATGTCGAAAATCCATGCATACCACTTACCATTTCTTTCCTTCTCTAGCGTTACAGGTGAATTGTATGGACTATGCGACCTTTCAATGCAGCCTAGAGCGATCAAATTGTTTACTTCGGCGTCTATTATGGCTTGCATTGCAGGATTCCTTGACGCGTATCACATTTTAAAAGGTCGACCATCTTTGACATGTATAACATGTTCAGCTACGTTAGTAGTTCCATGCAAATCAGAGAATTTCTGCAACTCGGTGTCCAAGAAAGTTTAAACTCGGTATCATCAATGTTGGAAAAATTTAAATATAGTGACTCCTTCTTCATTGAGGTACTAAGCGTATCATTGACATTGGTTTTACTCGTGGACTCATGTTGTGATATTTCATTAGTTGAAGCTGACGGCGGTCGATATTCGTGAGCGTCGTTAACACTCGGGTTATCTCGGTATGATACCTTTACTTCGGGTGTTTCGTTGCGTGAATAAGCGTTAGACGAGGGAATTTCTTCGGGTTGGGTGATTACAAGCCTGTGGGCCTCCGTGATCGGTGGGTCGTACTACGCTGAGTGACCGGCACAGTGTAAAAGAGCCTCAAACTCGCGAAGAAAGCTGTAACCCAGGAATACGTCCTCTGTATTCCCTGGCATTACATCAAAGCCTAGTTTTCGCGTTTTCAGTCCAAATCTAGTTGAGCATTCCATGGCTTTGGTTGATCGTTTCTGTGATCCATCTGCTAATATGATCTCTATATTTTGTAGCACGTAAGGACAGCAATGTTCTAAGGTAATGATAAATTTCTCTGATATAAAACAAGTGGTTGCGCCAGTTTCTACAGTGGCGGTGATCATACAGCCTTCTAAGACGACGGGTTTCTTCAAATGTTAAATCTGTATCGGTGGTCGTAAAATGCGGATCATCCGGTGTTATTGTAGGTGAATTATCCGATGTTGTTGTATGCGAATTATCCGGTGTTGTTAGGTGTGAATTATCTGTTGTTGTTATAGGTAAACATCCGGTGTTGTTCTAAGTGGTTGCGAGTTATTTAATTTCGGGGAGGGTGTCGCCTTGTCGCGCTCACTTCCCCTCCTTGGCGGTGAGCTCCTTCGGCATTTCCCGAATTCCTATTGCAGCAATCGATGGTACGTATATTTCTCTTTCCACATTTCCAGCAGAAAAGCAAACGTGTGTTATTGCACGGTCGGTATTGTCGGTGACCGTTTTGGCCACACCTTCGGCACGTGGTAGTCGCGTTTATCGGCTCCTCTATAGCCGATGGGTGTTGTTCACGTGCGACGGGCCTGTTAACTTCGATGTTCAGCACGACGTTGAAATTCATGATGGCGTTGAGATCAACGGTAGACATCACGACGTGCTTCATTGGCATAAATTCGTTCCAATTTTTGCGTTTCGTCCATGTTGGTGTGCTTCATAATAGCTTGAAGGGCTAAGACATAATCTTTGAAACTTTCTTTGGGTCGTTGTGCCCTTCGGCGTATGTCATCCTCAAGCTTCTGGAAATATTTGTGGGGCAAGAAAAAGTTTAGAGGGTCGTGGCGGATATCTAACCAAGTTAACCAATGCCTATTGTTATTGTAGTACTACGTGAGCGTCTTCTCCCTTAGCATCTCGATAATGGCACCCGGCAATCGGTTTCGATCCACAGAATAAGCTTCGGCAATTGTTTCGACGCGTTCAATAAAAAGTAGTGGTTCCTTACTCCCGGTATAATTTATTCCCCACTTACGTACAATTTCGATAACTGGCTTTGTGTTCATAGTATGATTGTCGAAAGTATGTAACGGTGCTTTAGAAGTCGATGGCACAGGTTCGGCCCGCATGTTTGCATCGGCTCGCTCCTGTGGTAGTCGACTCGGTCCGGCATCCAAATCATGTTCGGTAATAGGACGGACGTTAGGGTTTGCTTGTGAAAAACTTGGCTGAGAACAAACAGTGTTTTGACTTGGCTGTCGTTCTACCGTAAATAGACGTATTTCATCACTCTTATGGGATATTGTATCGTCGTTTTCATCATAACCCCGCATTTCCGGCATTGAAGGGGCTGGTGACAGTAACGGTGTGCCCCTAGGCCTTTCAAACATCGCTCGTATTTGACTAAGACGTTCCTGTTGCCATTGATTATGTTTCGCATTTAGAAAGAAACTTGCAAAGCGCTTTCTTAAATCGCAAATTTTGTCGGATGCGTTGATGTCAAATTCCTCCAGATATTCAATCACTTCGTCTTTATGGATGTAGTATATCCATGATACACAGCGATCCACCTGAGGTGTTCAGATATATTTGATTGTTGCTGAACGGTTCCCCTTGTATTGCCCATCTTTTTATAAGCGTGGATATACTTTAATATATACGACCATATATTAAATATCGCAAATACGATACGTTTCATAATAATTTGTTTCATTAAATTAATAGACTGAACCGCCCTAATGTTACAGGTGATTAATTTATCGTAGCCTTTGTTGTTGCTCTTATGCTTGCTTGTAAATGGTTTTGTTTCTGTTGCTATGATGATGCTATTTATTGTTATTGTCTTGTTATAACCGTCGGCAGAGCAGTTATTCTTTGCAGCGTATTGTTTCAGAGTTTGTCCGTTATTTATGTATATATTAAGTTATTTTACATATACAAATATGCATTAGGTTTTTTTTTTCTTTCTCTACCTCTATTTTAAAGTTATGTGCACAAAATATTTCGGTGCCATTAGGAATTTGATCAAAACGTTATATTGTTCAGGGTTATAGAAATTTTTTTTTTGCGTTATTGGGAATTCTTTCTCTTAGTTTCCCTTATATTTAAGCTTATAACAGTTTTTTTTTGAAGCACCCAGAATATAATTATGGTATGTGTAATTTATTTTTTTTTTAAACGCACATAGGACATAATCTGAAGGAATATGACTCGAGCAATTGTGGTCCCTGCGCGGGCGCCAACTGTAAAGACGTAATTCCCCTTTAGCTGGGGTAGGCCCAGTGGCTCAGGGTTCGCCCAACAGTGAATTTATTTTTGTTGGGACCACAATGCCTTTGTGTGACCTTTCGTCGAACACAGGACTGGGACTAAAGTGAAACTAGCAAGTGTCCGTTCGGACGATCCTGTCGGATATCTTGCTGCGGGCTTGGACAGACAGTCTCAAAATTGGGATTTTCTTTTGTTGGGGAAGTGGAAAAGAAAAAGACAATCAATTAGTGACTCACCTCTTCCGCTTTGGCCTCTTGCCGAGAAAATAAATTTGCCTCAAGGTTTTGTGTTTTAATTTTTTTGTTTTGTTTTTTTTATTTTCAAATTTATTTACTTTGTACCCTTTTTTCCATTGATATCACATTTACAATAGTTTTTCCTTTTTGCGTTTTATTTATTTTTTTTTATTTCTTAGTTAGTTCATATTTTATGCTTTCAGAAGATTGTCATTAAAGTATTTTCCAAAGATTCTATTGTCTTATAAAACACTTGCAATAAACTTAAATTGTATATATATTCATGAGATCAAGAATTAAAAAACCAAATACAATAATTAAGCACTATCCACTTTGGCGAAATTATGAAAACGTCTTAACAGCTATACTACGAGATCCAGAATGCCATCTCTATACCTTTTTGATCTGCAGTCGAGCCATCATCCGCGCTCGACACTCTCTTCATTCACTCTCTTGTCAGAGAGAAAAAAAATGGCAAAGAGATATATAAATCACAGTGGAGGGCGAAAGTGTACAAACAGTTTCGGAGCGGATGAAATGAAACGGATTTACCTGAGAAAACTCAAGGCTAAAAGGCTGATAAAAGAAGAAGAGAGGCAAATATTTGTAATCAGGTGCCAGAGCCGATGGGATGCGTCCATAAACGGAAGGTGGAACCACCGACTTATTCCAGACATCTAATTTTAGAAGAATAGAAAGTTTGAGGAAATTAACTTTTACCTCACCTAATTCCTAACTGGTCATAGGGTACAGAAAATAACTATATATGTTTGGACATGATGACTCCTCACTATGCCCAACTTGTGAAGAAGAGGTGAAAGACGCGGAGCATGTTTTCTTCTACTGTACGCGATTTAGATCGCCTTAACGCGGAGGTAACAGAAATAAATGAATTTATTATACAAAATGAAGAAAACTGGCAAAAGATATACACCATGGCAGCATATATCTTAACGGAGCTAAGGAGGGCCGAGGACTCAAGGAGACTGGGACCTTGAAAATAATTCATGCTAACGTAGAAGATAAACACCACAGCATCACACATCTAGGAGAGTAGGACCTTCCTAGACTTCTAGAACCCTGAGGAGAATACATGCTAAAGCAAACCATCCCCGTGAAGTAATATCTAAAGGCAGTCCCATAGGGAGATGGTTGACGCTGAGAGGATTGTCTTTTATTACGTAGGAATATACAAGTTCAAGCCTTGTATATGAGATGTGCCTGCCAGCAGTCGGAATGTCTGTATCCGGAGGAGTGGCCGCAGAATAAGAGGAGGCCTCTAAAAAAGATGCAGCTTTTGATCCATTTAAACGAAGAAATCGTATGGCTACATTATCCGAAAAACTAGGAGTGATATCAATGCCTGTGAGATCAAATTCGTCAGATCTGGGCGAATCTAACAGTGGCAGCACACATAAACAAAGTGTCCTGGTGCAGCTAGGTGAATGAATCCAAGAGTTGATAAAAATGAAATGTGAAGGAAGACGTTCGATCCACACTCCATTGCGAAAATTATATGATTCGCTAGCAGTTTTGTCGTAGGTTGCTGGCTCCAAGCCCGGTGCCATCATAATCGAAATCAAGGGTAAATCGACATATGCGGAGATTTTGCGGAAAGTAAAATCGGATCCCAAACTCATTGGCATTAGTCAAAACGTCACCAAGATCAGAAAGACCCAAAAAGGCGAGCTGTTGCTGCAGTTGAATAAAGATAGCGAAAAAACTATGGAGGTCAGAAACATGATAAGCGATTCTCTAGGTGTTCAGGTACCCGTGAAATCACTAAGGGATCGACAAATGGTATAAATCAAGGATATTGATGAAATTACCACTAAGGAGGACATTGATGTAAGTATAACATCTCACTTTGGAGACTGCGAAAATCTCACCTAGGAAATAGTTTCCCTGAGGCGAGCATATGGCAATAAGCAAATTGTTACTGTAAAGGCACCCAAAGATGTAGCAAAAGTATTGCTAGAGAAAGAAAAAATCACAATTATCTGGGTATTATGTGGCATAAAGGAACAGAGAAGCCCTATAAAATGCTTGAATTTTGGGCATTTCTCAAAGAAGTGAAAGAATACAATTGGCCGTTAAAATTTATGTTGTAGGTGCGAAGAGGACCATTTTGCCAAGGTATGCAACAAAGAACCGTTGTGTATGCTTTGTTAAGATAACCCTGAAATGAACGCCAAACACACTGGAATTCCTCTTTTCAAAAAGGCTTTGACAGAAAGCCGTAAACGTCTAACATATTAATTAGATAGTTTTATTTCACATTAACTCTATTTCGGACGCAGCTAAACTATGAGATTTATTCCAGCTAAGTCTCAATCATTGCGAAGCAGCTCAAGAGTTGCGATAAAAAAAAATATGGTTGCCAGGAGATTTGCCTGCTCTGGATATGGAATGTATTTGCGAAGGTGTAGTGTATTCAAAGGCTAAATATATATACAGGTGTTACCTACCCAGACATTGGTACAGTTTGAGTCTGCCATTTCAACACTCGTAACACATGTGAGTGGAAAAAACCGAGTACTTATATCTGGAAACTTTAATACCTGGGCCCCAGAATGGGGCTCCATAAGGACAAATTGATATTACATTTGCGGCAATTTTCTGACATACTCACATACAGTGATCACAAGACGGTAATTATTGATCTGCAAATGCAGAGAGATAGTTGGCCGTCATGAAATATAACTACCTTCGATGAAACCGATTTACTGGTGGAATGAGGAGATAACTCAGCTCCGCGCTAATTGTAACTATGTCACGAGGCTGTATACGGGAACAAGGTGTCAAAATAGAAATCATATGCACCGGACAACATTTAAAAGAAAAAAGAAACTTTTGAAACTCTCTATACGAATGAATAAACGCAACTGTTTCAACAATATCCTAGAAAAGCTAGACCAAAACCCATGGGGCACAGGTTACAAGTTAGTATTAAAAAACTAAAGTGCTTTTCTGAAATGCCACTAACAGATCATTAAATATTGGGAAGTATAGTATTTATTTACTGTTATGAAATTTGTATGTTATATTATATTTTATTTAAATGTGTAACTTAAATTTTTAATATTTACCAATCTCCAGCTGTTAAGTGAGCAGCGTCCTTTCGGATATATGCCTGGTAAGGTGAGATGTAGTAACAAAGAAAAGACGAGGTTTGTTTTTAGTTAATACAAAAGTCTTTCATTTTTTATTCTGGCCAATCTAACATTATTTATACTATTATATTTCAATGTTAATGTTAATGCTGATTGTTAACCTTGTGTTGCTTAATGTTACCTTAAACATAAAATGCAAGTATGCAAAGTTAAGTAGGATACTTAACTTACCTAAAAAGTTACCTTAACATAGATTTACAAAATGCAAGTATGCATATATATCAGCTTAAGGTTAAGAATTTTAATGTAGGTAATGTTTGTTATTTATGAGTACACTATATTACTCGGGGCGAGCTTATTTACGCAGCAAATACTGTTGACCCACAGGACATTACATACAGCGAAATACTTATCGACCGTGTCATCAGTGTGGCGGCTAATGCTATAGAAGGCCGCAGATGGAAAAATGGCACTAAGAAATACTGCCTCGTGGTCACGCTGGATGTCAAAAATGCATTTAACACGGCAAAGTGGCTTGCAATTCAGGACGTCCTCCGTAGGCTCAATGTATCCCCTTACTTGCTTGCCTTAGTGGATAGCTACCTGAGTAATAGGCTTTTAATCTATGATACATCTGAGGGAAGCGCGTTGTATCAAATAACTGGTGGAGTGCCGCAAGGATCCGTTCTGGGACCTCTTCTTTGGAACGTCATGTATGACGGTATAATGCAACTCGGTTTTCCTGGTAATGTAAATATCATTGGCTTTGCGGATGATGTTGCCCTCGTAGTAGTAGGTAAGCACATCAACGAGATTGAAAGCGTTGCTAACGAGTCCGTTAGGATAGTCCAGCAATGGCTCAAGGCGGTTGGGCTAAATCTAGCCAATCATAAGACTGAGGCAGTTTTAATCTCCAGCCGAAAAAAAGTAGAAACTGCTACTATATGGGTAGGAAACCAGAGAATCGAGTCTGTTAGGCATGTGCGCTACCTCGGGATGAGGATTGATGACAGATTGTCATTTAAAAACCATCTAAAGTATGTACAAGAAAAGGCAGGCAAAGTTTTCACGTCGTTAGCGAGAATTATGCCCAATACGAAGGGCCCTAGACAGCTTAAAAGGAGGGTCCTGACGGAGGTGGTAAAGGGCATTGTGCTATATGCAGCAAGCGTATGGGCTGGTGCCATGAAATTTAAATCGTACAGAAGGATGATTGAACCAGTCTATAGGCTGGCGTGCCTGAGAGTATGTTGCGCCTTCCGCACGGTGTCTGATGACGCGGCATGCGTTATTGCAGGTATGATTCCGATAACTCTGCTTATTAAAGAGAATAAGCAAATACGGCACTTCTCCCGCGCGGGTCGTAGATCAGCTTTGGGCTCGGCTAGACAGGTTACCATCATGGAATGGCAAATCAAATGGACAGCGTCTGTTAAAGGGCGTTGGACACATAGGCTAATACCGCAGCTTGAGCCTTGGCTGAATAGGAGTCACGGCGAGGTAGATTTCTACCTTACGCAATTATTGAGTGGGCATGGGTGTTTAAAGGCATATCTGCATCGCTTTAGACATGCGGATGACCCTTTTTGTTCCTATTGTGGAAATGATGGCATAGAAGACGCTGAGCATGTGTTTTTTATCTGTCCAAGATTTGCCAGAGGACGATCCGAGGTTGAGAGGATGGTAGGCGAAAATTTTTTGCCTTCTAACATAATTAACATAATGTTACAATCTCCTCAAAACTGGGACATTATTGGCAATTTTGCTGGCGGAGTCATCAATTCCCTTAGAACAACGGAAAGGGAGGGAGGCGTACCTGGGCCCTAATAAGGGCGCCACGCTGTGTCTTATTTGAGTACCAGGGCTGGTTCCCTCTCCCTTCTTGCGAAGTAATACTGTATGGTGGTTCCGCAAGGAGGGTAGTATTGTGCGGAGTGGGTTTTTAGTGGGTATGTCGGGAAACCGATGACTCCCACATAACCACGAGGTTGCGACCATCTAATCTTGTGGTACCCATAAAGGGTTTTCCCCTTCGTTTAAAAAAAAAAAAAAAAAAAAAAAAATACAGCGAAATACTGGCTGCAGTTAGTTCCTTCAGTAATACAAAAGCGCCGCGGCTTATGGTATCCCAATCAGTGTCTTAAGAGTAGCGGTAAATGCAAAACCTGACTTATTTATTAGGGTTTTAACCAGCTGTTTCCACGAAGGGATGTTTCCGACTATATGGAAAATTCAAAAACTGGTGCTGATCCCTAAAAGGACCAACCCTGAAATGATCCTGCTGGCTACCGCCCTATCTCTGTGATTGACTCATTAGGCAAATTGTTCGAAAAGCTGATTAAAAACAGACTAGAAGCGGAAATAGAAGCGCTAGTAGGCATCTCCAACAATCAGTTCGGCTTTAAAACAAAAGAATCTACTACCGATGCAATCGGTATGGTGATAAAATTGGCTGCCAACGCCATTGAAGGTACAAGGTGGAAACACGGGAAAAAGAAATATTGTCTGGTAGTCACCTTAGATATCAAAAACGCAGTTACCTAAGTCACAGACTGCTAGTGTTTGTCACCAAAGAAGGTAGAAGAATCTACCAAGTTACAGGAGGAGTCCCGTAAGGCTCTGTTCTAGGGCCATTGCTGTGGAATGTCATATACAATGGTATTCTCCGACTCAACGTTCCAGAAAGTGTCAAAATAATAGGTTTTGCAGACAACATAGCAATTGTCGTCATAGTCAAACACATTGGCGAAACAGAAATAGTAGCGAACACAACCATAATTGATCTACTAATAAAGGAAGGTATGTTATGTGTTACATTTAAATATTGCTTATAATTGTAAATCTAAAAATAACTTATGTTAATGAGAAGATTAACGCAAACAATCGATAGTGACATAATTTTATTTTTTGCCTAAGTAGGCAATATAAATTAAGTAGTGCACTATTTTGTAGGCACACTACAACATACATGTATTTCACAAGAAAATTATATGTGTAACTCATGGAAGACAGCAAAACAATTTTAGAAAATTTTAATAAGATTTTAACAAATTCAAAGAAGACACCAAATACAATAGACCATACAAAAGAGAAACATTAGAAGCAAAGCTAGACGAAATAAATAAATTAAAACAAAAGTTTACATTTCTGGACAACTTTTAGAAGGAACTTCAGATTGGCTCAATCTAAAAATTAACTTTTGTAAAATAATCGAACTCCTTGGTAAGAACCTAAATAAAGAAGGAAAAAGATATCTAGTAGAACTAACTTATCACATAAAATTACCTCAGAATGTTAGAACAACAGTTGGTTCAATTCAAATTTCAAATACTATAGAAGAATTGATAAATAAAATAAAATAAACTTATAAAAACCCGTCGTACATTTACGGACTATTTTAAATAGCGCACGATAATCAGGTAGCGTACAAAGTTTTGCAGATAAATTGTTAGATTTAACAAGTCAATTAAACGAACTGCAAATCAACGAACTAGGTAGCAACACTTCTTCAGAAACAAAAAATGCAATAACAAAAATAAATGATAATTATGCACTAACCACATATAAAAACGGCATAGATGAACAATATAAACAAACTTTATATGCAGCACAGCTACAAACATTAATCCAAGCTACTAATATTGCCCTAGAAATCGAAAAAGATCAAACCTTTCAAGAAAACTCCACACTAGAATTAGAAGTGGAACATACAATCACCAACCAAGAAAGAGATACTATATCAAAAATGAGCAACAAGCATGTAATTGTTTTCATACAAATTATAAAAGAAAACCAACCACTATAATAAAAACAAATATAACCAACATGAAAACAATTTCAAACATAACCAAACAATAATAATAATATCAATATTATAGCTACCCCCAACAATATCAAAATAGAAATTTCAATAGACACAACGGCCAACGTCCAAAACAAAACAACAATATACGCCATAACATCATCCCTGACTGTGGATGTCAGGGAAACGACTTACCGCCGGTGATGAAGGATACCATCACCGACGCGTAAATAAAGAGTTCAAAATATTAAATGTGTCCAACATTATTTTAAAACTGAATGATAAACAAAATGTCGAGCTACTCGTCGACACAGGAGCAGAAATTTCATTAATAAAAATAAACACGTTAAAAAAAATAACCTCAAACATATGAAATAAAATCCATCAATTAAGTGGGATATCTTCTGAAAAAATAAGTACACTAGGAAGCACCTTCTTAAAACTTTACGTCGAACAAACAGAAATTAAACATGAATTTCATATAGTAGACAAAACATTCCTAATTAAGACTGACGGAATAATAGGAACAGATTTTGTACAAACATTTTTATGCACTACGAAACAATGACACTAGAAATGACCATAGTAAACAAAACCATTAGTCTACCAATAGAAACAAATAATTATATAATAATATCTCCAAGGACAAAAGCAATACAACCCATTAAATTAAAACAACAAGGAGTATTTTTGCCAAACGCCATAGTACCAAAGTCTGGAAATTCTCATGTTAAAATCCTCATTTCCACAAACAACGCAGTAACAATAAAGAATATTAATATTAATACAAAACCATTAGATGACTACCACATACTGAATCCAAGTAACAACATACAGTATTCAGAAAATCGTTTCAAAAAACTACTAAAAGCAATAAATATTGATCATACAGACAACTCCACTTCAAAAATCTTAAAAAACATATTTAGAGAATATCAACATATTTTCTATCTAGAAGGAGAACTCTTAACAGCGAACAACTTCTATACACAAAACATAATAACGAGCAATAACAATCCCGGTTACCACAATCCCATAAAGAAGAAATTAACAAACAAGTACAAGATTTATTAGAGTCAAACATAATTCACCATTGCTCACTGTGCGCAAAAAGGAAACTAAAGACACCAAAACATGAAGATTAATGGTAGATTTTAGCAAATTAAATAACAAATTAGTTAGCGACAAATTTCTATTAACAAGACTAGACGTACTAGGAAGAGCAAAATATTTTTCCACACTAGACATGACGAATTCATTTCACCAGATTGAATTAGACAAAGAATCTAGACCACTGACAGCATTTTCCACTAATAAAAAACATTTCCAATTCAAAAGACTACCTTTCGGTTTAAAATGGTTTCCAACGAATGTTAACGATAGCACTAACAGGATTAGACGCAAACGTATTTTTATATGTGGACTACGTATGTGTATTCGGCTGCAGCCTGCAGCATCATAATAACAACCTTTTAAAAATATTTTTAACGTTTAAGGAAGTACAATTTAAAATAAAAGCTCAGCAAATGCCATTTTATACGACCTGAAGTTGTATACTTAGGACATTTAATAATAAAAGAAGGTATAAAAACAGATCCATCAAAATAAGAAGTAATAAAAAACTACCCAACGCCAAAGAATACAGACGACGTCAGACGATTTATCACGCTTTGAAATTATTTTAGACGATTCATAAAAGACTGTAAAGAAGTTCTTGATGGTAGCTGGGGTATAACTCAGCGAGTCCAAGGTTTCTCACAAAGAAATTTGTAAAATAGATGTTATTTGCCCTTGGACTTGCCTTCATTTATTTAACGTATTAGCGCGGTAACGGCTTGTGGTGCGGGGCACGGCATTACTGCAAATCGATTTGTAAGAGGTGCAAGTGCGGCGAATGGTATAGAGCGGTGAGGGGTACAAGCGCGACGTGTGGTGCTGAGAAATGAACGGAGTAAGAGTGTCGTGCGGTGCAAGGTACAAAAACGGTATGCGGCACAAGTGTGACGTATGGTGCTGAGCGATGAGCGGTGCAGGAGTGGTTGCAAGAGCAGCGGGCGGTACGAGAGTAACTTATCGTGCTTGAATGATGAGCGGTACAGGAGCGGTACAAGATACAGAGCGGCGGCGTTGCAGAGCGGCGTACGGTGCAGAGCGACGAGCGTTGCAGAGTGGTGAATGTTGCAGGATACGCGAGCAGCGGCGTTGCAGAGAGATGAGCGTTACTAAATTCAAACGGCGAGCGTTGCAGGACACGAGAGCGTTACTGGATATAAGCGATACAGGATACTAGAGCGGTGGTGGTTATAGGATACAAGGACGGCAATGGTTACTGAGACAACAACGGCGGCGCGACGTATGCGCTTGCAATATAAATATTGCAGGATATCTAGGCGCGGGGTCAGAGAGACTGCGATGTTGTAACGGCGATGGCGCGGGGACAGAGAGACTGCGGCGATGTAAAGAAAACAACGGACTAATACATTATGTTTATTTTATTTTAAAAAGACTCTGCAAAAATTGTAATATGTCTAAACAATTTATTAATAAAGAAACAACCATTCATTTGGTCAAACGAATGTGATATATCCTTTAACACATTAAAGACGAAACTTATAAACCCGCCAATTTAGATAGAGGAATATGGTTTTTGTGACGTATCTGAAATGGTATACGCTGCCATCCTGTATATCAAACGTGTAGGAAATATATACACAACTCTTATGGCCGCAAAAACGAAGGTTGCGCCCAAAAACTTTATAACTCTACCCCGAAAAGAGCTCAGGGGAGCAGAACTCATACTAACATGGTTGCCTTCTTCAGTCACAATCAGAGTTGCCAGAGTGTCCCCTAGGATTAAGGACAGATTCCTCTATCATTCGGTCGTGGCTCCAAAAACCCCTTGTAACTGGACAGTTTTTGTGGCACATCGAACTGCATATATAATGGAAAAAGTCGGTTATAAAAATTGGGCTTACATCATGACAGTGTGAATTAACTTTGCTTTGAATGTTGTTGGGTCTAGGGTGAAATCATCGACACCGAGGTTTACTTGATTAATCACTTTTAGAGTCGCAATTTAAGTTTTTCTTTCTTAGTCTATATATTTATTACATATTTTTATATTTTTAATTCATAGATATATATATAAAACAAATATTGAGTGAATATATCAACAAAAAAAAAAAAAACAAGTAGAAAAACTAAATTCGGCTTTGGCCGAATTTTAAATACCCTCCACCTTATTATAAGCACCGAAGAAATCAAGAACTAATAAGGCTTTCTATTAATTTCACAAATGAAATTTCATATTTTCCATATTCATCTATTTCAGTTTTAAAAGAAACACACAAATATAATTATTATGTTTAGAAAAAAATTATATATGCACTTTATTTAAAATTTTGATTAGTTAATTTTTTATGAATCCTTTTTTACTAAACTAAAAAATATACAATACAACATATGATAATGGGTAAATCTATAAAATTCTTATCCTAATATAAATTAACTTATCGCTAAAATAATGCCGTCGTGGTAACTGTGCACCGTATTATACGTTTTTGCTTCCACCGCCCCACTTAAAACTGTGCCAAATGCCCAGTCTATTTGCGTATATCCAACTGTAGTCGTTTCCGTCTTTTCTAACATAAAGCAAAAGCCCTCATTAATTAAGTTCCTTTCCATTAAACTGCTATTTGTCGCCCTACATATATTAAAATCACCAATAACAAGAAATTTTTCGAATGTTTCACCCATAGTATATACAGTACCTACTGCCTCCATGAGTAAATTACTAAATGTTGTTTCGGAAAATGTGGAATTTCTATATAAAGTGATAACGCACATTGTTTTAAAACGGAAAGTTATTATTTGTAAAGTAGCGTACCCAGAACTATAATCTCGCTTGAACAAAACTTTCGCTTGACAACTCAGGTCGGACTTTATGTAAACTATTATTCCACGCTTTTGTCGAGGAAGGCTATCGGATCCATTAATTCTTGCTAAAGTACAAAATCCTTCAACAGAACAGTCGTCCAACAGAAAAGTCCATGTCTCTACAAGACATAAAACGTCTATATCTCTTATATATCTATCACTGAATAAGTCTTGGTGGTGAGCGTTAAGGCTTTGTATATTTTGGTAATATATTTTTGTGTTTGCGCATACATTAGGTGACGGACATAAAAATCTTTCTGTTCGGAGCCGGTCAAGTTCGACTTTGACAACGTCAGTGTCAGAAAATTGTTTTGGAGGGGTGAAACGTTCAATTATGAACAATTCTGATGCACTAGTAGCTCGAATGCAAGCTACATACATTGCAGATCTATTTATTCTATCTGCAAGATGGACTACAACTTTGTTGTAAGTAGCTCCCTGACTCTTATGAATCGTAATACCCTCTGCTGGAACTACCGGAAATTGTCTCCTCTCAATATTAATTTGTACGTTACGTCTGTATTGAAATAATCTGTTATGTTTTTCAATAGGAGTCCATAGAGGTTCAGAATTATGAAGCTTTTTTCTTCTTGCCTGAGAGCCAACGTCCCTATTAGAAAATAGAATTCAAAGTGTCGATACGGCTTCCCGACTTATGTCTACTGCCATTAAAAGTCCTGTTGCACCGTTAACGAGTCCATCGGCAGTGTCAATATTTACTGTCAGCATATATTTAGCCGATGTCTTTAACGTAAGTTCTGTGGTAAGTCCTTGAGTCTCCGACGTTTTAAAATTCTTAATTGTATTTAAAATTGTCTGTTTTTGTTGTTCACTTAGAGAGTCAGCCTTAATAATGTCATAACTTCTAGAAATATGCGCTTCCGTCGATATCTGTGCTAAACGCTGTATATTATATGTGTCAGCTTCCTTATTAGACCAAAATAAATGAATAGCATCCAAAGGGACTTCTGTATGTAAATTCACTGTCCTTGATATAATTAAATCTATGTCTTCAGGATTCATTTGTCATTTGCCAACTGTTATTTAATGCAATTGCAAAAGTCCTGTCGTCTCTTTGGCGCATTATTTCATCTAATTCATAAAAGTCGAACATATCCCAAAGCCCACGTCCTATTATATCTATCCGTTGCTTTTTATTCAGAGACCTTACGGATATTAACAAGTCCTCTACATTTACTAATGGAGGGAGTTTTATTAAACGGACACCTCCACTCTGATCGTCATTTTCTTCTTCGTCTATATTAAGTATATTTATGTCTCTATTAATCTCTGGCATAGCCAGAGCTCTGAATTCTTCATCTAATAACTGCGATGCAGCAACGTTGTCTTGTCGGGTTGGTTCATTTTCAGAATTGCCATCGTTATCGTTCTGAATTTCCTCTAAAGCGTTTTCCAATTCGTTTACCGAAAATTTTTCGAATTGTTGTTGGTTTGTCATTATCAAGTCTCTATGTGAAGAACATGTTTGTTCGTTATCGTTTTCTAAAATATCTGTTACTTCTTTACGCCACGGAAAATATAACATAACCATTTGTCTGAAATAGTCTGCTCGGGATGTATCCATATTTGATTTTGCAAATCGAAGAATAGCTGAATTCCTTCGTTTATAAATATATCCAAAGTTATTTAAAAGTTGGAGACCAACTCCACTATACCCTGTTACGTCTTCCTTGTCACCTATATCTTCATCTTCTCGTCTTTGGCGTATCGAAGATCTGCGTGTTTTTGAAAACATATAATTGGCAGCAAAATTGGCTAGACAGATGTCTTCAAGACTGTGAGGACGATGTTAGTAATACTCTAATAAATTACTTTTAAAAATATCAGTCGATTCTGTTGGTAGTCTTTCTAATTCTTGCCTAGATTTTACCATTCGGACTCTCCTATCTGGATGGAATGTATTTATGAAAACATCTGTGTTACTACATTCGGACATATGCATACCTAAAATATTGTAGGATGCTTCTTGAGCGGACACTTCGGACGCGTTTATAAATTTATTACCAATGTGCTGTAAACGTTGACGGACAGTATAATTCTCTGTACGAATTTCCCTCATTGTCTCCTGCAATAGTCGCGAAACTCCCCTATTTGACTTATTTATATAGTTTACTATATATGATACACAACCGTAACCGTCCAAAATGTACTGTATGTCCATGTTAGCGCGATGTGACTTCAAAATAGTTGGATTGAAGGCGTTTATAAATATGTCCTTCTGTCGGCGTTTTGAAAATATCTGTGGTTTTTTAATAGAAAACCTTAGGGCAAAAATGTAGTCCTCGTAGCTCATATTAATGCGTTCGTCAGACAAAAATTGTTCAAATTGGTCAATACTATAAATATCTGACTCAGATTCCCTAGTATTTAAAAAATTTAATACTTTTTCATAATTAACACGATGTCTTTGAATATTTTCGGATTCTTCGGACAGCGGAAATAGTATTTCTGTTCTTGGCATTGGCGGATGAGGCATTTTGAATCTACAAATCCTTTGTCCCGATATTTCTCTTTGGCATGTATTACTATGCCTATGCATTTGATAATTTATGAAATTTTCTATTCCGGACTCAGACGAGTTTGTACTGATATATTTGTCAATAAATTATGTTACCGCAGGGAATGTACGTTCATCTGTCAATGTTATATGTGGTGCGTCTTTTAACCAATATACTCCATGTACATGAGGAGAGCGTCTTTGCTGAAATTCTATTCTCCAATAATACTTTGTAACTTTATGAGAGTCAAATACACCACCATCAACATGTAATCGGATCGGATCTTATTAAATTATATTTTTCTTGCGTTGTTAAATTATGAACATCGTTTTCTGATATATCCCATTTTTCTAAAACTTTCACCAAAATAACAATTAATTCAGACCACTGTGATTCGGCTGCGGACAAAGTGATAAAAAAAGTTGGCAATCCAAATTGCCGAATCATTGCCAGAACTTTCTTTTTTTCAGATTCCCAATGAGCGGGTGAAGACCTAAGTTCTTTGAGAATATGATACCCGTCGTCATACTGTACTAAGTTTTGAACAAAATGATCGTCTAACATATTTCGCGCAGTAACAGAATTTTGACGTATCCTTTTCCTTAAGCAGATCGATATACTATCCTTTATGCGCGATAGTTCTAATTTTGTGTACGAATATAAAACTTTGTCTACTCTGGCGCATCGTCTGTCATATCTTCTAACTTCTGATCTTATAACTTTCCCTAGAGTTGTAACTGAACTTCGTTTAATTCCACAATAAATTGTGGGAAAGGACAACTCCTCGGCGTCTTCATCCATAAGTAAGTCTAATGGTCTGTTGCCCTCTGCAGGCGCTATAGAAATCCTACCTAATGGTACATTTTCTATTTGTAAATTGTCTAAAAGGGTCTCCTGTGGATTTAATTCATCTACGTCATCATTGGTTGTGTTATTGTTTAAACAAGTTTGAACTATATTTCTGTCTTCTTCGTTGGCAATAAACGGCATTATCTCATTCGACAGTCTTCTGTTCAGCCATTCATTAGAAATAGAAATGTTGTGCATCCTATATAAGTCTGTGTTAATTAAATACTCTGCGGCTCTAAATATCTTTGCCGGTCGTATAGTCTCTGTCATAAATCTGCGGTCATATTGCAACCTACGCTTCAAATAAACTTGTATTACTTCTGTCTGATCTTCAGATCTCGAAAGGACGGTTATTGTTCTATCAAGTGAAATCGGTACGTTCACGACTGCACCTCGTATCGCGCACTGTCTGTTATAACCTAAGGACACTATTCTCATAAACGGTATTCTGGGAGCAACGAATCTCTCTTCAAGAGTTGTCAAGTCCTTTAGTTCGTTTGGTATATTGGGAAAGTGAAGACCATTGGATAAACATAATGTCGGTATATTACCAGATCGAACTGCAGAATGACATGTTTTGCAAAACTTATAACGGTCATCTTCGGATGGAAAAATATCAGTCAGGAAGAATACACAACTTAAGTGGACATGTTGGCTTGTAACTGTTTCTTTAGATAAAAACTTTACTTGTGACGTAAACCACAGTCCACCACAACAAACACAAACACAAGTCGGACCATTCTTTACACTATTGTCATATTCACTCAATAGTCGAGATGTGTGTCTTTGGGTTTCACTTAATAAATATTCAATTCTAGTGTCAGGTGTCATGGTCTGCATTCTTTGTCTATTCAACAAATTTTGTCGATTGTTAGTTCTGAGCCTACTTACCTCATTAGCACGGTGTGTTCTAGACCGAAGTATTCTATTAGAGCTAACCTCTCTAGCATGCATTCCACCATCTTCTCTTCTAATTCTTTGTGCTTTGGCAAATCTCTGGCGTTCACTCCTTCTATATATTTCATTTCCTCGATGTTGTCTGTGCTGTTCAGTATTAATATGTTGCTCTAAAGCACGCCTTCTATCGTCATCTCTCCTAATCCTTTGTGTTAATACATTCCTCACCCATTCACTTCTCCTATAAACTTCATTTTCGCGATGGCGCCTATGCTGTTCAGTATTAACTAGTTGTTCTCTAGCGCGTTTTCCCTCATCTTGTCTCTGTATCGTTTGTGTTAAGGCGTTTCTCAGTCTTTCACTTCTCCTATAAACTTGGTTTTCGCGATGGCGCCTATGTTGTTCAGTATTGACTTGTTGTTCTCTAGCGCGTCGACTCTCATCTTCTCTCCGTATCCTTTGTGTTAAGGCATTTCTCAGCCTTTCAATTGTCCTAAACACTTCATGTTCGCGATGGCGCCTATGCTGGGCAGTATTAATTTGTTGTTCTCTAGCGCGGGTTCCATCATCCTCCCTCCTATTTCTTTGTGTTAATGCATTTCTCAGCCTTTCACTCCTTCTAAAGACTTCGTTTTCTCGGTGGCGCCTATGCTGGGCATTATTAACTTGTTGTTCTCTATTGCGTCTTCCATTATCTTCCCTCCTAATCCTTTGTGTTAAAGCATTTCTCCGACGTTCAAGCACTCGATAACTTTCATTGCCGCGACGGTTTATGTGTTGTACAGTATTCCTTTGTTGTTCCATAATGCGATACCTTGAACTTCTTCTTCTAACAATATGTGCGCTTTGGTCTCTTCGCCTTTCCTCTTCGCGATATTCAGGATCACTTCTTCTTGCTAATATACGCTGAGAATTTTCAATTCTCTCTCTCTCCAAACTTTGCTCGCGAAACCTCCTCACAGATTGTATATTTCTCAGACGTGTTTGTCGAGATGATGTAATACGTAATAAGGGCATATTGAAATAATGTTTGTAAATATAATATTTTTTTGCACTTCAATGTGAACTCAACAGTTCAATTATTGTTGTACTTCTGAGGTCTATATTTCGTGTTGAAGACTTATATATTGTAATATTTTACCTGCTTTCGCATGGGCTACTTTACCTAATAGTCATTTATGTTCCTGATTTCTAACAAAGCTGTAGCCTGTACTTGCAAACTATAAGTATATGTACCTGATCGTGCATCATGTTACTTTATTTTAAGTATTTTTCATTAAAAATTTTATTTGATATTCTAAATTTTAAAACTGAGATATATAAAGCGGTAAACACGATGCCTTGTCTATAAAATTTTTATTGTTTGTACATATGTATGTATTTTTATTTGGTTATGTACAATTGCTCTTACATGTAACGCCTAAATATTTATGGATCTTTTTAAATTTTTTGAATTGATGATGATGAAATTGATGTTTTATAAATTTTAAAAATTATAACACGCTAATTTTTTCACATCTATGAAGCTAATATTTATAGATGAACATACGAAATTTCAAGTTTATAGCTTAATTTTTGTGGCAGATAAATAGATTTTTGTTTATTGTGGGTGGACTTATATATAAAACAAATATATATAAGTCCACCATTATATATAAAACAAATATTGAGTGAATATATCAACAAAAAAAAAAAAAAACAAGTAGAAAAACTAAATTCGGCTTTGGCCGAATTTTAAATACCCTCCACCTTATTATAAGCACCGAAGAAATCAAGAACTAATAAGGCTTTCTATTAATTTCACAAATGAAATTTCATATTTTCCATATTCATCTATTTCAGTTTTAAAAGAAACACACAAATATAATTATTATGTTTAGAAAAAAATTATATATGCACTTTATTTAAAATTTTGATTAGTTTATTTTTTATGAATCCTTTTTTACTAAACTAAAAAATATACAATACAACATATGAACAATAATGGGTAAATCTATAAAATTCTTATCCTAATATAAATTAACTTATTCCTAAAATAATGCCGTCGTGGTAACTGTGCACCGTATTGTACGTTTTTGCTTCCACCGCCCCACTTAAAACTTTGCCAAATGCCCAGTCTATTTGCGTATATCCAACTGTAGTCGTTTCCGTCTTTTCTAACATAAAGCAAAAGCCCTCATTAATTAAGTTCCTTTCCATTAAACTGCTATTTGTCGCCCTACATATATTAAAATCACCAATAACAAGAAGTTTTTCGAATGTTTCACCCATAGTATATACAGTACCTACTGCCTCCATGAGTAAATTACTAAATGTTGTTTCGGAAAATGTGGAATTTCTATATAAAGTGATAACGCACATTGTTTTAAAACGGAAAGTTATTATTTGTAAAGTAGCGTACCCAGAACTATAATCTCGCTTGAACAAAACTTTCGCTTGACAACTCAGGTCGGACTTTATGTAAACTATTATTCCACGCTTTTGTCGAGGAAGGCTATCGGATCCATTAATTCTTGCTAAAGTACAAAATCCTTCAACAGAACAGTCGTCCAACAGAAAAGTCCATGTCTCTACAAGACATAAAACGTCTATATCTCTTATATATCTATCACTGAATAAGTCTTGGTGGTGAGCGTTAAGGCTTTGTATATTTTGGTAATATATTTTTGTGTTTGCGCATACATTAGGTGACGGACATAAAAATCTTTCTGTTCGGAGCCGGTCAAGTTCGACTTTGACAACGTCAGTGTCAGAAAATTGTTTTGGAGGGGTGAAACGTTCAATTATGAACAATTCTGATGCACTAGTAGCTCGAATGCAAGCTACATACATTGCAGATCTATTTATTCTATCTGCAAGATGGACTACAACTTTGTTGTAAGTAGCTCCCTGACTCTTATGAATCGTAATACCCTCTGCTGGAACTACCGGAAATTGTCTCCTCTCAATATTAATTTGTACGTTACGTCTGTATTGAAATAATCTGTTATGTTTTTCAATAGGAGTCCATAGAGGTTCAGAATTATGAAGCTTTTTTCTTCTTGCCTGAGAGCCAACGTCCCTATTAGAAAATAGAATTCAAAGTGTCGATACGGCTTCCCGACTTATGTCTACTGCCATTAAAAGTCCTGTTGCACCGTTAACGAGTCCATCGGCAGTGTCAATATTTACTGTCAGCATATATTTAGCCGATGTCTTTAACGTAAGTTCTGTGGTAAGTCCTTGAGTCTCCGACGTTTTAAAATTCTTAATTGTATTTAAAATTGTCTGTTTTTGTTGTTCACTTAGAGAGTCAGCCTTAATAATGTCATAACTTCTAGAAATATGCGCTTCCGTCGATATCTGTGCTAAACGCTGTATATTATATGTGTCAGCTTCCTTATTAGACCAAAATAAATGAATAGCATCCAAAGGGACTTCTGTATGTAAATTCACTGTCCTTGATATAATTAAATCTATGTCTTCAGGATTCATTTGTCATTTGCCAACTGTTATTTAATGCAATTGCAAAAGTCCTGTCGTCTCTTTGGCGCATTATTTCATCTAATTCATAAAAGTCGAACATATCCCAAAGCCCACGTCCTATTATATCTATCCGTTGCTTTTTATTCAGAGACCTTACGGATATTAACAAGTCCTCTACATTTACTAATGGAGGGAGTTTTATTAAACGGACACCTCCACTCTGATCGTCATTTTCTTCTTCGTCTATATTAAGTATAGTTATGTCTCTATTAATCTCTGGCATAGCCAGAGCTCTGCATTCTTCATCTAATAACTGCGATGCAGCAATGTTGTCTTGTCGGGTTGGTTCATTTTCAGAATTGCCATCGTTATCGTTCTGAATTTCCTCTAAAGCGTTTTCCAATTCGTTTACCGAAAATTTTTCGAATTGTTGTTGGTTTGTCATTATCAAGTCTCTATGTGAAGAACATGTTTGTTCGTTATCGTTTTCTAAAATGTCTGTTACTTCTTTACGCCACGGAAAATATAACATAACCATTTGTCTGAAATAGTCTGCTCGGGATGTATCCATATTTGATTTTGCAAATCGAAGAATAGCTGAATTCCTTCGTTTATAAATATATCCAAAGTTATTTAAAAGTTGGAGACCAACTCCACTATACCCTGTTACGTCTTCCTTGTCACCTATATCTTCATCTTCTCGTCTTTGGCGTATCGAAGATCTGCGTGTTTTTGAAAACACATAATTGGCAGCAAAATTGGCTAGACAGATGTCTTCAAGACTGTGAGGACGATGTTGGTAATAGTCTAATAAATTACTTTTAAAAATATCAGTCGATTCTGTTAGTAGTCTTTCTAATTCTTGCCTAGATTTTACCATTCGGACTCTCCTATCTGGATGGAATGTATTTATGAAAACATCTGTGTTACTACATTCGGACATATGCATACCTAAAATATGCTAGGTAGGATGCTTCTTGAGCGGACACTTCGGACGCGTTTATAAATTTATTGCCAATGTGCTGTAAACGTTGACGGACAGTATAATTCTCTGTACGAATTTCCCTCATTGTCTCCTGCAATAGTCGCGAAACTCCCCTATTTGACTTATTTATATAGTTCACTATATATGATACACAACCGTAAGCGTCCAAAATGTGCTGTATGTCCAAGTTAGCGCGATGTAACTTCAAAATAGTTGGATTGAAGGCGTTTATAAATATGTCCTTCGGTCGGCGTTTTAAAAATATCTGTGGTTTTTTAATAGAAAACCTTAGGGCAAAAATGTAGTGCTCGTACCTCATATTAATGCGTTCGTCAGACAAAAATTGTTCAAATTGGTCAATACTATAAATATCTGACTCAGATTCCCTAGTATTTAAAAAATTAAATACTTTTTCATAATTAACACGATGTCTTTGAATATTTTCGGATTCTTCGGACAGCGGAAATAGTATTTCTGTTCTTGGCATTGGCGGATGAGGCATTTTGAATCTACAAATCCTTTGTCCCGATATTTCTCTTTGGCATGTATTACTATGCCTATGCATTTGATAATTTATGAAATTTTCTATTCCGGACTCAGACGAGTTTGTACTGATATATTTGTCAATAAATTATGTTACCGCAGGGAATGTACGTTCATCTGTCAATGTTATATGTGGTGCGTCTTTTAACCAATATACTCCATGTACATGAGGAGAGCGTCTTTGCTGAAATTCTATTCTCCAATAATACTTTATAACTTTATGAGAGTCAAATACACCACCATCACACTTAAAAAGTTTGTATAAATGAGGGACACGTTGATCGAAGTAGCGTGAACATGTAATCGGATCGGACCTTATTAAATTATATTTTTCTTGCGTTGTTAAATTATGAACATCGTTTTCTGATATATCCCATTTTTCTAAAACTTTCACCAAAATAACAATTAATTCAGACCACTGTGATTCGGCTGCGGACAATGTGATAAAAAAAGTTGGCAATCCAAATTGCCGAATCATTGCCAGAACTTTCTTTTTTTCAGATTCCCAATGAGCGGATGAAAACCTAAGTCCTTTGAGAATATGATACCCGTCGTCATGCTACACTAAGTTTTGAACAAAATGATCGTCTAACATATTTCGCGCAGTAACATAATTTTGACGTATTCTTTTCCTTAAGCAGATCGATATACTATCCTTTATGCGCGATAGTTCTAATTTTTTGTACGAATATAAAACTTTGTCTACTCTGGCGCATCGTCTGTCATATCTTCTAACTTCTGATCTTATAACTTTCCCTAAAGTGTAACTGAACTTCGTTTAATTCCACAATAAATTGTGGGAAAGGACAACTCCTCGGCGTCTTCATCCATAAGTAAGTCTAATGGTCTGTTGCCCTCTGCAGGCGCTATAGAAATCCTACCTAATGGTACATTTTCTATTTGTAAATTGTCTAAAAGGGTCTCCTGTGGATTTAATTCATCTACGTCATCATTGGTTGTGTTATTGTTTAAACAAGTTTGAACTATATTTCTGTCTTCTTCGTTGGCAATAAACGGCATTTTCTCATTCGACTGTCTTCTGTTCAGCCATTCATTAGAAATAGAAATGTTGTGCGTCCTATATAAGTCTGTGTTAATTAAATACTTTGCGGCTCTAAATATCTTTGCCGGTCGTATAGTCTCTGTCATAAATCTGCGGTCATATTGCAACCTACGCTTCAAATAAACTTGTATTACTTCTGTCTGATCTTCAGATCTCGGAAGGACGGTTATTGTTCTATCAAGTGAAATCGGTACGTTCACGACTGCACCTCGTATCGCGCACTGTCTGTTATAACCTAAGGACACTATTCTCATAAACGGTATTCTGGGAGCAACGAATCTCTCTTCAAGAGTTGTCAAGTACTTTAGTTCGTTTGGTATAGTGGGAAAGTGAAGACCATTAGATAAACACAATGTCGGTATATTACCAGATCGAAATGCAGAATGACATGTTTTGCAAAACGTATAACGGTCATCTTCGGATGGAAAAATATCAGTCAGGAAGAATACACAACTTAAGTGGACATGTTGGCTTGTAAATATTTCTTTAGATAAAAACTTTACTTGTGACGTAAACCACAGTCCACCACAACAAACACAAACACAAGTCGGACCATTCTTTACACTATTGTCATATTCACTCAATAGTTGAGATGTGTGTCTTTGGGTTTCACTTAATAAATATTCAATTATAGTGTCAGGTGTCATGGTCTGCATTCTTTGTCTATTCAACAAATTTTGTCGATTGTTAGTTCTGAGCCTATTTACCTTATTAGCACGGTGTGTTCTAGACCGACGTATTCTATTAGAGCTAACCTCTCTAGCATGCATTCCACCATCTTCTCTTCTAATTCTTTGTGCTACGGCAAATCTCTGGCGTTCACTCCTTCTATATATTTCATTTCCTCGATGTTGTCTGTGCTGTTCAGTATTAATATGTTGCTCTAAAGCACGCCTTCTATCGTCATCTCTCCTAATCCTTTGTGTTAATACATTCCTCACCCATTCACTTCTCCTATAAACTTCATTTTCGCGATGGCGCCTATGCTGTTCAGTATTAACTAGTTGTTCTCTAGCGCGTCTTCCCTCATCTTGTCTCCGTATCGTTTGTGTTAAGGCGTTTCTCAGTCATTCACTTCTCCTATAAACTTCGTTTTCGCGATGGCGCCTATGCTGTTCAGTATTAACTAGTTGTTCTCTAGCGCGTCTTCCCTCATCTTCTCTGCGTATTGTTTGTGTTAAGGCGTCTCTCAGTCTTTCACTTCTCCTATAAACTTGGTTTTCGCGATGGCGCCTATGCTGTTCAGTATTGACTTGTTGTTCTCTAGCGAGTCGACTCTCACCTTCTCTCCGTATCCTTTGTGTTAAGGCATTACTCAGCCTTTCAATTGTCCTAAACACTTCATGTTCGCGATGGCGCCTATGCTGGGCAGTATTAATTTGTTGTTCTCTAGCGCGGGTTCCATCATCCTCCCTCCTATTTCTTTGTGTTAATGCATTTCTCAGTCTTTCACTCCTTCTAAAGACTTCGTTTTCGCGGTGGCGCCTATGCTGGGCAGTATTAATTTGTTGTTCTCTAGCGCGGGTTCCATCATCCTCCCTCCTATTTCTTTGTGTTAATGCATTTCTCAGCCTTTCACTCCTTCTAAAGACTTCGTTTTCTCGGTGGCGCCTATGCTGGGCAGTATTAACTTGTTGTTCTCTATTGCGTCTTCCATTATCTTCCCTTCTAATCCTTTGTGTTAAGGCATTTCTCCGACGTTCAAGCACTCGATATCTTTCATTGCCGCGACGGTTTATGTGTTGTACAGTATTCCTTTGTTGTTCCATATTGCGATACCTTGAACTTCTTCTTCTAACAATATGTGCGCTTTGGTCTCTTCGCCATTCCTCTTCGCGATATTCAGGATCACTTCTTCTTGCTAATATACGCTGAGAATTTTCAATTCTGTCCCGAAACAAATTCTACCAACCGTGGAATAAAGTAGAAAATCGAACTCGGCTCAAACATACACTTGTAATATTACGGAGAACATCTTAGGTAGTTTTTTAAGTTGGCCTAAAGCATTACGAGTTCTTTGTTATATATTTCGTTTTTATTGTGCAACCAATACTCATACGAAAGATACTTTTCAAGCCTCTGCAATTGATATAACCCATTGTCCAGGTTTGAGTATTCATACCCTCCTTTAATGGTTTTACCATCTCTATCAGGAATAGTTTGAGAATTCCGCGGTTCTCGCTCTTTTTTCCTTTATTATATTTTTTATTCCTCTATTAATTGTCAACGCGTAGAGATCAATATTATACCCAATTATCCAGCAAACTATATATATTGTATGAAGTGAAACATTTTTTTATAAAAAAGAAAAACTGATGTGAAGTGAAATATTTATTTTATAAAAAATTGAACAAATAAATTATATTATTTTTAAATAATTCACAAAGAAAAACGCACTTTTGCCCAACTTATTGTTCTTTTCTACTTAATCGTCATATTGTGTGTGCATAATACAATTTATAGCAATGTTAAAAATCAGTAAATACCATCATAGGTCAATTTTAATTAATTAGCGCGGGTTCCATCATCCTCCCTCCTATTTCTTTGTGTTAATGCATTTCTCAGTCTTTCACTCCTTCTAAAGACTTCGTTTTCGCGGTGGCGCCTATGCTGGGCAGTATTAATTTGTTGTTCTCTAGCGCGGGTTCCATCATCCTCCCTCCTATTTCTTTGTGTTAATGCATTTCTCAGCCTTTCACTCCTTCTAAAGACTTCGTTTTCTCGGTGGCGCCTATGCTGGGCAGTATTAACTTGTTGTTCTCTATTGCGTCTTCCATTATCTTCCCTTCTAATCCTTTGTGTTAAGGCATTTCTCCGACGTTCAAGCACTCGATATCTTTCATTGCCGCGACGGTTTATGTGTTGTACAGTATTCCTTTGTTGTTCCATATTGCGATACCTTGAACTTCTTCTTCTAACAATATGTGCGCTTTGGTCTCTTCGCCATTCCTCTTCGCGATATTCAGGATCACTTCTTCTTGCTAATATACGCTGAGAATTTTCAATTCTGTCTCTCTCCAAACTTTGCTCGCGAAACCTCCTCACAGATTGTATATTTTTCAGACGTCTTTGTCGAGATGATGTAATACGTAATAAGGGCATATTGAAATAATGTTTGTAAATATAATATTTTTTTGCACTTCAATGTGAACTCAACAGTTCAATTATTGTTGTACTTCTGAGGTCTATATTTCGTGTTGAAGACTTATATATTGTACTATTTTACCTGCTTTCGCATGGCCTACTTTACCTAATAGTCATTTATGTACCTGGTTTCTAACAAGGCTGTAGCCTGTACTTGCAAACTATAAGTATATGTACCTGATCGTGCATCATGTTACTTTATTTTAAGTATTTTTCATTAAAAATTTTATTTGATATTCTAAATTTTAAAACTGAGATATATAAAGCGGTAAACACGATGCCTTGTCTATAAAATTTTTATTGTTTATACATATGTATGTATTTTTATTTGGTTATGTACAATTGCTCTTACATGTAACGCCTAAATATTTATGGATCTTTTTAAATTTTTTGAATTGATGATGATGAAATTGATGTTTTATAAATTTTAAAAATTATAACACGCTAATTTTTTCACATCTATGAAGCTAATATTTATAGATGTACATACTAAATTTCAAGTTTATAGCTTAATTTTTGTGGCAGATAAATAGATTTTTGTTTATTGTGGGTGGACTTAGTAACCGACCACGCCCATTTTAAGCACATTGATGGATGGGATATCTATAAATACGTGTACCAAATTTCAGGGTCATAGGTTAATTTTTGTGATAGATATAAAGGTTTATGTTTATTGTGGGCGCGTCTGTTAAACGACCACGCCCATTTTAGGCACATCAATAGATGGGATAACTATGTATTTGAGTACCAAATATCAACTTCGTAGATCAACTTTTGTGGCAAATATAAAGATTTATATTGGTTGTGGGCGTGTATGTTATCGGACCACGCCCATTTTCGGCACATCGATGAAACTAATATTTATAGATGTACATACTAAATTTCAAGTTTATAGCTTAATTTTTGTGGCAGATAGATAGATATTTGTTGATTGTAGGCGTGGCTCTTTACCGAATTTGCCAATTTTAAATGGCAATCTGCGTGCATAAACTAGAAGTGACTGTACAAAATTTCAGCTCAATATCTCAAAATTTACGCTCGTGAGAGTGCCAACAACAGACGGACACACGGGCACACGGACATACTCGTACATGTCTAAATCGACTCAGTTTTTGACGCTGATGAAGAATATATATACTTTGTAGGGTCTCTGACGCCTCCTTCTGGGTGTTGCAAACGGAACAACAAAATTAGTATACCCTCATCACTGAGGTGGAGGGTATAAAAAGGATAAATTGAATATATGAAATTAATAACTCTACACTCTTTTGCAAACGGGATTTTTTTTTTTACTTGACTAATCGTTCGCCACATTGTACGCTATGAAATCTTGAGCAGAACTTCTCACTTTTACTTTTCTCGCACAACTCACTTACACTCCGTCGGCCGCTTGGCACGAAACCTCATTTCACCACTCACTCACTCTCTCACTTATGTGTTGGCGGCCCTGAGTCGACAAAGCTGTTCGCAGTGGTGAAATAGATGATCGTTGTAGAGAGAAAAACGTGTGGAATTTTTCTTCCTTACAACAGTGAAGGACTTAAGTAACTCAAATCTTTGGTGGCATGGACCGTCCTGGTTGAGCTTCCCAAAGTCAGAATGGCCAAACCCGAAACAAATTCTACCAACCGTGGAATAAAGTAGAAAATCGAACTCGGCTCAAACATACACTTGTAATATTACGGAGAACATCTTAGGTAGTTTTTTAAGTTGGCCTAAAGCATTACGAGTTCTTTGTTATATATTTCGTTTTTATTGTGCAACCAATACTCATACGAAAGATACTTTTCAAGCCTCTGCAATTGATATAACCCATTGTCCAGGTTTGAGTATTCATACCCTCCTTTAATGGTTTTACCATCTCTATCGGGAATAGTTTGAGAATTCCGCGGTTCTCGCTCTTTTTTCCTTTATTATATTTTTTATTCCTCTATTAATTGTCAACGCGTAGAGATCAATATTATACCCAATTATCCAGCAAACTATATATATTGTATGAAGTGAAACATTTTTTTATAAAAAAGAAAAACTGATGTGAAGTGAAATATTTATTTTATAAAAAATTGAACAAATAAATTATATTATTTTTAAATAATTCACAAAGAAAAACGCACTTTTGCCCAACTTATTGTTCTTTTCTACTTAATCGTCTTATTGTGTGTGCATAATACAATTTATAGCAATGTTAAAAATCAGTAAATACCATCATAGGTCAATTTTAATTAATTACGTATAGGATGCTTGATTGAAAAAATAAAACCCTACAAAAAACCAAAGCAGGAACACCCCTACACATTTTTGCACCATCGAGCCAGATTAAGACCAACCTCAATAATTTTTAATATCGACCATTTTTTGTTGCACCTGTGGATCTACAACTCCACAGCCTTACAACCATACAACACCCTTGAAATACCCACATTTTATTATCGGACGGTCAGCTCATATTCGGATAAGTACCGTATTAAGTACCGTATTAAGTACTTTTTGAAAGTAAGTAGAGTATAAACCCCCAATAAAATTGCATACATATAATTTATACAAAGGTGGTTGCCTTTTTCATTGTGTATACAAATATAAGTTTTCTTTGTCTCGAATTTTTTCCTTTCAAGTACCGTAACGAACAATTAGATGTACATAGTTATAAATTTTAATGTTCTCTCTTCATATGTATACACACAGTTTTTTCTTCTGCCGATATTTTGTTGTTGTTAAATTCTCAGTACAAAAAAACCCTAATATAACTACGTATTAGGGAAATACTATACTTTTTTGCGATAGCATGTTACTTTATTTCAAATTTAACTTTACATTTTTTACAGACAATCTACTTCACATTTTTAACATTTGAAAATCAAGAAAATATAATGCTATAAATATAATATTCAAGGATAATATATCTCTTATAATTATAATAAAAAACTTGTCCTTTATATTATTGGTATTTACACATTGACCTTATATTGTATAAATACATTTTAGTAGCCCTCTGCGGTGCCAACACTTGTGTTTCTCAACATCCACTTACGTTTTATCAATCCGATTCTTCTATATCCAGTTTAATTACTCTACAGAGTGGGCCAAACTTATTATTATTATATACTCGTTGTTCAAACTGAGGCAATTTTCGAGCTTAACTCATACGATTGTTAAAATCCGAATTCAACGCATTTTTTTGGTTAAAAAGAAAAGAACAAACCTGTTTGATTGCATCTATTTATTGTGGACAAAATGTCTATAAATGAAAAAATTCTGCAAAAGCCACAAGTGGTCACTGACCAGGACGAACTTTATAATAGTCTTTCCGCTTCGTATTATACTAAGAATCTTTTAGAAATACATAACCAAGAACTCGAATCCCTGTTCGAAAATTTTAAGGTTTATTACCAATCCATTTTGAAAAACCCTATTAAAGCCCTTCAACGTAGTATAAATTACTGTATTTCTAATTTGGCCCTGTTAAAAATTAATACTGAGTGTTGGGACGTCTTGTTTGTATACATTTGTTCAACTTGTCTTCCAAAAGCGACCTTGAATCCGTGGGAATAGACACAGAAACGGGGTGCGGATCTCCCAACGTGGTCGGAAATGGATAGCTTTCTGACAGCCCGTTATCAGACTTTAGAATCCATAGCTGATATTCGCGGCCCCAAACCGAATGCAAGTTTTAATTATAGTAATAACCCATCAACAGTAAACAAAAGTAAGGCGACCCATAAACCAACAAACAAGAATCTACGTTCATACCAGACAAAGATAGCAACTCAACCAACATCTAGTTGTCCTTTATGCCCCAACATCTAGTTGTCCTTTACTCTCTTGGGTTGTATCCCTCTTTCCTTAGAATGAAAATAGACGACCGTATCGCTGTCGTTAAACGACATAAGCATTGTTTTAAGTGCCTAGCGGCATCTAATGAGGTTCGAACCTGTTCTAGTAGATGTGTTTGTGCAATTTTCAATTTTCACTCAACAGGCGTCTAATCCATCCAGACTAAATAACAAATGTACAGGCAAATTAGAGTGCATGCTCCGCATACTCGCTTTCAAAGAATTATATTTCGACCACATGCCAATGACATGCCACTCGAAATGCTCACCGTTACTTTTGGAGTTAACTGCGCTCCTTACTTAGCTGTCCTGACGTTACTCGCATTGGCCAAGGAGAATTAAATTCAAAATCCAAGCGCTGCCAATATAATACAAAATCATATGTATATAGATGATATTTTTGCCCGCGCTCACGATTTACAAAGTGCCAAAATAGCTAAAAAACAAATAGATGCAGTCCTTAAATCCGCAGGTTTTCCACTCAGAAAGTGGACTTCAAATAGTTCCATTGTTTTGCAAGATATTCCCAAAGAGCATTTACTTAGTGAATATTTCTTAAGGCTTAACGACGCTAGTAATATAAAAACCCTTGGCCTCAAGTGGAATGCTTCAGAAACGCAATATTTCAATCACAAATGCTATTACAAAGAGACAAGTATTATCCGAGATTGCCAAAATTTTGATCCAGCCGCTTGGCTGGCCCCTAACACAAACATTGGAAAGATATTGATGCAACAAATATGACAAGACAAAACGGATTGTGATGAAGCTATTAAGCCCCTCACTCTATCATGTTGGCATAACTTTATACAGTAGTACACAAACGTTGATCTAATAAAGATCCCCGTTATGTTGATTATCATCCCAAACAGTTACATGGATATTGCGATGCGCCTGAGAAGGCATATGCCGCAGCACTTTATTTGCGCATATAAGACAAGACCGGCAATGTATTCACCCACCTCTTGGCAGCTAAAACTAAAGTAACGCCTATCAAAATTATGTCGTTACCTCGACTCGAACTATGCGGTACTGAGCTCCTGGCAAAATTGATTGATTCATTTCGTTCCGAGTTACACCTAACAGAGTGCCCCTTATATTTGTGGACAGATTCCACAACTGTGTTAGCTTTTATAATACAACACACCCCTCGAAACCACAAAATTTTCAATGTCCAAAAACCTACAATTTAACTCACACTGAAATTGAGCATGTCAAAACTCGCCTCATAAATTTGTGGCAGCAAAAGAGTTTCGCAGAATACCAAGCACTGACGCGAAAGCAACCTATCCCAAAAACCAGTGATATAGGAGTCTTCAACGTTCCCGTTTCTTGCGGTCGGCTTATACAGTCCACTACGCTAACATATAACGAGCGTTTTCCCAAACTTCTACCATATCTTCAGCGCTTCACCCAACATGGTGAAATATCTCTTATGATGCGTGTACTGCGCGCTGTGTATTGGGTCTCTAGATTGAAGAATCTCGTCAAGTCAGTCATAAGAAATTGCAAAACTTGAACTATACTTAAGCAAGCACGAAGTCAACAAATAATGGCCTCTCTTCCACCAGAGCGAGTTATCCTCACACGGCCATTTTATCACACCGGGGTCGATTTTGCAGGCCCTTTCGACATCAAATCTTCGGTCGGAGCTGTAAAACTACTAAAGGCTATATTTTGGTGCTTGTATGTTTTGCAACGAAAGCCATTCATCTAGAAGTGACCAGAGATTTATCCACGCAGTCCTTTCTAGCTTCTTTCTCTAGATTTCTCTCAAGAAGAGGTTGCTCATTAGCACTTTATTCAGACAATGGTACAGCTTTTGTGGGAGCATCCAATATCTTAAAACGAGACGCTAAAAATTTTCTCAATGAAGTTCGTCTCGAATTATTGCACAATAATGCCTGTTAACCTATCCAACTTTATTCCGCCAGGTGCGCCCCACATAGGTGGATTGTGGGAAACCCCCCAATGTTGGCGGCTAGGTCAAGTTGTGAAAGTATTTCCTGGTAACGATGACCAGGTCAGAGTAGCCGAATTATCCACCGCTAATGGCAATATTCAACGCCCCATTACTAAGATAGTTTTATTACCGCCTATTCAAAACTCCCAATAACCCCCCGTCGCTTAATTATTTAGCTTGTTTTTTAGTTCCGATAACATTTACAATGTTTGCAATTCAACACTTCCCGTGTCATAGCAATTAACAAAATATATGCGATGATAATCTTGACATACTAGAAATTGCGCTCGTAATTTGAAAGATCATACTAAAATGTCTCTATTCGCAGGTATGGCAAGTCAGTTGCCGAGGCATAAATCGCTGGACATCCGGTCCCTCGACAATGAAAGTGTGGAAGAAGCGGTTGAGCAGGAGGTTCAGCAAATGGCACCTCGGCCCGTCTCACCAAGAAGCCGTGTCTGTGACGGGCGCCATAAACTGACTCGCTGCGTACAATTTTTGAGACTGGGAGCCAGCAGGCGGCGTGAGGCTGTCATGCGGAACCAGTATTGTTTTAATTGCTTTGCCGAGTCACATAAGGTCCAGCAGTGTCGAAGCGCTAATCGTTGCAAGGATAGCGGTGCCAAACACCAGTCTTTGCTGCATGACAGCTTGACGCCGATGCACCCAGGATGACGTCAACATTATGATCGTCCACGCCAATAATTATAGGCCCAACAACAAAATCGCCGCCATCAACCACAAAATCGACCACATCAACAACGGTCTCGTGCAGACTAGCATCGTTTCGTAACAAACAAGGCAGCGAAACGTAACTGAGTGATCATTTATCAGATATAAATCACATTATTTATACCTCGCTTATAACTTGAACTTAAAGTAACTTCAATTTTCACACTACAGTCCACTATTGATCCATACACTTGAATTTAATTTAATTTTTGAAGTTTTGATTCATGCAGTTGCATTCGTTCTGTAACACATACATATACTCATTTAGTTATCCACTTCTTTTTACATTCCTATTTGTATCTTTGAAATTGTACATCTTACTCTATACTAATTGGCTCCTCAACCCCTTGATAATTTATTACTGTCCCAGCAAGGGGGGGCGGTATGTCCAGGTTTAAGTATGAAGGCCGGCTCTCCAACATTTTACCAAAGATGGTAAAATCATTAAAGAGAGAGAGAGTTTGAAAATTCCGCGCTTCTCGATCTTTTTTTCTTTATTATATTTTTTATTGTTCTACTAATTGTCAACGCGTAGAGATCAATATTATACCCATTTATGCAGCAAACTATATATATTGTGTGAAGTGAAACATTTTTTTATAAAAAAGGAAAAACCGATGTAAAGTGAAATATTTATTTTATAAAAAACTAGCTTACCCGTTGCAGCGTTGCTTGGAACTAAACTACTGTTTCATTTAAGAATCCAATGTTTCAAACATTTCTATATAAACAACTTATTATGTAAATTACAATATAATGAGCTTAGGCACGCCTTTAACATATTTACAGAAACTTTGTAAATATAAAAATAAACACTTTTGTATAAATATAAATTTGAACTATTTTTTTATTTTATCGGTGTCTTGTATATAACAAAACTTTAAACTTTTTAGAGTATTAATTATATAGAAAAAATGAATTAACATATGTATCTTGTAAACATATAAAATATTGTGAAAACAATAAAACTTTAAATAATATTTGTAACTAAATAATTTAGAAGTAACTTTAAATAACGATATAAAATTATATATAGAATTGGTGGCTTCCCCACTCTAGAGCATGCTACATATAACTGCCCATGTGAAAAGAAAGTATTATTTAAATTGATTCCACACACTTTTAATGATTGACCTTGTGCTTTATTTATTGTCATTCCAAATGCTAATCTTATTGGAAATTGTAAACGTTTAATTGTAAAAGGCATATCTGTTGAAATCATTGGTATACGTGGAAGAAGTACATGTTCATCTTTAAACTTGCCACTTAAAATTGTTGTCTAAATCTGGGCAGAATGAAACGCAGTGTTTTGTAGTTATCGAAAAAGTAAGTGAAGAATTTATGAAAAGTTTATTGACAAAATAAACAAAAGGTTCTAACAAATCTTTTCGTAAATACTACAAATAACTAGTACAGTAGTTTTGTAACATAATGTGTCTAATACCCCCACTCGAACAGATTTGTTTTAACCTTTTAATTTGATGTTAACCCCATAGCCGATGAACAAAAAATATGTTTATCTATAGGAACAGGTTTCGTTAAATTGTCGGCCACCATATTTTGTGTTGCTATGGCTTTGAAACAAACGATGTTATTTTCTTTCTCCTCTCGAACAAAGTGATGACGCACATCAATATGCTTTGTTCTAGCCAAATATTTGCTCGTAGAGGCCAAATGTTGTGCACTGTAAAAACTGCGGTTGGAACATCTTTAAATTGTGGGTTAAGTTCGCTATCTAATCTTCGTAATCAAACAGTCTCCTGAGTTGTTGCAGACAGAGCCATGTATTCAGCTTCTGTAGTAGACAAGGCAATTGTTGGTTGACGTTTTGATGCCCAAGAAATTGCGCCACCTTGAAGTAAGCAAACATAACCCGTTACGGAACGCCTCTCATCGATGTCGCTTGCCCAATCTGAATCGGAATATACTTGAAAACCATCGATAGACGACTTTGAATACTTTAATTTAAAATCCTTGGTTCCCTTCAAATAACGAAGAACCCTTTTAACTGCTGACCAATGCTTTTGACCAAAGTAATTATTAAATTTACTAAGGTTGTTTACTGCGAAACAAATGTCAGGTCTCGTGCATTGAGAAGCAAACATTAGACTACCAATTGCTTGCTGATAAGGTATTCTCTTCATATATTCTTCTTCATCCTTTGTTTTAGGGG
Organism: Crataerina pallida; assembly: GCA_949710015.1. Taxonomy (NCBI): domain Eukaryota; kingdom Metazoa; phylum Arthropoda; class Insecta; order Diptera; family Hippoboscidae; genus Crataerina; species Crataerina pallida. Next base: position 20,538,955 of record OX453289.1, read on the forward strand.
CCTTAGGTTTAGATAATTTGACATTAACATCGAAAGGCGTTGACACAGTATTACAATTAGTCATGTTGAATCTTTCTAATAAGTCGTTTATATAATTTTCTTGATCTAAATATATATCATCTCCTTTCCGGGTAATTCTTATTCCTAAGCATAGTTTAGCATCGCCAATTATTTTCATTTTGAAATTGCTCATCAATTTGGATATTAATTCATCACGAAAATTTTTATCATTGCTAAATATCAGGATATCGTCTACATATATTGCTACAAAAGTCATCTTCTCATTTAAATGATTGTAGTAAACACACGTATCCACTTTGGAACGTTTCAAGTTGTATGTTCTAAGAGCTCCGTCCAACTTAGTATTCCATACAAGACTTGATTGTTTCAGGCCATATATAGCCTTTTTCAACTTAAGTACTTGTCCATGATTACCAACACGTATGCCCTCGGGCCTTTCAATATATATGTCTTCACTTAAGTCTCGCTGAAGGAAAGCAGTGACTGCATCCATTTGAAATATCTCTAAACCGAACTTGACAGATAAGGCCATTAAGTATCTTATGGAGGTATATCGTACAACAGGTGAAAAGACTTCTTCGTAGTCTATTCCGTGTTTTTGTGCATAACCTTTTGCGACCAAACGTGCCTTATAGCGAACGGTATTCTCTTGCTCCTTTTTAATTTTGAACACCCACTTTGTCTTCACTACGTTTACATTATTCGGTTTATCTACAACTTCCCAAGTTTTATTTTCTGTTACAGAGTCGATTTCGTTTTTCATTGCTTCCTGCCATTTCCGTTTGTCTGTCCGAGATAATGCATCTTTAACTGTCAAAGGATCTGATGTGATATCAATTTCATCCTGTGTAACTGTGAAAGCTTTTCGGTTGTAAACTATTCGAAGTTTGTTTTTCAATCTTTCACTCCTACGTGGGACCACTACTTCATTTTCGGTATCCCCCACTTCAGAAGTTTCGTCCTCAAATTCATTTAAATCATTCATTTCTCCCCTTCAGGTTCATTCATTTCTTTTGATGAACATGACATGTAATCATTATCTATTTCAACAACAGGTTGGTCAGTGTGAACTGTAGTTATGTAAGTAGGATTAATTACTTCTTCAGGTTGCATTTGCCCTTTATAGTGAAAGTCATTTTCATGAAAAACAACATCACGGCTAACAAACACATCTTTTCGCTTAAAACTGTACAAACGGTAACCTTTAGAAGTTTCTGAGTACCCCACAAAAATTGTTTTTTCTGATTTAAAGTCGACGTTTTTCTTTGGGAATATGCGACATTGCAGTGCAACCAAAAATACGAAAATAGCTTACATTTGGTTTCTTTCCTCCCCACAATTCTTCAGGGGTTTGATTTAGCCTTTTATGTGGCAATCTATTAATTAAGTAACAAGCGGTATTTACAGCTTCTGCCCAAAAAAACTTAGGCATGTTTGCATCAAACAGCATCGCTCGAGCCTTTTCCAATAAATTACGGTTCATCCTTTCGGCAAGACCGTTTTGTTTAGGCGTGTACGGTACAGTGGTTTGATGTATGATACCATATTTCTTTAGTTCAATTTCCATTGCCTTGTTCACATACTCGGTTCCATTGTCCGTACGAAGAATTTGAATGGAAGCCCCTTTTTGTTTTTCCACTTCTGTTTTGAACTCACGAAAACAATTGAAAACTTCATTTTTAGGTTTAATGAAATATACATACGCTTTTCGGGTAAAATCATCTATAAAAGTGACGAAATAAAGACTTCCTTTTATTGATTTTACCTCCATCGGTCCACATACATCTGAATGGATTACGTGGAGCGGTTTTGAAGACCTGGAACCTTCTTTGGGGAAGCTTTTTCTGTGTTGTTTAGCTTTATCACATACTTGACAAGATAATGCATTTTCTCCTTTTGTACTGATACCATTCACAAGACCATTTTCAAGTAATTTGATATTCTCTGTTCCTAAGTGTCCATAACGACGATGCCAAAGATTATGATTATTACTTTGTCCAATGTAAGCTTGTTTAGTATCAATATTCAGTTTGTACAGCCCATTTACAATAGACGCGGTAGCAATAATTTCATCTTGAGAATTCCTTATTTGACATCCTTGTTTGTTGAACACTACTGTATTATTTTTGTTAACAATTTTGGCAATGGATAACAAGTTCACACCCAAGTCTGGTACATATAAAACTTCATGCACTTGTATTTTTCTGGAACCTCCTGGAGTACTACAGCTGAGTTCAACTTCGCCTTTTTTGTCCGCTTTCATTGTTGCATTATTTGCTGTCTTTATTTCACCGTCGAACATTTCATCATTCGTTAAGTACGATAAATCTGATGTCATGTGGTCTGTAGCTCCACTATCAATGTACCACTCTTTAGAAAACTTTTGAGAACGATATGCAGCAAACATTGAATCACCATGGTACTTTGCAGATTTGTTTTTAGGTTTGGAGGGACAATGAGAAGCAAAATGTCCAACACCCTCGCAATTAAAACAACGAACGTTTTCCTTTTTAAAATTTCTTTTGTTTTTCGGCATACTAGACTGATGGGCTTTATGATGATGCGACTTTTTGGAAATTAAAGCAGAATTCACATGTGGCTCAATTTTCACATCTTGAAGAAGTTTCATTTTTATTTGGTCAGCGGAAATTGGTTTACCATTGCTTCCAATACTCATTATCATTGGTTTATATTGATCTGGTAGACCCTTTAATAGTAGGCTGCCAATCCATTCATCGTTTACAACAAAACCAATTTCGTTTAACTTCTGTGCTGTTGATATGATTTGGTTCACATAATCTTCTATAGATGAACACTCCAACAATTGAACAGAACACAACTTTTGCAACAAGCAAATCCTTCTGTCCAAGCCACTATCTTGAAAGAGATTCTTTAAAGCTGACCACACTTCTTTTGCGGATTTGGCATCTCTAACATGCACGTACAGACTTTTATCTAAAGCCATTACCATTCTGCAGCGGGCATTTTTGTCTTTTACAGCATCTATCTGTGCGCCTTCTTCTGGTTCCACGCACTTCCAGGAATCGTCTAATTCCAATTGTGTCTTCATGGCAAAACTCCATGTCGACCAGTTTTCTGAGCCGACAAGTTTCTCTATATGGTTTACCGTTGTAACCGAATTCATAACTCTTTATTTTAAACTCACAAGCACCCTGGGCCCATAACCTCTGGACAGAATGAAACGCAGTGTTTTGTAGTTATCGAAAAAGTAAGTGAAGAATTTATGAAAAGTTTATTGACAAAACAAACAAAAGGTTCTAACAAATCTTTTCGTAAATACTACAAATACCTAGTACAGTAGTTTTGTAACATAATGTGTCTAATACTAAATTATATTATTTGATTTTTAATTACTTTACTTGCTTTTTAATTACTAATCTAGTTCCATTGCAAAGACGTGGTGGATTAATATTTCTTAGCACTATAATTGGAACTCCTACTTTTAAGCTTAATACATGTGGTGGGAAACGTGATATATCAAGCGAATCTATAATTTCCATAAATTCAATTGGATATTGAACTGCTTCGTCTTGATTCATGTGGCTGTCAATAGATTTATAAACAACCATCTCCCCCGGAATTTTTGATTAAAATAGATGCATTTATTCCTGCCACATTTACATTTTTAGGAGCTAATTTCGCTCTTTCCAATAACCATTGACGATTTTTATAGTTTCGGTGAATTGTGGGAAAAACACATTTTATCAAATCTTCGTTTGATTCTTTTATATTACAAAAGCTTGATGTTAAAGTTATACAATTAGTGGATGGATCAATGACGGTTTTCCCATTTCCGATATCTTATAATTGCTTTGCAAATGCTTCTGCAATGGAATCTTTTTCTAAATGTACCCTCATATTTGTACATAAAGATAATTTTTGTACATGTCGCCATAAATACGAAGATTTAATGCATGCATATACTTCGTCTGCTGGTGTACTTTTTGGTGTAACAGATAGCGTTTGCCGGAAATCACCTGTAAAGTACAATCCCAACCAATGAGAAATAATAAAAAAATAACAAATAACACAAATTAAGTTTTTTAAAAAAGTGCAAAATAATAAATTAAACAGTAATTTTAATAACCAAGTTAAAAATGCATGAAGCGATATCTTGTACCTGATAATATAATTAATGCTCCTCCAAAGGGTTTTGTATTTCCTCTCAAATCTTGAAGGGTTCTGTCAAGGGCTTCTATAGATTTCTTATGAGCAATAGAACTTTCGTCCCACACTAACAATTTACATTTTTGTAGAACTTTAGCCATTCCTAAATTTTTTAATATGGTGCACGTTGGTGAATCGGTATGGTGTATATTTAATGATAATTTCAGCGCAGAATGTGCAGTTCTACCACCATCTAATAATGTTGCTGCTATGCCCGAAGAAGCAAATGTTGTTTTCACTATTACGATGTGCTAGTATTAACGATAATAAAAATATTTTGCATGTTTTGCCTGGGGCATCAAAAAAATTAAATCCACCATTCTGGTTTTGCACATTTTCCATAATTTTATCGTATATAAATTTTTGTTGTGGTAATAACTTTGCTACATTAGTTTGTACAAACAATTTAAAATTGTTTGTATCAAAACACACTTCCCGTTGCAAATCTCAATTATTAAATTCATTGACGATTCGATGGGTGCTATCATTCCTAATTCATTTAATTGCTTATTGTTTATATTCAAGCATATGTCCTCTACCATTAATTAAGCATTATTATAAATTGCATACATAGGTTCTAGATTATAATTTCCATTTATCGTTCGTCGTCGGTGTAAAATATCTTCACACATACATGATTAAGCGTTTTCCATAATTCTTTTGGGTTTGACGGAAAGCACGTAGTTAATATTAATGCAAATAATGAACGTACTGAAAAATTCGATGCATCGGTAAGTGTTGTATTCCAGTGTGAGTCATTCTCTAATAAATGCAATTTTTGACAAGCTTCTCGATATGTGGCACACAATTCATTATTTACCGTTCTTAATTGTTGAAATGACGTTGGACTACGCACATTTATTAATAGTAACCTCAAGAAATAACACTCTGAATAATTTGGATGAACAGTATAAAAACGACCCAAAGCATCTCCCGCATATACATTTTGATAACCTTCAACAGGTTTACCATTTTTACGCCGTTGGAATTCTTTTTTAGGTGCATTCCAAGTAAAATAAGTGGGAATTTCAGAATATAATAGCGTTCTCGCAAATTCATCAGTTTGACAAATTGTAAAAAACGCCATTAATGTTGTAGGCGGTGGTGTTGTTGCACGTTGTCGCAAATTCTCTCTAGTAAAATAAACACGTTGACCATTTTCTAAGTGAACTGATAAGTGAACCACTGTTGGATGCCGTTCGTGTATGGGAAATGATAGTATACGCCACACTGCTTCATTGCTACTAATATAATGCCCCATTTGATATTCTTGTATTTCATCAATAGACACGTTGTCGCGTTCAACTCCAAAAATAGCCATATCGCTTCCTTTGTTTACAAATTTACATATATATTTCATTGATTTAACTGAATTGCAGTATTCAACGTTAATATGAGCATTGTATGCTTTTAATAATAATGGAGAATGCGGTACAACCCATCATTTCCAGTAATTGTTTCTGCAGTTAGGTCTCTAGAGTATTGCTTTAGGCACTTTCCTTTGTTCATACATGGTGAATCGCGATTGTAAGCACCACATGGGCCATGTATCATATTTGTTGTTACAATATTAAATAGTTCCGGATCTAGTTCCGAGTTCGGTATCTCTGCTGATATAATTTGATCAATTTGTTTAAGCGAAATTTTATCGATTAGCCAAATCAAAATGTGAGTATGGGGCAATCCTCTTTTTTGCCATTCTACCGAATACATCCAACACCTAGTAACTCCAAAAATGTTATGTTTAACAATAAAATCCATTAAAGATTTTAATTTTTGTTTAAATACTCGCGCAGTTATATCATGTCTATATGGCGGAGATTGTCCGTTTAAGAGAAGTTGTTGTATTTCAACCCATGCAGGATTGCATATGAAAGTAATAAATAAATCCGGACGTCCATACGTTCTAACATGTCATTGCGTCTTGTGCATATTCATGCATATGACGTGGGCTGCCAGTAAATTTTGCTGGCAGTATTACCACTTTTCCTATGTCATTAACGTTGTGATCACTATTAACAGCATCTCGTAAATGTATATATTCATCATTAATTTAAACGCGTAGAAATTCATTGCACTGACTTTTTTATTTGTTTCTTCATCTGTCATTTTTTGATGTATTAAAAAACAAGTAGAAAAACTAAATTCGGCTTTGGCCGAATTTTAAATACCCTCCACCTTATTATAAACAACGAAGAAATCAAGAACTAATAAGGCTTTCTATTAATTTCACAAATGAAATTTCATATTTTCCATATTCATCTATTTCAGTTTTAAAAGAAACACACAAATATAATTATTATGTTTAGAAAAAAATTATATATGCACTTTATTTAAAATTTTGATTAGTTAATTTTTTATGAATCCTTTTTTACTAAACTAAAAAATATACAATACAACATATGAACAATAATGAGTAAATCTATAAAATTCTTATCCTAATATAAATTAACTTATTCCTAAAATAATGCCGTCGTGGTAACTGTGCACCATATTGTACGTTTTTGCTTCCACCGCCCTACTTACAACTTTGCCAAATGCCCAGTCTATTTGCGTACATCCAACTGTAGTCGTTTCCGTCTTTTCTAACATAGAGCAAAAGCCCTCATTAATTAACTTCCTTTCCATTAAACTGCTATTTGTCTCCCTACATATATTAAAATCACCAATAACAAGAAGTTTTTCGAATGTTTTACCCGTAATATATACAGTACCTACTGCCTCCATGAGTAAATTACTAAATGTTGTTTCGGAAAATGTGGAATTTCTATATAATATGATAACGCACATTGTTTTAAAACGGAAAGCTATTATTTGTAAAGTAGCGGACCCAGAACTATAATAATGTCGCTTGAACAAAACTTTCGCTTAACTACTCAGGTCGGACTTTATGTAAACTATTATTCCACGCTTTTGTCGAGAAAGACTATCAGATCCATTAATTCTTGCTAAAGTACAAAATCCTTCAACAGAGCAGTCGTCCAACAGAAAAGTCCATGTCTCTACAAGACATAAAACGTCTATATCTCTTATATATCTATCACTGAATAAGTCTTGGTGGTGAGCGTTAAGGCTTTGTATATTTTGGTAATATATTTTTGTGTTTGCGCATACATTAGGTGACGGACATAAAAATCTTTCTGTTCGGAGCCGGTCAAGTTCGACTTTGACAACGTCAGTGTCAGAAAATTGTTTTGGAATAGTGAAACGTCCAATTATGAACAATCCTGATGCACTAGTAGCTCGACTGCAAGCTACATACATTGCAGCTCTATTTATTCTATCTGCAAGATGGACTACTACTTTGTTGTAAGTAGCTCCCTGACTCTTATGAATCGTAATACCCTCTGCTGGAACTACCGGAAATTGTTTCCTCTCAATATTAATTTGTACGTTACGTCTGTATTGAAATAATCTGTTATGTTTTTCAATAGGAGTCCATAGAGGTTCAGAATTATGAGGCTTTTTTCTTCTTGCCTGAGAGCCAACGTCCCTATTAGAAAATAGATTCCAAAGTGTCGATACGGCTTCCTGACTTATGTCTACTGCCATTAAAAGTCCTGTTGCACCGTTAACGAGTCCATCGGCAGTGTCAATATTTACTGTCAGCATATATTTAGCCGATGTCTTTAACGTAAGTTCTGTGGGAAGTCCTTGAGTCTCCGACGTTTTAAAATTCTTAATTGTATTTAAAATTGTCTGTTTTTGTTGTTCACTTAGAGAGTCAGCCTTAATAATGTCACAACTTCTAGAAATATGCGCTTCCGTCGATATCTGTACTAAACGCTGTATATTATATGTGTCAGCTTCCTTATTAGACCAAAATAAATGAATAGCATCCAAAGGGACTTCTGTATGTAAATTCACTGTCCTTGATATAATTAAATCTATGCTTCAGAATTCATTTGTCCAACTGCCATGTTATTTAATGCAATTGCAAAAGTCCTGTCGTCTCTTTGCCGCATTATTTCGTCTAATTCATAAAAGTCGAACATATCCCAAAGCCCACGTCCTATTATATCTCCGTAAGGATTATTTGGATTTGGATTGAAAATCCAACGGTCACCTACAGGTGGAAGTTGTTTTAAATCACCGAAGACAATAATTGGGATACCACCAAAAGCCTCTGTAGTTTTAAATATTTGTTTTAGTCTTGAGTCCAGGAAACCTAACATTTTAGAACCTACCATCGACACTTCATCTATAATAATAAGTTTTACTTCAATCAGTTTAGCAATAAGTGAATTAACTGTATCGTTACTTAAGGGACGAATTTCTCCGGACAACTGATTTACAGGCAAAGAGAAAAGGGAGTGAAGAGTATATCCTCCAATTCCAAATGCTGCTTTACCCGTTGGTGCACTTAGCAAAACCTTTGGGAGATCTGGATTGGATCCAGGAAGAGAATTAAAGCGTTGTGTTATTGCCTGATATATTGTTTGTATCAAGCGACTTTTACCTACACCCGCGCCACCTCCCACAAATTCATACAGCACTTCTTTTCTATTTATCTTGTACAGTACATGTTGGAAACATATCCGTTGCTTTTTATTCAGAGACCTTACGGATATTAACAAATCCTCTACATTTACTAATGGAGGGAGTTTTATTAAACGGACACCTTCACTCTGATCGTCATTTTCTTCTTCGTCTATATTAAGTATATTTATGTCTCTATTAATCTCTGGCATAGCCAGAGCTCTGGATTCTTCATCTAATAACTGCGATGCAGCAATGTTGTCTTGTCGGGTTGGTTCATTTTCAGAATTGCCATCGTTATCGTTCTGAATTTCCTCTAAGGCGTTTTCCAATTCGTTTACCGAAAATTTTTCGAATTGAAATTTTCGAAATTGTTGGTTTGTCATTATCAAGTCTCTATGTGAAGAACATGTTTGTTCGTTGTCGTTTTCTAAAATGTCTGTTACTTCTTTACGCCACGGACAATATAACATAACCATTTGTCTGAAATAGTCTGCTCTGGATGTATCCATATTTGATTTTGCAAATCGAAGAATAGCTGAATTCCTTCGTTTATAAATATATCCAAAGTTATTTAAAAGTTGGAGACCAACTCCACTATACTCTGTTACGTCTTCGTTGTCATCTATATCTTCATCTTCTCGTCTTTGGCGTATCGAAGATCTGCGTGTTTTTGAAAACACATAATTGGCAGCAAAATTGGCTAGACAGATGTCTTCAAGACTGTGAGGACGATGTTGGTAATATTCTAATAAATTACTTTTAAAAATATCAGTCGATTCTGTTGGTAGTCTTTCTAATTCTTGCCTAGATTTTACCATTCGGACTCTCCTATCTGGATGGAATGTATTTATGAAAACATCTGTGTTACTACATTCGGACATATGCATACCTAAAATATTGTAGGATGCTTCTTGAGCGGACACTTCGGACGCGTTTATAAATTTATTGCCAATGTGCTGTAAACGTTAACGGACAGTATAATTCTCTGTACGAATTTCCCTCATTGCCTCCTGCAATAGTCGCGAAACTCCCATATTTGACTTATTTATATAGTTCACTATATATGATACACAACCGTAAGCGTCCAAAATGTACTGTATGTCCATGTTAGCGCGATGTAACTTCAAAATAGTTGGATTGAAGGCGTTTATAAATATGTCCTTCGATCGGCGTTTTAAAAATATCTGTGGTTTTTTAATAGAAAACCTTAGGGCAAAAATGTAGTCCTCGTAGCTTATATTAATGCATTCGTCAGACAAAAATTGTTCAAATTGGTCAATACTATTGTTATGGATTTCTTCTTTTTTTGTTTTAATAAAATGATTATCATATGTCGCGCAACGCGCAACTTTTTAATTTTTTATTTACATAATCTTTATAGTACCTATTAATTTTATATGAAATATATACTAATACAATAAAAATTATTATTATTATGAGGGTTTCAGAGCTTATTTTTATTGTAGTATGGGTGGTATCACCTGTGTTGTTGTTGTTTATATTTATTTCTTCTTTTTGTTTACTTTTTGTAAGGCCCATTTTCTTCTTTCTGTTGCTATTTGTTCTATTATTTTATGTTTATTATCTTTCGTGGCTATATTTTTTATTTCATGCAGTAATCTAATTCTTTGTTTATGTTTTATTCTTTTTCCGCCACGTTTCCTTTGTTTTGGTGGAATTGGTTGAGTGATATTTTTACTGTAGACTTGTCGCCTTTTATATTCCTCAATCGTTATGCGTTTTGGGCCGGCAATTGGAGTGGGTATATACAATGGTGCTGGAACGGTTGGTCCAATAGGTACGTACGGTGCTGCTTTTTGCATTTAATTATTTGTTGTCGGTATTAGTTGCTGAGTAGGATTCATATGGTTGGCAGGATCTGATGGTTTCAGGATCAAGAATTTTGCAGGATCAGATGGTTTCAGGATCAAGAATTTTGCAGGATCAGATGGTTTCAGGATCAAGAATTTTGCAGGATCAGATGGTTTCAGGATCATGAATTTTGCAGGATCTGATAGTTTCAGGATCAAGAATTTTTCAGGATCGGCATGTTATGGATTTCTTCTTTTTTTGTTTTAATAAAATGATTATCATATGTCGCGCAACGCGCAACTTCAGTATCCCGCGTATTTACGCAGGGTGTATTGATATTATTATTATTATTTTATGAAGACAAAAATCACTTCTATGATAAGAATTATTGTCTGGCTTTATTTTTGATAACACAAATCTTATATAGAAAATTTCTTACAATTAAACTAAGTTATTATGATATATGATACACTATTACAAATATTATTTTTATTAGAGTTAAGGTTATTGAAATTGGAGTATTAATGATTTTGATTACTTGAGTGTGTTTCAATTAAAGTTTAGCTTTAATAGTTGTGTGTAAGTTTGTGTTGTATGTTACAGTTTTTATTTAAGTTAAGGTCGGTATATGTGAAATTGAACCTTAGCTTAAGAATTTGTGTCAAGTTTGTATAGTAAAGTATGTTACAGTTTTTATTTAAGTTAAGGTCAATAATAAATAAATAAAGAGTATGAAATCGAATCTTAACTAAAGAATGTGCACTTTTTGTATGCACATTACACTATAAATATCTGACTCAGATTCCCTAGTATTTAAAAAATTAAATACATTTTCATAATTAACACGATGTCTTTGAATATTTTCGGATTCTTCGGACAGCGGAAATAGTATTTCTGTTCTTGGCATTGGCGGATGAGGCATTTTGAATCTACAAATCCTTTGTCCCGATATTTCTCTTTGGCATGTATTACTATGCCTATGCATTTGATAATTTATGAAATTATTAAATTATATTTTTCTTGCGTTGTTAAATTATGAACATCGTTTTCTGATATATCCCATTTTTCTAAAACTTTCACCAAAATAACAATTAATTCAGACCACTGTGATTCGGCTGCGGACAATGTGATAAAAAAAGTTGGCAATCCAAATTGCCGAATCATTGCCAGAACTTTCTTTTTTTCAGATTCCTAATGAGCGGATGAAGACCTAAGTCCTTTGAGAATATGATACCCGTCGTCATGCTGCACTAAGTTTTGAACAAAATGATCGTCTAACATATTTCGCGCAGTAACAGAATTTTGACGTATTTTCCTTAAGCAGATCGATATACTATCCTTTATGCGCGATAGTTCTAATATTTTGTACGATTATAAAACTTTGACTACTCTGGCGCATCGTCTGTCATATCTTCTAACTTCTGATCTTATAACTTTCCCTAAAGTTGTAACTGAACTTCGTTTAATTCCACAATAAATTGTGGGAAAGGACAACTCCTCGTCGTCTTCATCCATAAGTAAGTCTAATGGCCTGTTGCCCTCTGCAGGCGCTATAGAAATCCTACCTAATGGTACATTTTCTATTTGTAAATTGTCTAAAAGGGTCTCCTGTGGATTTAATTCATCTACGTCATCATTGGTTGTGTTATTGTTTAAACAAGTTTGAACTATATTTCTGTCTTCTTCGTTGGCAATAAACGGCATTTTCTCATTCGACTGTCTTCTGTTCAGCCATTCATTAGAAATAGAAATGTTGTGCGTCCTATATAAGTCTGTGTTAATTAAATACTCTGCGGCTCTAAATATTTTTGCCGGTCGTATAGTCTCTGTCATAAAACTGCGGTCATATTGCAACCTACGCTTCAAATAAACTTGTATTACTTCTGTCTTATCTTCAGATTTCGGAAGGACGGTTATTGTTCTATCAAGTGAAATCGGTACGTTCACGACTGCACCTCGTATCGCGCACTGTCTGTTATAACCTAAGGACACTATTCTCATAAACGGTATTCTGGGAGCAACGAATCTCTCTTCAAGAGTTGTCAAGTCCTTTAGTTCGTTTGGTATAGTGGGAAAGTGAAGACCATTGGATAAACATAATGTCGGTATATTACCAGATCGAACTGCAGAATGACATGTTTTGCAAAACGTATAACGGTCATCTTCGGATGGAAAAATATCAGTCAGGAAGAATACACAACTTAAGTGGACATGTTGGCTTGTAACTATTTCTTTAGATAAAAACTTTACTTGTGACGTAAACCACAGTCCACCACAACAAACACAAACACAAGTCGGACCATTCTTTACACTATTGTCATATTCACTCAATAGTCGAGATGTGTGTCTTTGGGTTTCACTTAATAAATATTCAATTCTAGTGTCAGGTGTCATGGTCTGCATTCTTTGTCTATTCAACAAATTTTGTCGATTGTTAGTTCTGAGCCTATTTACCTCATTAGCACGGTGTGTTCTAGACCGAAGTATTCTATTAGAGCTAACCTGTCTAGCATGCATTCCACCATCTTCTCTTCTAATTCTTTGTGCTATGGCAAATCTCTGGCGTTCACTCCTTCTATATATTTCATTTCCTCGACGTTGTCTGTGCTGTTCAGTATTAATATGTTGCTCTAAAGCACGCCTTCTATCGTCATCTCTCCTAATCCTTTGTGTTAATACATTCCTCACCCTTTCACTTCTCCTATAAACTTCATTTTCGCGATTTCAGTATTAACTAGTTGTTCTCTAGCGCGTCTTCCCTCATCTTCTCTCCGTATTGTTTGTGTTAAGGCGTTTCTCAGTCTTTCACTTCTCCTATAAACTTTGTTTTCGCGATGGCGCCTATACTGTTCAGTATTGACTTGTTGTTCTCTAGCGCGTCGACTCTCATCTTCTCTCCGTATCCTTTGTGTTAAGGCATTTCTCAGCCTTTCAATTGTCCTAAACACTTCATGTTCGCGATGGCGCCTATGCTGGGCAGTATTAATTTGTTGTTCTCTAGCGCGGGTTCCATCATCCTCCCTCCTATTTCTTTGTGTTAATGCATTTCTCAGCCTTTCACTCCTTCTAAAGACTTCGTTTTCGCGGTGGCGCCTATGCTGGGCAGTATTAATTTGTTGTTCTCTAGCGCGGGTTCCATCATCCTCCCTCCTATTTCTTTGTGTTAATGCATTTCTCAGCCTTTCACCCCTTCTAAAGACTTCGTTTTCTCGGTGGCGCCTATGCTGGGCATTATTAACTTGTTGTTCCCTATTGCGTCTTCCATTATCTTCCCTCCTAATCCTTTGTGTTAAAGCATTTCTCCGACGTTCAAGCACTCGATAACTTTCATTGCCGCGACGGTTTATGTGTTGTACAGTATTCCTTTGTTGTTCCATAATGCGATACCTTGAACTTCTTCTTCTAACAATATGTGCGCTTTGGTCTCTTCGCCTTTCCTCTTCGCGATATTCAGGATCACTTCTTCTTGCTAATATACGCTGAGAATTTTCAATTCTCTCTCTCTCCAAACTTTGCTCGCGAAACCTCCTCACAGATTGTATATTTCTCAGACGTGTTTGTCGAGATGATTTAATACGTAATAAGGGCATATTGAAATAATATTTGTAAATATAATATTTTTTTGCACTTCAATGTGAACTCAACAGTTCAATTATTGTTGTACTTCTGAGGTCTATATTTCGTGTTGAAGACTTATATATTGTAATATTTTACCTGCTTTCGCATGGGCTACTTTACCTAATAGTCATTTATGTACCTGATTTCTAACAAAGCTGTAGCCTGTACTTGCAAACTATAAGTATATGTACCTGATCGTGCATCATGTTACTTTATTTTAAGTATTTTTCATTAAAAATTTTATTTGATATTCTAAATTTTAAAACTGAGATATATAAAGCGGTAAACACGATGCCTTGTCTATAAAATTTTTATTGTTTATACATATGTATGTATTTTTATTTGGTTATGTACAATTGCTCTTACATGTAACGCCTAAATATTTATGGATCTTTTTAAATTTTTTGAATTGATGATGATGAAATTGATGTTTTATAAATTTTAAAAATTACACGCTCATTTTTTCACATCTATGAAGCTAATATTTATAGATGTACATACTAAATTTTAAGTTCATAATTTTTGGGGCAGATAAATAGATTTTTGTTTATTGTGGGTGGACTTACCACGCCCACGACCGACCACGCCCATTTTAAGCATATTGATGGATGGGATATCTATAAATACGTGTACCAAATTTCAGGGTCATAGATTAATTTTTGTGGTAGATATAAAGGTTTATGTTTATTGTGGGCGCGTCTGTTAAACGACCACGCCCATTTTAGGCACATCAATGGATGGGATAACTATGTATTTGCATACAAAATTTCAACTTCGTAGATCAACTTTTGTGGCAAATATAAAGATTTATATTGATTGTGGGCGTGTATATTATCGGACTACGCCCATTTTCGGCACATTGATGGATGGGATTTCTATAAATAGGTGTACCAAATTTCAGGGTCATAGGTTAATTTTTGTGGTAGATATAAAGGTTTATGTTTATTGTGGGCGCGTATGTTAACCGACCACGCCCATTTTAGGCAAATCAATGGAAGGGATAACTATGTATTTGCATACCAAATTTCAACTTCGTAGATCAACTTTTGTGGCAAGTATAAAGATTTATATTGATTGTGGGCGTGTATATTATCGGACTACGCCCATTTTCGGCGCATTGATGGATGGGATATCTATAAATACGTGTACCAAATTTCAGGGTCATAGGTTAATTTTTGTGGTAGATATAAAGGTTTATGTTTATTGTGGGCGCGTCTGTTAACCGACCACGCCCATTTTAGACACATCAATGGATGGGATAACTGTGTATTTGCATACCAAATTTCAAATTCGTAGATAAACTTTTGTGGCAAATATAAAGATTTATATTGATTGTGGGCGTGAATATTATCGGACTACGCCCATTTTCGGCGCATTGATGGATGGGATTTCTATAAATAGGTGTAGCAAATTTCAGGGTCATAGGTTAATTTTTGTGGTAGATATAAAGGTTTATGTTTATTGTGGGCGCGTATGTTAACCGACCACGCCCATTTTAGGCACATCAATGGATGGGATAATTATGTATTTGAATACCAAATTTCAACTTCGTAGATCAAATTTTGTGGTAAATATAAAGATTTATATTGATTGTGGGCGTGTATGTTGTCGGACCACGCCCATTTTCGGCACATCGATGAAACTAATATTTATAGATGTACATACTAAATTTCAAGTTTATAGCTTAATTTTTGTGGCAGATAGATAGATTTTTGTTGATTGTAGGCGTGGCTCTTTACCGAATTTGCCCATTTTAAATAGCGATCTGCGCGCATAAACTAAAAGTGACTGTACAAAATTTCAGCTCAATATCTCAAAATTTACGCTCGTGAGAGTGCCAAAAACAGACGGACATACGGACACACGAACACTCGGACATACATGTCTAAATCGACTCAGTTTTTGACGCTTATCAAGAATATATATACTTTGTAGGGTCTCTGACGCCTCCTTCTGGGTGTTGCAAACGGAAGAACAAAATTAGTATACCCTCATCACTGAGGTGGAGGGTATAAAAATGATCCGATCCGGTCCATTTTCAAAAGTGTTTTCCCGTGGGCATTTGCCCAAATTTCATCGAAATATCTCAAAAAATAATAGGACCTCATATGGGGTGGGGTTCTAAAAATGGTCCAATTTTCAATTCATTTTCAATTTTCGGTCCATTTTCAATAGGGTTCCCCTTTTGAGCCAATACATGTCGTTGTACCAAATTTCATTAAAATATCTCAAGCAAGTAGAAAAACTAAATTCGGCTTTGGCCGAATTTTAAATACCCTCCACCTTATTATAAGCACCGAAGAAATCAAGAACTAATAAGGCTTTCTATTAATTTCACAAATGAAATTTCATATTTTCCATATTCATCTATTTCAGTTTTAAAAGATACGCACAAATATAATTATTATGTTTAGAAAAAAATTATATATGCATTTTATTTAAAATTTTGATTAGTTAATTTTTTATGAATCCTTTTTTACTAAACTAAAAAATATACAATACAACATATGAACAATAATGGGTAAATCTATAAAATTCTTATCCTAATATAAATTAACTTATTCCTAAAATAATGCCGTCGTGGTAACTGTGCACCGTATTGTACGTTTTTGCTTCCACCGCCCCACTTAAAACTTTGCCAAATGCCCAGTCTATTTGCGTATATCCAACTGTAGCCGTTTCCGTCTTTTCTAACATAAAGCAAAAGCCCTCATTAATTAAGTTCCTTTCCATTAAACTGCTATTTGTCACCCTACATATATTAAAATCACCAATAACAAGAAGTTTTTCGAATGTTTCACCCATAGTATATACAGTACCTACTGCCTCCATGAGTAAATTACTAAATGTTGTTTCGGAAAATGTGGAATTTCTATATAAAGTGATAACGCACATTGTTTTAAAACGGAAAGTTATTATTTGTAAAGTAGCGGACCCAGAACTATAATCTCGCTTGAACAAAACATTCGCTTGACAACTCAGGTCGGACTTTATGTAAACTATTATTCCACGCTTTTGTCGAGGAAGGCTATCGGATCCATTAATTCTTGCTAAAGTACAAAATCCTTCAACAGAACAGTCGTCCAACAGAAAAGTCCATGTCTCTACAAGACATAAAACGTCTATATCTCTTATATATCTATCACTGAATAAGTCTTGGTGGTGAGCGTTAAGGCTTTGTATATTTTGGTAATATATTTTTGTGTTTGCGCATACATTAGGTGACGGACATAAAAATCTTTCTGTTCGGAGCCGGTCAAGTTCGACTTTGACAACGTCAGTGTCAGAAAATTGTTTTGGAGGGGTGAAACGTTCAATTATGAACAATTCTGATGCACTAGTAGCTCGACTGCAAGCTACATACATTGCAGCTCTATTTATTCTATCTGCAAGATGGACTACAACTTTGTTGTAAGTATCTCCCTGACTCTTATGAATCGTAATACCCTCTGCTGGAACTACCGGAAATTGTCTCCTCTCAATATTAATTTGTACGTTACGTCTGTATTGAAATAATCTGTTATGTTTTTCAATAGGAGTCCATAGAGGTTCAGAATTATGAAGCTTTTTTCTTCTTGCCTGAGAGCCAACGTCCCTATTAGAAAATAGAATCCAAAGTGTCGATACGGCTTCCTGACTTATGTCTACTGCCATTAAAAGTCCTGTTGCACCGTTAACGAGTCCATCGGCAGTGTCAATATTTACTGTCAGCATATATTTAGCCGATGTCTTTAACGTAAGTTCGTGGGAAGTCCTTGAGTCTCCGACGTTTTAAAATTCTTAATTGTATTTAAAATTGTCTGTTTTTGTTGTTCACTTAGAGAGTCAGCCTTAATAATGTCATAACTTCTAGAAATATGCGCTTCCGTCGATATCTGTGCTAAACGCTGTATATTATATGTGTCAGCTTCCTTATTAGACCAAAATAAATGAATAGCATCCAAAGGGACTTCTGTATGTAAATTCACTGTCCTTGATATAATTAAATCTATGTCTTCAGGATTCATTTGTCCAACTGCCATATTATTTAATGCAATTGCAAAAGTCCTGTCGTCTCTTTGCCGCATTATTTCATCTAATTCATAAAAGTCGAACATATCCCAAAGCCCACGTCCTATTATATCTATCCGTTGCTTTTTATTCAGAGACCTTACGGATATTAACAAGTCCTCTACATTTACTAATGGAGGGAGTTTTATTAAACGGACACCTCCACTCTGATCGTCATTTTCTTCTTCGTCTATATTAAGTATATTTATGTCTCTATTAATCTCTGGCATAGCCAGAGCTCTGCATTCTTCATCTAATAACTGCGATGCAGCAACGTTGTCTTGTCGGGTTGGTTCATTTTCAGAATTGCCATCGTTATCGTTCTGAATTTCCTCTAAAGCGTTTTCCAATTCGTTTACCGAAAATTTTTCGAATTGTTGTTGGTTTGTCATTATCAAGTCTCTATGTGAAGAACATGTTTGTTCGTTATCGTTTTCTAAAATGTCTGTTACTTCTTTACGCCACGGAAAATATAACATAACCATTTGTCTGAAATAGTCTGCTCGGGATGTATCCATATTTGATTTTGCAAATCGAAGAATAGCTGAATTCCTTCGTTTATAAATATATCCAAAGTTATTTAAAAGTTGGAGACCAACTCCACTATACCCTGTTACGTCTTCCTTGTCACCTATATCTTCATCTTCTCGTCTTTGGCGTATCGAAGATCTGCGTGTTTTTGAAAACACATAATTAGCAGCAAAATTGGCTAGACAGATGTCTTCAAGACTGTGAGGACGATGTTAGTAATACTCTAATAAATTACTTTTAAAAATATCAGTCGATTCTGTTGGTAGTCTTTCTAATTCTTGCTTAGATTTTACCATTCGGACTCTCCTATCTGGATGGAATGTATTTATGAAAACATCTGTGTTACTACATTCGGACATATGCATACCTAAAATATTGTAGGATGCTTCTTGAGCGGACACTTCGGACGCGTTTATAAATTTATTACCAATGTGCTGTAAACGTTGACGGACAGTATAATTCTCTGTACGAATTTCCCTCATTGTCTCCTGCAATAGTCGCGAAACTCCCCTATTTGACTTATTTATATAGTTTACTATATATGATACACAACCGTAACCGTCCAAAATGTACTGTATGTCCATGTTAGCGCGATGTGACTTCAAAATAGTTGGATTGAAGGCGTTTATAAATATGTCCTTCTGTCGGCGTTTTGAAAATATCTGTGGTTTTTTAATAGAAAACCTTAGGGCAAAAATGTAGTCCTCGTAGCTTATATTAATGCATTCGTCAGACAAAAATTGTTCAAATTGGTCAATACTATTGTTATGGATTTCTTCTTTTTTTGTTTTAATAAAATGATTATCATATGTCGCGCAACGCGCAACTTTTTAATTTTTTATTTACATAATCTTTATAGTACCTATTAATTTTATATGAAATATATACTAATACAATAAAAATTATTATTATTATGAGGGTTTCAGAGCTTATTTTTATTGTAGTATGGGTGGTATCACCTGTGTTGTTGTTGTTTATATTTATTTCTTCTTTTTGTTTACTTTTTGTAAGGCCCATTTTCTTCTTTCTGTTACTATTTGTTCTATTATTTTATGTTTATTATCTTTCGTGGCTATATTTTTTATTTCATGCAGTAATCTAATTCTTTGTTTATGTTTTATTCTTTTTCCGCCACGTTTCCTTTGTTTTGGTGGAATTGGTTGAGTGATATTTTTACTGTAGACTTGTCGCCTTTTATATTCCTCAATCGTTATGCGTTTTGGGCCGGCAATTGGAGTGGGTATATACAATGGTGCTGGAACGGTTGGTCCAATAGGTACGTACGGTGCTGCTTTTTGCATTTAATTATTTGTTGTCGGTATTAGTTGCTGAGTAGGATTCATATGGTTGGCAGGATCTGATGGTTTCAGGATCAAGAATTTTGCAGGATCAGATGGTTTCAGGATCAAGAATTTTGCAGGATCAGTTGGTTTCAGGATCAAGAATTTTGCAGGATCAGATGGTTTCAGGATCATGAATTTTGCAGGATCTGATAGTTTCAGGATCAAGAATTTTTCAGGATCGGCATGTTATAGATTTCTTCTTTTTTTGTTTTAATAAAATGATTATCATATGTCGCGCAACGCGCAACTTCAGTATCCCGCGTATTTACGCAGGGTGTATTGATATTATTATTATTATTTTATGAAGACAAAAATCACTTCTATGATAAGAATTATTGTCTGGCTTTATTTTTGATAACACAAATCTTATATAGAAAATTTCTTACAATTAAACTAAGTTATTATGATATATGATACACTATTACAAATATTATTTTTATTAGAGTTAAGGTTATTGAAATTGGAGTATTAATGATTTTGATTACTTGAGTGTGTTTCAATTAAAGTTTAGCTTTAATAGTTGTGTGTAAGTTTGTGTTGTATGTTACAGTTTTTATTTAAGTTAAGGTCGGTATATGTGAAATTGAACCTTAGCTTAAGAATTTGTGTCAAGTTTGTATAGTAAAGTATGTTACAGTTTTTATTTAAGTTAAGGTCAATAATAAATAAATAAAGAGTATGAAATCGAATCTTAACTAAAGAATGTGCACTTTTTGTATGCACATTACACTATAAATATCTGACTCAGATTCCCTAGTATTTAAAAAATTAAATACATTTTCATAATTAACACGATGTCTTTGAATATTTTCGGATTCTTCGGACAGCGGAAATAGTATTTCTGTTCTTGGCATTGGCGGATGAGGCATTTTGAATCTACAAATCCTTTGTCCCGATATTTCTCTTTGGCATGTATTACTATGCCTATGCATTTGATAATTTATGAAATTATTAAATTATATTTTTCTTGCGTTGTTAAATTATGAACATCGTTTTCTGATATATCCCATTTTTCTAAAACTTTCACCAAAATAACAATTAATTCAGACCACTGTGATTCGGCTGCGGACAAAGTGATAAAAAAAGTTGGCAATCCAAATTGCCGAATCATTGCCAGAACTTTCTTTTTTTCAGATTCCCAATGAGCGGGTGAAGACCTAAGTTCTTTGAGAATATGATACCCGTCGTCATACTGTACTAAGTTTTGAACAAAATGATCGTCTAACATATTTCGCGCAGTAACAGAATTTTGACGTATCCTTTTCCTTAAGCAGATCGATATACTATCCTTTATGCGCGATAGTTCTAATTTTGTGTACGAATATAAAACTTTGTCTACTCTGGCGCATCGTCTGTCATATCTTCTAACTTCTGATCTTATAACTTTCCCTAGAGTTGTAACTGAACTTCGTTTAATTCCACAATAAATTGTGGGAAAGGACAACTCCTCGGCGTCTTCATCCATAAGTAAGTCTAATGGCCTGTTGCCCTCTGCAGGCGCTATAGAAATCCTACCTAATGGTACATTTTCTATTTGTAAATTGTCTAAAAGGGTCTCCTGTGGATTTAATTCATCTACGTCATCATTGGTTGTGTTATTGTTTAAACAAGTTTGAACTATATTTCTGTCTTCTTCGTTGGCAATAAACGGCATTTTCTCATTCGACTGTCTTCTGTTCAGCCATTCATTAGAAATAGAAATGTTGTGCGTCCTATATAAGTCTGTGTTAATTAAATACTCTGCGGCTCTAAATATTTTTGCCGGTCGTATAGTCTCTGTCATAAAACTGCGGTCATATTGCAACCTACGCTTCAAATAAACTTGTATTACTTCTGTCTTATCTTCAGATTTCGGAAGGACGGTTATTGTTCTATCAAGTGAAATCGGTACGTTCACGACTGCACCTCGTATCGCGCACTGTCTGTTATAACCTAAGGACACTATTCTCATAAACGGTATTCTGGGAGCAACGAATCTCTCTTCAAGAGTTGTCAAGTCCTTTAGTTCGTTTGGTATAGTGGGAAAGTGAAGACCATTGGATAAACATAATGTCGGTATATTACCAGATCGAACTGCAGAATGACATGTTTTGCAAAACGTATAACGGTCATCTTCGGATGGAAAAATATCAGTCAGGAAGAATACACAACTTAAGTGGACATGTTGGCTTGTAACTATTTCTTTAGATAAAAACTTTACTTGTGACGTAAACCACAGTCCACCACAACAAACACAAACACAAGTCGGACCATTCTTTACACTATTGTCATATTCACTCAATAGTCGAGATGTGTGTCTTTGGGTTTCACTTAATAAATATTCAATTCTAGTGTCAGGTGTCATGGTCTGCATTCTTTGTCTATTCAACAAATTTTGTCGATTGTTAGTTCTGAGCCTATTTACCTCATTAGCACGGTGTGTTCTAGACCGAAGTATTCTATTAGAGCTAACCTGTCTAGCATGCATTCCACCATCTTCTCTTCTAATTCTTTGTGCTATGGCAAATCTCTGGCGTTCACTCCTTCTATATATTTCATTTCCTCGACGTTGTCTGTGCTGTTCAGTATTAATATGTTGCTCTAAAGCACGCCTTCTATCGTCATCTCTCCTAATCCTTTGTGTTAATACATTCCTCACCCTTTCACTTCTCCTATAAACTTCGTTTTCGCGATGGCGCCTATGCTGTTCAGTATTAACTAGTTGTTCTCTAGCGCGTCTTCCCTCATCTTCTCTCCGTATTGTTTGTGTTAAGGCGTTTCTCAGTCTTTCACTTCTCCTATAAACTTGGTTTTCGCGATGGCGCCTATGCTGTTCAGTATTGACTTGTTGTTCTCTAGCACGTCTTCCCTCATCTTCTCTCCGTATTGTTTGTGTTAAGGCGTTTCTCAGTCTTTCATTTCTCCTATAAACTTGGTTTTCACGATGGCGCCTATGCTGGGCAGTATTAACTTGTTGTTCTCTATTGCGTCTTCCATTATCTTCCCTCCTAATCCTTCTGTTAAGGCATTTCTACGACATTCAAGCACTCGATAACTTTCATTGCTGCGACGGTTTATGTGTTGTACAGTATTCCTTTGTTGTTCCATAATGCGATACCTTGAACTTCTTCTTCTAACAATATGTGCGCTTTGGTCTCTTTGCCTTTCCTCTTCGCGATATTCAGGATCACTTCTTCTTGCTAGTATACGCTGAGAATTTTCAATTCTGTCTCTCTCCAAACTTTGCTCGCGAAACCTCCTCACAGATTGTATACTTCTCAGACGTCTTTGTCGAGATGATGTAATACGTAATAAGGGCATATTGAAATAATGTTTGTAAATATAATATTTTTTTGCTCTTCAATGTGAACTCAACAGTTCAATTATTGTTGTACTTCTGAGGTCTATATTTCGTGTTGAAGACTTATATATAGTACTATTTTACCTGCTTTCGCATGGGCTACTTTACCTAATAGTCATTTTTTTATATTCTAAATTTTAAAACTGAGATATATAAATCGGTAAACACGATGCCTTGTCTATAAAATTTTTATTGTTTATACATATGTATGTATTTTTATTTGGTTATGTACAATTGCTCTTACATGTAACGCCTAAATATTTATGGATCTTTTTAAATTTTTTAAATTGATGATGATGAAATTGATGTTTTATAAATTTTAAAAATTACACGCTCATTTTTTCACATCTATGAAGCTAATATTTATAGATGTACATACTAAATTTCAAGTTCATAGCTTAATTTTTGGGGCAGATAAATAGATTTTTGTTTATTGTGGGTGGACTTACCACGCCCACGACCGACCACGCCCATTTTAAGCACATTGGTGGATGGGATATCTATAAATACGTGTACCAAATTTCAGGGTCATAGATTAATTTTTGTGGTAGATATAAAGGTTTATGTTTATTGTGGGCGCGTCTGTTAAACGACCACGCCCAATTTAGGCACATCAATGGATGGGATAACTATGTATTTGCATACAAAATTTCAACTTCGTAGATCAACTTTTGTGGCAAATATAAAGATTTATATTGATTGTGGGCGTGTATATTATCGGACTACGCCCATTTTCGGCACATTGATGGATGGGATTTCTATAAATAGGTGTACCAAATTTCAGGGTCATAGGTTAATTTTTGTGGTAGATATAAAGGTTTATGTTTATTGTGGGCGCGTATGTTAACCGACCACGCCCATTTTAGGCACATCAATGGATGGGATAACTATGTATTTGCACACCAAATTTCAACTTCGTAGATCAACTTTTATGGCAAATATAAAGATTTATATTGATTGTGGGCGTGTATATTATCGGACTACGTATATATCTAATATATTTTAGTTTATTAAAAAAAAAGTTCTATTAAACAAATTTAATACTTACATATTGTAGAATTATTTTCCTTTTATTACGACCTTCGTTTTCTTATAATTATTAAAAATATTTAGTTATATATACAAAAACTATTTTTTAATTGTTCCTTCTTACTGGAATTTTTTTCACGATTTTTAAATTCAAAAAATGCTATCTGTCAATATAACATTTTTACTCACCACACGTGTTACTTACTCAAAATCTTACTTAATTTTGCAAATAAGAATAAGAATTTCCTAACAATATGTTATATGGAAATTATATACCAAAAGTTTCAACCTTGAGAACATATTTTAACTTTTAAGTTTGCAATAAGAAATTAATTTAAAAATATTTATGTAGTTTAAGATTCAGATTATTGTTTAAAAACGTAATTTAAAATATGAAAACTCCGTCAATAATTTTACTAATTTCATGCAAATCGTTGATACAAATCTTACACAAACTTTTTCAAACAATACTAAGGTTCTTGCATTTGCTAAAGAAAAAAAGTATAGTTTTTTTTCAAGATGAAGCTATATAAAAATACATAAAATGGTAAAGGCAAACAGCAATAATAAAAAAATAATCTCATTCAAAGCATTGTTAATTGAATAATAATAATCGCCCTTATTATGACATTCGTGCGGATCGAATTTTTACTCGATTCGTTAAATATGGTATCATAACATACGTAAGAGAGAAATATTCCACAATCGATAATACAGAATACGGATCGTTAAAGCAGTTGATACAAATATTTCGTATTATAACTGTTTTCAACGAATCGAATTGCATGCAAAGTATTTCATTTTTTATCCGCAATTAAACAACGGATTGCATATTTTTTGTAGATTTCAGAAAAAATAATGGATTCAGAAAAACCTAAGTACAACTTTATTGCAAATAAAATAAAGCAAAGTAAATAAATGTTTAATTTGTTTTATTTTTATGTTTTATTTACATAAAATTTTGTAAAATTTCATCTCTTATTGCGTTTACTTGTCTTGTAAATTCTGCAACTTTGAGCCTAAACGGTCCCGTGGTTTTTGTGACAACCCGTTACAAACTTTCAAAATCTTTCTTTTATTAATATAGATTGAACAAATAAATTATATTATTTTTAAATAATTCACAAAGAAAAACGCACTTTTCCCAACTTATTGTTCTTTTCTACTTAATCGTCATATTGTGTGTGCATAATACAATTTATAGCAATGTTAAAAATCAGTAAATACCATCATAGGCCAATTTTAATTAATTACGTATAGGATGCTTGATTGAAAAAATAAAACCCTACAAAAAACCAAAGCACCACAGGGACGCCCCTACACACCCATGAAGAAATTAATTTCATTGTAAAGGAGAAAGACGTTTGTATATATATATTTAATAAGCTTTCTTCTTACTTCAAATTAAAGGTTCCCTTTATAAGTTTTGGAAGTAAGTTTACCTCTGAATACAACAAATATTTTTTATATATGTATGCTCTGGAGAGTAAAGAATAGGGTAGAGAGACAGACATTGGGTAGACATTGTAGAAAGCATGAGAACGGAAAATTTTAATTTTGTATTGTGAAGACATTGAAGAAAAATATCAGAAGAGAAAATGAATATATTACATATCTGTTTGTGAAATTTAATTTATTTTAATAGTTGAAATATTTAAACAATAAACAAGAAAGATCCAAATACTAAAATAAGAATAAAGTGTGTTGGTTCGAAAAATATATCAAACATGGTAAATATGTTAAAATAATACAATTTACATATACAACAATGAAATTGTTAAAATGTATCAAACGGAATTTTGTAATATCTGTGCATGAGGATTATTGTCCTGGAAAGTGAATTTTTCTATAAATATCCTGGGGTACCGGCGGCTGACCCCAGCTCTGAATAGATCTTTCTTACAGTGGCGCCCGAGCAGGGACACTTGCGTGGTGTTCCTCCGGGGCATCCGGATAGCCCATATAAAATAATATACATGTTCAACTTGACCCTCAAATAACTTTGCTTAAAACTGAGTAAAACGCAAAAATGTGTCGAAAATACCTAACGGTACCATATTGAGGAAATTAAATCAACCGTTTGTCACATATTATAAAAAAAAAAACATGGTACGGTGTTTGGATAGATAATTGCATTAAAATATAAGAAAAAGAGAAGAAAAAAACGCAAGTGTTACTGAACGACCTGCATTCAACATCATTGTCTAAACACCGTTTTAAGCAGAGCAGAGCAGAGTATTAGCAGAGCATCAACACAATTCAAATTTATCATTTGCTTTAAACAATGTTTTTTTCCTGCCCTTATCTATGTTTTTATAAACATGCCTGTTGTACATCAAAAGAAAATATATTATGCGTATGGTCGTGAACTTATTTCAATATGATATATAATCTTTTTTTTGACAACAACAACAACAACATTATATTTTAGACTGTATGCGATTAACACTGATGCATAACTAAGAGAGATAGTTTCATTATGTCAACATAACAAGAATTTCGTACTTCATAGATACGTCTTTTGCATAAGAGCTAGTTAAGTACCTTCTTGAATTTAATATAGATGCTAATGGCACGGTGGATGAACAACGTCGCCGCTTTCGACAATTCCTCCTCAGGGGACATCCACCAAAAGATTACAAACGTTTACTTTAATTGCAAACAATGTATTAGGGCGCAAAAGCTACCGGCAGCCGCAACCTAACTCCTGAATCGGTACCAGTAATACCATATCAAAAAGAAGCTGAAGACATTATAAAAATTCCAGTACGGAGTTACGAAGCACCACCTAAGCCAACAGAGAAAAGAGAAGAGAGATCATTCCAAAAAGAGATGACAACTCGAATATAAAAATAATTAATCTAGAAATAACACTAAAAGTTTTAGAATTCATCCTTCTTAATTAGACAACCCCTGTAGGAAGGATAAATTCTTTACAGATTTATTTATTCTTTTCGGTGCGTGGTCTTAATTCATATTTCCTACTTAATGTTGTACAATCCTTGTTTGTACATTCATTAACTGTATTACTATTGTTATTACTATTATGTTCAGAATGCTCTGAATCTTTAATTAGCCTTTGTAAAGGATCCAAAATTGTCGTGGGAAATTGTTCGATTGCATTAGCTGTACAAGCTATTATTTGATTTGCATGCCGTTTCCAGCTTTGCTTATCTAAAGGTTTGTTTACCAATTTGTTTACAAATTAGCCTTTTCCCACGAAACTTTCTCGGGTGCCGAGTAATCTTTAACTAAAACATTATCATTAATTTCAAACGTTTTCATTTTGGATCCCTTATAATATTTTCTTTGGTTGAATTGTTGCTTCTTAACAGTATTCTTAATTTTTGATTAATTACAAAGTTGTACATTTCGTTTAGGATTTAACAAATCAAGACGAGTACGTAGACCTTTTCTGTTTAACATAATTGCAGCAGGGGAAACCCCCGTACTCATGTGAAGTGCGTTGCGATAATCAAACAGAAATCTGCACAAAGCGCTATTGAAGTCATTTTTCGTTACATTATATAAAATTCGCTTTAGCATTTTTCATTGTTTTTACACTATTTTCCGCCTGGCCATTTGAAGACGGATTACCCACCGACGTGGTGATGTGTGTGATGCCATTTGTTTTAAGAAAAAATTCAAATTTCTTAGAAACCAAGGATGTACCATTATCGGACACCATATACTTTGGTAAACCAAATCTAGCAAACATTTGTCTAAGCGCTGCAATTGTTGCTTGACTGCTAATATTGGTACCCATGTCAACTACCTCCAGCCATTTACTACAGCTGTCCACTACTACTAAAAACCATCTTTTAAAAAACGGGCCAAAAAAATCTTAGTGAACTCTAAATCAAACTTCATCCGGTCTACGCCACGTAACTGGTTGTTGTTTACGTGGATTTGGTTCAGTAGGCATGCTTCACAAGATTTTACCGCATTTTCTAATTGTCGTGGCCACCAGCAACACTCTGGGGCCATCAACTTCATTTTAACTATTCCCATGTGGGATTCGTGTAATTATTTAACTACCTCTGATTGTAAACTTTTCAGTATAACGATCCTATGTCCTCAAAATAAACAGTTAGATTCTTCCGATATTTGAAATCGCTTAATAAAATAGGGTAACAACTCTGGATCTGTACATTTATTCTGCTTAACCCTTTTCAATACTATGTCTGTCTCCGTCTGCTGCCTGATTCTGTTAACATCTAATAATTTATTGCCTTATTGTAAGAAATTTAAATAAACGTCATCAGGTAGTTCGTTTTCCATGGTTTCCTTGCTATAGTCCGCAATATTACTTTTGGATTTAATATTCGCGATTTCATATTGGTACCCCGATAAGAATAACGCTATACGTTGTAGCCGATTCGAGGCCATTGCCGGAATATCCTTCCGCGGGTTAAAGATATAATGGAGTGGTCTGTTATCTGTAACTAACACAAATTTGCGGCCATATACGTAATGATGGAATTTTTTAATTCCAAATAATATTGCAACTGTCTCTCTATCTAATTGGGAGCAACGTTTTTTTGTTCTACACGCGAACTCAATAGGTCTTTCAGTACTCTTTTCATCTACTTGTACCAAAATGGCGGCGACGCCCACTGGACTAGCGTCCACTACAACTTTTGTTTGATATTATGCGTTAAAATGTGCTAAACCTTGATCGGACATAAAAAACTTTTTCAATTTATCTACCGCTTCGGTGCAATTAACCGTCCAGCAGAACCTTTGATTCGCTTTTAACAATTGTTATAACGGATTCAGCAAGGTTGACACGTTGGGTATAAATTTCCTATAAAAATTTACCATGCCCAAAAAAGCTTGTAACTCTTTAACGTTTCTGGGATGTGGCACATTATTAATCTCTTTTACCTTTTCCGAATCCATACGCAGTCCGTTCCTCTAGAAATAGATAACATGGCCTAAGTATTGCATTTTTTCAAGGAAATCGTGCATTTATCTATGGATAGCGTAAAAATCGCATCATTCAAAATAGCTAAAACATTTTCTAAGCACTTTATATGTAATTCTCTCGTTGGAGCACTAATTAAAATGTCGTCTAAAAATACTACCACCCCTTCTAAACCTGTTAATAAAGAATCTATAATTCTTTGGAAAATGACTGGTGCCGACTATAATCTATATACTAATCGTGTATACTGAAATAATCCCTTGGGTGTGGATATAGTTGTAAGCTTCCTAGATTTGACATCTAACTGTAATTGCTGATATGCCATACTCAAATCTAATTTGGAAAATTCCACGCCCTTAAGTAATTTTGCAAATAAGTCTTCTATACGCAGCAGCGGATTTCACCGGCTCTAGAACACCTAACCTGACCAACTTATCGATTTCTTCATTAACCCTCTCTCTAATGGCTAAGGGAATTGGTCTAGGCCTGAAAAACTTGGGAATTGCTCCGTCTTTTAAGCTAAGCCTTACTTGACTTTTTCCAAAAAGCCCTAAACTATTGTCGAACAAACGAGGAAACTTTTTCATTAAATTATGCTTAATCGCGGTTACTGAATTGTTTTAATTTAAATTTGCAATCTTGACTTTAAAAACTCTTAAAAACCGTCTGCCTAATAAGGGTGGACCACCGTTTTGGACAACAATAAAATTCAGATACGCTGTTCTTTTACCATACGATACTGGCACCTCACACATTCCTACCGGTGTTATACTGGTACCATCATAAGACTTCAACTTTACATTAGCACTTCTCAATTGATATCTATAAAAATTAGCATTATAAAAACATTCCGAAATGGCTACTTGTATCTTTATGGGACCATCACCTGAACTTACTATCAAAAAAAGACTTAACTCGTTATCATAGGTTAACGGCTTATCTACAGAACACACCTTTTGCTCACCACACATTATTTTTAAGTGCCCCCGCTTCTTACAATTATTACATGTATAGTTTTTGAATTTACAGTTTGCACTTTTAGGGTTAGCGTTACCACAAACTGCGAACATGTATTTTTCTGCGGCTTACATGCACTGCACGGCTCAGGCTGCTTTATGCTGTTGTTGTTTTGATACCAATTGTTTGGCGCCCAAGTCATTTTTTCTACAAAAATGCAGCTGAACTTCCTTCTTAACCTCCATTTCGTTAACCTCGTATTCATGCTTTACATATGCTACGCTATTTGCTATTTCTACCGCTTTCGCCAAGTTAATTGAAACACTCTCTAAAAATATTTTATCTTTGGCCGGACCCTTCTCCAACCCCAACCCCCAAATTTATCTCGGATTGCCTCTTCCAGATTAGCACCAAATTCGCACTTTGTCGCTAGTGACCTTACGCGAACCGCCATTCGTGTACTGTTTCTGTGCCCTCATTGTTTGCACTATAAAATTTCAAGCGTTCGGCAAACCCTGACGATGGAGGCTTGAAATGCTCATTCAAGGCTTTAATAACCATATCAAATTTTGTTGCTTCAGCACCCACTTTAGTTGGCCACAACAAATTTTGCATCAGCAAAAATGAGCCTTCTGAAAGAGCTGTCACCAAAATTGCTTTCTTTTTTGCGTCTGACGAAATGTCATTTGCGACAAAAAATTGGCTTAACTGCACCTGAAACACCTCCCACGTGTTTGACGTATAATCAAACCATGGTGCTTTCCCGATCAGCGCACTCATCATATTCTATCTCTCGTCGCCAGTATAATATTTCGAATATATTTTCACTTCAACAATCCTTTAACTTTAACAATATATTTTCACTTTAACAATCTATTCACGTATATTTGCAAAGGTGAAAAGAGATCATTCAAAAAGAGATGACAACTCGAATATAAAAATAATTAATCTAGAGATGACACTAATTGCATACACTACAACTATTCTGACTGATCAATAAATAAATATGTTCGTTTGGGTGTTACCAATTAAAATAAAAATAAAATAAAAATAAATAAAAAAATAAAAATATAAAAAAAAATAATTCTATCAATAACCCTTTTGGCCGTTTAGCCCGATGGGCTTTAGAGTTGCAAAAATACAATTTCGACATCGAGGGCAAAATGTTGTGGCGGACGCCCTCTCATGACAACCAACTGCGATCTAAACTGCCCATGGATCCGTAAGAAAATAGATGAAGTAACGAAAATTCTCAAAAGTATCCGAACTATGCTGTGATCAACGGGCACCTTTGCGGGAACTTTCCTACTAACTTTCGCGATGCTGACGAACCATCCTTGAAACTTTGTATACCCAGCCATCAACCACAATTAGTACTCTCAGAAAATCATGATCAGCCAACTGCAGGCCATTTGGGCATACGTAAAACCGTCGCACACATTTACTCACGTTATTATTGGCCGGGAATGTATCGCGACATTAAACGGTATGTCCTCTCATGCGATTCCTGCCAACGTTATAAAGTTAGTCAATAGCAACCAGCCGGGGAAATGCTAACGGAAATTCGAGACGAACCTTGGTGTACCATATGTGCTGATTTTGTAAGCCCTCTGCCAGCAAACATGGTAATACAATGTTACATGCGATAGTCGACAAATTCTCAAAATAAGTCGAGTTAACTCCTTTACGCAAGGCTACCGGTGAAGGTTTCATAAAGGCTCTACGCGAAAAGATTATCCTCCGCTATGGCGTACCAAAGCTCCTCATAACGGACAACGGAACCCAGTTCACCAGCAAAGTAGTACAAAAGTATTTATAAAACGTTGGCATTCGTCAACAACTCACAGCTCCATACACTCCCCAGGAGAATTCAACAGAACGCACGAACCGAACAGTGAAAACAATGATTGCACAATTTACAGCAAATGAGCACACCAAATGGGATGAATTTTTACCTGAAATTATGTTAGCCTTTCATACAAATGTAGCCGACTCCATTCTATTTCTCCAGCTATTCTCCAGCATATTTAACACAAACAAGAGAACTACGGCTCCCAAAGACCCTTTTCGAGAGCATTACCATTGGAACTGGGGTTCCCAACGCTTCCAACAAGATCGAACAGCTTCAAGAGGCGTGAAAGTTAGCCAAGCAAAATCTCACCAAAGCTGGAAGTGATCAGGCACGACATTATAACCTTCGCAGACGCCGTTGGCAACCAAAGGTGGGCGACCGCGTGATGGTCAAACAACATTCGCTATCAAAAGGAGACGAATGCTATGCTGCTAAGTTAGCACCTAAAGTCGGAGGGCCATATACTATACTTGCTTTTCCTTCTAAAGTTATAGTGGATGTCCAAGGGTGTGGCCAACGTCGTACTTGTCATATTGGTGATCTAAAATTATACACTGAACCTGAACTTAAGCATATTGACCACATTATTAACTTTTAAATTTCTTTATATAAATTCATTTTTTCTTTCGGTCCTCGAGCTACCGGGATGAGACACATTATGTTCACGAAGACTGGAGATCTGCTGGTATTGAATTCTTGCCATGTTACACCCATTCCGGAACAACCAATGTACATTAACAATACCTCCCGCGACGTAATACGAGTCATACACGCCATTCATCTCAGTCGACACATGAAAAAGTCAAGGTAATTTTTTTGAGGGACGGAAGAGTGTCACCTCGTCACAATACCTTGAGGAGGATAGAAAAGTTGGATTCTACTTTTTTTTGCAACCGTAAACGTTTCAATCGTGAAATGAAGTAGTTTACTCGCCACAATACCTTGAGAAGAATAGAAAAGTTGAATTCTCCTTTTTTTGCAACCGTGAACGTTCCAATGAAGTAGTTTTTTTACTGTGAACGAGAAAAATGGGGATTACATTGTGAGACGTTAAACTGGAGGAAAAATTGTTTTTGATAGATATTAGACAACAAGTGTTTTCGTGTACATACAGAGTATAAATTCGGAGAATATATAGAAGCATAAAAAATATACTGAAATAAAAAAATTGTAAAAATGTAGTTATTGGACCTTTGAAGAACATTAAAAAAAATGTAAATTGAATTGAACAGTGGTATTATATCTACTCGTGATGATTATATTATCAGGGTCTTTTGCGTTAAAGGTGCGGACTGCTCCGGTAAAACAAATTTTCTGTAAATATCCTGATACTGACTGCTAAACCCTAGCTATAGATAAAATCTTCTTTACACTATATACAATTACGTACATTGTCTTAAGTGAAGAAATAATTCATTTACATACATTTATATGTTCATTAAAAAAAAAAATATAAATGTGAAGCTTAAATTAAGGAACCCTGGTGCCGACGGCATTACCCCGGCACGTGCAGCAAAATATCTTTACATTTTTGCGCCCGAGCAAGGACCGATAATAGTCAAATGTTCCAGATGTGACGAGGAAAGTCGTCCCTCGTTTTCCCCGTCAACTCATTTCGTAATTTCAAATAGAACCAATTGTATTTTATATATATATAAGGTCTAGGATAGGATACGTAGTACTAAAACAATATTGTAAATCTGGCTACCACTCACTGCCACGTCATCGTGTACCGACCGAGTACTATCGGGACAGTTTTAGTGAGTGAATGAGTACAGGACGGAAGTCTGTACACTCAGATTATATATAAAGTGTGTGAACAAAATACAGGACGTAGCAGGTCTGTGCAGTTTTAGTGAGGGATCTAGGGTACAGGACGTAGCACGTCTGTACAAGTATAGTGTGCGATTTAGGGTACAGGACGTAACACGACTGTACAAATATAGTGCGTGATTCAGGGTACAAAGTGGCGTCTGAACAGTTGCGCTAGAGACGAGTTGGACAGGGCGTACAGCCTGTAACTCAGCAGCGAGTGTGGCCAGAACGGTAGGGTGAATCAACAGAATATTGAAATGGATAATTCAATTAAGTAATTAAACATTTGACTACCTGCGTAAGATCAATAAAGAGAAAGGAGATATATGTTTGAATAATTAAAACCTTTCCCTTATTTATTAAAAATAAATGGACGAGGTATCCTACGCCGACGGCTTAACCCCAGCGTAGTGCAAAAATCTCGTTACATTGGCGCCCGAGCAGGGACACTCGTCTCAAGGGAAACGTTTTTTTACATATTGTGTAATAAAAAGAAAAAAAATTTGATATAAGATTAACACAAGTTTTAAGAAGTGTATAAATTATTGCAAATCATTTGTTTTCGAAAGTGTTTAAAAGGTGCAAAGACGCAATTAATACCAAAGAAATAACGGTGCTGAAACTCTTCACGGTACGCAAACACACAACTTATAATATATAGAAAACAATATTGGGAGATTGCGGTATTCTTCCTGTATACTAGAACAATATTACTTAAGCATAGCACTGCTATGCATTGAATTGACATTCTTTGATCGTGCGTGATTAAGTAAAGAAGAGTGAAAAATTATTGAGGATATAACTCTACGCAATACTCATATTGTAAAAAAGAAAAAAGAAAAAAAAAGTTAATTATATAATATAAAACAAAAACATTTAATTAAAGTGTAAAAAAAAAAGAAAAGGCTTATGGAAGAAATTCGAAAGTACTTAACCTTTTTTCCTTTTCTCTCAAATTAAATATTTAAAAAAAAAAGACCTGCAGAAAGAGCATGTGCCATTCTGTCTGGACGCAAAGGTCTGACAGCAACGAAGTGAGTGTACCCAACACAGTGGCTCGGACGGTAAAGTCGAGCAAGCTCCTAACACAATGTAAATCTGACCCACCCAAAGCTAGGGCGAAAGTGCCGTGCCCAACAAATTCTAATGTAACGCAGGACTCCCCGTCGGTGAATCCCGACAAGACCCCTACTAGTTGTGTAACGCATACCCTAAATAAAAATTTGAACAATGATTTTTCACAACAACATACTGTCCGGACGTTAACGTCGGATAGTAGTGTAGCGCGTGTACCTAATACTGAGGCTCGGACGATAAAGTCGAGCAAGTGTCCAATTAAATGTTATTCTCATCAACCGCAGGTCAATCAGTTTACCTCACAGCGCGAAAACTCGACAGTGCGGATCGACAGTGGTGCACCTGTCTCCCAAGTCGGGTCAGAATCGAACGAGGGGAAAGGGCTAATTGCCGAATTTCTTGAAGTGGAACTAGCTAAATTTCAAAATGTGAGAGGCTTCATATTCATCATATTAAAGTAACCGATAATCGGTCTGTCAAGATTAGGTATCAGACCCGTAAACCGGCCACGCAAAAAGTGATTGACAATGAGATTGATAAACTACTCGAACCCTCTAATAGCTTTCCAGTGACTCTGGTTCGAAAGAAAAATGACACTTAGAGATTCTGTGTAGATTTTCGCCAGTTGAACAAGCGATCAGAGCTCGACGCATACCCATTGCCGCGTATAACACATATTCTGGATAAGCTGAAAGAAGCTAAATTTATCAGTACCATCGATAATGGATACTGGCAAGTACCGGTGGAAGAAGGAAGCAGAAAATATAAGGCTTTCACTGTAGCCGGACGCGGCTTGTTCCAATGGAAAGTCATGCCATTTGCATTCAGCACGGGCAACTTTTCAGCAGGTCCTGGACACCATAATTAGCCCCAAACTTGAGCCATTTGCTTTCGCATACCTCGATGACATTATTGTCATCGGGAAGACAATACAGGAACACATGAAAAATCTAAGCGAGGTATTCAGACCGCTTAGAATTGCGAGTTTGAAAATAAATGCGGCTAAGTGCGATATCTGGATCATCTGTTTACGAAGGATGGAATAAAAACGGATCCGGACAAGATTAGCGCAATTTTGGGCATACGATCTAGACAAAACCTCAAGTAGCTACGTCAGTTCTTGGGCAGCACTTTGTGCTACCGCCGATTTGGAACGGATTTTTCTCAAATGTCTCATCCATTAACCGCGCTACTGAAGAAGGAAGGCTCCAGTTCTAACATGCCCGGATTTTACTCACACTTTCAAACTCCAAACGGATACGAGCGAAGTTGGCTTAGTTGCAGTACTCACTCAAGGTATAGACGGTAATGAGCGGGAGATTGGTTATGTAAGCCGCCTCTTAAATCAGGCTGAAAAGAACTACAGCACCACGGAGAAGGAATGCTTAGCGATAGTGTGGAGTATAAGGAAAATGCGCCCTTACTTGGAAGGATACGTGTTTGTGGTCATCACCGACCGAATATGTTTGTCCGTGGATTCGCAAGCGCATCACGGAAATACAAAATCATGCGGGAAAATATCCGAACTACGCCATCATAGAGGGTCAACTTTTCTGACATTTTTGTATGTCGTTGATGAAGTCTCGTGGAAATTGTGCGTCCCAACGAAAATGACACATCAAGTAA
The DNA here is from genome assembly GCA_949710015.1 of Crataerina pallida. NCBI lineage: Eukaryota > Metazoa > Arthropoda > Insecta > Diptera > Hippoboscidae > Crataerina > Crataerina pallida. The sequence continues at coordinate 20,575,623 of OX453289.1, forward strand.
TCAGTGAAAACCATGATCAACCTGCCGCAGGCCATCTGGGGGTCCGCAAAACGATAGCTCGTCTGGCAAACCGTTATTGCTGGCCTGGAATGTTGAGGGATGTTAAGAAATACATCCAAAAATGTGAGTCCTGCCAGCGTTTTAAAATTGCACAGAGACAACCAGCTGGGGAGATGTTAACTCACATACCCGAAGAGCCATGGGCCACGGTATGTGCCGACTTCGTTGGGCACCTACCTCGTTCACGTCACGGTCATACGGCACTTCTGGTCATTGTGGACAAATTCTTCAAATGGGTAGAATTGACTCTCATGCCAATACTTCCATTTTTTGTTTACAGGTCCCATGTCAAAACAACCTAGGAGCCCAAATGGGGAAACGGGGAAATCGGTTGCGAGAGTGGCAACGCTCGGTGTGGGAGGCGATGACGATGTTCGACTATGGCGAACAGAGCACGTCAAGAGGCGTGTGTAATAGGCGCGGAATGTTTTGGGGACAGACAGCTCGGGGACGGTCATATGCGGCTCAAGAGAGAGGTGTTCAGCAGAACGGGACCCATCCTCCACCCGTTCTAGAGGATGTGACCTGTTCCCCCTTTACAATTTCCTCAGACAACACCGGGGATTCGGAGGGCGTAAAGACGATGCCTGATACGGAGGCACGCGACCCCCAACCAAGTGCCGCGACTCCAGTACCCAGCATAGGAACATCGCTTTTGGACGAAATTGCTGCTCCTTCTTCCCATGGGTTACGAACGGTCGAAACAGATTAGGGAGGCAGCGTAACTCCACAGGAACATGTGTTCCTGTATTCTGAACAAATTCCGCCACCCCCAATGTTTATCACCAATGGTGAAAGCTGGGATACCTGGGGTGCTTTGGAAACACTGTCGCCCATAAAGACGAACCCAAAATCGGCTGCACCCTAACCTACACCGACTAAGCGGAATGGATATGTGGCCTATGAGGAGGACGTAATGTCTTCTGCTACATACGATGACGGCGGCTCTCCAACACGCGAGGTTCATATGTCAAAACAGGTTTTAAGGGCCGGGGACGGAGGTGTGCAGAAGGACGTAATGTCTGCTACTACATTTGAGGAAAACAGTTCACCCGCATGCTCGTCGCAGGGGTCTCAACACGTCATCAAGGCTGGGGACGGAAGGATTCAGGAGGACGTAAAGTCTCCTGTTTCATGCGGAGACGAGAAGACAGTTTGTAACGAGCATATGGAGAATACTCCTCCCCAAACTAAGCGGCATGCGGCAACATGCCGGGGCCAACAACCACAGTCACAAGGGTCGTCTCTGGTACTGAAGTGTAATGCGTCCCCGATACCAGATGTCCAACAAACAATTGAGGAGATATTAGAGGATGTTTTGGCGAACAAAGAAGATATCGGCCGGCGTACCTGCCGGAGAATTCCAACCCAAGACGCCATCTCGCCACAAGGGGGCACCCCGGAGCTCCGAACTACTCCAGTTGGATCCACTAGGAAGGACGTAGGAAAGTCACGCTCCCCGCACTTTCAGTATCGAATGATCCGGCATGTACGACAACCGGGAAAATTATCTGAAAACAAGAGACAGCCTTCATATCGTCACCGGTCGCCACACTGGCAACGTCGTGAACAGGGCCAACATAACCAGCCTCAATAGAAACCACATCCGGTATCCACCACAACCGCTAATCAGCGTAAACTTCCGAAGGAATCACCGCCAAAAAGCTCACCCGACCCGACATCCGGAACGCCTAGTGACAACACCCCATGGCTGGCACGTAGCTGGAATACCGCCGGTAGTACTACGGCAGTTAGTGCCGCGTATTGAGGAGCTTCTTGAGCAGTTACCAAAGGGGAAAAGGCACAAGCGGCGTTATGACCTCAAGGAGGGCACATTTAGGGTGGCCTTAGCTCGTAACGGCAAAGTTACTATTTACCAGACGTAAGGGACGCCATTACGTGTCACCGCCGATGTCCGGACGCTACAAATAATAATAATTTTCTTTTCTTTTGATGTAAGAAAATTATATAAACCTTAATCGTAACTAATTACAAATCTTAATTCCTTGATTGAAACTGAAGTCGAAAAATTCAATGTTTATAATCCGAAGGGGGGAGGACGTGTGACGGGGAAAGTCGTCCCTTGTCTTCCCCGTCAACTCATTTCGTAATTTCAAATAGAACCAATTGTATTATATATATATATATATATAAGGTCTAAGGTAGGAAACGTAGTACTAAAACAATATTGTAAATCTGGCTACCACTCGCTGCCACGTCATCGTGTACCGACCGAGTACCATCGGGACACGATTCCAATAATTTTCAACGAGAAATATCGAGATTAGGAATGTGAGGATATTTCTCGATCTCTTTTGCTAGCGAGCTGTCAAAGTGATCAGACGAAGAATAAATCGTCCGGCTGCTGTAAGTATCGATCCATATGAAGAGGTATTAGAGTACAGGACGAAAGTCTGTACACTCAGATTATATACAAAGTGTGTGAACAAAATATAGAACGTAGCACGTCTGTGCAGTTTTAGTGAGGGATTTAGGGTACAGGACGTAGCACGTCTGTACAAGTACAGTGTACGATTTAGGGTACAGGACGCAACACGTCTGTACAAGTAGAGTGAGCGATTTAAGGTACATGACGTAACACATCTGTACAAATATAGTGCGTGATTCAGGGTTCAGGATGTAGCATCTGTACAGTTGCGCTAGAGACGAGTTGGATAGGGCGTACAGCCTGTAACTCAGCAGCGAGTGTGGCCAGAACGGTAGGGTGAATCAACAAAATATATAAATGGATAATTCAATTAAGTAATTAAACCTTTGAGTACCTGCGTAAGATCAATAAAGAGAAAGGAGATATATGTTTTAATAATTAAAACGTTTCCCTTATTTATTAAAAATAAAAGGACGAGACACCCTACGCCGATGGCTTAACCCCAGCGTAGTGCAAAAATCTCGTTACACAGATATCCAGTAAGTTTGTATTATTTCTTTTTCTTATTAATTAACATTCGTAAAACATACGCTGGACACAGACATTAGCCCATATATTGGACGTAGAGATATTAGATGTACAGACATTTGGACGCACATACATTTGGCCCTTACACTTGACTGTACATAGCGACCACCGCGCTATAATCTGCGAGATAAACCTCGACGCTCGTCCTTCCAATACAGTTCAACCTTTAGGGGGCCCACGATGGAAAGGCTAACGAATTGGCCCAGAAACTGATTCACCACATTGAGCAAGCCTGTGATGCTTCCATGATTAGGCGATCTAACACACAACCGCCACACAAGCTAGTGTACTGGTGGAGTAATGATATAGCACTGCTGCGCTTAGAATGCAATCGAGCACGTAGACTGTACCAGAGCTCAAGAAACATAGAACGCCAGCAAATGTACAAAAACAAAAGGCGTGAGCTAAACAAGGTCATCATTAAGAGCAAAACCAGAACTTTTAAAAATCTCGTTAACGACCTGGAAAATAACCCGTGGGATTCAGCTTTCCGAATCGTGACCAAGAAGCTTAGAAGTTCAACGCAACCCATCTGCACAAACTTTGTTAACACAATAGCGGAAGAGTGCTTCTTTGACCATCCTCCTTTTCACTATACTCGCAACGAAGTTCCATACTCGAGCGTAAAATTAGTCACAGAAGGCGAGGTCATGGTGGCCGCTAGGACCGTAAAGAAGAATACTGCACTAGCGTTTGTTAAAATCTTTAACCAATGCCTGCTCGAAGGATCATTTCCTAAGCTATGGAAACATCAAAAACTCGTCTTGATATAAAAACCGAACCGGGAGAACCCACTTCGTACAGACCCATCTGCTTAATGGACATTATTGGTAAAATTCTAGAGCGCATAATATGCATAATAATAATACCGCTTGTCCGAGACCTTGGAGGCACAGAAAAGAATATCAGACATGCAATTTGGGCTCCGAAAAAAGCGTTTCATAATAAACACGTGAATAAGTAAAGCAGTATCCATTGCGAGTGATGCAATAATGGGCACGCGGTGGAAGGGCGGTTCTAAAAAATATTGCCTAATACTAACACTAGACGTCCGAAACGCCTTCAATTAAGCCAGATGGGAATGGCGTCTGTAGGGTATCAACATTTTTTCAATTTTTAATAAATATAAAAAAAGAAAGATTAGAGTTTGATGTCAACAATTAAAAATATAACAACTTATAATTTTTCTATTATTATTGAAATAAAAATTTTAATAAAAATTATTAAAAGTATAAAAATTGATTATTATTATAATTTGAAACACCATCGTCTATAATCGGCGATCCTGCGATCTTACAATTTTCAATATCAGTAAATTTATACTCAAAAAAAAAACTTCTAGTTTCAATAACTAGCGGCAGCGACAACGCATCAGCAGTAACAATAATAATAATAGCGGAAGAACAATAACAACTATAACAACAAAAACAACAATAACGACGGAAACAACAATAACAACGGCAATTGCAGCAATAATAATAACAACAACAGTTATAAATCAAGAACGGATAAATCAACGGAGAAATGTCTACATTCATAAGGAGAATATAGGTGTATGCATTCGGAATATATATATGTAAGTTTGCATACATAAAATATATGTCATAAAAAGGATATTGACATATATATATATCAGGAAATTTTTCATAAGAAAAATCAAAAAGACTTCAAAAAAAAAATACAAAAAAAAAAAACATATTTCAAAAATTTTCATTAAAAAATAAATAATCAAAACGAAACGTTTCATTGTTTCTCAAACCTTTATAATTATAATTTAAATTTAAATTAAAAATTATTCAAAAAAAATTAATATTATTTAATTGTCATATTATATTTATATAAATCACTGTAAATTTTAAATTCTCTCTCCGAGATAAAAATGGCATTACAACATACACTTCCACATACTTCAAAAAAAAGGACATTCATCAATAACAACATGATAGATCTCATATTAGAAAACACGACACAAGAATGTACACAACCTAACACTCATATTAATATAAATTACAATAATAACATTAATGATACACACTCACACACAAATATACACACGGATGCAGGAAACAATACAATTAATACTGAAATTTGTGCTACATCTGTTAAACTTCCCCCTTTCTGGACTGATTTTCCTGACGCTTGGTTCATACAAGCCGAAGGACAATTTAATTATAAAGGCATTACACAAGACACAACTAAGTACGAATATGTACTTACTTCTCTACTGCAAGAAACAATTAAGACTGTTCTTGATTTTATCCGAGACCCTCCAGCAACAGATATATCTATCTATTCTTCTTTAAAAAAATTCTCGTTGAAAGACACTCTCTGAGTGAGAATTCTCGATTAGATAAAGTTTTGTCCGAACCAGGTATGGAAGATCGCAAACCATCCGAGTTTTATCGAGATCTCTTAATCCTTTCTTGATCAAATTTTAGTCCTGATGTGCTTAAACGTCTATGGCTTAAAAAATTACCTAAGAGTTTAACCGTTGCTCTTACTGGCTCAAACATTACAAATATAAATGAGTTAGTAAAATTAGCTGATAACATTTGGAAGTGAGTAATCCGCCAGAAGTGTATGCTATCAGTTCTTACTCTAATGATACAAATAGTTTGACAATTCAGTCACTACTTAAGACTCAAACGTTACTTTGTGAGAACATCAACAAATTAGATAGATAGACAGATAGATCAGCGCAAATCTTGATCTTTCTCTCAATTTAGATCACGCTCACGTAGCAGATCTAATTCACGATACAATGGTCTTTGTTGGTATCACCACAGATACCAAAACAAAGCCCAAAAATGTATTCAGCCCTGTAATTTCAAAAATTCGTCAACAAACTAAATAAACCCATTGTTGCGGGGACTAACAATGGAAGTTTTGAATATTTATCACGTCGCCTATTCATATTTGATAAAGATAACGGTCTAAAATTTTTGATTGACAGTGGGGCAAAAATATCCGTTTTACTTGCTTTCAAACTTCCGCATCAAAAAGGTTCGTCCGGCATAACATTAACTGCTGCTAACGTCTCATCTATACCAACGTACGGTAAGAAACTATTAAATGTTAATTTGAATCTTCGCCGTGAATTTCCTTTTATTTTTTTAATTGCCGACATTTCAAGGCCGATTATTGGTGCTGACTTCCTCAGCAAATATGGACTACTAATCGACGTAAAACGCAAGCGATTAGTAGATCCTTTGACCAATTTATCCGTTGATGCCATTATGTCTTATTGTAAAATTATTAAATTATCAAATTATTCCTCATAGAAACCGAACCAAACCGGTCAAACACAATACTGTACACGGACTAGCAACTGAAGGAGTCCTTCCGTTCTCAAATCCAAGACAACTAGATCCTATCAAATATAAAGTCGCCAAGACAGAATTCGATTTTTTAGTCAAATCATGTATTTGTAGGCCATCCAATTCTTTTGTGGCTTCACGTCTTCATTTAGTAGCTAAAAGGACACTAATGAATGGCGTCCTTGTGGTGATTTTAGACGTTTAAATTGTGTCACTATTCCTGATCGCTAAACGTTGCCTCGCATTTATGATTTTAGTATAAATCTTCGGAACAAATCTATATTTTCCATATTAGATTTAGTAAAATCTTACCACAATATCCCTATTGCTGAAGCCGACATATACAAAACAGCCATTACAACTCCATTTGGCATGTTCGAATTTGAAAGAATGCCATTTGAGTTAAGGAATTCGGCACAAACCTTTCAAAGGTTTGTGAATGAAGTATTTAGTGGTTTAGATTTTACTATTGTATACATTGACGATGTTTTAATTGCAAGTAAATCGGAATCTGACCATTTAAAACATTTAAAAATCGTTTTTGATCAACTTGAGGAATATGGTTTAAATATTAAACCATCTAAATGTGCTTTCGGAACTACATCTATTGACTTTTTAAGGCACAATAATTCAAAAGATGGCATTAGATCTTCTGAAGAGAAAGTATCCGCCATAGAAGAATTTGGACGCCTTAAGTCCGTCAAACAAGCTCAAAAATTTTGCTATAATTAATAAGGCTTTTAAAAGTAAAGACGAAGATTTAATTTGGGATGATAAATCCGTCAAATCGTTTCAGCGTATTAAAGACAATTTCGCCTCAAAGGTTCTGTTGAATCATTTCAATGGTGAAGCAAAATTGTCTTTAACCGTAGACGCTTCAAACATTGCAATTGGTGGTGTTCTCCAACAATGCTCATATGGTTCAATGGAACCATTAGCCTTCTTTTCAAAAAAGCTTTCTCCGTCTAAAATTTAATATAGTACGTTTGATCGAGAACTTTTAGCTATTTATTTATGCATCAACCATTTTAAATACATACTTGAAGGAAGACAGTTCACAGTCTTTACGGATCATAAACTATTAACAATGGCATTAAATTCCAAAACAGAGAGAAGCCCAAGACAGACGCGGCATCTAGAATATATCTCTCAATTTACTAATGACATACAGTACATACGAGGAGACGCAAATATTGCGGCAGACACCTTTTCTAGAGCCTTTGAAATTGGCGCACTACATTACACTGATTTAAATATGAAAGTTCTATATAAGGAACAAGAAAATGATGCCGAATTAAAGAATTCCCTTCTCAAATCGAACAACAATTTAAAACTTTACAAAGTTCCCGTACTTAATTTTGAAATTGTCTGCGAAATGTTAGGGACATGTCCAAGACCATATGTACCTCCCAGTCTGAGGAAAATTATATTTGAAAAATTGCATAATATATCACACCCTGGTACAAAAGCCGGTATGAGTAAAGAACTTAATATCTGGTCCAGTCAAACATTATCTTAGCGTCCCTAGACCAACGCAGGATCTGCAACTGCATTAAGAATATAATAGAGGACTATTTTAAAGACAGAACCCTTTCATACATGACTGATGATGGTGGAAAAGCCCGAAGCATCAGTGGTGGCGTTCCACAAGGTTCGGTTTTGAGACCAATTCTTTGGAACCGCATGTACGACGACGCCCCTGCAAATTTTTGATAAAGCCAAAATAATTGGTTTCGCGGTCGACATAGCTGTGGTCGTCGTTGCTAAACAATTGAGCGACATTGTTGACATCGCGGAGAATACTATAACCAATATTCGCGAGTGGCTCCTGGCAGAAAAAAAAGCAGAGGCGATATTCATAAGTAGTCGCAAGAAAAGGGAAAATGCGACAATTAAGGTAGGACATTACAATATTACCACCACAGACGCAGTCAAATACCTGGGTGTTATGATCGATACGAGGCAAACATTCAAAGCCCATCTTAAGTAGGTATGTACAAAAGCCGTCTACATAAACACGGCCCTCAGTAGACTGATGGCAAACAAAAGGTCCAAGAGACAACCGCAGACGCCTCATAGTAAAAGTTGTCAAGTCGGCAATGCTTTACGGAAGCCAAATGTGGCACCACGCCATCGAGGTCAAATCTTACGCAAGAGGTCTTAAATCAACTTATCGCCTGTGCACGATAAGAATTTGTAGCGCCTTTCGTACAATTTCGGAAGATGACGCTCTGGTCATTAGCAGAATTATACCTATTGATCTCTTACCCAAGGAAAGGTATCTCATATTCCAAGGCGTCGCAAGTCTAGGCACCTCAGGCTTTCGATGCTTTCCACCTATCGCAAAAAAAAAAAAATTGGACGTTCAGACATTTGCCCATATACTGGGCGTAAAGATTTTTTCCTATACATTGGATGCACAAACATTTTCCCATACATTGGACGTACAGACATTTGCCCATACACTGGACGCACAAACATTTGCCCATACATTGGACGCACAGACTTTAGCCCATACATTGGACGTACAGACATATGCCCATACACTGGACGCACAGACATTATCCCAAACATTGGACGTGCAGACATTTACCCATACACCGGACGCACAGACATTCGCCAATACATTAGACGTCCACACATTTGCCCATACACTGAAGGTTGTAGTGTACTGTACAATTTTAACGCAGTGTATTATACAAATTTATTTTTTATATAATATATTAGGCATTATTTACATAACTATATTTGTACTTATTTAAACATTAACCGTAGTAAGCATTATTTTTAAGTTCAGCATTATTTTTACGATTTGATGGTTAAGCATTATTTTACAATTTGTAAATAGTAAATAAGTAGGTAAATAGGTTGTACGCAAAAGTAAAATTAGTATATAAGCAGTAGAAATTGTATATAAATTATCAATCGATAAAAGAAAATCTAAAACTATATACACTGTTGATTGATCCAATAAAAATTAAAAAAACAATTACTTACCCGGACATAGCAGTGAATGCTACTGGCTTTTGCTCTAATGGAGCAAATGTAAGTATTTGTAGACATAAACTATGTAAGGAAATTCACCCACTCATAGCATTCCATGCTAGTGGACTTAGCTTCCTAAGCAAATGTGAGTATTCAAAATAAACTAAATAAAACTTTTTCATAGTATAAAGATAATCAATAACATGGCGATCCTGCCAAAATAATTATAATATACCAAAATAACATTATAGGACGTTACTTGTCGAATAAATATAAATAATGACTGACATAAAAACGGACTGCTTTCAATAAGAAAATTATTGCAAACATATTGCAGTTCTTAACCGTATATACCATCCGGGGAACATTCCGATAAAGGCCACCCCGACTACGTCCCTACACCAATTCCTCGTCCGCAACCTTTGACTATAGAGGAATACAAAGGGAGGCAACAACATCGCCGCGAAGTAATAGAAAAACTTGTACAACACCCCACAAAAAAAAAAGAGAGGAGGACAACACGTTAAATATTTACAAACACTCCGACATTTACATAGGGTAATAGTAATTGCAGACCCAGAGAATAAGAAACGTCTACTACAATAGGTCAAAGAACTGAAATCCCAATATAAGGAGCAAAAAAAAGAAAAAAGATTAGCATATATATATATATATATATATATATATATATAATTTTTTTTTTTCAAAGATCTATATCAGTTCTGAACACTACACAAAACACAGTAGCTTTTTACTCTGTAAACATGGGATCTGCAAAAAGTAAGCAGAAAGAAGAAGTAAATGTATACTATAATAATAACAACAGTGGCAGCAATAACAGTAAAATTACCACGGTAGAAATAACAAGAGAATCACTTGTAATTTTAATCATAGCAGTCTATATACTGTATAGAATAAACAAATATTACAAGAATTATGTTAACAAAAAAATTACAAAAAGTATATCTAATGTATCTAATGTTAAAAAAAAAAAAAAAAAATGAATACATAAATATAGGTATATATACAAGCAAGAGAAGTTTTATAGTAAAAATATTGTTATTATATAAAAATATACATGTATTACACAAGAAAATTATATGGGTAACTCATGAAAGACAGCAAAACAATTTTAGAAAATTTAAATAAGATTTTAGCAAATTTTAAAAAGTCACCAAATAGACCCTACAAGGAAGAAACAATAGAAGCAAATTTAGACGAAATAAATAAATTAAATTAAAAGTTTACATTTCTGGGGTAACTTTTAGAAGGATCTTCAGACTGGCTCAATCTTAAAATTAGATTTGATAAAACTTATAAAGATTTAAAATACTCGTTATCAGAATTATTAAATCAGACAGATACAATGGCTTTTAATTTCGAATTAGCATTAAACGCAGTACCGCTTTATACAGGAAAATACAAGGAAGTCGATAACTTCTGTAAAATATTCGAACTCCTTGGTAAAAACCTGAATGACGATGGAAAAAAAGAGCTATTAGAACTAGCCTATCACATAAAATTATCACAAAATATTAAAACAGCAATTGGTTCGATACAAATCCCAAGTACTATAGAGGAATTGATAAATAACAAATTCAAACACAATTACTAATTTACAAACTACCTTAAACAACACCCGACAATTAGGGAGCGTTCAAAATTTTGTAGATAAGTTACTACATTTAACAAGTCAGATTTAACAAGACAAATTAACCAACTAGGTATCAATGCTTCTGCAGAAACTAAAAATGTCTTAACGAAAATAAATGAGAATTATGCTCTAACTATATTTAAGAACGGTTTAAGTGAACAATATAAATACTAATACAGCACAACCACAAACATTAAATCAAATTGCGATTGCTGCAAATATTGCTTTAGAACTTGAGAAGGACCAAAACTTCCCAGCAAACTCCCAAATTTTTCGCACCAAAATTCAAAATCGAACGTACAACCAAAGGAAAAATAATAATTGTTGTAATACAAATAATCATAGCAATTGTAGAAATAATTTTAGGCAAAATAGGAATTGTAATTATCAAATTAACTATAGAAGCAAAAATTATAAAAACAGGTTCAGACAAAACCAAAATAATATAAGACAAAATGGCAATAACAGACGTCAAATTAACCCAAACAATAACTATAGACAAAACCAAAATAATACCACTAACAACAACCCAAATTTAAGACAAAATAATAACAGGCGTCGGAATGTCAACATGATACACAAACAGGGGAACGAATCACCGCTGGTGATGATGGATACCATCACCGACGCGTGAATAAGGAATACAAAATTTTAAATGTATCCAATCAACACACACACTTCATTGTTCTAAAATTGGAAACCAATCAAAATATCAAATTTCTCGTCGATACACGAGCAGAAATTTCGCTGTTAAAGTTTAGTACATTAAAAAACATTACACCAAAAATAACAAACAGTACTTGTAAACTGAGTGGAACATCTTCGGAAAAAATAGATACCCTTTAGATCTATATATTGGACGGACAAAATTTAACCACACGTTTCACATAGTAAAAAAATTTTTCCCAATAACGACTGACGGAATAATAGGAATAGATTTTCTACAACGATTTCTTTGTAAAGTAGACTATGAGACAATGACACTAGATATCATCATAGAAAAGGAAGCCATTACTCTTCCGAAGGAAACAAACTATATAAACAATCATATTATAATACCCCCAAGAACAGAACTAATACAACCTATTAAACTTAAACTTCAAGAAGACTCTGTAATATTGAATGATGAACTTCAACAAGAAGTGTTTTTAAAAACTCCATTGTACCCAAATCTGGTAATTCTCACACTAAAATTCTAAACTCCACCAACAAAAAAGTGACAATAAAAACCATAAAAATAAACACAGAACCATTGGAAAACTATGACATAATTACAAGTAATAATAATACAGAATATTCCGAAAAACGCTTCAATAAACTTTTGAAAACAATTCATATCGACCACGCGGACACCGCCGCTTCAAAAAAATTAATAGACATATTCAGAGTATATCAAGACATTTTCCACCTAGACGGAGAAACACTGTCTGCTAATAATTTCTATACTCAAAAATTAATAATGAATGACAAGACTCTTGTATATACTAAAAATTATAGACTACCTCAGTCACATAATACAGAAATTAATCACCAATTACAAAAATTACTGGAATCCAATATAATCGAACCTTCTACAAGTCCGTACAATTCCCCACTACTCATTATCCCAAAAAAAGGAAAAAAAGATACAAAAACATGGAGATTAGTAGTTGATTTTAGAAAATTAAATAACAAATTGGTTAACGATAAATTTCCATTGATAAGACTGGATGACCTATTAGACGTCTTAGCGAAAGCAAAATATTTTTCCATCCTAGACATGACAAGTTCCCTTCATCAAATTGATTTAGAAAAAGAATCTAGACTATTAACAGCATTTTCCACTAACAAAAGATATTTCCAATTTAACAGGTTACGCTTCGGTTTAAAAATATCATCTAATAGTTTTCAAAGAATGCTAACAATTGCACTAACTGGACTAGACGCAAACGCATTTTTATACGTAGATGACATAATTATATTTGGTTGCAGTTTGCAATAACAATAATCTCTTAAAAGTTATCTCACGAAAGTATAATTTAAAATTGAACGCCAATAAATGCCATTTTCTCCGACATGAAGTTGTATATTTAGGACACTTAATAACAAAAGATGGTATAAAAACCGACCCATCAAAATATGTAATAATAAAAAATTATCCAACACCAAAAAATCCAGACGAAGTTAGAAGATTCATCGCGCTCTGTAATTATTATAGACAATTTATTAAAGACTTTGCGAAAATAGCAAAATGCTTGAATAATTTATTAAAAAAGAATCAACCATTCATTTGGTCAAATGAATGTGGAATATCATTTAACACATTAAAAAACAAACTTATAAATCCACCAATATTACAATACCCAGACTTTAACAAAACGTTTGTCTTAACTACAGACGCATCTGATTTTGCTCTAGGAGCAATTCTTTCCAATTTTATGCCAGTACGACATTATCTAAACACGATATCAATAAATCAGTTATAGAAAAAGAATTATTGGTAATATATTGGGGAATAAAATTTTTCAAACCCTACCTATTTGGAAGAAAATTCATAGTAGTCACTAATCATAGACCATTAATATCATTATTTACACATAATAATTCTTCATTTAGAATGACAAGGATAAGAATGGAGTTATCTGACTATGATTTTGAAATAGTATATAAAAAGGGTTCAAACAATACAAATGCTGATGCATTATCAAGAATAAAGATAGATTCAGATACTCTAAAAGATATGATACCAAGACAAATAAAAGTTGTAACTAGAGGGAAAAAATTGAAAAATATTGAGTTAGCTAACGATATGAAAAATCAGAATAGTTCAACCCCGCAGAAGTCTGATCAACTTCATATATGGGATTGCGTCAAAAAAATTTATGACGAACAAAAAAATCTACAATCTGGAGGATTACTCCAATGAATTAAAAGTCAGACTCCAATATTCCCAAAAAAGAGCCAAAAAACTAATAGAATTAGAAAAACAAAAACGCACTTTAAACAGTAACACTAAAGACACCAAACCTTTAAAATTTTTTTTATTAAGTAATAGGAATAGAAGAAAATATCAAAAACCTTATGTAGGACCTTATAAAATAATATCTAGGAACGGAGTAAATTTAGTTATAGATATTAATAATTTACTTAAAGAAGTGCAAAATAAGCATTATATATTAGGCATTATTTACATAATTATATTTGTACTCATTTAAACATTAACCGTAGTAAGCATTATTTTTAAGCATTATTTACAATTTGTAAATAGTAAGTAAGTAGGTAAATAGGTTATACGCAAAAGTAGAATTAGTATATAAGCAGTAGAAATTGTATATAAATTATCAATCGATAAAAGAAAATCTAAAATTATATACACTGTTGATTGATCCAATAAAAATAAAAAAAACAATTACTTACCCGGACATAGCAGTGAATGCTACTGGCTTTTGCTCTAATGGAGCAAATGTAAGTATTTGTAGACATAAACTATGTAAGGAAATTCACCCACTCATAGCATTCCATGCTAGTGGACTTAGCTTCCTAAGCAAATGTGAGTATTCAAAATAAACTAAATAAAACTTTTTCATAGTATAAAGATAATCCATAACATGGCGATCCCTGCTTCATAAATATATAACAAGGTTCAGCCTGCAGTGTGTTCACAATTAAGTGAACACATTCACTCAATTATTATATTAACTCAGTTTAACATACATTCAATTTTTTTGCTTACTGTAGTGAGGCATAAATGCAGGTCACATTATTGTTATTTTTATTTTTAAGATAATATGCAAAAATAGAATTTATGTCAAGAATAACCTTTTGCATGTATATGCAAAAATAGAGTTTATGTCAAGTAAGCAATAAGGATAAGCTAGTTTATATTTATGTAATTTGTTGTAAATTTATTTTAGTAATTTTTATGTTATAAGAAATCAAATTTGATTCAATAAAGCAGACTAAAAACTCATATCGAGCTGGTCTCATTGTCAAGCATTTCTGCTGCATCCAAACGATGCACTTTACGCGACATACAGTACTATACACTACAAAGTTACAGCCAAGTTACAGAAGTCTTTATCATCTTCTCCACCTGCACTCACATTTATTTTACCATTAGATGCCGATCCTGCCGACCACGATCCTGAAACAACATTTTTTTTCTGATCCTCCCGATCACGATCCTGACAAATCTTTTTGATCTTGCCAGGACACAAGCCAAAAATAATTAACTTTATCGGATATGGAATAATACCTTCCCACGACATCTCAACAAGTGGATAAATCAATACCTATATATGTACCGACACCAATCCCCGACCCAAAACGACTGACCATCGAAGAATACAGGCAAAGACAGGCATACAAGAAACAAACAGAGAAAATTATAACTCCTAGACCGAATAGGAAACGTGGGGGAAAAAAAAATGCAACACCAGCGAAAAATAAAAGAGTTACACCGGGTTAAAAATATAGCTGTGGGGGAAACGAAAGAAAAATTGATCAAAGTAATACAGGAAGAGAGACAATCATGGGCTCTTCGAAAAGTAAACAACAAGAACAAGTAAATGTAGTTAATAATAACAACAACGGTGGCAACAATAATGGTCAAGTGACTACAATAAAAATAACGACGGAAAAATTGGTGGTATTAGCAATAATAATAATATTAGGATATGGTTTATATAGACTAAACAAATATTATAAGCATTATATAAATAAAAAATTAAACCAATGTGAAGTTGGCCCACAACACTTTAGCCAAAAAAAAGTGAGGTGTGCGTCTTAGCTAATTTTTTTTATTTACCAACTAATATGAAATTATAAGAGTTTTTACTATCAAAATACGATAAATAATAAATATTAAAAAATTATTCCCATGTCCCTAAATAAGGGCCTTCATATGATAATCAGCCTTAGAAGGACATTCCCCATATACCGAAAATTTTAAAAATTCATAAAAAATCTTTGGAAAATTGTCAGCTCCTGAATTTTTCATATATATTTCCCAATACATTTAAGAATATTTTAAAATTATTCCCATGTCCTTAAATAGGGGCCTTCATATGATAATCATTCTTGGAAGCACATCTCCCATACAGCGGAAAATTTAAAAATTCATAAAAAATCTTTGGAAAATTTTCACCTCCTTAATTTTTTATATAAGTTTTCTAACACATCTAAGAATATTTTAAAATTATTTCTTTGCTCCTAGGTAAAGGCCTTTATATGAGAACCAGCCCTGGAGGGATATCCCCATATACCAATTTTATCTGGGCTAACTTCACGCTGGTAAAGTTAAGTAGTATCACGTTCTTTAATGTCTAGACTTACAAAATTATTAATTTTAAAAAATTGAAATGAATACACAATTACCATACAATTTTGAAAGTTAAAATAAATAAACAAAAAAAATTTCCTTCCAAAAAAAAAAAAATATATATATATATATATATATATAAACATAGTTTCGTATGGACAAAGCTACATTACTACTATTACAAACCCTTATAAAAATTGAAACAAACTTAAGGAAAACGTCCAGTCGTCCCTACAAAAAAGAAACTATCAAAAACAAACTGGTAGAATTAGAAACACTAAAACACCAATTTAGAAATCTCGATCAAGATAAAATATCTGTAGAACTAAAAGTTCAATTTAATAATACATATATAAATTTAAAAGAAAAATTTTAGGAACAGTTAGAAAATTATAAAATGGCTTTTAATATGGAACTTGCAATGAAGACATTGCCTAATTGCTCTGGCAAATTTAAGGAAGTCGAAACTTTTGCAAATGTGTCGAAATACTATCAAAAAATCTGTCAGAAGCTGGTAAAACAGATTTATTAGGATTTGTTTACCACATAAAACTCACCCAAAAGGTGAAGACGGGAATAGGCTCAATTCAAATACCTAGCACATTAGAAGAACTCTATATTTCAATCAAAAGTAATTTTAAAAACCCACAGACAATACCTACACTACACAACACCTTAAACAATTTACAACAACGAGGTAGCGTTGATAATTTTAGAGGTAAGGTAGTTAGTCTGATTACCTAACTAAATGACCTACAGATTCAAGAATTAGGAAATACAGCATCTACAGCTGAACGGAATGTTATCACCAAGATGAACGACAATTATGCTTTCACGGTATTTAAAAAGGGAATTAACGAAAAATATAAACAGACTCTATTCGCTGCACAACCCCAATCGTTAACCCAAGCAGTCAATTTAGCTCTAGAATTGGAAAAAGACGATAGTTTCTAAAACAAATCTCAAATACTTAGAATAAACAATCAAAATAATAGAATAAACAAGACATGAAACAAATACCAATACACCCCCCAAAATTCATATTTGATCAATAACCAAAGAAACTTTAACTCGCAAAGAAATTTTACACAAAGAAACCGAAACCCCACATTCAATACCAGAACACCACCAATGCACACATACAACAATTTCAGACAAAATTCTAACATACAATACAATAATTTCAGAAATATGCAAAACAATAATAATTTTCGGCAGAATGCGAACATGCAAAACAATCCTAGATACTCCCAAAGACCTCACATCAATCAAAATAATAGAAGACGACAAGTAAACATCATACAGAACCAGGGAAACGAAATACCGCTGGTGGTGAACGATATCATCACTGGCGCATAAAAAGTCACAAAATACTTAATATATCAAACAAAAAAACCTTATATGTGATACTCCGTACGAAAGACAATAAAATTATAGAATTATTAGTTGACACAGGAGCTGATATCCCTATAATAAAATCTTATATATTGAACATAACAAAAAAATTAATAAACAATATATATAATCTCAATGGAATAACTACAGAAACCATAAATACCATTGGAACAATATTTTTGCAATTACAAGTAGGACAAACAGAGCTAACACATGTGATCGAGCGTTGTTAAATAAAGACTTAGTGAGTGGATATATTTCGGTTTGGTGCATGTGAATACGAAAAAAAAAATTATAATAAAATACACAGAGGAAAAATAAAAATCTCTGTTACGAGTGTGCAAGAAACATAAAAAACCAACAAACATGTTAATAAGTGTACAACAACGGAAGGGCTTTCGGGAGAAAATTCGATAACCTAATTAAACTAACTATATAAAAATATTCATAAAAAAAAAACAGTGCGACATAGAACAGGAAAAAAATAAATAAAAAGGGGTGAAGAATATTAGAAAAAAAAAACAAAACAAAAACAAAGCCTACGTGAGTTTACTTAAACATTTTCTTTGAAGATCTTTTTGTTGGTGATATTTCGCGCTTCTATTTTCTGTAGCAAACAACAACCAGAAAAGAATTGAATAAGAAACGAAAAAAAAGAAAAGTAATTAACCAAAAATTAACAAAAATTACAGCCTTTTGGAAGAACGTTCGAAAGCCTATTTAATAAACTAAATATAATGAAAATTATTTGCAAGAGTACAATGGAAAGTAAAAATTCCTGAAAAAAAAAACATTTTTGAAAATAAACAAAACAAGATAGAGAATTTCGGTTAAGACCGAAGCTTAAATACCCTCCACCTTTTATAACCTTGTAAAAAATAAGTTCTTATTGCCATATTTATGTATATGGCTATTTCATGTACTTACGCAAATAGGGTTTTTTTTTTAATTATAGGCGTTTGGGTTATTAAATCACGCCCATTTTTAGCACAGAGTTGAACAACGATACCGCTTATATTTGTACCAAATTTGAACTTGATAGACACAGTTTTGTGCGATATATAACTTTTTAAAGATACAATTTTTTCGAGGTATGTTGAGATTTTCGTTTATTGTGGGCGTGTCTTTTAACCGATTTTGCCCAATTTTAATAGAGAACAGCGAAATTAAACCAAAAATAAGTGTGCCAAGTTTAAATTTGATATCTCAAAAATGACGACCGCGAGAGTGCCAACAAGAGACGGACATACGGACGGACATGTCTCAAACAATTTCTCTTTTCATGCTGATTAAGAATATATATGGTTTGTGGGGTCTCCGAGGTTTCCTTCGTTGTGTTATAAACGGATGATCAAAATGAATATACCCTCTTCCCTAAGGTGGAGGGTATAAAAACTGGAATATTGTAAAAAAACCCGCGAAGGAACTTATTTTTATTGTTATATACATATATACAGGGATTTTAAAAGTGTTGCCATTAACGAACTTGAATGTGCAGTGAACCAAGTTAATTGGGGCGAGATTGTGTATATACCGGATAGTGAATCCAAAATACTCTGGTTCAACAATAATGTCCGGTCACTGTTTGATGCCTATGTCCCATTAAAAACGGTCACCGCGGATTCGCACAAACGTCTCTGGTTTAACCAAAACATCCAGCGGTTGATTCAAGCTAGGGACAGGGCCTATAACATATGGAAGCGCTCACGTGCGCCTGCGCATTACGCTCATTTTAAGCACCTACGCAGGCAGGCAACCCATGCTATTAGGCGTGCGAAAATTGTGTTCTATGGTAATAGATTTGCTTCTGCTCTAAACACTGGACAGAAGTGGAAGGCCATTAAGGAGATTGGTATCAATAGTAATACACTGCAAACTCCAGTTAACCTTGATGTGAATGACATCAATCAAAAATTTGCTAACATACCCATGAACACTCCTGACGTTTCTCACTACTTAGAAATGAAAACAGATGTTAGTTTTAACTCACTGAGGTTTAATGTTGTGAATGAATCTGAAGTACTTGAGTGTATACTTAGTACCAAGTCGAATGCCATAGGACTGGACGACATTAATCCCAGGTTTATTAGACTCATTCCCCAGTTTGCGTTGAAGAGTATTACGTTGATTTTTAATTATATCATTATGCGTTCGATCTTTCCGAGTTGTTGGAAATTAACCAAAGTCTTGCCTATTCCGAAAAGCAATGGTGACTATAGACCAATCGCGATCCTTCCGTTTCTTTCGAAAGTGTTTGAAAAAATTATAAAAAGACAAATCTGCGACCACATAAGTCTAAACACATTATTAGTTGACTCGCAGTCCGATTTTCGGAAAAATAGATCTTGTACCACCACCCTGATTGATGTCGCAGAAAGTGTTAGGAGTAATTTGGACAATAACAATATATCACTCCTTATGCTATTAGATCACACTAAAGCATTTGATTCTGTCGACCATTCTCTGATGGAGGTCAAACTCCGAAAATTCTTCAACTTTCATACCACAGCCATCAGGCTTGTTGAAACGTACCTCTCGTGAAGGTATCAACGTGTGTTCGCCAATAATAGTTTTTCTGATCTACTTTAAATTAAGCGAGGGGTTCCGCAAGGGTCCGTCCTCGGTCCACTGTTGTTCTCATTATACATAAATGACTTACCCACCTGCCTCAGGTGGTGTAAAGTGCACATATCTGCTGATGATGTACAGATCTGGGCTAGTGGGCCGCCTAATAATATCATTGATAGTGCAATGAAAATCAATGATGATTTGGTTAATATCGCGAACTGGGCCAGTTCCAACGGTGTTGCCTTGAATCCTGTTAAAACTAAGTGTATAGCTTTTTACAGGAAGGCGGATATAAGTAACATTAGAATCCGTTTACTGGGGACGGACGTTGAGATAGTTGACTCTGTGAAAAACCTTGGAGTGATATTCAATAGAACGCTCGCTTTGGATCATCAAATTAATAATAATGTGGGACAAATGTACGGAATGTTAAGGTCACTATGGCATTTACAGTGGTTCACACCCTTAAATATTAGAAAACTTTTGGCCAAAGCTTACCTGTATCCAAAACTCCTACAGGGATGCGAGCTGTTTGCCAATTGTGATTTCATTTCTAAACAGAAACTGAAAAGGGCTAACAACTCAATCATTAGATACTGCTTCAAAAAATTGTCACCAAGCAGGATCCAGGTTACCTATTTAACACTCGAATTTTCAATGTCAAATCGCAACCAGAATATTAGACCTATGCGTCACGTATCCCTAATGTGTGAATGTAATTTTTTTATTTTTGCAATCCGATGGTGGAATTCCATCCCCGCCCGTCTACAGGCAACACGGAATTCTACTCGGTTTAAGAGAGACATTTTGCTTGGTAATGCGAATGACATTTAGTTCTATTTAGCTGTAATTAGTTGATAAGTAGTTCATAGTTAAAAATGTTAATTGGTGCATACTTCTATCTCATATAAGCTTCGAGCTGGAGAGGTAGGAGGCACCCATGTAAATTATATATTCTTTTATATATACACATGAAATAAATAAATGAAATATATATAAAATATACATATACAAAAGAGAGAAAAACAACCAAACAGTGCGTCAAAGAATAGAAAAAAAAAAGTGAAAACAATAAGGAAAAGTGTATATATATATATATATATATATATCTGGGGGAATTCGGCATCGACTCTTCAGGCACCTTGGAAGAGTTACGACAACGGTTTAAAAAATTCTTACTCAGTACTCATCCTGCCGAGGAGTTAAAGACACTCCTTACGATACAGCCGCCCACGAGGGAACAAAGCCATCCTTCCCTTTCTAGTAAATTATCCTCCTCCGATTTAGAAGAAGAAGATACTAATACAATTAAGGTAGTGGTACCACCAGCGAGTACTTCTAGAAAAGCTCGAGTGGTTGACACAAAACGCGAGGTCATGGAAACGGTAAGGAAATGGGGAATCATTTTTGGCGGCGGGCCAAAGCCATTCGAATTTATTGAACGTGTTGAGGAAATGCCCGAAACGTATGGCCTAGAACTTTCAATGTTACATGTACGGTACAATTGGGCAACATGAGACGTAGACTGAAATTCAGGATCATGCCACGTCCTTGCGAGGACGTCATTCTGGGTTTTAGCTTCCTAGAAGCTTTTCAAGCTAAGCTCACCTGTGCAGGCGCATCCATTCAATTCAACTAGCCTTCCACAATCGTTGAAAATGGTCTCATTGCCCTGGAGCCAAAACGTGCAAAGGTGGACGCAAAGGTCGGGCAGCAGCGAAGTGAGTGTACCCAACACAGAGGCTCGGACTTTGAAGTCGAGCAAGCCCCTAACTCAGTGCAATTCCGATCAACACGAAACTCAGGTGAAAATGCCGAGCTCAGAAAATCATAATGTAACGCGAGGTTCGGCGGTGGTGGTACCTTAAATGAAAATTTAAACAATGCTTCAACACAACACCACACTGTCTGGACGCAAAAGTTGGACAGCAACAAGGAGAGAGTACCCGACACAAAAGCTCGGACGACAAAGTCGTGCATAGTTCCTTGAAAATCTTGTCAACCCAGAACTCAGATGAAAATGCCCAGCTCAGAGGTTCTTAACACACCGATCGGGAATTCTGATGCTACTCTTAGCCGTGTTGACAAGGTCTTATACACAAAAGCAATCCATAATTCAACACAACGACATACTGTTTGTTTGACATCAGCATAACCACCACCAGCGGCACCTGCATGTGCAGAAACCCAGTAAACCAGCCGGAAACCAGCGACAGCCCCCATATCTTCACGGATCGTTACATCATCAGCATTGTTATCGGGGACATCGTATCCAACCACACCAGAAGCCATATCCAGAACACACTTTTTCCTGTAATCAGTGCCAGCGAGATTAGCAGCGCCCGAAATTTTCTTCTTCTTTTTCTCAATGCTTCTTCAAACAACTAGATTCCAGACATACGAACTCCGCGTTGTAGTTTTCCACAACTGCCTTGTAACAGGAATATTGCCGGGGGTATTACGGCAGCTGGTACCACAGGTAGAGGAGCTTCTCGAGCAGATCCCAACGAGTCGGAGATATAAACGCCGCTACATCCTTAAGGAGGGTACATTCAGGGTGCCATAGCCCGTAACAGGAAAGTGACGATCTACCAGGTCTGAGGGTCGCCACTGTATACCAATGATGCTGTGTAGATGCTGCACCACATGATTTTCTTTCTTTCCTAATTGTTTCAAATCACATTTCAATTGCGTTATTTAAAAAAAAAAAATTAAATAGTGAATGTTTATTATCCGAAGGGGGAGGACGAGGAAAGTCGTCCCTCGTTTTCCCCGTCAACTAAGTAATAATTGATAACTTATATAAATTGAAATTTTTTCTTTTATTTTATTTTTTAAAAATATATTTATTTATTATAATTATTTTTTTGTTCTTATTGTAACTATTTACTACGGCTTAATACTAAAGAATGATTATACCATTCTTTTAGCATTATTTATAACAGCGGACAAATCTCAGTCAAAGTGCCGAGGTTACATTTCAGACATGCGCAAGTACTTATGGGAAATACATGAGAAAGCAGTCTACACTAAAATTCGACATCGGTCATTAAACTTTACTCAAGCATTAGATATAGGTCATTAAACCTTACTTGAATATTCGATATCGGTCATTAAACTTTACTAAAGCGCTAATTAAACTATTTCACAATCAGCGCTAATTAAACCGTTTCATAACTCCCCCCCATCGAACTGCGATGATCCTCGATCGTATTTAAAAATATGGAATGTTATTAAAATTGACATTTGAAGAGGGTAACTGAATATTTGGATTAGGTAATGTAGGGAATGGTTCCCCATGGTTTTCAACAACTAATTTTCTCGGCCTTAACTTGACCAGAATGAAGCCAAACGCAAAAGTCACAATCGCAATGAATCCTCCCACAGACATTCCGATTACATGGGTTTCTCTTCGTAAAGAGCTCAAATACTTAGTGTTGTTAATATGGAGTTCTTTCAAAGACTCTAGTGAAAGTACTTTAGAAACAAACTTCTCTTTGGGTGTAGGTTGAAGAGCGGCCGGCATCGCCTCGAAAGGTAAAGACTCTTGATTTTCGTATCTGTCATTTACCTAAGTAAGTGGTCACATTATGGAAACGGACAAGGTAGGCTCCGTGAACAGAGTTATTGTCGGACGGAGTTCTCATAGTACCATTGAAGTTATTTAAAAGGACCATATCTGGGTGGATCAATTCCACACCCGCATTGCTCTGATCTTTTTATAACATAATCAAAATCTATTTTAATTAATTTTTCATTTTTGTTTACAGGTTTTAAAAGAAAACAATAATAGGTCTCAATTGTAGTTAGTGGTATTGTGATAAGATACAAAATTATTTCCTTTTTACTTAAAACGCTCACACTACTATATCTTAACGCATCTTCTACGGAATTGAACGATAAACGCTCAGATTCTAGCTTATCAACAGCTAATCCTTTTTCTCTTTGATTAAAAAGCATTGAATTCAAAATGTTATGACCTGCCCACTGCAACGCATATTTGATATTTAGTAATTCATCTTTAATTATGCGAATTCTATCTCGCTGCAGTATAGCAAACCCATCGATCTCTTTATCACCTGAAGCGAGGTTCATTTGTTATCTTTGTTAAATTTTGTAATCTTGTAGTAAATACTTCGTTAATCACAACTTGTCTGTTACTGTTGTCGTTTAAATTTTGTAAGTTGTCCTGTATCATTTTTAGATCGTCATGGTCCGGTGAACCGGCCAAATACTTCCAAGCAGTTCCTAAAATGTCTATTGATCTTCTATTTCTGTTTTTATTAGGATTAATCTCTTTGAATATTCTAATGGTTTGATCTCTGGGTAGCACTTTCTCAGTGTACGTTGTGATATTCTGCAGTGCTTCTTCGTATTTCAGTACATTTATCATATGGACAAATTTAAAGGTTCCTTTCTTGATTTTTGCCAAATTACATAAATATAATATATATTAATAGTGACCAAATGTGAGGCCCTGTAGTCCACGATCTGTATATCGAGGCGACTTGGTACAAACAAAGCGAACAGGACAAACAATAACCTACGGAATGTAAAATCATTAGTTTCTTATCAGACTTTTATGGACCAATCTGCCAGTTTCTTTCTTTTTTATACTGAGCTGTTAATTTAGAACCTAAACGCTTATTAATGCGGACATAAATTACTTCTCCATGAGCAAGTCCCCATTGGCCTCCTATCTTTGTTATTACAGACCAAATCCATATCTTGCTTTCTCCTCAGTCTCTCAACATTTACCCTATGTTCATTTACCAATCCCCTAGGATCAGTTGAGACGGACAAACCAAAAAACATCTCGACTGGCTTTTTTTTAATAGTGGAATGAATACTATTATCGTATTCACTATTATCGTATTCATTCACAGCTCTTATGAGCAAATCGTGAAAAGAAGAGTGACTTTTTTCAATCAATTCGGTTAACGTTGAGTGAAATCTCTCAACCTGGCCATTCGAATTACTTAAATAAGGTGGCTCATTATAAACTTGAATTCCAAACTGATTTGCTAGCATAAACAAATTCGCTGAAGATTTTAGAGACAATAACGTTAGGAACATCGATAATATATAATAATCTCCCTCAAAGGTTACTTAATATATTATGCAACTCTTGATCTGACAAGCCTAATTTGAACGCATTTAGAAAACTTGTCTATTGCCGTCAGAACCAAATTGCGCTCTATAATATATGGGACAATCTAGCCAGGATACTCTAGAATAGGTGTTGGATTTATTTCAGTTCTATTGGGATGTCTACCATATTTACTCTCCAAACAAATCCTAAATTGTCCTATGACTCGCCTGATTTCTGATTTCATTAAGGGAAAATAAAATTTTTGCAAAATTTGTTCCATGTTTTCCTGTATTCGCCTATGAGCACGATTGTGTTCCTTCATGATTATTTTTATCCTTTCTGTTTCAGACGGAACATCTTTGACTATGGTTTGAGTAAATCTTATTTTATAACTTTGAAAATGTATCGGATAAATCTGTTGCACTTTTCCCATGATTGTTTCGGTGGTGTGCAATCCATTTACAAGGTTTGGGTCTAGCACTTTTTCAAGATAGGAGGTAGATTTGTCTCGTTGAAAAAGGTCATTGGACTATGTTTCTATTATAAGTAGAAAATGGTAATTCGAACCTATCCTCTGAGGTTTCCCCCAAACGCAACTGTATTTGATTCTTAAAAACATTCAGCGGGCATTCAACTGTTTGAATTAGGTTTTGACCCAAGCTGCTGTCGCTATGGATTGTGTGTGTTAGCGAATTAATCTGATTCCTAAACAGTGCATCCGCCACTACATTATATTTCCCAGGTTTTTAAACCAGTTGATAGTCGTATTCTTCTAGTATAGATTTCCATCTCTTCATTTTGGTGTTGGTGTTTTTATTGCTCAGGGCATAAGTTAAAGGCTGATGATCAGTAAAAATCTTAATTCTTGCCCTGCCGTACAATTAATTTCTAAAGGAATTTAAGGCCCAGATGATTCCTAGAAGTTCTTTTTCGTTTGCTGCAATATTTTCTTCTGATTTTGAAAGAGTAAGAGATGTAAAAAAATTGGCCTGCCTTCTTGCTCCAATACAGCCTTAATTGCATAATTCAATGCGTCCGTTGTTAAGTGAAAGTCTTTAGAATAGTTGGATATGTCAAAAAACTTTGATGGCCTTATAATGCCATCTTCCAAAAATATTTTAATTTGTTGGTCTACCTCGTCTTTAAGGGACATTGGGTAAGGATAACTTTTAGAATAAACAGGTTCGTCAGTCGTTGTACGTGTTTCCCCTTTAATCACAATTGTATAAATCAGTTTTTCGTTGGGTTCAGAAAAAAGAATCGGATATGTATGCACGATTTCGCAGACCCTTTTCCTTTGTTCGTCAGTTAATTGGTCTGCACGAATGTTAATAGCGTTTACTGATTGTACTTGCCAATGTTTGATTTTAATTCTTTTTCCTTTTTCTATAGTAATGTAGTCATTTTTAGTATGGATAACAGCATTTATGTCCCTCAGACTGTCCATACACAAGATAGCATCAAAACATTTGAGCGTTGGTAACAAGAAGAATTTAGCCTCTTTATTTTTAATGTTAAACATATTAGCTTTTTTATGGTGCGTGATTTCCACCACACAATTCGCAAAATATGCCCGTTCATTAGGAATAGGTCAATCTACTAAGTTTGGTTTAATATAGTTTTTATTGGATCTTTTGTCTTTCAGTATGCGTAAAATTTTCCCACTCCCCGTCTTAGCTTCAAAATAAGGTAGCGAGGAGTTCTTTAGCCTAAAAATGAATATCTGATAAGTCTTGTTCCTCTGCTGTTTGTTAGGAATGTTCGCCGGTTGTGTCAGTGGTCTTTTCATTGAAAATTGTCTATTCAAGTCATTAGCGTAATCTACTTGTCTTGTCTGTATGCTTGGGTCAATGTCCATTGGTTTCCGTGGTCGAAGTATGGACGTCTTTGCTGACGGAAAACTCCCTGTGAATTCAATGGTCTTTGTTGATGGAAAGGTCCTCGTTGGTAATTCTGCCTCTGTGAATGAAAAGGTCTTTGTTGATATAATGGTCTCTGCGACTTTGGTACAAAAGCTAATTGTGGATAGAATGGCACTTGACTAGTCCGTTTTGGTGAAGCTGGTTTATTTACAACATAATTAAAAGGTATTTCTTGTGCGACATGTCCATGAGCCTTATTAGCATACAGAGTTCTATAATTTTGATTTTCTAGCTTCAAGCACAAATGCAAAGCCTGCGGCAAATCAGCCGGCTCTCGCATATCCAACAATCTCGGTAAATCTCCTCCGAGATCTCTAATGAAAGTATCCACTGCTTTATCCCTATATGTTTGTATCAAAAGTGTAGACGATTCCCTATTCAATTCCATGCTGCCTATTTTATTCAGTATTAAGGACAAATGTTTATAAACTTTCTGATAAAACTATTATACAGTTCCCGATCCCTGTATTAATGTGGACATTTGATATTCTAATATTGGAATATCACGCTTATCTCCATAATGGAGTGTTAGAGATCGCTCGTCAGTCCAACGGGGTACTATAAGATTCCAGGGCGATATAGGCATTGCCCACTATCTTATTCCTGACCACGCTAAGTATACCGTAATAATTAGCCGTACCAACTAAAGGTTGGTAAATTTCTAAAACACGCTCCACACTCTTTTTCCAGGAGCTGAATTCCCTGGGATTCCGTGAGAATTCCCCAAGACACCTTACCACGCCTGGGTCTAAATCCTCCAACCTATTTCTGTATTCAGGTCTTATACCTCCATTGCACCAAAGTTAGTCACAGTATTAATTATACCCCTAATGATCTGTCTTCCCTGCTCACTAAAAATTCTAGTGACAATATCTAGCACCATAGGTTCCAACTGAGCATTTATGGGTGCTGCAGCAGATGCTGATGAAAATGCTGAAGCAGAAGGCGCAGGAGCTTCATTTAATAAGCGCGCTCTTAAAATATTTTGAGGGTTTGACATTTTAAATCAATTCAATGCTCCTTTTTTTTCGAAAAATTAAAAATTGTTCAAATTTTCAAAATAAAGTCAACTAAAGGAAAATTATTAAATTAATTTAAAAGTTAATTCTCATTGGAATTATTTTGCATTTAGATAGAATTAATTTAAAAATTCATTCTTAAATTTTTTTGTAATTAATTTTTGAAAATATAAAATTCATTTATTTTCTAATTAAAAAAAAATTTTTTTTTGTTCTTTCTCTTTTTTTGTTCTTTCTCTTTAATAACTTCTGTAGGAAAGCATATTATATTTAACTTTTTTTTATACCCTCCACCTTAGGGAAGAGGGTATATTCATTTTGATCATCCGTTTACAACACATCGAAGGAAGCCTCGTAGATCCCACAAACCATATATATTCTTAATCAGCATGAAAAGAGAAATTGTTTGAGACATGTCCGTCCGTGTGTTCGTCTGTTGTTGGCACTTTCGCGGTCGTAATTTTTGAGATATCAAATTTAAACTTGGCACACTTATTTTTGGTTTAATTTCGCTGTTCTCTATTAAAATTGGGCAAAATCGGTTAAAAGACACGCCCACAATAAACGAAAATGTCAACATACCTCGAAAAAATTGTTTCTTTAAAAAGTTATATATCGCACAAAACTGTGCCTATCAAGTTCAAATTTGGTATAAATATAAGTGGTACCGTTATCCAACACTATGCCAAAAATGGGCGTGAGTGAATAACGCAAACGTTTATAATTTAAAAAAAAACACTATTCGCGTAAGTACATGAAATAGTCATATATTTATATATGGCAATAGGAGAATTTTTTAGAGAATTATAAAAGGTGGAGGGTATTTAAGCTTCGGTCTTAACCGAACTTCTCTATCTTGTTTTAATTTAAATAGATACTTTTCTTTTTTTTTTCAAAAAAAAATTTCATAATATTATTTAAATTTAAATAGATCCTTTTTAAAAAAAATTTATAAATTTTTTTTTAAATTTTAATAGATACTTTTTCTTTTTTCAAAATAATTTTTTGATTATTTCTACTCACATGGTGGCACCTTTCATATAAAAGCAGCTTTAATCGGCAGCAACAGCAGTTATTGTAATTTCCCAATTATTCAACGCTGAATTGCTGAACCGCAAACGATTATGGGCCGACAGGATATTGATTTTCCTTAGATTTCAATGATTTTGGTACACGTTTCACAGTATTCAACAACAGTTTAGGTGAAAATATCGTTATCTTACGTATATCGGTTGACAAATTTCAAGTTCACTTAAGACAAGGCTGCCTATTTCTTTTTTTTTATCCTTTTTTAACTTTAATATAATTTGTTTTAATTTTAATTTTTTTTATGTTGTCCTTCTTTAATTTCGTTTAATTTCATTTTATTTTAATTTTAATATAATTTGATTCAATTCAATTTCTTTACGTTCTTTCTTTAACTTAAATTAATTTAGTTTTGTTTCGTTCCATTTTATGTTCTTTATTTTTAATTATAAATAACATTGTCCTTCTTTTGATTTAATTTTAATTTTCTTTACTTTCAATTATTAGCAACATTGTTTAATTTTGTTTTGTTCATTTAATATAATTTTGTTTCATAAATTTTTTTTTTTTTTAAACAATGATCTTTAATTTAATATCATTTAACTTGTTCAAATTTTGTGTTTAATTAATTTTTTTTTTATTACATAATTCCCTTTTTTAATATAATTTAAATTGTTCAGGTTTTGTTTAATTAATATTTTAAAATGTTGATTTTTAATTTCACAAATTATTATTACTGCCAGCCGCTCCACGTTGGGTCCCAATTAAAATTTTTTATTTTTTTTTTAATTTATATATTTATGTGGGAAATAATTTTAAAAGAATAACTTTCAATCTAGTAACCTTTCTGGTTTGAATGACTGTCAAATATAGTCAGATGAAAAAATTCATGAGTTGGTTACATTTTGGCATTCGAGACGTTAAGACGAAAAAAAAAGAAGAGACACAATTTATTTAATTCAACTTTTCAAGTTTTTTTCGTAATTTTCTTTAACTTTAATTTTAATAAAACTAAAAAAACCCATGATTTTGTGGGCTTATCCCGGATATATATATATATATATATATATGACATTTTTGTGATTAAGCTTTTTAAAAGTATTTGTCTGTAAAACTTAAGCGTGTATAAATTTCAAAGAATTTAAATGGCGACTTTGCAAGAGTTTTCCATTGTTCGTGAAAATATACGTCGAGCACATAAAGAAGTTATAACCGCCTTACATAAATTCATATTCGAAAGTGAAGGTGATAGATGTAATCGCAAGTGTTTGCGAAATTTTTTCCGGATTTGAGTAAATAAAAGTGACGATGAATTTATTAAAAAACTTGATTATATTAAAAAAAACTTGTCGAGAAGTGACTTAATTTCAATTTGTAATTTATTAAATATAAACTATAACGCCGAGGACATTGTTCTTCATATATTTCAAAATCTTAAAAAAAAACGAATTGCTTAACGAATATAATGACGCTAGCAGCGATGCTAATGATGACGAAAGCAGTGACGATGAAGAAGACGTTTGCAGCCGGAATGACGATAATTGATAATGACGAAATACGGTATAAGAAGATGAATGTCGAAATTAAGCAGAAAAAAAATGCTAGCACGCAAAAATGTAACTCTGATGACGAAGAAGGAAACAATGATAGTTTTTTGTATGTTAATGGCGACGAAGTTAATAAAAACAAATTTGAACCAATGCAATTTTCCCAATTTGCAATGAGTTTCCGTGATATAGAATATTGCGTACGTCCTTTTGATGGAAGTGATGCTTATCCTATTGAGGCATGGATAAGAGATTTTGACGAAACAGCCGCAATGATGGGGTGGAATGATTTTCAAAAACTTGTATATGGTAAAAAATCCATTAAAGGTATTGCAAAATTATTTATTTATAGTGAACGCGGAATAAATTCTTGGTTGGCATTTAAAAAAGCACTATTATGTGAATTTGGAAGCAAAATGAACAATGCAAATATTCACAAATTGCTTATGGAAAGCAAACAAACTAAAGATGAAAATGTGCAGTTTTTCTTTAAAATGAAGGAAATAGTTTCTAGAGGAAACATTGAAAGTGAATCTCTCATTCAATATATCATTGATGGTATTCAAGACTCCAACACCAACAAGCTTATTTTATATAGAGCCGAAAATATCTACGATTTAAAAAAAAAAACTAAAACAATACGAAATAATATGTGAAAAAATAAGAAAACACAAGAAAAGAAACGAATGAAAAAAACAACTGAAAAAATACAGCATAATTCTAAAAAAGCCTTAATTTGTTTTAATTGTGGAAGCAAAGGACATAAATCGACTGATTGTAATAATAAAGAAAAAGGCATGAAATGGTTTAAATGTAATCACTACGGACATATAGCTAAAAATTGTTCGGTAAAGAAATTAAATGAATTTGATGATAAAGGAAATTAGAATTGAAAATTGCGAATATAGTGCGCTATTTGACACCGAAAGTAAATTCAATTTAATTAGAGAAGATGTGGTCCACCAATTAAATATATAAATGAATTATGTAAATGACATGGTATTAGTTAGCTCGGGCAAGCTTCTAAGATCACTCCTCTTGGTAGTAATATGAGAGTGTAGAAATATCCAACGAATTCTATAAAGTGACATTTTTAGTAGTACAACGAGATGCATGGACGTTAAAATAATAATAGGTGAGCCGAAATAACTATAAATCGTAACGGGTTAAATATAAAAAAAGTACTACACAAAGAAAATAATGACGTTGAAGAAATTCATATAATGAAAATCCAAACATATACAGAGGAAAAACCGATTATAGTGAAATACCGAAATTAGTGAAAATGCATCTGCAAAGGCAAAACGTGAAGTGCGCGAATTAATCGAAAATTACAAACCACATAAAATAAAGATAACAAATGTCGAAATGAACATAATTTTAGAAGACGAATCTCCAATATTTTCCAGTCTACATCGCGTTTCGTTACAGCAAAGAAATAAGAGAGAAAGAGTTTCAACAGTGTCAATATTAATTTAATTAAATTAAATTAAATTGGTTACTACCTATTAAATAAAATATACTTACTAAAAACTTCTATTCGTTTATGATATATCTTTGGATTATATAAAAGTACACATAAAAAGGAAAATTCATAGAAATATAAAAACTAAAAAATTAACTTTGCCTCACTCACAATGAGTGAATGTCAAAAGTGCCACAACCTCATACGAGGGGAGATTGGCGTTAGATGTGCTGGAGTATGTGGGAAATGTTACCATTTCTCAGCTTAATGTTGTGGAATTTACCAATCTTTATTGAATGCCATGAATTCTAATAAATTAGTAAAATTTATATGCGATGACTGCATGATGTATATCCACAATGTAGATCATGTTATTAAAGAACTACAAGGCGCAGTAACAAAAAACAATGTACACCTGTGCGAATACAAAAATGAATTCGAATACTCACTTAAAAACCATGAAAATGAAATTAAATTATTGCTAACACAAAAACATAAATCCAAAAGACCTCAAAATAACTAATGTTAAAACTAAGAATAACGGTATTGTAATAGTAGAGAGTGATGGAATTGAGGAAAGAGCTAAAATAAAACAAACGATAGAAGAGAAACTTGACAAAGACTATGAAGTAAAAATACCAAATAATATCAACCCAAAAATATTAGTAGTAAATATGTCATTTAAACATGATAACGATGAATTGATTTTAAAAATTAAAAAACAAAATTCGTTCTTGGTTGATAGCACCCTAAAAGTGATAAAACAATACGAAGTAAAAAGTAATAATGATTCAAAATATCTTAATGCAATAATTGAAACAGACCGTGGTTCATTTCCTAATAAATTAGCTTCTGGGAAAATTTGTATAGGATGGGAAAAATGTAAAGTCTTTGATGGTGCTTATGACATAATGTGCTTCAAATGTAGAGGCTTCAACCATAAAGCTAAAAACTGCAAAAATAATGAAGTATGCCTAAAATGTCATGGTCGGCATTATACAAAAGATTGCTCTAATGAATCTATAAATACCTGTATAAATTGCTTACGAGCCAACAATACACTAGGCTTAGGATTAGATGCAAACCACCATACACAGAGTAAAACATGCCCAGTATTTTTAAACAAACTTAAAGAAAAAAAACGTAAAATTGGATATTAGCAACCAATAAATAAGAAACCAAATTATTAAAAGTGCCTGTACTTAAATATTAACAGTATTTTAATAAACAAACACGAACTTGAACACGTTATGGCAGATAAAAACCCACATATAGTGTTATGCAGTGAAACATGCGTAACCGAGGAAATAACGGAAGCTGAATTGAAAATTCCATCTTACAGAGCATATTGATGTAATTCTCATAGTCGACATACAGGAGGTGTGATAGCATACATTAGCAAATCTATCGATGTTAATGTAATATATAACGATAACTTCGAAAATAACAAATCAATTGGCAAATAGCAGTACTATACCACTCTCCAAATGCGAGCCATTCATATTTCCTGGAGCACTTGGAAGATGTCTTATGCGGTTACTTTGATAATGATAACAGAAACATTATCGTAGGTGATTTCAATATAAATTTAATGATGTCTACAACTAATAGTAAGAAACTTGAGGATCTATGTAGGAGTTACGATTTAAATCAAATGGTGGATTTTCCAACTAGAGTTAGTAATAATAGTGAAACAATGATCGACTTACTCAAATGAAAGTAACATAAAATGTGAAAAACTTGATACGTATGAGGTATCAGATCATGAGACATTTAATTTGGAAATTAAGAGATCAAAAATTAAAAAGTACTCTACTGAAATTGTAACGTGGACATACTACTCTAAAGATAACCTATTAAATTTTCTAAGACAATATGATATGAATTGGTACAATAGAGACATAAATAGTCAAGTGATGATGATAAACTATGTATTAGAAAATGCTATGGCACTATTAACAATAAAAAAAGCTGTGACAGTCAACCTCACAAATAAATGGTATGACACCGATCTTCTTTTCCTGAATAGACACAAATACCACCTTAAACAAATCGCCAAAATATCAGGAAACTGGCATGAATATAAAAGGATACAAAAACAATATAAAAAATTAATAAAAATAAAGAAAACTACTTATATGGAAAGAAGGATTGAAACTTACCAGCATGATTGCAAGAAAATGTGGAAATGTTTGAAAGAAACAGTAAATCTAAATGCTGAAAAAAAGTTATAAATGAAATAAGAATCAATAAACAAAGGATAACGGATCATAATCAAATAGCAGAGGAAGTAAATTTATTTTTCGTAGATAGTATTAAAAAAATTCACGCAAATATAGATCAGATACCTAACGATCTTGTTCTTTATACGTTTCATGATGATACTTTTAAGTTTAAACCTGTAACAACAGATGATATTGTAAACGTGGTAAGGAAGTTTAAATATAAAAAATATATAAAAAAATTATTATCAGAAGGTGTGATTAGAGACTTTATCGAATATACTGGTTTCTTCTATATGGATATAATAAACAATAGTTTGCAAAATAGTTATGTTCTTGATTCATGGAAAATATCAACAATAGTACCAATCGAAAAAGTTAAAGACACACAAAATCCGAATGAAATAAGACCTATAAATACACTGCCATGCGACGCTAAAATTCTGGAAACTATAGTTAAAATACAGCTCACAAACTATCTTGACAAAAACGATATTATTATACATGAACAATCCGGCTTTCGTAGTAAACATTCATGTGAGACCACATTAAACATAGTTCTCGCCAATTGGAAAAATGAGTTAAATGAAAAAACACCATTATTTCTGTCTTCATTGATTTACGACGAGTATTTGAAATGGTGGGTGGTGATATTTTGATTTATAAATTGCAAGCGATTGGCGTACATAATATGGAGTTAAATTGGTTCAAAAGTTACCTAACAAATCGAAGACAGAAAACCATAATTAGAACCGCAACATCTTCCGAAAAAGAAGTCAATATTGGCCTACCGCAAGGGTCGGTACTTTCTCCACTGCTTTTTCTCATATATCAATAACATAAATAATGTACTACAATTTTGCTCAATCAAATTATTCACTGACGATGCTTTAATAACAATTAGTGTAAAAGATATAGATGAAGGCTGTGTTAAAATTCAACATGATTTAAAAAATATTTATAAATGGTTATGCATCAATAAATTAAAACTCAATGTAAAGAAAACCAAATACATGGTAATAACGCGATGTAAAATTGAGAAAAATATAAATTTAAGAATAAAAGATGATCCGATTGAGAGAGTGGAGGTATTCAAATACCTAGGAATTCAAATTGATGAGAGATTAAAATTTAATGAGCACCTAGATTTTGTTGTTAATAAAATATCAAAAAAAAAATAGTTTTATTAAGAGATCATGTTTTTACGTCGATAAGCAACATAAAAAAATGGTCTACAGATCAATTGTGGAACCTCATTTTATATACTGCCCTACAAACATTTTTATGATGAATGCAGACCAAATAAAAAAACTCCAGGAATGAGGAGGAATGAAATTTATTTTAAATAAAAAACAAGATACGGCGACTTCATGTTTAATTAGCACCCTAAATTGGCTATGCATAAAGCAGGCGATCGAATACTACGGGATGATTTTTATATTTAAGATTAAGAATAATATGCTGCCATCATACATCATAAATAACATTCGCTATACTCATGAAATACATAACTACAATACTAGAAATAGAAATAATTTTGCTTTACCCTTTTTTAGAACGGATAGTGATAGACAACATGTATTTTAGAAAGGTATAAAACAATTCAATGTACTACCGGATGATATTAAAAAATGTGAAAATTTTAATTCATTCAAAAGGAAGTTATTTGAACATTGCAAAACAATAGGTATAAGCTAATTTTAGTTTAAGTTGAAATTATATGATGTAATAGGCAATAATAATTGCCGTAACCAAGTAAATAAATAAAAATAAATAAATAAATAAAAATATAATAGAAAATCAAATCAAACAGTGGTTAGAAGAAGATGTTATCGAGATATCGGAATCAGAATTCAGTAGTCCAGTTGTTTTAGTTAAAAATACGATGATACATTTAGGTTATATGTGGATTCTAGAAAAATCAACAAAGTTATTGTTAGAGATCGTTTCCCTCTGCCACTCGTTGGATCGTTTACAAAATGCTAGATTATCAGCACTATTGATTTAAAAAATAATTTTTTTCATGTTGCAGTGGCTTCACAAAGCAGATAATACACATCGTTTGTGACTCACAATGGTCAATACCAGTTCAAAAAGGTTCCATTTGGGTTATCAAACTCACCAAGCGTTTTGCAAAGGCACATTAATGCAATATTTAGAGATTTAACTCATAGGGGCATAGCGTTGCCTTATATTGACGATATTATCATACCGGCCGAAAATGAGGAACAAGGTAATAAATAACCTAAGAAAAGTCATTGCCTTATGTAAAGACTACGGCCTCGAATTAAATTTTTAAAAATGTCAGTTTCTAAAGCAACGAGTTGAATTTTTAGGCCATGTAATTGAAAATCACCAAATATCTCCATCACCCAATAAAGTCGATGCTCTTTTGAAGTACACTTTACCAAAAAATTTGAAACAACTTTAAAGTTTCTTAGGACTTGCTGGATATTTTAGAAAATTTGTACCTAATTTCTCTATTATTGCTAAGTCATTAAATGAACTTAGAAAGAAGGGTAAAAAATTCGAAATAACGCATGAACATGAAACAGCGTTCCATACATTGAAGAAAATTCTGAGTGAAAAACCAAGTGGTATAAACATGTCAAACGAGTGCAATAAGTTTTAAACTCGACATATAGTCGTAGCATAGGTATGACGCCATTTGAATTGTAATTTGGGACGAAGATGTCAACAAAGGAAGATATACGTATTAAAAGATTAATTGAACAGGAAGCTATATCAATATTTGACGAACTTGTCTAAACAAGTTCTAAGGCAGCAAGCTAAAAATGAAATTTGTAAAATCCAAAACGAAAACCCAAAAAGCTACAATCTTAGAAGGAAGCCAGCCAATAAATATCAAAAAGGCGATTTAGTTGCCATAAAGAGGACGCAATTTGGAGGAGGTCTGAATCTTAAGCCAAAATTCCTTGGGCCTTACAAAATTGTAAAAGTGAAGCCTAAAAACACGTATGACGTTGAAAAAACTGGAAGTGGTGAAGGTCCAAAACATACCTCTACCTGTGCCGAGTTTATGAAACCTTGGTTTCCGGGAGATAAAGATGATGCATTCGGGCCGAATGCTTAGCAGGATGGCCGAGTTGTGGGATATAATTTTAAAAGAATAACTTTCAATCTAGTAACCTTTCTGATTTGAAAGACTGTCAAATATAGTCAGATGAAAAAATTCATGAGTTAGTTACATTTTGGCATTCGAGACGTTAAGACGAAAAAAAAAGAAGAGACACAATTTATTTAATTCAACTTTTTAATTTTATTTCTTAATTTTCTTGAACTTTGATTTTAATAAAACTAAAAAAACCTATATTTGTTATAATTATTTTTTTGTTCTTATTCTAACTATTTACTACGGCTTAATACTAAAGAATGATCATACCATTCTTTTAGCATTATTTATAATAGCGGACAAAGCTCAGTCAAAGTGCCGAGGTTGCATTTCAGACATGCGCAAGTACTTGTGGGAAACACAAGAAATTCGATATCGGTCATCAAACTTTACTTAAGCGCTAATTAAACTATTTCACAACCAGCGCTAATTAAACCGTTTCATAACTTATATAAGGTATAAGATAGAAAACTTAGTGTAAAACAATATTGTAAATCTGTCTACCACTCGCTGCCACGTCATTGTGTACCGACCGAGGAGTATCGAGACACGATTCCAATAATTTCCAATGAAAAATATCGAGTTGAGAAATGTTAGCATAGTTCTCGATCTCTTTTCTGGTTAGCGTCGAGGTGACTAAACGCGAAGCAAATCGTTCAGCTGTAAGTATTAAAATATTTGAAGAAATATTAGTGTACAGGACGAAAGTCTGTACAGATATTTTCCCATACATTGTACGTACAGACATTTGCCAATACAGTGGACGTATACTATCCTATATACAGAAGGTTCAGGTATTTCCCCATACACTGGGCGTAAAGACATTTTCACAGGATGTACAGACATTTAGACGTTCACACATTTGCCCATACACTGAAGGTTCAGGCATTTGCCAATACACTGGGCGTAAAGACATTATCACAGGATATACAAACATTTGGCATACAAACATTTGCCAATACACCGGACGTACAGACATTTTCACAGGATGTACCGACAATTGGACGTACAGACATTTGCCAAAGAAGATTTAGGCATTTGCCAATACACTTGGCGTACAGGCATTTTTATATTGTACGTACATACATTTGCCCATATACTGCTATATACTGGACGCACAGACATTTGCCCATATATTGGGCGTAAAGACATTTTCCCATACATTGGATGCATATACAATGGCAATACATTGGACGTACAGACATTTTCCCATACATTGTGACGAAAAGTAGTTAACCACTCATTTTCCTCTCCCCCTAGGTTACATAAACATTATATTAATAGCATTAGTAGAATTAAGGCAACTTTTTTATTAGTTTTAAGTCATCAAACATATTGGAATATTTCCACAATGTTCCAATATGCTTGACAAAACCGAAACTTTGTCGAGAGTAATCGACAAAGGATCTCTCTCTTCGGTTGCCAACCCTCAACAAGTGAATATTAAGTCACAAGGTAAATCTCTCTAGTACGATCATAGCTAAAAGTCATAGTCAAAGGATACTTTGTTATATATCAAGTGCTCTGAGTTGTTTAATGAGACGGTAATTATTAACATAGTTGTTCTGAGTCCTGGCTGCATATCCTAGTCCTAGTACCCAGGACGTAAGGCCTGGTGTAGCTATGTGAGTGGAGTTACCGACTTCTACCTAAAGCGTTAATCAATCCTAGACACTACTTTAAGCAAATATAAACTGTTAAGCAAAAATATTACTAAATAAATCTAAGCCGGTAGGTAAGTAAAAGAGCGAGCGTCTTTATTATAAATGAATGGAAGAGAACACTCTACACCGACGGCTTAACCTCGGCATAGTGGAGAAATCCCGTTACATTGGCGCCCGAGCTGGGACGCTCGTCCTGTTCAAAAGAACCTTAGTAACCTTAAAACACATATATAGACAAGTTGTAGTTCAAAAACAAGACAAAGTCACAAAGCGATAAACTATAATGTTCGTAGCTCAACTGTACCTAACGGCTAAAGAACATTCGCAAAACTGGTGATTATCAAATGACAATGTATAAACATTATATAAAAGAAAAGCACTGTTATACTTTTGCTTTAAGCAATAGTTGAAGTAGAAAAATGGACTTAACAACTTTAAGTGAAGTTAAAGATAAGTGCACGTGTTGTGTTAAATCAAAAAAAAAAAAAAAGAGAAAAAAGTTTCATTCATGTTTGTCATTTTTATATAGAAACTTGTGCCTTTCCTTTAAATATGGAACACGAATAGGTTACCCTTTTGTGAAAAGTACAAAACGAAAAATTTTACATTGTAGAATTTAACTTAGGAAAAATCGACAAAGAAAGAAAAAGTGGATTAAGTCTATAGATATCTTACTAAAATTTAATAAAAAGAAAAAAACCGGTACTTAGTGACAATAAGAGAAAAAAAGAATTGTTTAAGTGTTTTTATACCCTCCACCTCAGTGATGAGGGTATACTAATTTTGTTCTTCCGTTTGCAACACCCAGAAGGAGGCGTCAGAGACCCTACAAAGTATATATATTCTTGATCAGCGTCAAAAACTGAGTCGATTTAGACATGTATGTCCGTGTGTCCGTCTGTTGTTGGCACTCTCACGAGCGTAAATTTTGAGATATTGAGCTGAAATTTTGTACAGTCACTTTTAGTTTATGCACGCAGATCGCTATTTAAAATGGGCAAATTCGGTAAAGAGCCACGCCTACAATCAACAAAAATCTATCTATCTGCCACAAAAATTAAGCTATAAACTTGAAATTTAGTATGTACATCTATAAATATTAGTTTCATCGATGTGCCGAAAATGGGCGTGGTCCGATAATATACACGCCAACAATCAATATAAATCTTTATATTTGACAGATGAAATTTGGTATGCAAATACATAGTTATCCCATCCATTGATGTACCTAAAATGGGCGTGGACGTTTAACAGACGTGCCCACAATAAACATAAACCTTTATATCTACCACAAAAATTAACCTATGACCATGAAATATGGTACACGTATTTATAGATATCCCATCCATCAATGTGCTTAAAATGGGCGTGGTCGGTTACTAAGTCCACCCACAATAAACAAAAATCTATTTATCTGCCACAAAAATTAAGCTATAAACTTGAAATTTAGTATGTACATCTATAAATATTAGCTTCATAGATGTGAAAAAATGAGCGTGTTATAATTTTTAAAATTTATAAAATATCAATTTCATCATCATCAATTCAAAAAATTTAAAAAGATCCATAAATATTTAGGCGTTACATGTAAGAGCAATTGTACATAACCAAATAAAAATACATACATATGTATAAACAATAAAAATTTTATAGACAAGGCATCGTGTTTACCGCTTTATATATCTCAGTTTTAAAATTTAGAATATCAAATAAAATTTTTAATGAAAAATACTTAAAATAAAGTAACATGATGCACGATCAGGTACATATACTTATAGTTTGCAAGTACAGGCTACAGCCTTGTTAGAAATCAGGTACATAAATGACTATTAGGTAAAGTAGCTCATGCGAAAGTATGTAAAATAGTACAATATATAAGTCTTCAACACGAAATATAGACCTCAGAAGTACAACAATAATTGAACTGTTGAGTTCACATTGAAGTGCAAAAAAATATTATATTTACAAACATTATTTCAATATGCCCTTATTACGTATTACATCATCTCGACAAAGACGTCTGAGAAATATACAATCTGTGAGGAGGTTTCGCGAGCAAAGTTTGGAGAGAGAGAGAATTGAAAATTCTCAGCGTATATTAGCAAGAAGAAGTGATCCTGAATATCGCGAAGAGGAAAGGCGAAGAGACCAAAGCGCACATATTGTTAGAAAAAGAAGTTCAAGGTATCGCATTATGGAACAACAAAGGAATACTGTACAACACATAAACCGTCGCAGCAATGAAAGTTATCGAGTGCTTGAACGTCGTAGAAATGCCTTAACAGAAGGATTAAGAGGAAAGATAATGGAAGACGCAATAGAGAACAACAAGTTAATACTGCCCAGCATAGGCGCCATCGTGAACATGAAGTGTTTAGGACAATTGAAAGGCTGAGAAATGCCTTAACACAAAGGATACGGAGAGAAGATGAGAGTCGACGCGCTAGAGAACAACAAGTCAATACTGA
This sequence comes from Crataerina pallida, assembly GCA_949710015.1. Classification (NCBI taxonomy): domain Eukaryota; kingdom Metazoa; phylum Arthropoda; class Insecta; order Diptera; family Hippoboscidae; genus Crataerina; species Crataerina pallida. Next base: position 20,617,436 of record OX453289.1, read on the forward strand.
ACAGCATAGGCGCCATCGCGAAAACCAAGTTTATAGGAGAAGTGAAAGACTGAGAAACGCCTTAACACAAACAATACGGAGAGAAGATGAGTGAAGACGCGCTAGAGTACAACTAGTTAATACTGAACAGCATAGGCGCCATCGCGAAAATGAAGTTTATAGGAGAAGTGAAAGGAATGTATTAACACAAAGGATTAGGAGAGATGACGATAGAAGGCGTGCTTTAGCGCAACATATTAATACTGAACAGCACAGACAACGTCGAGGAAATGAAATATATAGAAGGAGTGAACGGCAGAGATTTGCCATAGCACAAAGAATTAGAAGAGAAGAGGGTGGAATGCATGGAAGACAGGTTAGCTCTAATAGAATACTTCGGTCTAGAACACACCGTGCTAATGAGGTAAATAGGCTCAGAACTAACAATCGACAAAATTTGTTGAATAGACAAAGAATGCAGACCATGACACCTGACACTAGAATTGAATATTTATTAAGTGAAACCCAAAGACACGCATCTCGACTATTGAGTGAATATGAAAATAGTGTAAATAATGGTCCGACTTGTGTTTGTGTTTGTTGTGGTGGACTGTGGTTTACGTCACAAGTAAAGTTTTTATCTAAAGAAATAGTTACAAGCCAACATGTCCACTTAAGTTGTGTATTCTTCCTGACTGATATTTTTTCATCCGAAGATGACCGTTATACGTTTTGCAAAACATGTCATTCTGCAGTTCGATCTGGTTTTATCCAATGGTCTTCACTTTCCCACTATACCAAACGAACTAAAGGACTTGACAACTCTTGAAGAGAGATTCGTTGCACCCAGAATACCGTTTATGAGAATAGTGTCCTTAGGTTATAACAGACAGTGCGCGATACGAGGTGCAGTCGTGAACGAACCGATTTCACTTGATAGAACAATAACCGTCCTACTGAGATCTGAAGATCAGACAGAAGTAATACAAGTTTATTTGAAGCGTAGGTTGCGACAACATTGCTGCATCGCAGTTATTAGATGAAGAATTCAGAGCTCTGGCTACGCCAGATATTAATAGAGACATAAATATACTTAATATAGACGAAGAAGAAAATGACGATCAGAGTGAAGGTGTCCGTTTAATAAAACTCCCTCCATTAGTAAATGTAGAGGATTTGTTAATATCCGTAAGGTCTCTGAATAAAAAGCAACGGATATATTTCCAACATGTACTGTACAAGATAAATAGAAAAGAAGTGCTGTATGAATTTGTGGGAGGTGGTGCGGGTGTAGGTAAAAGTCGCTTGATACAAACACTATATCAGGCAATAACACAACGCTTTAATTCTCTTCCTGGATCCAATCCAGATCTCCCAAAGGTTTTGCTAAGTGCACCAACGGGTAAAGCAGCATTTGAAATTGGAGGATATACTCTTCACTCCCTTTTCTCTTTGCCTGTAAATCAGTCGTCCGGAGAAATTCGTCCCTTAAGTAACGATATAGTTAATTCACTTATTGCTAAACTGATTGAAGTAAAACTTATTATTATAGATGAAGTGTCGATGGTTGGTTCTAAAATGTTAGGTTTCCTGGACTCAAGACTAAAACAAATATTTAAAACTACAGAGGCTTTTGGTGGTATTCCAATTATTGTCTTCGGTGATTTAAAACAACTTCCACCTGTAGGTGACCGTTGGATTTTCAATCCAAATCCAAATAATCCCTATGGAGATATAATAGGACGTGGGCTTTGGGATATGTTCGATTTTTATGAATTAGACGAAATAATGCGGCAAAGAGACGACAGGACTTTTGCAATTGCATTAAATAACATGGCAGTTGGACAAATGAATCCTGAAGACATAGATTTAATTATATCAAGGACAGTGAATTTACATACAGAAGTCCCTTTGGATGCTATTCATTTATTTTGGTCTAATAAGGAAGCTGACACATATAATATACAGCGTTTAGCACACATATCGACGGAAGCGCATATTTCTAGAAGTTATGACATTATTAAGGCTGACTCTCTAAGTGAACAACAAAAACAGATAATTTTAAATACAATTAAGAATTTTAAAACCTCGGAGACTCAAGGACTTCCCACAGAACTTACGTTAAAGACATTGGCTAAATATATGCTGACAGTAAATATTGACACTGCCGATGGACTCGTTAACGGTGCAAGAGGACTTTTAATGGCAGTAGACATAAGTCGGGAAGCCGTATCGACACTTTGAATTCTATTTTCTAATAGGGACGTTGGCTCTCAGGCAAGAAGAAAAAAGCTTCATAATTCTGAACCTCTATGGACTCCTATTGAAAAACATAACAGATTATTTCAATATCAGTTTTTGCAGTCGAGCTACTAGTGCATCAGGATTGTTCATAATTGGACGTTTCACCCCTCCAAAACAATTTTCTGATACTGACGTTGTCAAAGTCGAACTTGACCGGCTCCGAACAGAAATATTTTTATGTCCGTCACCTAATGTATGCGCAAACACAAAAATATATTACCAAAATATACAAAGCCTTAACGCTCACCACCAAGCCTTATTCAGTGATAGATATATAAGAGATATAGACGTTTTATGTCTTGTAGAGACATGGACTTTTCTGTTGGACGACTGTTCTGTTGAAGGATTTTGTACTTTAGCAAGAATTAATGGATCCGATAGCCTTCCTCGACAAAAGCGTGGAATAATAGTTTACATAAAGTCCGACCTGAGTAGTCAAGCGAAAGTTTTGTTCAAGCGAGATTATAGTTCTGGGTCCGCTACTTTACAAATAATAGCTTTCCGTTTTAAAACAATGTGCGTACAATACGGTGCACAGTTACCACGACGGCATTATTTTAGGAATAAGTTAATTTATATTAGGATAAGAATTTTATAGATTTACCCATTATTGTTCATATGTTATATTGTATATTTTTTAGTTTAGTAAAAAAGGATTCATAAAAAATTAACTAATCAAAATTTTAAATAAAGTGCATATATAATTTTTTTCTAAACATAATAATTATATTTGTGTGTTTCTTTTAAAACTGAAGTAGATGAATATGGAAAATATGAAATTTCATTTGTGAAATTAATAGAAAGCCTTATTAGTTCTTGATTTCTTCGGTGCTTATAATAAGGTGGAGGGTATTTAAAATTCGGCCAAAACCGAATTCAGTTTTTCTACTTGTTATATTTGAAAAAAAAAAAATTAAGAAGGTAAAAAGTAAAAAAAAAATCACGGGAAAATCTAGCCACACATCGATCTTTCAAGGTAAATATATTATGGAAAAATTTAAATCTGTACATATCTGAAACCATATATATATATAAATAGGAATTATTTATTGAAAGTACTAAAAACATGACTTGATTATAACCCATGTGGTTTCATTAAAAATAGAAAAATAATAATAATAATAATAAAAATAATATGACTTGCCGCTTTGGTTGTTCTGCTCCGACTGTTTTAGTTTCTTCTCTTCTAATTCTTCTTGTTCTCTAATTCTCTCATCCTACATTTGGCCGTCCTGATAAGTAATTCGCCCCGAATTATTCCTTTCATCTTTTCATGCTATCTGTTACGGGCGTGGTTTTCAACAAATCTTTCTCTTCTCCTACCTTCTTTACCTTGTATCTTCCATGACGCAATCTACCCACAACTTTATATGAAAATGACCTTTTAGGTTAAGTCCGGAACCAAATGGCTCCTAATGTATTTTCCGTGTATTCTCTTTCCTGCTTACGGTTTTTATTAAATGTTTTTCGGTTTTTATCTTGTATTTTGGTAATGTTTTCTTTCGCTATGGCTCTTAGGGTTTGTCTGTAGGTGTCGACAATTTTAACATTTTCATTATCTAAAATTTGTTTTAAATCTAGGTATGACGGCAGCTTCATTTCTACGCCAGTTAAGAGTTTAAAGGGTGATATCTTCGTGCTTCGTGTAGAGTTATTAATCATCTGAATACGCTTTATATGCTTATACCAATTAGTTGGGTTTTCGTAGCAAAACTTCGTAAGCATCGATAAAATTATTTTATGTATTTTCTCCACCTGTCAATTTCCACGTGGTACACCAGTTGCGATGAGTAAGTGTTGGATATATTGATATTTGCAATATTGTTCGAATGTTCCAGATGTATGCGCCGTACCTATATCAGTAATTTTGCGTGACGGATTACCGAATATTAGAGCCTGCTTTTCTAAGCATTCGACAACTGTTTGAGCATTTGTTGATTTGGTGGGATACAGCCATACAAACTTTGTAAATCCATCTAGTATAACTAATAAATGATTGTACGCTTTTCGTGTGGTATCCATATTATTTTTTGTACTTTAGCATTTAAGTGGGGTATATAATATTGCTTCTGGATAAGCTCTTGCGTTTTAGATGCTTCATAATGGCCTTGTCTGTGAGCGATGCCTATGATCTCATCTTCCATCTGTGTAGGTACAACTATTAATTTTTGATTTCGATCCTTATATAATATTTCATGCTTTAAATTAAAGTCATCATAATTTGCATTTTCTATTGCAGCTTTTATTGCTCTTATATAATCATCATCGGATTGTGCAGCTTTCAAGCGATGTATTAAACTTCCTTCAATAACTAAACATGCTACTCGACTAAGTGCTTCATCTTTATTGCGGATCGATGTTCTGTCTTGTATGAAAATTCTTGTAAATACATAGCCCAACGCGCTACTCTTGCTGGAACGTCTGCTTTTTGCATTGTCATCTGAAATGCATTACAATCTGTAATAATCTTAAATGGAATACCTAATAAATAGATTCGCCACTTTTTTAACGCTTTAATAATAGCTAGAACGTCTAGTTCATAAGAATGGTAATATTGTTTATGCACCTTCGTTTGCTTACTCATATTCTGTATAGGATCCATTTGTTCGTCTTCAAAATCCTTTTGCAGCAATACACCACCAAAGCTAAATTTACTTGTATGTATTTCCGTTAAAACATTTGGGTTAAATAATTTCAAAACGGGAACATTAACAAGCGCTTCTTTAAGTTGTTGGAATGAAAGTAATACTTCATCAGTTATTTTAAATATAACTTCTTTTCGCAATAAATTTGTTAGTGGTCTTGCAATGGACGCATAGTCTTTAATAAATTTCCGAAAATAGGAAGTACGTCCGAGAAATCTTTGAACAGTCTTTTGATCAGTAGGGATAGGAAAGATTTTACCGGTTTAATCTTTTCCTCTGATGGTCGTATAGGGCTATTCTCAACAACGAATCCTAAAGAATCAACCTTTTGTCTGAGGAATTGACATTTTGACCATTTTATGCGTAAACCGCTTGATGCTGCCTTTTTTAACACTACCTTAAGTTTTTGTTGGCCATCTTCTTCAGTTTTCGATGGTATAACAATATCGTCCGTACACACAATAATGGTTCCGTTCTGTATTAACTCCCGTGGCACAGCGGAAATATAACATGTAATAACTGCTAGGGAATTACTGGTACCGAATGGTACATATCGGAATTCATATTGGCCATTGTGCGTGACAAACGTCGTATATTTCTGTGGGTATTCTTCTACTGGAACATGGAAAAATCCATTAACGAGATCTAATGTAGTATATACCTTTGCTTCTTGAAATTTATTTATAACATCTTCTACAATTGGCATCGGGAAATTATCTCGTAGTATTTTTTTGTTCAGTTGTCTATAATCGCAGCAAAGTCTCTTAGAGTGATCTTTTTTAGGTACCAGTACTATAGGAGATGCATATCAGATGTACTTTGTAACAGTGGCTTGTCCATTTTTAATAATTATTTTAACCTTTTCCGACAAGCTCAAACCAATTATGACTTCGTGATTTATATGATTTTCTTCTATCACATGAAACGTTATATTAAATATAATGCCATCTATTCTAATTTTAGTATTAAAATATCCAATGGTCTCTATTTCACTTTGGTTTATTCCACAAAGCTTTATTTTTTCTTCTTTCATGTCAACTTTATCTAGACTTAACATAGTATTTTTACGAATCAAACATAGTTCGTGTCTATTAAAACATGAAGTCATTGTCCCAAAACCTCAACATCTTTAAATATTAATCTTCTACTGTTATGCACTATATTAGTTTGCTCGGTTTTAATTGTCTTTTTGCTTAAACTGCATTCATATGAGCGGTGTCCGAAATTGTTGCATTTGAAGCACTTAATTTATCTCTGAGGACAATTATTTGCTAGGTGAGAACTGTCAACACATTTAAAACAGTGTTTTCGTTCACCTTTCTTTTCTAATTTTTCTCTTGGCATTTCTACACCATTTTGGCATCCTTTTTTTTAATTTAGGGTTCCTTATTTTTTCGTATAATTTTATTTGTTGTTTCAACTCTTTGATATTTTTCGCTTGATATAAAGGAATTTTGTTTGTTTTGGAATCAGGAACGCTGTTTATAAAATATTACATGACACTTTGATCATCCAGCTCGATATGTTTTCCAATTTCTATGATATTATTTAAATATTCCATCAGGCTTTCATTTTTATTTAAAATTTTATTTCACAACTTCTGATGGACTTCGGATGCTGACATAGTTATTAAAAACTCATCCCTAAGTAATGTTTTCAAGATAGTTCAATTTTTAATTCCAACGTGCCCTTTCACAAATAATTTAGCTGCTCCTTTTAATAGCTGCTTTGCATATACAAATATTTGTAATTGATTCCATCTAACAAAATCTGCTGTTTCCTCGAATTCATCTATCCAGGTATCTATGTTTAGTGACCCGTCACCTGAAAATGTTGATATTGAATCTTCGCCTTCTTTCAACGTGTACATAGTCTTTGTGGGAAGTATCAATTTCATAATGATTGAAAAGCCTCATTTGCAATTCTGACTTTTTTCCTTTGGTTGATAACTTTAATTCTTCTAACTTTTGCTTTAATTCTTTCACATTAATTTCTCTTATTGTTGTTGAATCCATTTTTATTATGTTTTCAAAACTTTAGCTTCCTTTTTTATGTTTATAAGTACCATTCAAACTTTTTACTATGGTTTTCAAACTTTCGCCTTTCTCTTCACGTGTGATTACTACGGTTACTATGTACTTTATCATTCAACGCTGGTCTTCTTTGTTATACATACAATTTTCCAAAGGTGATTACTACGGTTACTATGTACTTTGTCATTCAACGCTGGTCTTCTTTGTTATACATACAATTTTCCAAAGGTTTTCAAAATTTCACCCTTCTGCTTATAATTCTTGGAAAAACAAGGGTTTACGCAGAAAATTTCTTTTATTTCACCTATAACGACCCTTATTTCAATTCTGTCACCTCTCCTTTATTCGTATTTACAACTTTAAATTTAGCTTTTACACCTTTAATTTCAGCTTTTACACCATTGAGCCCCCATGTAGGAATTATTTATTGAAAGTATTAAAAAATATGACTTGTCGCTTTGGTTGTTCTTCTCCGACTGTTTTAGTTTCTTCTCTTCTAATTCTTCTTGCTCTCTAATTCTCTCATCCTACATATATGTACATAACAGTAGCCATAAATAATAAGAGCAAAACCTAAAGACGTCAAGGCACATACATATGGGTGTAACCGTATACATAGATTTTTATAAATTCATATATGTGTACAAATGTATATTTGAACTATATATCAATTATTTGATATATATATAAAATCGCACTGGCCTTCGTACAATTTATATATTTTTGGTGTAATTGTATATATAAGTAAAACCTACGTGATATAAAGTGATCTAGCATACGTACATATGCGTGTAACCGTATGTGCATATAAGTATATACATTAAAACTATGAACTTATTTGAACTTATCTATGCACTATATGGGTGTAACCATATATATTTATATATAAATATATATATATAACGGTAGCCATAAACACATATAATAAGTGACAAATTGCACATCACTTTCGGCGCATAACAGTAGGAACCGTTAGGTAAAAGAAAAAGACAATTTATATATACAGCTAAGCGAGAGGTGACCAAGCAAGAAAAATTCTAAGTGTAGAACACATTCATTTTTTTTATTACTGTTGAACATTTTTTTTATTACTGTTGAAAAATCGTTTCTTCTGGTATATCGAATTTATCTAGCCTTGATCCTAACTTGTCCACTTAAACTAATTGTATTATAATTTAAAAAAAAAAAAAATTTACAATCGGTAACCATGTCGAGTACGGAATTTCGTACTACGTGGTTACGAAAGGACGAGCTCTCCGCATACATCAAGGAATTCGGCATCGACTTAAAAAAAAAAGAAAAAAATTACTAACCATACATTGGGCAATAAAATTTTTTAGACCATACCTATATGGACGAAGATTTATAGTGGTAACAGACCACAGACCACAGACCACTAGTTTCTCTTTTCACCCACAACAATCCATCATCAAGAATGACAAGAATAAGAATGGACTTATCTGACTACAATTTCGATATCATTTATAAAAAAGGATCGGCTAATACAAATGCAGACGCACTATCAAGAATTAAACTAGACTCTACCGCACTAAAGGAAATGATACCTAAGCATATAAAAATGATAACCAGAGGGCAAAAATCAAAAGAACATGAAAATAATGAACCGGTTACTAAATTGACAAATCAGAACAGCTTACCACAAACAAAGTCTGATCAACTTTACGTTTGGGAATGCACATCTATTTATGATGTCACGAAATTAAGAAAATTACAGTTTGAACAGAGTAAAGGCCAAAAGAGCTCTAAAGTTCAAAGAAAAGAAAATATTATTATAAGATGCAGTGATAATCCTCCGAATTTAGATTCGATTATGGAGAAGCTGACATCAAGACTAGAAAAAGAGCATATATATGAAGTAGCATTAAATAAGAATGGCGTCATATTTAAACATATAAATGAAAATGAATTTAAAGAAAAATTTAACAAATTGCAACAAAATAAAAATAAGAAACGAGAATTATTAAATATTGTAATATACAAAGACCCTCAATAGAATAGATAATACATTAACTCAATATAAATTAATAGACGAGTACCATAACAGAGCGCATGGAGGACATTTAGATATGCGAAAAACACAACTTAAACTGAAACAGAGATACATATGGAAAAACATGAATAAAATGATAAAAAACATTATAAACAACTGTACAGATTGCAAACTAAACAAACAAGTGCGACACACACAAGAAAAGCAAGTCATAACATACACACCAACTAATAGTTTTGAAATAGTACAAATAGATATTATTGGACCCTTAAGAATATCGAACGGATTTAGATATATATTAACTATGCACTGTGAACTGACGAAATATATAATAATAAAAAATAAAAGATACAAAAACGATAGCTCAGACCATAGTTGAACAATTTATATTTAAATATGGTCATTTTAGAGTCTTAAAGTCCGATAGAGGTACTGAATTTACAAACGAACTCCTAAGGAATGTTTGCGAATTATTGAATATTAAACAAATCTTTTTAGTGTTACTTAAAAATTAAGCTAGAAAGAAAAATCAAAAGCCTTATTCAGGTCCATACAAGATCCACCCAGGTATGGTCCTTTCAAATAACTTCAATGGTACTATCAGAACTTCGTCCGACAATAACTCTGTTCACGGAACCTACCTTGTCCGTTTCCATAATATGACCATAAGACCAAGACCACAAGACAAGTAGATTACGTTAATGACTTGAATAGACAATTTGCAAAGAAAAGACCACTGACGCAACCGGCGAATATTCCTAACAAACAGCAGAGGACCTTTCATATCGCTTCAGAGAATCTAGGTAAAAGGAAACAGCAGGATGATGAATGCCCTATGCAGACCTACCAGGACACAATTGGGGAAAGACTTGACGACTATGAGGAGAGAGTGCATGAATACGTGCAATCTTTGGACTTAGGAAGCGAAAACGAACCTACATATGGAGAAGAGGAACAAGACTTATCAGATATTTATTTTTAGGCTAAAGAACTCCTCGCTACCTTATTTTGAAGCTAAGACGGGGAGTGGGAAAATTTTACGCATACTGATAGATAAAAGATCCAATAAAAACTATATTAAACCAAACTTAGTAGATTGATCTATTCCTAATGAACGGGCATTTTTTCCGAATTGTGTGGTGGAAATCACGCACCATAAAAAAGCGAATATGCTTAACATTAAAAATAAAGAGGCTAAATTCTTTTTGTTACCAACGCTGAAATGTTTTGATGCTATCTTGGGTATGGACAGTCTGAGGGATATGAATGCTGTTATCTATACTAAAAATGACTACATGACTATAGAAAAAGGAAAAAGAATTAAAATCAAACATTGGCAAATACAATCAGTAAACGCTATTAACATCCGAGCAGACCATTTAACTGAGGAACAAAGGAAAAGGGTCTGCGAAATCGTGCAAACATATCCGACTCTTTTTCCTGAACCCAATGAAAACTGACTTATACAATTGTGATTAAAGGGGAAATACGTACAACGACTGACGAACCTGTTTATTCTAAAAGTTATCCTTACCCAATGTCCCTTAAAGACTAGGTAGACCAACAAATTAAAAAATTATTGGAAGATGGCATTATAAGACCATCAAAGTCTTTTGACATATCCCGACTATACTAAAGACTTTCACTTAACAACGGACGCATTGAATTATGCAATTGGGGCTGTATTGGAGCAAGAAGGCAGGCCAATTTTTTTACATCTCTTACTCTTTCAAAATCAGAAGAAAATTTTGCAGCAAACGAAAAAGAACTTCTAGGAATCATCTGGGCCTTAAATTCCTTTAGAAATTAATTGTACGGCAGGGCAAGAATTAAGATTTTTACTGATCATCAGCCTTTAACTTATGCCCTGAGCAATAAAAACACTAACACCAAAATGAAGAGATGGAAATCTATACTAGAAGAATACGACTATCAACTGGTTTACAAACCTGAGAAATGTAATGTAGTGGCGGATGCACTGTTTTGGAATCAGATTAATTCGCTAACACCCACAATCCATAGCGACAGCAGCTCGAGTCACAACCAAATTCAAACAGTTGAATGCCCGCTGAATGTTTTTAAAAATCAAATACAGTTGCGTTTGGGGGAAACCTCAGAGGATAGGTTCGAATTACCATTTCCTACTTACCATAGACACATAGTCCAATGACCTTTTTTCAACAAGACAAATCTACCTCCTATCTTAAAAAAGTGCTAGACCCAAACCTTGTAAATGGATTGCACGCCACCGAAACAATCATGGGAAAAGTGCAACAGATTTATCCGATATATTTTCAAAGTTATAAAATAAGATTTACTCAAACCATAGTCAAAGATGTTCCGTCTGAAACAGAAAGGGTAGAAATAATCACGAAGGAACACAATCGTGCTCATAGGGGAATACAGGAAAACATGGAACAAATTTTGCAAAAATTTTATTTTCCCTTAATGAAATCAGAAATCAGGCGAGTCATAGGACAATTTAGGATTTGTTTGGAGAGTAAATATGGTAGACATCCCAATAGAACTGAAATAAATCCAACACCTATTCTAGAGTATCCTGGGCAGATTGTCCTATACATTACAGAGCGCAATTTGGTTCTGACGGCAATTGACAAGTTTTCTAAGTGCGTTCAAGTTAGGCTTGTCAGATCAAGAGCTGTAGAGCTTATTAAGGAACCTTTGAGGGAGATTATTATATATTATCGATGTTTCTAAGATTATTGTCATGGATAACGAGAAGTCTCTAAAATCTTCAGCGATTTTGTTTATGCTAAAAAATCAGTATGAAATTCAGGTTTATAATGTGCCACCTTATTCAAGTAATTGGAATGGCAAGGTTGAGAAATTTCACTCAACGTTAACAGAATTGATGAGGTGTTTTGTGACTGAAAAAAGTCACTCTTCTTTTCACGATTTGCTCATAAGAGCTGTGAATGAATATGATCATTGTATTCATTCCACTATTAAGAAGAAACCAGTCCAGAAATGTTTTTTGGTTTGTCTATCTCAACTGATCCTGGGGGATTAGTAATCGAAGGTAGGGTAAATGTTGAGAGACTGAGAAGAAAACGTTTACAATATATTTGGTTTATCATAACAAAAATAGGAGGCTAATGAAGACTTATGCTCCGGGAGAAGTAATTTACGTCCGTATTAATAAACGTTTGGGTTCTAAATTAACTGCTCAGTATAAAAAACAAGAAAATCAAAATAGTACCACTGCAACTGGCAGATTGGTCCATAAAAGTAAGATAAGAGACTAACGATTTTACATTGTTTGTCCTGTTCGCTTTGTTTATACCAAGTCGCCTCGAAATACAGATCGTGGATTATAGTGCCCCACATTTGGTCACTATTAATGATGGTTTGGCACAAAGCAAGGAAGGGACCTTTAAGTTTGTCCAATTGATAAATGTACTAAAATACGAAGAAGCACTACAAAATATCACAACGTGCACTGAGAAAGTGCATTGAGAAATTTACTTTATTATGATATAGATCAAACCATTAGAATATTAAAAGAGATTAATTCAAAAAAAAAAAATAGAAATAGATCAATAGACATTTTAGGAACTGCTTGGAAGTATTTGTAGCGAAGCAGCGAGTGTGGCTAGGTCAGTAGTGTTAATTAAAATAATAATATTGAAATAGAAATAAAGCTAAAGGTGACATTTGTTACTATTAACAGAGCAAAATTGAAAACAAGCCTTTTGCTTTGATAGAAAAATTTTGAATATAAAAATTTATTCCATTACCAAGATAGAATAAGTTTCCTTTGTTGAAAATACAATATTATCAAACAAGTATATGAAAAACAAGTATACCAGCGAATATATATAAATAAAAAACTTCAACCTTTTCATTTTTATTTATAAGGTTATTCGCTTGTTATCGTATTACGTTAAGCATCGCTTTAATTTTTGAAAAATGCTCCTTTGTTGTTGGTTTTGTAAATATGTCTGCAAGTTGCTCGCTATTTGGAACATATTTCAACTTGAAACCTTTATTTTCATACACCTCCCTTATGAAGTGGTACTTCACATCTATACATATGCTTAGTTGTCTTGAGTCCAATTCTTAATAAGCTTGATGGCACTCTGATTATCAATCCATAAAGTGAAAACGCCAATTTCTTCTGGAACCATATAATTTTTAATAGTCGTTGGACCCATATTAACTCCCTCACACCTTCACATGCTGACATATACTCAGGTTCTGTAGTAGAAAGAGCCACGGTTTTCTGCCGCTTCGACGACCAAGACACTGGACCTTTAGCAAGTATTATGACATAACCACCTGTCTGAATCTGTAAAACAATCGAGACAAAAATTATCAGTTTTATTGAAAACAATTCCATGTCCAATCGTTCCACAGAGATATCTAAAAATCCGTTTTAATGCTGTGACATGTTCTTCTTGATGATTGTCTAAGAACCGACTAACATATGAAACAGCAAAAGCAATGTCAAGACGCGTTCCAATGGCTAAATACATTAAAGAGCCAACAGCTTCACAATATAGAAATTTGGATTGTGATGTTTCGTTTGTACTTTCAAAAACATTTTCTATAGGCGTACTCACTGCTTTTGCATTAGCCATGTTGAACTTGTCTAAAATCTTTATAGTATAAACAGTTTGACGGATAACTGTTCGATCAGTTTCAATGGCTATTTCCATGCCCAAATAAAAGAAGGAATCTATCACCTTGATTTCATATTAATTTTTTAGAAAATCAATAAAAATAGATGATGCCTGAGATGACTCTGCCGCAATAATCTACATAAATTGCCAATATGAGTGGTTTATTATTTATGCTGTCAATAAAAACACACGAGTCTGCTGCACTAACTGTGAAATTGAACCGTTTGATCATTTCCGTAAATCGCTTATTCCAACATCGAGAGGCTTGCTTTAGACCATAAAGGCTTTTCTTCAATTTAAAGACCTTACTGCTGCCATCTTCATATTCGATTTGTCGAACCATGTACTCGTAAATGTCTTCTTGTACATAGCCATACAAGAATGCTGTTTTCACATCAAATTGCAAGATGTTATATTTTAAGGAAGTACATAAAGCTACAATAATTCGTATAGAAGTAAATTGTGCTACTGGATTAAAAGTTTCTTCGTAATCGACTCCATATTTTTGCGTAAAACCACGTATAAACATGCTTTATATATATTCAATAGCCCTATCCTTATAGCAGTTTTGTTTTCCGGAAGATCTACCAAATTCCATGTGTCATTCTTTATGAGAGACCTAAATTCTTCATCCATGGCTTGCTTCCACTGCGCATTAACATCACTTGAAATAGCTTCCTCATAACTCTTAGGTTCTTCTGTATCTGCAAAGAAAGCACTGTAAAAATTTTTTTCCCTGGAGCGAAGGTTATATTTATGTTTTGGAGTTGGCGACTCTTGGTCCATGTTGTCTTGAGGACTTTCAGCATCTTCAAATTCATCACCTTCATCGCCTTCATCAACAGCATCACCTTCATCAATTGCATGCTTCTGATCATCCTCTTTAATGTTATCTTCTAGTGAATGTGCTACTTTATCATGCTCCTTAAGATCATTTATAATAACTGGAGACTCACATAATTCTCGAACTAACACATTCCTTGAAATTTCAATGCGTCTTTCTAAAGGTATCCAAATGCGATAACCTTTACAATGTTCTTCAAAACCAACAAAAACATCCTTTTTAGACTTCGGATCTAACTTGCGCCGTTTCTCATCTTGTATATGAACACAGCATTCTGATCCAAAAATACGTAAATTTAATATGTCTGCCACGTCCGTTATGTTCCGGTGTATAAGGAGTAGATCTCTGATGAGTAATTCTTCGCTTCTGCAATATAACGTACACCTCCTTATTGCAGTATTCAAGGCCATTGTCTGATCTTAACGTTTTCACCCTCTTGCCCATGTCTACTTCTACTTGATCTAGAAACTTATCAAGTATGTCCACTACATTTGATTTACTTATAATGCAATACACATAACGATAATTTGAATAATCATCTCTGAATAAGAGCGCGCACCTCCAAAAGATATCTCTTGCATCGGGCCACATAAATCAGTGTGTACTAGTTCGTCAGGCTCTTTAGCCCTATTTTGACTTTCAACAAAGGGTAATCTGTGTTGTTTACCTATTACATAACCTTCACAAAAGGCATTACCCTCAGAAAACTGAACATTAAAATGTCGTAAAACACCTTTAACATGGTCTTTTGCTTGATGACACATACGCTCATGCCAAAATTGTAAGTCATTTTTATTAACAGTAATATTAGCATAATTCGAAAGAGTGCATACGTTTAACAGTATTTAGTAGTAGTTTCGTCTCTTATGCCTTTTAGGGTCAGATTTATCTTGATATTCGGTACGTATAAAATATTTTCCAAATGCTTATTGTGCCACATTTTGCCATCACATGCCTTTACCCAAATGTCACCTTTACCAAAGGCTGAAATGGTTGTTCCATCTCCAATGCGTATTTCTTTAGGAGTCTTAAAAGCAATGAAATCACGGAACCATTCTTTATTTTTGCACATATGGTCACTTGCTCCTGAGTCAGCATACCAAGCATTTTCTTCAGGACCCATACACTAAATATCATCAATGATCGCATCTCCAGACGATTTTGATTGCTTCCAATGACTATACTTTTTACAAATAATGGATTGAATATTCTTTTTATTTTGTGTCGTTTTATTATGCTGCTTCGCCGCAAAAGCTTCAACTCTTGGCGGTTGAATACCCAATCTGGATTCTTCCATACAAAGACGAGAGGTAAGATTTCGCAAGGTTCTCTCGCTCTTTTCGGTTGCTTCCTATGATGCAAAAAAATGTTTGTACTCATTGGGCAAAGTGATTATTATTTTGGTAATCAACATGTTATTAGATATTTGCTCACCCAGATCTGCAAGCTGTTTTGAAATCCGCTGTAACTTTGGTATATGAATGGATATACTATCTTGCGGGTCTTTTACATATTGAAAAAACTGCTGTTGCAACAAATGTATTGATGCCTGTGACTTCTGCTCATATATACTTTCTAAAGTTGACCACATAGACGTTGAACTTTCACAGTTTATAATGTGAAACATAGCTTCTTCACCCATGGATACCACCAAAACCTTTTGCGCTTTAGCATCCAACGTTTTCCATGCTTCTAATTCTTGATCAGCTTTTGCAGGCTTCAGCTTCACTCTAGAAACAACGCCCCAAAGGTTACTATCTCAATACTACCACCTTTACCTGGAACTTCCACAAAGTCCAATTATCTGCAACTTCAAGCTTCGCAATTTTATAATCTTCCATGACTATTTAGCTATTTCAGGTAAGGACTGGGCCCATAACCTATTAACACAACAAAAATGAAAACAAGCCTTTTGCTTTGATAGAAAAATGTTGAATAAAAAAAATTTATTCCATTAACAAGTTAGAATAAGTTTTCTTTGTTGAAAATACAATATTATCAATCAAATATATGAAGAAAAAGTGTACCAGCGAATATATATAAATAAACAACTTCAACAGTTACATTAACTATAAAAAGTTTCTCTTATTTATTTAAAACAAGATAGAGAAGTTCGGTTAAGACCGAAGCTTAAATACCGTCCATCTTTTATAATCCTCTAAAAAATAAGTTCCTATTGCCATATTTATGTATATGACTATTTCATAAATAGGGTTTTTTTAAAATTATAGGCGTGTGCGTTATTCAATCACGCTCATTTTTGGCACAATGTTGGATAACGGTACCACTTATATATATACCAAATTTCAACATAGGCATAGTATTGTGCGATATATAGTTTTTTAAAGATACAATTTTTTCGAGGTATGTTGAGATTTTCGTTTATTGTGGGCGGTGTCTCTTAACCGATTTTTCCCAATTTCAATACGGAACAGCGAAATTAAACTAAGAATAAGTATGCCAAGTTTAAATTTGATATCTCAAAAATTACGACCGTGAGAGTGCCAACAACAGACGGACACACTGATACACGGACGGACATGTCTCAAACGATTTCTCTTCTCATGCTGATTAAGAATATATATGGTTTGTGGGGTCTCCGAGGCTTCCTTCGATGTGTTGTAAACGGATGATCAAAATGAATATACAATCTTCACTAAGGTGGAGGGTATAATAAATGGACGAGATACCCTACGCCGACGGCTTAACCCCAGCGTAGTGTAAAAATATCGTTACATTGGCGCCCGAGCAGGGACACTCCTCCCAAGGGAAACGTTTTTTTCCGCTTATTGTTTAATAAAAAAAAAAAAAGATATAACATAAGATTAACATTAACATTAAGATAACACAAGTTTAAAAAGTATAAGTGTAAGCGAAAACACAATATCACAAAAAGTGTTTTAAAATATGCAAAGACGCAATTTTTATAAAAAGCCTAACGGTGCTGAAATTCCGCGCGGTACTTACATACATTATATAAGTTAACACCATCTAAGTTGATACTTCAGAACAATGCTGAAACTGTCCGTTCACATAGTCATAATTGTTAATGCAGCAAAACCCACTTATTTATTTACTTATTTTTATTGCCCTCTGCTCACTCAGTCATAATTGCTAATGCAGCAAAACCCACTTATTTATTTACTTATTTTTATTGCCCCTTGCTCAGTCAGCCATAATTGCAAACGCAGCAAAACGCCTTTCTTTAAAGCGTTGCTGTCCGTTCACGCAATCACAATCGCTAGCACAGCGAAACCCATTTCTTTAGAGTGTTGCTGGCGCGAGAAAAGCAAACTCAGCAAAGCACAATTCAATCGCAGAACATAGCTTGGCGGGTATTGCTGCCGATCATATTACACTTACGCATGCTTATAGAATAATATAAATATCTGTAAGTCAACTTTAAAAATCAGTCCACTTTTGTATTCACTTAAATAAAGACGACTTTTGGCGTAAAAAAAATTTTTTAAAAAACAAATTAAATATAAATTTGTTTAATTTATATAACAATAGTTGAAAATTGCGGTACTTTTAACTATGATGCTTAGGCAGCGAATTGCTAAGCATTCATTTAAAAAGTGATCGAGGGTTGTTAAGTAAAGACTTAGTGAGTGGATATATTTCGGTTTAGTGCATGTGATTAAGAAAAAAAAAAATAATAATAATAAAATATACAAAAGGAAAACAAAAAACTCTGTCACACGAGAGTGCAAAAAACATATAAAACCAACAAACATTTTAATAAGTGTACAATAAAGGAAGGACTTTCGGGAGAAAATTTGATAGTCTAATTAAACTAACTATATAAAAATATTCATAAAAAAAAAAAAAAAGTGCGACATAGAACAGAAAACAATAAAAAGGGGTGAAAAATGTTAGAAAAAAAAAAAAAACAAAACCAAAGCATACGTGAATTTATTTAAACATTTTTGTTGGTGATATTTCGCAGTTCCATTTTCTGTGGCAAACAATAACCAGGAAATAATTGAATAAGAAACGAAAAAAAAAAAAGAAATGTTAATTAACCAAAATTACAGGCTTTTGGAAGAACGTTCGAAAGTCTATTTAATAAACTAAATATAATGAAAATTATTTGCAAGAGTACAAAGGAAAGTGAAAATTACTGAAAAAAGAAACATTTTTGAAAATAAACAAAAATCGTGAATTTAAAGGAAAAAAATAATTGAATTGAAAAAAAATTTATAAAGGAATAGTGCGGTAAGGGTTTGAACTGAGTGAAAAAAAAATTTATATTATTAAATAGATTTTTAAAAATAAATATATATAAAAATCCGCGAAGAGACTTATTTTTATTGTTATAGCTTACCCGTTGCAGCGTTGCTTGCAACTGAACTACTGTTTCATTTAAGAATCCAATATTTCAAACATTTCTATATAAACAACTTATTATGAAAATTACAATATAATGAGCTTTGTGCACGCCTTTAACATATTTACACAAACTTTGTAAACATAAAAATAAACACTTTTGTATAAATTTAAATTTGAACTATTTTTTATTTTATCGGTGTCTTGTATATAACAAACATATAGCATTTTTACTCACCACACGTGTTACTTACCTCAAAGTCTTACTTAATTTTGCAAATAAGAATAAGAATTTCCTAACAATATGTTATATGGAAATTATATTCAAAAAGTTTCAACCTTGAGAACATATTTTAACTTTTAAGTTTGCAATAAGGAATTAATTTAAAAATATTTATGTAGTTTAAGATTCAGATTATTGTTTAAAAACGTAATTTAAAATATGAAAACTCCGTCAATAATTTTACTAATTTCATGCAAATCGTTGATACAAATCTTACACAAACTTTTTCAAACAATACTAAGGTTCTTGCATTTGCTAAAGAAAAAAAGTATAGTTTTTTTTCAAGATGGAGCTATATAAAAATAAATGTAGCGGCATCAAAATGCACCATCTGGTGGTATAAAATATAAAGATGTCGCATTTTTTATATATATAAGTATAAGTTAGTTGTTAAAAAGAGTTGTCATAGAGAAGCTGTAGAAAACACACCTGCTCGAAATAAATAATAAATTAATATAACGCAACCGCGACGTGATAAAATATTAGCAATATAATAGCTAAATTGGTGACCCCGCAAAGAAAAAAGCCTATATAAAATGATGAGGCCTCGCAAAAAGAAAAAAACACAAAAAAAGAATATCATATATCAATACAGCAATAAAATAAAGAAGCGATAAAATTTCAAAGATCGCAACAGGAAGACAGGAATTGCAGAATTGGAGGAAAACTGGCCGGGAAGGCTCGAATATCAAATCGATCGAATCGAAAAGATTCTGGCTTTGTTGTTTCAGTGTTACCAAAAGCACTTCTCACCAAAGCCAAATCACACGTCAAACGACGCACAACTTTTCGCAGCAATCATAAGCACAAACGGTGCAATTAGCACGTACGGCGCAACTACCACCCTCATCATGGCCACAAGTAAAACAGAAACAACGTTTGCAACGACCTCACAATCACAATTGTCAACAACGACAACAAGCACGCCCACTACGCCCATGGCCACAAGTGAAATACAAACAAACAGCGCTAGCAACCTATCACCACAACGACAACGAGTTATAACACAAAAGTTAAAGTAACCGAACAATAGCGCAACGCAAGCGCAATACAAAACGGTACAAAGTCTAAACGCAAACAGTAGCCAGCACCAGCTTCAGCCTCAGCCTCAACAGAGACAACTACAACAGCACCACCAGCAGCAAAGTTTACGCAGTCGAATGTTTAACGCCCATTGGCTGTAATGGTCTCACAGAACAGTACTGTAACGGTCTCACACAACAGTCCAACACGGCAGGCACAACAACAGAACCACCACCACTACCTCCACGATCACATACGAAGAAAAAATTTCTTTTAAAATATCACGAAAATCTTGGAGGGGTAATAGCTGTAGCGGCATCAAAATGCGCCATCTGGTGATATAAAATATAAAGATGTCGCATTTTTGATATATATAAGTTTAAGTTAGTTGTTACAAGAGTTGTCATAGAGAAGCTGTAGAAAACACACCTGCTCGAAATAAATAATAAATTAATATATCGCAACCGCGACGTGATAAAATATTAGCAATATAATAGCTAACTACATAAAACGGTAAAGGCAAACAGCAATAATAAAAAAATAATTTCATTCAAAGCATTGTTAATTGAATAATAATAATATAAATGTAATAAAGCAGAAGCGCCGTTAACATATTTTATTGCAATTGTTTTCATTCTTAACCAAACTTCAATGCATGTACCATACACTTAGTAAACAAAAAACATATTTTTGATTGGCTCCACTATTTTTTCTTAACAACAAGTCAACATCACGTGCATTTAAAAGAACTTAGCAGCAAGCTGATAAGGTTTACATATAAAAAAGCGTAAAAGAAAGAATTTTTTCTACGGTTTTCGAAGTTATAGCTATTGTGTTCGAAATTGTAAAGTTTAAAATGTACTGCTAAATACTTATATAATTAGTTTTACATTACAGATTTGAACATTAAAAAAAGTTGGGTTTTCGTAGCAAAACTTCGTAAGCATCGACAAAATTATTTTATGTATTTTCTCCACCTGTCAATTTCCACGTGGTACACCAGTTGCGATGAGTAAGTGTTGGATATATTGATATTTGCAATATTGTTCGAATGTTCCAGATGTATGCGCCGTACCTATATCAGTAATTTTGCGTGACGGATTACCGAATATTACAGCCTGCTTTTCTAAGCATTCGACAACTGTTTGAGCATTTGTTGATTTGGTGGGATACAGCCATACAAACTTTGTAAATCCATCTAGTATAATAATAAATGATTGTACGCTTTTGGTGTGGTATCCATATTATTTTTTGTACTTTAGCATTTAAGTGGGGTATATAATATTGCTTCTGGATAAGCTCTTGCGTTTTAGATGCTTCATAATGGCCTTGTCTGTGAGCGATGCCTATGATCTCATCTTCCATCTGTGTAGGTACAACTATTAATTTTTGATTTCGATCCTTATATAATATTTCATGCTTTAAATTAAAGTCATCATAATTTGCATTTCCTATTGCAGCTTTTATTGCTCTTATATAATCATCATCGGATTGTGCAGCTTTCAAGCGATGTATTAAACTTCCTTCAATAACTAAACATGCTACTCGACTAAGTGCTTCATCTTTATTGCGGATCGATGTTCTGTCTTGTATGAAAATTCTTGTAAATACATAGCCCAACGCGCTACTCTTGCTGGAACGTCTGCTTTTTGCATTGTCATCTGAAATGCATTACAATCTGTAATAATCTTAAATGGAATACCTAATAAATAGATTCGCCACTTTTTTAACGCTTTAATAATAGCTAGAACGTCTAGTTCATAAGAATGGTAATATTGTTTATGCACCTTCGTTTGCTTACTCATATTCTGTATAGGATCCATTTGTTCGTCTTCAAAATCCTTTTGCAGCAATACACCACCATAGCTAAATTTACTTGTATGTATTTCCGTTAAAACATTTGGGTTAAATAATTTCAAAACGGGAACATTAACAAGCGCTTCTTTAAGTTGTTGGAATGAAAGTAATACTTCATCAGTTATTTTAAATATAACTTCTTTTCGCAATAAATTTGTTAGTGGTCTTGCAATGGACGCATAGTCTTTAATAAATTTCCGAAAATAGGAAGTACGTCCGAGAAATCTTTGAACAGTCTTTTGATCAGTAGGGATAGGAAAGATTTTACCGGTTTAATCTTTTCCTCTGATGGTCGTATAGGGCTATTCTCAACAACGAATCCTAAAGAATCAACCTTTTGTCTGAGGAATTGACATTTTGACCATTTTATGCGTAAACCGCTTGATGCTGCCTTTTTTAACACTACCTTAAGTTTTTGTTGGCCATCTTCTTCAGTTTTCGATGGTATAACAATATCGTCCGTACACACAATAATGGTTCCGTTCTGTATTAACTCCCGTGGCACAGCGGAAATATAACATGTAATAACTGCTAGGGAATTACTGGTACCGAATGGTACATATCGGAATTCATATTGGCCATTGTGCGTGACAAACGCCGTATATTTCTGTGAGTATTCTTCTACTGGAACATGGAAAAATCCATTAACGAGATCTAATGTAGTATATACCTTTGCTTCTTGAAATTTATTTATAACATCTTCTACAATTGGCATCGGGAAATTATCTCGTAGTATTTTTTTGTTCAGTTGTCTATAATCGCAGCAAAGTCTCTTAGAGTGATCTTTTTTAGGCACCAGTACTATAGGAGATGCATATCAGATGTACTTTGTAACAGTGGCTTGTCCATTTTTAATAATTATTTTAACCTTTTCCGACAAGCTCAAACCAATTATGACTTCGTGATTTATATGATTTTCTTCTATCACATTAAATATAATGCCATCTATTCTAATTTTAGTATTAAAATATCCAATGGTCTCTATTTCACTTTGGTTTATTCCACAAAGCTTTATTTTTTCTTCTTTCATGTCAACTTTATCTAGACTTAACATAGTATTTTTGCGAATCAAACATAGTTCGTGTCTATTAAAACATGAAGTCATTGTCCCAAAACCTCAACATCTTTAAATATTAATCTTCTACTGTTATGCACTATATTAGTTTGCTCGGTTTTAATTGTCTTTTTACTTAAACTGCATTCATATGAGCGGTGTCCGAAATTGTTGCATTTGAAGCACTTAATATATCTCTGAGGACAATTATTTGCTAGGTGAGGACTGTCAACACATTTAAAACAGTGTTTTCGTTCACCTTTCTTTTCTAATTTTTCTCTTGGCATTTCTACACCATTTTGGCATCCTTTTTTTTAATTTAGGGTTCCTTATTTTTTCGTATAATTTTATTTGTTGTTTCAACTCTTTGATATTTTTCGCTTGATATAAAGGAATTTTGTTTGTTTTGGAATCAGGAACGCTGTTTATAAAATATTACATGACACTTTGATCATCCAGCTCGATATGTTTTCCAATTTCTATGATATTATTTAAATATTCCATCAGGCTTTCATTTTTATTTAAAATTTTATTTCACAACTTCTGATGGACTTCAGATGCTGACATAGTTATTAAAAACTCATCCCTAAGTAATGTTTTCAAGATAGTTCAATTTTTAATTCCAACGTGCCCTTTCACAAATAATTTAGCTGCTCCTTTTAATAGCTGCTTTGCATATATAAATATTTGTAATTGATTCCATCTAACAAAATCTGCTGTTTCCTCGAATTCATCTATCCAGGTATCTATGTTTAGTGACCCGTCACCTGAAAATGTTGATATTGAATCTTCGCCTTCTTTCAACGTGTACATAGTCTTTGTGGGAAGTATCAATTTCATAATGATTGAAAAGCCTCATTTGCAATTCTGACTTTTTTCCTTTGGTTGATAACTTTAATTCTTCTAACTTTTGCTTTAATTCTTTCACATTAATTTCTCTTATTGTTGTTGAATCCATTTTTATTATGTTTTCAAAACTTTAGCTTCCTTTTTTATGTTTATAAGTACCATTCAAACTTTTTACTATGGTTTTCAAACTTTCGCCTTTCTCTTCACGTGTGATTACTACGGTTACTATGTACTTTATCATTCAACGCTGGTCTTCTTTGTTATACATACAATTTTCCAAAGGTGATTACTACGGTTACTATGTACTTTATCATTCAACGCTGGTCTTCTTTGTTATATATACAATTTTCCAAAGGTTTTCAAAATTTCACCCTTCTGCTTATAATTCTTGGAAAAACAAGGGTTTACGCAGAAAATTTCTTTTATTTCACCTATAACGACCCTTATTTCAATTCTGTCACCTCTCCTTTATTCGTATTTACAACTTTAAATTTAGCTTTTACACCTTTAATTTCAGCTTTTACACCATTGAGCCCCCATGTAGGAATTATTTATTGAAAGTATTAAAAAATATGACTTGTCGCTTTGGTTGTTCTTCTCCGACTGTTTTAGTTTCTTCTCTTCTAATTCTTCTTGCTCTCTAATTCTCTCATCCTACATATATGTACATAACAGTAGCCATAAATAATAAGAGCAAAACCTAAAGACGTCAAGGCACATACATATGGGTGTAACCGTATACATAGATTTTTATAAATTCATATATATGTACAAATGTATATTTGAACTATATATCAATTATTTGATATATATATAAAATCGCACTGGCCTTCGTACAATTTATATATTTTTGGTGTAATTGTATATATAAGTAAAACCTACGTGATATAAAGTATGTGCATATAAGTATATACATTAAAACTATGAACTTATTTGAACTTATCTATGCACTATATGGGTGTAACCATATATATTTATATATAAATATATATATATAACGGTAGCCATAAACACATATAATAAGTGACAAATTGCACATCACTTTCGGCGCATAACAGTAGGAACCGTTAGGTAAAAGAAAAAGACAATTTATATATACAGCTAAGCGAGAGGTGACCAAGCAAGAAAAATTCTAAGTGTAGAACACATTCATTTTTTTTATTACTGTTGAACATTTTTTTTATTACTGTTGAAAAATCGTTTCTTCTGGTATATCGAATTTATCTAGCCTTGATCCTAACTTGTCCACTTAAACTAATTGTATTATAATTAAAAAAAAAAAAAATTTACAATCGGTAACCATGTCGAGTACGGAATTTCGTACTACGTGGTTACGAAAGGACGAGCTCTCCGCATACCTCAAGGAATTCGGCATCGACTTAAAAAAAAAAGAAAAAAATTACTAACCATACATTGGGCAATAAAATTTTTTAGACCATACCTATATGGACGAAGATTTATAGTGGTAACAGACCACAGACCACAGACCACTAGTTTCTCTTTTCACCCACAACAATCCATCATCAAGAATGACAAGAATAAGAATGGACTTATCTGACTACAATTTCGATATCATTTATAAAAAAGGATCGGCTAATACAAATGCAGACGCACTATCAAGAATTAAACTAGACTCTACCGCACTAAAGGAAATGATACCTAAGCATATAAAAATGATAATCAGAGGGCAAAAATCAAAAGAACATGAAAATAATGAACCGGTTACTAAATTGACAAATCAGAACAGCTTACCACAAACAAAGTCTGATCAACTTTACGTTTGGGAATGCACATCTATTTATGATGTCACGAAATTAAGAAAATTACAGTTTGAACAGAGTAAAGGCCAAAAGAGCTCTAAAGTTCAAAGAAAAGAAAATATTATTATAAGATGCAGTGATAATCCTCCGAATTTAGATTCGATTATGGAGAAGCTGACATCAAGACTAGAAAAAGAGCATATATATGAAGTAGCATTAAATAAGAATGGCGTCATATTTAAACATATAAATGAAAATGAATTTAAAGAAAAATTTAACAAATTGCAACAAAATAAAAATAAGAAACGAGAATTATTAAATATTGTAATATACAAAGACCCTCAATAGAATAGATAATACATTAACTCAATAAAAATTAATAGACGAGTACCATAACAGAGCGCATGGAGGACATTTAGATATGCGAAAAACACAACTTAAACTGAAACAGAGATACATATGGAAAAACATGAATAAAATGATAAAAAACATTATAAACAACTGTACAGATTGCAAACTAAACAAACAAGTGCGACACACACAAGAAAAGCAAGTCATAACATACACACCAACTAATAGTTTTGAAATAGTACAAATAGATATTATTGGACCCTTAAGAATATCGAACGGATTTAGATATATATTAACTATGCACTGTGAACTGACGAAATATATAATAATAAAAAATAAAAGATACAAAAACGATAGCTCAGACCATAGTTGAACAATTTATATTTAAATATGGTCATTTTAGAGTCTTAAAGTCCGATAGAGGTACTGAATTTACAAACGAACTCCTAAGGAATGTTTGCGAATTATTGAATATTAAACAAATCTTTTTAGTGTTACTTAAAAATTAAGCTAGAAAGAAAAATCAAAAGCCTTATTCAGGTCCATACAAGATCCACCCAGGTATGGTCCTTTCAAATAACTTCAATGGTACTATCAGAACTTCGTCCGACAATAACTCTGTTCACGGAACCTACCTTGTCCGTTTCCATAATATGACCATAAGACCAAGACCACAAGACAAGTAGATTACGTTAATGACTTGAATAGACAATTTGCAAAGAAAAGACCACTGACGCAACCGGCGAATATTCCTAACAAACAGCAGAGGACCTTTCATATCGCTTCAGAGAATCTAGGTAAAAGGAAACAGCAGGATGATGAATGCCCTATGCAGACCTACCAGGACACAATTGGGGAAAGACTTGACGACTATGAGGAGAGAGTGCATGAATACGTGCAATCTTTGGACTTAGGAAGCGAAAACGAACCTACATATGGAGAAGAGGAACAAGACTTATCAGATATTTATTTTTAGGCTAAAGAACTCCTCGCTACCTTATTTTGAAGCTAAGACGGGGAGTGGGAAAATTTTACGCATACTGATAGATAAAAGATCCAATAAAAACTATATTAAACCAAACTTAGTAGATTGATCTATTCCTAATGAACGGGCATTTTTTCCGAATTGTGTGGTGGAAATCACGCACCATAAAAAAGCGAATATGCTTAACATTAAAAATAAAGAGGCTAAATTCTTTTTGTTACCAACGCTGAAATGTTTTGATGCTATCTTGGGTATGGACAGTCTGAGGGATATGAATGCTGTTATCTATACTAAAAATGACTACATGACTATAGAAAAAGGAAAAAGAATTAAAATCAAACATTGGCAAATACAATCAGTAAACGCTATTAACATCCGAGCAGACCATTTAACTGAGGAACAAAGGAAAAGGGTCTGCGAAATCGTGCAAACATATCCGACTCTTTTTCCTGAACCCAATGAAAACTGACTTATACAATTGTGATTAAAGGGGAAATACGTACAACGACTGACGAACCTGTTTATTCTAAAAGTTATCCTTACCCAATGTCCCTTAAAGACTAGGTAGACCAACAAATTAAAAAATTATTGGAAGATGGCATTATAAGACCATCAAAGTCTTTTGACATATCCCGACTATACTAAAGACTTTCACTTAACAACGGACGCATTGAATTATGCAATTGGGGCTGTATTGGAGCAAGAAGGCAGGCCAATTTTTTTACATCTCTTACTCTTTCAAAATCAGAAGAAAATTTTGCAGCAAACGAAAAAGAACTTCTAGGAATCATCTGGGCCTTAAATTCCTTTAGAAATTAATTGTACGGCAGGGCAAGAATTAAGATTTTTACTGATCATCAGCCTTTAACTTATGCCCTGAGCAATAAAAACACTAACACCAAAATGAAGAGATGGAAATCTATCCTAGAAGAATACGACTATCAACTGGTTTACAAACCTGAGAAATGTAATGTAGTGGCGGATGCACTGTTTTGGAATCAGATTAATTCGCTAACACCCACAATCCATAGCGACAGCAGCTCGAGTCACAACCAAATTCAAACAGTTGAATGCCCGCTGAATGTTTTTAAAAATCAAATACAGTTGCGTTTGGGGGAAACCTCAGAGGATAGGTTCGAATTACCATTTCCTACTTACCATAGACACATAGTCCAATGACCTTTTTTCAACAAGGCAAATCTACCTCCTATCTTAAAAAAGTGCTAGACCCAAACCTTGTAAATGGATTGCACGCCACCGAAACAATCATGGGAAAAGTGCAACAGATTTATCCGACATATTTTCAAAGTTATAAAATAAGATTTACTCAAACCATAGTCAAAGATGTTCCGTCTGAAACAGAAAGGGTAGAAATAATCACGAAGGAACACAATCGTGCTCATAGGGGAATACAGGAAAACATGGAACAAATTTTGCAAAAATTTTATTTTCCCTTAATGAAATCAGAAATCAGGCGAGTCATAGGACAATTTAGGATTTGTTTGGAGAGTAAATATGGTAGACATCCCAATAGAACTGAAATAAATCCAACACCTATTCTAGAGTATCCTGGGCAGATTGTCCTATACATTACAGAGCGCAATTTGGTTCTGACGGCAATTGACAAGTTTTCTAAGTGCGTTCAAGTTAGGCTTGTCAGATCAAGAGCTGTAGAGTTTATTAAGGAACCTTTGAGGGAGATTATTATATATTATCGATGTTTCTAAGATTATTGTCATGGATAACGAGAAGTCTCTAAAATCTTCAGCGATTTTGTTTATGCTAAAAAATCAGTATGAAATTCAGGTTTATAATGTGCCACCTTATTCAAGTAATTGGAATGGCAAGGTTGAGAAATTTCACTCAACGTTAACAGAATTGATGAGGTGTTTTGTGACTGAAAAAAGTCACTCTTCTTTTCACGATTTGCTCATAAGAGCTGTGAATGAATATGATCATTGTATTCATTCCACTATTAAGAAGAAACCAGTCCAGAAATGTTTTTTGGTTTGTCTATCTCAACTGATCCTGGGGGATTGGTAATCGAAGGTAGGGTAAATGTTGAGAGACTGAGAAGAAAACGTTTACAATATATTTGGTTTATCATAACAAAAATAGGAGGCTAATGAAGACTTATGCTCCGGGAGAAGTAATTTACGTCCGTATTAATAAACGTTTGGGTTCTAAATTAACTGCTCAGTATAAAAAACAAGAAAATCAAAATAGTACCACTGCAACTGGCAGATTGGTCCATAAAAGTAAGATAAGAGACTAACGATTTTACATTGTTTGTCCTGTTCGCTTTGTTTATACCAAGTCGCCTCGAAATACAGATCGTGGATTATAGTGCCCCACATTTGGTCACTATTAATGATGGTTTGGCACAAAGCAAGGAAGGGACCTTTAAGCTTGTCCAATTGATAAATGTACTAAAATACGAAGAAGCACTACAAAATATCACAACGTGCACTGAGAAAGTGCATTGAGAAATTTACTTTAATATGATATAGATCAAACCATTAGAATATTAAAAGAGATTAATTCAAAAAAAAAAAAATAGAAATAGATCAATAGACATTTTAGGAACTGCTTGGAAGTATTTGTAGCGAAGCAGCGAGTGTGGCTAGGTCAGTAGTGTTAATTAAAATAATAATATTGAAATAGAAATAAAGCTAAAGGTGACATTTGTTACTATTAACAGAGCAAAATTGAAAACAAGCCTTTTGCTTTGATAGAAAAATTTTGAATATAAAAATTTATTCCATTACCAAGATAGAATAAGTTTCCTTTGTTGAAAATACAATATTATCAAAGAAGTATATGAAAAACAAGTGTACCAGCGAATATATATAAATAAAAAACTTCAACCTTTTCATTTTTATTTATAAGGTTATTCGCTTGTTATCGTATTACGTTAAGCATCGCTTTAATTTTTGAAAAATGCTTCTTTGTTGTTGGTTTTGTAAATATGTCTGCAAGTTGCTCGCTATTTGGAACATATTTCAACTTGAAACCTTTATTTTCATACACCTCCCTTATGAAGTGGTACTTCACATCTATACATATGCTTAGTTGTCTTGAGTCCGATTCTTAATAAGCTTGATGGCACTCTGATTATCAATCCATAAAGTGAAAACGCCAATTTCTTCTGGAACCATATAATTTTTAATAGTCGTTGGACCCATATTAACTCCCTCACACCTTCACATGCTGACATATACTCAGGTTCTGTAGTAGAAAGAGCCACGGTTTTCTGCCGCTTCGACGACCAAGACACTGGACCTTTAGCAAGTATTATGACATAACCACCTGTCTGAATTTGTAAAACAATCGAGACAAAAATTATCAGTTTTATTGAAAACAATTCCATGTCCAATCGTTCCACAGAGATATCTAAAAATCCGTTTTAATGCTGTGACATGTTCTTCTTGATGATTGTCTAAGAACCGACTAACATATGAAACAGCAAAAGCAATGTCAAGACGCGTTCCAATAGCTAAATACATTAAAGAGCCAACAGCTTCACAATATAGAAATTTGGATTGTGATGTTTCGTTTGTACTTTCAAAAACATTTTCTATAGGCGTACTCACTGCTTTTGCATTAGCCATGCTGAACTTGTCTAAAATCTTTATAGTATAAACAGTTTGACGGATAACTGTTCGATCAGTTTCAATGGCTATTTCCATGCCCAAATAAAAGAAGGAATCTATCACCTTGATTTCATATTAATTTTTTAGAAAATCAATAAAAATAGATGATGCCTGAGATGACTCTGCCGCAATAATCTACATAAATTGCCAATATGAGTGGTTTATTATTTATGCTGTCAATAAAAACACACGAGTCTGCTGCACTAACTGTGAAATTGAACCGTTTGATCATTTCCGTAAATCGCTTATTCCAACATCGAGAGGCTTGCTTTAGACCATAAAGGCTTTTCTTCAATTTAAAGACCTTACTGCTGCCATCTTCATATTCGATTTGTCGAACCATGTACTCGTAAATGTCTTCTTGTACATAGCCATACAAGAATGCTGTTTTCACATCAAATTGCAAGATGTTATATTTTAAGGAAGTACATAAAGCTACAATAATTCGTATAGAAGTAAATTGTGCTACTGGATTAAAAGTTTCTTCGTAATCGACTCCATATTTTTGCGTAAAACCACGTATAAACATGCTTTATATATATTCAATAGCCCTATCCTTATAGCAGTTTTGTTTTCCGGAAGATCTACCAAATTCCATGTGTCATTCTTTATGAGAGACCTAAATTCTTCATCCATGGCTTGCTTCCACTGCGCATTAACATCACTTGAAATAGCTTCCTCATAACTCTTAGGTTCTTCTGTATCTGCAAAGAAAGCACTGTAAAAATTTTTTTCCCTGGAGCGAAGGTTATATTTATGTTTTGGAGTTGGCGACTCTTGGTCCATGTTGTCTTGAGGACTTTCAGCATCTTCAAATTCATCACCTTCATCGCCTTCATCAACAGCATCACCTTCATCAATTGCATGCTTCTGATCATCCTCTTTAATGTTATCTTCTAGTGAATGTGCTACTTTATCATGCTCCTTAAGATCATTTATAATAACTGGAGACTCACATAATTCTCGAACTAACACATTCCTTGAAATTTCAATGCGTCTTTCTAAAGGTATCCAAATGCGATAACCTTTACAATGTTCTTCAAAACCAACAAAAACATCCTTTTTAGACTTCGGATCTAACTTGCGCCGTTTCTCATCTTGTATATGAACACAGCATTCTGATCCAAAAATACGTAAATTTAATATGTCTGCCTTTTTCTTAAACCACCGTTCATAAGGAGTACTTTTCTTAATAGGACTTTTACCAGTTCTATTCAGCGTATACACAACATTGTTGATGGCCTCACCCCAATATTTAAGCCTCAAGTTTTTAGCATACATCATTGACATATCTGCTCCTATAATAGTCCGCATGTCTCTTTCAGCACGTCCGTTATGTTCCGGTGTATAAGGAGTAGATCTCTGATGAGTAATTCTTCGCTTCTGCAATATAACGTACACCTCCTTATTGCAGTATTCAAGGCCATTGTCTGATCTTAACGTTTTCACCCTCTTGCCCATGTCTACTTCTACTTGATCTAGAAACTTATCAAGTATGTCCACTACATTTGATTTACTTATAATGCAATACACATAACGATAATTTGAATAATCATCTCTGAATAAGAGCGCGCACCTCCAAAAGATATCTCTTGCATCGGGCCACATAAATCAGTGTGTACTAGTTCGTCAGGCTCTTTAGCCCTATTTTGACTTTCAACAAAGGGTAATCTGTGTTGTTTACCTATTACATAACCTTCACAAAAGGCATTACCCTCAGAAAACTGAACATTAAAATGTCGTAAAACACCTTTAACATGGTCTTTTGCTTGATGACACATACGCTCATGCCAAAATTGTAAGTCATTTTTATTAACAGTAATATTAGCATAATTCGAAAGAGTGCATACGTTTAACAGTATTTAGTAGTAGTTTCGTCTCTTATGCCTTTTAGGGTCAGATTTATCTTGATATTCGGTACGTATAAAATATTTTCCAAATGCTTATTGTGCCACATTTTGCCATCACATGCCTTTACCCAAATGTCACCTTTACCAAAGGCTGAAATGGTTGTTCCATCTCCAATGCGTATTTCTTTAGGAGTCTTAAAAGCAATGAAATCACGGAACCATTCTTTATTTTTGCACATATGGTCACTTGCTCCTGAGTCAGCATACCAAGCATTTTCTTCAGGACCCATACACTAAATATCATCAATGATCGCATCTCCAGACGATTTTGATTGCTTCCAATGACTATACTTTTTACAAATAATGGATTGAATATTCTTTTTATTTTGTGTCGTTTTATTATGCTGCTTCGCCGCAAAAGCTTCAACTCTTGGCGGTTGAATACCCAATCTGGATTCTTCCATACAAAGACGAGAGGTAAGATTTCGCAAGGTTCTCTCGCTCTTTTCGGTTGCTTCCTATGATGCAAAAAAAATGTTTGTACTCATTGGGCAAAGTGATTATTATTTTGGTAATCAACATGTTATTAGATATTTGCTCACCCAGATCTGCAAGCTGTTTTGAAATCCGCTGTAACTTTGGTATATGAATGGATATACTATCTTGCGGGTCTTTTACATATTGAAAAAACTGCTGTTGCAACAAATGTATTGATGCCTGTGACTTCTGCTCATATATACTTTCTAAAGTTGACCACATAGACGTTGAACTTTCACAGTTTATAATGTGAAACATAGCTTCTTCACCCATGGATACCACCAAAACCTTTTGCGCTTTAGCATCCAACGTTTTCCATGCTTCTAATTCTTGATCAGCTTTTGCAGGCTTCAGCTTCACTCTAGAAACAACGCCCCAAAGGTTACTATCTCAATACTACCACCTTTACCTGGAACTTCCACAAAGTCCAATTATCTGCAACTTCAAGCTTCGCAATTTTATAATCTTCCATGACTATTTAGCTATTTCAGGTAAGGACTGGGCCCATAACCTATTAACACAACAAAAATGAAAACAAGCCTTTTGCTTTGATAGAAAAATGTTGAATAAAAAAATTTATTCCATTAACAAGTTAGAATAAGTTTTCTTTGTTGAAAATACAATATTATCAATCAAATATATGAAGAAAAAGTGTACCAGCGAATATATATAAATAAACAACTTCAACAGTTACATTAACTATAAAAAGTTTCTCTTATTTATTTACAACAAGATAGAGAAGTTCGGTTAAGACCGAAGCTTAAATACCGTCCATCTTTTATAATCCTCTAAAAAATAAGTTCCTATTGCCATATTTATGTATATGACTATTTCATAAATAGTGTTTTTTTAAAATTATAGGCGTGTGCGTTATTCAATCACGCTCATTTTTGGCACAATGTTGGATAACGGTACCACTTATATATATACCAAATTTCAACATAGGCATAGTATTGTGCGATATATAGTTTTTTAAAGATACAATTTTTTCGAGGTATGTTGAGATTTTCGTTTATTGTGGGCGGTGTCTCTTAACCGATTTTTCCCAATTTCAATACGGAACAGCGAAATTAAACTAAGAATAAGTATGCCAAGTTTAAATTTGATATCTCAAAAATTACGACCGTGAGAGTGCCAACAACAGACGGACACACTGATACACGGACGGACATGTCTCAAACGATTTCTCTTCTCATGCTGATTAAGAATATATATGGTTTGTGGGGTCTCCGAGGCTTCCTTCGATGTGTTGTAAACGGATGATCAAAATGAATATACAATCTTCACTAAGGTGGAGGGTATAATAAATGGACGAGATACCCTACGCCGACGGCTTAACCCCAGCGTAGTGTAAAAATATCGTTACATTGGCGCCCGAGCAGGGACACTCCTCCCAAGGGAAACGTTTTTTTCCGCTTATTGTTTAATAAAAAAAAAAAAAAGATATAACATAAGATTAACATTAACATTAAGATAACACAAGTTTAAAAAGTATAAGTGTAAGCGAAAACACAATATCACAAAAAGTGTTTTAAAATATGCAAAGACGCAATTTTTATAAAAAGCCTAACGGTGCTGAAATTCCGCGCGGTACTTACATACATTATATAAGTTGATACTTCAGAACAATGCTGAAACTGTCCGTTCACATAGTCATAATTGTTAATGCAGCAAAACCCACTTATTTATTTACTTATTTTTATTGCCCTCTGCTCACTCAGTCATAATTGCTAATGCAGCAAAACCCACTTATTTATTTACTTATTTTTATTGCCCCTTGCTCAGTCAGCCATAATTGCAAACGCAGCAAAACGCCTTTCTTTAAAGCGTTGCTGTCCGTTCACGCAATCACAATCGCTAGCACAGCGAAACCCATTTCTTTAGAGTGTTGCTGGCGCGAGAAAAGCAAACTCAGCAAAGCACAATTCAATCGCAGAACATAGCTTGGCGGGTATTGCTGCCGATCATATTACACTTACGCATGCTTATAGAATAATATAAATATCTGTAAGTCAACTTTAAAAATCAGTCCACTTTTGTATTCACTTAAATAAAGACGACTTTTGGCGTAAAAAAAATTTTTTAAAAAACAAATTAAATATAAATTTGTTTAATTTATATAACAATAGTTGAAAA
The DNA here is from genome assembly GCA_949710015.1 of Crataerina pallida. Taxonomy (NCBI): domain Eukaryota; kingdom Metazoa; phylum Arthropoda; class Insecta; order Diptera; family Hippoboscidae; genus Crataerina; species Crataerina pallida. The sequence continues at coordinate 20,652,562 of OX453289.1, forward strand.
TTGCGGTACTTTTAACTATGATGCTTAGGCAGCGAATTGCTAAGCATTCATTTAAAAAGTGATCGAGGGTTGTTAAGTAAAGACTTAGTGAGTGGATATATTTCGGTTTAGTGCATGTGATTAAGAAAAAAAAAAATAATAATAATAAAATATACAAAAGGAAAACAAAAAACTCTGTCACACGAGAGTGCAAAAAACATATAAAACCAACAAACATTTTAATAAGTGTACAATAAAGGAAGGACTTTCGGGAGAAAATTTGATAGTCTAATTAAACTAACTATATAAAAATATTCATAAAAAAAAAAAAAAAGTGCGACATAGAACAGAAAACAATAAAAAGGGGTGAAAAATGTTAGAAAAAAAAAAAAAACAAAACCAAAGCATACGTGAATTTATTTAAACATTTTTGTTGGTGATATTTCGCAGTTCCATTTTCTGTGGCAAACAATAACCAGGAAATAATTGAATAAGAAACGAAAAAAAAAAAAGAAATGTTAATTAACCAAAATTACAGGCTTTTGGAAGAACGTTCGAAAGTCTATTTAATAAACTAAATATAATGAAAATTATTTGCAAGAGTACAAAGGAAAGTGAAAATTACTGAAAAAAGAAACATTTTTGAAAATAAACAAAAATCGTGAATTTAAAGGAAAAAAATAATTGAATTGAAAAAAAATTTATAAAGGAATAGTGCGGTAAGGGTTTGAACTGAGTGAAAAAAAAATTTATATTATTAAATAGATTTTTAAAAATAAATATATATAAAAATCCGCGAAGAGACTTATTTTTATTGTTATAGCTTACCCGTTGCAGCGTTGCTTGCAACTGAACTACTGTTTCATTTAAGAATCCAATATTTCAAACATTTCTATATAAACAACTTATTATGAAAATTACAATATAATGAGCTTTGTGCACGCCTTTAACATATTTACACAAACTTTGTAAACATAAAAATAAACACTTTTGTATAAATTTAAATTTGAACTATTTTTTATTTTATCGGTGTCTTGTATATAACAAACATATAGCATTTTTACTCACCACACGTGTTACTTACCTCAAAGTCTTACTTAATTTTGCAAATAAGAATAAGAATTTCCTAACAATATGTTATATGGAAATTATATTCAAAAAGTTTCAACCTTGAGAACATATTTTAACTTTTAAGTTTGCAATAAGGAATTAATTTAAAAATATTTATGTAGTTTAAGATTCAGATTATTGTTTAAAAACGTAATTTAAAATATGAAAACTCCGTCAATAATTTTACTAATTTCATGCAAATCGTTGATACAAATCTTACACAAACTTTTTCAAACAATACTAAGGTTCTTGCATTTGCTAAAGAAAAAAAGTATAGTTTTTTTTCAAGATGGAGCTATATAAAAATAAATGTAGCGGCATCAAAATGCACCATCTGGTGGTATAAAATATAAAGATGTCGCATTTTTTATATATATAAGTATAAGTTAGTTGTTAAAAAGAGTTGTCATAGAGAAGCTGTAGAAAACACACCTGCTCGAAATAAATAATAAATTAATATAACGCAACCGCGACGTGATAAAATATTAGCAATATAATAGCTAAATTGGTGACCCCGCAAAGAAAAAAGCCTATATAAAATGATGAGGCCTCGCAAAAAGAAAAAAACACAAAAAAAGAATATCATATATCAATACAGCAATAAAATAAAGAAGCGATAAAATTTCAAAGATCGCAACAGGAAGACAGGAATTGCAGAATTGGAGGAAAACTGGCCGGGAAGGCTCGAATATCAAATCGATCGAATCGAAAAGATTCTGGTTTTGTTGTTTCAGTGTTACCAAAAGCACTTCTCACCAAAGCCAAATCACACGTCAAACGACGCACAACTTTTCGCAGCAATCATAAGCACAAACGGTGCAATTAGCACGTACGGCGCAACTACCACCCTCATCATGGCCACAAGTAAAACAGAAACAACGTTTGCAACGACCTCACAATCACAATTGTCAACAACGACAACAAGCACGCCCACTACGCCCATGGCCACAAGTGAAATACAAACAAACAGCGCTAGCAACCTATCACCACAACGACAACGAGTTATAACACAAAAGTTAAAGTAACCGAACAATAGCGCAACGCAAGCGCAATACAAAACGGTACAAAGTCTAAACGCAAACAGTAGCCAGCACCAGCTTCAGCCTCAGCCTCAACAGAGACAACTACAACAGCACCACCAGCAGCAAAGTTTACGCAGTCGAATGTTTAACGCCCATTGGCTGTAATGGTCTCACAGAACAGTACTGTAACGGTCTCACACAACAGTCCAACACGGCAGGCACAACAACAGAACCACCACCACTACCTCCACGATCACATACGAAGAAAAAATTTCTTTTAAAATATCACGAAAATCTTGGAGGGGTAATAGCTGTAGCGGCATCAAAATGCGCCATTTGGTGATATAAAATATAAAGATGTCGCATTTTTGATATATATAAGTTTAAGTTAGTTGTTACAAGAGTTGTCATAGAGAAGCTGTAGAAAACACACCTGCTCGAAATAAATAATAAATTAATATATCGCAACCGCGACGTGATAAAATATTAGCAATATAATAGCTAACTACATAAAACGGTAAAGGCAAACAGCAATAATAAAAAAATAATTTCATTCAAAGCATTGTTAATTGAATAATAATAATATAAATGTAATAAAGCAGAAGCGCCGTTAACATATTTTATTGCAATTGTTTTCATTCTTAACCAAACTTCAATGCATGTACCATACACTTAGTAAACAAAAAACATATTTTTGATTGGCTCCACTATTTTTTCTTAACAACAAGTCAACATCACGTGCATTTAAAAGAACTTAGCAGCAAGCTGATAAGGTTTACATATAAAAAAGCGTAAAAGAAAGAATTTTTTCTACGGTTTTCGAAGTTATAGCTATTGTGTTCGAAATTGTAAAGTTTAAAATGTACTGCTAAATACTTATATAATTAGTTTTACATTACAGATTTGAACATTAAAAAAAGTTGGGTTTTCGTAGCAAAACTTCGTAAGCATCGATAAAATTATTTTATGTATTTTCTCCACCTGTCAATTTCCACGTGGTACACCAGTTGCGATGAGTAAGTGTTGGATATATTGATATTTGCAATATTGTTCGAATGTTCCAGATGTATGCGCCGTACTTATATCAGTAATTTTGCGTGACGGATTACCGAATATTACAGCCTGCTTTTCTAAGCATTCGACAACTGTTTGAGCATTTGTTGATTTGGTGGGATACAGCCATACAAACTTTGTAAATCCATCTAGTATAATAATAAATGATTGTACGCTTTTCGTGTGGTATCCATATTATTTTTTGTACTTTAGCATTTAAGTGGGGTATATAATATTGCTTCTGGATAAGCTCTTGCGTTTTAGATGCTTCATAATGGCCTTGTCTGTGAGCGATGCCTATGATCTCATCTTCCATCTGTGTAGGTACAACTATTAATTTTTGATTTCGATCCTTATATAATATTTCATGCTTTAAATTAAAGTCATCATAATTTGCATTTCCTATTGCAGCTTTTATTGCTCTTATATAATCATCATCGGATTGTGCAGCTTTCAAGCGATGTATTAAACTTCCTTCAATAACTAAACATGCTACTCGACTAAGTGCTTCATCTTTATTGCGGATCGATGTTCTGTCTTGTATGAAAATTCTTGTAAATACATAGCCCAACGCGCTACTCTTGCTGGAACGTCTGCTTTTTGCATTGTCATCTGAAATGCATTACAATCTGTAATAATCTTAAATGGAATACCTAATAAATAGATTCGCCACTTTTTTAACGCTTTAATAATAGCTAGAACGTCTAGTTCATAAGAATGGTAATATTGTTTATGCACCTTCGTTTGCTTACTCATATTCTGTATAGGATCCATTTGTTCGTCTTCAAAATCCTTTTGCAGCAATACACCACCATAGCTAAATTTACTTGTATGTATTTCCGTTAAAACATTTGGGTTAAATAATTTCAAAACGGGAACATTAACAAGCGCTTCTTTAAGTTGTTGGAATGAAAGTAATACTTCATCAGTTATTTTAAATATAACTTCTTTTCGCAATAAATTTGTTAGTGGTCTTGCAATGGACGCATAGTCTTTAATAAATTTCCGAAAATAGGAAGTACGTCCGAGAAATCTTTGAACAGTCTTTTGATCAGTAGGGATAGGAAAGATTTTACCGGTTTAATCTTTTCCTCTGATGGTCGTATAGGGCTATTCTCAACAACGAATCCTAAAGAATCAACCTTTTGTCTGAGGAATTGACATTTTGACCATTTTATGCGTAAACCGCTTGATGCTGCCTTTTTTAACACTACCTTAAGTTTTTGTTGGCCATCTTCTTCAGTTTTCGATGGTATAACAATATCGTCCGTACACACAATAATGGTTCCGTTCTGTATTAACTCCCGTGGCACAGCGGAAATATAACATGTAATAACTGCTAGGGAATTACTGGTACCGAATGGTACATATCGGAATTCATATTGGCCATTGTGCGTGACAAACGCCGTATATTTCTGTGAGTATTCTTCTACTGGAACATGGAAAAATCCATTAACGAGATCTAATGTAGTATATACCTTTGCTTCTTGAAATTTATTTATAACATCTTCTACAATTGGCATCGGGAAATTATCTCGTAGTATTTTTTTGTTCAGTTGTCTATAATCGCAGCAAAGTCTCTTAGAGTGATCTTTTTTAGGCACCAGTACTATAGGAGATGCATATCAGATGTACTTTGTAACAGTGGCTTGTCCATTTTTAATAATTATTTTAACCTTTTCCGACAAGCTCAAACCAATTATGACTTCGTGATTTATATGATTTTCTTCTATCACATTAAATATAATGCCATCTATTCTAATTTTAGTATTAAAATATCCAATGGTCTCTATTTCACTTTGGTTTATTCCACAAAGCTTTATTTTTTCTTCTTTCATGTCAACTTTATCTAGACTTAACATAGTATTTTTACGAATCAAACATAGTTCGTGTCTATTAAAACATGAAGTCATTGTCCCAAAACCTCAACATCTTTAAATATTAATCTTCTACTGTTATGCACTATATTAGTTTGCTCGGTTTTAATTGTCTTTTTACTTAAACTGCATTCATATGAGCGGTGTCCGAAATTGTTGCATTTGAAGCACTTAATTTATCTCTGAGGACAATTATTTGCTAGGTGAGGACTGTCAACACATTTAAAACAGTGTTTTCGTTCACCTTTCTTTTCTAATTTTTCTCTTGGCATTTCTACACCATTTTGGCATCCTTTTTTTTAATTTAAGGTTCCTTATTTTTTCGTATAATTTTATTTGTTGTTTCAACTCTTTGATATTTTTCGCTTGATATAAAGGAATTTTGTTTGTTTTGGAATCAGGAACGCTGTTTATAAAATATTACATGACACTTTGATCATCCAGCTCGATATGTTTTCCAATTTCTATGATATTATTTAAATATTCCATCAGGCTTTCATTTTTATTTAAAATTTTATTTCACAACTTCTGATGGACTTCGGATGCTGACATAGTTATTAAAAACTCATCCCTAAGTAATGTTTTCAAGATAGTTCAATTTTTAATTCCAACGTGCCCTTTCACAAATAATTTAGCTGCTCCTTTTAATAGCTGCTTTGCATATACAAATATTTGTAATTGATTCCATCTAACAAAATCTGCTGTTTCCTCGAATTCATCTATCCAGGTATCTATGTTTAGTGACCCGTCACCTGAAAATGTTGATATTGAATCTTCGCCTTCTTTCAACGTGTACATAGTCTTTGTGGGAAGTATCAATTTCATAATGATTGAAAAGCCTCATTTGCAATTCTGACTTTTTTCCTTTGGTTGATAACTTTAATTCTTCTAACTTTTGCTTTAATTCTTTCACATTAATTTCTCTTATTGTTGTTGAATCCATTTTTATTATGTTTTCAAAACTTTAGCTTCCTTTTTTATGTTTATAAGTACCATTCAAACTTTTTACTATGGTTTTCAAACTTTCGCCTTTCTCTTCACGTGTGATTACTACGGTTACTATGTACTTTATCATTCAACGCTGGTCTTCTTTGTTATACATACAATTTTCCAAAGGTGATTACTACGGTTACTATGTACTTTATCATTCAACGCTGGTCTTCTTTGTTATATATACAATTTTCCAAAGGTTTTCAAAATTTCACCCTTCTGCTTATAATTCTTGGAAAAACAAGGGTTTACGCAGAAAATTTCTTTTATTTCACCTATAACGACCCTTATTTCAATTCTGTCACCTCTCCTTTATTCGTATTTACAACTTTAAATTTAGCTTTTACACCTTTAATTTCAGCTTTTACACCATTGAGCCCCCATGTAGGAATTATTTATTGAAAGTATTAAAAAATATGACTTGTCGCTTTGGTTGTTCTTCTCCGACTGTTTTAGTTTCTTCTCTTCTAATTCTTCTTGCTCTCTAATTCTCTCATCCTACATATATGTACATAACAGTAGCCATAAATAATAAGAGCAAAACCTAAAGACGTCAAGGCACATACATATGGGTGTAACCGTATACATAGATTTTTATAAATTCATATATATGTACAAATGTATATTTGAACTATATATCAATTATTTGATATATATATAAAATCGCACTGGCCTTCGTACAATTTATATATTTTTGGTGTAATTGTATATATAAGTAAAACCTACGTGATATAAAGTGATCTAGCATACGTACATATGCGTGTAACCGTATGTGCATATAAGTATATACATTAAAACTATGAACTTATTTGAACTTATCTATGCACTATATGGGTGTAACCATATATATTTATATATAAATATATATATATAACGGTAGCCATAAACACATATAATAAGTGACAAATTGCACATCACTTTCGGCGCATAACAGTAGGAACCGTTAGGTAAAAGAAAAAGACAATTTATATATACAGCTAAGCGAGAGGTGACCAAGCAAGAAAAATTCTAAGTGTAGAACACATTCATTTTTTTTATTACTGTTGAACATTTTTTTTATTACTGTTGAAAAATCGTTTCTTCTGGTATATCGAATTTATCTAGCCTTGATCCTAACTTGTCCACTTAAACTAATTGTATTATAATTAAAAAAAAAAAAAAATTTACAATCGGTAACCATGTCGAGTACGGAATTTCGTACTACGTGGTTACGAAAGGACGAGCTCTCCGCATACCTCAAGGAATTCGGCATCGACTTAAAAAAAAAAGAAAAAAAATTACTAACCATACATTGGGCAATAAAATTTTTTAGACCATACCTATATGGACGAAGATTTATAGTGGTAACAGACCACAGACCACAGACCACTAGTTTCTCTTTTCACCCACAACAATCCATCATCAAGAATGACAAGAATAAGAATGGACTTATCTGACTACAATTTCGATATCATTTATAAAAAAGGATCGGCTAATACAAATGCAGATGCACTATCAAGAATTAAACTAGACTCTACCGCACTAAAGGAAATGATACCTAAGCATATAAAAATGATAACCAGAGGGCAAAAATCAAAAGAACATGAAAATAATGAACCGGTTACTAAATTGACAAATCAGAACAGCTTACCACAAACAAAGTCTGATCAACTTTACGTTTGGGAATGCACATCTATTTATGATGTCACGAAATTAAGAAAATTACAGTTTGAACAGAGTAAAGGCCAAAAGAGCTCTAAAGTTCAAAGAAAAGAAAATATTATTATAAGATGCAGTGATAATCCTCCGAATTTAGATTCGATTATGGAGAAGCTGACATCAAGAGTAGAAAAAGAGCATATATATGAAGTAGCATTAAATAAGAATGGCGTCATATTTAAACATATAAATGAAAATGAATTTAAAGAAAAATTTAACAAATTGCAACAAAATAAAAATAAGAAACGAGAATTATTAAATATTGTAATATACAAAGACCCTCAATAGAATAGATAATACATTAACTCAATATAAATTAATAGACGAGTACCATAACAGAGCGCATGGAGGACATTTAGATATGCGAAAAACACAACTTAAACTGAAACAGAGATACATATGGAAAAACATGAATAAAATGATAAAAAACATTATAAACAACTGTACAGATTGCAAACTAAACAAACAAGTGCGACACACACAAGAAAAGCAAGTCATAACATACACACCAACTAATAGTTTTGAAATAGTACAAATAGATATTATTGGACCCTTAAGAATATCGAACGGATTTAGATATATATTAACTATGCACTGTGAACTGACGAAATATATAATAATAAAAAATAAAAGATACAAAAACGATAGCTCAGACCATAGTTGAACAATTTATATTTAAATATGGTCATTTTAGAGTCTTAAAGTCCGATAGAGGTACTGAATTTACAAACGAACTCCTAAGGAATGTTTGCGAATTATTGAATATTAAACAAATCTTTTTAGTGTTACTTAAAAATTAAGCTAGAAAGAAAAATCAAAAGCCTTATTCAGGTCCATACAAGATCCACCCAGGTATGGTCCTTTCAAATAACTTCAATGGTACTATCAGAACTTCGTCCGACAATAACTCTGTTCACGGAACCTACCTTGTCCGTTTCCATAATATGACCATAAGACCAAGACCACAAGACAAGTAGATTACGTTAATGACTTGAATAGACAATTTGCAAAGAAAAGACCACTGACGCAACCGGCGAATATTCCTAACAAACAGCAGAGGACCTTTCATATCGCTTCAGAGAATCTAGGTAAAAGGAAACAGCAGGATGATGAATGCCCTATGCAGACCTACCAGGACACAATTGGGGAAAGACTTGACGACTATGAGGAGAGAGTGCATGAATACGTGCAATCTTTGGACTTAGGAAGCGAAAACGAACCTACATATGGAGAAGAGAAACAAGACTTATCAGATATTTATTTTTAGGCTAAAGAACTCCTCGCTACCTTATTTTGAAGCTAAGACGGGGAGTGGGAAAATTTTACGCATACTGATAGATAAAAGATCCAATAAAAACTATATTAAACCAAACTTAGTAGATTGATCTATTCCTAATGAACGGGCATTTTTTGCGAATTGTGTGGTGGAAATCACGCACCATAAAAAAGCGAATATGCTTAACATTAAAAATAAAGAGGCTAAATTCTTTTTGTTACCAACGCTGAAACATATCCGACTCTTTTTCCTGAACCCAATGAAAACTGACTTATACAATTGTGATTAAAGGGGAAATACGTACAACGACTGACGAACCTGTTTATTCTAAAAGTTATCCTTACCCAATGTCCCTTAAAGACTAGGTAGACCAACAAATTAAAAAATTATTGGAAGATGGCATTATAAGACCATCAAAGTCTTTTGACATATCCCGACTATACTAAAGACTTTCACTTAACAACGGACGCATTGAATTATGCAATTGGGGCTGTATTGGAGCAAGAAGGCAGGCCAATTTTTTTACATCTCTTACTCTTTCAAAATCAGAAGAAAATTTTGCAGCAAACGAAAAAGAACTTCTAGGAATCATCTGGGCCTTAAATTCCTTTAGAAATTAATTGTACGGCAGGGCAAGAATTAAGATTTTTACTGATCATCAGCCTTTAACTTATGCCCTGAGCAATAAAAACACTAACACCAAAATGAAGAGATGGAAATCTATACTAGAAGAATACGACTATCAACTGGTTTACAAACCTGAGAAATGTAATGTAGTGGCGGATGCACTGTTTTGGAATCAGATTAATTCGCTAACACCCACAATCCATAGCGACAGCAGCTCGAGTCACAACCAAATTCAAACAGTTGAATGCCCGCTGAATGTTTTTAAAAATCAAATACAGTTGCGTTTGGGGGAAACCTCAGAGGATAGGTTCGAATTACCATTTCCTACTTACCATAGACACATAGTCCAATGACCTTTTTTCAACAAGACAAATCTACCTCCTATCTTAAAAAAGTGCTAGACCCAAACCTTGTAAATGGATTGCACGCCACCGAAACAATCATGGGAAAAGTGCAACAGATTTATCCGACATATTTTCAAAGTTATAAAATAAGATTTACTCAAACCATAGTCAAAGATGTTCCGTCTGAAACAGAAAGGGTAGAAATAATCACGAAGGAACACAATCGTGCTCATAGGGGAATACAGGAAAACATGGAACAAATTTTGCAAAAATTTTATTTTCCCTTAATGAAATCAGAAATCAGGCGAGTCATAGGACAATTTAGGATTTGTTTGGAGAGTAAATATGGTAGACATCCCAATAGAACTGAAATAAATCCAACACCTATTCTAGAGTATCCTGGGCAGATTGTCCTATACATTACAGAGCGCAATTTGGTTCTGACGGCAATTGACAAGTTTTCTAAGTGCGTTCAAGTTAGGCTTGTCAGATCAAGAGCTGTAGAGCTTATTAAGGAACCTTTGAGGGAGATTATTATATATTATCGATGTTTCTAAGATTATTGTCATGGATAACGAGAAGTCTCTAAAATCTTCAGCGATTTTGTTTATGCTAAAAAATCAGTATGAAATTCAGGTTTATAATGTGCCACCTTATTCAAGTAATTGGAATGGCAAGGTTGAGAAATTTCACTCAACGTTAACAGAATTGATGAGGTGTTTTGTGACTGAAAAAAGTCACTCTTCTTTTCACGATTTGCTCATAAGAGCTGTGAATGAATATGATCATTGTATTCATTCCACTATTAAGAAGAAACCAGTCCAGAAATGTTTTTTGGTTTGTCTATCTCAACTGATCCTGGGGGATTAGTAATCGAAGGTAGGGTAAATGTTGAGAGACTGAGAAGAAAACGTTTACAATATATTTGGTTTATCATAACAAAAATAGGAGGCTAATGAAGACTTATGCTCCGGGAGAAGTAATTTACGTCCGTATTAATAAACGTTTGGGTTCTAAATTAACTGCTCAGTATAAAAAACAAGAAAATCAAAATAGTACCACTGCAACTGGCAGATTGGTCCATAAAAGTAAGATAAGAGACTAACGATTTTACATTGTTTGTCCTGTTCGCTTTGTTTATACCAAGTCGCCTCGAAATACAGATCGTGGATTATAGTGCCCCACATTTGGTCACTATTAATGATGGTTTGGCACAAAGCAAGGAAGGGACCTTTAAGCTTGTCCAATTGATAAATGTACTAAAATACGAAGAAGCACTACAAAATATCACAACGTGCACTGAGAAAGTGCATTGAGAAATTTACTTTAATATGATATAGATCAAACCATTAGAATATTAAAAGAGATTAATTCAAAAAAAAAAAAATAGAAATAGATCAATAGACATTTTAGGAACTGCTTGGAAGTATTTGTAGCGAAGCAGCGAGTGTGGCTAGGTCAGTAGTGTTAATTAAAATAATAATATTGAAATAGAAATAAAGCTAAAGGTGACATTTGTTACTATTAACAGAGCAAAATTGAAAACAAGCCTTTTGCTTTGATAGAAAAATTTTGAATATAAAAATTTATTCCATTACCAAGATAGAATAAGTTTCCTTTGTTGAAAATACAATATTATCAAACAAGTATATGAAAAACAAGTGTACCAGCGAATATATATAAATAAAAAACTTCAACCTTTTCATTTTTATTTATAAGGTTATTCGCTTGTTATCGTATTACGTTAAGCATCGCTTTAATTTTTGAAAAATGCTCCTTTGTTGTTGGTTTTGTAAATATGTCTGCAAGTTGCTCGCTATTTGGAACATATTTCAACTTGAAACCTTTATTTTCATACACCTCCCTTATGAAGTGGTACTTCACATCTATACATATGCTTAGTTGTCTTGAGTCCGATTCTTAATAAGCTTGATGGCACTCTGATTATCAATCCATAAAGTGAAAACGCCAATTTCTTCTGGAACCATATAATTTTTAATAGTCGTTGGACCCATATTAACTCCCTCACACCTTCACATGCTGACATATACTCAGGTTCTGTAGTAGAAAGAGCCACGGTTTTCTGCCGCTTCGACGACCAAGACACTGGACCTTTAGCAAGTATTATGACATAACCACCTGTCTGAATCTGTAAAACAATCGAGACAAAAATTATCAGTTTTATTGAAAACAATTCCATGTCCAATCGTCCCACAGAGATATCTAAAAATCCGTTTTAATGCTGTGACATGTTCTTCTTGATGATTGTCTAAGAACCGACTAACATATGAAACAGCAAAAGCAATGTCAAGACGCGTTCCAATGGCTAAATACATTAAAGAGCCAACAGCTTCACAATATAGAAATTTGGATTGTGATGTTTCGTTTGTACTTTCAAAAACATTTTCTATAGGCGTACTCACTGCTTTTGCATTAGCCATGCTGAACTTGTCTAAAATCTTTATAGTATAAACAGTTTGACGGATAACTGTTCGATCAGTTTCAATGGCTATTTCCATGCCCAAATAAAAGAAGGAATCTATCACCTTGATTTCATATTAATTTTTTAGAAAATCAATAAAAATAGATGATGCCTGAGATGACTCTGCCGCAATAATCTACATAAATTGCCAATATGAGTGGTTTATTATTTATGCTGTCAATAAAAACACACGAGTCTGCTGCACTAACTGTGAAATTGAACCGTTTGATCATTTCCGTAAATCGCTTATTCCAACATCGAGAGGCTTGCTTTAGACCATAAAGGCTTTTCTTCAATTTAAAGACCTTACTGCTGCCATCTTCATATTCGATTTGTCGAACCATGTACTCGTAAATGTCTTCTTGTACATAGCCATACAAGAATGCTGTTTTCACATCAAATTGCAAGATGTTATATTTTAAGGAAGTACATAAAGCTACAATAATTCGTATAGAAGTAAATTTTGCTACTGGATTAAAAGTTTCTTCGTAATCGACTCCATATTTTTGCGTAAAACCACGTATAAACATGCTTTATATATATTCAATAGCCCTATCCTTATAGCAGTTTTGTTTTCCGGAAGATCTACCAAATTCCATGTGTCATTCTTTATGAGAGACCTAAATTCTTCATCCATGGCTTGCTTCCACTGCGCATTAACATCACTTGAAATAGCTTCCTCATAACTCTTAGGTTCTTCTGTATCTGCAAAGAAAGCACTGTAAAAATTTTTTTCCCTGGAGCGAAGGTTATATTTATGTTTTGGAGTTGGCGACTCTTGGTCCATGTTGTCTTGAGGACTTTCAGCATCTTCAAATTCATCACCTTCATCGCCTTCATCAACAGCATCACCTTCATCAATTGCATGCTTCTGATCATCCTCTTTAATGTTATCTTCTAGTGAATGTGCTACTTTATCATGCTCCTTAAGATCATTTATAATAACTGGAGACTCACATAATTCTCGAACTAACACATTCCTTGAAATTTCAATGCGTCTTTCTAAAGGTATCCAAATGCGATAACCTTTACAATGTTCTTCAAAACCAACAAAAACATCCTTTTTAGACTTCGGATCTAACTTGCGCCGTTTCTCATCTTGTATATGAACACAGCATTCTGATCCAAAAATACGTAAATTTAATATGTCTGCCTTTTTCTTAAACCACCGTTCATAAGGAGTACTTTTCTTAATAGGACTTTTACCAGTTCTATTCAGCGTATACACAACATTGTTGATGGCCTCACCCCAATATTTAAGCCTCAAGTTTTTAGCATACATCATTGACCTATCTGCTCCTATAATAGTCCGCATGTCTCTTTCAGCACGTCCGTTATGTTCCGGTGTATAAGGAGTAGATCTCTGATGAGTAATTCTTCGCTTCTGCAATATAACGTACACCTCCTTATTGCAGTATTCAAGGCCATTGTCTGATCTTAACGTTTTCACCCTCTTGCCCATGTCTACTTCTACTTGATCTAGAAACTTATCAAGTATGTCCACTACATTTGATTTACTTATAATGCAATACACATAACGATAATTTGAATAATCATCTCTGAATAAGAGCGCGCACCTCCAAAAGATTTCTCTTGCATCGGGCCACATAAATCAGTGTGTACTAGTTCGTCAGGCTCTTTAGCCCTATTTTGACTTTCAACAAAGGGTAATCTGTGTTGTTTACCTATTACATAACCTTCACAAAAGGCATTACCCTCAGAAAACTGAACATTAAAATGTCGTAAAACACCTTTAACATGGTCTTTTGCTTGATGACACATAAGCTCATGCCAAAATTGTAAGTCATTTTTATTAACAGTAATATTAGCATAATTCGAAAGAGTGCATACGTTTAACAGTATTTAGTAGTAGTTTCGTCTCTTATGCCTTTTAGGGTCAGATTTATCTTGATATTCGGTACGTATAAAATATTTTCCAAATGCTTATTGTGCCACATTTTGCCATCACATGCCTTTACCCAAATGTCACCTTTACCAAAGGCTGAAATGGTTGTTCCATCTCCAATGCGTATTTCTTTAGGAGTCTTAAAAGCAATGAAATCACGGAACCATTCTTTATTTTTGCACATATGGTCACTTGCTCCTGAGTCAGCATACCAAGCATTTTCTTCAGGACCCATACACTAAATATCATCAATGATCGCATCTCCAGACGATTTTGATTGCTTCCAATGACTATACTTTTTACAAATAATGGGTTGAATATTCTTTTTATTTTGTGTCGATTTATTATGCTGCTTCGCCGCAAAAGCTTCAACTCTTGGCGGTTGAATACCCAATCTGGATTCTTCCATACAAAGACGAGAGGTAAGATTTCGCAAGGTTCTCTCGCTCTTTTCGGTTGCTTCCTATGATGCAAAAAAATGTTTGTACTCATTGGGCAAAATGATTATTATTTTGGTAATCAACATGTTATTAGATATTTGCTCACCCAGATCTGCAAGCTGTTTTGAAATCCGCTGTAACTTTGGTATATGAATGGATATACTATCTTGCGGGTCTTTTACATATTGAAAAAACTGCTGTTGCAACAAATGTATTGATGCCTGTGACTTCTGCTCATATATACTTTCTAAAGTTGACCACATAGACGTTGAACTTTCACAGTTTATAATGTGAAACATAGCTTCTTCACCCATGGATACCACCAAAACCTTTTGCGCTTTAGCATCCAACGTTTTCCATGCTTCTAATTCTTGATCAGCTTTTGCAGGCTTCAGCTTCACTCTAGAAACAACGCCCCAAAGGTTACTATCTCAATACTACCACCTTTACCTGGAACTTCCACAAAGTCCAATTATCTGCAACTTCAAGCTTCGCAATTTTATAATCTTCCATGACTATTTAGCTATTTCAGGTAAGGACTGGGCCCATAACCTATTAACACAACAAAAATGAAAACAAGCCTTTTGCTTTGATAGAAAAATGTTGAATAAAAAAATTTATTCCATTAACAAGTTAGAATAAGTTTTCTTTGTTGAAAATACAATATTATCAATCAAATATATGAAGAAAAAGTGTACCAGCGAATATATATAAATAAACAACTTCAACAGTTACATTAACTATAAAAAGTTTCTCTTATTTATTTAAAACAAGATAGAGAAGTTCGGTTAAGACCGAAGCTTAAATACCGTCCATCTTTTATAATCCTCTAAAAAATAAGTTCCTATTGCCATATTTATGTATATGACTATTTCATAAATAGTGTTTTTTTAAAATTATAGGCGTGTGCGTTATTCAATCACGCTCATTTTTGGCACAATGTTGGATAACGGTACCACTTATATATATACCAAATTTCAACATAGGCATAGTATTGTGCGATATATAGTTTTTTAAAGATACAATTTTTTCGAGGTATGTTGAGATTTTCGTTTATTGTGGGCGGTGTCTCTTAACCGATTTTTCCCAATTTCAATACGGAACAGCGAAATTAAACTAAGAATAAGTATGCCAAGTTTAAATTTGATATCTCAAAAATTACGACCGTGAGAGTGCCAACAACAGACGGACACACTGATACACGGACGGACATGTCTCAAACGATTTCTCTTCTCATGCTGATTAAGAATATATATGGTTTGTGGGGTCTCCGAGGCTTCCTTCGATGTGTTGTAAACGGATGATCAAAATGAATATACAATCTTCACTAAGGTGGAGGGTATAATAAATGGACGAGATACCCTACGCCGACGGCTTAACCCCAGCGTAGTGTAAAAATATCGTTACATTGGCGCCCGAGCAGGGACACTCCTCCCAAGGGAAACGTTTTTTTCCGCTTATTGTTTAATAAAAAAAAAAAAAAGATATAACATAAGATTAACATTAACATTAAGATAACACAAGTTTAAAAAGTATAAGTGTAAGCGAAAACACAATATCACAAAAAGTGTTTTAAAATATGCAAAGACGCAATTTTTATAAAAAGCCTAACGGTGCTGAAATTCCGCGCGGTACTTACATACATTATATAAGTTAACACCATCTAAGTTGATACTTCAGAACAATGCTGAAACTGTCCGTTCACATAGTCATAATTGTTAATGCAGCAAAACCCACTTATTTATTTACTTATTTTTATTGCCCTCTGCTCACTCAGTCATAATTGCTAATGCAGCAAAACCCACTTATTTACTTACTTATTTTTATTGCCGCTTGCTCAGTCAGCCATAATTGCAAACGCAGCAAAACGCCTTTCTTTAAAGCGTTGCTGTCCGTTCACGCAATCACAATCGCTAGCACAGCGAAACCCATTTCTTTAGAGTGTTGCTGGCGCGAGAAAAGCAAACTCAGCAAAGCACAATTCAATCGCAGAACATAGCTTGGCGGGTATTGCTGCCGATCATATTACACTTACGCATGCTTATAGAATAATATAAATATCTGTAAGTCAACTTTAAAAATCAGTCCACTTTTGTATTCACTTAAATAAAGACGACTTTTGGCGTAAAAAAAATTTTTTAAAAAACAAATTAAATATAAATTTGTTTAATTTATATAACAATAGTTGAAAATTGAGGTACTTTTAACTATGATGCTTAGGCAGCGAATTGCTAAGCATTCATTTAAAAAGTGATCGAGGGTTGTTAAGTAAAGACTTAGTGAGTGGATATATTTCGGTTTAGTGCATGTGATTAAGAAAAAAAAAAATAATAATAATAAAATATACAAAAGGAAAACAAAAAACTCTGTCACACGAGAGTGCAAAAAACATATAAAACCAACAAACATTTTAATAAGTGTACAATAAAGGAAGGACTTTCGGGAGAAAATTTGATAGTCTAATTAAACTAACTATATAAAAATATTCATAAAAAAAAAAAAAAGTGCGACATAGAACAGAAAACAATAAAAAGGGGTGAAAAATGTTAGAAAAAAAAAAAAACAAAACCAAAGCATACGTGAATTTATTTAAACATTTTTGTTGGTGATATTTCGCAGTTCCATTTTCTGTGGCAAACAATAACCAGGAAATAATTGAATAAGAAACGAAAAAAAAAAAAGAAATGTTAATTAACCAAAATTACAGGCTTTTGGAAGAACGTTCGAAAGTCTATTTAATAAACTAAATATAATGAAAATTATTTGCAAGAGTACAAAGGAAAGTGAAAATTACTGAAAAAAGAAACATTTTTGAAAATAAACAAAAATCGTGAATTTAAAGGAAAAAAATAATTGAATTGAAAAAAAATTTATAAAGGAATAGTGCGGTAAGGGTTTGAACTGAGTGAAAAAAAATTTATATTATTAAATAGATTTTTAAAAATAAATATATATAAAAATCCGCGAAGAGACTTATTTTTATTGTTATAGTTTACCCGTTGCAGCGTTGCTTGCAACTGAACTACTGTTTCATTTAAGAATCCAATATTTCAAACATTTCTATATAAACAACTTATTATGAAAATTACAATATAATGAGCTTTGTGCACGCCTTTAACATATTTACACAAACTTTGTAAACATAAAAATAAACACTTTTGTATAAATTTAAATTTGAACTATTTTTTATTTTATCGGTGTCTTGTATATAACAAACATATAGCATTTTTACTCACCACACGTGTTACTTACCTCAAAGTCTTACTTAATTTTGCAAATAAGAATAAGAATTTCCTAACAATATGTTATATGGAAATTATATTCAAAAAGTTTCAACCTTGAGAACATATTTTAACTTTTAAGTTTGCAATAAGGAATTAATTTAAAAATATTTATGTAGTTTAAGATTCAGATTATTGTTTAAAAACGTAATTTAAAATATGAAAACTCCGTCAATAATTTTACTAATTTCATGCAAATCGTTGATACAAATCTTACACAAACTTTTTCAAACAATACTAAGGTTCTTGCATTTGCTAAAGAAAAAAAGTATAGTTTTTTTTCAAGATGGAGCTATATAAAAATAAATGTAGCGGCATCAAAATGCACCATCTGGTGGTATAAAATATAAAGATGTCGCATTTTTTATATATATAAGTATAAGTTAGTTGTTAAAAAGAGTTGTCATAGAGAAGCTGTAGAAAACACACCTGCTCGAAATAAATAATAAATTAATATAACGCAACCGCGACGTGATAAAATATTAGCAATATAATAGCTAAATTGGTGACCCCGCAAAGAAAAAAGCCTATATAAAATGATGAGGCCTCGCAAAAAGAAAAAAACACAAAAAAAGAATATCATATATCAATACAGCAATAAAATAAAGAAGCGATAAAATTTCAAAGATCGCAACAGGAAGACAGGAATTGCAGAATTGGAGGAAAACTGGCCGGGAAGGCTCGAATATCAAATCGATCGAATCGAAAAGATTCTGGCTTTGTTGTTTCAGTGTTACCAAAAGCACTTCTCACCAAAGCCAAATCACACGTCAAACGACGCACAACTTTTCGCAGCAATCATAAGCACAAACGGTGCAATTAGCACGTACGGCGCAACTACCACCCTCATCATGGCCACAAGTAAAACAGAAACAATGTTTGCAACGACCTCACAATCACAATTGTCAACAACGACAACAAGCACGCCCACTACGCCCATGGCCACAAGTGAAATACAAACAAACAGCGCTAGCAACCTATCATCACAACGACAACGAGTTATAACACAAAAGTTAAAGTAACCGAACAATAGCGCAACGCAAGCGCAATACAAAACGGTACAAAGTCTAAACGCAAACAGTAGCCAGCACCAGCTTCAGCCTCAGCCTCAACAGAGACAACTACAACAGCACCACCAGCAGCAAAGTTTACGCAGTCGAATGTTTAACGCCCATTGGCTGTAATGGTCTCACAGAACAGTACTGTAACGGTCTCACACAACAGTCCAACACGGCAGGCACAACAACAGAACCACCACCACTACCTCCACGATCACATACGAAGAAAAAATTTCTTTTAAAATATCACGAAAATCTTGGAGGGATAATAGCTGTAGCGGCATCAAAATGCGCCATCTGGTGATATAAAATATAAAGATGTCGCATTTTTGATATATATAAGTTTAAGTTAGTTGTTACAGGAGTTGTCATAGAGAAGCTGTAGAAAACACACCTGCTCGAAATAAATAATAAATTAATATATCGCAACCGCGACGTGATAAAATATTAGTAATATAATAGCTAACTACATAAAACGGTAAAGGCAAACAGCAATAATAAAAAAATAATTTCATTCAAAGCATTGTTAATTGAATAATAATAATATAAATGTAATAAAGCAGAAGCGCCGTTAACATATTTTATTGCAATTGTTTTCATTCTTAACCAAACTTCAATGCATGTAACATACACTTAGTAAACAAAAAACATATTTTTGATTGGCTCCACTATTTTTTCTTAACAACAAGTCAACATCACGTGCATTTAAAAGAACTTAGCAGCAAGCTGATAAGGTTTACATATAAAAAAGCGTAAAAGAAAGAATTTTTTCTACGGTTTTCGAAGTTATAGCTATTGTGTTCGAAATTGTAAAGTTTAAAATGTACTGCTAAATACTTATATAATTAGTTTTACATTACAGATTTGAACATTAATTTTAAAAATTTTGTTTTATGAAATTTTTATTACCGATTGTTTCAGTTTCAAACGAAAATACACTACAGAGGCGTTAATTTAACAATTATTACTTTCTTACGTATATAAAGTAATATAGAACAATAGGAAAAAATGTAATGAAATTTATTAAGATTTGCATAAAAACTAAGAGACAAAACCACGCCCATTGAAATTTTGTAGGAAGTTTTACCATATTTTAAGGAGCATCTACAATAGTTTTAGTTTTAGAAACGTCTTTCGGTTTTCGTTATATTGCAGTTCAAAGAAACATACCTTACTTGTTTTGTAAATTACAATAAAATAGGTGATGCCTCGCCTTAAAAACTTTTACAGAAACTACGTACATATTATAATAAAGGCATTTGTGTAAATTTAAACTTCAACTGTTTTGTGGTTTTATCAGTATCTTACTTCTAACAAACACATAAAAAACAGAAAACTGGGCAAGGCCACGCCTTAAAATTTTAGCAAAAACTTTCATAGTTTAATGAACATTTTCTGCCACGCCTGTAAACTTATTATACAAACCATCTACGTGCCATATCAAAGATATTCTGCAACTTTGAGCTTAAGCGGTCCCGTGGTTTTTACAACAACCCGTTACAAACTTTCAAAATTTTTCTTTTATTAATATAGATATATATATATATATGTTAAATGTGGTCATTTATTCCATATTTATTAATCAACACCACTTTTGCAAACACAATATTATTACAATATAATTCTTCAGAATTTCAATTACAATATTATTCATTAATATTTCAATAATTGATCAAACACTACCTTTACAATATTAATTATGAAAAAGCCCACTGGCTTTTTATAACCAGTGAAAGAACTCATCAAAATATTGTACGATACCTTGACCTGATTAAAACAATGCTTATAAAAAAAGGTATCGTACGATATTTTGGCCTACTTAAAAATAAAGCTTAAGCAAAAAAATATCGAACAATATTTAACCTACTGAAATAATGCTTAAGTAAAGAATATTTGACAATATTTGCCCTACTTCAATAATGCTTATATAAAATAGTAATAATGGAAAAAACGTTACCGCGATGTCCATCCATCGTCGGCGGGCTCATTTAGGCTGTGCCTAACTTGGTTCCTAGTCATGAGTAACTGAAATAGTAAGAGTCTTTCATCCTTCTTTATGT
Organism: Crataerina pallida; assembly: GCA_949710015.1. Classification (NCBI taxonomy): domain Eukaryota; kingdom Metazoa; phylum Arthropoda; class Insecta; order Diptera; family Hippoboscidae; genus Crataerina; species Crataerina pallida. The sequence goes on from OX453289.1 coordinate 20,673,765, forward strand.
TCCTCGTAGTTAATTCATTTATTCTGTCGGTGATTTCGTTAATTTTTTCTTGGGTTATGCTATTTACCTTAAATTGTCTTTATGGATTCTTCTACCCTCTATTAAGATTTCAGTACCTAAGTCTCTTTCTACTGCCTTTTCTTGAAAAATTTTTTAAAATTTATTTCCCAACCGTAAACTTTATTCCCAGGTTGAAAGGTTCTAGTGTCGACTATACTTTGCTGTTCCTTTATGTAGCGAGCGATTTCTAGTAATGTTGAGTAAAATCTTTCCACTTGACCAGTACTTCCGCTGTGCATAGTTGACACAAAAAATTGCAGTGCTCCAAAGTGGTCACGAATAAAGGTGCTTATAGTACCTGATTTAAAAGTTTTTCATTATCCGACACTATTAGTTTTACACTGTTAAATTTTGTTAATATTTGTAGTAAGGCTGCTCTTATATCGATTGTTGATCTTGATGCAATTGGTATAATAGTGCCTTATTTGGTGAATTTGTCTATGCATGTTAGAAAATGTTATTTGTTTGTTATTAGAATATCTATATGAAGTATTTCCCCTGGGAAATTGGGTAAAGGTGTAGGGTTCATTAAATTTTGAGGTGGTTTCCTTTGATATTTATTCTCTGCACATATTCGGCAGTTTGCTATTATTGATTTTAATTTCTTTTTTATTCCGGGGAAATAGTATTCTTTTATAATCTGTGTTGAATGAAAATTTTTCATTCAAGGATATGGGTCCTATTATGTTCATTGGTGACAATTTCCCATTGATCATCTTCCCTAACGACATCTATCACAAGTTTTTGACTAGTTGCGTTGCTGTGTCCAAGGTATTCGATATATTATGAATGTTCTGTCTAGTCAAGGCATCAGCGACTAAGTTTTCTTTGGCGGGCTTGTAGTGAAATTTGGGTGAAAACTCTTCTATAAAGTGCTTCCAACGTTTAATTTTACAATTATGGTTTCTTTCTGACATAGCAAATGTTAATGACTGATGAGCCGTAAATATATGCATACCTGAGACTCCGTAAAGAAAATGTTTAAGGCTCTTTAAAGCCCATACAATTGCAAAAAGTTCCCTCTCGTTTGTGGCGTAATTCTGTTCTTGTCTAGTGAGTGTTCGAGATATCATTGTTAGAGGCTTCCCATTTTGCGAGAGAACCGCGCCTATGCCTACCGCGGAAGCGTCGGAGATTTTAATGATTTTGGCTCTTCATATTCCGTTATAGCTTTAACTTTTGAAGGGCATGTTGATATGACCTTTTCTGACACTTTAAAACATAAAAATTCCATTTCTTTCTCAAAAATTCTCATTCCAGCCTTTCCTAATTTTTGAATGATATTTTCTATACCCTGTAAATGTTTATTTTCATCAGGAGAGTAAATTATTATGTCATCCATATAAACTTGACATGTTTTGCCTATATCATCCCTTAATATGTTGTTCACGCGCAACGCGCAACTTAAGATTATTCGCGGGGTCTTTTACAATTAAAGATTTGTAAATTTTAGAATGAGATATTAAGAAACGAAGTTAAGTTTTAAGTCCGATTTTATTTTTCAAATTTCATTACTTATATAATAATTTACAATGTTACGTTACACTAACAAATAATAAAAAAAATGTATTGCTTACCTAGCTTAATTTTAATTTATGTTATTAAACTAGATCGTATTGAAAAAGGAGAAGAAAGTTATTGACATAGTAATGTTTTTTGATTTATTAAGAGGGAGTGTGTTTGTGTGTCAGGTGTGTTACAATTATTAAAGCTTACCTTAAACTATAAGTTTGTGTTGTGAAGTGTGTTACAATTTTTATTAAAGTTAAGGTCAGAAGAAGAATGAGAATAAAGAATAATTATACAATATAATACATATGAAATTAAATCATACCTAAAAATTAGTGTCAATTAAATTGGCACAAGTGTGCCTTATTTTATATGCACAATACACCCTTATCCTACAGAGAAAAAAAAATTTTTTTTTCTGTTTAAAAAAAAGGTTATGTTTAATGTATTTAAAATGTATTAAAAATAGGATTTAATATTAACTATTCTACGATTCTTACTATATTCTTATTTTATATGGTTTTAGTATATTATTGTGACACTTTTTTAACGTATCATTTATTTTGATGGTGGAATTTACACTATTTCTAGCGATTATCTGGTATGGACCAATATATGGTTTGTCATTTTTTCGTCTAGTCATGTTCTTTACTAACACGTAGTCTCCCACTTTCAAGTTTAAAATTTGCTTTCTTTAACGTCATTGTTTAGTGTTCTTTTAGTTTTTTCGTTTTCTAAGAATTCTTTTGCTTTCTGTGTAGAAAATTTTATTCTGGCTTTCAATTCACTATAATAATCCTCTAAATTTTTATTTGTTTCATTTATATTAATGTTATCATTTGGCATATAGGCTATTTTTCCAAATACTAATTCATAAGGTGTGTATCCAGTTGTTATGTGTGGGATGGTGTTATATGCAAAACAGTAATATGGTATCCATTTATCCCAATTGTCATTTTCTGCAAATGACATCATATATTCACTCATGACACGATGATTTCTTTCAACACAGCCTAAAGTTTGATGATGGTAAGGCGTTGAAAATATTTGTTGACTTTGAGTAGTTCACATACGTTTTTCAGTAATTCATTTGTAAATTCAGTTCCTTTGTCTGATTTTAGTATCTTGAAATGACCATATTTTAGTAATTCTTGTTCAACAAATCTTTTCGCTATTGTTTTAGCATCTTTACTCTGTATCGGACATGCTATTATATATTTTGTTAGTTCACATTACATGGTTAGTATACGAGGTGTGTTCAAAAAATAACGAGAATTTTTGTTTTATGAAAAAAATATTTATTTATTCATCAATATCTATTTTGTCCCCTTCAAAGTAATCCCCCTCGGATATAATACACTTGTGCCAACGCTTTTTCCAATCCTCGAAACACTTTTGAAACTCGATCTTTGTAATAGCTTTTAGCTCTTTCAGCGATTCGCTTTTAATGTCATCTATGCTTGTAAAACGACGGCCTTTTAATGTTCTCTTTATTTTTGGAAATAGAAAAAAGTCACACGGAGCCATATCTGGCGAATATGGAGTTTTGTTTTTGGCCAAAAATTCACGAACAAGCAATGAAGTGTGAGCAGGTGCATTATCGTGGTGCAAAAGCCATGAATTGTTTTGCCACAAATCCGGGCGTTTCTTTCGGATTGCTTCACGCAAACGGCGTTGAACTTGTAGGTAGTACTTCTTATTGATTGTTTGACCTTGTGGCAAGAATTCATGATGCACTATGCCATTAAAATCGAAGAACACAGTGAGCATAACCTTCACATTTGACCGCACTTGTCGAGCCTTTTTTGGTCTTGGCGATCCAGAATGCCTCCACTGGGATGATTGAGCCTTAGTTTCGACATCATATCCGTAAACCCATGTTTCGTCACCTGTTATAACACGTTTTAGTAGTTCTGCATCGTTATTAACTTCATTTACCGACTCCTGAGCAACTTTCATTCGCCGCTGTTTTTGTTCGAAATTCAACAATTTTGGAACGAATTTTGCTGCCACACGTTTCATACCCAAAACATCCGAAAAAATTTGATGGCATGAGCCAACTGATATGCCAACATCATCAGCGACTTCTCTGATTGTGATTCGGCGATCGTTCATAACTATTTATTTCACTTTTTTCACGTTTTCATCAGTTGTTGATGTGCTTGGGCGTCCGGGTCGTTCGTCATCTTCAACGTTTTCGCGGCCATCTTGGAAACGCTTATACCACTCGTAAATCCTTGCTTTACTCATAGCAGACTCACCATATGCCTTTGTTAACATTTTACAAACTTCACTACACTTTATTTCATTTTTTACGCAAAATTTAATGCAGGTTCTTTGATCCAATTTTTTTCACTAACGAAAATCGCCGAGCTCGAAAAACACGTCTCACGTTAGCGGCTGCCACTTAAAAAGTAAACAATGAATATTGCTGAAAATTTTATCGTACTTCAGGGGCATGTGTACCAACATAATAAAAAAACTCTCTCTCCAAACCAGCGAAATTTAAAAATTCTCGTTACTTTTTGAACACACCTCGTATACCTAAGGCTGAGAAATGCATTAACACAAAGAAATAGGAGGGAGGATGGTGGAACCCGCGCTAGAGAACAACAAATTAATACTGCCCAGCATAGGCGCCATCGCGAACATGAAGTGTTTAGGACAATTGAAAGGCTGAGAAATGCCTTAACTCAAAGGATACGGAGAGAAGATGAGAGTCGACGCGCTAGAGAACAACAAGTCAATACTGAACAGCATAGGCGCCATCGCGAAAATCAAGTTTATAGGAGAAGTGAAAGACTGAGAAACGCCTTAACACAAACAATACGGAGACAAGGTGAGGGAAGACACTAGAATTGAATATTTATTAAGTGAAACCCAAAGACACACATCTCGACTATTGAGTGAATATGACAATAGTGTAAAGAATGGTCCGACTTGTGTTTGTGTTTGTTGTGGTGGACTGTGGTTTACGTCACAAGTAAAGTTTTTATCTAAAGAAATAGTTACAAGCCAACATGTCCACTTAAGTTGTGTATTCTTCCTGACTGATATTTTTCCATCCGAAGATGACCGTTATACGTTTTGCAAAACATGTCATTCTGCAGTTCGATCTGGTAATATACCGACATTATGTTTATCCAATGGTCTTCACTTTCCCCCTGTACCAAACGAACTAAAGGACTTGACAACTCTTGAAGAGAGATTCGTTGCTCCCAGAATACCGTTTATGAGAATAGTGTCCTTAGGTTATAACAGACAGTTCGCGATACGAGGTGCAGTCGTGAACGTACCGATTTCACTTGAACAATAACCGTCCTTCCGAGATCTGAAGATCAGACAGAAGTAATACAAGTTTATTTGAAGCGTAGCTTGCAATATGACCGCAGTTTTATGACAGAGACTATACGACCGGCAAAGATATTTAGAGCCGCAGAGTATTTAATTAACACAGACTTATATAGGACGCACAACATTTCTATTTCTAATGAATGGCTGAACAGAAGACAGTCGAATGAGATAATGCCGTTTATTGCCAACGAAGAAGACAGAAATATAGTTCAAACTTGTTTAAACAATAACACAACCAATGATGACGTAGATGAATTAAATCCACAGGAGACCCTTTTAGACAATTTACAAATAGAAAATGTACCATTAGGTAGGATTTCTATAGCGCCTGCAGAGGGTAATAGACCATTAGACTTACTTATGGATGAAGACGCCGAGGAGTTGTCCTTTCCCACAATTTATTGTGGAATTAAACGAAGTTTAGTTACAACTTTAGGGAAAGTTATAAGATCAGAAGTTAGAAGATATGACAGACGATGCGCCAGAGTAGACAAAGTTTTATATTCGTACAAAAAATTAGAACTATCGCGCATAAAGGATAGTATATCGATCTGCTTAAGGAAAAGAATACGTCAAAATTCTGTTACTGCGCGAAATATGTTAGACGATCATTTTGTTCAAAACTTAGTGCAGCATGACGACGGGTATCATATTCTCCAAGGACTTAGGTCTTCAGTTTTAGAAAAAGGGGATATATCAGAAAACGATGTTCATAATTTAACAACGCAAGAAAAATATAATTTAATAAGGTCCGATCCGATTACATGTTCACGCTACTTCGATCAACGTGTCCGTCATTTATACAAACTTTTTAAGTGTGATGGTGGTGTATTTGACTCTCATAAAATTATAAAGTATTATTGGAGAATAGAATTTCAGCAAAGAGGCTCTCCTCATGTACATGGAGTATATTGGTATAATATATACATATAACATTGACAGGTGAACGTACATTCCCTGCGGTAACAGAATTTATTGACAAAAATATATCAGTACAAACTAGTCTGAGTCCGGAGGAGCATCTACAATAGTTTTAGTTTTAGAAACGTCTTTCGGTTTTCGTTATATTGCAGTTCAAAGAAACATACCTTACTTGTTTTGTAAATTACAATAAAATAGGTGATGCCTCGCCTTAAAAACTTTTACAGAAACTACGTACATATTATAATAAAGGCATTTGTGTAAATTTAAACTTCAACTGTTTTGTGGTTTTATCAGTATCTTACTTCTAACAAACACATAAAAAACAGAAAACTGGGCAAAGCCACGCCTTTAAAATTTTAGCAAAAACTTTCATAGTTTAATGAACATTTCCTGCCACGCCTGTAAACTTATTATACAAACCATCTACGTGCCATATCAAAGATATTCTGCAACTTTGAGCTTAAGCGGTCCCGTGGTTTTTACAACAACCCGTTACAAACTTTCAAAATTTTTCTTTTATTAATATAGGAGAAGATTATTAATATAGATATATATATATATTTTTTTTTTTTTTTTTTTTTTTTTTTTTTTTTTTTAAACGAAGGGGAAAACCCTTTATGGGTACCACAAGATTAGATGGTCGCAACCTCGTGGTTATGTGGGAGTCATCGGCTTCCCGACATACCCACTAAAAACCCACTCCGCACAATACTACCCTCCTTGCGGAACCACCATACAGTATTACTTCGCAAGAAGGGAGAGGGAACCAGCCCTGGTACTCAGGTATATATCAAATAAGACACAGCGTGGCGCCCTTATTAGGGCCCAGGTACGCCTCCCTCCCTTTCCGTTGTTCTAAGGGAATTGATGACTCCGCCAGCAAAATTGCCAATAATGTCCCAGTTTTGAGGAGATTGTAACATTATGTTAATTATGTTAGAAGGCAAAAAATTTTCGCCTACCATCCTCTCAACCTCGGATCGTCCTCTGGCAAATCTTGGACAGATAACACATGCTCAGCGTCTTCTATGCCATCATTTCCACAATAGGAACAAAAAGGGTCATCCGCATGTCTAAAGCGATGCAGATATGCCTTAAAACACCCATGCCCACTCAATAATTGCGTAAGGTAGAAATCTACCTCGCCGTGACTCCTATTCAGCCAAGGCTCAAGCTGCGGTATTAGCCTATGTGTCCAACGCCCTTTAACAGACGCTGTCCATTTGATTTGCCATTCCATGATGGTAACCTGTCTAGCCGAGCCCAAAGCTGATCTACGACCCGCGCGGGAGAAGTGCCGTATTTGCTTATTCTCTTTAATAAGCAGAGTTATCGGAATCATACCTGCAATAACGCATGCCGCGTCATCAGACACCGTGCGGAAGGCGCAACATACTCTCAGGAACGCCAGCCTATAGACTGGTTCAATCATCCTTCTGTACGATTTAAATTTCATGGCACCAGCCCATACGCTTGCTGCATATAGCACAATGCCCTTTACCACCTCCGTCAGGACCCTCCTTTTAAGCTGTCTAGGGCCCTTCGTATTGGGCATAATTCTCGCTAACGACGTGAAAACTTTGCCTGCCTTTTCTTGTACATACTTTAGATGGTTTTTAAATGACAATCTGTCATCAATCCTCATCCCGAGGTAGCGCACATGCCTAACAGACTCGATTCTCTGGTTTCCTACCCATATAGTAGCAGTTTCTACTTTTTTTCGGCTGGAGATTAAAACTGCCTCAGTCTTATGATTGGCTAGATTTAGCCCAACCGCCTTGAGCCATTGCTGGACTATCCTAACGGACTCGTTAGCAACGCTTTCAATCTCGCTGATGTGCTTACCTACTACTACGAGGGCAACATCATCCGCAAAGCCAATGATATTTACATTACCAGGAAAACCGAGTTGCATTATACCGTCATACATGACGTTCCAAAGAAGAGGTCCCAGAACGGATCCTTGCGGCACTCCACCAGTTATTTGATACAACGCGCTTCCCTCAGATGTATCATAGATTAAAAGCCTATTACTCAGGTAGCTATCCACTAAGGCAAGCAAGTAAGGGGATACATTGAGCCTACGGAGGACGTCCTGAATTGCAAGCCACTTTGCCGTGTTAAATGCGTTTTTGACATCCAGCGTGACCACGAGGCAGTATTTCTTAGTGCCATTTTTCCATCTGCGGCCTTCTATAGCATTAGCCGCCACACTGATGACACGGTCGATTGCATCTACTGTGGATCGTCGCTTCCTGAAGCCAAATTGGTTGTTTGAGATACCACCTAAAAATTCAATCTCAGATTCAAGCCTAGTTTTTATTATTTTCTCTAGAAGCTTCCCAGCTGCATCAATCATACAAATAGGCCTGTAAGCCGTTGGATCTGAGCCAGGGTTTGCCCTCTTCGGAAGCAGAGCAAGTTTTTGCACTTTCCATATCGAAGGAAAGACCCCTGTTTGAAAGCAGGTGTTAAAAACCTGTGCGAAAACGTGTGGTACACTTTGGACCGCTATTTTGAGGATCCTATTGGGGATTCCGTCAGGTCCAGGGGCTTTTGCTAAACCAAAGGATTCTACCGCAGCCAGAATTTCATTTTCGGTGATCACATCAGAGACCAGCATAGCTGGAGAATATGTCTGTGCCTCGATCCTTGCATTTTGCTGAGGAAAGAGAGTTTCAACAATCGCCTTAAGGATTATCGGATCAGAAGGCGGGGGCTCTGAGAAACATTTTAGCCTTTTTAGAACCAATTTGTATCCTGTACCCCATGGATTCTGATTTAGGTCCTCAAGCAACTTGCTAAAACACTTCCGCTTACTTTTTTGTATAGCATGTTTCAACAACTTCTTGCTCCTGTTAAGATTTAATCTATGTTGTTCATTAATGTCGAGACCTCTAGTTCGAGTAAACAACCGTCTCATCCGGATGCACTCAGCCCTTAGACAGGAAATTTCGTTGTTCCACCAGTAGACTGGCTTGTGTCTATTAGTGCTGCGTTTCCTACACATAGACGCATCACACGCCGCCGTCAGATGGCGAATAAGCTGCTCCGCCATTTCTTCAGCATTACCATTAGTATCGACGTCCGTTAGCCAAACCTTGAATGCTTCAACGTCAAGGGTATTCAGCTTCCATGCTGTCCAATTACGGCCAGCCGGATGTATTGTTGCCCCATATCGCTCGAGCGTTTCAATAATTATTGCTTTATGGTCGCTAAATGTAAATGTGTCGGATAGTTGCCAATGTATTAGAGGAACTAAACCACTACTTGCGTAGGAAATATCTATAATGGAACTACGTCCGTTTCTTTCAAAGGTAGCATGATTACCGACATTAAGCAAGGTTAGATCCAGTTGGGCAAATGACTCAAGGAGGACTCTCCCCCGTTCATTTGTTCTGGCAGATCCCCACTCAAGCGCCCAGGCATTAAAGGCACCAGCGATAATTACCTGACTTCTCCCACTCGCGTGATTTACTAACAGACTTATGTTTGAAGAAAACTCATCGATGGTAAGCCTAGGAGGAAAGTAACAACTATAAAGAGAGATATTAGCCATTTTAACCCAGACGACGCCATCTGCAATGACACTCGAGTATTGCACAGGCGTATTAGATATATATATATATATATATATATATATATATGTTAAATGTGGTCATTTATTCCATATTTATTAATCAACACCACTTTTGCAAACACAATATTATTACAATATAATTCTTCAGAATTTCAATTACAATATTATTCATTAATATTTCAATAATTGATCAAACACTACCTTTACAATATTAATTATGAAAAAGCCCACTGGCTTTTTTGGGTGAAAACTCTTCTATAAAGTGCTTCCAACGTTTAATTTTACAATTATGGTTTCTTTCTGACATAGCAAATGTTAATGACTGATGAGCCGTAAATATATGGATACCTAAGACTCCGTAAAGAAAATGTTTAAGGCTCTTTAAAGCCCATACAATTGCAAAAAGTTCCCTCTCGTTTGTGGCGTAATTCTGTTCTTGTCTAGTGAGTGTTCGAGATATCATTGTTAGAGGCTTCCCAATTTGCGAGAGAACCGCGCCTATGCCTACCGCGGAAGCGTCGGAGATTTTAATGATTTTGGCTCTTCATATTCCGTTATAGCTTTAACTTTTGAAGGGCATGTTGATATGACCTTTTCTGACACTTTAAAACATAAAAATTCCATTTCTTTCTCAAAAATTCTCATTCCAGCCTTTCCTAATTTTTGAATGATATTTTCTATACCCTGTAAATGTTTATTTTCATCAGGAGAGTAAATTATTATGTCATCCATATAAACTTGACATGTTTTGCCTATATCATCCCTTAATATGTTGTTCACGCGCAACGCGCAACTTAAGATTATTCGCGGGGTCTTTTACAATTAAAGATTTGTAAATTTTAGAATGAGATATTAAGAAACGAAGTTAAGTTTTAAGTCTGATTTTATTTTTCAAATTTCATTACTTATATAATAATTTACAATGTTACGTTACACTAACAAATAATAAAAAAAATGTATTGCTTACCTAGCTTAATTTTAATTTATGTTATTAAACTAGATCGTATTGAAAAAGGAAAAGAAAGTTATTGACATAGTAATGTTTTTTGATTTATTAAGAGTGAGTGTGTTTGTGTGTCAGGTGTGTTACAATTATTAAAGCTTACCTTAAACTATAAGTTTGTGTTGTGAAGTGTGTTACATTTTTTATTAAAGTTAAGGTCAGAAGAAGAATGAGAATAAAGAATAATTATATAATATAATACATATGAAATTAAATCATACCTAAAAATTAGTGTCAATTACATTGGCACAAGTGTGCCTTATTTTATATGCACAATACACCCTTATCCTACAGAGAAAAAAAAATTTTTTTTTCTGTTTAAAAAAAAGGTTATGTTTAATGTATTTAAAATGTATTAAAAATAGGATTTAATATTAACTATTCTACGATTCTTACTATATTCTTATTTTATATGGTTTTAGTATATTATTGTGACACTTTTTTAACGTATCATTTATTTTGATGGTGGAATTTACACTATTTCTAGCGATTATCTGGTATGGACCAATATATGGTTTGTCATTTTTTCGTCTAGTCATGTTCTTTACTAACACGTAGTCTCCCACTTTCAAGTTTAAAATTTACTTTCTTTAACGTCATTGTTTAGTGTTCTTTTAGTTTTTTCGTTTTCTAAGAATTCTTTTGCTTTCTGTGTAGAAAATTTTATTCTGGCTTTCAATTCACTATAATAATCCTCTAAATTTTTATTTGTTTCATTTATATTAATGTTATCATTTGGCATATAGGCTATTTTTCCAAATACTAATTCATAAGGTGTGTATCCAGTTGTTATGTGTGGGATGGTGTTATATGCAAAACAGTAATATGGTATCCATTTATCCCAATTGTCATTTTCTGCAAATGACATCATATATTCACTCATGACACGATGATTTCTTTCAACACAGCCTAAAGTTTGATGATGGTAAGGCGTTGAAAATATTTGTTGACTTTGAGTAGTTCACATACGTTTTTCAGTAATTCATTTGTAAATTCAGTTCCTTTGTCTGATTTTAGTATCTTGAAATGACCATATTTTAGTAATTCTTGTTCAACAAATCTTTTCGCTATTATTTTAGCATCTTTACTCTGTATCGGACATGCTATTATATATTTTGTTAGTTCACATTGCATGGTTAGTATATACCTGAAAGCATTGGCTATTCTTAATGGTCCTACTGTGTCAATTTCTATTACTTCAAAGCTTGTAGTGGGTGTGCTTGTTATAATATATTTGAGGTTCTTTTACATGTTTTATTTGTTTATTTATCATACATTCTTTACAATTAGTCACGAAATTCTTAATCATTTTATTCATATTTTTCCATAGATACCTTTGTTTAAGTTTTAGGAGCGTTTTTCTAACTCCTAAATGTCCGCCGTGTGGACTATTATGATATTCATTTATTAGTTTAAATTGTATTATTTTGTCATTAATCGTTTGAGGGTCTTTACACAATATAATAATCAATTTTTGAGTATCATTATTTATCTTCTTTAATTTTTCATTAGCTTTTCTTTTAAAATCATTTTCAACTATGATTTTGAATATATCATCATCTTTATTTAACGCTATAGCAATTATATTCTCTTTAATCAATCTTGATGTCAGTTTATCCACAATCGAAACTAAGTTCGTTGGATTTTCACTGCATCGTAATGTTATATCTTTTTCTTTTATAATTATATTAATTTTCTTCTTTGTTTTGTCCTTAGTAATTTCAATTTTAAATTTTTTTAAACTATTTACATCAAACATTGAAGTACAATCCCAAATATGAAGTTGGCCGGACTTCGGTTGGTGAGTACAGTCTGTGTGTGATAATAATATTATATCATTATTTTTATTATTTTTACTTTTATCGCTACTTAAATTTCTTTCATTGTTCATCATTTTTAATTTTTGCCCTCTTGTTATTACGTTTATCTTTTTAGGTATCATATTTTTTAACATGTCAGTATCTATTTGGATTCGTGATAAAGCTCCAGCGTTTGAATTTTCCGATCCTTTTTTGTATATTATTGCAAAGTCATAGTCGCATAGTTCCATTCTTATGCTCGTCATTTTGGATTAAGGATTGTTGTGAGTAAATAGTGATACTAATGGTCGGTGGTTTGTAACGACCATGATTTTGCGTCCGTAGAGATATGGTCTGAAGAATTTTATACCCCAATGTATAGCAAGTAGTTCTTTTTATACCCTCCACCTCAGTGATGAGGGTATACTAATTTTGTTCTTCCGTTTGCAACACCCAGGAGGAGGCATCAGAGACCCTACAAAGTATATATATTCTTGATCAGCGTCAAAAACTGAGTCGATTTAGACATGTATGTCCGTGTGTCCGTCTGTTTTTGGCACTCTCACGAGCGTAAATTTTGAGATATTGAGCTGAAATTTTGTACAGTCACTTTTAGTTTATGCACGCAGATCGCTATTTAAAATGGGCAAATTCGGTAAAGAGCCACGCCTACAATCAACAAAAATCTATCTATCTGCCACAAAAATTAAGCTATAAACTTGAAATTTAGTATGTACATCTATAAATATTAGTTTCATCGATGTGCCTAAAATGGGCGTGGTCGGTTAACATACACGCGCACAATCAATATAAATCTTTGTATTTGCCACAAAAGTTGATCTACGAAGTTGAAATTTGGTGTGCAAATACATAGTTATGCCATCCATTGATGTACCTAAAATGGGCGTGGTCGGTTAACATACGCGCCCACAATAAACATAAACCTTTATATCTACCACAAAAATTAACCTATGACCCTGAAATTTGGTACACGTATTTATAGATATCCCATCCATCAATGTGCTTAAAATGGGCGTGGTCGGTTACTAAGTCCACCCACAATAAACAAAAATCTATTTATCTGCCACAAAAATTAAGCTATGAACTTAAAATTTAGTATGTACGAGTACATCTATAAATATTAGCTTTATAGATGTGAAAAAATGAGCGTGTTATAATTTTTAAAAAATAAAAATACATACATATGTATAAACAATAAAAATTTTATAGACAAGGCATCGTGTTTACCGCTTTATATATCTCAGTTTTAAAATTTAGAATATCAAATAAAATTTTTAATGAAAAGTACTTAATATAAAGTAACATGATGCACGATCAGGTACATATACTTATAGTTTGCAAGTACAGGCTACAGCCTTGTTAGAAATCAGGTACATAAATGACTATTAGGTAAAGTAGCCCATGCGAAAGCAGGTAAAATATTACAATATATAAGTCTTCAACACGAAATATAGACCTCAGAAGTACAACAATAATTGAACTGTTGAGTTCACATTGAAGTGCAAAAAAATATTATATTTACAAACATTATTTCAATATGCCCTTATTACGCATTACATCATCTCGACAAAGACGTCTGAGAAATATACAATCTGTGAGGAGGTTTCGCGAGCAAAGTTTGGAGAGAGACAGAATTGAAAATTCTCAGCGTATATTAGCAAGAAGAAGTGATCCTGAGGAAAGGCGAAGAGACCAAAGCGCACATATTGTTAGAAGAAGAAGTTCAAGGTATCGCATTATGGAACAACAAAGGAATACTGTACAACATATAAACCGTCGCGGCAATGAAAGTTATCGAGTGCTTGAACGTCGGAGAAATGCCTTAACACAAAGGATTAGGAAGGAAGATAATGGAAGACGCAATAGAGAACAACAAGTTAATACTGCCCAGCATAGGCGCCACCGAGAAAACGAAGTCTTTAGAAGGAGTGAAAGGCTGAGAAATGCATTAACACAAAGAAATAGGAGGGAGGATGGTGGAACCCGCGCTAGAGAACAACAAATTAATACTGCCCAGCATAGGCGCCATCGCGAACATGAAGTGTTTAGGACAATTGAAAGGCTGAGAAATGCCTTAACTCAAAGGATACGGAGAGAAGATGAGAGTCGACGCGCTAGAGAACAACAAGTCAATACTGAACAGCATAGGCGCCATCGCGAAAATCAAGTTTATAGGAGAAGTGAAAGACTGAGAAATGCCTTAACACAAACAATACGGAGACAAGATGAGGGAAGACGCGCTAGAGAACAACTAGTTAATACTGAACAGCATAGGCGCCATCGCGAAAACGAAGTTTATAGGAGAAGTGAAAGACTGAGAAATGCCTTAACACAAACAATACGGAGAGAAGATGAGGGAAGACGCGCTAGAGAACAACTAGTTAAAACTGAACAGCATAGGCGCTATCGCGAAAACGAAGTTTATAGGAGAAGTGAAAGACTGAGAAACGCCTTAACACAAACGATACGGAGACAAGATGAGGGAAGACGCGCTAGAGAACAACTAGTTAATACTGAACAGCATAGGCGCCATCGCGAAAATGAAGTTTATAGAAGAAGTGAAAGGGTGAGGAATGTATTAACACAAAGGATTAGGAGAGATGACGATAGAAGGCGTGCTTTAGAGCAACATATTAGTACTGAACAGCACAGACAACGTCGAGGAAATGAAATATATAGAAGGAGTGAACGGCAGAGATTTGCCATAGCACAAAGAATTAGAAGAGAAGATGGTGGAATGCATGCTAGAGAGGTTAGCTCTAATAGAACACTTCAGTCTAGAACACACCGTGCTAATGAGGTAAATAGGCTCAGAACTAACAATCGACAAAATTTGTTGAATAGACAAAGAATGCAGACCATGACACCTGACACTAGAATTGAATATTTATTAAGTGAAACTCAAAGACACACATCTCGACTATTGAGTGAATATGACAATAGTGTAAAGAATGGTCCGACTTGTGTTTGTGTTTGTTGTGGTGGACTGTGGTTTACGTCACAAGTAAAGTTTTTATCTAAAGAAATAGTTACAAGCCAACATGTCCACTTAAGTTGTGTATTCTTCCTGACTGATATTTTTCCATCCGAAGATGACCGTTATACGTTTTGCAAAACATGTCATTCTGCAGTTCGATCTGGTAATATACCGACATTATGTTTATCCAATGGTCTTCACTTTCCCACTATACCAAACGAACTAAAGGACTTGACAACTCTTGAAGAGAGATTCGTTGCTCCCAGAATACCGTTTATGAGAATAGTGTCCTTAGGTTATAACAGACAGTTCGCGATACGAGGTGCAGTCGTGAACGTACCGATTTCACTTGATAGAACAATAACCGTCCTTCCGAGATCTGAAGATCAGACAGAAGTAATACAAGTTTATTTGAAGCGTAGCTTGCAATATGACCGCAGTTTTATGACAGAGACTATACGACCGGCAAAGATATTTAGAGCCGCAGAGTATTTAATTAACACAGACTTATATAGGACGCACAACATTTCTATTTCTAATGAATGGCTGAACAGAAGACAGTCGAATGAGAAATGCCGTTTATTGCCAAAGAAGAAGACAGAAATATAGTTCAAACTTGTTTAAACAATAACACAACCAATGATGACGTAGATGAATTAAATCCACAGGAGACCCTTTTAGACAATTTACAAATAGAAAATGTACCATTAGGTAGGATTTCTATAGCGCCTGCAGAGGGTAATAGACCATTAGACTTACTTATGGATGAAGACGCCGAGGAGTTGTCCTTTCCCACAATTTATTGTGGAATTAAACGAAGTTCAGTTACAACTTTAGGGAAAGTTATAAGATCAGAAGTTAGAAGATATGACAGACGATGCGCCAGAGTAGACAAAGTTTTATATTCGTACAAAAAATTAGAACTATCGCGCATAAAGGATAGTATATCGATCTCCTTAAGGAAAAGAATACGTCAAAATTCTGTTACTGCGCGAAATATGTTAGAGGATCATTTTGTTCAAAACTTAGTGCAGCATGACGACGGGTATCATATTCTCCAAGGACTTAGGTCTTCAGCTTTAGAAAAAGGGGATATATCAGAAAACGATGTTCATAATTTAACAACGCAAGAAAAATATAATTTAATAGGGTCCGATCCGACATGTTCACGCTACTTCGATCAACGTGTCCGTCATTTATACAAACTTTTTAAGTGTGATGGTGGTGTATTTGACTCTCATAAAATTATAAAGTATTATTGGAGGATAGAATTTCAGCAAAGAGGCTCTCCTCATGTACATGGAGTATATTGGTTAAAAGACGCACCACATATAACATTGACAGATGAACGTACATTCCCTGCGGTAACAGAATTTATTGACAAAAATATATCAGTACAAACTCGTCTGAGTCCGGAATAGAAAATTTCATAAATTATCAAATGCATAGGCATAGTAATACATGCCAAAGAGAAATAACGGGACAAAGGATTTGTAGATTCAAAATGCCTCATCCGCCAATGCCAAGAACAGAAATACTATTTCCGCTGTCCGAAGAATCCGAAAATATTCAAAGACATCGTGTTAATTATGAAAAAGTATTTAATTTTTTAAATACTAGGGAATCTGAGTCAGATATTTATAGTATTGACCAATTTGAACAATTTTTGTCTGACGAACGCATTAATATGAGCTACGAGGACTACATTTTTGCCCTAAGGTTTTCTATTAAAAAACCACAGATATTTTTAAAACGCCGACCGAAGGACATATTTATAAACGCCTTCAATCCAACTATTTTGAAGTTACATCGCGCTAACATGGACATACAGTACATTTTGGACGCTTACGGTTGTGTATCATATATAGTGAACTATATAAATAAGTCAAATAAGGGAGTTTCGCGACTATTGCAGGAGTCAATGAGGGTAATTCGAACAGAGAATTATACTGTCCGTCAACGTTTACAGCACATTGGCAATAAATTTATAAACGCGTCCGAAGTGTCCGCTCAAGAAGCATCCTACAATATTTTAGGTATGCATATGTCCGAATGTAGTAACACAGATGTTTTCATAAATACATTCCATCCAGATAGGATAGTCCGAATGATAAAATCTAGGCAAGAATTAGAAAGACTACCAACAGAATCGACTGATATTTTTAAAAGTAATTTATTAGACTATTACCAACATGGTCCTCACAGTCTTGAAGACATCTGTCTAGCCAATTTTGCTGCCAATTATGTGTTTTCAAAAACACGCAGATCTTCGATACGCCAAAGACGAGAAGATGAAGATATAGATGACAACGAAGACGTAACAGAATATAGTGGAATTGGAAAACGCTTTAGAGGAAATTCAGAACGAATACGGTGGCAATTCTGAAAATGAACCAACCCGACAAGACGACATTGCTGCATCGCAGTTATTAGATGAAGAATGCAGATCTCTGGCTATGCCAGAGATTAATAGAGACATAAATATACTTAATATAGACGAAGAAGAAAATGACGATCAGAGTGAAGGTGTCCCTCCATTAGTGAATGTAGAGGATTTGTTAATATCCGTAAGGTCTCTGAATAAAAAGCAACGGATATATACTGTACAAGATAAATAGAAAAGAAGTGCTGTATGAATTTGTGGGAGGTGGCGCGGGTGTAGGTAAAAGTCGCTTGATACAAACAATATATCGGGCAATAACACAACGCTTTAATTCTCTTCCTGGATCCAATCCAGATCTCCCAAAGGTTTTGCTAAGTGCACCAACGACTAAAGCAGCATTTGGAATTGGAGGATATACTCTTCACTCCCTTTTTTCTTTGCCTGTAAATTAGTCGTCCGGAGAAATTCGTCCCTTAAGTAACGATAAAGTTAATTCACTTATTGCTAAACTGATTGAAGTAAAACTTATTATTATAGATGAAGTGTCGATGGTAGGTTCTAAAATGTTAGGTTTCCTGGACTCAAGACTAAAACAAATATTTAAAACTACAGAGGCTTTTGGTGGTATCCCAATTATTGTCTTCGGTGATTTAAAACAACTTCCACCTGTAGGTGACCGTTGGATTTTCAATCCAAATCCAAATAATCCCTACGGAGATATAATAGGACGTGGGCTTTGGGATATGTTCGACTTTTATGAATTAGACGAAATAATGCGGCAAAGAGACGACAGGACTTTTGCAATTGCATTAAATAACATGGCAGTTGGACAAATGAATCCTGAAGACATAGATTTAATTATATCAAGGACAGTGAATTTACATACAGAAGTCCCTTTGGATGCTATTCATTTATTTTGGTCTAATAAGGAAGCTGACACATATAATATACAGCGTTTAGCACAGATATCGACGGAAGTGCATATTTCTAGAAATTATGACATTATTAAGGCTGACTCTCTAAGTGAACAACAAACAGACAATTTTAAATACAATTAAGAATTTTAAAACGTCGGAGACTCAAGGACTTCCCACAGAACTTACGTTAAAGACATCGGCTAAATATATGCTGACAGTAAATATTGACACTGCCGATGGACTCGTTAACGGTGCAACAGGACTTTTAATGGCAGTAGACATAAGTCAGGAAGCCGTATCGACACTTTGGATTCTATTTTCTAATAGGGACGTTGGCTCTCAGGCAAGAAGAAAAAAGCCTCATAATTCTGAACCTCTATGGACTCCTATTGAAAAACATAACAGATTATTTCAATACAGACGTAACGTACAAATTAATATTGAGAGGAGACAATTTCCGGTAGTTCCAGCAGAGGGTATTACGATTCATAAGAGTCAGGGAGCTACTTACAACAAAGTTGTAGTCCATCTTGCAGATAGAATAAGTAGAGCTGCAATGTATGTAGCTTGCAGTCGAGCTACTAGTGCATCAGGATTGTTCATAATTGGACGTTTCACCCCTCCAAAACAATTTTCTGACACTGACGTTGTCAAAGTCGAACTTGACCGGCTCCGAACAGAAAGATTTTTATGTCCGTCACCTAATGTATGCGCAAACACAAAAATATATTACCAAAATATACAAAGCCTTAACGCTCACCACCAAGACTTATTCAGTGATAGATATATAAGAGATATAGACGTTTTATGTCTTGTAGAGACATGGACTTTTCTGTTGGACGACTGTTCTGTTGAAGGATTTTGTACTTTAGCAAGAATTAATGGATCCGATAGCCTTCCTCGACAAAAGCGTGGAATAATAGTTTACATAAAGTCCGACCTGAGTAGTCAAGCGAAAGTTTTGTTCAAGCGAGATTATAGTTCTGGGTCCGCTACTTTACAAATAATAGCTTTCCGTTTTAAAACAATGTGCGTTATCACTTTATGTAGAAATTCCACATTTTCCGAAACAACATTTAGTAATTTACTCATGGAGGCAGTAGGTACTGTATATACTATGGGTGAAACATTCGAAAAACTTCTTGTTATTGGTGATTTTAATATATGTAGGGCGACAAATAGCAGTTTAATGGAAAGGAACTTAATTAATGAGGGCTTTTGCTCTATGTTAGAAAAGACGGAAACGACTACAGTTGGATGTAAGCAAATAGACTGGGCATTTGGCAAAGTTTTAAGTGGGGCGGTGCAATACAATACGGTGCACAGTTACCACGACGGCATTATTTTAGGAATAAGTTAATTTATATTAGGATAAGAAGTTTATAGATTTACCCATTATTGTTCATATGTTGTATTGTATATTTTTTAGTTTAGTAAAAAAGGATTCATAAAAAATTAACTAAACTAATAAAGAGCATATATAATTTTTTTCTAAACATAATTATTAATATAATTGTGTGTTTCTTTTAAAACTGAAATAGATGAATATGGAAAATATGAAATTTCATTTGTGAAATTAATAGAAAGCCTTATTAGTTCTTGATTTCTTCGGTGCTTATAATAAGGTGGAGGGTATTTAATTTAGTATTTAGTTTTTCTACTTGTTCTATTATGGGTTTATTTATATCGTGCTTTGAGAGTGTGGCATATGAAATTGGTAAGTCGTGTCCAATTTCTCCTTGCGATAGAACGGCTCCTAAAGCATAACCTGAGGCATCTGTTGTTAAAATAAAAGGTTTGTCAAAGTCTGGGTATTGCAGGATGGGAGGGTGCATCAAATTTTCCTTTAAAGTTTCAAATGCCTTTTGACATTCGTTTGACCATATAAAGGGTTGATGCTTTTTATACCCTCCACCTCAGTGATGAGGGTATACTAATTTTGTTCTTCCGTTTGCAACACCCAGAAGGAGGCGTCAGAGACCCTACAAAGTATATATATTCTTGATCAGCGTCAAAAACTGAGTCGATTTAGACATGTATGTCCGTGTGTCCGTGTGTCCGTGTGTCCGTGTGTCCGTATGTCCGTCTGTTGTTGGCACTCTCACGAGCGTAAATTTTGAGATATTGAGCTGCAATTTTGTACAGTCACTTTTAGTTTATGCACGCAGATCGCTATTTGAAATGGGCAAATTCGGTAAAGAGCCACGCCTACAATCAACAAAAATCTATCTATCTGCCACAAAAATTAAGCTATAAACTTGAAATTTAGTATGTACATCTATAAATATTAGTTTCATCGATGTGCCGAAAATGGGCGTGGTCCGATAACATACACGCCCACAATCAATATAAATCTTTATATTTGCCACAAAAGTTGATCTACGAAGTTGAAATTTGGTGTGCAAATACATAGTTATGCCATCCATTGATGTGCCTAAAATGGGCGTGGTCGGTTAACATACGTGCCCACAATAAACATAAACCTTTATATCTACCACAAAAATTAACCTGTGACCCTGAAATTTGGTACACGTATTTATAGATATCCCATCCATCAATGTGCTTAAAATGGGCGTGGTCGGTTACTAAGTCCACCCACAATAAACAAAAATCTATTTATCTGCCACAAAAATTAAGCTATGAACTTGAAATTTAGTATGTACATCTATAAATATTAGCTTTATAGATGTGAAAAAATGAGCGTGTTATAATTTTTAAAATTTATAAAACATCAATTTCATCATCATCAATTCAAAAAATTTAAAAAGATCCATAAATATTTAGGCGTTACATGTAAGAGCAATTGTACATAACAAAATAAAAATATATACATATGTATAAACAATAAAAATTTTATAGACAAGGCATCGTGTTTACCGCTTTATATATCTCAGTTTTAAAATTTAGAATATCAAATAAAATTTTTAATGAAAAATACTTAAAATAAAGTAACATGATGTACGATCAGGTACATATACTTATAGTTTGCAAGTACAGGCTACAGCCTTGTTAGAAATCAGGTACATAAATGACTATTAGGTAAAGTAGCCCATGCGAAAGCAGGTAAAATAGTACAATATATAAGTCTTCAAACGAACTAAAGGACTTGACAACTCTTGAAGAGAGATTCGTTGCTCCCAGAATACCGTTTATGAGAATAGTGTCCTTAGGTTATAACAGAGAGTGCGCGATACGAGGTGCAGTCGTGAACGTACCGATTTCACTTGATAGAACAATAACCGTCCTTCCGAGATCTGAAGATCAGACAGAAGTAATACAAGTTTATTTGAAGCGTAGGTTGCAATATGGCCGCAGTTTTATGACAGAGACTATACGACCGGCAAAGATATTTAGAGACGCAGAGTATTTAATTAACACAGACTTATATAGGACGCACAACATTTCTATTTCTAATGAATGGCTGAACAGAAGACAGTCGAATGAGATAATGCCGTTTATTGCCAACGAAGAAGACAGAAATATAGTTCAAACTTGTTTAAACAATAACACAACCAATGATGACGTAGATGAATTAAATCCACAGGAGACCCTTTTAGACAATTTACAAATAGAAAATGTACCATTAGGTAGGATTTCTATAGCGCCTGCAGAGGGTAATAGACCATTAGACTTACTTATGGATGAAGACGCCGAGGAGTTGTCCTTTCCCACAATTTATTGTGGAATTAAGTTCAGTTACAACTTTAGGGAAAGTTATAAGATCAAAAGTTAGAAGATATGACAGACGATGCGCCAGAGTAGACAAAGTTTTATATTCGTACAAAAAATTAGAACTATCGCGCATAAAGAATAGTATATCGATCTGCTTAAGGAAAAGAATACGTCAAAATTCTGTTACTGCGCGAAATATGTTAGACGATCATTTTGTTCAAAACCTAGTGCAGCATGACGACGGCTATCATATTCTCCAAGGACTTAGGTCTTCACCCGCTCATTGGGAATCTGAAAAAAAGGAAGTTCTGGCAATGATTCGGCAATTTGGATTGCCAACTTTTTTTATCACATTGTCCGCAGCCGAATCACAGTGGTCTGAATTAATTGTTATTTTGGTGAAAGTTTTAGAAAAACGGGATATATCAGAAAACGATGTTCATAATTTAACAACGCAAGAAAAATATAATTTAATAAGGTCCGATCCGATTACATGTTCACGCTACTTCGATCAACGTGTCCGTCATTTATACAAACTTTTTAAGTGTGATGGTGGTGTATTTGACTCTCATAAAATTATAAAGTATTATTGGAGGATAGAATTTCAGCAAAGAGGCTCTCCTCATGTACATGGAGTATATTGGTTAAAAGACGCACCACATATAACATTGACAGATGAACGTACATTCCCTGCGGTAACAGAATTTATTGACAAAAATATATCAGTACAAACTCGTCTGAGTCCGGAATAGAAAATTTCATAAATTATCAAATGCAAAGGCATAGTAATACATGCCAAAGAGAAATATCGGGACAAAGGATTTGTAGATTCAAAATGCCTCATCCGCCAATGCCAAGAACAGAAATACTATTTCCGCTGTCCGAAGAATCCGAAAATATTCAAAGACATCGTGTTAATTATGAAAAAGTACTTAATTTTTTAAATACTAAGGAATCTGAGTCAGATATTCATAGTATTGACCAATTTGAACAATTTTTGTCTGACGAACGCATTAATATGAGCTACGAGGACTACATTTTTGCCCTAAGGTTTTCTATTAAAAAACCACAGATATTTTTAAAACGCCGACCGAAGGACATATTTATAAACGCCTTCAATCCAACTATTTTGAAGTTACATCGCGCTAACATGGACATACAGTACATTTTGGACGCTTACGGTTGTGTATCATATATAGTGAACTATATAAATAAGTCAAATAGGGGAGTTTCGCGACTATTGCAGGAGTCAATGAGGGTAATTCGAACAGAGAATTATACTGTCCGTCAACGTTTACAGCACATTGGCAATAAATTTATAAACGCGTCTGAAGTGTCCGCTCAAGAAGCATCCTACAATATTTTAGGTATGCATATGTCCGAATGTAGTAACACAGATGCTTTCATAAATACATTCCATCCATATAGGAGAGTCCGAATGGTAAAATCTAGGCAAGAATTAGAAAGACTACCAACAGAATCGACTGATATTTTTAAAAGTAATTTATTAGACTATTACCAACATGGTCCTCACAGTCTTGAAGACATCTGTCTAGCCAATTTTGCTGCCAATTATGTGTTTTCAAAAACACGCAGATCTTCGATACGCCAAAGACGAGAAGATGAAGATATAGATGACAACGAAGACGTAACAGAGTATAGTGGAGTTGGTCTCCAACTTTTAAATAATTTTGGATATATTTATAAACGAAGGAATTCAGCTATTCTTCGATTTGCAAAATCAAATATGGATACATCCAGAGCAGACTATTTCAGACAAATGGTTATGTTATATTTTCGTGGCGTAATGAAGTAACAGACATTTTAGAAAACGACAACGAACAAACATGTTCTTCACATAGAGACTTGATAATGACAAACCAACAACAATTCGAAAAATTTTCGGTAAACGAATTGGAAAACGCTTTAGAGGAAATTCAGAACGATAACGATGGCAATTCTGAAAATGAACCAACCCGACAAGACGACATTGCTGCATCGCAGTTATTAGATGAAGAATGCAGAGCTCTGGCTATGCTAGAGATTAATAGAGACATAAATATACTTAATATAGACGAAGAAGAAAATGACGATCAGAGTGAAGGTGTCCCTTCATTAGTGAATGTAGAGGATTTGTTAATATCCGTATGGTCTCTGAATAAAAAGCAACGGATATATACTGTACAAGATAAATAGAAAAGAAGTGCTGTATGAATTTGTGGGAGGTGGCGCGGGTGTAGGTAAAAGTCGCTTGATACAAACAATACAATATCGGGCAATAACACAACGCTTTAATTCTCTTCCTGGATCCAATCCAGATCTCCCAAAGGTTTTGCTAAGTGCACCAACGGGTAAAGCAGCATTTGGAATTGGAGGATATACTCTTCACTCCCTTTTCTCTTTGCCTGTAAATCAGTTGTCCGGAGAAATTCGTCCCTTAAGTAACGATACAGTTAATTCACTTATTGCTAAACTGATTGAAGTAAAACTTATTATTATAGATGAAGTGTCGATGGTAGGTTCTAAAATGTTAGGTTTCCTGGACTCAAGACTAAAACAAATATTTAAAACTACAGAGGCTTTTGGTGGTATCCCAATTATTGTCTTCGGTGATTTAAAACAACTTCCACCTGTAGGTGACCGTTGGATTTTCAATCCAAATCCAAATAATCCCTACGGAGATATAATAGGACGTGGGCTTTGGGATATGTTCGACTTTTATGAATTAGACGAAATAATGCGGCAAAGAGACGACAGGACTTTTGCAATTGCATTAAATAACATGGCAGTTGGACAAATGAATCCTGAAGACATAGATTTAATTATATCAAGGACAATGAATTTACATACAGAAGTCCCTTTGAATGCTATTCATTTATTTTGGTCTAATAAGGAAGCTGACACATATAATATACAGCGTTTAGCACAGATATCGACGGAAGTGCATATTTCTAGAAGTTATGACATTATTAAGGCTGGCTCTCTAAGTGAACAACAAACAGACAATTTTAAATACAATTAAGAATTTTAAAACGTCGGAGACTCAAAAACTTCCCACAGAACTTACGTTAAAGACATCGGCTAAATATATGCTGACAGTAAATATTGACACTGCCGATGGACTCGTTAACGGTGCAACAGGACTTTTAATGGCAGTAGACATAAGTCAGGAAGCCGTATCGACACTTTGGATTCTATTTTCTAATAGGGACGTTGGCTCTCAGGCAAGAAGAAAAAAGCCTCATAATTCTGAACCTCTATGGACTCCTATTGAAAAACATAACAGATTATTTCAATACAGACGTAACGTACAAATTAATATTGAGAGGAGACAATTTCCGGTAGTTCCAGCAGAGGGTATTACGATTCATAAGAGTCAGGGAGCTACTTACAACAAAGTTGTAGTCCATCTTGCAGATAGAATAAGTAGAGCTGCAATGTATGTAGCTTGCAGTCGAGCTACTAGTGCATCAAGATTGTTCATAATTGGACGTTTCACCCCTCCAAAACAATTTTCTGACACTGACGTTGTCAAAGTCGAACTTGACCGGCTCCGAACAGAAAGATTTTTATGTCCGTCACCTAATGTATGCGCAAACACAAAAATATATTACCAAAATATACAAAGCCTTAACGCTCACCACCAAGACTTATTCAGTGATAGATATATAAGAGATATAGACGTTTTATGTCTTGTAGAGACATGGACTTTTCTGTTGGACGACTGTTCTGTTGAAGGATTTTGTACTTTAGCAAGAATTAATGGATCCGATAGCCTTCCTCGACAAAAGCGTGGAATAATAGTTTACATAAAGTCCGACCTGAGTAGTCAAGCGAAAGTTTTGTTCAAGCGAGATTATAGTTCTGGGTCCGCTACTTTACAAATAATAGCTTTCCGTTTTAAAACAATGTGCGTTATCACTTTATGTAGAAATTCCACATTTTCCGAAACAACATTTAGTAATTTACTCATGGAGGCAGTAGGTACTGTATATACTATGGGTGAAACATTCGAAAAACTTCTTGTTATTGGTGATTTTAATATATGTAGGGCGACAAATA
The DNA here is from genome assembly GCA_949710015.1 of Crataerina pallida. NCBI lineage: Eukaryota > Metazoa > Arthropoda > Insecta > Diptera > Hippoboscidae > Crataerina > Crataerina pallida. The sequence continues at coordinate 20,700,026 of OX453289.1, forward strand.
GCAGTTTAATGGAAAGGAACTTAATTAATGAGGGCTTTTGCTCTATGTTAGAAAAGACGGAAACGACTACAGTTGGATGTAAGCAAATAGACTGGGCATTTGGCAAAGTTTTAAGTGGGGCGGTGCAATACAATACGGTGCACAGTTACCACGACGGCATTATTTTAGGAATAAGTTAATTTATATTAGGATAAGAAATTTATAGATTTACCCATTATTGTTCATATGTTGTATTGTATATTTTTTAGTTTAGTAAAAAAGGATTCATAAAAAATTAACTAAACTAATAAAGTGCATATATAATTTTTTTCTAAACATAATTATTAATATAATTGTGTGTTTCTTTTAAAACTGAAATAGATGAATATGGAAAATATGAAATTTCATTTGTGAAATTAATAGAAAGCCTTATTAGTTCTTGATTTCTTCGGTGCTTATAATAAGGTGGAGGGTATTTAATTTAGTATTTAGTTTTTCTACTTGTTCTATTATGGGTTTATTTATATCGTGCTTTGAGAGTGTGGCATATGAAATTGGTAAGTCGTGTCCAATTTCTCCTTGCGATAGAACGGCTCCTAAAGCATAACCTGAGGCATCTGTTGTTAAAATAAAAGGTTTGTCAAAGTCTGGGTATTGCAGGATGGGAGGGTGCATCAATTTTTCCTTTAAAGTTTCAAATGCCTTTTGACATTCGTTTGACCATATAAAGGGTTGATGCTTTTTATACCCTCCACCTCAGTGATGAGGGTATACTAATTTTGTTCTTCCGTTTGCAACACCCAGAAGGAGGCGTCAGAGACCCTACAAAGTATATATATTCTTGATCAGCGTCAAAAACTGAGTCGATTTAGACATGTATGTCCGTGTGTCCGTGTGTCCGTGTGTCCGTGTGTCCGTATGTCCGTCTGTTGTTGGCACTCTCACGAGCGTAAATTTTGAGATATTGAGCTGCAATTTTGTACAGTCACTTTTAGTTTATGCACGCAGATCGCTATTTGAAATGGGCAAATTTGGTAAAGAGCCACGCCTACAATCAACAAAAATCTATCTATCTGCCACAAAAATTAAGCTATAAACTTGAAATTTAGTATGTACATCTATAAATATTAGTTTCATCGATGTGCCGAAAATGGGCGTGGTCCGATAACATACACGCCCACAATCAATATAAATCTTTATATTTGCCACAAAAGTTGATCTACGAAGTTGAAATTTGGTGTGCAAATACATAGTTATGCCATCCATTGATGTGCCTAAAATGGGCGTGGTCGGTTAACATACGTGCCCACAATAAACATAAACCTTTATATCTACCACAAAAATTAACCTGTGACCCTGAAATTTGGTACACGTATTTATAGATATCCCATCCATCAATGTGCTTAAAATGGGCGTGGTCGGTTACTAAGTCCACCCACAATAAACAAAAATCTATTTATCTGCCACAAAAATTAAGCTATGAACTTGAAATTTAGTATGTACATCTATAAATATTAGCTTTATAGATGTGAAAAAATGAGCGTGTTATAATTTTTAAAATTTATAAAACATCAATTTCATCATCATCAATTCAAAAAATTTAAAAAGATCCATAAATATTTAGGCGTTACATGTAAGAGCAATTGTACATAACAAAATAAAAATATATACATATGTATAAACAATAAAAATTTTATAGACAAGGCATCGTGTTTACCGCTTTATATATCTCAGTTTTAAAATTTAGAATATCAAATAAAATTTTTAATGAAAAATACTTAAAATAAAGTAACATGATGTACGATCAGGTACATATACTTATAGTTTGCAAGTACAGGCTACAGCCTTGTTAGAAATCAGGTACATAAATGACTATTAGGTAAAGTAGCCCATGCGAAAGCAGGTAAAATAGTACAATATATAAGTCTTCAAACGAACTAAAGGACTTGACAACTCTTGAAGAGAGATTCGTTGCTCCCAGAATACCGTTTATGAGAATAGTGTCCTTAGGTTATAACAGAGAGTGCGCGATACGAGGTGCAGTCGTGAACGTACCGATTTCACTTGATAGAACAATAACCGTCCTTCCGAGATCTGAAGATCAGACAGAAGTAATACAAGTTTATTTGAAGCGTAGGTTGCAATATGGCCGCAGTTTTATGACAGAGACTATACGACCGGCAAAGATATTTAGAGACGCAGAGTATTTAATTAACACAGACTTATATAGGACGCACAACATTTCTATTTCTAATGAATGGCTGAACAGAAGACAGTCGAATGAGATAATGCCGTTTATTGCCAACGAAGAAGACAGAAATATAGTTCAAACTTGTTTAAACAATAACACAACCAATGATGACGTAGATGAATTAAATCCACAGGAGACCCTTTTAGACAATTTACAAATAGAAAATGTACCATTAGGTAGGATTTCTATAGCGCCTGCAGAGGGTAATAGACCATTAGACTTACTTATGGATGAAGACGCCGACGAGTTGTCCTTTCCCACAATTTATTGTGGAATTAAGTTCAGTTACAACTTTAGGGAAAGTTATAAGATCAAAAGTTAGAAGATATGACAGACGATGCGCCAGAGTAGACAAAGTTTTATATTCGTACAAAAAATTAGAACTATCGCGCATAAAGAATAGTATATCGATCTGCTTATGGAAAAGAATACGTCAAAATTCTGTTACTGCGCGAAATATGTTAGACGATCATTTTGTTCAAAACCTAGTGCAGCATGACGACGGGTATCATATTCTCCAAGGACTTAGGTCTTCACCCGCTCATTGGGAATCTGAAAAAAAGGAAGTTCTGGCAATGATTCGGCAATTTGGATTGCCAACTTTTTTTATCACATTGTCCGCAGCCGAATCACAGTGGTCTGAATTAATTGTTATTTTGGTGAAAGTTTTAGAAAAACGGGATATATCAGAAAACGATGTTCATAATTTAACAACGCAAGAAAAATATAATTTAATAAGGTCCGATCCGATTACATGTTCACGCTACTTCGATCAACGTGTCCGTCATTTATACAAACTTTTTAAGTGTGATGGTGGTGTATTTGACTCTCATAAAATTATAAAGTATTATTGGAGGATAGAATTTCAGCAAAGAGGCTCTCCTCATGTACATGGAGTATATTGGTTAAAAGACGCACCACATATAACATTGACAGATGAACGTACATTCCCTGCGGTAACAGAATTTATTGACAAAAATATATCAGTACAAACTCGTCTGAGTCCGGAATAGAAAATTTCATAAATTATCAAATGCATAGGCATAGTAATACATGCCAAAGAGAAATATCGGGACAAAGGATTTGTAGATTCAAAATGCCTCATCCGCCAATGCCAAGAACAGAAATACTATTTCCGCTGTCCGAAGAATCCGAAAATATTCAAAGACATCGTGTTAATTATGAAAAAGTACTTAATTTTTTAAATACTAAGGAATCTGAGTCAGATATTCATAGTATTGACCAATTTGAACAATTTTTGTCTGACGAACGCATTAATATGAGCTACGAGGACTACATTTTTGCCCTAAGGTTTTCTATTAAAAAACCACAGATATTTTTAAAACGCCGACCGAAGGACATATTTATAAACGCCTTCAATCCAACTATTTTGAAGTTACATCGCGCTAACATGGACATACAGTACATTTTGGACGCTTACGGTTGTGTATCATATATAGTGAACTATATAAATAAGTCAAATAGGGGAGTTTCGCGACTATTGCAGGAGTCAATGAGGGTAATTCGAACAGAGAATTATACTGTCCGTCAACGTTTACAGCACATTGGCAATAAATTTATAAACGCGTCTGAAGTGTCCGCTCAAGAAGCATCCTACAATATTTTAGGTATGCATATGTCCGAATGTAGTAACACAGATGTTTTCATAAATACATTCCATCCATATAGGAGAGTCCGAATGGTAAAATCTAGGCAAGAATTAGAAAGACTACCAACAGAATCGACTGATATTTTTAAAAGTAATTTATTAGACTATTACCAACATGGTCCTCACAGTCTTGAAGACATCTGTCTAGCCAATTTTGCTGCCAATTATGTGTTTTCAAAAACACGCAGATCTTCGATACGCCAAAGACGAGAAGATGAAGATATAGATGACAACGAAGACGTAACAGAGTATAGTGGAGTTGGTCTCCAACTTTTAAATAATTTTGGATATATTTATAAACGAAGGAATTCAGCTATTCTTCGATTTGCAAAATCAAATATGGATACATCCAGAGCAGACTATTTCAGACAAATGGTTATGTTATATTTTCGTGGCGTAATGAAGTAACAGACATTTTAGAAAACGACAACGAACAAACATGTTCTTCACATAGAGACTTGATAATGACAAACCAACAACAATTCGAAAAATTTTCGGTAAACGAATTGGAAAACGCTTTAGAGGAAATTCAGAACGATAACGATGGCAATTCTGAAAATGAACCAACCCGACAAGACGACATTGCTGCATCGCAGTTATTAGATGAAGAATGCAGAGCTCTGGCTATGCTAGAGATTAATAGAGACATAAATATACTTAATATAGACGAAGAAGAAAATGACGATCAGAGTGAAGGTGTCCCTTCATTAGTGAATGTAGAGGATTTGTTAATATCCGTATGGTATCTGAATAAAAAGCAACGGATATATACTGTACAAGATAAATAGAAAAGAAGTGCTGTATGAATTTGTGGGAGGTGGCGCGGGTGTAGGTAAAAGTCGCTTGATACAAACAATACAATATCGGGCAATAACACAACGCTTTAATTCTCTTCCTGGATCCAATCCAGATCTCCCAAAGGTTTTGCTAAGTGCACCAACGACTAAAGCAGCATTTGGAATTGGAGGATATACTCTTCACTCCCTTTTCTCTTTGCCTGTAAATCAGTCGTCCGGAGAAATTCGTCCCTTAAGTAACGATACAGTTAATTCACTTATTGCTAAACTGATTGAAGTAAAACTTATTATTATAGATGAAGTGTCGATGGTTGGTTCTAAAATGTTAGGTTTCCTGGACTCAAGACTAAAACAAATATTTAAAACTACAGAGGCTTTTGGTGGTATCCCAATTATTGTCTTCGGTGATTTAAAACAACTTCCACCTGTAGGTGACCGTTGGATTTTCAATCCAAATCCAAATAATCCCTACGGAGATATAATAGGACGTGGGCTTTGGGATATGTTCGACTTTTATGAATTAGACGAAATAATGCGGCAAAGAGACGACAGGACTTTTGCAATTGCATTAAATAACATGGCAGTTGGACAAATGAATCCTGAAGACATAGATTTAATTATATCAAGGACAGTGAATTTACATACAGAAGTCCCTTTGGATGCTATTCATTTATTTTGGTCTAATAAGGAAGCTGACACATATAATATACAGCGTTTAGCACAGATATCGATGGAAGCGCATATTTCTAGAAGTTATGACATTATTAAGGCTGACTCTCTAAGTGAACAACAAAAACAGACAATTTTAAATACAATTAAGAATTTTAAAACGTCGGAGACTCAAGGACTTCCCACAGAACTTACGTTAAAGACATCGGCTAAATATATGCTGACAGTAAATATTGACACTGCCGATGGACTCGTTAACGGTTCAACAGGACTTTTAATGGCAGTAGACATAAGTCAGGAAGCCGTATCGACACTTTGGATTCTATTTTCTAATAGGGACGTTGGCTCTCAGGCAAGAAGAAAAAAGCCTCATAATTCTGAACCTCTATGGACTCCTATTGAAAAACATAACAGATTATTTCAATACAGACGTAACGTACAAATTAATATTGAGAGGAGACAATTTCCGGTAGTTCCAGCAGAGGATATTACGATTCATAAGAGTCAGGGAGCTACTTACAACAAAGTTGTAGTCCATCTTGCAGATAGAATAAATAGAGCTGCAATGTATGTAGCTTGCAGTCGAGCTACTAGTGCATCAGGATTGTTCATAATTGGACGTTTCACCCCTCCAAAACAATTTTCTGACACTGACGTTGTCAAAGTCGAACTTGACCGGCTCCGAACAGAAAGATTTTTATGTCCGTCACCTAATGTATGCGCAAACACAAAAATATATTACCAAAATATACAAAGCCTTAACGCTCACCACCAAGACTTATTCAGTGATAGATATATAAGAGATATAGACGTTTTATGTCTTGTAGAGACATGGACTTTTCTGTTGGACGACTGTTCTGTTGAAGGATTTTGTACTTTAGCAAGAATTAATGGATCCGATAGCCTTCCTCGACAAAGCGTGGAATAATAGTTTACATAAAGTCCGACCTGAGTAGTCAAGCGAAAGTTTTGTTCAAGCGAGATTATAGTTCTGGGTCCGCTACTTTACAAATAATAGCTTTCCGTTTTAAAACAATGTGCGTTATCACTTTATATAGAAATTCCACATTTTCCGAAACAACATTTAGTAATTTACTCATGGAGGCAGTAGGTACTGTATATACTATGGGTGAAACATTCGAAAAACTTCTTGTTATTGGTGATTTTTATATATGTAGGGCGACAAATAGCAGTTTAATGGAAAGGAACTTAATTAATGAGGGCTTTTGCTCTATGTTAGAAAAGACGGAAACGACTGCAGTTGGATGTAAGCAAATAGACTGGGCATTTGGCAAAGTTTTAAGTGGGGCGGTGCAATACAATACGGTGCACAGTTACCACGACGGCATTATTTTAGGAATAAGTTAATTTATATTAGGATAAGAATTTTATAGATTTACCCATTATTGTTCATATGTTGTATTGTATATTTTTTAGTTTAGTAAAAAAGGATTCATAAAAAATTAACTAAACTAATAAAGTGCATATATAATTTTTTTCTAAACATAATAATTATATTTGTGTGTTTCTTTTAAAACTGAAATAGATGAATATGGAAAATATGAAATTTCATTTGTGAAATTAATAGAAAGCCTTATTAGTTCTTGATTTCTTCGGTGCTTATAATAAGGTGGAGGGTATTTAATTTAGTATTTAGTTTTTCTACTTGTTCTATTATGGGTTTATTTATATCGTGCTTTGAGAGTGTGGCATATGAAATTGGTAAGTCGTGTCCAATTTCTCCTTGCGATAGAACGGCTCCTAAAGCATAACCTGAGGCATCTGTTGTTAAAATAAAAGGTTTGTCAAAGTCTGGGTATTGCAGGATGGGAGGGTGCATCAATTTTTCCTTTAAAGTTTCAAATGCCTTTTGACATTCGTTTGACCATATAAAGGGTTGATGCTTTTTATACCCTCCACCTCAGTGATGAGGGTATACTAATTTTGTTCTTCCGTTTGCAACACCCAGAAGGAGGCGTCAGAGACCCTACAAAGTATATATATTCTTGATCAGCGTCAAAAACTGAGTCGATTTAGACATGTATGTCCGTGTGTCCGTGTGTCCGTGTGTCCGTGTGTCCGTGTGTCCGTGTGTCCGTGTGTCCGTATGTCCGTCTGTTGTTGGCACTCTCACGAGCGTAAATTTTGAGATATTGAGCTGCAATTTTGTACAGTCACTTTTAGTTTATGCACGCAGATCGCTATTTGAAATGGGCAAATTCGGTAAAGAGCCACGCCTACAATCAACAAAAATCTATCTATCTGCCACAAAAATTAAGCTATAAACTTGAAATTTAGTATGTACATCTATAAATATTAGTTTCATCGATGTGCCGAAAATGGGCGTGGTCCGATAACATACACGCCCACAATCAATATAAATCTTTATATTTGCCACAAAAGTTGATCTACGAAGTTGAAATTTGGTGTGCAAATACATAGTTATGCCATCCATTGATGTACCTAAAATGGGCGTGGTCGGTTAACATACGCGCCCACAATAAACATAAACCTTTATATCTACCACAAAAATTAACCTGTGCCCCGGAAATTTGGTACACGTATTTATAGATATCCCATCCATCAATGTGCTTAAAATGGGCGAGGTCGGTTACTAAGTCCACCCACAATAAACAAAAATTTATTTATCTGCCACAAAAATTAATCTATGAACTTGAAATTTAGTATGTACATCTATAAATATTAGCTTTATAGATGTAAAAAAATGAGCGTGTTATAATTTTTAAAATTTATAAAACATCAATTTCATCATCATCAATTCAAAAAATTTAAAAAGATCCATAAATATTTAGGCGTTACATGTAAGAGCAATTGTACATAACCAAATAGAAATACATACATATGTATAAACAATAAAAATTTTATAGACAAGGCATCGTGTTTACCGCTTTATATATCTCAGTTTTAAAATTTAGAATATCAAATAAAATTTTTAATGAAAAATACTTAAAATAAAGTAACATAATGCACGATCAGGTACATATACTTATAGTTTGCAAGTACAGGCTACAGCCTTGTTAGAAATCAGGTACATAAATGACTATTAGGTAAAGTAGCCCATGCGAAAGTAGGTAAAGTAGTTCAATATATAAGTCTTCAACACGAAATATAGACCTCAGAAGTACAACAATAATTGAACTGTTGAGTTCACATTGAAGTGCAAAAAAATATTATATTTACAAACATTATTTCAATATGCCCTTATTATCGACAAAGACGTCTGAGAAATATACAATCTGTGAGGAGGTTTCGCGAGCAAAGTTTGGAGAGAGACAGAATTGAAAATTCTCAGCGTATATTAGCAAGAAGAAGTGATCCTGAATATCGCGAAGAGGAAAGGCGAAGAGACCAAAGCGCACATATTGTTAGAAGAAGAAGTTCAAGGTATCGCATTATGGAACAACAAAGGAATACTGTACAACACATAAACCGTCGCGGCAATGAAAGTTATCGAGTGTTTGAACGTCGGAGAAATGCCTTAACACAAAGGATTAGGAGGGAAGATAATGGAAGACGCAATAGAGAACAACAAGTTAATATTGCCCAGCATAGGCGCCACCGAAAAAACGGAGTCTTTAGCAGGAGTGAAAGGCTGAGAAGTTTTTAGTTTTTAGGCTGAGAGTTTTTATCTAAAGAAATAGTTACAAGCCAACATGTCCACTTAAGTTGTGTATTCTTCCTGACTGATATTTTTCCATCCAAAGATGACCGTTATACGTTTTGCAAAACATGTCATTCTGCAGTTCGATCTGGTAATATACCGACATTATGTTTATCCAATGGTCTTCACTTTCCCACTATACCAAACGAACTAAAGGACTTGACAACTCTTGAAGAGAGTTGCTCCCTGAATACCGTTTATGAGAATAGTGTCCTTAGGTTATAACAGAGAGTGCGCGATACGAGGTGCAGTCGTGAACGTACCGATTTCACTTGATAGAACAATAACCGTCCTTTCGAGATCTGAAGATCAGACAGAAGTAATACAAGTTTATTTGAAGCGTAGGTTGCAATATGACCGCAGTTTTATGACAGAGACTATACGACCGGCAAAGATATTTAGAGCCGCAGAATATTTAATTAACACAGACTTATATAGGACGCACAACATTTCTATTTTTAATGAATGGCTGAACAGAAGACAGTCGAATGAGATAATGCCGTTTATTGCCAACGAAAAAGACAGAAATATAGTTCAAACTTGTTTAAACAATAACACAACCAATGATGACGTAGATGAATTAAATGCACAGGAGACCCGTTTAGACAATTTACAAATAGAAAATGTATCATTAGGTAGAATTTCTATAGCGCCTGCAGAGGGCAACAGACCATTAGACTTACTTATGGATGAAGACGCCGAGGAGTTGTCCTTTCCCACAATTTATTGTGGAATTAAATGAAGTTCAGTTACAACTTTAGGGAAAGTTATAAGATCAGAAGTTAGAAGATATGACAGACGATGCGCCAGAGTAGACAAAGTTTTATATTCGTACAAAAAATTAGAACTATCGCGCATAAAGGATAGTATATCGATCTGCTTAAGGAAAAGAATACGTCAAAATTCTGTTACTGCGCGAAATATGTTAGACGATCATTTTGTTCAAAACCTAGTGCAGCATGACGACGGGTATCATATTCTCCAAGGACTTAGGTCTTCACCCGCTCATTGGGAATCTGAAAAAAAGGAAGTTCTGGCAATGATTCGGCAATTTGGATTGCCAACTTTTTTTATCACATTGTCCGCAGCCGAATCACAGTGGTCTGAATTAATTGTTATTTTGGTGAAAGTTTTAGAAAAACGGGATATATCAGAAAACGATGTTCATAATTTAACAACGCAAGAAAAATATAATTTAATAAGGTCCGATCCGATTACATGTTCACGCTACTTCGATCAACGTGTCCGTCATTTATACAAACTTTTTAAGTGTGATGGTGGTGTATTTGACTCTCATAAAATTATAAAGTATTATTGGAGGATAGAATTTCAGCAAAGAGGCTCTCCTCATGTACATGGAGTATATTGGTTAAAAGACGCACCACATATAACATTGACAGATGAACGTACATTCCCTGCGGTAACAGAATTTATTGACAAAAATATATCAGTACAAACTCGTCTGAGTCCGGAATAGAAAATTTCATAAATTATCAAATGCAAAGGCATAGTAATACATGCCAAAGAGAAATATCGGGACAAAGGATTTGTAGATTCAAAATGCCTCATCCGCCAATGCCAAGAACAGAAATACTATTTCCGCTGTCCGAAGAATCCGAAAATATTCAAAGACATCGTGTTAATTATGAAAAAGTACTTAATTTTTTAAATACTAAGGAATCTGAGTCAGATATTCATAGTATTGACCAATTTGAACAATTTTTGTCTGACGAACGCATTAATATGAGCTACGAGGACTACATTTTTGCCCTAAGGTTTTCTATTAAAAAACCACAGATATTTTTAAAACGCCGACCGAAGGACATATTTATAAACGCCTTCAATCCAACTATTTTGAAGTTACATCGCGCTAACATGGACATACAGTACATTTTGGACGCTTACGGTTGTGTATCATATATAGTGAACTATATAAATAAGTCAAATAGGGGAGTTTCGCGACTATTGCAGGAGTCAATGAGGGTAATTCGAACAGAGAATTATACTGTCCGTCAACGTTTACAGCACATTGGCAATAAATTTATAAACGCGTCTGAAGTGTCCGCTCAAGAAGCATCCTACAATATTTTAGGTATGCATATGTCCGAATGTAGTAACACAGATGTTTTCATAAATACATTCCATCCATATAGGAGAGTCCGAATGGTAAAATCTAGGCAAGAATTAGAAAGACTACCAACAGAATCGACTGATATTTTTAAAAGTAATTTATTAGACTATTACCAACATGGTCCTCACAGTCTTGAAGACATCTGTCTAGCCAATTTTGCTGCCAATTATGTGTTTTCAAAAACACGCAGATCTTCGATACGCCAAAGACGAGAAGATGAAGATATAGATGACAACGAAGACGTAACAGAGTATAGTGGAGTTGGTCTCCAACTTTTAAATAATTTTGGATATATTTATAAACGAAGGAATTCAGCTATTCTTCGATTTGCAAAATCAAATATGGATACATCCAGAGCAGACTATTTCAGACAAATGGTTATGTTATATTTTCGTGGCGTAATGAAGTAACAGACATTTTAGAAAACGACAACGAACAAACATGTTCTTCACATAGAGACTTGATAATGACAAACCAACAACAATTCGAAAAATTTTCGGTAAACGAATTGGAAAACGCTTTAGAGGAAATTCAGAACGATAACGATGGCAATTCTGAAAATGAACCAACCCGACAAGACGACATTGCTGCATCGCAGTTATTAGATGAAGAATGCAGAGCTCTGGCTATGCTAGAGATTAATAGAGACATAAATATACTTAATATAGACGAAGAAGAAAATGACGATCAGAGTGAAGGTGTCCCTTCATTAGTGAATGTAGAGGATTTGTTAATATCCGTATGGTCTCTGAATAAAAAGCAACGGATATATACTGTACAAGATAAATAGAAAAGAAGTGCTGTATGAATTTGTGGGAGGTGGCGCGGGTGTAGGTAAAAGTCGCTTGATACAAACAATACAATATCGGGCAATAACACAACGCTTTAATTCTCTTCCTGGATCCAATCCAGATCTCCCAAAGGTTTTGCTAAGTGCACCAACGGGTAAAGCAGCATTTGGAATTGGAAGATATACTCTTCACTCCCTTTTCTCTTTGCCTGTAAATCAGTTGTCCGGAGAAATTCGTCCCTTAAGTAACGATACAGTTAATTCACTTATTGCTAAACTGATTGAAGTAAAACTTATTATTATAGATGAAGTGTCGATGGTAGGTTCTAAAATGTTAGGTTTCCTGGACTCAAGACTAAAACAAATATTTAAAACTACAGAGGCTTTTGGTGGTATCCCAATTATTGTCTTCGGTGATTTAAAACAACTTCCACCTGTAGGTGACCGTTGGATTTTCAATCCAAATCCAAATAATCCCTACGGAGATATAATAGGACGTGGGCTTTGGGATATGTTCGACTTTTATGAATTAGACGAAATAATGCGGCAAAGAGACGACAGGACTTTTGCAATTGCATTAAATAACATGGCAGTTGGACAAATGAATCCTGAAGACATAGATTTAATTATATCAAGGACAGTGAATTTACATACAGAAGTCCCTTTGAATGCTATTCATTTATTTTGGTCTAATAAGGAAGCTGACACATATAATATACAGCGTTTAGCACAGATATCGACGGAAGTGCATATTTCTAGAAGTTATGACATTATTAAGGCTGGCTCTCTAAGTGAACAACAAACAGACAATTTTAAATACAATTAAGAATTTTAAAACGTCGGAGACTCAAGGACTTCCCACAGAACTTACGTTAAAGACATCGGCTAAATATATGCTGACAGTAAATATTGACACTGCCGATGGACTCGTTAACGGTGCAACAGGACTTTTAATGGCAGTAGACATAAGTCAGGAAGCCGTATCGACACTTTGGATTCTATTTTCTAATAGGGACGTTGGCTCTCAGGCAAGAAGAAAAAAGCCTCATAATTCTGAACCTCTATGGACTCCTATTGAAAAACATAACAGATTATTTCAATACAGACGTAACGTACAAATTAATATTGAGAGGAGACAATTTCCGGTAGTTCCAGCAGAGGGTATTACGATTCATAAGAGTCAGGGAGCTACTTACAACAAAGTTGTAGTCCATCTTGCAGATAGAATAAGTAGAGCTGCAATGTATGTAGCTTGCAGTCGAGCTACTAGTGCATCAGGATTGTTCATAATTGGACGTTTCACCCCTCCAAAACAATTTTCTGACACTGACGTTGTCAAAGTCGAACTTGACCGGCTCCGAACAGAAAGATTTTTATGTCCGTCACCTAATGTATGCGCAAACACAAAAATATATTACCAAAATATACAAAGCCTTAACGCTCACCACCAAGACTTATTCAGTGATAGATATATAAGAGATATAGACGTTTTATGTCTTGTAGAGACATGGACTTTTCTGTTGGACGACTGTTCTGTTGAAGGATTTTGTACTTTAGCAAGAATTAATGGATCCGATAGCCTTCCTCGACAAAGCGTGGAATAATAGTTTACATAAAGTCCGACCTGAGTAGTCAAGCGAAAGTTTTGTTCAAGCGAGATTATAGTTCTGGGTCCGCTACTTTACAAATAATAGCTTTCCGTTTTAAAACAATGTGCGTTATCACTTTATATAGAAATTCCACATTTTCCGAAACAACATTTAGTAATTTACTCATGGAGGCAGTAGGTACTGTATATACTATGGGTGAAACATTCGAAAAACTTCTTGTTATTGGTGATTTTAATATATGTAGGGCGACAAATAGCAGTTTAATGGAAAGGAACTTAATTAATGAGGGCTTTTGCTCTATGTTAGAAAAGACGGAAACGACTACAGTTGGATGTAAGCAAATAGACTGGGCATTTGGCAAAGTTTTAAGTGGGGCGGTGCAATACAATACGGTGCACAGTTACCACGACGGCATTATTTTAGGAATAAGTTAATTTATATTAGAATAAGAATTTTATAGATTTACCCATTATTGTTCATATGTTGTATTGTATATTTTTTACTTTAGTTAAAAAGGATTCATAAAAAATTAACTAAATTAATAAAGTGCATATATAATTTTTTTCTAAACATAATAATTATATTTGTGTGTTTCTTTTAAAACTGAAATAGATGAATATGGAAAATATGAAATTTCATTTGTGAAATTAATAGAAAGCCTTATTAGTTCTTGATTTCTTCGGTGCTTATAATAAGGTGGAGGGTATTTAATTTAGTATTTAGTTTTTCTACTTGTTCTATTATGGGTTTATTTATATCGTGCTTTGAGAGTGTGGCATATGAAATTGGTAAGTCGTGTCCAATTTCTCCTTGCGATAGAACGGCTCCTAAAGCATAACCTGAGGCATCTGTTGTTAAAATAAAAGGTTTGTCAAAGTCTGGGTATTGCAGGATGGGAGGGTGCATCAATTTTTCCTTTAAAGTTTCAAATGCCTTTTGACATTCGTTTGACCATATAAAGGGTTGATGCTTTTTATACCCTCCACCTCAGTGATGAGGGTATACTAATTTTGTTCTTCCGTTTGCAACACCCAGAAGGAGGCGTCAGAGACCCTACAAAGTATATATATTCTTGATCAGCGTCAAAAACTGAGTCGATTTAGACATGTATGTCCGTGTGTCCGTGTGTCCGTGTGTCCGTATGTCCGTCTGTTGTTGGCACTCTCACGAGCGTAAATTTTGAGATATTGAGCTGCAATTTTGTACAGTCACTTTTAGTTTATGCACGCAGATCGCTATTTAAAATGGGCAAATTCGGTAAAGAGCCACGCCTACAATCAACAAAAATCTATCTATCTGCCACAAAAATTAAGCTATAAACTTGAAATTTAGTATGTACATCTATAAATATTAGTTTCATCGATGTGCCGAAAATGGGCGTGGTCCGATAACATACACGCCCACAATCAATATAAATCTTTATATTTGCCACAAAAGTTGATCTACGAAGTTGAAATTTGGTGTGCAAATACATAGTTATGCCATCCATTGATGTGCCTAAAATGGGCGTGGTCGGTTAACATACGTGCCCACAATAAACATAAACCTTTATATCTACCACAAATATTAACCTGTGACCCTGAAATTTGGTACACGTATTTATAGATATCCCATCCATCAATGTGCTTAAAATGGGCGAGGTCGGTTACTAAGTCCACCCACAATAAACAAAAATTTATTTATCTGCCACAAAAATTAATCTATGAACTTGAAATTTAGTATGTACATCTATAAATATTAGCTTTATAGATGTAAAAAAATGAGCGTGTTATAATTTTTAAAATTTATAAAACATCAATTTCATCATCATCAATTCAAAAAATTTAAAAAGATCCATAAATATTTAGGCGTTACATGTAAGAGCAATTGTACATAACCAAATAGAAATACATACATATGTATAAACAATAAAAATTTTATAGACAAGGCATCGTGTTTACCGCTTTATATATCTCAGTTTTAAAATTTAGAATATCAAATAAAATTTTTAATGAAAAATACTTAAAATAAAGTAACATAATGCACGATCAGGTACATATACTTATAGTTTGCAAGTACAGGCTACAGCCTTGTTAGAAATCAGGTACATAAATGACTATTAGGTAAAGTAGCCCATGCGAAAGTAGGTAAAGTAGTTCAATATATAAGTCTTCAACACGAAATATAGACCTCAGAAGTACAACAATAATTGAACTGTTGAGTTCACATTGAAGTGCAAAAAAATATTATATTTACAAACATTATTTCAATATGCCGTTATTACGTATTACATCATCTCGACAAAGACGTCTGAGAAATATACAATCTGTGAGGAGGTTTCGCGAGCAAAGTTTGGAGAGAGACAGAATTGAAAATTCTCAGCGTATATTAGCAAGAAGAAGTGATCCTGAATATCGCGAAGAGGAAAGGCGAAGAGACCAAAGCGCACATATTGTTAGAAGAAGAAGTTCAAGGTATCGCATTATGGAACAACAAAGGAATACTGTACAACACATAAACCGTCGCGGCAATGAAAGTTATCGAGTGCTTGAACGTCGGAGAAATGCCTTAACACAAAGGATTAGGAGGGAAGATAATGGAAGACGCAATAGAGAACAACAAGTTAATATTGCCCAGCATAGGCGCCACCGAAAAAACGGAGTCTTTAGCAGGAGTGAAAGGCTGAGAAGTTTTTAGTTTTTAGGCTGAGAGTTTTTATCTAAAGAAATAGTTACAAGCCAACATGTCCACTTAAGTTGTGTATTCTTCCTGACTGATATTTTTCCATCCAAAGATGACCGTTATACGTTTTGCAAAACATGTCATTCTGCAGTTCGATCTGGTAATATACCGACATTATGTTTATCCAATGGTCTTCACTTTCCCACTATACCAAACGAACTAAAGGACTTGACAACTCTTGAAGAGAGTTGCTCCCTGAATACCGTTTATGAGAATAGTGTCCTTAGGTTATAACAGAGAGTGCGCGATACGAGGTGCAGTCGTGAACGTACCGATTTCACTTGATAGAACAATAACCGTCCTTTCGAGATCTGAAGATCAGACAGAAGTAATACAAGTTTATTTGAAGCGTAGGTTGCAATATGACCGCAGTTTTATGACAGAGACTATACGACCGGCAAAGATATTTAGAGCCGCAGAATATTTAATTAACACAGACTTATATAGGACGCACAACATTTCTATTTTTAATGAATGGCTGAACAGAAGACAGTCGAATGAGATAATGCCGTTTATTGCCAACGAAAAAGACAGAAATATAGTTCAAACTTGTTTAAACAATAACACAACCAATGATGACGTAGATGAATTAAATGCACAGGAGACCCGTTTAGACAATTTACAAATAGAAAATGTATCATTAGGTAGAATTTCTATAACGCCTGCAGAGGGCAACAGACCATTAGACTTACTTATGGATGAAGACGCCGAGGAGTTGTCCTTTCCCACAATTTATTGTGGAATTAAATGAAGTTCAGTTACAACTTTAGGGAAAGTTATAAGATCAGAAGTTAGAAGATATGACAGACGATGCGCCAGAGTAGACAAAGTTTTATATTCGTACAAAAAATTAGAACTATCGCGCATAAAGGATAGTATATCGATCTGCTTAAGGAAAAGAATACGTCAAAATTCTGTTACTGCGCGAAATATGTTAGACGATCATTTTGTTCAAAACCTAGTGCAGCATGACGACGGGTATCATATTCTCCAAGGACTTAGGTCTTCACCCGCTCATTGGGAATCTGAAAAAAAGGAAGTTCTGGCAATGATTCGGCAATTTGGATTGCCAACTTTTTTTATCACATTGTCCGCAGCCGAATCACAGTGGTCTGAATTAATTGTTATTTTGGTGAAAGTTTTAGAAAAACGGGATATATCAGAAAACGATGTTCATAATTTAACAACGCAAGAAAAATATAATTTAATAAGGTCCGATCCGATTACATGTTCACGCTACTTCGATCAACTTGTCCGTCATTTATACAAACTTTTTAAGTGTGATGGTGGTGTATTTGACTCTCATAAAATTATAAAGTATTATTGGAGGACAGAATTTCAGCAAAGAGGCTCTCCTCATGTACATGGAGTATATTGGTTAAAAGACGCACCACATATAACATTGACAGATGAACGTACATTCCCTGCGGTAACAGAATTTATTGACAAAAATATATCAGTACAAACTCGTCTGAGTCCGGAATAGAAAATTTCATAAATTATCAAATGCATAGGCATAGTAATACATGCCAAAGAGAAATATCGGGACAAAGGATTTGTAGATTCAAAATGCCTCATCCGCCAATGCCAAGAACAGAAATACTATTTCCGCTGTCCGAAGAATCCGAAAATATTCAAAGACATCGTGTTAATTATGAAAAAGTACTTAATTTTTTAAATACTAAGGAATCTGAGTCAGATATTCATAGTATTGACCAATTTGAACAATTTTTGTCTGACGAACGCATTAATATGAGCTACGAGAACTACATTTTTGCCCTAAGGTTTTCTATTAAAAAACCACAGATATTTTTAAAACGCCGACCGAAGGACATATTTATAAACGCCTTCAATCCAACTATTTTGAAGTTACATCTATACTATATAAATAAGTCAAATAGGGGAGTTTCGCGACTATTGCAGGAGTCAATGAGGGTAATTCGAACAGAGAATTATACTGTCCGTCAACGTTTACAGCACATTGGCAATAAATTTATAAACGCGTCCGAAGTGTCCGCTCAAGAAGCATCCTACAATATTTTAGGTATGCATATGTCCGAATGTAGTAACACAGATGTTTTCATAAATACATTCCATCCAGATAGGAGAGTCCGAATGGTAAAATCTAGGCAAGAATTAGAAAGACTACCAACAGAATCGACTGATATTTTTAAAAGTAATTTATTAGACTATTACCAACATCGTCCTCACAGTCTTGAAGAAATCTGTCTAGCCAATTTTGCTGCCAATTATGTGTTTTCAAAAACACGCAGATCTTCGATACGCCAAAGACGAGAAGATGAAGATATAGATGACAACGAAGACGTAACAGAGTATAGTGGAGTTGGTCTCCAACTTTTAAATAATTTTGGATATATTTATAAACGAAGGAATTCAGCTATTCTTCGATTTGCAAAATCAAATATGGATACATCCAGAGCAGACTATTTCAGACAAATGGTTATGTTATATTTTCGTGGCGTAATGAAGTAACAGACATTTTAGAAAACGACAACGAACAAACATGTTCTTCACATAGAGACTTGATAATGACAAACCAACAACAATTCGAAAAATTTTCGGTAAACGAATTGGAAAACGCTTTAGAGGAAATTCAGAACGATAACGATGGCAATTCTGAAAATGAACCAACCCGACAAGACGACATTGCTGCATCGCAGTTATTAGATGAAGAATTCAGAGCTCTGGCTATGCTAGAGATTAATAGAGACATAAATATACTTAATATAGACGAAGAAGGAAATGACGATCAGAGTGAAGGTGTCCCTCCATTAGTGAATGTAGAGGATTTGTTAATATCCGTAAGGTCTCTGAATAAAAAGCAACGGATATATACTGTACAAGATAAATAGAAAAGAAGTGCTGTATGAATTTGTGGGAGGTGGCGCGGGTGTAGGTAAAAGTCGCTTGATACAAACAATACAATATCGGGCAATAACACAACGCTTTAATTCTCTTCCTGGATCCAATCCAGATCTCCCAAAGGTTTTGCTAAGTGCACTAACGACTAAAGCAGCATTTGGAATTGGAGGATATACTCTTCACTCCCTTTTCTCTTTGCCTGTAAATCAGTCGTCCGGAGAAATTCGTCCCTTAAGTAACGATACAGTTAATTCACTTATTGCTAAACTGATTGAAGTAAAACTTATTATTATAGATGAAGTGTCGATGGTTGGTTCTAAAATGTTAGGTTTCCTGGACTCAAGACTAAAACAAATATTTAAAACTACAGAGGCTTTTGGTGGTATCCCAATTATTGTCTTCGGTGATTTAAAACAACTTCCACCTGTAGGTGACCGTTGGATTTTCAATCCAAATCCAAATAATCCCTATGGAGATATAATAGGACGTGGGCTTTGGGATATGTTCGACTTTTATGAATTAGACGAAATAATGCGGCAAAGAGACGACAGGACTTTTGCAATTGCATTAAATAACATGGCAGTTGGACAAATGAATCCTGAAGACATAGATTTAATTATATCAAGGACAGTGAATTTACATACAGAAGTCCCTTTGGATGCTATTCATTTATTTTGGTCTAATAAGGAAGCTGACACATATAATATACAGCGTTTAGCACAGATATCGACGGAAGCGCATATATCTAGAAGTTATTAAGGCTGACTCTCTAAGTGAACAACAAAACCAGACAATTTTAAATACAATTAAGAATTTTAAAACGTCGGAGACTCAAGGACTTCCCACAGAACTTACGTTAAAGACATCGGCTAAATATATGCTGACAGTAAATATTGACACTGCCGATGGACTCGTTAACGGTGCAAGAGGACTTTTAATGGCAGTAGACATAAGTCAGGAAGCCGTATCGACATTTTGGATTCTATTTTCTAATAGGGACGTTGGCTCTCAGGCAAGAAGAAAAAAGCCTCATAATTCTGAACCTCTATGGACTCCTATTGAAAAACATAACAGATTATTTCAATACAGACGTAACGTACAAATTAATATTGAGAGGAGACAATTTCCGGTAGTTCCAGCAGAGGATATTACGATTCATAAGAGTCAGGGAGCTACTTACAACAAAGTTGTAGTCCATCTTGAAGATAGAATAAATAGAGCTGCAATGTATGTAGCTTGCAGTCGAGCTACTAGTGCATCAGGATTGTTCATAATTGGACGTTTCACCCCTCTAAAACAATTTTCTGACACTGACGTTGTCAAAGTCGAACTTGACCGGCTCCGAACAGAAAGATTTTTATGTCCGTCACCTAATGTATGCGCAAACACAAAAATATATTACCAAAATATACAAAGCCTTAACGCTCACCACCAAGACTTATTCAGTGATAGATATATAAGAGATATAGACGTTTTATGTCTTGTAGAGACATGGACTTTTCTGTTGGACGACTGTTCTGTTGAAGGATTTTGTACTTTAGCAAGAATTAATGGATCCGATAGCCTTCCTCGACAAAAGTGTGGAATAATAGTTTACATAAAGTCCGACCTGAGTAGTCAAGCGAAAGTTTTGTTCAAGCGAGATTATAGTTCTGGGTCCGCTACTTTACAAATAATAGCTTTCCGTTTTAAAACAATGTGCGTTATCACTTTATATAGAAATTCCACATTTTCCGAAACAACATTTAGTAATTTACTCATGGAGGCAGTAGGTACTGTATATACTATGGGTGAAACATTCGAAAAACTTCTTGTTATTGGTGATTTTAATATATGTAGGACGACAAATAGCAGTTTAATGGAAAGGAACTTAATTAATGAGGGCTTTTGCTCTATGTTAGAAAAGACGGAAACGACTACAGTTGGATGTAAGCAAATAGACTGGGCATTTGGCAAAGTTTTAAGTGGGGCGGTGCAATACAATACGGTGCACAGTTACCACGACGGCATTATTTTAGGAATAAGTTAATTTATATTAGAATAAGAATTTTATAGATTTACCCATTATTGTTCATATGTTGTATTGTATATTTTTTAGTTTAGTAAAAAAGGATTCATAAAAAATTAACTAAACTAATAAAGAGCATATATAATTTTTTTCTAAACATAATTATTAATATAATTGTGTGTTTCTTTTAAAACTGAAATAGATGAATATGGAAAATATGAAATTTCATTTGTGAAATTAATAGAAAGCCTTATTAGTTCTTGATTTCTTCGGTGCTTATAATAAGGTGGAGGGTATTTAATTTAGTATTTAGTTTTTCTACTTGTTCTATTATGGGTTTATTTATATCGTGCTTTGAGAGTGTGGCATATGAAATTGGTAAGTCGTGTCCAATTTCTCCTTGCGATAGAACGGCTCCTAAAGCATAACCTGAGGCATCTGTTGTTAAAATAAAAGGTTTGTCAAAGTCTGGGTATTGCAGGATGGGAGGGTGCATCAATTTTTCCTTTAAAGTTTCAAATGCCTTTTGACATTCGTTTGACCATATAAAGGGTTGATGCTTTTTATACCCTCCACCTCAGTGATGAGGGTATACTAATTTTGTTCTTCCGTTTGCAACACCCAGAAGGAGGCGTCAGAGACCCTACAAAGTATATATATTCTTGATCAGCGTCAAAAACTGAGTCGATTTAGACATGTATGTCCGTGTGTCCGTGTGTCCGTATGTCCGTCTGTTGTTGGCACTCTCACGAGCGTAAATTTTGAGATATTGAGCTGCAATTTTGTACAGTCACTTTTAGTTTATGCACGCAGATCGCTATTTGAAATGGGCAAATTCGGTAAAGAGCCACGCCTACAATCAACAAAAATCTATCTATCTGCCACAAAAATTAAGCTATAAACTTGAAATTTAGTATGTACATCTATAAATATTAGTTTCATCGATGTGCCGAAAATGGGCGTGGTCCGATAACATACACGCCCACAATCAATATAAATCTTTATATTTGCCACAAAAGTTGATCTACGAAGTTGAAATTTGGTGTGCAAATACATAGTTATGCCATCCATTGATGTGCCTAAAATGGGCATGGTCGGTTAACATACGCGCCCACAATAAACATAAACCTTTATATCTACCACAAAAATTAACCTGTGACCCTGAAATTTGGTACACGTATTTATAGATATCCCATCCATCAATGTGCTTAAAATGGGCGAGGTCGGTTACTAAGTCCACCCACAATAAACAAAAATTTATTTATCTGCCACAAAAATTAATCTATGAACTTGAAATTTAGTATGTACATCTATAAATATTAGCTTTATAGATGTAAAAAAATGAGCGTGTTATAATTTTTAAAATTTATAAAACATCAATTTCATCATCATCAATTCAAAAAATTTAAAAAGATCCATAAATATTTAGGCGTTACATGTAAGAGCAATTGTACATAACCAAATAGAAATACATACATATGTATAAACAATAAAAATTTTATAGACAAGGCATCGTGTTTACCGCTTTATATATCTCAGTTTTAAAATTTAGAATATCAAATAAAATTTTTAATGAAAAATACTTAAAATAAAGTAACATGATGCACGATCAGGTACATATACTTATAGTTTGCAAGTACAGGCTACAGCCTTGTTAGAAATCAGGTACATAAATGACTATTAGGTAAAGTAGCCCATGCGAAAGCAGGTAAAGTAGTACAATATATAAGTCTTCAACACGAAATATAGACCTCAGAAGTACAACAATAATTGAACTGTTGAGTTCACATTGAAGTGCAAAAAAATATTATATTTACAAACATTATTTCAATATGCCCTTATTATCGACAAAGACGTCTGAGAAATATACAATCTGTGAGGAGGTTTCGCGAGCAAAGTTTGGAGAGAGACAGAATTGAAAATTCTCAGCGTATATTAGCAAGAAGAAGTGATCCTGAATATCGCGAAGAGGAAAGGCGAAGAGACCAAAGCGCACATATTGTTAGAAGAAGAAGTTCAAGGTATCGCATTATGGAACAACAAAGGAATACTGTACAACACATAAACCGTCGCGGCAATGAAAGTTATCGAGTGTTTGAACGTCGGAGAAATGCCTTAACACAAAGGATTAGGAGGGAAGATAATGGAAGACGCAATAGAGAACAACAAGTTAATATTGCCCAGCATAGGCGCCACCGAAAAAACGGAGTCTTTAGAAGGAGTGAAAGGCTGAGAAGTTTTTAGTTTTTAGGCTGAGAGTTTTTATCTAAAGAAATAGTTACAAGCCAACATGTCCACTTAAGTTGTGTATTCTTCCTGACTGATATTTTTCCATCCAAAGATGACCGTTATACGTTTTGCAAAACATGTCATTCTGCAGTTCGATCTGGTAATATACCGACATTATGTTTATCCAATGGTCTTCACTTTCCCACTATACCAAACGAACTAAAGGACTTGACAACTCTTGAAGAGAGTTGCTCCCTGAATACCGTTTATGAGAATAGTGTCCTTAGGTTATAACAGAGAGTGCGCGATACGAGGTGCAGTCGTGAACGTACCGATTTCACTTGATAGAACAATAACCGTCCTTTCGAGATCTGAAGATCAGACAGAAGTAATACAAGTTTATTTGAAGCGTAGGTTGCAATATGACCGCAGTTTTATGACAGAGATTATACGACCGGCAAAGATATTTAGAGCCGCAGAATATTTAATTAACACAGACTTATATAGGACGCACAACATTTCTATTTTTAATGAATGGCTGAACAGAAGACAGTCGAATGAGATAATGCCGTTTATTGCCAACGAAGAAGACAGAAATATAGTTCAAACTTGTTTAAACAATAACACAACCAATGATGACGTAGATGAATTAAATGCACAGGAGACCCGTTTAGACAATTTACAAATAGAAAATGTATCATTAGGTAGAATTTCTATAGCGCCTGCAGAGGGCAACAGACCATTAGACTTACTTATGGATGAAGACGCCGAGGAGTTGTCCTTTCCCACAATTTATTGTGGAATTAAATGAAGTTCAGTTACAACTTTAGGGAAAGTTATAAGATCAGAAGTTAGAAGATATGACAGACGATGCGCCAGAGTAGACAAAATTTTATATTCGTACAAAAAATTAGAACTATCGCGCATAAAGGATAGTATATCGATCTGCTTAAGGAAAAGAATACGTCAAAATTCTGTTACTGCGCGAAATATGTTAGACGATCATTTTGTTCAAAACCTAGTGCAGCATGACGACGGGTATCATATTCTCCAAGGACTTAGGTCTTCACCCGCTCATTGGGAATCTGAAAAAAAGGAAGTTCTGGCAATGATTCGGCAATTTGGATTGCCAACTTTTTTTATCACATTGTCCGCAGCCGAATCACAGTGGTCTGAATTAATTGTTATTTTGGTGAAAGTTTTAGAAAAACGGGATATATCAGAAAACGATGTTCATAATTTAACAACGCAAGAAAAATATAATTTAATAAGGTCCGATCCGATTACATGTTCACGCTACTTCGATCAACGTGTCCGTCATTTATACAAACTTTTTAAGTGTGATGGTGGTGTATTTGACTCTCATAAAATTATAAAGTATTATTGGAGGATAGAATTTCAGCAAAGAGGCTCTCCTCATGTACATGGAGTATATTGGTTAAAAGACGCACCACATATAACATTGACAGATGAACGTACATTCCCTGCGGTAACAGAATTTATTGACAAAAATATATCAGTACAAACTCGTCTGAGTCCGGAATAGAAAATTTCATAAATTATCAAATGCATAGGCATAGTAATACATGCCAAAGAGAAATATCGGGACAAAGGATTTGTAGATTCAAAATGCCTCATCCGCCAATGCCAAGAACAGAAATACTATTTCCGCTGTCCGAAGAATCCGAAAATATTCAAAGACATCGTGTTAATTATGAAAAAGTACTTAATTTTTTAAATACTAAGGAATCTGAGTCAGATATTCATAGTATTGACCAATTTGAACAATTTTTGTCTGACGAACGCATTAATATGAGCTACGAGGACTACATTTTTGCCCTAAGGTTTTCTATTAAAAAACCACAGATATTTTTAAAACGCCGACCGAAGGACATATTTATAAACGCCTTCAATCCAACTATTTTGAAGTTACATCGCGCTAACATGGACATACAGTACATTTTGGACGCTTACGGTTGTGTATCATATATAGTGAACTATATAAATAAGTCAAATAGGGGAGTTTCGCGACTATTGCAGGAGTCAATGAGGGTAATTCGAACAGAGAATTATACTGTCCGTCAACGTTTACAGCACATTGGCAATAAATTTATAAACGCGTCCGAAGTGTCCGCTCAAGAAGCATCCTACAATATTTTAGGTATGCATATGTCCGAATGTAGTAACACAGATGTTTTCATAAATACATTCCATCCAGATAGGAGAGTCCGAATGGTAAAATCTAGGCAAGAATTAGAAAGACTACCAACAGAATCGACTGATATTTTTAAAAGTAATTTATTAGACTATTACCAACATGGTCCTCACAGTCTTGAAGACATCTGTCTAGCCAATTTTGCTGCCAATTATGTGTTTTCAAAAACACGCAGATCTTCGATACGCCAAAGACGAGAAGATGAAGATATAGATGACAACGAAGACGTAACAGAGTATAGTGGAGTTGGTCTCCAACTTTTAAATAATTTTGGATATATTTATAAACGAAGGAATTCAGCTATTCTTCGATTTGCAAAATCAAATATGGATACATCCAGAGCAGACTATTTCAGACAAATGGTTATGTTATATTTTCCGTGGCGTAATGAAGTAACAGACATTTTAGAAAACGACAACGAACAAACATGTTCTTCACATAGAGACTTGATAATGACAAACCAACAACAATTCGAAAAATTTTCGGTAAACGAATTGGAAAACGCTTTAGAGGAAATTCAGAACAATAACGATGGCAATTCTGAAAATGAACCAACCCGACAAGACGACATTGCTGCATCGCAGTTATTAGATGAAGAATGTAGAGCTCTGGCTATGCCAGAGATTAATAGAGACATAAATATACTTAATATAGACGAAGAAGAAAATGACGATCAGAGTGAAGGTGTCCCTCCATTAGTGAATGTAGAGGATTTGTTAATATCCGTAAGGTCTCTGAATAAAAAGCAACGGATATATACTGTACAAGATAAATAGAAAAGAAGTGCTGTATGAATTTGTGGGAGGTGGCGCGGGTGTAGGTAAAAGTCGCTTGATACAAACAATATATCGGGCAATAACACAACGCTTTAATTCTCTTCCTGGATCCAATCCAGATCTCCCAAAGGTTTTGCTAAGTGCACCAACGACTAAAGCAGCATTTGGAATTGGAGGATATACTCTTCACTCCCTTTTGTCTTTGCCTGTAAATCAGTCGTCCGGAGAAATTCGTCCCTTAAGTAACGATACAGTTAATTCACTTATTGCTAAACTGATTGAAGTAAAACTTATTATTACAGATGAAGTGTCGATGGTTGGTTCTAAAATGTTAGGTTTCCTGGACTCAAGACTAAAACAAATATTTAAAACTACAGAGGCTTTTGGTGGTATCCCATTTATTGTCTTCGGTGATTTAAAACAACTTCCACCTGTAGGTGACCGTTGGATTTTCAATCCAAATCCAAATAATCCCTATGGAGATATAATAGGACGTGGGCTTTGGGATATGTTCGACTTTTATGAATTAGACGAAATAATGCGGCAAAGAGACGACAGGACTTTTGCAATTGCATTAAATAACATGGCAGTTGGACAAATGAATCCTGAAGACATAGATTTAATTATATCAAGGACAGTGAATTTACATACAGAAGTCCCTTTGGATGCTATTCATTTATTTTGGTCTAATAAGGAAGCTGACACATATAATATACAGCGTTTAGCACACATATCGATGGAAGCGCATATTTCTAGAAGTTATGACATTATTAAGGCTGACTCTCTAAGTGAACAACAAAAACAGACAATTTTAAATACAATTAAGAATTTTAAAACGTCGGAGACTCAAGGACTTCCCACAGAACTTACGTTAAAGACATCGGCTAAATATATGCTGACAGTAAATATTGACACTGCCGATGGACTCGTTAACGGTGCAACAGGAATTTTAATGGCAGTAGACATAAGTCAGGAAGCCGTATCGACACTTTGGATTCTATTTTCTAATAGGGACGTTGGCTCTCAGGCAAGAAGAAAAAAGCCTCATAATTCTGAACCTCTATGGACTCCTATTGAAAAACATAACAGATTATTTCAATACAGACGTAACGTACAAATTAATATTGAGAGGAGACAATTTCCGGTAGTTCCAGCAGAGGGTATTACGATTCATAAGAGTCAGGGAGCTACTTACAACAAAGTTGTAGTCCATCTTGCAGATAGAATAAATAGAGCTGCAATGTATGTAGCTTGCAGTCGAGCTACTAGTGCATCAGGATTGTTCATAATTGGACGTTTCACCCCTCTAAAACAATTTTCTGACACTGACGTTGTCAAAGTCGAACTTGACCGGCTCCGAACAGAAAGATTTTTATGTCCGTCACCTAATGTATGCGCAAACACAAAAATATATTACCAAAATATACAAAGCCTTAACGCTCACCACCAAGACTTATTCAGTGATAGATATATAAGAGATATAGACGTTTTATGTCTTGTAGAGACATGGACTTTTCTGTTGGACGACTGTTCTGTTGAAGGATTTTGTACTTTAGCAAGAATTAATGGATCCGATAGCCTTCCTCGACAAAAGCGTGGAATAATAGTTTACATAAAGTCCGACCTGAGTAGTCAAGCGAAAGTTTTGTTCAAGCGAGATTATAGTTCTGGGTCCGCTACTTTACAAATAATAGCTTTCCGTTTTAAAACAATGTGCGTTATCACTTTATATAGAAATTCCACATTTTCCGAAACAACATTTAGTAATTTACTCATGGAGGCAGTAGGTACTGTAGGTAGGCAGTAGGTAAACTTCTTGTTATTGGTGATTTTAATATATGTAGGGCGACAAATAGCAGTTTAATGGAAAGGAACTTAATTAATGAGGGCTTTTGCTCTATGTTAGAAAAGACGGAAACGACTACAATTGGATGTACGCAAATAGACTGGGCATTTGGCAAAGTTTTAAGTGGGGCGGTGCAATACAATACGGTGCACAGTTACCACGACGGCATTATTTTAGGAATAAGTTAATTTATATTAGGATAAGAATTTTATAGATTTACCCATTATTGTTCATATGTTGTATTGTATATTTTTTAGTTTAGTAAAAGAGGATTCATAAAAAATTAACTAATCAAAGTTTTAAATAAAGTGCATATATAATTTTTTTCTAAACATAATAATTATATTTGTGTGTTTCTTTTAAAACTGTAATAGATGAATACGGAAAATATGAAATTTCATTTGTGAAATTAATAGAAAGCCTTATTAGTTCTTGATTTCTTCGGTGCTTTAATAAGGTGGAGGGTATTTAAAATTCGGCCAAAGCCGAATTAATTTTTCTACTTGTCTTAGAACACTAAGTTCGTTTTCTAAGATATAGAGGGGTCTCTTATCTGCGTAATTTTGGTCCAGTCTAGTTAAAGACGATGTTAAAACAGGAGGACAGACAGGACATTATTAGCAGGTCCCGTAATTTTATTTTTAAGTATGGCCATTGCCACGAAATAGTTTTCTGATCCCTCCGGATAGTAACCCATAGCTATATAGCTGCATCTCGCCATTCGGGATAACCTTGAACAAATGCCTTTAAATTCGGGTAACGATTTTATAAGTTCCAATGTAGTCGATCCATTGGGCACATCGGGATTTATTGCTACTTGATGGAAGGATTGGCCTGATTTAAGCGTCAAACTGTTCAGTGTTTCGGACAGAGTTCTTAATTGTTCCGTAAGGTTGCCCGTTAAGGCGTCAACGGCTGCACCTACTAATTCAATGATTTGATTTTTGTTACAATGTTGTGTCGTTTATCAAGGATTTATAAAAGGGAGAAATTGCAAAAAGAGACTTACCACGGATCCAGTGCTTACATTACAAAGTGGTCATTTGTTCCATATTTATTGATCAACACTACTTTTGCAAACACAATATTATTACAATATAATTCTTTAGAATTTCAATTACAATATTATTTTTTAGGATTTCACTAATTGATAGAACACTATCTTTACCATATTATTACAATATTATTTTTTAGGATTGCAATAATTGATTAAACACTACCTTTACATTATTAATAATGAAAAATCCCGCTGAGAGTTGATTCACTGCCTTTTTTATAACCAGTGAATTGTTTCAGTTTCAAACGAAAGATACACGACAGAGGCGCTAATTTAACAATTATTACTTTGTTACGGATATAAAGTAATATAGAACAATAGGAAATAATGTAATGAAATTTACTAAAATATGCATTAAAACTAAGAGACAAAACTACGCTCATTGAAATTTGGTAGGAAGTTTTAGCATATTTTAAGGAACATCTACAATAGTTTTAGTTTTAGAAACGTCTTCCGGTTTTCGTTATATTTCGGTTCAAAGAAACATATCTTACTTGTTTTGTAAATAACAATAAAATAGGTGATGCCTCGCCTTAAAAACTTTTACAGAAACTACGTACATATTATAATAAAGGCATTTGTGTAAATTTAAATTTCAACTGTTTTGTGGTTTTATCAGTACCTTACTTCTAACAAACACATAAAAAACAGAGAAGTGTGCAAAGCCACGCCTTTTTAATTTTTGCAAAAACTTTCATAATGAACATTTCCTGAAATTTTGATTCCAACATAGTTATTGATCTCTACAATATCTCAATTTTAATCAACCTCATTTTTAATTATTATAAAAAATTGGGCGCAGCCACGCCTTTAAACTTATTATATAAACCATCTACGTGCCATATCAAAGATATTCTGCAACTTTGAGCTTAAGCGGTCCCGTGGTTCTTACAACAACCCGTTACAAACTTTCAAAATTTTTCTTTTATTATTATAGATAAATGGACGAGATACCCTACGCTGACGGCTTAACCCCAGCGTAGTGTAAAAATCTAGTTACAAATTGCAAACGAACAATCTGACGTTATTCTTAGTGCAAAACATGCTAATTTTTGTTCTGCTTTTGAGGTACCTACTTCTCCGGTTTTGTCTAACCTGAATTCTATCTTATCGACTCCCAGTCCATCCATTGATATGGTCAGTGGCGGTGAGGGAAATGTACAATCTTCTTTACCGTCGGGTAGAATATCTTGTGTTATTCCAACTGTTATTGTTCAACCACCGATTGAACCAGCACCTTCGATGGAATCTTCACTTAATCTTTCTGATGTGATTCAGCCAATAGATTCAATTTCCAGTCGCCCTCTTGTAAGTCCATTATGTACTTCTGAGCTCCCCGTTGAACGAACTCAGGTCCATCTATTTTGTATAATACCGAACCTTCCACATCTTCTATGTCCGCTTCTGTTCAAATTGATGAACTAATTGTTATCCCAGCATGTAAAGTATTATTTTTATCTCGGTTTGCTTCGAGTACTACAACTCGTACAGTTGAGAGCTCTATTAAACGTATATCACCTGATATTGATGCTGGCAAGCTAAGTATTTTTAAACTTAATTCTACACAAAAAAGGGAAATCTCGTCGTTTAAGATCCTTTTGCCTAACGCTTTAATCGAGCGCCTCCACAATAAGGAATTTTGGTCGGAAGGTACCCTGGTTAAGGAATTTATTCCCCGTAATAAGTTTCGTCGTCCAATTAATCTTGACAATCCATCAAAATCAAAAACTAAATAATTCTCTTATTTTATTGTATCAGAACGTCCGTGGTCTTAAAACTACCTAATATTTTTTTAAACTCAATAAATTGTGATTACCATGTTGTACTTTTCACTAAAACTTGGCTTAAGCCATGGATCAAAGATACGGAAATTTTCTGTTCCAACTTTTAAGTTTTCAGGTGTAATAGACTGCTTAGGATTGGTGGTGGCGTGCTTATTGCTGTCAATAAAATGCTTTCTGTCATCTTAATCAATCCTATCGACCAATTAAACATTGAATTTGTATGTGTCCAAATAAAAACGCACACGTCCTCCTTGTTTATCACATTCTCTTGTGACATTTCTATTTACATGAAACATTTCATCTGTAATGACATGTATTGAACCGTTTGAAACTGGCCGATAGCTACTTGTGCTTGGTGAATTTAACTTAATCACATGGTCCTCCAATGTTGAAATTGGTGCTTATTATCCATTATTCGTCCCTACGTTATATAATGATCTTTTTGATTTTATATATGATCTTGATCTTCTTCAACTCAACCATATTCATAATTCTAAGTGCAAAAAAATGTCGTTTGGATGCATAAACAATCTGTATTCACTTTATTCTATTAATAATCATGTCCTTGAAAATGTGTCTAGTTTTAATGACTTGGGTGTCTTATTTGATCCTAAACTGAGGTTTAACGATCATATCGTATCCTCTGTCAATAAAGCCAGGTCCTTGTTAGGTTTCGTCAAACGTTGGTGCAAGAGTTTAATGACCCATATGTTACCAAGCGTCTATTTACGTCCCTGGTTAGGCCCGCAGTGGAATATTCAGCAGTGGTCTGGATTCTTAGTTATAGATTTTACATCGAACTTATCGAATTGGTACAACTTAATTTCTTACTATTTGCATTACGTGGTTTAGGATGGGATCCAACGCTTCCTTTGCCCTCGCATGAAAATAGTCTTAACCTTATTAATCTACCTACACTTGAAAGAAGACGTGAAATGTTGGGTATATCCTTCATAGCTAAAATTTTGTTAAGTTAAGTGTCTTCCCTTTCTTTCCTTAGCCTAGCTGTTGTGGTATCGCCTATAGAACCGCCTGTAATATAACTTAGCATATGTATTTTTACATATGTGTACACATAGTGTGCATTGTCCGGTCGACCATGCCAAACAATCATTGCGTTGCATTTTTGATGTGCAAGCAAACCGACGATCATTTGATACTTTTGACACTTGTGTGTCAAATATAGTCAGAAGAAAAAATTCATAACATATATATATATAAACTAAAAACTTATTAACATTACCACGCTTGACCAGGCGAACATATATATGTAGGGAAAAATTAACATCAATATAATAGGTTGACAGTATTCAAGCATAAGCTATGACTACTGTGTTTACAAACCATATAAGTTTGTCAGGTAGTTAGATTTGATACGTAGCTTAATCTACACTTGTATAAAAAGTGTAAAACAATGGTGTAGGGTTGTAATGTTGAAATGTGAATTATTGATGTAAACCATTTGCGCATGAATTTGCAAAGGTGGATTTGGCTCAACTGGTAAAAATCAGCTGATGACAACACGATAAGGGCGAGTTCGAAACCGCTCCAGTTTCAACCCTTCCAGTCGTCAAGTATTAATTTTTCACAATTTTCAACATTTTCATTACAGCTTTCAAATATAGTCAGAAGAAAAAAATTCATAACATATATATATATACACTAAAAACTTATTAAAAAATAAAACAATTTAAAAGAAGACCTCACAACCCGGCCAAAAGGGTATCAGAAAATTCAACAACACTACAACAACAAAAGCATCAGAAATATCAACAACTTTAAGAACAGCAACATCAACAACATCAGCAACAGCATTGCAACAATAATCTGCTGCTCATCAGAAAAAACTTATCAGTGAATAGAGTGTTTGTTGTATTATTATATAAGTGAATTATAGGAAAGATAAAAGGAAGAAAGTTGAAATTTTTTTTAATTTCTACGAGAATTGAAAGAAGATTTTTAAGAAATTTTTCTGTGTTGTTGTTGAAAGAGAATTGAAGTATAATTGTTTATGAAAACGAATTATTAGAGAAAATTTTTTATGAAACAGGAAAGGGATTAAAAATTATTATTTTTTTTTGAGAAATTGGTCCTCGTGCGAAATAAAAATCATCTTTAAATTATAAAAAAGAATATATTCGAAAGGAAATCAAATTCTAGAAAATTTTATGCAAAGTAAAAGTATTTTATAAAAGATAAGAAGAGTTTTTGAATGAAAAATAAAGTGGAAGTTAAAACCACTATATATTTAAAAGTAAATAGAAGAAAAAGCGAATTTTAAATTCTCGTGTGAAATTGTTTAGGAAGAAAAACGAAAATATATTATAATTTTAAAAATTCATTTGAGAGTTGTGGTGCACTTATTCAAATTTTCAAAATGACAACAGAACAGCAAATACAATTGCCAAGTATTTACCCTTATAAATTTTTGGGCAATTTGCCTATTTTTAATGATAACAAGGATGACTTACATACCTTCGTAACACTGATCGACAGGGTACATCCTGTTTTGGTGCATTATGACAGTGTACAACAATCAATTTTTTCGGACTTGATAAAGAGCAAAACTAGAGGTAAGGCTAGGGAAATTTTGGAAATTAATAGCCACTTAAGTTCAAGGACGGATATTAAGACAGCATAGTTAAATAATTTTGGAGAAAGGAAATCCGTAGAAGAACTTTACGACGAGTTGCGAGCCGTGACTTATAAAAACAATTGCTTGACGTTCTAGAACAAAATTAAGGAAAGACTGAGAGATTTAAATAATAGAACAGCTACCTCAACAGGAGACACAACTGTTATGGCTGGAATTGTAGCCAATAATAAGAAAACTGCACTTAATATATTTAAAAGTAAAATGACTGAGCCTATGAAAACCGTACTTCAGAAATCCAGATTCATTGGATATTGTTATGACAAACTGCATAAACCAACAGAGAACAAGACCAAAGATAATTATCAGAATCCACTTTACAATAACAAACAAAACTACAACCGCGGATATAATAATAATAATACGTATAGCAACAATTTTAATCAGAACAGAAGTCGAAATCCTAATTACAATAATAATTACAGACCTAATAATTATATTGGGCAAAATAATAACATTTTTTTGTTTTTAAACGAATTGGAAAACGCTTTAGAGGAAATTCAGAACGATAACGATGGCAATTCTGAAAATGAACCAACCCGACAAGACAACATTGCTGCATCGCAGTTATTAGATGAAGAATTCAGAGCTCTGGCTATGTCAGAGATTAATAGAGACATAAATATACTTAATATAGACGAAGAAGAAAATGACGATCAGAGTGAAGGTGTCCCTCCATTAGTGAATGTAGAGGATTTGTTAATATCCGTAAGGTCTCTGAATAAAAAGCAACGGATATATACTGTACAAGATAAATAGAAAAGAAGTGCTGTATGAATTTGTGGGAGGTGGCGCGGGTGTAGGTAAAAGTCGCTTGATACAAACAATATATCGGGCAATAACACAACGCTTTAATTCTCTTCCTGGATCCAATCCAGATCTCCCAAAGGTTTTGCTAAGTGCACCAACGACTAAAGCAGCATTTGGAATTGGAGGATATACTCTTCACTCCCTTTTGTCTTTGCCTGTAAATCAGTCGTCCGGAGAAATTCGTCCCTTAAGTAACGATACAGTTAATTCACTTATTGCTAAACTGATTGAAGTAAAACTTATTATTACAGATGAAGTGTCGATGGTTGGTTCTAAAATGTTAGGTTTCCTGGACTCAAGACTAAAACAAATATTTAAAACTACAGAGGCTTTTGGTGGTATTCCATTTATTGTCTTCGGTGATTTAAAACAACTTCCACCTGTAGGTGACCGTTGGATTTTCAATCCAAATCCAAATAATCCCTATGGAGATATAATAGGACGTGGGCTTTGGGATATGTTCGACTTTTATGAATTAGACGAAATAATGCGGCAAAGAGACGACAGGACTTTTGCAATTGCATTAAATAACATGGCAGTTGGACAAATGAATCCTGAAGACATAGATTTAATTATATCAAGGACAGTGAATTTACATACAGAAGTCCCTTTGGATGCTATTCATTTATTTTGGTCTAATAAGGAAGCTGACACATATAATATACAGCGTTTAGCACAGATATCGACGGAAGCGCATATTTCTAGAAGTTATGACATTATTAAGGCTGACTCTCTAAGTGAACAACAAAAACAGACAATTTTAAATACAATTAAGAATTTTAAAACGTCGGAGACTCAAGGACATCTCACAGAACTTACGTTAAAGACATCGGCTAAATATATGCTGACAGTAAATATTGACACTGCCGATAGACTCGTTAACGGTGCAACAGTACTTTTAATGGCAGTAGACATAAGTCAGGAAGCCGTATCGACACTTTGGATTCTATTTTCTAATAGGGACGTTGGCTCTCAGGCAAGAAGAAAAAAGCCTCATAATTCTGAACCTCTATGGACTCCTATTGAAAAACATAACAGATTATTTCAATACAGACGTAACGTACAAATTAATATTGAGAGGAGACAATTTCCGGTAGTTCCAGCAGAGGGTATTACGATTCATAAGAGTCAGGGAGCTACTTACAACAAAGTTGTAGTCCATCTTGCAGATAGAATAAATAGAGCTGCAATGTATGTAGCTTGCAGTCGAGCTACTAGTGCATCAGGATTGTTCATAATTGGACGTTTCACCCCTCTAAAACAATTTTCTGACACTGACGTTGTCAAAGTCGAACTTGACCGGCTCCGAACAGAAAGATTTTTATGTCCGTCACCTAATGTATGCGCAAACACAAAAATATATTACCAAAATATACAAAGCCTTAACGCTCACCACCAAGACTTATTCAGTGATAGATATATAAGAGATATAGACGTTTTATGTCTTGTAGAGACATGGACTTTTCTGTTGGACGACTGTTCTGTTGAAGGATTTTGTACTTTAGCAAGAATTAATGGATCCGATAGCCTTCCTCGACAAAAGCGTGGAATAATAGTTTACATAAAGTCCGACCTGAGTAGTCAAGCGAAAGTTTTGTTCAAGCGAGATTATAGTTCTGGGTCCGCTACTTTACAAATAATAGCTTTCCGTTTTAAAACAATGTGCGTTATCACTTTATGTAGAAATTCCACATTTTCCGAAACAACATTTAGTAATTTACTCATGGAGGCAGTAGGTACTGTATATACTATGGGTGAAACATTCGAAAAACTTCTTGTTATTGGTGATTTTAATATATGTAGGGCGATAAATAGCAGTTTAATGGAAAGGAACTTAATTAATGAGGGCTTTTGCTCTATGTTAGAAAAGACGGAAACGACTACAGTTGGATGTACGCAAATAGACTGGGCATTTGGCAAAGTTTTAAGTGGGGCGGTGCAATACAATACGGTGCACAGTTACCACGACGGCATTATTTTAGGAATAAGTTAATTTATATTAGAATAAGAATTTTATAGATTTACCCATTATTGTTCATATGTTGTATTGTATATTTTTTAGTTTAGTAAAAGAGGATTCATAAAAAATTAACTAATCAAAATTTTAAATAAAGTGCATATATAATTTTTTTCTAAACATAATAATTATATTTGTGTGTTTCTTTTAAAACTGAAATAGATGAATATGGAAAATATGAAATTTCATTTGTGAAATTAATAGAAAGCCTTATTAGTTCTTGATTTCTTCGGTGCTTATAATAAGGTGGAGGGTATTTAAAATTCGGCCAAAGCCGAATTTAGTTTTTCTACTTGTCTTAGAACACTAAGTTCGTTTTCTAAGATATAGAGGGGTCTCTTATCTGCGTAATTTTGGTCCAGTCTAGTTAAAGACGATGTTAAAACAGGAGGACAGACAGGACATTATTAGCAGGTCCCGTAATTTTATTTTTAAGTATGGCCATTGCCACGAAATAGTTTTCTGATCCCTCCGGATAGTAACCCATAGCTATATAGCTGCATCTCGCCATGCGGGATAACCTTGAACAAATGCCTTTAAATTCGGGTAACGATTTTATAAGTTCCAATGTAGTCGATCCATTGGGCACATCGGGATTTATTGCCACTTGATGGAAGGATTGGCCTGATTTAAGCGTCAAACTGTTCAGTGTTTCGGACAGAGTTCTTAATTGTTCCGTAAGGTTGCCCGTTAAGGCGTCAACGGCTGCACCTACTAATTCAATGATTTGATTTTTGTTACAATGTTGTGTCGTTTATCAAGGATTTATAAAAGGGAGAAATTGCAAAAAGAGACTTACCACGGATCCAGTGCTTACATTACAAAGTGGTCATTTGTTCCATATTTATTGGTCAACACTACTTTTGCAAACACAATATTATTACAATATAATTCTTTAGAATTTCAATTACAATATTATTTTTTAGGATTTCACTAATTGATAGAACACTATCTTTACCATATTATTACAATATTATTTTTTAGGATTGCAATAATTGATTAAACACTACCTTTACATTATTCATAATGAAAAATCCCGCTGAGAGTTGATTCACTGCCTTTTTTATAACCAGTGAATTGTTTCAGTTTCAAACGAAAGATACACGACAGAGGCGCTAATTTAACAATTATTACTTTGTTACGGATATAAAGTAATATAGAACAATAGGAAATAATGTAATGAAATTTACTAAAATATGCATTGAAACTAAGAGACAAAACCACGCTCATTGAAATTTGGTAGGAAGTTTTAGCATATTTTAAGGAACATCTACAATAGTTTTAGTTTTAGAAACGTCTTCCGGTTTTCGCTATATTTCGGTTCAATAATAAAATAGGTGATGCCTCGCCTTAAAAACTTTTACAGAAACTACGTACATATTATAATAAAGGCATTTGTGTAAATTTAAATTTCAACTGTTTTGTGGTTTTATCAGTACCTTACTTCTAACAAACACATAAAAAACAGAGAAGTGTGCAAAGCCACGCCTTTTTAATTTTTGCAAAAACTTTCATAATGAACATTTCCTGAAATTTTGATTCCAACATAGTTATTGGTCTCTACAATATCTCAATTTTAATCAACCTCATTTTTAATTATTATAAAAAATTGGGGGCAGCCACGCCTTTAAACTTATTATACAAACCATCTACGTGTCATATCAAAGATATTCTGCAACTTTGAGCTTAAGCGGTCCCCTGGTTGTTACAACAACCCGTTACAAACTTTCAAAATTTTTCTTTTATTATTATAGATAAATGGACGAGATACCCTACGCTGACGGCTTAACCCCAGCGTAGTGTAAAAATCTAGTTACAAATTGCAAACGAACAATCTGACGTTATTCTTAGTGCAAAACATGCTAATTTTTGTTCTGCTTTTGAGGTACCTACTTCTCCGGTTTTGTCTAACCTGAATTCTACCTTATCGACTCCCAGTCCATCCATTGATATGGTCAGTGGCGGTGAGGGAAATGTACAATCTTCTTTACCGTCGGGTAGAATATCTTGTGTTATTCCAACTGTTATTGTTCAACCACCGATTGAACCAGCACCTTCGATCGAATCTTCACCTAATCTTTCTGATGTGAGGCAGCCAATAGATTCAATTTCCAGTCGCCCTCTTGTAAGTCCATTATGTACTTCTGAGCTCCCCGTTGAACGAACTCAGGTCCATCTGTTTTGTATAATACCGAACCTTCCACGTCTTCTATGTCCGCTTCTGTTCAAATTGATGAACTAATTGTTATCCCAGCATGTAAAGTATTATTTTTATCTCGGTTTGCTTCGAGTACTACAACTCGTACAGTTGAGAGCTATATTAAACGTATATCACCTGATATTGATGCTGGCAAGCTAAGTATTTTTAAACTTAATTCTACACAAAAAAGGGAAATCTCGTCGTTTAAGATCCTTTTGCCCAACGCTTTAATCGAGCGCCTCCACAATAAGGAATTTTGGTCGGAAGGTACCCTGGTTAAGGAATTTATTCCCCGTAATAAGTTTCGTCGTCCAATTAATCTTGACAATCCATCAAAATCAAAAACTAAATAATTCTCTTATTTTATTGTATCAGAACGTCCGTGGTCTTAAAACTACCTAATATTTTTTTAAACTCAATAAATTGTGATTACCATGTTGTACTTTTCACTAAAACTTGGCTTAAGCCATGGATCAAAGATACGGAAATTTTCTGTTCCAACTTTTAAGTTTTCAGGTGTAATAGACTGCTTAGGATTGGTGGTGGCGTGCTTATTGCTGTCAATAAAATGCTTTCTGTCATCTTAATCAATCCTATCGACCAATTAAACATTGAATTTGTATGTGTCCAAATAAAAACGCACACGTCCTCCTTGTTTATCACATTCTCTTGTGACATTTCTATTTACATGAAACATTTCATCTGTAATGAAATGTATTGAACCGTTTGAAACTGGCCGATAGCTACTTGTGCTTGGTGAATTTAACTTAATCACATGGTCCTCCAATGTTGAAATTGGTGCTTATTATCCATTATTCGTCCCTACGTTATATAATGATCTTTTTGATTTTATATATGATCTTGATCTTCTTCAACTCAACCATATTCATAATTCTAAGTGCAAAAAAATGTCGTTTGGATGCATAAACAATCTGTATTCACTTTATTCTATTAATAATCATGTCCTTGAAAATGTGTCTAGTTTTAATGACTTGGGTGTCTTATTTGATCCTAAACTGAGGTTTAACGATCATATCGTATCCTCTGTCAATAAAGCCAGGTCCTTGTTAGGTTTCGTCAAACGTTGGTGCAAGAGTTTAATGACCCATATGTTACCAAGCGTCTATTTACGTCCCTGGTTAGGCCCGCACTGGAATATTCAGCAGTGGTCTGGATTCTTAGTTATAGATTTTACATCGAACTTATCGAATTGGTACAACTTAATTTCTTACTATTTGCATTACGTGGTTTAGGATGGGATCCAACGCTTCCTTTGCCCTCGCATGAAAATAGTCTTAACCTTATTAATCTACCTACACTTGAAAGAAGACGTGAAATGTTGGGTGTATCCTTCATAGCTAAAATTTTGTTAAGTTAAGTGTCTTCCCTTTCTTTCCTTAGCCTAGCTGTTGTGGTATCGCCTATAGAACCGCCTGTAATATAACTTAGCATATGTATGTATACATATGTGTACACATAGTGTGCATTGTCCGGTCGACCATGCCAAACAATCATTGCGTTGCATTTTTGATGTGCAAGCAAACCGACGATCATTTGATACTTTTGACACTTGTGTGTCAAATATAGTCAGAAGAAAAAATTCATAACATATATATATATAAACTAAAAACTTATTAACATTACCACGCTTGACCAGGCGAACATATATATGTAGGGAAAAATTAACATCAATATAATAGGTTGACAGTATTCAAGCATAAGCTATGACTACTGTGTTTACAAACCATATAAGTTTGTCAGATAGTTAGATTTGATACGTAGCTTAATCTACACTTGTATAAAAAGTGTAAAACAATGGTGTAGGGTTGTAATGTTGAAATGTGAATTATTGATGTAAACCATTTGCGCATGAATTTGCAAAGGTGGATTTGGCTCAACTGGTAAAAATCAGCTGATGACAACACGATAAGGGCGAGTTCGAAACCGCTCCAGTTTCAACCCTTCCAGTCGTCAAGTATTAATTTTTCACAATTTTCAACATTTTCATTACAGCTTTCAAATATAGTCAGAAGAAAAAAATTCATAACATATATATATATACACTAAAAACTTATTAAAAAATAAAACAATTTAAAAGAAGATCTCACAACCCGGCCAAAAGGGTATCAGAAAATTCAACAACACTACAACAACAAAAGCATCAGAAATATCAACAACTTTAAGAACAGCAACATCAACAACATCAGCAACAGCATTGCAACAATAATCTGCTGCTCATCAGAAAAAACTTATCAGTGAATAGAGTGTTTGTTGTATTATTATATAAGTGAATTATAGGAAAGATAAAAGGAAGAAAGTTGAAATTTTTTTTAATTTCTACGAGAATTGAAAGAAGATTTTTAAGAAATTTTTCTGTGTTGTTGTTGAAAGAGAATTGAAGTATAATTGTTTATGAAAACGAATTATTAGAGAAAATTTTTTATGAAACAGGAAAGGGATTAAAAATTATTATTTTTTTTTGAGAAATTGGTCCTCGTGCGAAATAAAAATCATCTTTAAATTATAAAAAAGAATATATTCGAAAGGAAATCAAATTCTAGAAAATTTTATGCAAAGTAAAAGTATTTTATAAAAGATAAGAAGAGTTTTTGAATGAAAAATAAAGTGGAAGTTAAAACCACTATATATTTAAAAGTAAATAGAAGAAAAAGCGAATTTTAAATTCTCGTGTGAAATTGTATATTATAATTTTAAAAATTCATTTGAGAGTTGTGGTGCACTTATTCAAATTTTCAAAATGACAACAGAACAGCAAATACAATTGCCAAGTATTTACCCTTATAAATTTTTGGGCAATTTGCCTATTTTTAATGTTAAAAAGGATGACTTACATACCTTCGTAACACTGATCGACAGGGTACATCCTGTTTTGGTGCATTATGACAGTGTACAACAATCAATTTTTTCGGACTTGATAAAGAGCAAAACTAGAGGTAAGGCTAGGGAAATTTTGGAAATTAATAGCCACTTAAGTTCAAGGACGGATATTAAGACAGCGTAGTTAAATAATTTTGGAGAAAGGAAATCCGTAGAAGAACTTTACGACGAGTTGCGAGCCGTGACTTATAAAAACAATTGCTTGACGTTCTATAACAAAATTAAGGAAAGACTGAGAGATTTAAATAATAGAACAGCTACCTCAACGGGAGACGCAACTGTTATGGCTGGAATTGTAGCCAATAATAAGAAAACTGCACTTAATATATTTAAAAGTAAAATGACTGAGCCTATGAAAACCGTACTTCAGAAATCCAGATTCATTGGATATTGTTATGACAAACTGCATAAACCAACAGAGAACAAGACCAAAGATAATTATCAGAATCCACTTTACAATAACAAACAAAACTACAACCGCGGATATAATAATAATAATACGTATAGCAACAATTTTAATCAGAACAGAAGTCGAAATCCTAATTACAATTACAGACCTAATAATTATATTGGGCAAAATAATAACATTTTCAATAGCAATAAAAATAATAATAACAGAAATCAAAATCCTGGTTTCAATAACCCCAAATATAACTATCAGCCAACAAGGCATTTTAATACCAATAATGTACCAAATCAATATCCAATCAACAGACCTACGAATAACGTCTTTAATCCGTGTAATATGATTCCCCAGAATCGTCCAGAACCCATGGACATTAATAACGTAAGTACTGAACAAATAAGACCTAATAGACATACACGAAACCAAAATAATAACGACAGAAATAAATATAACAACGCAATGCCCAAGTAACAGAAAATTTTCAGGAACGTGCCTCAACGGAAGACTTCCGTATATAACTCTAGAAGCAAAGATAGCCCCACTAAAGTTCTTAATCGATACGGGAGCCACCCACTCAATAATTAAACCGAGACTTTGTAACGCAAAATGGAGAACTACAGAACTTACAATAATAAAAACCTTACAACATACAATAGAAGTGAATGAAACAGTTTCTATACCTCTGTTTAAAGAATTAGGCAACGATAAACAAAGAGTACAATTTTAATTTGCCAATTTCATGATAAGTACGATGGGATAATAGGAAATAATATCCTTTTGCAATTAGGCGCAGTGATAGACTTGAAGAAAAATATATTGCATGTAGAAGGTAAAAAAGTACCCCTACAATTTGGACATGAGGACAGAGAGTATTCTTTTAATAAATCAGGAACCTATAAGTTAAACCTATATACGCAACATAAAGGCGGATTAGTCTACATAAAGAGAAAGATATTAAAAAATAATAAAGTAGAAATAAAAGAAGGAGTATTAGAAGCAGAGAACTATGAAGTTAAAGCAATAGTAAACACAAATATCGAATGCCCAAGCATTGTTAAATTTTCTACATTAGAAACAGATAAGGTAATGAAAGAAAATTTTCACATATATGATACGGACAAACCTTTGAGAAACGACATTAGTAATGAATTACGAACAGACCATTTGAACAAGGAAGAAGAATGAAACTGCCTAACTCGTACGAAGATGTTTTCTATACAGAAGATTCTGATTTAACATTCACTAATGCAATAAAACATGAAATTAGAACAATAGATAAGGACCCAATCTTTGTAAAGACATATAGATATCCTTATATACATAAAGACGAAGTACGTAAACAAATAAATGAAATGTTGAATAATGGAATAATTAGGCACAGGCACTCTCCATATTCGGCACCCGTTTGGATAGTTCCTAAAAAATTGGACGCAAGCGGTAAACAGAAATGGACAAGTCTCCATTTGATTGGTTGATTATAGGAAGTTAAATGAAATTACAGTAGATGATAAATATCCAATTCCCAATATTGATGAAACATTGGAAAAATTGGGAAGAAGCATGTACTTCACCACTTTAGATTTGGCCAAGGGATTCCATCAGATTGAAAAAAACAAAAATGACATACATAAAACAGCATTCAGTGTGGAGAATGGACATTATGAGTTCGTG
Organism: Crataerina pallida; assembly: GCA_949710015.1. NCBI lineage: Eukaryota > Metazoa > Arthropoda > Insecta > Diptera > Hippoboscidae > Crataerina > Crataerina pallida. The sequence continues at coordinate 20,743,778 of OX453289.1, forward strand.
CGTATGCCTTTTGGACTAAAAAACAGCCCCAGCAACATTTCAGAGACTAATGAATAACGTACTGCACGACTATATTTATAAAATATGATTGGTCTACCTTGATGACATAATTATTTTTTCCACCTCACTCCAAGAACATGTAGTTTCATTGATGAAAATAATTCAAAGACTACGAGAAGCAAATTTAAAAATACAATTAGATAAATGTGAATTCATGAAAAGGGAAGCCGAATTTTTAGGCCATATCGTAACTCAAGAAGGTATAAAACCAAATCCCAACAAAATAGAAGCAATAGTTAAATTCCCATTACCTAAAACGAAAAAAGAAATCCAACAGTTTATCGGACTGGCAGGTTATTATAGAGAGTTTATAAAGGATTTCTCAGGTATTGCAAAGCCTATGTTAAAGTATCTAAAGAAAGATACTAAAGGAATAAATATTAAAGATGAATAGTATGTAAAAAGTTTTGAAACCCTGAAACGAATAATCATCCTGTTCTGATCTATCCTGATTTTGAGAAACAATTTACACTTCAAACAGATTCCAGTAATATAGCTTTAGGAGCAGTACTATCACAAGAAGGAGATTCAATATGCAATGCAAATAGAACTATTAGCATATCTAGAGTAGAAAAGTATTTAGCTCTTCCCAATTTGTCAAGAACGTCTTCTAGTCTGGTAAGTGGAAATTTGTCGTTTACTAATTTGTCATTTAATTTTCGAAAATCTACTACAAGACGCCATTTTTGTGTGTTGTCAGTTGTCTGTTTAGGTACTATTAGTAAGGGTGACTTATACGGGCTTACTGAAGGTTCTACTATGTCATCGTCAATTAATTTCTGCACTTGTTTATTAATTTCTTCAGACGTCGATAATTATTGATGTATACTAGAGTGTCATCTTTTGTCTGAAGTTTCTGTGTATAGAAGTTATTTGTCGTAAGTTTTTCTCCGTCTAAGTGAAATATATTTTGAAAATCTTTGAATATTTCAATTAATGAGATATTAGCAATTTTGTCATCTTGATTTATATTTATGGTGTTTAGTAGTCTGTTTAATCGTTCTTTAGTAGCCTTGTTTTGTGGCCTCGCATTAAGTATATGGTAATTTTGAAGAGGCTCTAATTGTACATTAATATTTTCAAGATTTATAGTTTGTGTTGTTGTGTTTAAAATTTATATATGTTTTATACCATTACGTGGAATTATACAATTTGCTATAAATACTCCTTTCTGAAGTTCTTTGTTTAAGACGACTGCATCTTCTTTTAATTTTATGTTTATGGGGTGTATAATTTCTGATCTGGGTGGTATAGTGATTATTTTGGGTTTGTTTGATTCCATTGGCAATATAATATCTTCATTGTCCGTATGGATTTCCAATGTTAATGTTTCGTAGTCCAATTTGCATATGTAGTCCCTCAGGAAATTTATTCTGATTATTCCATCTGTTGTGATTGGAAAGTTATCTTTTACCACATGGAATTCATGTGATATTTCTGCTGCCCTATTTGCAGTTGTAAAAATGTTGTTCCAATCGTGCTTATTGTTTCTGTTGTTATCCCGGTTAAGTTATATGTGTTTCTTATTAATTTGGCTTTTGTAATTTGTACGATATATGATTTTATTATTGAGATGTCAGCTCCTGTGTCTACTAAAAATTTTATGACTTTATTCTGTTTAGTGTGAAGTGTTACGTAAAAGGTATTTTTGTTTGCTATGTCAAGAATTTTGTGAGTTTTTATGCGCCAGTGACGGTGTCGTCCATCACCAGCGGAATTCCGTTTCCCTGGTTCTGTACAACATTTAGTTGTCTTCTTCTATTTGTTTCGTGGTTTGTTTATTTTTAATATTTGGGATTTAGTTTGGAAACTTTGGCCTTTTTCTAATTCTAATGTTAAGTTGACTGCTTGAGTTAATGATTGTGGTTGTGCAGCGAATAGGGTCTGTTTGTATCTTTCTTCAATGCCCTTTTTGAATACTGTGAGAGCATAAATATCATTTATTTTCGTTATGACCTTTCGTTCAGCTGTTGTTGCTGTGTCTCCTAATTCTTATATTTCCAAGTCATTTAATTGGTTTATCAGGTTTATTATTTTGTCTCTGCAATTTTCAACACTGCCACGTTGTTGTAAGGTGTTGAGTGTGTTTTGTAGTGTAGGTATTGTGTGTGGGTTTTTAAATGTATTTTTAATGGAGGTGTATAATTCTTCTAATGTGTTTGGTGTTTGTGTTAGGCCTATAGCAGTTTTCACTTTTTATGATAATTTGATATGATAAACAAATTCCAGCAAATTTGCTTTACAATTTTCGGATAGATTTTTAGACAGTATTTCGACAAATTTGCAGAAGTTTTCAACTTCCTCAAAATTGGGCAATGTTTTTATTGCCAACTCCATATTAAAAGCCATTTTTAAATTTCCTAACCGTTCTTCAAAATTTCGTTTTAGACTAATGTAGGTATTTTTAAATCGTCCTTTTAGTTCTACAGATATTTTCTCTTGATCTAGTTTTTGGAATTTGTTTTTAATAGTCTTAAGTTCTACTAATTTTCCTTCAATAGTTTCTTGTTTGTTTGGACGATTAGAGGATTTCTTTAAATTGGTTTCAATTTTTAAAAGGTTTTGCAATAATTCAGTCGATTAGTCCATGCGAAAATTATTTTGGAATTTGTTTTGTGTAATGTGCTTATGTATATTTATATATTATTTTCTTATATATTTTTATTTTATTTTATTTATTTATTTATTCATTTTTTTTGCGAATATAAAATTTGTATAGAAAAATATACTAGTTTGGAAAGGTAAGATATATTTTTACCAGTGGCTATATTTTTAATTTAGTGGAGTTCTTTGATTTTTCTGGAGTGTCTTATTCTTCTACCACCACGTTTTCTTTGTAATTTTTGCACAATTTGTTGTTTTGTCTCCTTTTTGTATGGTTATAGTTAGGCGTTTTGGGCCGGGAATAGGAGTCGGCGTATACGGTGGCACTTGTGTGACTGGGCCAGTCGGGGTGCTGCATCGGTCAGCAAAGTGAATATTTAATAATGTACGTTTCTAAATTATATAGGATTAATATTATTTAATTATTTTAAATATCTGGCAGGATCGCCATGTTAGAAAGTATAATATAATATTGTTTATCCACATCGAATCTAGGTTCGGTGGATTTTCACTTCATCGTAATGTTATATCTTTTTCTTTTATAATTATATTAATTTTCTTCTTTGTTTCGCCCTTAGTAAATTCAAATTTTAATTTTTTTAAACCATTTACATCAGACATTGAAGTACAATCCCAAATATGAAGTTGGCCGGACTTCGGTTGGTTAGTACAGTCTGTGTGTGATAATAATATTATATCATTATTTTTATTATTTTTACTTTTATCGCTACTTAAATTTCTTTCATTGTTCATCATTTTTAATTTTAATACGTTTATCTTCTTAGGTATCATTTCTTTTATCATGTCGTGGATTCGTGATAAAGCATCAGCGTTTGAATTTTCCGATCCTTTTTTGTATATTATTGCAAAGTCATAATCGCATAGTTCCATTCTTATGCTCGTCATTTTAGATTAAGGATTGTTGTGAGTAAATAGTGATACTAATGGTCGGTGGTTTGTAACGACCATGAATTTGCGTCCGTAGAGATATGGTCTGAAGAATTTTATACCCCAATGTGCAAGTAGTTCTTTTTCTATTATGGGTTTATTTATATCGTGCTTTGAGAGTTTGGCACTTCATATGAAATTGGTAAGTCGTGTCCAATTTCTCCTTGCGATAGAACGGCTCCTAAAGCATAATCTGAGGCATCTGTTGTTAAAATAAAAGGTTTGTCAAAGCCTGGGTATTGCAGGATGGGAGGGTGCATCAATTTTTCCTTTAAAGTTTCAAATGCCTTTTGACATTCGTTTGACCATATAAAGGGTTGATGCTTTTTTAATAATGAGTTTAGGCATTTTGCAATTTGTGCGAAATCTTTTATAAATCTTCTGTAATAATTGCACAGTGCTATGAATCGTCTCACTTCGTCTGCGTTTTTGGGTATGGGATAATTTTTTATTGTATTGAATTTTGATGGGTCAGTTTGTATACCGTTTTTGGTTATTAGGTGTCCAAGGTATATGACTTCAGGTCTCAAAAAATTGCATTTGCTGGCATTGAGTTTCAAGTTATATTTTTGTAATCTTGTGAAAACTTTTATTAGATTGTCGTTGTGATGTTTAAATGTGCAGCCAAACACGATGATGTCGTCTACATAGAAAAATGCGTTAGAGTCTAGTCCGCTTAAAACTATTGTGAGCATCCTTTGAAAGCTGTTTGATGAAATTTTGAGACCGAAAGGTAGTCGTTTGAATTGGCAATATCCTTTGTTCGTTGAAAAGGCTGTTGGAGGTTTGGAGTTTTTGTCTAAATTGATTTGGTGAAATGAACTCGTCATATCTAGAGTAGAAAAGTATTTAGCTCTTCCTAATTTGTCAAGAACGTCTTCTAGTCTAGTAAGTGGAAATTTGTCGTTTACTAATTTGTCATTTAAGTTTCGAAAATCTACTACAAGACGCCATTTTTGTGTGTTGTCAATGTCTGTTTAGGTACTTTTAGTAAGTGTGAGTTATACGGGCATACTGAAGGTTCTACTATATCATCGTCAATTAATTTCTGCACTTATTTATTAATTTCTTCAGTTTGTGTTTCTGGTAGTCGATAATTTTTGATGTATACTGGAGTGTCATCTTTTGTATGAAGTTTCTGTGTATAGAAGTTATTTGTCATGAGTTTTGCTCCGTCTAAGTGAAATATATTTTGAAAATCTTTGAATATTTCAATTAATGAGTTATTAGCAATTTTGTACTCTTGATTTATATTTATGGTGTTTAGTAGTCTGTTTAATCGTTCTTTAGTAGCCTTGTTTTGTGGCCTCGCATTAAGTATATGGTAATTTTGAAGAGGCTCTAATTGTACATTAATATTTTCAAGATTTATAGTTTGTGTTGTTGTGTTTAAAATTTTTATATGTTTTATGCCATTACGTGGAATTATATAATTTGCTATAAATACTCCTTTCTGGAGTTCTTTGTTTAAGACGACTGCATCTTCTTTTAATTTTATGTTTATGGGGTGTATAATTTTCGATCTGGGTGGTATTGAGATAATTTTGGGTTTGTTAGTTTCCATTGGTAGTACGATGCTTTCATTATTTGTATGGATTTCCATAGTCATTGTTTCGAAGTCCAGTTTGCACAGGTAATCTCTTAAGAAATCAATTCCTAATATTCCATCTGTGGATATCGGGAAATTGTCCTCCACCACATGGAATTCATGTGTTAGTTCTGTTTGTCCTACTTGTAGTTGTATAAATATTGTTCCAATAGTATGTATAGTTTCTGTAGTTATTCCACTTAGATTGTATTTATTGTTTATTAGGTTAGCTTTTGTGATATGTAATATGTAAGATTTTATTATTGAAATATCTGCTCCTGTATCAGCTAGTAATGTTATAGTTTTATTTTGCTTAGTCTGAAGTATACCATAGAAAGTGTTTTTATTAGATATATTGAGAATTTTATGTGTGTTTATACGCCAGTGATGGTGTTGTCCACCACCAGCGGTATTCCGTTTCCCTGATTCTGTACAACGTTTACTTAAACGTGTCTTCTTCTATTATTTTGATTGATGTTAGGTATTTGGGGATATCTGGGATTGTTTTGCATGTTCGCATTCTGCCGAAAATTATTACTGTTTTGTATATTTCTGAAATTATTGTGTTGCATGTTAGAATTCTGTCTGAAATTGTTGTATGTGGTTATTGATGGCGTTCTCTTATTGAATGTGGGGTTTCGGTTTCTTTGTGTAAAATTTCTTTGAGTGTTGAAATTTCTTTGGTTATTGGTCCAGTATGAATTTTGGGGGGTGTATTGGAATTTGTTTCGTGTTTTGTTTGTTCTATTGTTCTGATTGTTTATTCTAAGTATTTGAGATTTATTTTGAAAGCTATGGTCTTTTTTGAATTCTAGAGCTAAGTTGATTAACGACTGAGGTTGAGCAGCGAATAGGGTCTGTTTGTATCTTTCATCGATGCCCTTTTTGAATACTGTGAGAGCATAATTGTTATTGATTTTTGTTATGACCTCACGTTTAGCTGTAGTTGCCGTAGTGCCTAAGTCTTGAATTTGTAAGTCATTTAATTGTGTTATTAGACTAACTATTTTATCTCTATAATTCTCTATAATGCTACCTCGTTGTTGTAAATTGTTTAGTGTGTTATGTTTTGTTGGTATCGTGTGTGGGTTTTTGAAAGTATTTTTAATGGAATTGTATAGCTCCTTTAACGTGTTCGGGGTTTCTATTAAACCTATTGCCATTTTTGCTTTCTGAGTGAGCTTTATGTGGTATCCGAATTCAAGCAAATCTGTTTTACGAGCTTCTGAAAGATTTTTGGACAATATTTCAACGAATTTGCAGAAGTATTCAACTTCTTCTTCTTCTTTCTTCAGAAAAGATATTCAATGTTTTCATTGCCAATTCCATATTGAAAGCCATTTTAAAATTTTTTAATTGTTCTTCAAAGTTTTCTTTTAGATTAGTATTCCTGAAGTGGAGTTTCAACTCTAAAGGTATTTCCTCTTGATCTAGTTTTCTAAATTGGTCTTTTAGTGTTTCTAATTGTACCAATTTATTTTCAATAGTTTCTTTTTTGTACGGACGACTGGGCGTTTTCCTTAAATTTGTTTCAATTTTTATAAGGGTTTGCACTAATTCCGTTGATTGGTCTATACGAAAATTATTTTGGAATTTTTTCGGTGCTTATGTATATTTATATATTATTTTCTTATATATTTTAGTTTTATTTACTTATACATTGGACAAACTTATGGTTCTATTTAATTTTTTGTTTATATAATTTTTATAATACATGTTTATTCTATATATAGTGTATATTACTATAATGCATATTAAAATTACTAGTATTGTTTCGGTGCTAATTTTTATTGTGGTGTGTGTGTTGCTGTGTCCTCCGACGTTGCTGTTGTATATAGTGATTTCTTCTTGTTGTTTGCTTTTTGTCGAGCCCATTCTTGTCTTTCCTTTTTTATTATATCAATTATCCTTTCCTTTGTCTTGCCTGTGGCGATATTCTTTATTTGGTGTAGTTCCCGAATCTTATTGGCGTGCGTAATTCGTTTGCCACCACGTTTTCTTTGTGGTCTAGGCGGCACAAATTGCTTAGCCTCTTTAGCGTAATTTTGTCTTAGCCTATATTCTTCAATCGTCAGGGGTTTGGGACCGGAGATGGACGTTGGTTTGTACGGTGATATCTGCTGGTTGTTTGATCGGGAGGCAGTAGTGGTGTCAGCCTGCATATGGTATATCTTTTGTCAGGATGTGTCGGGAGGATCAGAAAAAATGTTTGGCAGGATCAAAAAAAAAGTTTTGGCAGGATCAAAAAAAAAATTTTTGCAGGATCAAAAAAAAGTTTTGGCAGGATCGCCATGTTATTGTAATGGTTTATTGTAATACAAAAAGGAGTATGATTATTAAATTATTTTTTGTTACTTTTATTATTTTTGTTATGATCAATAATTGTGGTCGTCGCGCAACTCGCAGGGTATTTCACAATTATTAATTTTAAGTTTTCAAGTTGAGTTTTTAGTCTGTCTTTATTTGAAAAATTTGTCTTCTTACATATAAAAATTATTACAAAGAATTGATTAGTAAGCATAAACTTAATCTCGGTTATTTTAATCGGAAGTGAGTGTGAGTGTTATGTATGTGTGTCAGGTGTGTTACAATTAAAACTTTTATTAAAGTTAAGGTCAGTAAGAATACAGTTACAATTTCTATTAAAGTTAAGGTCAGTATAAGAATACAATTACAGTGAAATTAAATCATACCTAAGAACAGGTGTGCATTATTTTATTTGCACAGTACACTATGTTCTACTTTGTAATCATACTCCTCTAGCAGTAATGCTCAACGGTCTACTCTTGTAGCCAAATCTCGTTTTTTAAGCGTCATTTCAAATGCCTTGCAATCAGTAATAAGTTTGAAACACTGCCCAAATAAATATACACGAAATTTTTTAACTGCTTTTACTACTGCTAAAACCTCAAGTTGGTAGCTGGTATACTTTGGTTCAGCTTCAGAAGTCTTCTTACTAAAATAATATACAGGATGTAATTTTTCATCTTCTCGTTGCAACAAAATCGCTCCAAATCCAAATTTACACGCATCAGTATGTAATTCGGTAGGCAAACCATACTCAAAAATTTTCAAAATCGGTTTACTAATAATTTTTAATTAATTTTAAATTTAATTAATTTAATAAGTCGCTCAAAGGCCTAGCGATCAACGAGTTTTTTAATATGAACTTACGAAAATAATTTGTAAGGCCAAGAAAACTTTGTATTTGCTTTTACGTTTTTGGTTGAGGAAAATGGCTAACTGCTTTAGTTTTGGATGGTGATGGCAACAGTCTACCTTTACTAATTACATGGCCCAAATATTCTATTTCATCTTTCAAAATTTGACACTTCTTCCACTCTATGTGTAAGCCATATTCTTCCGCTACTTTCAATACCATTTTCAATCGAACCAAACCTTCTTCAATAGATGACGCAGGAACAACTATGTAAATCACCACCAAACCTTTTTTTATAAGATCTCGTAAGACATAATTAATATATTTTTGAAACGCACTTGGGGAATTACATAACCCAAATGGTACACATAAAAATTCGAATTGACCATCATTCGTTAGGAAAGCAGTAAATTTTCTACTTTCCGGCTCGATACTGACGTGAAAAAATAGGATATCTATCTTTGTGAATTTTCTTGTTAACTGCTCTAAAATCTACACAAAGCCTATAAGATGAGTCCTTTTTCTTAACCAACACCACAGGACTTGCATATTCAGACACATTTTCTCGAATTATACCTTTTCGCAGCCATTCACCTATTTGCTGTGAAATAATTCGTTGCCCATGTGGTGGAAACCGTCTTGATGTCTGATAAACAGGGCGATCATCAATTGGAGTGATTTTCATTTGTATTGGCGTATCAGTATAATCTTTGGGGTGGTAAGCTTGTATAATATTGCGAATTGCAGTTTGAACATTAACTTTTAGATGTGAAAGATCAGGTAAATCGTTGCTTATAATGTCCTCAACTTGTGTTCTTGTTAAAAAATATTGTTGATCTTCTTCGTTTTTATTATTTATTTCTGATCTTTCTTGTAAATTTTCATGTTTTCATATCGTAACTTTACCATTTTCAATTTTGTCCACTGCTTCACGTAAAAAATTTAGACCAAGTGTAAAATCTAGTAGCATATAAAAATCATTAATAACGTAAACTTTGATGTTTTCGAAAATATCAAGACCAATTCGTATTTTGGCATCACAGATTATATACTTTCTTTCATTTTTACACTCTCGTGCTAAGTGATCGTTTTGCCCGCATTTGAGGCAGAATTTGCTCCTAACTATTTTGTTTTTACATCCTTTCGCTATGTGGCCGAATTCTAAGCATTTAAAACATCTGGTAGGAGTATCATAAGCTCGTACTCTACACATTACCCAACATATTTTAATTTTACCGTCTTGAAGCAAAGAAGTTCCGAATTTAGTAGGCACACTGAGTACTGCTACCTGTGTACCTGCATATGATTTTCGTAACGCTTTAATTGCAGACTCTTCAATTTCCGCATTTTCTATATGGTTCTTGATGGCGTCTACTATGTCCAGCTTAGTGGTAATTTCGTCTATATCTCTGATTAGCACTGTTTTAATGCTGCCAAAAAGTTTTACTTTAGCCTGCTCGCTTAGTATTTGTTCCATTTGCCTCTTATATTCCTGGCAGCTTACATCTTGAGATTTTTTAAGTTGGAATAGTATCTCTCCGTTCTTTGTCTTGCATATATTATGTACGTTTTCACCCAGCTTTTTAAGATTTGTATTCTCTTTGACCGTTTTTAATATTTCGCTATAGGAGAGGGTATCAATTTTTTCTACCACGATAGCTTTCGACTTCGGAATGTATTTCGTGTTAGTTTTTTCATAATGTTTACGCCTTATCGTCTCTATCCGGCCTCTACGCCTTTATTGGTGGAGTTTTCTTGCTTGCGTTTAGCATTCGGCACCACGGCAGCTTCAACATCATGTTTCCTTTTACTCTCGCTCTTTTGTTTTAACCACGGTGAGGTTTGAGAATGCTTATTGCTTCTGATGACTTTTTTAGCCTTTTCATCGTGTAGGTTGATAGCAGCCAATCCGTAGAGAGCTTTTATACTCTCTATGGTGTCCATCATTGGTTGGTTTATGCTTCTATGCTTGTCATTTTCAAGCATATCAACTAGGATTTTAATGTTTTCTCCTAGTTGACAGGACTGAGTACGCCAAGGGAATGGACAAATGTCTGTACGTCCAGTGAAAAGGTATTGGTCTCTACGTCCAATGTATAGGCAATTGTCCGTACATTCAATGTATAGGCAAATATTTGTACGCCCAATGCATAGGTAATTGTCTATAGGTTCAATTTATGGGCAAATGTCTGTACGCCCAGTCTATATGTACGTTTAATATATATATATATATCATTCACAGTGGTCGGACGCGGCTTGTTCCATTTTGACTCCACTCAGCGCTGGCAACTTTCCAGCGAGTTCTAAACATCGTAATTGGCCTCGAACTTGCTTTCGCATACCTCGATGACATTTTCGTTATAAAAAAACACTTCAGGAACACATGAAAAATCTAAGCGAGGTTTTCAAACGGCTACGGGTGGCGAATTTAAAAATAAACTCGTCTAATGTGCAATATTTGGGTCATCTCGTGACGAAAGATGGGATAAAGACGGACCCCGACAAACTCAGTGCAATTATGGACATGCGACCTCATCAAAACCTCAAGCAGCTACGCCAGTTCCTGGGCACCACGTCGTGGTAACGCCGATTTGTGCCGGACTTTTCTCAAATATCTCAACAATTGACCTCGCTTTTGAAAAAGGGTCGACATTGGAAATGGTCGGAGCCCCAACAAATAGCATTTGATACTTTGAAGCGCAAACAAGAGGCTCAACTAAGGGACATTCCTTCGCCCAACAATTACAACTCACAAGGGACGACTTCGGTGTTAAATCCTAATGCCTCATCTTTTACCAGTAACCAACATCAGATTGCTGGAGGAGGTGCACGATATCGACCGGCGTGCTTGCCTATAAACTGGGCGTACAAATATTTGCCCATACATTGGTTTACAGATAATTGCCCATACATTGGACGTACAGACAATTGCCTATTCTATACACTGAACGTACAGACATTTGACCGTACATTGGATGTACAGACAATTGCCTATACACTGGACGTAAAAACATTTGCCCATACATTGGACGTACAGACATTTTTCCAAAGATTGTATAAAAAGTGGTATTTTTCTTAAAATATGCAAAGGCAAAAACTTGTTCTACTTCCTAAACCGAACAAGCCCGAAGGTGACCCCAGCTCATATCGCCCGCTTTGTATGTTAGACAATTTGGGTAAAGTGTTAGAAAAAATTCTGTACACCAGAATCGAACATCATGTTATACGGACAACTGGTCTCTCAGATAATCAATATGGCTTTCGAAAGGGTCGATCCACTATAGATACGATAATGCACGTTAAAGGCATTGCTGAAAAAGCGATTGAAGATAAACGCTGGAAAAATGGAGGTAAAATATACTGTGCCTTAATTACTTTGGACATTAAAAATGCATTTAACTCGGCTAGTTGGCCCCACATAATTGATGCCATGATTAAAAAGAAGTTCCTGTATACCTTATACGCATTATAAGAAATTGTCTATCGTGCCGTACACTACTATATAAAAAGGATGAAGGTACTCGGGTATATAGTATTACAGCGGGGGACCCTCAAAGTTCTATATTGGGCCCGTTACTATGGAACATAATTTACGATGAAGTACTTAAATTACCAGTACCGCCAGACGTTTCCCTACTAGGATATGCGGATGATATTGTAGTCACTATTGTCACCAAAGTCCTAACAGAGGTTCAAAGCATGTGTTGGATTTAAGTGAAACAGAGATGTGATACATAATAATATGTCGTGATCTCTTATCTTTAAGATGTGGAAGGTAGCGATTCTTTTTTTTTTATGTATAACAAGTAGGACGATTTGAGCGGTGAAGTGGACATAGAAAAAGTAAAAGCGTGGAATTCAGTAGATCTATTAATTTTCAAGTTATTATATTAATTCCGTAATTAAATCAAACAATTGATGGGGTTTTTACCGAAGCGCTAAGTGATGGGGTTTTTTGAACTTCCTTCGTCCGTTTGCTCCTTTTTATTAAAGTAGCATCCTTAGGCGAAAAGGAAGCACTGAACAATTCCGCTCTTAATCTCTTCGGAGTAACGTCCTTATATTTAATAAGTGGTGAGGTTTGCGTCGTTCCGTCGACACCAGAAACTTTGTTGTTCTTTTGATTTATATCTACTTCCATTTTTTATTTCCTCTACCAAATCTCTCATGGGATTATTAATAGACCTCCCATCATAGCGATTAATTCACCAATTTTAACGCCTAATCGCTTGAATGCATCTTGATGTGTACTCTCTGACACGGATGGTGTTGAAGAGTAGCTTCTTTGTTGAGTTTGCTCCAGTAACGTACGACTACTCTTCATGAACAGATTATCAAAATTTTGTTCACCGTTTTCCGTACCATCATCATTTTTTGGCAGTCTGGGGCCCTCGGCATTTGGAGATGCTACTTGGTTAGTCGATAGCTTGTTTCAATCCGTGGCACAATTGTAAAATTTATACGCAATTTTACAATCGCAGAATAAGTAAAAGATGTGTTCTATGTCCCTTATTACACGTTCCGTTACTTGTCACTAATACTGTTATTTTTTTTATTATTGTTAAACAAAGAAAATGTATTTAATTCTCCACGACACGCCGCTCAGCATGATCATCGATATGAGAAAATATCTATACGTCTATACGTTTGGGAAAATGTCTGTACGTCCAATGTATGGGCAAATGTCTGTTCGTCCAGTGTATATTTTACCTCCATTTTTCCAGCATTTATCTTCAATCGCTTTTTCAGCAATGCCTTTAACGTGCATTATTGCATCTATAGTGGATCGACCCTTTCGAAAGCCATATTGATTATCTGAGAGACCAGTTGTCCGTATAACATGATGTTCAAATCTGGTGTACAGAATTTTTTCTAACACTTTACCCAAAGTGTCTAACAGACAAAGCGGGCGATAGGAGATGGGGTCACCTTCGGGCTTGTTCGGTTTAGGAAGTAGAACAAGTTTTTGCTTTTGCATATTTTAAGAAAAATACCACTTTTTATACAGTTATTATGTACCTGTCAGAATAATGGCGTGTTTTGCAGGGCTGCTATTTTAGCTGCTTCCATAGGTATTCCCTCTGGACCAGGTGCTTTATTATTAGCAAATTTATTGACGGCTTCTTAGATTTCATCGTACTCTAGATCTGTATACCTTTGCATGGTTAGTGGCGGTTTTATATATACGGGCGCATGTCTGGGGAAACGTATCTCAACTACTATTTGCATAAATCTCGCACCTGTTGGGACGCTTCTCTTACAACATTTGATCTTTGCCATGACCACTTTAAATGCACCACCCCATATATTAGAATCGGCTTTGTCACATAGTTCCTTAAAACATTTGTGTTTGCTACTTTTTATTGCTTTTTGAAGCGATCTGCGTGCTTCCGTGTATCTTTATCTATGTATGCTATATTGGGGTGTACGTACATGTCTTTGCGATTTTCTTCTGGCTTCTAAACATTGCTTTCTAAGGCTGGCAATTTCTGCATTCCACCAGTATACGGGTACACGTTCTGGACAGTTAGTTCCCCTTACCATGAAGGCATCAAATGCTGCAGTCATGTATGTGGTCAGTTTTTTAGCTTGGTCTTCGGCATTTGGTGGTAGTTCAAGGTCTTCATTCACCATGTATTTGAACATAGCACGGTCTATCGTTTTCATTTTCTTTCCCAAGTCGCAGAGCCTTCTAGGTGTTTTTCGCGGCTGCACCATTGATATTGTTGTGATTAGCGCGAAATGGTTACTATTAGTGTAGATGTCGTTAACATGCCATTGACATTTTTGCACTAAAGGGGTGCTGGCGAAAGTAATGTCTATTATTGATCCGCGTCAATTTTTTTCAAACGTATTTTTGGCGCTATTGTTGAGTAGTATTACATTCATGTTATTAAATGCCCTCAATATGACTTTTCCTCTTCTCTTCGTGAATCTGCTTCTCCACTCAGTTGCCCATGCGTTGAAGTCTCCTGAAATTATCACCGAGTTGCATGTTGATGCATAAGGCATCAATTTTAGCCTCAAACTGCTAGACATAAGTCTAAACTAGGTGAAAAATAACAGCTGAAAAAATTTACATCACCGATTTTGACTGCCGTATAATACAGATTTGTAGTTTTTATATATTCTTGTATTGGACAGAAGGCCCATAGTGGGGCTTTGCGACTATTATCGGATATCCATTCCCCCTGGTTAACCACACTTTTGTAAGGTTCGTAAAACGTAGCTAGATCAACACTTTGCTCAATAACTATTTTATTTAATAATTCCTGCGCAGTGATTTAAATTAAGTTGCAGGATCTTCAGTCTATGTGTTGTGTTTTAATACTGCATGGCTGGCATCTACACCTTTGGCATCACAGATTATACACCTTCTTTCATTTTTACACTCTCGTGCTAAGTGATCGTTTTGCCCGCATTTGAGGCAAAATTTGCTCCTATCTATTTTGTTTTACATCTGGTAGGAGTATCATAAGCTCGTACTCTACACATTACCCAACATATTTTAATTTTACCGTCTTGAAGCAAAGAAGTTCCGAATTTAGTAGGCACATTGAGTACTGCTACCTGTGTACCTGCATACGATTTTCGTAACGCTTTAATTGCAGACTCTTCAATTTCCGCATTTTCTATATGGTTTTTGATGGCGTTTACTATGTCCAGCTTAGTGGTAATTTCGTCTATATCTCTGATTATCATTGTTTTACTGCTGCCAAAAAGTTTTACTTTAGCCTGCTCGCCTAGTATTTGTTCCATTTGCCTCTTATATTCCTGGCAGTTTACATCTTGAGATTTTTTAAGTTAGAATAGTATCTCTCCGTTCTTTGTCTTGCATATATTATGTACGTTTTCACCCAGCTTTTTAAGATTTGTATTCTCTTTGACCGTTTTTAATATTTCGCTATAGGAGAGGGTACCAATTTTTTCTACCACGACAGCTTTCGACTTCGGAATGTATTTCGTGTTAGTTTTTTCATAATGTTTACGCCTTGCCACAATTGGTGACCATTCATAATTTTTTTTTTGGCCTGTTTTTTCTGCTTATCGTCTCTATCCGACCTCTACGCCTTTATTGGTGGAGTTTTCTTGCTTGCGTTTAGCATTCTGCACCACGACAGCTTCAACATCATGTTTCCTTTTGCTCTCGCTCTTTTGTTTTAACCACGGTGAGGTTTGAGAATGCTTATTGCTTCTGATGACTTTTTTAGCCTTTTCATCGTGTAGGTTGATAGCAGCCAATTCGTAGAGAGCTTTTATACTCTCTATGGTGTCCATCATTGGTTGGTTTATGCTTCTGTGCTTGTCATTTTCAAGCATATCAACTAGGATTTTAATGTTTTCTCCTAGTTGACAAGACTGAGTACGCCAAGGGAATGGACAAATGTCTGTACGTCCAGTGAAAAGGTATTTGTCTCTACGTCCAATGTATAGGCAATTGTCCGTACATTCAATGTATAGGTAAATATTTGTACGCCCAATGCATAGGCAATTGTCTATAGGTTCAATTTATGGGCAAATGTCTGTACGCTCAGCCTATATGTACGCTTAATATATGGGAAAATATTTGTACGTCCAGTGTATGGGCAAATGCGTGTACGCCAAGTGAATGGACAAATGTCTGTACGTATGGGCAAATATTTGTACGCCCAGTGTATAGGCAATTGTCTATAAGTTCAATTTATGGGCAAATGTCTGTACGCCCAGTCTATATGTACGTTTAATATATATATATATATATCATTCATAGTGGTCGGACGCGGCTTGTTCCATTTTGACTCCACTCAGCCCTGGCAACTTTCCAGCGAGTTCTAAACATCGTAATTGGCCTCGAACTTGCTTTCGCATACCTCGATGACATTTTCGATATAAAAAAACACATGAAAAATCTAAGCGAGGTTTTCAAACGGCTACGGGTGGCGAATTTAAAAATAAACTCGTCTAATGTGCAATATTTGGGTCATCTCGTGACGAAAGATGGGATAAAGACGGACCCCGACAAACTCAGTGCAATTATGGACATGCGACCTCATCAAAACCTCAAGCAGCTACGCCAGTTCCTGGACACCACGTCGTGGTAACGCCGATTTGTGCCGGACTTTTCTCAAATATCTCAACAATTGACCTCGCTTTTGAAAAAGGGTCGACATTGGAAATGGTCGGAGCCCCAACAAATAGCATTTGATACTTTGAAGCGCAAACAAGAGGCTCAACTAAGGGACATTCCTTCGCCCAACAATTACAACTCACAAGGGACGACTTCGGTGTTAAATCCTAATGCCTCATCTTTTACCAGTTACCAACATCAGATTGCTGGAGGAGGTGCACGATATCGACCGGCGTGCTTGCCTATAAACTGGGCGTACAAATATTTGCCCATACATTGGTTTACAGACAATTGCCCATACATTGGACGTACAGACAATTGCCTATTCTATACACTGAACGTACAGACATTTGACCGTACATTGGACGTGCAGACAATTGCCTATTCTATACACTGAACGTACAGACATTTGACCGTACATTGGATGTACAGACATTTTTCCAAAGATTGGACGTATAGACATTTGCCCATACATTGGACTTACAGACAATTGCCTATACCTTGGACCTACAGACATTTGTCCATATATTGGACTTACAGACAATTGCTTATACACTGGACGTACAGACAATTGTCTATACACTGAACGTACAGATATTTATCCATACATTGGACTTACAGACAATTGCCCATACAACGGATGTACAAATAATTGCCTACTGCCCTTCGAAACACGCCATTATTCTGACAGGTACATAATAACTGTATAAAAAGTGGTATTTTTCTTAAAATATGCAAAGGCAAAAACTTGTTCTACTTCCTAAACCGAACAAGCCCGAAGGTGACCCCAGCTCATATCGCCCGCTTTCTATGTTAGACAATTTGGGTAAAGTGTTAAAAAAAATTCTGTACACCAGAATCGAACATCATGTTATACGGACAACTGGTCTCTCAGATAATCAATATGGCTTTCGAAAGGGTCGATCCACTATAGATACGATAATGCACGTTAAAGGCATTGCTGAAAAAGCGATTGAAGATAAACGCTGGAAAAATGGAGGTAAAATATACTGTGCCTTATTAATTACTTTGGACATTAAAAATGCATTTAACTCGGCTAGTTGGCCCCACATAATTGATGCCATGATTAAAAAGAAGTTCCTGTATACCTTATACGCATTATAAGAAATTGTCTATCGTGCCGTACACTACTATATAAAAGGGATGAAGGTACTCGGGTATATAGTATTACAGCGGGGGACCCTCAAAGTTCTATATTGGGCCCGTTACTATGGAACATAATTTACGATGAAGTACTTAAATTACCAGTACCGCCAGACGTTTCCCTACTAGGATATGCGGATGATATTGTAGTCACTATTGTCACCAAAGTCCTAACAGAGGTTCAAAGCATGTGTTGGATTTAAGTGAAACAGAGATGTGATACATAATAATATGTCGTGATCTCTTATCTTTAAGATGTGGAAGGTAGCGATTCTTTTTTTTTATGTATAACAAGTAGGACGATTTGAGCGGTGAAGTGGACATAGAAAAAGTAAAAGCGTGGAATTCAGTAGATCTATTAATTTTCAAGTTATTATATTAATTCCGTAATTAAATCAAACAATTGATGGGGTTTTTACCGAAGCGCTAAGTGATGGGGTTTTTTGAACTTCCTTCGTCCGTTTGCTCCTTTTTATTAAAGTAGCATCCTTAGGCGACAAGGAAGCACTGAACAATTCCGCTCTTAATCTCTTCGGAGTAACGTCCTTATATTTAATAAGTGGTGAGGTTTGCGTCGTTCCGTCGACACCAGAAACTTTGTTGTTCTTTTGATTTATATCTACTTCCATTTTTTATTTCCTCTACCAAATCTCTCATGGGATTATTAATAGACCTCCCATCATAGCGATTAATTCACCAATTTTAACGCCTAATCGCTTGAATGCATCTGACACGGATGGTGTTGAAGAGTAGCTTCTTTGTTGAGTTTGCTCCAGTAACGTACGACTACTCTTCATGAACAGATTATCAAAATTTTGTTCACCGTTTTCCGTACCATCATCATTTTTTGGCAGTCTGGGGCCCTCGGCATTTGGAGATGCTACTTGGTTAGTCGATAGCTTGTTTCAATCCGTGGCACAATTGTAAAATTTATACGCAATTTTACAATCGCAGAATAAGTAAAAGATGTGTTCTATGTCCCTTATTACACGTTCCGTTACTTGTCACTAATACTGTTATTTTTTTTATTATTGTTAAACAAAGAAAATGTATTTAATTCTCCACGACACGCCGCTCAGCATGATCATCGATATGAGAAAATATCTATACGTCTATACGTTTGGGAAAATGTCTGTACGTCCAATGTATGGGCAAATGTCTGTCCGTCCAGTGTATATTTTACCTCCATTTTTCCAGCGTTTATCTTCAATCGCTTTTTCAGCAATGCCTTTAACGTGCATTATCGTATCTATAGTGGATCGACCCTTTCGAAAGCCATATTGATTATCTGAGAGACCAGTTGTCCGTATAACATGATGTTCGATTCTGGTGTACAGAATTTTTTCTAACACTTTACCCAAATTGTCTAACATACAAAGCGGGCGATATGAGCTGGGGTCACCTTCGGGCTTGTTCGGTTTAGGAAGCAGAACAAGTTTTTGCCTTTGCATATTTTAAGAAAAATACCACTTTTTATACAGTTATTATGTACCTGTCAGAATAATGGCGTGTTTGGAAGGGCAGTAGGCAATTATTTGTACATCCGTTGTATGGGCAATTGTCTGTAAGTCCAATGTATGGGCAAATATCTGTACGTTCAGTGTATAGACAATTGTCTGTACGTCCAGTGTATAAGCAATTGTCTGTAAGTTCAATGTATGGACAAATGTCTGTAGGTCCAAGGTATAGGCAATTGTCAGTAAGTCCAATGTATGGGCAAATGTCTATACGTCCAATCTTTGGAAAAATGTCTGTACGTCCAATGTATGGGCAAATGTTTTTACGTCCAGTGTATAGGCAATTGTCTGTACATCCAATGTACGGTCAAATGTCTGTACGTTCAGTGTATAGAATAGGCAATTGTCTGTACGTCCAATGTATGGGCAATTGTCTGTAAACCAATGTATGGGCAAATATTTGTACGCCCAGTTTATAGGCAAGCACGCCGGTCGATATCGTGCACCTCCTCCAGCAATCTGATGTTGGTAACTGGTAAAAGATGAGGCATTAGGATTTAACACCGAAGTCGTCCCTTGTGAGTTGTAATTGTTGGGCGAAGGAATGTCCCTTAGTTGAGCCTCTTGTTTGCGCTTCAAAGTATCAAATGCTATTTGTTGGGGCTCCGACCATTTCCAATGTCGACCCTTTTTCAAAAGCGAGGTCAATTGTTGAGATATTTGAGAAAAGTCCGGCACAAATCGGCGTTACCACGACGTGGTGTCCAGGAACTGGCGTAGCTGCTTGAGGTTTTGATGAGGTCGCATGTCCATAATTGCACTGAGTTTGTCGGGGTCCGTCTTTATCCCATCTTTCGTCACGAGATGACCCAAATATTGCACATTAGACGAGTTTATTTTTAAATTCGTCACCCGTAGCCGTTTGAAAACCTCGCTTAGATTTTTCATGTGTTCCTGAAGTGTTTTTTTATAAGGAAAATGTCATCGAGGTATGCGAAAGCAAGTTCGAGGCCAATTACGATGTTTAGAACTCGCTGGAAAGTTGCCAGCGCTGAGTGGAGTCAAAATGGAACAAGCCGCGTCCGACCACTGTGAATGATATATATATATATATTAAACGTACATATAGACTGGGCGTACAGACATTTGCCCATAAATTGAACTTATAGACAATTGCCTATACACTGGGCGTACAAATATTTGCCCATACGTACAGACATTTGTCCATTCACTTGGCGTACACGCATTTGCCCATACACTGGACGTACAAATATTTTCCCATATATTAAGCGTACATATAGGCTGAGCGTACAGACATTTGCCCATAAATTGAACCTATAGACAATTGCCTATGCATTGGGCGTACAAATATTTACCTATACATTGAATGTACGGACAATTGCCTATACATTGGACGTAGAGACAAATACCTTTTCACTGGACGTACAGACATTTGTCCATTCCCTTGGCGTACTCAGTCCTGTCAACTAGGAGAAAACATTAAAATCCTAGTTGATATGCTTGAAAATGACAAGCACAGAAGCATAAACCAACCAATGATGGACACCATAGAGAGTATAAAAGCTCTCTACGAATTGGCTGCTATCAACCTACACGATGAAAAGGCTAAAAAAGTCATCAGAAGCAATAAGCATTCTCAAACCTCACCGTGGTTAAAACAAAAGAGCGAGAGTAAGAGGAAACATGATGTTGAAGCTGGTGGTGGTTTCGAATGCTAAACGCAAGCAAGAAAACTCCACCAATAAAGGCGTAGAGGCCGGATAGAGACGATAAGCAGAAAAAACAGGCCAAAAAAAAAATTATGAATGGTCCGCAATTGTGGCAAGGCGTAAACATTATGAAAAAACTAACACAAAATACATTCCGAAGTCGAAAGCTATCGTGGTAGAAAAAATTGGTACCCTCTCCTATAGCGAAATATTAAAAACGGTCAAAGAGAATACAAATCTTAAAAAGCTGGGTGAAAACGTACATAATATATGCAAGACAAAGAACGGAGAGATACTATTCCAACTTAAAAAATCTCAAGATGTAAACTGCCAGGAATATAAGAGGCAAATGGAACAAATACTAGGCGAGCAGGCTAAAGTAAAACTTTTTGGCAGCAGTAAAACAGTGCTAATCAGAGATATAGACGAAATTACCACTAAGCTGGACATAGTAAACGCCATCAAGAACCATATAGAAAATGCGGAAATTGAAGAGTCTGCAATTAAAGCGTTACGAAAATCGTATGCAAGTACACAGGTAGCAGTACTCAATGTGCCTACTAAATTCGGAACTTCTTTGCTTCAAGACGGTAAAATTAAAATATGTTGGGTAATGTGTAGAGTACGAGCTTATGATACTCCTACCAGATGTAAAACAAAATAGATAGGAGCAAATTTTGCCTCAAATGCGGGCAAAACGATCACTTAGCACGAGAGTGTAAAAATGAAAGAAGGTGTATAATCTGTGATGCCAAAGGTGTAGATGCCAGCCATGCAGTATTAAAACACAACACATAGACTGAAGATCCTGCAACTTAATTTAAATCACTGCGCAGGAATTATTAAATAAAATAGTTATTGAGCAAAGTGTTGATCTAGCTACGTTTTACGAACCTTACAAAAGTGTGGTTAACCAGGGGGAATGGATATCCGATAATAGTCGCAAAGCCCCACTATGGGCCTTCTGTCCAATACAAGAATATATAAAAACTACAAATCTGTATTATACGGCAGTCAAAATCGGTGATGTAAATTTTTTCAGCTGTTATTTTTCACCTAGTTTAGACTTATGTCTAGCAGTTTGAGGCTAGAATTGATGCCTTATGCATCAACATGCAACTCGGTGATAATTTCAGGAGACTTCAACGCATGGGCAACTGAGTGGAGAAGCAGATTCACGAAGAGAAGAGGAAAAGTCATATTGAGGGCATTTAATAACATGAATGTAATACTACTCAACAATAGCGCCAAAAATACGTTTGAAAAAAATTGACGCGGATCAATAATATACATTACTTTCGCCAGCACCCCTTTAGTGCAAAAATGTCAATGGCATGTTAACGACATCTACACTAATAGTAACCATTTCGCGCTAATCACAACAATATCAATGGTGCAGCCGCGAAAAACACCTAGAAGGCTCTGCGACTTGGGAAAGAAAATGAAAACGATAGACCGTGCTATGTTCAAATACATGGTGAGTGAAGACCTTGAACTACCACCAAATGCCGAAGACCAAGCTAAAAAACTGACCACATACATGACTGCAGCATTTGATGCCTTCATGGTAAGGGGAACTAACTGTCCAGAACGTGTACCCGTATACTGGTGGAATGCAGAAATTGCCAGCCTTAGAAAGCAATGTTTAGAAGCCAGAAGAAAATCGCAAAGACATGTACGTACACCCCAATATAGCATACATAGATAAAGATACACGGAAGCACGCAGATCGCTTCAAAAAGCAATAAAAAGTAGCAAACACAAATGTTTTAAGGAACTATGTGACAAAGCCGATTCTAATATATGGGGTGGTGCATTTAAAGTGGTCATGGCAAAGATCAAATGTTGTAAGAGAAGCGTCCCAACAGGTGCGAGATTTATGCAAATAGTAGTTGAGATACGTTTCCCCAGACATGCGCCCGTATATATAAAACCGCCACTAACCATGCAAAGGTATGCAGATCTAGAGTACGATGAAATCTAAGAAGCCGTCAATAAATTTGCTAATAATAAAGCACCTGGTCCAGAGGGAATACCTATGGAAGCAGCTAAAATAGCAGCCCTGCAAAACACGCCATTATTCTGACAGGTACATAATAACTGTATAAAAAGTGGTATTTTTCTTAAAATATGCAAAGGCAAAAACTTGTTCTACTTCCTAAACCGAACAAGCCCGAAGGTGACCCCAGCTCATATCGCCCGCTTTCTCTGTTAGACACTTTGGGTAAATTCTGTACACCAGATTTGAACATCATGTTATACGGACAACTGGTCTCTCAGATAATCAATATGGCTTTCGAAAGGGTCGATCCACTATAGATGCAATAATGCATGTTAAAGGCATTGCTGAAAAAGCGATTGAAGATAAATGCTGGAAAAATGGAGGTAAAATATACACTGGACGAACAGACATTTGCCCATACATTGGACGTACAGACATTTTCCCAAACGTATAGACGTATAGATATTTTCTCATATCGATGATCATGCTGAGCGGCGTGTCGTGGAGAATTAAATACATTTTCTTTGTTTAACAATAATAAAAAAAATAACAGTATTAGTGACAAGTAACGGAACGTGTAATAAGGGACATAGAACACATCTTTTACTTATTCTGCGATTGTAAAATTGCGTATAAATTTTACAATTGTGCCACGGATTGGAACAAGCTATCGACTAACCAAGTAGCATCTCCAAATGCCGAGGGCCCCAGACTGCCAAAAAATGATGATGGTACGGAAAACGGTGAACAAAATTTTGATAATCTGTTCATGAAGAGTAGTCGTACGTTACTGGAGCAAACTCAACAAAGAAGCTACTCTTCAACACCATCCGTGTCAGAGAGTACACATCAAGATGCATTCAAGCGATTAGGCGTTAAAATTGGTGAATTAATCGCTATGATGGGAGGTCTATTAATAATCCCATGAGAGATTTGGTAGAGGAAATAAAAAATGGAAGTAGATATAAATCAAAAGAACAACAAAGTTTCTGGTGTCGACGGAACGACGCAAACCTCACCACTTATTAAATATAAGGACGTTACTCCAAAGAGATTAAGAGCGGAATTGTTCAGTGCTTCCTTTTCGCCTAAGGATGCTACTTTAATAAAAAGGAGCAAACGGACGAAGGAAGTTCAAAAAACCCCATCACTTAGCGCTTCGGTAAAAACCCCATCAATTGTTTGATTTAATTACGGAACTAATATAATAACATGAAAATTAATAGATCTACTGAATTCCACGCTTTTACTTTTTCTATGTCCACTTCACCGCTCAAATCGTCCTACTTTTTATACATAAAAAAAAAAGAATCGCTACCTTCCACATCTTAAAGATAAGAGATCACGACATATTATTATGTATCACATCTCTGTTTCACTTAAATCCCACACATGCTTTGAACCTCTGTTAGGACTTTGGTGACAATAGTGACTTCAATATCATCCGTATATCCTAGTAGGGAAACGTCTGGCGGTACTGGTAATTTAAGTACTTCATCGTAAATTATGTTCCATAGTAACGGGCCCAATATAGAACTTTGAGGGTCCCCCGCTGTAATACTATATACCCGAGTACCTTCATCCCTTTTATATAGTAGTGTACGGCACGATAGATAATTTCTTATAAAGCGTATAAGGTATACAGGAACTTCTTTTTAATCATGGCATCAATTATGTGGGGCCAACTAGCCGAGTTAAATGCATTTTTAATGTCCAAAGTAATTAAGGCACAGTATATTTCACCTCCATTTTTCCAGCGTTTATCTTCAATCGCTTTTTCAGCAATGCCTTTAACGTGCATTATCGTATCTATAGTGGATCGACCCTTTCGAAAGCCATATTGATTATCTGAGAGACCAGTTGTCCGTATAACATGATGTTCGATTCTGGTGTACAGAATTTTTTCTAACACTTTACCCAAATTGTCTAACATACAAAGCGGGCGATATGAGCTGGGGTCACCTTCGGGCTTGTTCGGTTTAGGAAGTAGAACAAGTTTTTGCCTTTGCATATTTTAAGAAAAATACCACTTTTTATACAGTTATTATGTACCTGTCAGAATAATGGCGTGTTTTGAAGGGCAGTAGGCAATTATTTGTACATCCGTTGTATGGGCAATTGTCTGTAAGTCCAATGTATGGGCAAATATCTGTACGTTCAGTGTATAGACAATTGTCTGTACGTCCAGTGTATAAGCAATTGTCTGTAAGTCCAATGTATGGACAAATGTCTGTAGGTCCAAGATATACGCAATTGTCTGTAAGTCCAATGTATGGGCAAATGTCTATACGTCCAATCTTTGGAAAAATGTCTGTACATCCAATGTACGGTCAAATGTCTGTACGTTCAGTGTATAGAATAGGCAATTGTCTGTACGTCCAATGTATGGGCAATTGTCTGTAAACCAATGTATGGGCAAATATTTGTACGCCCAGTTTATAGGCAAGCACGCCGGTCGATATCATGCACCTCCTCCAGCAATGTTGGTTGATGTTGGTAACTGGTAAAAGATGAGGCATTAGGATTTAACACCAAAGTCGTCCCTTGTGAGTTGTAATTGTTGGGCGAAGGAATGTCCCTTAGTTGAGCCTCTTGTTTGCGCTTCAAGGTATCAAATGATATTTGTTGGGGCTCCGACCATTTGCAATGTCGACCCTTTTTCAAAAGCGAGGTTAATGGTTGAGATATTTGAGAAAAGTCCGGCACAAATCGGCGGTACCACGACGTGGTGCCCAGGAACTGGCGTAGCTGCTTGAGGTTTTGATGAGGTCGCATGTCCATAATTGCACTGAGTTTGTCGGGGTCCATCTTTATCCCATCTTTCGTCACGAGATGACCCAAATATTGCACATGAAAATGTCTTTATGCCCAATATAGCGGCAAATGTCTGCACGTCCAATGTATGAGCAAACTCTGTACATTCAATATATGGACAAATGTTTGTACGTCTAATGTATGGGAAAATTTCTTTATCCCCAGTGTATGGGTAAATTTCTGTACATTTATGGGCATATGTTTGTGCGTCCAATGTATGGATAAATATTACTACGCCCAGTGTATTGGAAAATGCCCGAATTTTGAGTGTTTAGGCAAAAATCTGTACTCCCAGAGCATGGGCAAATGTCTGTACATCCGGTGTAGGGGCAAAAGTCTGTACGCCCAGTGTATTGGCATATGCCTGAACATTCAGTGTATGGGCAAATGTCTGTACGGCCAAATGTCGGTACATCCTGTGAAAATGTCTGCACGTCTGAATGTCTGTTTATCCTGTGAAAATGTCTGTACGTCCAATGTATGGACAAATGCCTGTACGTCCAATGTTTTTTTTTTAACGAAGGGGAAAGCATTGAAAACCCAGTCAGTGTGGGACTCTCACCCACTAAAACCCCTTCAACGTCCGACGGCAGGTCTCCTGGGACTACCGTTAAGTATTACGTCAGGAGAACCGTCTGAGCCTCAGCTCAAATCGTATGTATCATGTCAGTCATTCTCTGTCTGTATCTTTAATAGATATCCTATAATAATATAATGTAATAATATTATACGTATAACAATATAATATAATAATATAATATTCTATACTAATGGAAAATACATAGTTAGTGAGTTTTGCTTTATGGTCAGAGGGTATTTTAGGTTTAGGTTTATGCGGACCCCTACACACCCACCTTCCATTGACCGATCCATTCAAAACCCAGATCCGGGCCGATTTAATCATGTCCGCCTATGTGTCCGTTTAAGATTTGTCTAAGCTGCGGGTCGCAATTTTGTAAACATTCTACGTGGTACAGGGATTAAAGGGAACCCTACCGAAAGGTATCCAGTTTGAATCCTACGGTACAGTCGTAAGATATTACTTCGTAGGAGGAGATTTGCCATTACGCAGGTTTTAGTCTCTGGATTGTTGTTCCAATCTCCGTAGCACTGTGAGTACGAATGCACCTATGTCACTGGTCATTAGCCAGTTTTGCGGGTTCTCTGTCATGAATTTAATTGTGTTCTCCACTGTAGGCATTGGGGAAGTCTTGTCTCTAAAGCGCCTACAGTAATAAAATACATGCTCTGCGGTCTCCTCGTCCTCGCAAGATGGGCACAGAGAAGACGTGCATCTCCCAATCCTATGTAATTAGTTCCTGCAAACTCCATGACCGGATAAGAACTGCGTGATGTAAAAATTTACTTCCCCAAGGTTCCTTTTTATCCAGGTGTCTATACTTGGCAGCAATTTGTAAGTCCACCTTCCTTTAGTTGACGTATCCCATCTATTCTGCCACTGATTTAGAGAATTTTGACGCTCTTCCTTCTTTATAAGTTTCACCTGTTAGGGAGCATTAGCCTTTCTTATAAAGATGCGCTTCATTTCATCTGCCAATATGTCCATTGGGATAGCTCCTACTATGACGTTTGCTGCATCTTCAGAAATCGTCCGGAATCCACTTATTGTTCTTAACGAACTAATCCTTTGTACTGAACACAGTTTTTGTTTCAGCTGTTTGATTTTCAGACAGTGGGCCCATACTGGGCATGCATAGAGAAGCCTTGAGGTAACTACGTTTGCTAGAAGGGCCCTCTTTGCGGGTTTTGGTCCACCCACGTTGAGTAGCATCCTAGATAAGGCTGATTGCATCTTAGTAGCTTTATCGCATGCGTAGTTTATATGGTTCTTGAAGCTTAATCTGCAGTCCAGCATAACACCCAAGTGTTTGATGGCTTGTTTGGAAGTTATGGTAACGTTTCCGCACATGGATTGTCTCCGTAACTTTCCGACTCGAGATTAATACCGCCTCCGTCTTGTGTTCTACCAGCTTAAGATCAACCGATTTTAGCCAGTCCCATACAGTTTGTATAGCTCCATTTGTAGCCGCTTCGACTCCGTTTATATGTTTGGCCACCGCTACGAGAGCAATATCATCCGCGAATCCTATAATTTGCACTCCTCGAGGTACGGGGAGATTTAGGACGTCATTGTACATCAAGTTCCACATCAGTGGCCCAAGAATTGAGCCTTGTGGTACTCCTGCGGATATATTATAGGATTTCGTTCCCTCATCGGTATTATATAGTAATTCTCTGTCTTCAAAGTAACTCCCGATTAATTTAAACAAGTATTTGTATGGGCAAATGTCTGTACGCCTTGTACAAATATTTGTATGTACAATGTATGTGCGTCCAGTGTATAGGCAAATGTCTGTCCGTCCAATGTATGGACAAATATCTGTACGCTCAGTGTATTGGCAAATGTCTGTACGTCTACTGTATGGGCAAATGCCTGTATGTACAATATATGTGCAAATGTCTGTGCGTCCAATGTATGGATAAATATTACTACGCCCAGTGTATTGGAAAATGCCCGAATTTTGAGTGTTTAGGCAAAAATCTGTACTCCCAGAGCATGGGCAAATGTCTGTACATCCGGTGTAGGGGCAAAAGTCTGTACGCCCAGTGTATTGGCATATGCCTGAACATTCAGTGTATGGGCAAATGTCTGTACGGCCAAATGTCGGTACATCCTGTGAAAATGTCTGTATGTCCGAATATCTGTTTATCCTGTGAAAATGTCTGTACGTCCAATGTATGGACAAATGCCTGTACGTCCAATGTATGGGCAAATGTCTGTACGCCTAGTACAAATATTTGTATGTACAATGTATGTGCGTCCAGTGTATAGGCAAATGTCTGTCCGTCCAAAGTATGGACAAAAGTCTTTACGCTCAGTGTATTTGCAAATGCCTGAACCTTCAGTGCATGGGCAAATATCTGTACGCTCAGTGTATTGGCAAATGTCTGTACGTCCAATGTATGGACAAATGCCTGTGCGTCCAATGTATGGATAAATATTACTACGCCCAGTGTATTGGAAAATGCCCGAATCTTGAGTGTTTAGGCAAAAATCTGTACGCCCAGTGTATTGGCAAATGCCTGAACCTTCAGTGCATAGATAAATATCTATACGCTCAGTGTATTGGCAAATGTCTGTACGTCTAGTGTATGGGTAAGTGCCTGTATGTACAATATATGGGCAAATGTCTGTGGGTCCAATGTATGGAAAAATGTCTGTACATCCTGAGAAAGTGTCTGTAAGTCCAATGTATGGACAAATGACTGTACGACTAATATATGGGCAAATGGCTTTTCGTCCAATGTATGGGCAAATTTCTCTACGTCCAATGTATGGACAAATGTCAGTACGCCCAATGCATTGGCAAATATATTTACCCCCAGTATTTGGGCAAATGTCTGTACATCCAATGTATGGACAAATATCTGTACGCTCAGTGTATTGGCAAATGTCTGTACGTCTACTGTATGGGCAAATGCCTGTATGTACAATATATGTGCAAATGTCTGTGCGTCCAATGTATGGATAAATATTACTACGCCCAGTGTATTGGAAAATGCCCGAATTTTGAGTGTTTAGGCAAAAATCTGTACTCCCAGAGCATGGGCAAATGTCTGTACATCCGGTGTAGGGGCAAAAGTCTGTACGCCCAGTGTATTGGCATATGCCTGAACATTCAGTGTATGGGCAAATGTCTGTACAGCCAAATGTCGGTACATCCTGTGAAAATGTCTGTATGTCCGAATATCTGTTTATCCTGTGAAAATGTCTGTACGTCCAATGTATGGACAAATGCCTGTACGTCCAATGTATGGGCAAATGTCTGTACGCCTAGTACAAATATTTGTATGTACAATGTATGTGCGTCCAGTGTATAGGCAAATGTCTGTCCGTCCAAAGTATGGACAAAAGTCTTTACGCTCAGTGTATTTGCAAATGCCTGAACCTTCAGTGCATGGGCAAATATCTGTACGCTCAGTGTATTGGCAAATGTCTGTACGTCTAGTGTATGGGCAAATGTCTGTACGTCCAATGTATGGACAAATGCCTGTGCGTCCAATGTATGGATAAATATTACTACGCCCAGTGTATTGGAAAATGCCCGAATCTTGAGTGTTTAGGCAAAAATCTGTACGCCCAGTGTATTGGCAAATGCCTGAACCTTCAGTGCATAGATAAATATCTGTACGCTCAGTGTATTGGCAAATGTCTGTACGTCTAGTGTATGGGTAAATGCCTGTATGTACAATATATGGGCAAATGTCTGTGGGTCCAATGTATGGAAAAATATCTGTACATCCTGAGAAAGTGTCTGTACGTCCAATGTATGGACAAATGACTGTACGACTAATATATGGGCAAATGGCTTTTCGTCCAATATATGGGCAAATTTCTCTACGTCCAATGTATGGACAAATGTCAGTACGCCCAATGCATTGGCAAATATATTTACCCCCAATATATGGGCAAATGTCTGTACATCCAATGTATGGGCAAATGTTTGTGCGTCCAATGTATGAATAAATATCACTACGCCCAGTGTATTGGAAAATGGCCGAATCTTGAGTGTTTA
Source organism: Crataerina pallida (assembly GCA_949710015.1). Taxonomy (NCBI): domain Eukaryota; kingdom Metazoa; phylum Arthropoda; class Insecta; order Diptera; family Hippoboscidae; genus Crataerina; species Crataerina pallida. The sequence continues at coordinate 20,774,010 of OX453289.1, forward strand.
GGCAAAAATCTGTACTCCCAGTGCAAGGGCAAATGTCTGTACAACCTGTGAAAATGTCTGTACAACCAATGTATGGGCAAATGTTTGTACGTCCAATGTATGGGAAAATGTCTTTATGCCCAATGTATGGGCAAAGGTCTGTACGTTCAATGTAAGGGCAAATGCCTGTACATCCAATATATGGGCAAATGTTTGTACGTCTAATGTATGGGAAAATGTCTTTATCCACGGTGTATGCGTAAATTTCTGTACATTTATATGCATATGTCTGTACGTCCGTTGTATGGGCATAAGTATGTACACCCAGCGTATTGGCATATGCCTGAAAATTCAGTGTATGGGCAAATGACTGTATGTCCAAATGTCGGTACATCCTGTGAAAATGTCTGTACGTCCGAATGTCTGTTCATCCTGTGAAAATGTCTGTACGTCCGAATGTCTGTTATTCCTGTGAAAATGTCTGTACGTCCAATGTGTGGAAAAATGCCTGTACGTCCAATGTATGGACAAAAGTCTTTACGCTCAGTATATTGGCAAAGGCCTGAACTTTCAGTGCATAGGCAAATATCTGTACGCTAAGTGTATTGGCAAATGTCTGTAGGTCTACTGTATGGGCAAATGCCTGTATGTACAATATATGTGCAAATGTCTGTACATCCAATGTATGGATAAATGTCTGTATGACTAACATATGGGCAAATGTCTGTGCGTCCAATGTATGGGCAAATTGCTCTACGTCCAATGTATGGACAAATGTCAGTACGCCCAATGCATTGGCAAATACATTTACCCCCAGTATATGGGCAAATGTCTGTACATCCAATGTATGGGCAGACGTGTGTGCGTCCAATGTATGAATAAATATCACTACGCCCAGTGTATTGGAAAATGCCCGAATCTTGAGTGTTTAGGCAAAAATCTGTACTCCCAGTGTAAGGGCAAATGTCTGTACAACCTGTGAAAATGTCTGTACGTCCAATGTATGGACAAATGCCTGTGCGTCCAATGTATGGATAAATATTACTACGCCCAGTGTATTGGAAAATGCCCGAATCTTGAGTGTTTAGGCAAAAATCTGTACGCCCAGTGTATTGGCAAATGCCTGAACCTTCAGTGCATAGATAAATATCTGTACGCTCAGTGTATTGGCAAATGTCTGTACGTCTAGTGTATGGGTAAATGCCTGTATGTACAATATATGGGCAAATGTCTGTGGGTCCAATGTATGGAAAAATATCTGTACATCCTGAGAAAGTGTCTGTACGTCCAATGTATGGACAAATGACTGTACGACTAATATATGGGCAAATGGCTTTTCGTCCAATATATGGGCAAATTTCTCTACGTCCAATGTATGGACAAATGTCAGTACGCCCAATGCATTGGCGAATATATTTACCCCCAATATATGGGCAAATGTCTGTACATCCAATGTATGGGCAAATGTTTGTGCGTCCAATGTATGAATAAATATCACTACGCCCAGTGTATTGGAAAATGGCCGAATCTTGAGTGTTTAGGCAAAAATCTGTACTCCCAGTGTAAGGGCAAATGTCTGTACAACCTGTGAAAATGTCTGTACAACCAATGTATGGGCAAATGTTTGTACGTCCAATGTATGGGAAAATGTCTTTATGCCCAATGTATGGGCAAAGGTCTGTACGTTCAATGTAAGGGCAAATGCCTGTACATCCAATATATGGGCAAATGTTTGTACGTCTAATGTATGGGAAAATGTCTTTATCCACGGTGTATGCGTAAATTTCTGTACATTTATATGCATATGTCTGTACGTCCGTTGTATGGGCATAAGTATGTACACCCAGCGTATTGGCATATGCCTGAAAATTCAGTGTATGGGCAAATGACTGTATGTCCAAATGTCGGTACATCCTGTGAAAATGTCTGTATGTCCGAATGTCTGTTCATCCTGTGAAAATGTCTGTACGTCCGAATGTCTGTTATTCCTGTGAAAATGTCTGTACGTCCAATGTGTGGAAAAATGCCTGTACGTCCAATGTATGGACAAAAGTCTTTACGCTCAGTATATTGGCAAATGCCTGAACTTTCAGTGCATAGGCAAATATCTGTACGCTAAGTGTATTGGCAAATGTCTGTAGGTCTACTGTATGGGCAAATGCCTGTATGTACAATATATGTGCAAATGTCTGTACATCCAATGTATGGATAAATGTCTGTATGACTAACATATGGGCAAATGTCTGTGCGTCCAATGTATGGGCAAATTGCTCTACGTCCAATGTATGGACAAATGTCAGTACGCCCAATGCATTGGCAAATACATTTACCCCCAGTATATGGGCAAATGTCTGTACATCCAATGTATGGGCAGACGTGTGTGCGTCCAATGTATGAATAAATATCACTACGCCCAGTGTATTGGAAAATGCCCGAATCTTGAGTGTTTAGGCAAAAATCTGTACTCCCAGTGTAAGGGCAAATGTCTGTACAACCTGTGAAAATGTCTGTACAACCAATGTATGGGCAAATGTTTGTACGTCCCATGTATGGGAAAATGTTTGTACGCCTAGTACAAATATCTGTATGTACAATGTAAGTACGTCTAGTGTATGGGCAAATGCTTGTGTGTACAATATATGGGCGATCAATGTGCGGGCAAATGCCTGTACATCCAATATATGGGCAAATGTTTGTACGTCTAATATGTGGGAAAATTTCTTTATCCCCAGTGTATGGGTAAATTTCAGTACATTTATGGGCATATGTCTGCACGTCCAATGTATGGGCAAATGTCTGTACATCCGGTGTAGGGGCAAAAGACTGTACGTCCAGTGTATTGGCATATGCCTGAACATTCAGTGTATGGGTAAATGTCTGTACGTCCAAATGTCGGCACATCCTGTGAAAATGTCTGCACGTCCGAATGTCTGTTTATCCTGTGAAAATGTCTGTACGTCCAATGTATGGACAAATGCCTGTACGTCCAATGTATGGGCAAATGTCTGTACGCCTAGTACAAATATCTGTATGTACAATGTATGTGCGTCCAGTGTATAGGCAAATGCCAGTCCGTCGTCCAATGTATGGACAAAAGTCTTTACGCTCAGTGTATTGGCGAATGCCTGAACCTTCAGTGCATGGGCAAATATCTGTACGCTCAGTGTATTGGCAAATGTCTGTACGTCTAGTGTATGGGCAAATGTCTGTGCGTCCAATGTATGGACAAATGCCTGTACGTCCAATGTATGGGCAAATGTTTGTGCGTCCAATGTATGGATAAATATTACTACGCCCAGTGTATTGGAAAATGCCCGAATCTTGAGTGTTTAGGCAAAAATCTGTACGCCCAGTGTATTGGCAAATGCCTGAACCTTCAGTGCATAGATAAATATCTATACGCTCAGTGTATTGGCAAATGTCTGTACGTCTAGTGTATGGGTAAATGCCTGTATGTACAATATATGTGCAAATGTCTGTGGGTCCAATGTATGGAAAAATGTCTGTACATCCTGAGAAAGTGTCTGTAAGTCCAATGTATGTATGGACAAATGACTGTACGACTAATATATGGGCAAATGGCTTTTCGTCCAATGTATGGGCAAATTTCTCTACGTCCAATGTATGGACAAATGTCAGTACGCCCAATGCATTGGCAAATATATTTACCCCCAGTATTTGGGCAAATGTCTGTACATCCAATGTATGGGCAAATGTTTGTGCGTCCAATGTATGAATAAATATCACTACGCCCAGTGTATTGGAAAATGCCCGAATCGTAATTTTTAGGCAAAAATCTGTACTCCCAGTGTAAGGGCAAATGTCTGTACAAGTTGTGAAAATGTCTGTACGTCCATTGTATGGGCAAATGTTTGTACGTCCAATGTATGGGAAAATGTCTTTATGCCCAATGTATGGGTAAATGTCTGTACGTTCAATTTACGGCCAAATGCCTGTATATCCAATATATGGGCAAACGTTTGTACGTCTAATGTATGGGAAAATTTCTTTATCCCCAGTGTATGGGTAAATTTCAGTACATTTATGGGCATATGTCTGCACGTCCAATGTATGGGCAAATGTCTGTACATCCGGTGTAGGGGCAAAAGACTGTACGCCCAGTGTATTGGCATATGCCTGAACATTCAGTGTATGGGTAAATGTCTGTACGTCCAAATGTCGGTAAATCCTGTGAAAATGTCTGCACGTCCGAATGTCTGTTTATCCTGTGAAAATGTCTGTACGTCCAATGTATGGACAAATGCCTGTACGTCCAATGTATGGGCAAATGTCTGTACGCCTAGTACAAATATCTGTATGTACAATGTATGTGCGTCCAGTGTATAGTCAAATGTCCGGCCGTCCAATGTATGGACAAAAGTCTTTACGCTCAGTGTATTGGCAAATGTCTGTACGTCTAGTGTATGGGCAAATGCCTGTATGTACAATATATGGTCAAATGTCTGTGCGTCCAATGTATGGATAACTTTTTGTACGTCAAGAACATGGCAGTACATCCAGGAAAATGTCTGTACGTCCAATGTACGGACAAATGCCTGTATATCCAATATATGGGCAAACGTTTGTACGTCTAATGTATGGGAAAATTTCTTTATCCCCAGTGTATGGGTAAATTTCAGTACATTTATGGGCATATGTCTGCACGCCCAATGTATGGACAAATGTCTCTACGTACAATGTACGGGTAAATGCCTGTACATTCAATATATAGGCAAATGTCTTTACCCCCGTATATGGGCAAATGTTTGTACGTCCAATGTATGGGAAAATGTCTTTATGCCCAATGTATGGGCAAATGTCTGTACGTTCAATGTATGGGCAAAGTCTGTACATTCAATATATGGACAAATGTTTGTACGTCTAATGTATGGGAAATTTTCTTTATCCCCAGTGTGTGGGTAAATTTCTATACATTTAAGGGCATATGTCTGCACGTCCAATGTATTGGCATATGCCTGAACATTCAGTTAATGGGTAAATGTCTGTACGACCAAATGTCGATAAATCCTGTGAAAAAGTCTGTACGTCCAATGTATGGACAAATGCCTGTACGTCCAATGTATGGGCATATGTTTGTGCGTCCAATTTATGGATAAATATTACTACGCCCAGTGTATTGGAAAATGCCCGAATTTTGAGTGTTTAGGCAAAAATCTGTACTCCCAGAGCATGGGCAAATGTCTGTACATCCGGTGTAGGGGCAAAAGTCTGTACGCCCAGTGTATTGGCATATGCCTGAACATTCAGTGTATGGGCAAATGTCTGTACGGCCAAATGTCGGTACATCCTGTGAAAATGTCTGTATGTCCGAATGTCTGTTTATCCTGTGAAAATGTCTGTACGTCCAATGTATGGACAAATGCCTGTACGTCCAATGTATGGGAAAATGTCTGTACGCCTAGTACAAATATCTGTATGTACAATGTATGTGCGTCCAGTGTATAGTCAAATGTCCGGCCGTCCAATGTATGGACAAAAGTCTTTACGCTCAGTGTATTGGCAAATGCCTGAACCTTCAGTGCATGGGCAAATATCTGTACGCTCAGTGTATTGGCAAATGTCTGTACGTCTAGTGTATGGGCAAATGTCTGTACGTCCAATGTATGGAAAAATGCCTGTACGTCCAATGTATGGGCAAATGTTTGTTCGTCCAATGTATGGATAAATATTACTACGCCCAGTGTATTGGAAAATGCCCGAATCTTGAGTGTTTAGGCAAAAATCTGTACGCCCAGTGTATTGGCAAATGCCTGAACCTTCAGTGCATAGATAAATATCTGTACGCTCAGTGTATTGGCAAATGTCTGTACGTCTAGTATATGGGTAAATGCCTGTATGTACAATATATGGGCAAATGTCTGTGGGTCCAATGTATGGAAAAATGTCTGTACATCCTGAGAAAGTGTCTGCACGTCCAATGTATGGACAAATGACTGTACGACTAATATATGGGCAAATGGCTTTTCGTCCAATGTATGGGCAAATTTCTCAACGTCCAATGTATGGACAAATGTCAGTACGCCCAATGCATTGGCAAATATATTTACCCCCAGTATAATGGCAAATGTCTGTACGTCCAATGTATGGGCAAATGTTTGTACGTCTAATGTATGGATAAATATCACTACACCCAGTGTATTGGAAAATGCCCGAATTTTGAGTGTTTAGGCAAAATTCTGTACGTCCAATGTATGGGCAAATGTTTGTTCGTCCAATGTATGGATAAATATTACTACGCCCAGTGTATTGGCAAATGCCTGAACCTTCAGTGCATAGATAAATATCTGTACGCTCAGTGTATTGGCAAATGTCTGTACGTCCAATGTATGGGAAAATGTCTTTATGCCCAATGTAGGGGCAAATGTCTGCACGCCCAATGTATGGACAAATGTCTCTACGTACAATGTACGGGTAAATGCCTGTACATTCAATATATAGGCAAATGTTTGTACGTCTAATGTATGGGAAAATTTCTTTATCCCTAGTGTATGGGTAAATTTCTGTACATTTATGGGCATATGTCTGCACGTCCAATGTATGGACAAATGTCTGTACATCCGGTAGGGGCAAAAGACTGTACGCCCAGTGTATTGGCATATGCCTGAACATTCAGTGTATGGGCAAGTGTCAGTTCATCTTGTGAAAATGTCTGTACGTTCGAATGTATGTTTATCCTGTGAAAATGTCTGTACGTCCAATGTGTGGAAAAATGCCTGTACGTCCAATGTATGGGCAAATGTCTGTACGTTCAATGTACGGGCAAATGTTTGTACATCTAATGTATAGGAAAATGTCTTTATCCCCAGTGTATGGGTAAATTTCTGTACATTTATGGGCATATGTCTATACGTCCGGCATTTGGGCAAAAGTCTGTACGTCCAATGTATGGGACAATGTCTTTACGCCCAGTATATGGGCAAATGTCGGAACCCTTGTGCCGACGGCATCACCCTGGCACGTCCAGCAATTTGCATTATAAATTGGCGCCCAAGCAGGGACAAAGATTCACATATACATAGTGTTCCAGGAATCGCAGTAAATTGGTCTTTGTTTATTTATATAATTATTTGGGATGTAAAAAGAAGACTGTACTTAGAAGTGTCGAATTGCCAGACGCTATTTAGCAACGAGACGAATAACAGTCTATTAGTTAAAAGCGTGTCATTGTCCTTCGAAGTGACGCATTTAGGAAGTTTGTATATAACAGTTGAAAGGGGAAATAAATACATAAGAGAACAAAGTACAGCATCACGCTATAAGCGTGTAACGAGATTTTTCTTACGCTGGGGTTAAGCCGTTGGCGTAGAGTATCTCGCCCATTTATTTATTTTTAAAATGCGAAACATTTAATGAATTTTACTTTAGCTCTATTGTTTTTATGTAGGTGCTCAATTTAATATTATTCTATTTACCTTACCGTCATGGCCACACTCGCTGCTTCGCTACAGGCTGTACGCCCTTTCTAACGCATCTATTATGCAACTATACAGACGCTACGTCCTGTACCCTGAATCTCACACTATAAGAGTACAGACTTGCGTCCTGTACACCCCAAATATCCTTACTTTAATTGTACAGACGTTATGACCTGTACCCTAGATCACACGCTGCAAGTGTACAGACATTCGTCCTGTACACTAATATTTCTTCAAATGTTTCAATACTTACAGCTGAACGATTTACTTTGCGTCTAGTCACCTCGACAGCTAATCAGAAAAGAAATCGAGCAAAATGCTAACATTTCTAAACTCGATATTTCTCGATGACTTGGCAGCGAGTGGTAGCCAGATCTATAACATTATTTTACCACTAAGCTTTCTATCATATACCTAATATATATATTACACTTATTACTTAGTTGAAGGGGAAAACGAGGGACGACTTTCCTCGTCACACGTCCTCCCCCTTTCGGATAACAAACAAGAAGAAAATCATGTGATGCAGCATATGGACAGCATCATTGGTATGCAGTGGCGACCCTCAGACCTGGTAGATCGTCACCTTCCCATTACGAGCTATGGCCACTCTGAATGTACCCTCCTTGAGGATGTAGCGGCGTTTATATCTCCGACCCGTTGGCAGCTGCTCGAGAAGCTCCTCTACTTGTGATACCAGCTGCCGTAATACTCCCGGCAATATTTCTGCTACAAGTCAACGGGGCGTTCCGTATGTCTGGAGTCTCGTTGGTTGAAGGAGCATTGCGAAAAAGAACCTTTCAGTCGCTAATGATCTCGCTGGCGCTGATTATAGGGAAAAGTGTGTGCTGGATATGACTTCTGGTGTGGTTGGATACGATTATAATGCGGATGATGTGACGACCGGTGAAAATATAGAGGTCGTCGCTGGTTTTCGGCTGGCTTACCCGGCTTCTGCACATGCTGGTGCCGCTAGTGGTGGTTATGCTGGGCTTGATGTTTGCCCACGTCTCCTCCAGCAGTCTTGGGTGGAGTGCTGATGGACCAAGTATCAGCCAACTTTTTAGCAATACCTTGAGTTGTGGACTGATTAGAAGTCCAAGAGGCAGTATGTCGTTGTGTTGAATTATGGATTGCTTTTGTGTATTAGGCCTTGGTAACACGGCTAGGAGTACCATTGGAATTCTCGATCAGTGTGTTAAGAATCTCTGAGCTAGGCATTTTCATCTGAGTTCTGGGTTGATAAAGTTTACATGGACATATGCTCGACTTTGTCGTCCGAACTTTTGTGTCGGGTACTCTCTCCTTGCTGCTGTCCAACTTTTGCGTCTAGACAGTGTGGTGTTGTGTTGAAGCATTGTTTAAATTTTTATTTAAGACATTGGTTACACGGCTAGGGTCACGTCGGGATTCACCACCGGCGAACCCCGCATTACATTATAATTTTCTGAGCTTGACATTTTCACCTGAGTTTCGAGTTGATGGATATTGCACTGAGTTAGGGGCTTGCTCGACTTTACCGTCCGAGCCTCTGTGTTGGGTACACTCAATTCACTGCTGTCCGACCTTTGTGTCCAGACAGAATGCACGTGTTGGCTCCAGGGCAATGAGCACATTTTCAACGAGTGTGGAAGGCTGGTTGAATTGAATGGATGTGACCGCACAGGTGAGCTTAGTTTGAAAAGCTTCTAGGAAGCTAAAATCCAGAATGACGTCCTCGCAAGGACGTGGCATGATCCTGAATTGCAGTCTGCGTCTCATGTTACCAAATTGTACCGTACATGTAAGCACTTGGTTATGCTGCGGCGTGAACCATCGGCAAGTGTTATTTCTATTTCTTCGTTCCCTTGTATGTCACCATAACCAAGTTGACGTGCGTAAGCTTCGCTAAGAAAACAACTTGTCGCTCCGGTGTCGACAATAGCCATGACGTCATTAACGAGAACTTTGGCGTTTAACCGACCTTCCATGCAATTTAAGATCGCCTTTGGGCAGTAGAGGGTTGTTGTGGGAACTCGGCCATTGGCGTTTCCTTGTTGTTGTTGACGGTGACAACAATCGTATATGCGGACGCACATTCGTCCGCAATCCCAACAAAAGAGTTGTCGGGGATTTCTACAATTTCGGGCGATCACCCGCACAGCGGTGGCATACTGTCTGGGGATTACACTTATTACTCGGGCGATCATTCGGCAGCCTATGATTTTCACGAGTGGGTGGCATTCGAGGAGTAACGTCTGGCATATATTCATAATCACCCGCCAGTTCTAACAGTTCCGCCAGATTCTTAAAATCGTTACGTCTGATGTAGTCAGGGAGCGCGTTGCGATATATGCGCTTTAATTTCTCCTCCTCGCCCATCATGGTGTGCTGAATTTTTGACAGTATGTCCAGGACAAAGTCCTTTAATGGTTCTCGCGGCCGTTGTTTTTGTGCCCTGACCTTATCTTCCACCCTCCCCAAATACCTTGAGGGTAGGAAGAACTTTAGAAAATCTCCCTTAAAATAGTCCCAGTTGACCCAGTGAGCGTTGTTGTTCCTAAACCAGGTCAACGCTTTATCGCGCAAAAATTGAGGCATAGCCGCTGGCAACATTGAAAGTTCTATGACATACGTTTCGGCCATTTCCTCACCGTTTCCATGACCTCGCGTTTTTGTGCCTCCGAGCGTTTTGTGTCAACCACTCGGGCTTTTCTAGAAGTACTCGCTGGTGGTACCACTACCTTAATTGTATTAGTATCTTCTTCCCCTGAATCGGAGGAGGATAATTTACTAGGGACCATATTACAGGATGGTTTTGTTTCCTCGTGGTGCGCCTGTATCGTAAGGAGTGCCTTTAACTCCTCCTTCAGATATTCCGCGAGTTCAAGTCGCCATTTTTGTGTGTCGTTAGTTGTCTTTTTAAGTACAATTAGTAAGGGCTTACCGAAGGTTTTACTATGTCTTCGTCTATTAGCTTCTGTACTTGATTATTAATTTCCTCAGTTTTGGTTTGTGGAAGACGATAATTTTTGATGAAAACTGGTGTGTTATCGTTTGTCTGAAGTTTCTGTATATAGAAGTTATTCGTCGTGAGTTTTTCTCCCTCTAAATGAAATATATCTGGGAAATCTTTGAATATTTCTATTAGTGAGTCCTTAGCAGTTTTGTCCTTTTGATTTATATTTAAGGTGTTCAGTAGTCTATTTAGTCGTTCATTACTGGCCTCGTTTTGAGTTTTTGCACACAGTATATGGTAATTTCGAAGGGGTTCAGTTTGTACATTAATGTTTTTAAGGTTTATGGTTTGTGCTGTTGTATTTAAAATTCTAACGCGTTTTATGCCATTACGTGGAATTATACAATTTGCTAAAAACACTCTTTTTTGAAATTCTTTATTAAAAATAAGTGAATCCTCTTTTATTTTAATTTTTATTGGATGTATTATCTCTGATCTGGGTGGTATTGAGATAATTTTGGGTTTGTTAGTTTCATTGGTAGTACGATGTCTTCATTATTTGTGTGGAATTCTATAGTCATTGTTTCGAAGTCCAGTTTGCACAGGTAATCTCTTGGGAAATCAATTCCTAATATTCCATCTGTGGATATTGGGAAATTGTCCTCCACCACATGGAATTCATGTGTTAGTTCTGTTGGTCCTACTTGTAGTTGTATAAATGTTGTTCCACTTAGATTATATATATTGTTATTAGGTTAGCTTTTGTGATATGTAATATTTAAGATTTTATTATTGAAATATCTGCTCCTGTATCAATTAGTAATCTTATAGTTATTTTGCTTAGTCTGAAGTATAGAATAGAAAGTGTTTTTATTAGATATATTGAGAATTTTATGTGTGCTTATACGCCAGTGATGGTGTCGTTCACCACCAGCGGTATTCCGTTTCCCTGGTTCTGTACAACGTTTAAGTGTCTTCTTCTATTATTTTGATTGATGTTAGGTATTTGAGGATATCTGGGATTGTTTTGCATGTTCGCATTCTGCCGAATATTATTATTGTTTTGCACATTTCTGAAATTAATGTATTGCATCTTAGAATTTTGTCTGAATTGTTGTATGTGTTCATTGGTGGTGTTCTATTATTGGATGTGGGGTTTCGGTCTCTTTGTGTAAAATTTCTTTGAGTGTTGAAGTTTCTTTGGTTATTGGTCTAGTATGAATTTTGGGGAGTGTATTAGTATTTGTTTCGTGTTTTGTTTATTCTATTATTTTGATTGTTTATTCTAAGTATTTGGGATTTGTTTCGGAAACTATCGTCTTTTTCTAGCTCTAATGTTAAGTTGACTGCTTGGGTCAACGTTTGAGGTTGAGCAGCGAATAGGGTTTGTTTGTATCTTTCATCGATGCCCTTTTTGAATACTGTGAAAGCATAATTGTCATTGATTTTTGTTATGACCTCACGTTTAGCTGTAGTTGCCCTAAGGCCTAAGTCTTGAATTTGTAAGTCATTTAATTGTGTTATTAGAATAACTATTTTATCTCTATAATTCTCAATGCTACCGCGTTGTTGTAAATTGTTTAGTGTATTATGTATTGTTGGTATTGTGTGTGGGTTTTTGAAAGTATTTTTAATGGAATTGTATAGCTCCTTTAACGTGTTCGGGGTTTCTATTAAACCTATTACCATTTTTACTTTCTGAGTGAGCTTTATGTGGTATACGAATTCAAGCAAATCTGTTTTACCAGCTTCTTTTGGACAATATTTCAACGAATTTGCAGAAGCTTTTAACTTCTTCAAATTTGCCAGAAAAGATAGGCAATGTTTTCATTGCCAATTCCATATTAAAAGCCATTTTAAAATTTCTTAATTGTAAGGCAGTAACAACAAATGATAATTATGATGGTGGCGGTAAGGGTGGTGGTGGCTGAGTTGGTGTTGGCGGTAAAGGTAGTGGAGTTAGCGTTGGTGGTAAAGGATTAAGTAGTGGGGTGGAGCAATATCAAAAACACGGTTGGATTGTGGGCGATTCACATAAGAAACTGGTCACTCTACTGGCCATAGCAAAAGGCAATAATAAAAAAGTAGACTCAAATAGTGGGGTAAAGAGTAAAGCAACCAAAAAGCGCAACTAAAAGCTGCATCGTATGTGCATCAGGTGTGTCTGAGAAAATGTTTTGAAAAAAAAAATAATAAGTCTAGATATTTATATATATATATATATATATATATATAATACACGCATAGGGGTGCTCCCAATCATCAACCACTTTTCATTACAATTTCACCATTTACACATGTAGGCAAACTAAACAACAACAAAGTATATTAGAATTAAATTAGTTACAAGTATGAGTAGAGTATTGTAATGATAGCCGTAAAGTACAGCAAAAAAAAAAAAAAAAAATGTACTGAAATAGAAAAAAAGTGAATTGCAAAAAAGAAGTAATAATAATAAAAACACACATAACAGCCATAAATTCATACTTACGTATAATTAGCAGCGCACATATTTGAAAACAATAATTGTAAAAAATACTACCAAAAAACAACAACAACAAAACATAAAGATGAAAAAATCGATGCGCATTGTAATCTGTGGATTATAAGCAAAAAAGACAAATTGTAAATTTATATATAAAGCATATATAGGCGGAGGATTAATAGTGGTAGCAAAAGGGGTGAAGGGGTATAAAGTGAAATAATCAGCTTAGCAGCAATGCATCCAATGTATGGGCAAATTTCTCTACGTCCAATGTCCAATGACAAATGTCAGTACGCCCAATGTATTGGCAAATATCTTTACCCCCAGTATATGGGCAAATGTCTGTACATCCAATGTATGGGCAAATGTTTGTGCGTCCAATGTATGGATAAATATCACTACGCCCAGTGCATTGGAAAATGCCCGAATCGTAATTTTTAGGCAAAAATCTGTACTCCCAGTGTAAGGCCAAATGTCTGTACAACTTGTGAAAATATCTGTACGTCCATTGTATGGGCAAATGTTTGTACGTCCAATGTATGGGAAAATGTCTTTATGCCCAATGTATGGGCAAATGTCTGTACGTTCAATTTACGGCCAAATGCCTGTATATCCAATATATGGGCAAACGTTTGTACGTCTAATGTATGGGAAAATTTCTTTATCCCCAGTGTATGGGTAAATTTCTGTACATTTATGGGCATATGTCTGCACGTCCAATGTATGGGCAAATGTCTGTACATCCGGTGTAGGGGCAAAAGACTGTACGTCCAGTGTATTGGCATATGTCTGAACATTCAGTGTATAGGCAAATGTCTGTACGTCCAAATGTCGGTACATCCCGTGAAAATGTCTGTACGTCTGAATGTCTGTTTATCCTGTGAAAATGTCTGTACGTCCAATGTATGGGCATATGTCTGTACGCCTAGTACAAATATCTGTATGTACAATGTATGTGCGTCCAGTGTATAGACAAAAGTCTTTACGCTCAGTTTATTGGCAAATGCCTGAACCTTCAGTGCATGGGCAAATATCTGTACGCTCAGTGTATTGGCAAATGTCTGTACGTCTAGTGTATGGGCAAATGCCTGTATGTACAATATATGGTCAAATGTCTGTGCGTCCAATGTATGGATAACTTTCTGTACGTCAAGAACATTGCAGTACATCCAGGAAAATGTCTGTACGTCCAATGTACGGACAAATGCCTGTACGACTAATATATGGGCAAATGTCTGTGCGTCCAATGTATGGGCAAATTTCTCTACGTCCAATGTCCAATGACAAATGTCAGTACGCCCAATGTATTGGCAAATATCTTTACCCCCAGTATATAGGCAAATGTCTGTACGTCCAATGTATGGGCAAATGTTTGTACGTCTAATGTATGGATAAATATCACTACACCCAGTGTATTGGAAAATGCCCGAATTTTGAGTGTTTAGGCAAAATTCTGTACTCCCAATGCATGGGCAAATGTCTGTAAGTCCAATGTATGGGCAAATGTTTGTACGTCCAATGTATGGGAAAATGTCTTTATGCCCAATGTAGGGGCAAATGTCTGCACGCCCAATGTATGGACAAATGTCTCTACGTACAATGTAGGGTAAATGCCTGTACATTCAATATATAGGCAAATGTTTGTACGTCTAATGTATGGGAAAATTTCTTTATCCCTAGTGTATGGGTAAATTTCTGTACATTTATGGGCATATGTCTGCACGTCCAATGTATGGACAAATGTCTGTACATCCGGTAGGGGCAAAAGACTGTACGCCCAGTGTATTGGCATATGCCTGAACATTCAGTGTATGGGCAAGTGTCAGTTCATCTTGTGAAAATGTCTGTACGTTCGAATGTCTGTTTATCCTGTGAAAATGTCTGTACGTCCAATGTGTGGAAAAATGCCTGTACGTCCAATGTATGGGCAAATGTCTGTACGTTCAATGTACGGGCAAATGTTTGTACATCTAATGTATAGGAAAATGTCTTTATCCCCAGTGTATGGGTAAATTTCTGTACATTTATGGGCATATGTCTATACGTCCGGCATATTGGCAAAAGTCTGTACGTCCAATGTATGGGACAATGTCTTTACGCCCAGTATATGGGCAAATGTCGGAACCCTTGTGCCGACGGCATCACCCTGGCACGTCCAGCAATTTGCATTATAAATTGGTGCCCAAGCAGGGACAAAGATTCACATATACATAGTGTTCCAGGAATCGCAGTAAATTGGTCTTTGTTTATTTATATAATTATTTGGGATGTAAAAAGAAGACTGTACTTAGAAGTGTCGAATTGCCAGACGCTATTTAGCAACGAGACGAGTAACAGTCCATTAGTTAAAAGCGTGTCATTGTCCTTCGAAGTGACGCATTTAGGAAGTTTGTATATAACAGTTGAAAGGGGAAATAAATACATAAGAGAACAAAGTACAGCACCACGCTATAAGCGTGTAACGAGATTTTTCTTACGCTGGGGTTAAGCCGTTGGCGTAGAGTATCTCGCCCATTTATTTATTTTTAAAATGCGAAACATTTAATGAATTTTACTTTAGCTCTATTGTTTTTATGTAGGTGCTCAAATGTTCAATTATATATATCATATATATTTCAATTTAATATTATTCTATTTACCTTACCGTCATGGCCACACTCGCTGCTTCGCTACAGGCTGTACGCCCTTTCTAACGCATCTATTATGCAACTATACAGACGCTACGTCCTGTACCCTGAATCTCACACTGTAAGAGTACAGACTTGCGCCCTGTACACCCCAAATATCCTCACTTTAATTGTACAGACGTTATGACCTGTACCCTAGATCACACGCTGCAAGTGTACAGACATTCGTCCTGTACACTAATATTTCTTCAAATGTTTCAATACTTACAGCTGAACGATTTACTTTGCGTCTAGTCACCTCGACAGCTAATCAGAAAAGAAATCGAGCAAAATGCTAACATTTCTAAACTCGATATTTCTCGATGACTTGGCAGCGAGTGGTAGCCAGATCTATAACATTATTTTACCACTAAGCTTTCTATCATATACCTAATATATATATTACACTTATTACTTAGTTGAAGGGGAAAACGAGGGACGACTTTCCTCGTCACACGTCCTCCCCCTTTCGGATAACAAACAAGAAGAAAATCATGTGATGCAGCATATGGACAGCATCATTGGTATGCAGTGGCGACCCTCAGACCTGGTAGATCGTCACCTTCCCATTACGAGCTATGGCCACTCTGAATGTACCCTCCTTGAGGATGTAGCGGCGTTTATATCTCCGACCCGTTGGCAGCTGCTCGAGAAGCTCCTCTACTTGTGATACCAGCTGCCGTAATACTCCCGGCAATATTTCTGCTACAAGTCAACGGGGCGTTCCGTATGTCTGGAGTCTCGTTGGTTGAAGGAGCATTGCGAAAAAGAACCTTTCAGTCGCTAATGATCTCGCTGGCGCTGATTATAGGGAAAAGTGTGTGCTGGATATGACTTCTGGTGTGGTTGGATACGATTATAATGCGGATGATGTGACGACCGGTGAAAATATAGAGGTCGTCGCTGGTTTTCGGCTGGCTTACCCGGCTTCTGCACATGCTGGTGCCGCTAGTGGTGGTTATGCTGGGCTTGATGTTTGCCCACGTCTCCTCCAGCAGTCTTGGGTGGAGTGCTGATGGACCAAGTATCAGCCAACTTTTTAGCAATACCTTGAGTTGTGGACTGATTAGAAGTCCAAGAGGCAGTATATCGTTGTGTTGAATTATGGATTGCTTTCGTGTATTAGGCCTTGGTAACACGGCTAGGAGTACCATCGGAATTCTCGATCAGTGTGTTAAGAATCTCTGAGCTAGGCATTTTCATCTGAGTTCTGGGTTGATAAAGTTTACATGGACATATGCTCGACTTTGTCGTCCGAACTTTTGTGTCGGGTACTCTCTCCTTGCTGCTGTCCAACTTTTGCGTCTAGACAGTGTGGTGTTGTGTTGAAGCATTGTTTAAATTTTTATTTAAGACATTGGTTACACGGCTAGGGTCACGTCGGGATTCACCACCGGCGAACCCCGCATTACATTATAATTTTCTGAGCTTGGCATTTTCACCTGAGTTTCGAGTTGATGGATATTGCACTGAGTTAGGGGCTTGCTCGACTTTACCGTCCGAGCCTCTGTGTTGGGTACACTCAATTCACTGCTGTCCGACCTATGTGTCCAGACAGAATGCACGTGTTGGCTCCAGGGCAATGAGCACATTTTCAACGAGTGTGGAAGGCTGGTTGAATTGAATGGATGTGCCCGCACAGGTGAGCTTAGTTTGAAAAGCTTCTAGGAAGCTAAAATCCAGAATGACGTCCTCGCAAGGACGTGGCATGATCCTGAATTGCAGTCTACGTCTCATGTTACCAAATTGTATCGTACATGTAAGCACTTGGTTATGCTGCGGCGTGAACCATCGGCAAGTGTTATTTCTATTTCTTCGTTCCCTTGTATGTCAGCATAACCAAGTTGACGTGCGTAAGCTTCGCTAAGAAAACAACTTGTCGCTCCGGTGTCGACAATAGCCATGACGTCATTAACGAGAACTGTGGCGTTTAACCGACCTTCCATGCAATTTAAGATCGCCTTTGGGCAGTAGAGGGTTGTTGTGGGAACTCGGCCATTGGCGTTTCCTTGTTGTTGTTGACGGTGACAACAATCGTATATGCGGACGCACATTCGTCCGCAATCCCAACAAAAGAGTTGTCGGGGATTTCTACAATTTCGGGCGATCACCCGCACAGCGGTGGCATACTGTCTGGGGATTACCCTTATTACTCGGGCGATCATTCGGCAGCCTATGATTTTCACGAGTGGGTGGCATTCGAGGAGTAACGTCTGGCATATATTCATAATCACCCGCCAGTTCTAACAGTTCCGCCAGATTCTTAAAATCGTTACGTCTGATGTAGTCAGGGAGCGCGTTGCGATATGTGCGCTTTAATTTCTCCTCCTCGCCCATCATGGTGTGCTGAATTTTTGACAGTATGTCCAGGACAAAGTCCTTTAATGGTTCTCGCGGCCGTTGTTTCTGTGCCCTGACCTTATCTTCCACCCTCCCCAAATACCTTGAGGGTAGGAAGAACTTTAGAAAATCTCCCTTAAAATAGTCCCAGTTGACCCAGTGAGCGTTGTTGTTCCTAAACCAGGTCAACGCTTTATCGCGCAAAAATTGAGGCATAGCCGCTGGCAACATTGAAAGTTCTATGACATACGTTTCGGCCATTTCCTCACCGTTTCCATGACCTCGCGTTTTTGTGCCTCCGAGCGTTTTGTGTCAACCACTCGGGCTTTTCTAGAAGTACTCGCTGGTGGTACCACTACCTTAATTGTATTAGTATCTTCTTCCCTGAATCGGAGGAGGATAATTTACTAGGGACCATATTACAGGATGGTTTTGTTTCCTCGTGGTGCGCCTGTATCGTAAGGAGTGCCTTTAACTCCTCCTTCAGATATTCCGCGAGTTCAAGTCGCCATTTTTGTGTGTCGTTAGTTGTCTTTTTAAGTACAATTAGTAAGGGCTTACCGAAGGTTTTACTATGTCTTCGTCTATTAGCTTCTGTACTTGATTATTAATTTCCTCAGTTTTGGTTTGTGGAAGACGATAATTTTTGATGAAAACTGGTGTGTTATCGTTTGTCTGAAGTTTCTGTATATAGAAGTTATTCGTCGTGAGTTTTTCTCCCTCTAAATGAAATATATCTGGGAAATCTTTGAATATTTCTATTAGTGAGTCCTTAGCAGTTTTGTCCTTTTGATTTATATTTAAGGTGTTCAGTAGTCTATTTAGTCGTTCATTACTGGCCTCGTTTTGAGTTTTTGCACACAGTATATGGTAATTTCGAAGGGGTTCAGTTTGTACATTAATGTTTTTAAGGTTTATGGTTTGTGCTGTTGTATTTAAAATTCTAACGCGTTTTATGCCATTACGTGGAATTATACAATTTGCTAAAAACACTCTTTTTTGAAATTCTTTATTAAAAATAAGTGAATCCTCTTTTATTTTAATTTTTATTGGATGTATTATCTCTGATCTGGGTGGTATTGAGATAATTTTGGGTTTGTTAGTTTCATTGGTAGTACGATGTCTTCATTATTTGTGTGGAATTCTATAGTCATTGTTTCGAAGTCCAGTTTGCACAGGTAATCTCTTGGGAAATCAATTCCTAATATTCCATCTGTGGATATTGGGAAATTGTCCTCCACCACATGGAATTCATGTGTTAGTTCTGTTGGTCCTACTTGTAGTTGTATAAATGTTGTTCCACTTAGATTATATATATTGTTATTAGGTTAGCTTTTGTGATATGTAATATTTAAGATTTTATTATTGAAATATCTGCTCCTGTATCAATTAGTAATCTTATAGTTATTTTGCTTAGTCTGAAGTATAGCATAGAAAGTGTTTTTATTAGATATATTGAGAATTTTATGTGTGCTTATACGCCAGTGATGGTGTCGTCCACCACCAGCGGTATTCCGTTTCCCTGGTTCTGTACAACGTTTAAGTGTCTTCTTCTATTATTTTGATTGATGTTAGGTATTTGAGGATATCTGGGATTGTTTTGCATGTTCGCATTCTGCCGAATATTATTATTGTTTTGCACATTTCTGAAATTAATGTATTGCATCTTAGAATTTTGTCTGAATTGTTGTATGTGTTCATTGGTGGTGTTCTATTATTGGATGTGGGGTTTCGGTCTCTTTGTGTAAAATTTCTTTGAGTGTTGAAGTTTCTTTGGTTATTGGTCTAGTATGAATTTTGGGGAGTGTATTAGTATTTGTTTCGTGTTTTGTTTATTCTATTATTTTGATTGTTTATTCTAAGTATTTGGGATTTGTTTCGGAAACTATCGTCTTTTTCTAGCTCTAATGTTAAGTTGACTGCTTGGGTCAACGTTTGAGGTTGAGCAGTGAATAGGGTTTGTTTGTATCTTTCATCGATGCCCTTTTTGAATACTGTGAAAGCATAATTGTCATTGATTTTTGTTATGACCTCACGTTTAGCTGTAGTTGCCCTACGGCCTAAGTCTTGAATTTGTAAGTCATTTAATTGTGTTATTAGAATAACTATTTTATCTCTATAATTCTCAATGCTACCGCGTTGTTGTAAATTGTTTAGTGTATTATGTATTGTTGGTATTGTGTGTGGGTTTTTGAAAGTATTTTTAATGGAATTGTATAGCTCCTTTAACGTCTTCGGGGTTTCTATTAAACCTATTACCATTTTTACTTTCTGAGTGAGCTTTATGTGGTATACGAATTCAAGCAAATCTGTTTTACCAGCTTCTTTTGCCAGAAAAGATAGGCAATGTTTTCATTGCCAATTCCATATTAAAAGCCATTTTAAAATTTCTTAATTGTTCTTCAAAGTTTTCTTTTAGATTTGTATATGTATTCTTGAAATGGAGTTTTAACTCTAAAGGTATTTTATCTTGATCGAGGTTTCTAAATTGGTCTTTTAGTGTTTCTAATTGTACCAATTTATTTTCAATAGTTTTTTTTTTGTACGGACGACTGGGCGTTTTCCTTAAATTTGTTTCAATTTTTATAAGGGTTTGCAACAGTGATGTAGCTTGGTCCATACGAGACTATGTAAAATATATATATTTTTGAAGAGAAAAAAAGAATTTTTGTGTATTTATTGTGTATTCATTTCAATAATTTTGTCTAGACATTAGAGAGTGTGACACTCCTACTTAATTTTTTATTTATATAATGTTTATAATATTTGTTTACTCTGTATAAACTATATCCTAATATTATTATTATTACTAATACCAACAATGTCTCCGACGTTACTTTTATTGTAGTCACTTGTCCATAATTGTCGCCACTGTTGTTGTTATTGTTGACCACGTTCACTTGTTCTTGTTGTTTACTCTTCGAAGAGCCCATTCCTGTCTTTCCTTTTTAATGAGATTAATTATTTTTTCTTTTGTCTCGCTTGTTCCAATTTTCTTTATTCGGTGTAGTTCCCGAATTTCATTGGCGACCATAAAGAAAACGTGATGTGCGTTTGCCAGGCGGCACAGATTGCTTGACCTGTTTGGTGTAATTCTGTTTTTGCCTATATTCCTCAATGATCAGACGTTTGGGACCGGGTATGGGCGTTGGTATGTACGGTGGTATCTGGTGGTTGGATGATTGGGAGGTACCAGTTGGTATATACGGTGGTAGTCGCGAGTGGGTTGACCGGGAGGCAGTAGTGGTGTTAACCTGCATATGTTATATGTTTTGTCAGGATCAAAAGATCAAAAAGAGTTTAAAAGTGTAAGAATTTGGCAGGATCAAAAATTTATCAGGATCAAAAATTTTGGTAGGATCAAAAAATTTAAGAGTTTAATAGTTTGGCAGGATCGCCATGTTATAGAAAAAGGACGAGTAGACTTTATAGCACTGTTTATCGCGCAACACGCAATGTGAGGATTCAGCTAGGTATCTAGTGCTATAAAGTAATGGAAAGTGCATATGAGTCTGTCTTATTGAATGAAAAATCATTTCTTATATACTAAAATTAACATGATAAATTACAATATTTAATAGTAAGCATAAACTTAAACTAGGTTATTCTTATTGCTTACTTGACTTAAATTCTATTTTTGCGTGTACATGTTTTACTACAGTAAGCAAAATTGAATTAATACAATAATTGAGTGAATATGTTCACTTAATCGTGAAAACACTACACTTTGCGTAGCGGATATATCCAGGTGGTTCGGAATTCCGAATTGGCCATTTTATGTGGGGGAATAAAAAAAAATGTTTTATAATATCAAAGTACGTACCTTACTCTCGTTGTGGTTAAAGTTGTGTTGAGATTGTTGTTGTTATTTTCACCTTTTTTATTATTTCATGCAATCAATTGTTGCCTTTTTTTATGTAATTCCGTCAATGAAGAATTTATCCAGGCACGTGTGTTTGTTAGAAATTTTCCTTTGATACGCTGTTCTTTAATATTTTCCGGTTTTTTTTCTCCTTTTTTTCAGGGTTTTGATAATCTTTCGGTTGTTATCATTTTGGTTATTTAATTTTAAAATTGTTTTTTTTTATTAATGTAATTTTTTTTTTCCTTCAGCAATTTTCACTTCCCTTTGTATTCTGTATTCAACGCACTGTTTGGTTGTGTGTGTTTTTTTACTCCAATCTATTTTTTATCACACTGTTCACATTTTCCACCTCTTATTATTTTTCTATTCTACTGTCGCACTGTTTTTTAATATTTCCAGTTTTTTTGCCTATCTTCTGTATAATAATTTTTTTTAAATTGTTCTTTTCAATTCACTTCGTTACGTTTGTTTCGTTTTGCTTTTATTGTGCCCCCAATTTATATTTCAAATTTTCATTGCACTTTCTTTTGTTCCTTTTCTTTGTTAATTTTTCCACTTCTTTTCTTTTATTATTCCCACAATAAATTGTTGATTTTTTATAAGTCCTTTAATTGAGAATTAATTCTAGCACATTTTTTATTAAGAATTTACGAATTTTTTTTTTAAACGGGACATCCGTAACGCGTCTATTCTCAACGATCTTTTCCATTTACATACACTTTGTTCTTTGTTCACGTCCATCGCCCGCACAACTTGTATAAAAGAAGTTTTCTTTTTTTAAATAAATTGAACAATATCCAGGTTTTTTTTTATATTTGTACCTACAAATCAATGACTCTATAATTTAATTTAGTATTCGTTTTGTATGTTAATCCGTTTTCGTATGTTTTAAACCTTTTAACTAGTTCGCGCAGCAACACACGATCACTAAATGTTTTTTTCTTACATATTACCCTTACAAATTTATATTTATATAATCCTTTTTTTATCCAATTTGTTTTTTTTTTTCACATTCTGCGCCTCTTCCAAGTATATTCTATTAAAAAATAGTTCATTAAGTAGGCTTACGCCTTTTCTACCGAAAGTCTTTCCTTTATTTTACACTTTATTTAACACTAGATTGCCTAAGCAAGTCATTTTGACTGCTTTTTAATTTCAATTAGAAAAATGATTATGTATATAATGTCAGAATTTCTTACAACTTTGTGACTTTTTCTACAACATATAAATACGTTTATTCATAATCATTCATAAAATGAAAGCAGTCATTTTAACTGCTTTTATTTTTTTCGTTTTCCGTTCATTTTTTTTTCGATTACCTTTAGCTAATAACATATAAATACCAAATAAAGTTTTCAATTACCGCTACCTGATAACATATAAGTACTGGCTAAAGTAGTACTTGCTATTCAAATCTTTATGCAGTCCAGTTAGAACAAGTTGATTATTTTATTTCTTTTGCGCGCTAAATTCATGAAAGAAATGTCGAAAATAAGTGAGTTATTGAAAAAGCTAACAAATATAAGTGAAGAGTGCCCCGATGTAGAATCAGATGCAACAAACTCTGAGCTATCATCTGAAGATGAAGTGGATTATAGTGAATCATCTGATACTGAATGTAGCAATGGAGAGCCGATCACCAATGATGAATATGATATCAATAAGCCCAGGAAAAGGTGTAAGGTGCTAAGTAGTTCTGAATCTGAAACTTTTCGAGCCATATACAAGCTGTGGAAGAAATATCACGACCGATAACTTTTTCACTGTCATGTCACTCGCGACAAAATTATTGACCGAAATTTGTCAAGTACGACTTTGCCACAACAATAAAATAAATAATATATGTGAAAAATGTCAAAAGTTTGTTTGCGGAAAATATACATATAAAAAGATTGCCACATTCATTTGCATAAATTGTTCAAATAATAATGCTTAAATAATTTTTTTCCAAGTAAAATAGCTTGTTATAAACCTGTAAATAATATAAAAATATATTAAAAATTAATTTTAAAAAAATTTCTTTGCATATTAGTTATTTTTATACAAAGCAGTGCTTTTAGTCATTATAGGTATATACAAAGCTTCCGTCTTTCTAGTGTTAATGTTTGTTGTTTTGTGTGTTGTTTGTACACTCGTGTCACAGAGATTTTTTCCTTTTTTTTTCCTTGCTCACATGCACCAAACGAAAAAAAATAACCACTCACTAGATCTTCACTTAACCACGCACGATCATAGAATCCCATTTCAATGCTTGTCAGAGCTATGCTTAAGCAGCATCATTATAGTACGAGTATATGGGAAGAATACTGCAATTTTTCCACTACTGTTATCTATATATTATAAGTTGTGTACTTGAGTACCATGAGGAATTTTAGCACCATTATGTCTTTGGTATAAATTGCGTCTTTGCACATTTTAAAACACTTTCAAAAAAATGATTTGCGGTACTTTCTACACTTACACTTTTTAATCTTATGTTATGTTAATATTATTGTTCATGTTAATGAAAATCTTACTTTATATCTTGGGACGAGCGTCCCTGCTCGGGCGCCAATGTAACAAGATTTTTCTTAAGCTGGGGTTAAGCCGCCAGCGTAGGGTATCACGCCCATTTATTTAAAATGCGAAACGTTTAATGAATTTTACTTTAGCTTTATGGTTCTTATGTAGGTGTTCAAATATGCAATTATATAATATCAATTTCAAATTATTACTATTCTATTTACCCTACCGTCCTGGCCACACTCGATGCTTCGCTATAGGCTGTACGCCCTGTCTGACGCATCCATAACGCAACTGCACAGACGCTACTGTAAGAGTACAGACTTGCGTCCTGTACACCATAAATATCCTCACTTTAATTGTACAGACGTTATGTCCTGTACCCTAGATCACTCACTGTAAGTGTACAGACTTTCGTCCTGTACACTAATATTTCTTCAAATTACAGCTGAAAGATTTGCTTTGCGTCTAGTCACCTCGACGACTTTCGTCGTCACACTATTTAGCATATCATATTATTAAATTTTTGTATTATATTCTTATATAACTATGTTATTATATTACTGTATTGCTATATTATTGTTACATTACATTATTATACTATTATGTATTATTATACATATATATATTTATATTATATATATATATTTTTTTTTTTTCTTTAATACTATCGTATGATTATATTACTGTTAAAGTGTATACTTATTCGTTGTATAGGATGGGTATAGGGTGCACACCACCCCGTGGAGCTGTGTATAAACAAGCGTCTGACTCGCCGAATCCATCGGCGGGAACGATAAAACCCAAGGATAAAGAGCCTTTCAAAAAAGTGAGCGCACAGCGCGTTCTCCTGTAAAGTTAGGAGTCGACCGTGAACAGGCAAGGCCACAGTCCTCTCCTCCGTGTCTTAGCCTGACACAAGAAGAATGCGATATTACCAGCAAAGACCCCTTTGTGCTTTTGGGTCACAAAAGCAAGGAGCTCGTGGAAATGATGGATGGAGGCAGACGATCCATTCACCAACCCAAGCGGGACTTAGTGGACTATCTAGTGTCGTTACACAAATCAAGATGTATTGGGAGTGATACCACTACTCAAACCTCACCTCCGTTTAATAAAGCCAGAGGAGAAAAAAGAAGCAGGACCGAAAAGTCCGTTCCTGAACCCTAACAAAACAAAAAAAGCAAACAGAATATTGCTGACTCACCCAAGCAAGAATATATGGGTAAAAAGACGAATTTAGAACCAGATTCATGGGTTAAAGTGGTCAGCAAACAAAACAAAAAGCCGCCAAAATCTATCAAACCAAGGTCAGACCAAATGCCGAAATCCTACGGAAAGTCAAGTCCGATCCGAAGTTGACAGATGTAAGCCAAAACGTCACAAAGTTTATATGCGAAATATTAAACCTTCGCAAGGCACTCAGACTGCTAACTTTAGAGTTCCTACAGATACGGCTAAAAAACTGTTGGATCTGGGGAAAATAAGGATTGGGTGGGTAATCAGACGCATAAGGGCACAAAAAACATTGAAAAAATGCTTTAAGTGCCTCGAGTTTGGACATACTGCCAGATTCTGCAAAAATAACAACGATCGGTCGAAATAATATCGCCGTTGTGGCAATGAAGAACACATTGCAAAAAACTGGAAATGTTAAAGGTACTCCAGATCAATCTAAATCAATGCGCAAAGTCTATTAGAACAAATACTAAGGGATAAAAATTTGGATATCGCTCTAATATGTGAACCATATAGGCACTTAGATAACAGCACATGGGTAAAAGACCAAACCGAAAGTGTTTCGGAATGGTCATGTGGGTTGCACGCACAAGAAAACGTCGCACACTCATCAAGGGGCTAAAAATAAGGGAATATTTTTGTACAGTTGCCACGCCCCACCGAGGTGGACCCATAACGAATTTTAGGATTTCCTAGACACCCTGGCGGCGGATGCTAGCTATAGGCATCCCATTATCATTGGAGGAGACTTTAACGCGTGGGCAACAAACTGGAGTAGTAAATCTACGAATTCCAGAAGGCGCAGCTTACCCGAAACTTTTGCCTCTCTGGACATTGTAGTTGCAAATACGGGAAATAAGGATACCTTTAGAAAATCCGGGAGGGGTTCAATCATCGACATTACGTAGGTGGACAGCTCTCTTGCTAGGGACATATTTTGGTGCGTCAGTAAAGAATACACTCACAGTGACCACCAAGCTGTCATATATATTGTTAATAATACAGCAAGAGTTAATAGTCAACAAACACAAATGACATGCCTCCTATGGAAGGTCTCAAAATTTGATCGAGACATGATGAGAGAAATTATTAGAACGACGGTAATGAGCCTAAACCCAAAATGAGGAGATGGCCGACGAAGTAGTGTCTATTGACACTACGCTTGCGACGCTTCCATGCCTAGAAGGAAGAGGAATGGACGTAATTTCCCGTGCTACTGGTGCAATGACGAAATGAAGTCTTTAAGAGCACAATGCCTGAAGAAGAAAAACGCAGTGTTCAAGAAACAGACCATTGTTTAGAGAACACCTTAACCAAAAGAGAAAAGCTTTGCAATCGGCAATAAAAGCTAGTAAAAGGTTTTGCTTTTAACAGATTTGCGTTGAGGGGAACAGCTTACAGAGTAGTTACCAAAACTCACTAAGGGTAGCCCCCAACCAACGAACCCTGTGGCTTTAAAGGAGTATAATCAACACATTGTTTCCAGCAAGGGCGGCAGGACCAGAAATAATCGTGGATCTTTCTGAAGAAGAAGTTCCATCCATCAACCAAGAAGAGCTCAAAACAGCCACAAAAAATATTGCAGATTGTAAAGGTTATGATCGAGGATAGACCCGACTTATTTGTCGAAACCTACCAGAAGTGCCAAAATGCTGGAAACGACAAACTCTAGTGCTAATACCGAAAGGTAAACCTGAACCCGGAATCGTGCAGGCATATCGCCCTATATGCTTGCTGGACACTCTAGGAAAGATACTAGAGAAGATCATATATAACCGACTACTACCGTTAATGGAGGAATTAGGAGCCTTGTCTGAATAGCAATTTGGCTTTAGGAAAGGCAGATCTACAATCGATACTTTGGAATTAGTTGCCAACATAGCGAAAAAAGCTACCGATGGAAAACGATGGAAGGGAGACGCCAAAGAGTATTGCTCCGTGGTAATTCTTGTCATCAAAAACTAATACACCTACAAGTGGACAACGTTACCATAACCACATACTTGCTGCGTGTGACAAAGCCACAAAGCTACAATCAGCTTTATCTAGAATGCTACCCAACGCAGGCGGACCCAAGAAAAAGAATTAAGCAACTGAAACAAAAAGTATGCTCCGTACAAAGGATCAGCTCAAGAACAATCTGCGGCTTCCGAACAATTTCTGAATACGCAGCAAATGTCATAGCTGGATCCATACCATGGGACATCTTAACAGACGAAATGAGGCGTATTTTTATGAGGAAACTGCGAAGGTCATAAAAAAGGAGGAACGGCTAATTTCCCTAAATCAATGGCAGATTAGGTGGGACTCATCAACAAAACGAAGGTGGACCTACAAATTGATACCATCTATCGATACATGGATCAAAAGAAAAAATTTGGCAATAAGAAGAGAAAGAGAGAAAGAGTTTCAACAGTGTCAATATTAATTAAATTAAATTAAATTAAATTGGTTACTACCTATTAAATAAAATATACTTACTAAAAACTTCTATCTGTTTATGATATATCTGTGGATTATATAAAAGTACACAAAAAAAGGAAAATTCATAGAAATATAAAAACTAAAAAATTAACTTAGCCTCACTCACAATGAGTGAATGTCAAAAGTGCCACAACCTCATACGAGGGGAGAGTGGCGTTAGATGTGCTGGAGTATGTGGGAAATGTTACCATTTCTCAGCTAAATGTTGTGGAATTGACCAATCTTTATTGAATGCCATGAATTCTAATAAATTAGTAAAATTTATATGCGATGACTGCATGATGTATATCCACAATGTAGATCATGTTATTAAAGAACTACAAGGCGCAGTAACAAAAAACAATGTACACCTGTGCGAATATAAAAATGA
This sequence comes from Crataerina pallida, assembly GCA_949710015.1. Classification (NCBI taxonomy): domain Eukaryota; kingdom Metazoa; phylum Arthropoda; class Insecta; order Diptera; family Hippoboscidae; genus Crataerina; species Crataerina pallida. Next base: position 20,802,314 of record OX453289.1, read on the forward strand.
ATTCGAATACTCACTTAAGAACCATGAAAATGAAATTAAATTATTGCTACAAACAATTGAAGCAAAGTACAGCGAGCGATTAAAGAAACATTTAAGCATCAAAACAAGTATGAAGAAAGTATGACAGAAATGAAAAATTTAAAAGAATCTATAAAAAATTTAAACACGGCGATGCAAAAGAAACAAGAAACTTATGCTGAAGTACTAGGCAAAACAGCACCTGACTTGAAAAGGGAAGCGCCAATCATTAAAAAACCTAAAAATAAACAAAAAGGAGAAAAAACAAAAGAAGACTTAAACAAAAACATAAATCCAAAGACCTAAAAATAACTAATGTTAAAACTAAGAACAACGGTATTGTAATAGTAGAGAGTGATGGAATTGAGGAAAGAGCTAAAATAAAACAAGCGATAGAAGAGAAACTTGACAAAGACTATGAAGTAAAAATACCAAATAATATCAACCCAAAAATAGTAGTTAATATGTCATTTAAACATGATAACGATGAATTGATTTTAAAAATTAAAAAACAAAATTCGATTTTAGTTGATAGCACCCTAAAAGTGATAAAAGAATACGAAGTAAAAAGTAAAAATGATTCAAAATATCTTAATGCTATAATTGAAACAGACCGTGGTTCATTTCCTAATATATTAGCTTCTGGGAAAATTTGTATAGGATAGGAAAAATGTAAAGTCTTTGATGGTGCTGATGACATAATGTGCTTCAAATGTAGAGGCTTCAACCATAAAGCTAAAAACTGCAAAAATAATGAAGTATGCCTAAAATGTCATGGTCGGCATTATACAAAAGATTGCTCTGATGAATCTATAAATACCTGTATAAATTGCTTACGAGCCAACAATACACTAGGCTTAGGATTAGATGCAAACCACCATACACAGAGTAAAACATGCCCAGTATTTTTAAACAAACCTAAAGAAAAAAAACGTAAAATTGGATATTAGCAACCAATAAATAAGAAACCAAATTATTAAAAGTGCCTGTACTTAAATATTAACAGTATTTTAGCAAACAAATACGAATTTGAACACGTCATGGCAGATAAAAACCCATATATAGTGTTATGCAGTGAAATATGCGCAACCGAGGAAATAACGGAAGCTGAACTGAAAATTGCATCTTATAGAGCATATCGATGTAATTCTCATAGTCGACATACAGGAGGTGTGATAGCATACATTAGCAAATCTATCGATGTTAATGTAATATATAACAATAACTTCGAAAATAACTGTTGGTGCTTAATAATAAAGTTAAAAAAAATACAAATCAATTGGCAAATAGCAGTACTATACCACTCGCCAAATGCGAGCCATTCATATTTCCTGGAGCACTTGGAAGATGTCTTATGCGGTTACTTTGATAATGATAACAGAAACATTATCGTAGGTGATTTCAATATAAATTTAATGATGTCTACAACTAATAGTAAGAAACTTGAGGATCTATGTAGGAGTTACGATTTAAATCAAATGGTGGATTTTCCAACTAGAGTTAGTAATAATAGTGAAACAATGATCGACTTACTATTTTCAAATAAAAATAACATAAAATGTAAAAAACTTGATACGTACGAGGTATCAGATCATGAGACATTTGAGTTTAATTTGGAGATTAAGAGATCAAAAATTAAAAAGTACTCTACTGAAATTGTAGCGTGGACATACTACTCTAAAAATATCCTATTAAATTTTCTAAGACAATATGATATGAATTGGTACAATAGAGACATAAATAGTCAAGTGGTGATGATAAACTATGTATTAGAAAATGCTATGGCACTATTAACAATAAAAAAAACTGTGACAGTCAACCTCACAAATTAATGGTATGACACCGATCTTCTTTTCCTGAATAGACACAAATGCCACCTTAAACAAATCGCCAAAATATCAGGAAACTGGCATGAATATAAAAGGATACAAAAACAATATAAAAAATTAATAAAAATAAAGAAAACTACTTATATGGAAAGAAGGATTGAAACTTACCAGCATGATTGCAAGAAAATGTGGAAATGTTTGAAAGAAACAGTAAGTCTAAATGCTGAAAAAAAAGTTATAAATGAAATAAGAATCAATAAACAAAGGATAACGGATCATAATCAAATAGCAGAGGAACTGAATATATTTTTCGTAGATAGTATTAAAGAAATTCAAGCAAATATAGATCAGATATTAGGTATCTTGTTCTTTATACGTTTCATGTTGATACTTTTAAGTTTAAACCTCTAATAACAGATGATATTGTAAACCTGGTAAGGAAGTTTAAATATAAAACGGGTGGTAAAAAATTATTATAAGAAGGTGTGATTAGAGACTCTATCGAATATACTGGTTTCTTCTATATGGATATAATAAACAATAGTTTGCAAAATGGTTATGTTCCTGAAATACATAACTACAATACTAGAAATAGAAATAATTTTGCTTTACCTTTTTTTAGAACGGATAGTGATAGACAACATGTATTTTATAAAGGTATAAAACAATTCAATGAACTACCGGATGATATTAAACAAGTATAAAAACTAAATTCGGCTTTGGCCGAATTTTAAATACCCTCCACCTTATTATAAGCACCGAAGAAATAAAGAACTAATAAGACTTTCTATTAATTTCACAAATGAAATTTCATATTTTCCATATTCATCTATTTCAGTTTTAAAAGAAATACACAAATATAATTATTATCTTTAGAAAAAAATTATATATGCACTTTATTTAAAATTTTGATTAGTTAATTTTTTATGAATGTTTTTTTACTAAACTAAAAAATATACAATACAATATATGAACAATAATGGGTAAATCTATAAAATTCTTATCCTAATATAAATTAACTTATTCCTAAAATAATGCCGTCGTGGTAACTGTGCACCGTATTGTACGTTTTTGCTTCCACCGCCCCACTTAAAACTTTGCCAAATGCCCAGTCTATTTGCGTACATCCAACTGTAGTCTTTTCCGTCTTTTCTAACATAGAGCAAAAGCCCTCATTAATTAAGTTCCTTTCCATTAAACTGCTATTTGTCGCCCTACATATATTAAAATCACCAATAACAAGAAGTTTTTCGAATGTTTCACCCATAGTATACACAGTACCTACTGCCTCCATGAGTAAATTACTAAATGTTGTTTCGGAAAATGTGGAATTTCTATATAAAGTGATAACGCACATTGTTTTAAAACGGAAAGCTATCTCGCTTGAACAAAACTTTCGCTTGACTACTCAGGTCGGACTTTATGTAAACTATTATTCCACGCTTTTGTCGAGGAAGGCTATCGGATCCATTAATTCTTGCTAAAGTACAAAATCCTTCAACAGAACAGTCGTCCAACAGAAAAGTCCATGTCTCTACAAGACATAAAACGTCTATATCTCTTATATATCTATCACTGAATAAGTCACCACGTTAAGGCTTTGTATATTTTGGTAATATATTTTTGTGTTTGCGCATACATTAGGTGACGGACATAAAAATCTTTCTGTTCGGAGCCGGTCAAGTTCGACTTTGACAACGTCAGTGTCAGAAAATTGTTTTGGAGGGGTGAAACGTCCAATTATGAACAATCCTGATGCACTAGTAGCTCGACTGCAAGCTACATACATTGCAGCTCTATTTATTCTATCTGCAAGATGGACTACAACTTTGTTGTAAGTAGCTCCCTGACTCTTATGAATCGTAATACCCTCTGCTGGAACTACCGGAAATTGTCTCCTCTCAATATTAATTTGTACGTTACGTCTGTATTGAAATAATCTGTTATGTTTTTCAATAGGAGTCCATAGAGGTTCAGAATTATGAGGCTTTTTTCTTCTTGCCTGAGAGCCAACGTCCCTATTAGAAAATAGAATCCAAAGTGTCGATACGGCTTCCTGACTTATGTCTACTGCCATTAAAAGTCCTGTTGCACCGTTAAAGAGTCCATCGGCAGTGTCAATATTTACTGTCAGCATATATTTAGCCGATGTCTTTAACGTAAGTTCTGTGGGAAGTCCTTGAGTCTCCGACGTTTTAAAATTCTTAATTGTATTTAAAATTGTCTGTTTTTGTTGTTCACTTAGAGAGTCAGCCTTAATAATGTCATAACTTCTAGAAATATGCTCTTCCGTCGATATCTGTGCTAAACGCTGTATATTATATGTGTCAGCTTCCTTATTAGACCAAAATAAATGAATGGCATCCAAAGGGACTTCTTTATGTAAATTCACTGTCCTTGATATAATTAAATCTATGTCTTCAGGATTCATTTGTCCAACTGCCATGTTATTTAATGCAATTGCAAAAGTCCTGTCGTCTCTTTGCCGCATTATTTCGTCTAATTCATAAAAGTCGAACATATCCCAAAGCCCACGTCCTATTATATCTCCATAGGGATTATTTGGATTTGGATTGAAAATCCAACGGTCATCTACAGGTGGAAGTTGTTTTAAATCACCGAAGACAATAATTGGAATACCACTAAAAGCCTCTGTAGTTTTAAATATTTGTATTAGTCTTGAGTTCAGGAAACCTAACATTTTAGAACCAACCATCGACACTTCATCTATAATAATAAGTTTCACTTCAATCAGTTTAGCAATAAGTGAATTAACTGTATCGTTACTTAAGGGACGAATTTCTCCGGACAACTGATTTACAGGCAAAGAGAAAAGGGAGTGAAGAGTATATCCTCCAATTCCAAATGCTGCTTTACCCGTTGGTGCACTTGGCAAAACCTTTGGGAGATCTGGATTGGATCCAGGAAGAGAATTAAAGCGTTGTGTTATTGCCTGATATATTGTTTGTATCAAGCGACTTTTATCTACACCCGCGCCACCTCCAACAAATTCATACAGCACTTCTTTTCTATTTATCTTGCACAGTACATGTTGGAAATATATCCGTTGCTTATTACTCAGAGACCTTACGGATATTAACAAATCCTCTACATTTACTAATGGAGGGAGTTTTATTAAACGGACACCTTCACTCTGATCGTCATTTTCTTCTTCGTCTATATTAAGTATATTTATGTCTCTATTAATCTCTGGAATAGCCAGAGCTCTGGATTCTTCATCTAATAACTGCGATGCAGCAATGTTGTCTTGTCGGGTTGGTTCATTTTCAGAATTGCCATCGTTATCGTTCTGAATTTCCTCTAAAGCGTTTTCCAATTCGTTTACCGAAAATTTTTCGAATTGTTGTTGGTTTGTCATTATCAAGTCTCTATGTGAAGAACATGTTTGTTCGTTATCGTTTTCTAAAATGTCTGTTACTTCATTACGCCACGGAAAATATAACATAACCATTTGTCTGAAATAGTCTGCTCTGGATGTATCCATATTTGATTTTGCAAATCGAAGAATAGCTGAATTCCTTCGTTTATAAATATATCCAAAGTTATTTAAAAGTTGGAGACCAACTCCACTATACTCTGTTACGTCTTCGTTGTCATCTATATCTTCATCTTCTCGTCTTTGGCGTATCGAAGATCTGCGTGTTTTTGAAAACACATAATTGGCAGCAAAATTGGCTAGACAGATTTCTTCAAGACTGTGAGGACGATGTTGGTAATAGTCTAATAAATTACTTTTAAAAATATCAGTCGATTCTGTTGGTAGTCTTTCTAATTCTTGCCTAGATTTTACCATTCGGACTCTCCTATCTGGATGGAATGTATTTATGAAAACATCTGTGTTACTACATTCGGACATATGCATACCTAAAATATTGTAGGATGCTTCTTGAGCGGACACTTCGGACGCGTTTATAAATTTATTGCCAATGTGCTGTAAACGTTGACGGACAGTATAATTCTCTGTACGAATTTCCCTCATTGTCTCCTGCAATAGTCGCGAAACTCCCCTATTTGACTTATTTATATAGTTCACTATATATGATACGCAACCGTAAGCGTCCAAAATGTACTGTATGTCCATGTTAGCGCGATGTAACTTCAAAATAGTTGGATTGAAGGCGTTTATAAATATGTCCTTCGGTCGGCGTTTTAAAAATATCTGTGGTTTTTTAATAGAAAACCTTAGGGCAAAAATGTAGTCCTCGTAGCTCATATTAATGCGTTCGTCAGACAAAAATTGTTCAAATTGGTCAATACTATAAATATCTGACTCAGATGCCCTAGTATTTAAAAAATTAAATACTTTTTCATAATTAACACGATGTCTTTGAATATTTTCGGATTCTTCGGACAGCGGAAATAGTATTTCTGTTCTTGGCATTGGCGGATGAGGCATTTTGAATCTACAAATACTTTGTCCCGATATTTCTCTTTGGCATGTATTACTATGCCTATGCATTTGATAATTTATTAAAAATTTTCTATTCCGGACTCAGACGAGTTTGTACTGATATATTTGTCAATAAATTCTGTTACCGCAGGGAATGTACGTTCATCTGTCAATGTTATATGTGGTGCGTCTTTTAACCAATATACTCCATGTACATGAGGAGAGCCTCTTTGCTAAAATTCTATTCTCCAATAATACTTTATAACTTTGTGAGAGTCAAATACACCACCATCACACTTAAAAAGTTTGTATAAATGACGGACACGTTGATCGAAGTAGCGTGAATATGTAATCGGATCGGACCTTATTAAATTATATTTTTCTTGCGTTGTTAAATTATGAACCAAAATAACAATTAATTCAGACCACTGTGATTCGGCTGCGGACAATGTGAGAAAAAAAGTTGGCAATCCAAATTGCCGAATCATTGCCAGAACTTTCTTTTTTTTCAGATTCCCAATGAGCGGGTGAAGACCTAAGTCCTTTGAGAATATGATACCCATCGTCATGCTGCACTAAGTTTTGAACAAAATGATCGTCTAACATATTTCGCGCAGTAACAGAATTTTGACGTATTCTTTTCCTTAAGCAGATCGATATACTATCCTTTATGCGCGATAGTTCTAATTTTTTGTACGAATATAAAACTTTGTCTACTCTGGCGCATCGTCTGTCATATCTTCTAACTTCTGATCTTATAACTTTCCCTAAAGTTGTAACTGAACTTCGTTTAATTCCACAATAAATTGTGGGAAAGGACAACTCCTCGGCGTCTTCATCCATAAGTAAGTCTAATGGTCTGTTGCCCTCTGCAGGCGTTATAGAAATCCTACCTAATGGTACATTTTCTATTTGTAAATTGTCTAAAAGGGTCTCCTGTGGATTTAATTCATCTACGTCATCATTGGTTGTGTTATTGTTTAAACAAGTTTGAACTATATTTCTGTCTTCTTTGTTGGCAATAAACGGCATTATCTCATTCGACTGTCTTCTGTTCAGCCATTCATTAGAAATAGAAATGTTGTGCGTCCTATATAAGTCTGTGTTAATTAAATACTCTGCGGCTCTAAATATCTTTGCCGGTCGTATAGTCTCTGTCATAAAACTGCGGTCATATTGCAACCTACGCTTCAAATAAACTTATATTACTTCTGTCTGATCTTCAGATCTCGGAAGGACGGTTATTGTTCTATCAAGTGAAATCGGTACGTTCACGACTGCACCTCGTATCGCGCACTGTCTGTTATAACCTAAGGGCACTATTCTCATAGACGGTATTCTGGGAGTAACGAATCTCTCTTCAAGAGTTGTCAAGTCCTTTAGTTCGTTTGGTATAGTGGGAAAGTGAAGACCATTGGATAAACATAATGTCGGTATATTACCAGATGGAACTGCAGAATGACATGTTTTGCAAAACGTATAACGGTCATCTTCGGATGGAAAAATATCAGTCAGGAAGAATACACAACTTAAGTGGACATGTTGACTTGTAACTATTTCTTTAGATAAAAACTTTACTTGTGACGTAAACCACAGTCCACCACAACAAACACAAACACAAGTCGGACCATTCTTTACACTATTGTCATATTCACACAATAGTCGAGATGTGTGTCTTTGGGTTTCACTTAATAAATATTCAATTCTAATGTCAGGTGTCATGGTCTGCATCCTTTGTCTATTCAACAAATTTTGTCGATTGTTAGTTCTGAGCCTATTTACCTCATTAGCACGGTGTGTTCTAGACCGAAGTGTTCTATTAGAGCTAACCTCTCTAGCATGCATTCCACCATCTTCTCTTCTAATTCTTTGTACTATGGCAAATCTCTGGCGTTCACTCCTTCTATATATTTCATTTCCTCGACGTCGTCTGTGCTGTTCAGTATTAATATGTTGCTCTAAAGCACGCCTTCTATCGTCATCTCTCCTAATCCTTTGTGTTAATATGAATTTGTGTTAGTATGAAAAAATGTCCTTACGCCAAATATATGAGAAAATGTCCAATGTATAAACAACTGTCCGTGCGTCTAGTATATAGGCAAATATCTGCAATGTATGGGCAAATGTCTGTGCGTCCAGTATATGGCTGTACTCGTATATGGCAACATACCTGTGCGTCCATTATATGGACAAACGTCTCTACGCCTAGTGTATTGGCAAATGCCTAAACCTTCAGTGTTTTGGCAAATGTCTGTACGTCCAATTGTCGGTACATCCTGTGAAAATGTCTGTACGTCCGGTGTATTGGCAAATGTTTGTACGTCCAAATGTCTGTATACCCTGTGATAATGTCTTTACGTCCAGTGTATTGGCAAATGCCTGAACCTTCAGTGTATGGGCAAATGTGTGAACGTCCAAATGTCTGTACATTCTGTGAAAATGTCTATACGTCTAGTGTATTGGCAAATGTCTGTACGTCCAAATTCTGTATATCCTGTGAAAATGTGTATACGTCCAATGTATGGACAAACGCCTGTACGTCCAATGTATATATAGTGTCAGTATAGGGGCAAATGTCTGCACGTCCAGTATATGGCAGTATATTAGAAAATTTCTGTGCGTCCAGTATATGTCTCTACGTCCAATGTATGGGCAAATGTCTGTACGTTTAATGTATGGAAAAATGTCCTTACGCCCAGTGTATGGGCAAATATCTGTAAGTCTAATGTATGGGCAAATGTTTGTACGTACAATATATGGTCAAATGACTGTGCGTTCAGTGTATAGGCTAATGTCTCTTCGACCAATGTATGTACGCCTTGTGTATTGGCAAATGCCTGAATCTTCAATGTTAGGGCAAGAGTCTGTAATCCCAGTGTCCATTCATTTATAATAAAGACGCTGGCTCTTTTACTTACTTACAAAACTGCTTAGATTTATTTAGTAATATTTTTGCTTAACAGTTTATATTTGCTTCAGGTAGTGTCTAGGATTGATTAACGCTTTAGGTAGAAGTCGGTAACTCCACTCACATAACTACACTATGCCTTACGTCTTGGGTACTAGAACTAGGATTGTCATTTGCAGCCAGGACTTAGAACAACTATGTTAATAATTACCGTCTCATTAAACAACTCAGAGCACTTGGTATACAACAAAGTATCCTTTTATGACTTTTAGCTATGATCGCACTAGAGATTTACCTTGTGACCTAATGTTCACTCGTAGAGGGTTGGCATTCGAAGAGAGAGATCCTTTGTCGATAACTCTCGACAAACCTCGATTTTGTTAAGCATATTGGAACATTGTGGAAATATTCCAATATGTTTGATGACTTAAAACTGTGATGAGGCAATTTCTCGAAGGGAAAAATGACCATCACACGATCTAAGCATTTGCGTTTTCACCCCACAATCTTATTCGTTTCATCCATTAAACTTCATGGAATACTTTTTTGTTCTTATAATAATTATTAACACGTGAATTACGTACACACAATTTTTCTTTTTTTACAATCGTTGCTTCTCCTTTTTTTCTTAAAAAAATCTACCACATGAACTAAATGAATATGTTTTATTTACTTAAAAATTAAAAGAATTTGTAGATGAATTTCAAGTAAACTGAAATAACGTTAAGCTACTCTGTAATAGTTATTAATTTAAGTTAACCCCGGATTAGTCATAGAAAATCATATGTAACAAAAGATCAGATGTAATTGATGCAAGCTCTTTTCAAAGCTCTTATAAACACACAAAAGCTCGGCCACAGGCCTATAAAAAGGCGATCATCGCGAAGCAGAGCAGCTAGTTTTTGATAGCTATTCTGACAGGTAGGTCAAGCAGGGAATTAGGCAACAAGCATTAGGCAAAGCATAGAATTGTGTTAGGCAAGTAAATACCAAGGGTAGGATTAGCATAGGGAAATAAAAAGGGTAAGAGCGAATGATACGTCCTCCTCTACCTCAATAACAGGCAGAGCATAGCGAAAAGTAAAAGGGGCAAGAGCGAGTGATACGTCCTCTTCTACCTCAATAACAGGCAGAGGATAGGGAAAAGTAAAAGGGGCAAGAGCGAGTGATACGTCCTCCTCTACCTCAATAACGGGCAGAGTATAGGGAAAAGCGAAAGGGGCAAGAGCGAGTGATACGTCCTCCTCTACTTCAATACTAGGCAGAGCATAGGGCAAGAAAAGGGGATAAGAGAGAGTTGATACGTCCTCCTCTACTTTAGCATTAGGCAGAGTTATAAAAAAATATAAAGGTATGAGAGAGTGATCCGTCCTCCTCTACCTTAGTGTTAGGAAATCTCACAGAGTTCGAGAGTCGATTTTCCTCCTTTTACACAAATTAAAATATTTTCTCTTATCCATTTTATACTCATTTAACGTAGGGGAAAGTTGATGCGTCCTTTCCCAATAACAATTCACGCTAGTATAGCCATGCACTCTTCAGGTTAGCTTAGACAAACCCACGGATTAATACTCTTGCATCAATTACAAAAAAAAAAGACTTAACTCAGAATTTGAACCATCGCGCGCACTAGCAAGGACATCTGAAACAAGCTCTAGGCATATTCGTGATAAGCTGTTCTCTAGCGTAGACAAAATCCGTCAAAGCTCACCCAAAAACCATTGTTATTATCCAAGTATAGAGTCCATAAGCTAAGGTACAGATCTTAGGTTTAGTCGTCGCATACACCTTTGTTAATCAGGCTAAGATAACCGTCAAACTCTTGTATGTATGAAATATTGAATACAAAGAAAAGGAATTAGTGAATAAATTGTCATCTTTATTTACATTGAAATAAAATATTCTTTGAATCGAACTCTGGACGGCCCTGGGTCTACCCCAACACCCTTCAAATTCTTTACAATATACACAAGCATATTACACACAACAAGTTCCAAAATAATTTTCGTATGGAGCAATCACCTGATTTATTGCAAAACATTTTAAAAATTGAAATCAATTTAAAGAAATCCTCTAGTTGTCCGTACAGACAGGAAACAGGAATTGAAGGAAAATTAGTAGAACTTGAGACTATTAAAGAAAAATTCCAAAAACTAGATCAAGAGAAAATACCTCTGGAACTAAAAGTACAATTTAAAAATACCTACATTAGCCTAAAACAAAATTTTGAAGAACAGTTAAGAAAAATATCTTTCAATATGGAATTGGCAATGAAAACATTGCCCATCTTTTCCGGCAAATTTGAAGAAGTTGAAAATTTCTGCAAATTTGTGGAAATACTGTCTAAAAACCTATCCGAAAATGGTAAAGCAGATTTACTGGAAATTGTTTATCATATCAAATTATCACAAAAAGTGAAAACTGCTATTGGCCTAACACAAACACCAAACACATTAGACACCTCCATTAAAAATACATTTAACAAGTAAAATAACTAAATTCGGCTTTGGCCGAATTTTAAATACCCTCCACCTTATTATAAGCACCGAAGAAATCAAGAACTAATAAGGCTTTTTATTAATTTCACAAATGAAATTTCATATTTTCCATATTCATCTATTTCAGTTTTAAAAGAAACACACAAATATAATTATTATGTTTATAAAAAAATTATATATGCACTTTATTTAAAATTTTGATTAGTTAATTTTTTATGAATCCTTTTTTACTAAACTAAAAAATATACAATACAACATATGAACAATAATGGGTAAATCTATAAAATTCTTATCCTAATATAAATTAACTTATTCCTAAAATAATGCCGTCGTGGTAACTGTGCACCGTATTGTATTGCACCGCCCCACTTAAAACTTTGCCAAATGCCCAGTCTATTTGCGTACATCCAACTATAGTCGTTTCCGTCTTTTCTAACATAGAGCAAAAGCCCTCATTAATTAAGTTCCTTTCCATTAAACTGCTATTTGTCGCCCTACATATATTAAAATCACCAATAACAAGAAGTTTTTCGAATGTTTCACCCATAGTATATACAGTACCTACTGCCTCCATGAGTAAATTACTAAATGTTGTTTCGGAAAATGTGGAATTTCTACATAAAGTGATAACGCACATTGTTTTAAAACGGAAAGCTATTATTTGTAAAGTAGCGGACCCAGAACTATAATCTCGCTTGAACAAAACTTTCGCTTGACTACTCAGGTCGGACTTTATGTAAACTATTATTCCACGCTTTTGTCGAGGAAGGCTATCGGATCCATTAATTCTTGCTAAAGTACAAAATCCTTCAACAGAACAGTCGTCCAACAGAAAAGTCCATGTCTCTACAAGACATAAAACGTCTATATCTCTTATATATCTATCACTGAATAAGTCTTGGTGGTGAGCGTTAAGGCTTTGTATATTTTGGTAATATATTTTTGTGTTTGCGCATACATTAGGTGACGGACATAAAAATCTTTCTGTTCGGAGCCGGTCAAGTTCGACTTTGACAACGTCAGTGTCAGAAAATTGTTTTGGAGGGGTGAAACGTCCAATTATGAACAATCCTGATGCACTGGTAGCTCGACTGCAAGCTACATACATTGCAGCTCTATTTATTCTATCTGCAAGATGGACTACAACTTTGTTGTAAGTAGCTCCCTGACTCTTATGAATCGTAATACCCTCTGCTGGAACTACCGGAAATTGTCTCCTCTCAATATTAATTTGTACGTTACGTCTGTATTGAAATAATCTGTTATGTTTTTCAATAGGAGTCCATAGAGGTTCAGAATTATGAGGCTTTTTTCTTCTTGCCTGAGAGCCAACGTCCCTATTAGAAAATAGAATCCAAAGTGTCGATACGGCTTCCTGACTTATGTCTACTGCCATTAAAAGTCCTGTTGCACCGTTAAAGAGTCCATCGGCAGTGTCAATATTTACTGTCAGCATATATTTAGCCGATGTCTTTAACGTAAGTTCTATGGGAAGTCCTTGAGTCTCCGACGTTTTAAAATTCTTAATTGTATTAAAATTGTCTGTTTTTGTTGTTCACTTAGAGAGTCAGCCTTAATAATGTCATAACTTCTAGAAATATGCGCTTCCGTCGATATCTGTGCTAAACGCTGTATATTATATGTGTTTATTATTACTTATTAGACCAAAATAAATGAATAGCATCCAAAGGGACTTCTGTATGTAAATTCACTGTCCTTGATATAATTAAATCTATGTCTTCAGGATTCATTTGTCCAACTGCCATGTTATTTAATGCAATTGCAAAAGTCCTGCCGTCTCTTTGCCGCATTATTTCGTCTAATTCATAAAAGTCGAACATATCCCAAAGCCCACGTCCTATTATATCTCCATAGGGATTATTTGGATTTGGATTGAAAATCCAACGGTCACCTATAGGTGGAAGTTGTTTTAAATCACCGAAGGCAATAATTGGAATACCACCAAAAGCCTCTGTAGTTTTAAATATTTGTTTTAGTCTTGAGTCCAGGAAACCTAACATTTTAGAACCAACCATCGACACTTCATCTATAATAATAAGTTTTACTTCAATCAGTTTAGCAATAAGTGAATTAACTGTATCGTTACTTAAGGGACGAATTTCTCCGGACGACTGATTTACAGGCAAAGAGAAAAGGGAGTGAAGAGTATATCCTCCAATTCCAGATGCTGCTTTACCCGTTGGTGCACTTCGCAAAACCTTTGGGAGATCTGGATTGGATCCAGGAAGAGAATTAAAGCGTTGTGTTATTGCCTGATATATTGTTTGTATCAAGCGACTTTTATCTACACCCGCGCCACCTCCCACAAATTCATACAGCACTTCTTTTCTATTTATCTTGAACAATATATGTTGGAAATATATCCGTTGCTTTTTATTCAGAGACCTTACGGATATTAACAAATCCTCTACATTTACTAATAGAGGGAGTTTTATTAAACGGACACCTTCACTCTGATCGTCATTTTCTTCTTCGTCTATATTAAGTATATTTATGTCTCTATTAATCTCTGGAATAGCCAGAGCTCTGGATTCTTCATCTAATAACTGCGATGCAGCAATGTTGTCTTGTCGGGTTGGTTCATTTTCAGAATTGCCATCGTTATCGTTCTAATTTCCTCTAAAGCGTTTTCCAATTCGTTTACCGAAAATTTTTCGAATTGTTGTTGGTTTGTCATTATCAAGTCTCTATGTGAAGAACATGTTTGTTCGTTATCGTTTTCTAAAATGTCTGTTACTTCATTACGCCACGGAAAATATAACATAACCATTTGTCTGAAATAGTCTGCTCTGGATGTATCCATATTTGATTTTGCAAATCGAAGAATAGCTGAATTCCTTCGTTTATAAATATATCCAAAGTTATTTAAAAGTTGGAGACCAACTCCACTATACTCTGTTACGTCTTCGTTGTCATCTATATCTTCATCTTCTCGTCTTTGGCGTATCGAAGATCTGCGTGTTTTTGAAAACACATAATTGGCAGCAAAATTGGCTAGACAGATTTCTTCAAGACTGTGAGGACGATGTTGGTAATAGTCTAATAAATTACTTTTAAAAATATCAGTCGATTCTGTTGGTAGTCTTTCTAATTCTTGCCTAGATTTTACCATTCGGACTCTCCTATCTGGATGGAATGTATTTATGAAAACATCTGTGTTACTACATTCGGACATATGCATACCTAAAATATTGTAGGATGCTTCTTGAGCGGACACTTCGGACGCGTTTATAAATTTATTGCCAATGTGCTGTAAACGTTGACGGACAGTATAATTCTCTGTACGAATTTCCCTCATTGTCTCCTGCAATAGTCGCGAAACTCCCCTATTTGACTTATTTATATAGTTCACTATATATGATACGCAACCGTAAGCGTCCAAAATGTACTGTATGTCCATGTTAGCGCGATGTAACTTCAAAATAGTTGGATTGAAGGCGTTTATAAATATGTCCTTCGGTCGGCGTTTTAAAAATATCTGTGGTTTTTTAATAGAAAACCTTAGGGCAAAAATGTAGTCCTCGTAGCTCATATTAATGCGTTCGTCAGACAAAAATTGTTCAAATTGGTCAATACTATAAATATCTGACTCAGATGCCCTAGTATTTAAAAAATTAAATACTTTTTCATAATTAACACGATGTCTTTGAATATTTTCGGATTCTTCGGACAGCGGAAATAGTATTTCTGTTCTTGGCATTGGCGGATGAGGCATTTTGAATCTACAAATACTTTGTCCCGATATTTCTCTTTGGCATGTATTACTATGCCTATGCATTTGATAATTTATTAAAAATTTTCTATTCCGGACTCAGACGAGTTTGTACTGATATATTTGTCAATAAATTCTGTTACCGCAGGGAATGTACGTTCATCTGTCAATGTTATATGTGGTGCGTCTTTTAACCAATATACTCCATGTACATGAGGAGAGCCTCTTTGCTAAAATTCTATTCTCCAATAATACTTTATAACTTTGTGAGAGTCAAATACACCACCATCACAATTAAAAAGTTTGTATAAATGACGGACACGTTGATCGAAGTAGCGTGAATATGTAATCGGATCGGACCTTATTAAATTATATTTTTCTTGCGTTGTTAAATTATGAACCAAAATAACAATTAATTCAGACCACTGTGATTCGGCTGCGGACAATGTGAGAAAAAAAGTTGGCAATCCAAATTGCCGAATCATTGCCAGAACTTTCTTTTTTTTCAGATTCCCAATGAGCGGGTGAAGACCTAAGTCCTTTGAGAATATGATACCCATCGTCATGCTGCACTAAGTTTTGAACAAAATGATCGTCTAACATATTTCGCGCAGTAACAGAATTTTGACGTATTCTTTTCCTTAAGCAGATCGATATACTATCCTTTATGCGCGATAGTTCTAATTTTTTGTACGAATATAAAACTTTGTCTACTCTGGCGCATCGTCTGTCATATCTCCTAACTTCTGATCTTATAACTTTCCCTAAAGTTGTAACTGAACTTCGTTTAATTCCACAATAAATTGTGGGAAAGGACAACTCCTCGGCGTCTTCATCCATAAGTAAGTCTAATGGTCTGTTGCCCTCTGCAGGCGTTATAGAAATCCTACCTAATGGTACATTTTCTATTTGTAAATTGTCTAAAAGGGTCTCCTGTGGATTTAATTCATCTACGTCATCATTGGTTGTGTTATTGTTTAAACAAGTTTGAACTATATTTCTGTCTTCTTCGTTGGCAATAAACGACATTATCTCATTCGACTGTCTTCTGTTCAGCCATTCATTAGAAATAGAAATGTTGTGCGTCCTATATAAGTCTGTGTTAATTAAATACTCTGCGGCTCTAAATATCTTTGCCGGTCGTATAGTCTCTGTCATAAAACTGCGGTCATATTGCAACCTACGCTTCAAATAAACTTGTATTACTTCTGTCTGATCTTCAGATCTCGGAAGGACGGTTATTGTTCTATCAAGTGAAATCGGTACGTTCACGACTGCACCTCGTATCGCGCACTGTCTGTTATAACCTAAGGACACTATTCTCATAGACGGTATTCTGGGAGTAACGAATCTCTCTTCAAGAGTTGTCAAGTCCTTTAGTTCGTTTGGTATAGTGGGAAAGTGAAGACCATTGGATAAACATAATGTCGGTATATTACCAGATGGAACTGCAGAATGACATGTTTTGCAAAACGTATAACGGTCATCTTCGGATGGAAAAATATCAGTCAGGAAGAATACACAACTTAAGTGGACATGTTGACTTGTAACTATTTCTTTAGATAAAAACTTTACTTGTGACGTAAACCACAGTCCACCACAACAAACACAAACACAAGTCGGACCATTCTTTACACTATTGTCATATTCACACAATAGTCGAGATGTGTGTCTTTGGGTTTCACTTAATAAATATTCAATTCTAATGTCAGGTGTCATGGTCTGCATCCTTTGTCTATTCAACAAATTTTGTCGATTGTTAGTTCTGAGCCTATTTACCTCATTAGCACGGTGTGTTCTAGACCGAAGTGTTCTATTAGAGCTAACCTCTCTAGCATGCATTCCACCATCTTCTCTTCTAATTCTTTGTACTATGGCAAATCTCTGGCGTTCACTCCTTCTATATATTTCATTTCCTCGACGTCGTCTGTGCTGTTCAGTATTAATATGTTGCTCTAAAGCACGCCTTCTATCGTCATCTCTCCTAATCCTTTGTGTTAATATGAATTTGTGTTAGTATGAAAAAATGTCCTTACGCCAAATATATGAGAAAATGTCCAATGTATAAACAACTGTCCGTGCGTCTAGTATATAGGCAAATATCTGCAATGTATGGGCAAATGTCTGTGCGTCCAGTATATGGCTGTACTCGTATATGGCAACATATCTGTGCGTCCATTATATGGGCAAACGTCTCTACGCCTAGTGTATTGGCAAATGCCTAAACCTTCAGTGTTTTGGCAAATGTCTGTACGTCCAATTGTCGGTACATCCTGTGAAAATGTCTGTACGTCCGGTGTATTGGCAAATGTTTGTACGTCCAAATGTCTGTATACCCTGTGATAATGTCTTTACGTCCAGTGTATTGGCAAATGCCTGAACCTTCAGTGTATGGGCAAATGTGTGAACGTCCAAATGTCTGTACATTCTGTGAAAATGTCTATACGTCTAGTGTATTGGCAAATGTCTGTACGTCCAAATTCTGTATATCCTGTGAAAATGTGTATACGTCCAATGTATGGACAAACGCCTGTACGTCCAATGTATATATAGTGTCAGTATAGGGGCAAATGTCTGCACGTCCAGTATATGGCAGTATATTAGAAAATTTCTGTGCGTCCAGTATATGTCTCTACGTCCAATGTATGGGCAAATGTCTGTACGTTTAATGTATGGAAAAATGTCCTTACGCCCAGTGTATGGGCAAATATCTGTAAGTCTAATGTATGGGCAAATGTTTGTACGTACAATATATGGTCAAATGACTGTGCGTTCAGTGTATAGGCTAATGTCTCTTCGACCAATGTATGTACGCCTTGTGTATTGGCAAATGCCTGAATCTTCAATGTTAGGGCAAGAGTCTGTAATCCCAGTGTCCATTCATTTATAATAAAGACGCTGGCTCTTTTACTTACTTACAAAACTGCTTAGATTTATTTAGTAATATTTTTGCTTAACAGTTTATATTTGCTTCAGGTAGTGTCTAGGATTGATTAACGCTTTAGGTAGAAGTCGGTAACTCCACTCACATAACTACACTATGCCTTACGTCTTGGGTACTAGAACTAGGATTGTCATTTGCAGCCAGGACTTAGAACAACTATGTTAATAATTACCGTCTCATTAAACAACTCAGAGCACTTGGTATACAACAAAGTATCCTTTTATGACTTTTAGCTATGATCGCACTAGAGATTTACCTTGTGACCTAATGTTCACTCGTAGAGGGTTGGCATTCGAAGAGAGAGATCCTTTGTCGATAACTCTCGACAAACCTCGATTTTGTTAAGCATATTGGAACATTGTGGAAATATTCCAATATGTTTGATGACTTAAAACTGTGATGAGGCAATTTCTCGAAGGGAAAAATGACCATCACACGATCTAAGCATTTGCGTTTTCACCCCACAATCTTATTCGTTTCATCCATTAAACTTCATGGAATACTTTTTTGTTCTTATAATAATTATTAACACGTGAATTACGTACACACAATTTTTCTTTTTTTACAATCGTTGCTTCTCCTTTTTTTCTTAAAAAAATCTACCACATGAACTAAATGAATATGTTTTATTTACTTAAAAATTAAAAGAATTTGTAGATGAATTTCAAGTAAACTGAAATAACGTTAAGCTACTCTGTAATAGTTATTAATTTAAGTTAACCCCGGATTAGTCATAGAAAATCATATGTAACAAAAGATCAGATGTAATTGATGCAAGCTCTTTTCAAAGCTCTTATAAACACACAAAAGCTCGGCCACAGGCCTATAAAAAGGCGATCATCGCGAAGCAGAGCAGCTAGTTTTTGATAGCTATTCTGACAGGTAGGTCAAGCAGGGAATTAGGCAACAAGCATTAGGCAAAGCATAGAATTGTGTTAGGCAAGTAAATACCAAGGGTAGGATTAGCATAGGGAAATAAAAAGGGTAAGAGCGAATGATACGTCCTCCTCTACCTCAATAACAGGCAGAGCATAGCGAAAAGTAAAAGGGGCAAGAGCGAGTGATACGTCCTCTTCTACCTCAATAACAGGCAGAGGATAGGGAAAAGTAAAAGGGGCAAGAGCGAGTGATACGTCCTCCTCTACCTCAATAACGGGCAGAGTATAGGGAAAAGCGAAAGGGGCAAGAGCGAGTGATACGTCCTCCTCTACTTCAATACTAGGCAGAGCATAGGGCAAGAAAAGGGGATAAGAGAGAGTTGATACGTCCTCCTCTACTTTAGCATTAGGCAGAGTTATAAAAAAATATAAAGGTATGAGAGAGTGATCCGTCCTCCTCTACCTTAGTGTTAGGAAATCTCACAGAGTTCGAGAGTCGATTTTCCTCCTTTTACACAAATTAAAATATTTTCTCTTATCCATTTTATACTCATTTAACGTAGGGGAAAGTTGATGCGTCCTTTCCCAATAACAATTCACGCTAGTATAGCCATGCACTCTTCAGGTTAGCTTAGACAAACCCACGGATTAATACTCTTGCATCAATTACAAAAAAAAAAGACTTAACTCAGAATTTGAACCATCGCGCGCACTAGCAAGGACATCTGAAACAAGCTCTAGGCATATTCGTGATAAGCTGTTCTCTAGCGTAGACAAAATCCGTCAAAGCTCACCCAAAAACCATTGTTATTATCCAAGTATAGAGTCCATAAGCTAAGGTACAGATCTTAGGTTTAGTCGTCGCATACACCTTTGTTAATCAGGCTAAGATAACCGTCAAACTCTTGTATGTATGAAATATTGAATACAAAGAAAAGGAATTAGTGAATAAATTGTCATCTTTATTTACATTGAAATAAAATATTCTTTGAATCGAACTCTGGACGGCCCTGGGTCTACCCCAACACCCTTCAAATTCTTTACAATATACACAAGCATATTACACACAACAAGTTCCAAAATAATTTTCGTATGGAGCAATCACCTGATTTATTGCAAAACATTTTAAAAATTGAAATCAATTTAAAGAAATCCTCTAGTTGTCCGTACAGACAGGAAACAGGAATTGAAGGAAAATTAGTAGAACTTGAGACTATTAAAGAAAAATTCCAAAAACTAGATCAAGAGAAAATACCTCTGGAACTAAAAGTACAATTTAAAAATACCTACATTAGCCTAAAACAAAATTTTGAAGAACAGTTAAGAAAAATATCTTTCAATATGGAATTGGCAATGAAAACATTGCCCATCTTTTCCGGCAAATTTGAAGAAGTTGAAAATTTCTGCAAATTTGTGGAAATACTGTCTAAAAACCTATCCGAAAATGGTAAAGCAGATTTACTGGAAATTGTTTATCATATCAAATTATCACAAAAAGTGAAAACTGCTATTGGCCTAACACAAACACCAAACACATTAGACACCTCCATTAAAAATACATTTAACAAGTAAAATAACTAAATTCGGCTTTGGCCGAATTTTAAATACCCTCCACCTTATTATAAGCACCGAAGAAATCAAGAACTAATAAGGCTTTCTATTAATTTCACAAATGAAATTTCATATTTTCCATATTCATCTATTTCAGTTTTAAAAGAAACACACAAATATAATTATTATGTTTATAAAAAAATTATATATGCACTTTATTTAAAATTTTGATTAGTTAATTTTTTATGAATCCTTTTTTACTAAACTAAAAAATATACAATACAACATATGAACAATAATGGGTAAATCTATAAAATTCTTATCCTAATATAAATTAACTTATTCCTAAAATAATGCCGTCGTGGTAACTGTGCACCGTATTGTATTGCACCGCCCCACTTAAAACTTTGCCAAATGCCCAGTCTATTTGCGTACATCCAACTATAGTCGTTTCCGTCTTTTCTAACATAGAGCAAAAGCCCTCATTAATTAAGTTCCTTTCCATTAAACTGCTATTTGTCGCCCTACATATATTAAAATCACCAATAACAAGAAGTTTTTCGAATGTTTCACCCATAGTATATACAGTACCTACTGCCTCCATGAGTAAATTACTAAATGTTGTTTCGGAAAATGTGGAATTTCTACATAAAGTGATAACGCACATTGTTTTAAAACGGAAAGCTATTATTTGTAAAGTAGCGGACCCAGAACTATAATCTCGCTTGAACAAAACTTTCGCTTGACTACTCAGGTCGGACTTTATGTAAACTATTATTCCACGCTTTTGTCGAGGAAGGCTATCGGATCCATTAATTCTTGCTAAAGTACAAAATCCTTCAACAGAACAGTCGTCCAACAGAAAAGTCCATGTCTCTACAAGACATAAAACGTCTATATCTCTTATATATCTATCACTGAATAAGTCTTGGTGGTGAGCGTTAAGGCTTTGTATATTTTGGTAATATATTTTTGTGTTTGCGCATACATTAGGTGACGGACATAAAAATCTTTCTGTTCGGAGCCGGTCAAGTTCGACTTTGACAACGTCAGTGTCAGAAAATTGTTTTGGAGGGGTGAAACGTCCAATTATGAACAATCCTGATGCACTAGTAGCTCGACTGCAAGCTACATACATTGCAGCTCTATTTATTCTATCTGCAAGATGGACTACAACTTTGTTGTAAGTAGCTCCCTGACTCTTATGAATCGTAATACCCTCTGCTGGAACTACCGGAAATTGTCTCCTCTCAATATTAATTTGTACGTTACGTCTGTATTGAAATAATCTGTTATGTTTTTCAATAGGAGTCCATAGAGGTTCAGAATTATGAGGCTTTTTTCTTCTTGCCTGAGAGCCAACGTCCCTATTAGAAAATAGAATCCAAAGTGTCGATACGGCTTCCTGACTTATGTCTACTGCCATTAAAAGTCCTGTTGCACCGTTAAAGAGTCCATCGGCAGTGTCAATATTTACTGTCAGCATATATTTAGCCGATGTCTTTAACGTAAGTTCTATGGGAAGTCCTTGAGTCTCCGACGTTTTAAAATTCTTAATTGTATTAAAATTGTCTGTTTTTGTTGTTCACTTAGAGAGTCAGCCTTAATAATGTCATAACTTCTAGAAATATGCGCTTCCGTCGATATCTGTGCTAAACGCTGTATATTATATGTGTCAGCTTCCTCATTAGACCAAAATAAATGAATAGCATCCAAAGGGACTTCTGTATGTAAATTCACTGTCCTTGATATAATTAAATCTATGTCTTCAGGATTCATTTGTCCAACTGCCATGTTATTTAATGCAATTGCAAAAGTCCTGCCGTCTCTTTGCCGCATTATTTCGTCTAATTCATAAAAGTCGAACATATCCCAAAGCCCACGTCCTATTATATCTCCATAGGGATTATTTGGATTTGGATTGAAAATCCAACGGTCACCTATAGGTGGAAGTTGTTTTAAATCACCGAAGGCAATAATTGGAATACCACCAAAAGCCTCTGTAGTTTTAAATATTTGTTTTAGTCTTGAGTCCAGGAAACCTAACATTTTAGAACCAACCATCGACACTTCATCTATAATAATAAGTTTTACTTCAATCAGTTTAGCAATAAGTGAATTAACTGTATCGTTACTTAAGGGACGAATTTCTCCGGACGACTGATTTACAGGCAAAGAGAAAAGGGAGTGAAGAGTATATCCTCCAATTCCAGATGCTGCTTTACCCGTTGGTGCACTTCGCAAAACCTTTGGGAGATCTGGATTGGATCCAGGAAGAGAATTAAAGCGTTGTGTTATTGCCTGATATATTGTTTGTATCAAGCGACTTTTATCTACACCCGCGCCACCTCCCACAAATTCATACAGCACTTCTTTTCTATTTATCTTGAACAATATATGTTGGAAATATATCCGTTGCTTTTTATTCAGAGACCTTACGGATATTAACAAATCCTCTACATTTACTAATGGAGGGAGTTTTATTAAACGGACACCTTCACTCTGATCGTCATTTTCTTCTTCGTCTATATTAAGTATATTTATGTCTCTATTAATCTCTGACATAGCCAGAGCTCTGAATTCTTCATCTAATAACTGCGATGCAGCAATGTTGTCTGATCGGGTTGGTTCATTTTCAGAATTGCCATCGTTATCGTTCTGAATTTCCTCTAAAGCGTTTTCCAATTCGTTTACCGAAAATTTTTCCAATTGTTGTTGATTTGTCATTATCAAGTCTCTATGTGAAGAATATGTTTGTTCGTAGTCGTTTTCTAAAATGTCTGTTACTTCATTACGCCACGGAAAATATAACATAACCATTTGTCTGAAATAGTCTGCTCTGGATGTATCCATATTTGATTTTGCAAATCGAAGAATAGCTGAATTCCTTCGTTTATAAATATATCCAAAGTTATTTAAAAGTTATTTAAAAGTTGAGGACCATGTTGGTAATAGTCTAATAAATTACTTCTAAAAATATCAGTCGATTCTGTTGGTAGTCTTTCTAATTCTTGCCTAGATTTTACCATTCGGACTCTCCTATCTGGATGGAATGTATTTATGAAAACATCTGTGTTACTACATTCGGACATATGCATACCTAAAATATTGTAGGATGTTTCTTGAGCGGACACTTCGGACGCGTTTATAAATTTATTGCCAATGTGCTGTAAACGTTGACGGACAGTATAATTCTCTGTACGAATTTCCCTCATTGTCTCCTGCAATAGTCGCGAAACTCCCCTATTTGACTTATTTATATAGTTCACTATATATGATACACAACCGTAAGCGTCCAAAATGTACTGTATGTCCATATTAGCGCGATGTAACTTCAAAATAGTTGGATTGAAGGCGTTTATAAATATGTCCTTCGGTCGGCGTTTTAAAAATATCTGTGGTTTTTTAATAAAAAACCTTAGGGCAAAAATGTCGTCCTCGTAGCTCATATTAATGCGTTCGTCAGACAAAAATTGTTCAAATTGGTCAATACTATAAATATCTGACTCAGATTCCCTAGTATTTAAAAAATTAAATACTTTTTCATAATTAACACGATGTCTTTGAATATTTTCGGATTCTTCGAACAGCGGAATATGATACCCGTCGTCATGCTGCACTAAGTTTTGAACAAAATGATCGTCTAACATATTTCGCGCAGTAACAGAATTTTGACGTATTATTTTCCTTAAGCAGATCGATATACTATCCTTTATGCGCGATAGTTCTAATTTTGTGTACGAATATAAAACTTTGTCTACTCTGGCGCATCGTCTGTCATATCTTCTAACTTCTGATCTTATAACTTTCCCTAGAGTTGTAACTGAACTTCGTTTAATTCCACAATAAATTGTGGGAAAGGACAACTCCTCGGCGTCTTGATCCATAAGTAAGTCTAATGGTCTGTTGCCCTCTGCAGGCGCTATAGAAATCCTACCTAATGGTACATTTTCTATTTGTAAATTGTCTAAAAGGGTCTCCTGTGGATTTAATTCATCTACGTCATCATTGGTTGTGTTATTGTTTAAACAAGTTTGAACTATATTTCTGTCTTCTTCGTTGGCAATAAACGACATTATCTCATTCGACTGTCTTCTGTTCAGCCATTCATTAGAAATAGAAATGTTGTGCATCCTATATAAGTCTGTGTTAATTAAATATTCTGCGGCTCTAAATATCTTTGCCGGTCGTATAGTCTCTGTCATAAAACTGCGGTCATATTGGAACCTACGCTTCAAATAAACTTATATTACTTCTGTCTGATCTTCAGATCTCAGAAGGACGGTTATTGTTCTATCAAGTGAAATCGATACGTTAACGACTGCACCTCGTATCACGCACTGTCTGTTATAACCTAAGGACACTATTCTCATAAACGGTATTCTGGGAGCAACGAATCTCTCTTCAAGAGTTGTCAAGTCCTTTAGTTCGTTTGGTATAGTGGGAAAGTGAAGACCATTGGATAAACATAATGTCGGTATATTACCATATCGAACTGCAGAATGACATGTTTTGCAAAACGCAATAATCGAGATGTGTGTCTTTGGGTTTCACTTAATAAATATTCAATTCTAGTGTCAGGTGTCATGGCCTGCATCCTTTGTCTATTCAACAAATTTTGTCGATTGTTAGTTCTGAGCCTATTTACCTCATTAGCACGGTGTATTCTAGACCGAAGTGTTCTATTAGAGCTAACCTCTCTAGCATGCATTCCACCATCTTCTCTTCTAATTCTTTGTGCTATGGCAAATCTCTGGCGTTCACTCCTTCTATATATTTCATTTCCCCGACGTTGTCTGTGCTGTTCAGTGTTAATATGTTGCTCTAAAGCACGCCTTCTATCGTCATCTCTCCTAAGCCTTTTTGTTAATACATTCCTCACCCTTCCACTTCTCCTATAAACTTCATTTTCGCGATGGCGCCTATGCTGTTCAGTATTAACTAGTTGTTCTCTAGTGCGTCTTCCCTCATCTTCTCTCCGTATCGTTTGTGTTAAGGCGTTTCTCAGTCTTTCACTTCTCCTACAAACTTCGTTTTCGCGATGGCGCCTATGCTGTTCAGTATTAACTAGTTGTTCACTAGCGCGTCTTCCCTCATCTTCTCTCCGTATTGGTTGTGTTAAGGCGTTTCTCAGTCTTTCACTTCTCCAATAAACTTGGTTTTCGCGATGGCGCCTATGCTGGGCAGTATTAATTTGTTGTTCTCTAGCGCGGGTTCCATCATCCTCCCTCCTATTTCTTTGTGTTAATGCATTTCTCAGCCTTTCATTCCTTCTAAAGACTTCGTTTTCTCGGTGGCGCCTATGCTGGGCAGTACTAACTTGTTGTTCTCTAGCGCGGGTTCCATCATCCTCCCTCCTATTTATTTGTGTTAATGAATTTCTCAGCCTCTCACTCCTTCTAAAGACTTCGTTTTTGCAAAGGCGCCTATGCTGGGCAAAATTAATTTGTTATTCTCTAGCGCGGGTTCCATCATCCTCCCTCCTATTTCTTTGTGTTAATGCATTTCTCAGCCTTTCACTCCTTCTAAAGACTTCGTTTTCTCGGTGGCGCCTATGCTGGGTAGTACTAACTTGTTGTTCTCTAGCGCGGGTTCCATCATCCTCCCTCCTATTTATTTGTGTTAATGAATTTCTCAGCCTTTCACTCCTTCTAAAGACTTCGTTTTTGCAAAGGCGCCTATGCTGGGCAGTATTAATTTGTTGTTCTCTAGCGCGGGTTCCATCACCCTCCCTCCTATTTCTTTGTGTTAAGGCATTTCTCAGCCTTTCATTCCTTCTAAAGACTTCATTTTCTCGGTGGCGCCTATGCTGGGCAGTATTAACTTGTTGTTCTCTATTGCGTCTTCCATTATCTTGCCTCCTAATCCTTTGTGTTAAGGCATTTCTCCGACGTTCAAGCACTCGATAACTTTCATTGCCGCGACGGTTTATGTGTTGTACAGTATTCCTTCGTTGTTCCATAATGCGATACCTTGAACTTCTTCTTCTAACAATATGTGCGCTTTGGTCTCTTCGCCTTTCCTATTCGCGATATTCAGGATCACTTCTTCTTGCTAATATACGCTGAGAATTTTCAATTCTGTCTCTCTCCAAACTTTGCTCGCGAAACCTCCTCACAGATTATATATTTCTCAGACGTCTTTGTCGAGATGATGTAATACGTAATAAGGGCATATTGAAATAATGTTTGTAAATATAAAATTTTTTTGCACTTCAATGTGAACTCAACAGTTCAATTATTGTTGTACTTCTGAGGTCTATATTTCGTGTTGAAGACTTATATATTGTACTATTTTACCTGCTTTCGCATGGTCTACTTTACCTAATAGTCATTTATGTACCTGATTTCTAACAAGGCTGTAGCCTGTACTTGCAGACTATAAGTATATGTACCTGATCGTGCATCATGTTACTTTATTTTAAGTATTTTTCATTAAAAATTTTATTTGATATTCTAAATTTTAAAACTGAGATATATAAAGCGGAAAACACGATGCCTTGTCTATAAAATTTTTATTGTTTATACATATGTATGTATTTTTATTTGGTTATGTACAATTGCTCTTACATGTAACGCCTAAATATTTATGGATCTTTGATGATGATGAAATTGATGTTTTATATATTATAACACTCTCATTTTTTCACATCTATGAAGCTAATATTTATAGATGTACATACTAAATTTCAAGTTTATACCTTAATTTTTGTGGCAGATAAATAGATTTTTGTTTATTGTGGGTGGACTTAGTAACCGACCACGCCCAGTTTAAGCACATTGATGGATGGGATATCTATAAATACGTGTACAAAATTTCAGGATAATAGGTTAATTTTTGTGGTAGATATAAAGGTTTATGTTTATTGTGGGCGCGTATGTTAACCGACCACGCCCATTTTAGGCACATCAATGGATGGCATAACTATGTATTTGCGCACCAAATTTCAACTTCGTAGATCTACTTTTGTGGCAAATATAAAGATTTATATTGATTGTGAGCGTGTATGTTATCGCCCATTTTCGGCACATCGATGAAACTAATATTTATAGATGTACGTACTAAATTTCAAGTTTATAGCTTAATTTTTGTGGCAGATAGATAGATTTTTGTTGATTGTAGGCGTGGCTCTTTACCGAATTTGCCCATTTTAAATAGCGATCTGCGTGCATAAACTAAAAGTGACTGTACAAAATTTCAGCTCAATATCTCAAAATTTACGCTCGTGAGAGTGCCAACAACAAACGGACACACGGACACACGGACATACATGTCTAAATCGTCTCAGTTTTTGACGCTGATCAAGAATATATATACTTTGTAGGGTCTCTGACGCCTCCTTCTGGGTGTTGCAAACGGAAGAACAAAATTAGTATACCCTCATCACTGAGGTGGAGGGTATAAAAACCCACACACAATACCTACACTACAGAACAAACACCTTACAACAACGTGGCAGTGTTGAAAATTACCGAGACAAAATAATAAACCTGATAAACCAATTAAATGACTTGCAAATACAAGAATTGGGACGCACCGCAACAACAGCTGAACGAAAAGTTATAACGAAAATGAATGATAGTTATGCTCTCACAGTATTCAAAAATGGCATCGATGAAAAATACAAACAGACGCTATTCGCTGCACAAGTACAATCCTTAACTCAAGCAGTCAACTTAACATTAGAATTAGAAAAAGTCCAAACTTTCCAAAACAAATCCCAAATATTAAAAATAAACAAACCACGAAACAAATACCAACACACACCCCAACATTCGTACTGGGACAACAACCAAAGAAATTTCAACACTCAAAGAAACTTCACACAAAGAAACAGAAACACCACATTCAACAACAGAATACCAACAATGAACACATACAATAATTTCAGACACAACTCTAACATGCAAAACAATGATTCCAGGTATTATCCTAACATGCAAAACAATAATATAAGACATATGCAAAACAACAATAATTTCCGAAAAACCCCACAGAATAATTTCAGGTATCATCAAAAATCCTATAATGTTAATCCAAATAATAGAAGAAGACAACTAAATATTGTACAGAACCAGGGAAACGGAATTCCGCTGGTGATGGACGACACCATCACTGGCGCATAAAAACTCACAAAATTCTTGACATAGCAAACAAAATTACCTTCGTAACACTTCACACTAAGCAGAATAAAGTCATAAAATTTCTAGTAGACACAGGAGCTGACATCTCAATAATAAAATCATATATCGTACAAATTACAAAAGCCAAATTAATAAGCAACACATATAACTTAACCGGGATAACAACAGAAACGATAAGCACGATTGGAACATCATTTTTACAACTGCAAATAGGGCAGACATGAATTCCATGTGGTAAAAGATAACTCTTCAA
This sequence comes from Crataerina pallida, assembly GCA_949710015.1. Classification (NCBI taxonomy): domain Eukaryota; kingdom Metazoa; phylum Arthropoda; class Insecta; order Diptera; family Hippoboscidae; genus Crataerina; species Crataerina pallida. The sequence goes on from OX453289.1 coordinate 20,831,481, forward strand.
TTACAACAGATGGAATAATCGGAATAGATTTCCTGAAGGACAACATATGCAAATTAGACTACGACACATTAACATTAGAAATACATACGGATAATGAAGATGTTATATTGCCAATGGAATCAAACAAACCCAAAATAATCACTATACCACCCAGATCAGAAATTATACACCCCATAAACATAAAATTAAAAGAAGATGCAGTCGTCTTAAACAAAGAACTTCAGAAAGGAGTATTTATAGCAAATTGTATAATTCCACGTAATGGCATAAACCATATAAAAATTTTAAACACAACAACACAAACCATAAATTATATATTTATTATATAATTTATATACTTATTATATATAACGGTAGCCCTAAAAATAAGAAGAGATATTTTGAATATGTATATGCACATAACCGTATATAGGAATTATATAAATAGGAATTATTTATTGAAAGTATTAAAAAACATGACTTGATTATAACCCATGTAGTTTTATTAAAAATAGAATAATAATATTAATAAAAAAAAATAATATGGCTTGCCGCTTTGGTTGTTCTGCTCCGACTGTTTTAGTTTCTTCTCTTCTAATTCTTCTTGCTCTCTAATTTTCTCATCCTACATTTGGCCGTCCTGATAAGAAATTCGCCCCGAATTATTCCTTTCATCTTTTCATGCTATATGCTACGGACGTGGTTTTCAACATACCTTCCCCTTGTCCTACCTTGTCTACCTTGTATCTTCCATGACGCAATCTACCCACAACTTTATATGGCCCTAGAACCTTTTAGGTTAAGTCCGGAACCAAATGGCTACTAATGTATTTTCCGTGTATTCTGTTTCCTGCTTACGGTTTTTTTTTAATTGTTTTCCGGTTTTCATCTTGTATTTTGGTAATGTTTTCTTTCGCTATGGCTCTTAGGGTTTGTCTGTCGGTGTCGACAATTTCAACATTTTCATTATCTAAAATTTGTTTTAAACTAGGTATGACGGCAGCTTCATTTCTACGCCACTTAAGAGTTTAAAGGGTGATATCTTCGTGCTCCTTGGAGGTGTAGAGTTAATAATCATCTGAACACGTAGCAAAACTTCGTAAGCATCGATAAAATTATTTTATGTATTCTCTCCACCTGTCAATTTCCACGTGGTACACCAGTTGCGATGAGTAAGTGTTGGATATTTTGATATTTGCAATATTGTTCGAATGTTCCAGATGTATGCGCCGTACCTCTATCAGTAATTATGCGTGACGGATTACCGAATATTGCAGCCTGCTTTTCTAAGCATTCGACAACTGTTTGAGCATCTGTTGATTTGGTGGGATACAGCCATACAAACTTTTTAAATCCATCTAGTATAACTAATAAATGATTGTACGCTTTTCGTGTGGTATCCATTGGTCCAACGTGATCGATGTGATACGTTATTAACAGCTTGTGTTCTTTTTCAATCGAGTTTAGATATCCCTCATTATTAACAGCCTTGGCGTGACTTATAATACATTCAACACAACTTTGTACTATTTTTTGTACTTTAGCATTTAAGTGGGGTATATAATATTGCTTCTGGATAAGCTCTTGCGTTTTAGATGCTCCATAATGGCCTTGTCTGTGAGCGATCCCTATGATCTTATCTTCCATCTGTGTAGGTACAACTATTAATTTTTGATTTCGATCCTTATATAATATTTCATGCTTTAAATTAAAGTCATCATAATTTGCATTTTCTATTGCAGCTTTTATTGCTCTTATATAATCATCATCGGATTGTGCAGCTTTCAAGCGATGTATTAAACTTCCTTCAATAACTAAACATGCTACTCGACTAAGTTCTTCATCTTTAGGGCGGATCGATGTTCTGTCTTGTATGAAAATTCTTATAAACACATAGCCCAATGCGCTACTCTTGCTGGAACGTCTGCTTTTTGCATTGTCATCTGAAATGCATTACAATCTGTAATAATTTTAAATGGAATACCTAATAAATAGTTTCGCCACTTTTTTAACGCTTCAATAATAGCTAGAACCTCTACTTCATAAGAATGGTAATCTTGTTCATGCACCTTCGTTTGCTTACTCATATACTGTATAGGATCCATTTGTTCGTCTTCAAAATCCTTTTGCAGCAATACACCACCATAGCTAAACTTACTTGTATGTACTCCCGTTAAAACATTTAGGTTAAATAGTTTCAAAACGGGAACACTAACAAGCGCTTCTTTAAGTTATTGGAATGAAAGTAATACTTCATCAGTTATTTTAAATATAACTTCTTTTCGCAATAAATTTGTTAGTGGTCTTGCAATGGGGCATAGTCTTTAATAAATTTCCGAAAATAGGAAGTACGTCTAAAAAATCTTTGAACAGTCTTTTGATCAGTAGGGATAGGAAAGTTTTTTACAGCTTTAGTCTTTTCCTCTGATGGTCGTATAGGGCTATTCTCAACAACGAATCCTAAAGAATCAACCTTTTGTCTGAGGAATTGACATTTTGACCATTTTATGCGTAAACCGCTTGATGCTGCCTTTTTTAACACTATCTTAAGTTTTTGTTGGCCATCTTCTTCAGTTTTCGATGGTATAACAATATCGTCCGTACACACAATAATGGTTCCGTTCTGTATTAACTCCCGTGGCACAGCGGAAATATAAAAAACTGCTAGGGAATTACTGATACCGAATGGTACACATCGGAATTCATATTGGCCATTGTGCGTGACAAACGCCGTGAGTTTTCTTCTACTGGAACAATGAAAAATCCATTAACGGGATCTAATGTAGTATATACCTTTGCTTCTTAAAGTTTATTTATAACATCTTCTACAATTGGCATCGGGAAATTTTCTCGTAGTATTTTTTTGTTCAGTTGTCTATAATCGCAGCAAAGTCTCTTAGAGTGATCTTTTTTAGGTACATATTGTTAGAAGAAGAAGTTCAAGGTATCGCATTATGGAACAACAAAGGAATACTGTACAACACATAAACCGTCGCGGCAATGAAAGTTATCGAGTACTTGAACGTCGGAGAAATGCCTTAACACAAAGGATTAGGAGGCAAGATAATGGAAGACGCAATAGAGAACAACAAGTTAATACTGCCCAGCATAGGCGCCACCGAGAAAACGAAGTCTTTAGAAGGAGTGAAAGGCTGAGAAATGCATTAACACAAAGAAATAGGAGGGAAGATGATGGAACCCGCGCTAGAGAACAACAAATTAATACTGCCCAGCATAGGCGCCACCGCGAAAACGAAGTCTTTAGAAGGAGTGGAAGGGTGAGAAATGCATTAACACAAAGAAATAGGAGGGAGGATGATGGAACCCGCGCTAGAGGACAACAAATTAATACTGCCCAGCATAGGCGCCATCGCGAACATGAAGTGTTTAGGACAATTGAAAGGCTGAGAAATGCCTTAACACAAAGGATACGGAGAGAAGATGAGAGTCGACGCGCTAGAGAACAACAAGTCAATACTGAACAGCATAGGCGCCATCGCGAAAACGAAGTTTATAGGAGAAGTGAAAGACTGAGAAACGCCTTAACACAAACAATACGGAGAGAAGATGAGGGAAGACGCGCTAGAGAACAACTAGTTAATACTGAACAGCATAGGCGCCATAGCGAAAACGAAGTTTATAGGAGAAGTGAAAGGGTGAGGAATGTATTAACACAAAGGATTAGGAGAGATGACGATAGAAGGCGTGCTTTGGAGCAACATATTAATACTGAACAGCACAGACAACGTCGGGGAAATGAAATATATAGAAGGAGTGAACGCCAGAGATTTGCCATAGCACAAAGAATTAGAAGAGAAGATGGTGGAATGCATGCTAGAGAGGTTAGCTCTAATAGAACACTTCGGTCTAGAACACACCGTGCTAATGAGGTAAATAGGCTCAGAACTAACAATCGACAAAATTTGTTGAATAGACAAAGGATGCAGACCATGACACCTGACATTAGAATTGAATATTTATTAAGTGAAACCCAAAGACACACATCTCGACTATTGAGTGAATATGACATTAGTGTAAAGAATGGTCCGACTTGTGTTTGTGTTTGTTGTGGTGGACTGTGGTTTACGTCACAAGTAAAGTTTTTATCTAAAGAAACAGTTACAAGCCAACATGTCCACTTAAGTTGTGTATTCTTCCTGACTGATATTTTTCCATCCGAAGATGACCGTTATACGTTTTGCAAAACATGTCATTCTGCAGTTCCATCTGGTAATATACCGACATTATGTTTATCCAATGGTCTTCACTTTCCCACTATACCAAACGAACTAAAGGACTTGACAACTCTTGAAGAGAGATTCGTTGCTCCCAGAATACCGTTTATGAGAATAGTGTCCTTAGGTTATAACAGACAGTTCGCGATACGAGGTGCAGTCGTGAACGTACCGATTTCACTTGATAGAACAATAACCGTCCTTCCGAGATCTGAAGATCAGACAGAAGTAATACAAGTTTATTTGAAGCGTAGCTTGCAATATGACCGCAGTTTTATGACAGAGACTATACGACCGGCAAAGATATTTAGAGCCGCAGAGTATTTAATTAACACAGACTTATATAGGACGCATAACATTTCTATTTCTAATGAATGGCTGAACAGAAGACAGTCGAATGAGATAATGCCGTTTATTGCCAACGAAGAAGACAGAAATATAGTTCAAACTTGTTTAAACAATAACACAACCAATGATGACGTAGATGAATTAAATCCACAGGAGACCCTTTTAGACAATTTACAAATAGAAAATGTACCATTAGTTGGGATTTCTATAGCGCCTGCAGAGGGCAACAGATCATTCGACTTACTTATGGATGAAGACGCCGAGGAGTTGTCCTTTCCCACAATTTATTGTGGAATTAAACGAAGTTCAGTTACAACTTTAGGGAAAGTTATAAGATCAGAAGTTAGAAGATATGACAGACGATGCGCCAGAGTAGACAAAGTTTTATATTCGTACACAAAATTAGAACTATCGCGGATAAAGGATAGTATATCGATCTGCTTAAGGAAAAGAATACGTCAAAATTCTGTTACTGCGCGAAATATGTTAGACGATCATTTTGTTCAAAACTTAGTGCAGCATGACGACGGGTATCATATTCTCAAAGGACTTAGGTCTTCACCCGCTCATTGGGAATCTGAAAAAAAGAAAGTTCTGGCAATGATCCGGCAATTTGGATTGCCAACTTTTTTTATCACATTGTCCGCAGCCGAATCACAGTGATCTGAATTAATTGCTATTTTGGTGAAAGTTTTAGAAAAACGGAATATATCAGAAAACGATGTTCATAATTTAACAACGCAAGAAAAATATGATTTAATAAGGTCCGATCCGATTACATATTAACGCTACTTCGATCAACGTGTCCGTCATTTATACAAACTTTTTAAGTGTGATGGTGGTGTATTTGACTCTCATAAAGTTATAAAGTATTATTGGAGAATAGAATTTCAGCAAAGAGGCTCTCCTCATGTACATGGAGTATATTGGTTAAAAGACGCACCACATATAACATTGACAGATGAACGTACATTCCCTGCGGTAACAGAATTTATTGACAAAAATATATCAGTACAAGCTCGTCTGAGTCCGGAATAGAAAATTTCATAAATTATCAAATGCATAGGCATAGTAATACATGCCAAAGAGAAATATCGGGACAAAGGATTTGTAGATTCAAAATGCCTCATCCGCCAATGCCAAGAACAGAAATACTATTTCCGCTGTCCGAAGAATCCGAAAATATTCAAAGACATCGTGTTAATTATGAAAAAGTATTTAATTTTTTAAATACTAGGGAATCTGAGTCAGATATTTATAGTATTGACCAATTTGAACAATTTTTGTCTGACGAACGCATTAATATGAGCTACGAGGACTACATTTTTGCCCTAAGGTTTTTTATTAAAAAACCACAGATATTTTTAAAACGCCGACCGAAGGACATATTTATAAACGCCTTCAATCCAACTATTTTGAAGTTACATCGCGCTAACATGGACATACAGTACATTTTGGACGCTTACGGTTGTGTATCATATATAGTGAACTATATAAATAAGTCAAATAGGGGAGTTTCGCGACTATTGCAGGAGACAATGAGGGAAATTCGTACAGAGAATTATACTGTCCGTCAACGTTTACAGCACATTGGCAATAAATTTATAAACGCGTCCGAAGTGTCCGCTCAAGAAGCATCCTACAATATTTTAGGTATGCATATGTCCGAATGTAGTAACACAGATGTTTTCATAAATACATTCCATCCAGATAGGAGAGTCCGAATGGTAAAATCTAGGCAAGAATTAGAAAGACTACCAACAGAATCGACTGATATTTTTAGAAGTAATTTATTAGACTATTACCAACATGGTCCTCAACTTTTAAATAACTTTTAAATAACTTTGGATATATTTATAAACGAAGGAATTCAGCTATTCTTCGATTTGCAAAATCAAATATGGATACATCCAGAGCAGACTATTTCAGACAAATGGTTATGTTATATTTTCCGTGGCGTAATGAAGTAACAGACATTTTAGAAAACGACTACGAACAAACATATTCTTCACATAGAGACTTGATAATGACAAATCAACAACAATTGGAAAAATTTTCGGTAAACGAATTGGAAAACGCTTTAGAGGAAATTCAGAACGATAACGATGGCAATTCTGAAAATGAACCAACCCGATCAGACAACATTGCTGCATCGCAGTTATTAGATGAAGAATTCAGAGCTCTGGCTATGTCAGAGATTAATAGAGACATAAATATACTTAATATAGACGAAGAAGAAAATGACGATCAGAGTGAAGGTGTCCGTTTAATAAAACTCCCTCCATTAGTAAATGTAGAGGATTTGTTAATATCCGTAAGGTCTCTGAATAAAAAGCAACGGATATATTTCCAACATGTACTGTTCAAGATAAATAGAAAAGAAGTGCTGTATGAATTTGTGGGAGGTGGCGCGGGTGTAGGTAAAAGTCACTGTAATTCTCTTCCTGGATCCAATCCAGATCTCCCAAAGGTTTTGCTAAGTGCACCAACGGGTAAAGCAGCATTTGGAATTGGAGGATATACTCTTCACTCCCTTTTCTCTTTGCCTGTAAATCAGTCGTCCGGAGAAATTCGTCCCTCAAGTAACGATACAGTTAATTCACTTATTGCTAAACTGATTGAAGTAAAACTTATTATTATAGATGAAGTGTCGATGGTTGGTTCTAAAATGTTAGGTTTCCTGGACTCAAGAGTAAAACAAATATTTAAAACTACAGAGGCTTTTGGTGGTATTCCAATTATTGTCTTCGGTGATTTAAAACAACTTCCACCTGTAGATGACCGTTGGATTTTCAATCCAAATCCAAATAATCCCTATGGAGATATAATAGGACGTGGGCTTTGGGATATGTTCGACTTTTATGAATTAGACGAAATAATGCGGCAAAGAGACGACAGGACTTTTGCAATTGCATTAAATAACATGGCAGTTGGACAAATGAATCCTGAAGACATAGATTTAATTATATCAAGGACAGTGAATTTACATACAGAAGTCCCTTTGGATGCTATTCATTTATTTTGGTCTAATAAGGAAGCTGACACATATAATATACAGCGTTTAGCACAGATATCGACGGAAGCGCATATTTCTAGAAGTTATGACATTATTAAGGCTGACTCTCTAAGTGAACAACAAAAACAGACAATTTTAATACAATTAAGAATTTTAAAACGTCGGAGACTCAAGGACTTCCCACAGAACTTACGTTAAAGACATCGGCTAAATATATGCTGACAGTATATATTGACACTGCCGATGGAAACGTTAACGGTGCAACAGGACTTTTAATGGCAGTAGACATAAGTCAGGAAGCCGTATCGACACTTTGGATTCTATTTTCTAATAGGGACGTTGGCTCTCAGGCAAGAAGAAAAAAGCCTCATAATTCTGAAACTCTATGGACTCCTATTGAAAAACATAACAGATTATTTCAATACAGACGTAACGTACAAATTAATATTGAGAGGAGACAATTTCCGGTAGTTCCAGCAGAGATTACGATTCATAAGAGTCAGGGAGCTACTTACAACAAAGTTGTAGTCCATCTTGCAGATAGAATAAATAGAGCTGCAATGTATGTAGCTTGCAGTCGAGCTACTAGTGCATCAGGATTGTTCATAATTGGACGTTTCACCCCTCCAAAACAATTTTCTGACACTGACGTTGTCAAAGTCGAACTTGACCGGCTCCGAACAGAAAGATTTTTATGTCCGTCACCTAATGTATGCGCAAACACAAAAATATATTACCAAAATATACAAAGCCTTAACGCTCACCACCAAGACTTATTCAGTGATAGATATATAAGAGATATAGACGTTTTATGTCTTGTAGAGACATGGACTTTTCTGTTGGACGACTGTTCTGTTGAAGGATTTTGTACTTTAGCAAGAATTAATGGATCCGATAGCCTTCCTCGACAAAAGCGTGGAATAATAGTTTACATAAAGTCCGAACTGAGTAGTCAAGCGAAAGTTTTGTTCAAGCGAGATTATAGTTCTGGGTCCGCTACTTTACAAATAATAGCTTTCCGTTTTAAAACAATGTGAGTTATCACTTTATATAGAAATTCCACATTTTCCGAAACAGCATTTAGTAATTTACTCATGGAGGCAGTAGGTACTGTATATACTATGGGTGAAACATTCGAAAAACTTCTTGTTATTGGTGATTTTAATATATGTAGGGCGACAAATAGCAGTTTAATGGAAAGGAACTTAATTAATGAGGGCTTTTGCTCTATGTTAGAAAAGACGGAAACGACTACAGTTGGGTGTACGCAAATAGACTGGGCATTTGGCAAAGTTTTAAGTGGGGCGGTGGAAGCAAAAACGTACAATACGGTGCACAGTTACCACGACGGCATTATTTTAGGAATAAGTTAATTTATATTAGGATAAGAATTTTATAGATTTACCCATTATTGTTCATATGTTGTATTGTATATTTTTTAGTTTAGTAAAAAAGGATTCATAAAAAATTAACTAATCAAAATTTTAAATAAAGTGCATAAATAATTATTTTCTAAACATAATAATTATATTTGTGTGTTTCTTTTAAAACTGAAGTAGAAGAATATGGAAAATATGAAATTTCATTTGTGAAATTTATAGAAAGCCTTATTAGTTCTTGATTTCTTCGGTGCTTATAATAAGGTGGAGGGTATTTAAAATTCGGTCAAAGCCGAATTTAGTTTTTCTACTTGTTTTAATTTAGGGTTCCTTATTTTTTCGTATAATTTTATTTGTTCTTTCAACTCTTTGATATTTTTCGCTTGATATAAAGGAATTTTGTTTGTTTTGGAATCAGGAACGCTGTTTATAAAATATTATATGACACTTTGATCATCCAGCTCGATATGTTTTCCAATTTCTATGATATTATTTAAATATTCCATCAGGCTTTCATTTTTATTTAAAATTTTATTTCACAACTTCTGATGAACTTCGGATGCTGACATAGTTATTAAAAACTCATCCCTAAGTAATGTTTTCAAGATAGTCCAATTTTTAATTTCAACGTGCCCTTTCACATAATTTAGCTGCACCTTTTAATAGGTGCTTTGCATATACAAACATTTGTAATTGATTCCACCTAACAAAATCTGCTGTTTCCTCGAATTCATTTATCCAGGTATCTATGTTTAGTGACCCGTCACCTGAAAATGTTGATATTGAATCTTCGCCTTCTTTCAACGTGTACATAGTCTTTGTGGGAAGTATCAATTTCATAATGATTGAAAAGCCTCATTTGCAATTCTGACTTTTTCCCTTTGGTTGATAACTTTAATTCTTCTAACTTTTGCTTTAATTCTTTCACATTAATTTCTCTTATTGTTGTTGAATCCATTTTTATTATGTTTTCAAAACTTTAGCTTCCTTTTTTATGTTTATAAGTACTATTCTAACTTTTTACTATGGTTTTCAAACTTTCGCCTTTCTCTTCACGTGTGATTACTACGGTTACTATGTACTTTATCATTCAACGCTGGTCTTCTTTGTTATACATACACTTTTCCAAAGGTTTTCAAAATTTCACCCTTCTGCTTATAATTCTTGGAAAAACAAGCGTTTACGCAGAAAATTTCTTTTATTTCACCTATAACGACCCTTATTTCAATTCTGTCGCGTCTCCTTTATTCGTATTTGCAACTTTAAATTTAGCTTTTACACCTTTAATTTCAGCTTTTACACCATTGAGCCCCCATGTAGGAATTATTTATTGAAGGTATTAAAAAATATGACTTGTCGCTTTGGTTGTTCTTCTCCGACTGTTTTAGTTTCTTCTCTTCTAATTCTTCTTGCTCTCTAATTCTCTCATCCTACATATATGTACATAACAGTAGCCATAAATAATAAGAGCAAAACCTAAAGACGTCAAGGCACATACATATGAGTGTAACCGTATACATAGACAAGACAATGATACCTCCAGGCAAAGGTAATAAAAGGGTGCATATGGAGAAACACACCGATTCCGAGAAGTTATGAAAACCGCGGAAGTGGGGCGTTTCTTATACCGGCGGCTGTGAACCTTTTAGAGCGCCTGGAGGAGATGGCCAAGACATACGGCCTAGATGTACACGCGTTACCAGCAGCGATGTCACAGTTTTTACGGCACAACGCACTGACATGGTTCGGGAATAATAATGCCCACTGGGACAAATGGATGGGCTTCAAAGAGGACTTCTTGAAATTTTTCCACTTCATCACTATTGATTGCTGTTGGCAACAACAATAACAACAACAGGGAAATACCAACGCAATAAGAGGATTTCGGGTCCCGCCGACAAACCCCTATGTCAACAACACGATGTTTAAGTGCACAGAGGATAGACTTACTAATAATAGTGAACGATATTGAAGTCACAGCTCTGGGAGATACCGGTGCGACAAGCTATTTCCTCAGCCATTCCTATGCATACCATCTTGGAGCTAACGACATACGAGAGAGTGCAACAGTAGATATAACTTTGGCAGATGGTTCGTGTCGTCGAATAACACAAGCGCTCTCATGCAATGTTCGACTCGGCAACGTGAGTCGTGTCATCGAATTTCGGGTTATGCCCGGAACTTTTGAAAATATCATTCTTGAACTCAGTTTCTTGGTGGCTTTTGAAGCTACATTTTTCTGTGCAGGAGTGTCAATCCGCTTTGATAAGCCGTACACTACCGGGGAACGAAGCCTAGCCGCATTGGAGCCAAGGCGAGCACCAGCGTTTGCTAGAAAAATAAGTCCAACCAGTTGTACCTCACCAGCATTGAACAAACTGACTACGCCAGCAACCGATTCCAACCGTGTGATGGAACATAATTCTGCTCGGACGTTAAGTACGAGCGAGAGTATCACGTATTCAAATATACTTAAAAATAAAAATCGAATGTTAACGTCAAAATCCAAATCTACGTCACGACCTTGCAATAAGTCACCTCAATCAACGAAGATGAATGGAAACCGAAATGACCTGCTACTTCCTAACCAAAGTACTACAGAGGCGGTAAACCCTACATTAAGAAAACTGAAAACGAACTTGCATTGCCAGACAAGATGGACGAAAAACAAAAGTAAGGCCAATTTCATTGCTCTTTTTATTTCTAGAGCCAATTCATATGCCAAAACAAACGATTGAAGCGAGAAAAGCGAAGAGTTCACGTGCGTCGCCATACCCAGACTACACAAGGTGACTGTCGCCTTTTTCCGACATCAAAGAACACGTGGCGTGACCGTCACATTCCCGTCCTAATGAGTGCAGAAGCCGTCGCTCACCTCCACAGTCTCGCCGTGATACAGTATTGCCACTACGTCATCCTACGGACCAGAGGGGTCCTAGCCGCGCTTTACATCAGACCATAGCCTCGCCTGATTGGCATGTAGTCGGTATCCCGACCTCGTGACGCAGTACCGCAAGTCGAAAAGCTCCGGGAAGAATTGACACCCGACCGACGATACAAGCAGCGTTTCGAACTCCGAGAGGGAAGATTCCGAGTCGCTTTGCGAGGAACGAAAAAATAACAATCTACGAGGCGTAGACTCCCATTCTATTTCATAGTTTATTTAAGTCAACACATGAAGTGTTATCAATTGTTTTTCAACATCTAAAATATTATTTACTGTTAAAATCATCCATGAAGTATTATACTCTAAGCTATTTGTTTATTCTAGTTAAATAAGAAGGAAGGAATAGGATTCCTTTTACTTTTTTTTCTCTTTTTTTTTTCCTTAAGGGGAGGGGGTAGAATGACGACTAAAGTCCTTACCCACTCGTTTTCCTCTCCCCCTAGGTTACATAAACCTTATATTAATAGCATAATATATATATTAATAGAATTAATTAATATATATATTAATAATTTGTTATTAGTTTTGAAAAGAATCTGAAGGGTGCTGGGGTAGACCCAGGGCCGACCAGAGTTTTATTTAAAGAATATTTTATTTCAATGTAAATAAAGATGACAATTTATTCACTAATTTCTTCTCTTTGTATTCAATATTTCATGCATACAAGAGTTTGACGGTTATCTTAGCCTGATTAACAAAGGTGTATGCGACGACTAAACCTAAGATCTGTACCTTAGCTTAGGGACTCTATACTTGGATAATAACAATGGTTTTTGGGTGAGCTTTGACGGATTTGTCTACGCTAGAGAATATACCTAGAGCTTGTTTCAAATATCATTGCTAGTGTGCGCGAAGTTTCAAATTCTGAGCTAAGTCTTTTTTTTTTGTAATTGATGCAAGAGTATTTATCCCTGGGTTTGTCTAAGGTAGCCTGAAGAGTGCATGGCTATACTAGCGTGAATTGTTATTGGGAAAGGACGCATCAACTTTCCCCTACGTTAAATGCTTGCTCTGTACTCTGCCTACTGTTGAGGTAGAGGAGGACGTATCAACTCTCTCTTATCCCCTTTTCTTGCCCTATGCTCTTCCTAGTATTAAAGTAGAGGAGAACGTATCACTCGCTCTTGCCACTTTCGCTTTTCCCTATACTCTGCCTGTTATTGAGGTAGAGGAGGACGTATCACTTGCTCTTCCCCCTTTTACTTTTCCCTATGCTCTGCCTGTTATTGGGGTAGAGGAGGACGTATCACTCGCTCTTACCCCTTTCACATTTCCCTATGCTTTGCCTACTATTGAGGTAGAGGAGGACGTATCACTCGCTCTTACCCCTTACACTTTTCCGTATGCTCTGCCTATTATTGAGGTAGAGGAGGACGTATCACTCGCTCTTACCCCTTACACTTTTCCCTATGCTATGCCTATTATTGAGGTAGAGGAGGATGTATCATTCGCTCTTACCCTTTTTATTTCCCTATGCTAATCCTACCCTTGGTATTTACTTGCTTAACACAATTCTATGCTTTGCCTAATGCTTGTTGCCTAATTCCCTGCTTGACCTACCTGTCAGAATAGCTATCAAAAACTAGCTGCTCTGCTTCATGATGATCACCTTTTTATAGGCCTGTGGCCGAACTTTTGTGTGTTTATAAGAGGTTTGAAAAGAGCTTGCATCAATTACATCTGATCTTTTGTTACATATGATTTTCTATGACTAATCCGGGGTTAACTTAAATTAATAACTTATGACTTATAACTATTACAGAGTAGCTTAACGTTATTTCAGTTTACTTGAAATTCATGTTCAAATTCTTTTAATTGATAAGTAAATAAAACATATTCATTTAGTTCATATAGTAGATTTTTTTAAGAAAAAAAAAAGGAGAAGCAACGATTGTAAAAAAAGAAAAATTGTGTGTATGTAATTCACGTGTTAATAATTATTATAAGAAAAAAAAAGTATTCCATGAAGTTGTGACGGAGGAAAATCGCTATACTCATTTTCCTCTCACACAAATCCTTCTGGTTAATACCAGACATACATAGTTACATACATAGTTGATACTTGTTTACATATAGGTATATTATAAAATTTCATCGCATGCTACAAACGTGTAATGACAGAATAAGCTGTATTAGTTGTTAAGTTATTTAATCTGGCCACTCCACTCAATGTCCACGTCATCATACTCGGGTCAATGTACGACCACTACCGATTCCAGAACTTACGTGGAAAATGCCTTCTTGTCTAATCGGAAAAGACGCTCGTTTCTGTTGACGGTTCTGTTGACGGTACAAGCGTGAACATCGAGCTCTTAGCCATTGGCTGTGAAAGCAAGAACGACAAACATACAAAGGGAAAAGAACGAGTTACAAACTCAAAGGAACCAACACTGATATGGTGATAATTACCTATCAGACTATATTCTAGCCTCAAGTTAAATTATCCGAAAGTCGATGGTGACAACCCTCGGCAAGAACTGGTTAGCTATATTATATTCGATGGTGACAAGTACTTTGAAGGCCAGTGAGGAGTGGAGGGCTGGATAAAACATAGTCGATGCACCAACTTAGTAACTAAGCTAGGGTTAAGAATTTATCGAAGAAATAAATCACGGAAAGAAAATTGCAAAGCGAGCGTTCCCCATTATAAATAAATGTGCGAGTCACCCTGAAAACCGACGGCTTCAACCCAGGCTAAGAAAATCTCGTTACATTGGCGCCCGAGCAGGGACGCTCGCATCTCGGATGTCCTTCAAAGTCTTCTGGATATAACCACCAAATCTCTACAAAAGGAATTTGCAGGCATGTAGAACATGTGTATGTAGTGATCGTAATTATCATACCGTGTAAGGCATATACATATTTGTGTGAAAACAAAAAAAATCTTCAATATAAATTTGTGAAACAATTTGTGAAACAATAACAACATCAAGTGATGTGCGATATAAAACAATTCAATGTTGAAAGTACCGAAAATCACAAAATGTAACTTTGCTTAAAATTGTGAAATACGCAATAAGTGTTCATAACGGTCAACCGAATGACTAAAATAGAAAAGAAAACTGGAAGTTTACCGTTGTACATCTGAGTGACTTGAGTGAATTGCGTGATGCAATGACCTAGTTTAGTTTAGTTTGAACCGAGTGTGCGAACAGATCAGTCAAAAGAAAAAAAAAAGACATTGCATAAAAGAGAAAAAAATTTAAAAAAATTGATCCGTGTTGTGAAAAAAAATTAAGAACCAAAGTTATTTATATTTAAACCAACCAAAACTGTGGAAAGGAAAATAATAAGTGTTCGTAGGTTATTGTATTGAAGGAAAAAAAATAAATAAATATAATGAAATAATATACAGCTCAATGTATAGTAACTTAAAAAAAAAAAAAAAAACAGGAAACAATATTACACTAGTGCGCAATTAAAAAAAAAAAAAAATTTAAACAATATAAACTGATCGTAGCGTGTCAAAATTAACTACGTTACATTTTACTTTCGTATAAGTACGTTCTTAAGAAAAGTAAATAGTTAATATATATACTTAGCTAACTAAAGGGGTTACAGTGTCTTGTAAAGCCAAGAAATTTACAAATCAGCAAATATATCCACCATAAGAGTGACAGTGCTATTTTGTTGAAAAAAAAAATACTTAAATACCGTGCTAAAAAAAAAGAAGAAGAACAACAACCGCTATAGACTTCCCTCTAACAACAATTAAATTTGTAACAGGTAAATTTGTAACGGGAAGAAAAAAAAAGAGAAATACAACAATAACAAGTGTAATAATAACATTCACAACAACAAAATATTCAACAGTGGAAAGGGATTGGCAAGTATTACTATATATATATATATATAACAAAAATAAACGGAATTTATGCATTTCTTATAAAATAATAATTGTACATGTATATAACATATATATCACTGGTTACGATTCTGATACACATCCGCATGAATAGTTGCTGGTCACCCTGTCGCGCCATTTGTTTATAATAATCTTATATTCTCCCCAAAATCACTCGTCACTATGACACCTATTGAATTCCGCACGTCCTGGATCTACACTTTAAACAAGGAAACATTATCTAGTTATTTAATGGAGTTCGTGGTCGAGACCGAAGGGACCGTTGAAGAACTCCGTCAAAGATTCAAGCAACTGTTAAGTGAACCCCTTTCCACTAAAGCGGCCGAAAGGCTCTTGGTTATGCAAGAGACTCATGCAGGATCTCATCCAGAGCCCCGTCGAGTAAAGGTGAGTCATCGGGATCTGAGTCCGATGATGTGGGTTCGGTCAAAGTAGTGGTACCCAAGGTAAAGAGATACCCTGTTACGGAAGACAAAATTCTTGATACACAACACTCTGTTATGAATAAACGTACCCTTATGGAAACAGTTCGGAAATGAGGGATCACTTATGCCGGTGGCCCTGATCTCTTTTTGTTCCTAGAACGTTTGGAAGAAATGGCCTTGACGTATGAAATAGACGAAAACGACCTCCCCACAGCTATGCCCCAATTTCTAAAAGATATGGTATCGTAACAAAAACGCGAGGTGGGGTGAGTGGAAGTCGTTCAAAACCGACTTGATAAAATTTTTCCTGCCTCCACGATATTTAGAAGGAATCGAGGATGAGGTCCGCGGTCGCATACAGCGACCAAACGAAATTTTCAAGGATTTCGTCTTAGACATTCAGGCCAAAATGAGACACACAACAATGTCAGAACAAGAAAAACTAAACCGTATTTTTCGTAATGCACGACCGGACTATCTACGTTATATCAAACGCAACGATTTTCATAATTTGGCGGAACTACTCGAACTGGCTGGTGATTTTGAATGTATGCCACATTAATCCACCCGTACACCGCTAGTTACTAATCAACGAGCAACCCTATCTCGGGAGACCCATAGATTAGCAAATGACCAAGGTAATCGGGTCACTGACCCTAAAAACGCTTGTCACCGTTACGCCGGATTAGGACATTTCTCTCGGGACTGTCGGAATCCTAAACAATTATTCTGCTGGGATTGTGGGCGTATGGGAGTACGCACTATTGACTGTTGTCAGCGTTCACAGCAGGGAAACGCCAACGGGGCCGGTGCTCAACTCGGGGCGGCCAGGTCCCAACGTTCAGCCCCCTCCGTCTCAAGGACGATTCTAAGTTGCGATGACCATAGACTAACAGCCGAAATTCATATTAATAATCTACCTATGACTGCTATTATAGACACCGGTAGTTGCTTCTTAAACCACTCGTTTGCTACTAGTCTCGATAGCCATGCAATTCGAGAAGGTTCTGTCTTTGAGATTTCGCTCGCTGATGGCTCTAGGAGATGTATTAGACAGGCTATCTGTAATGTTCAACTTGGCAATATAAAGCGTAGGGTTGAATTTGAAGACCATTCAACTGGCACAGTCTGGCGATACGACCGACTTAACTAGACACTGGCGATACGACCGTGTGAACAGCAGAACGTGGCACGACCTAACTCGACACTGGCGATACGACCATGTGAACAGGAAAACGTGGCACAGCCTAACTCAACACTGGCGATACGACCGTGTGAACAGCAGAACGTGGCACGACCTAACTCGACACTGGCGATACGACCGTGTGAACAGCAGAACGTGGCACGACCTAACTCGACACTGGCGATACGACCGTGTAATGAACCCATAGTCTTTAACCCGAATATCCTGGAGACACGACCTGGTACAAACGACACTGAGAAACTGAACGACACTCAGAAAACCATCGTTTTAGAGAACGGTCTAGCCAACCGTAAATCAAGATTAGCCTCAAGTAAAACAGTAAGAATATTACCAACCACTAGCACGAGCAACAATGACAACCACACTCTGGTGACATCGCCTAGTGATGACAATAACCGTAATATTCGCAATCCTCTGGAGACAAGGCCGCATGAAATTAACAAAGGCCCCAGTTGTACAATAAGTATCTTGGAGACAAGGCCAGATACAAAATCAGCGTTAAACCGGAAAGCCAAGTCAAGTTCCAAAACGCATGGTCCGAATGACCTAACCATATCGGAATTTTTGGAAGTTGAACTAGAAAAATTTCAAGAAGTCACTGGCCGGACACATATCGACGAACATCGAATCAAAATGATCGATGACCGTCCGATAAAAATTCGCTATCACACTCGTAACCCGGCGATGCAAAATATTATCAACGCTGAAATCGACAAGCTTCTTGAGCAGGATTGTATAGAACCGTCGCATAGTCCCTACAGTTTCCCGATAACGCTGGTTAGGAAAAAGAATGGGTCTTGGAGACTGTGCATAGACTATCGACAACTTAACGAGCGATCTGAGCTGGATGCATATCCTCTCCCTCGTATAAACTATATATTAGATATACAGACGCTAGTTTTTTTTTTTTTTTTTTTTTTTAACGAAGGGGAAAACGTTGAAAACCCAGTCAGTGTGGGACTCTCACGCACTAAAACCCCTTCAACGTCCGACGGCAGGTCTCCTGGGATTACCGTTAAGTATTACGTCAGGAGAACCGTCTGAGCCTTAGCTCAAATCGTACGTATCATGTCAGTCGTTCTCTGTCTATATCTTTAATAGATATCCTATAATAATATAATATAATAATATTATACGTATAACAATATAATATAATAATGTAATATTCTATACTAATGGAAAATACATAGTTAGTGAGTTTTGCTTTATGGTCAGAGGGTATTTTAGGTTTAGGTTTATGCGGACCCCTACACACCCACCTTCCATTGACCGATCCATTCAAAACCCAGATCCGGGCCGATTTAATCATGTCCGCCTATGTGTCCGTTTAAGATTTGTCTAAGCTGCGGGTCGCAATTTTGGAAACATTCTACGTGGTACAGGGACTAAAAGGAACCCTACCGAAAGGTATCCCGTTTAAACTTGAGCGGCAATTTATAATTCCTAGTAGGTTTTTTTTTTTTTTTTTTGAGACTTTAGGTAATCCTACGGTACAGTCCTAAGATATTACTTCGCAGGAGGAGATTTGCCATTACGCATGTTTTAGTCTCTGGATTGTTGTTCCAATCTCCGTAGCACTGTGAGTACGAATGCAGCTATGTCACTGGTCATTAGCCAGTTTTGCGCGTTCTCTGTCATGAATTTAATTGTGTTCTCCACTGTAGGCATTGGGGAAGTCTTGTCTCTAAAGCACCTACAGTAATAAAATACATGCTCTGCGGTCTCCTCGTCCTCGCAAGATGGGCACAGAGAAGACGTGCATCTTCCAATCCTATGTAAGTAGTTCCTGTAAACTCCATGACCGGATAAGAACTGCGTGATGTAAAAATTTACTTCCCCAAGGTTCCTTTTTATCCAGGTATCTATACTTGGCAGCAATTTGTAAGTCCACCTTCCTTTAGTTGACGTATCCCATCTATTCTGCCACTGATTTAGAGAATTTTGACGCTCTTCCTTCTTTATAAGTTTCACCTGTTGGGAAGCATTAGCCTTTCTTATAAAGATGCGCTTCATTTCATCTGCCAATATGTCCATTGAAATAGCTCCTGCTATGACGTTTGCTGCATCTTCAGAAATCGTCCGGAATCCACTAATTGTTCTTAACGAACTGATCCTTTGTACTGAACACAGTTTTTGTTTCAGCTGTTTGATTTTCAGACTGGGCATACATAGAGAAGCCTTGAGGTAACTACGTTTGCTAGAAGGGCCCTCTTTGCGGGTTTTGGTCCACCCACGTTGGGTAGCATCCTAGATAAGGCTGATTGCATTTTAGTAGCTTTATCGCATGCGTAGTTTATATGGTTCTTGAAGCTTAATCTGCAGTCCAGCATAACACCCAAGTATTTGATGGCTTGTTTGGAAGTTATGGTAACGTTTCCGCACATGGATTGTCTCCGTAACTTTCCGACTCGAGATTAATACCGCCTCCGTCTTGTGTTCTGCCAGCTTAAGATCAACTGATTTTAGCCAGTCCCATACAGTTTGTATAGCTCCATTTGTAGCCGCTTCGACTCCGTTTATATGTTTGGCCACCGCTACGAGAGCAATATCATCCGCGAATCCTATAATTTGCACTCCTCGAGGTACGGGGAGATTTAGGACGTCATTGTACATCAAGTTCCACATCAGTGGCCCAAGAATTGAGCCTTGTGACTCCCGATTAATTTAAACAAGTATTTGGGGCTTTTAACTTTTTTAACTGCATTCAAAATGACAGGCCACCTAGCCGTATTGAATGCATTTTTGATGTCTAGGGTTACCACCGAGCAATATTCTTTGGCACCCCCTTTCCACCTTTTGCCTTCGATGGCTGTAGCTGCTATTTTGGTGACTAAGTCCACTGCGTCGATGGTGGATTTGCCTTTTCTAAATTCAAATTGATATTTAGACAAAGCGCCTGCTTCTTCCACTAGCGGGAGAAGGCGATTGTATATGTTTCTCTCCAATATCTTGCCCAAAGTGTCCAGCAAGCATATTGGACGGTATGCCTGCACTGCGCCCACTTCTGGTTTACTTTTCGGTATAAGCACCAGGCTTTGTCTCTTCCAGCATTTTGGGAAAGTACCTTCCTCCAGACATTTTTGGTATGTTTCGACATATAAATTAGGCCTGTCCTCGATCATCGCTTTAAGTGCTTTGTTAGGAACACCATCCGGTCCTGGTGCCTTGGAATCGGCTATATTTCTGGTGGCTATTCTAAGCTCGTCAATGGTGATAGGTTGTATTTCCTCACCCGAAATATCAACCATTATCTCGGGTCGAGCCGGTCTCTTTGAAAAAAGGGTGTCAATAATACTTCTTACTGCCACTGGGTCCGTAGGCTGGGGGCTACCTTTGCTAAATTTTTTCGTAACCACCTTATAGGCTATTCCCCAGGGGTTTACGTTTGCTTCCGCGCAAATTTTTTCAAAGCACCGCCTTTTGCTTGTTTTTATAGCCGATTGTAAGGCTTTCCTTAGCGTTCTAAATTCGTTTAGGCGCTCTGTAAACCCTTGCCTATTCCGTGATCTTTGCATTTTCCTTCTGGCTTTCAAGCATAATGCCCTTAGGGACTTAATTTCATTATTCCACCAGTAACATGGGTTATTTCTTCTATTTCGGTACCTTCTAGGCATAGAAGCACCGCAGGCGTCCTTTACTATCGAGACTAAGTCTTCGGCCATCTTTTCTGCTGGGTTCTGATTGATTACAGTCGTTCCTAGGACTTCTTTCATTATTTCTCTGTAAAAGCTTGGGACTTTCCATTTGGGCCCAGTTGTCATAACGTGCTGCCTGTTGTCCTTTGCGACATTTCTAATGATGTACATAATTGCTTGGTGGTCGCTATGGGTATATTTCTTGCTGACCCACCACGATATGTTTCTGCCAAGAAAGCAGTCCTCCAACATGATGTCAATAATTGAACCTCTTCCTGCTTTCCTGAAGGTATCCTTATTTCCCGTGTTTGCGATTGCTATCTCTAGGGAGGCAAAAGTTTCGAGTAAACTGCGGCCCTTTGCGTTTGTAGATTTACTACCCCAGTTTGTTGCCCAAGCGTTAAAATCCTCACCAATAATAATAGGGTGTCTGAATCTAGCGTCCGCTGCCAGAGCATCTAGGAAGTCTTGGTATTCGTTCCATCTGGGTGGAGCCTAGCAGCTATAGAAGAAAATCCCTTTAATTTTGACTCTTATAAAACCCCTTGATGAGTATGCGACGTCTTCCTGTGCGTGTAGTCTGCATGACCAAACCGCGACGCATTCAGTTTGGTCTTTAACCCATGTAGTATTGTCTAAGTGTCTATAAGGCTCACTTATTAAGGCGATGTGCACATCCTTTTCCCTGATTGTTTCCTCAAGTAGGCTTTGAGCTGCTTCACAGTGGTTAAGGTTGATCTGTAGTACCTTTAGCATTTTAAGCTCGATAACGCTTTCTTAAATACTGGACACCGTCCGCTCCCTGCTACATGTTTTGCGTCGATACTATGGTTATTTTTACAAAACATGCAAAGAGGGTCCTTAACGCAGTTTTTGGCAATATGTCCTTCGAGGCCGCAACGGCGGCACAATTTCGAACGATCAGTGTTGCTTTTACAACCTCTAGCTGTATGTCCAAACTCAAGGCATTTGAAAAATTTTTTCAATGATTTTTGTGCCCTTATTCGAGCAATGACCCATCCAATCCTCATTTTTCCTAATTTCAGGAGTTTTTTAGCTGTATTTGCCGAAACTCTGATAGAGGCAGTCTGTGTATTGCCATAAGCCTTCCGAAGTTTTAAAACTTCACATATACTCTGCGCCCGCTTATCGCAATGAGGGTTTAAGGCCTCAATTATGTCGCTGGCTGTTGTGACTTCGTCTAAGTCTTTTATTTCCACCACTTCTTTCTCTGTGAGGTTTTTAACACACGCTTATTCCCCCAGGGAACTGTTAATTATATCTTTAATTTTTTCTGACTTATCCCCGATGTCACTTAACTGGAGTAGCAGGTCGCCTTTCTGTGTCCTCCTAATTTTCGTGACCGTTTGACTTAAATTTGACAACTTCGGATCCGTCTTGACTTTCCTAAGAATATCTGCGTACGTTAGTTGGCCCTTGGACTCTATCACTATTGCATCCGGCCTTGGCTTACTAGGTTTTGATGGCTGTTTGCCTTTTTTTGCCACCACTTTAACCCATGGCTCCTTTGCTGGGTTCGCTTTATTTTTTCCTTGTTCCCTTTGGACTAAATTGACGCTTTCTTGTTTGCTTTTCTTCGCTGGGGTTTCAGAAGCAGAAGTAGACTTTTCCGTCCTGCTCCTTTTTTCTCCTCTGACTCTTTCAGTCAACAAAGGTGAGGTTTGCGTAGTGGTGTCGTTTCCCAAGCTCCTTGTCTTAAGCTGCTTGGACGCCTTATCATGTAGGGATACCAAGGAGTCCACCAAGTCTCTCATGGGTTGATGGATGGACCGCCTTCCTCCACCCATCATGTCCACCAACTCCTTGATTTTTTGTCCCAGGAGTGCAAAGGGGTCTTCACTAGAAGTATCTCGCTCATTCTGTGGAGCGGTTAGAGGTGGTGGCGAGGACTGCGGCCTCACCTGTTCCTGCCGACAGTTAGTTTTATCGGGGACCGCGCAGTGCGTTCGCTCTTTTTAAACAGCTCTTTGGGTTGGCCCGCTATCGCAGATGGATTTGGCGAATCAGACGTTTGTTCATCCCCACCTCCGCGTGGAGAAACAGACGCTAGTGATATTGGGTTAGGTGCTGTTTTAACACAAGAAATTGATGGCACGGAGAGGGTTATTGCCTATGCTAGTCGCCTTCTAAACCGTGCGGAGCAGAATTACAGCACCACCGAAAAGGAATGCTTAGCCATAGTGTGGGGAGTCAGAAAAATGCGGATGTAACTAGAAGGTTACAAATTCGTGGTTGTAACCGACCATCTTTCACTAAAATGGCTCAATTTGTTGGACAACCCTTCTGGTAGGCTTGCCAGATGGGCATTGGAACTACAACAATACCATTTCACAGTCGAGTATCGGAAAGCGAAGCAGAACGTTGTCGCTGATGCCCTGTCGCGTCAACCTTTAGAAACATGTCAACTAGCTGCGGATGAGAGCAACAACGATGACACCATGGGCAAGGAAGCCGAAACCACGTGAGGATGGATACGCAAACGCGTTGGTGAATTGAAAGCGAATCCTAAAAAGTTCCCCGATTATTCTCTGGCCATTAGGCCAGCTGTACCGTCATTTTACCACACAGGCACAGAAGAAATAGAGTTTTACGTGGACACCTGCCGTGAAGGCTTAATTCCACGGCGCCGTGAAGGCGCAAAGTGAATTTCAGTTAAGCAAGCCTAGCTGGAATTCAAGAAAACCATTTGAGAGCAAATTGTAAGGATATGCTCTCCCCCATGGAAAGGTTGAGGCCTCTCATACCTCTGCCAGAATGGCAACGGTTGCAAAGCAACATCATCCGCGAAAGATGATAAACCACAGCCACCACGATGCTCCCACTAGGGGGCCTACCTCACTTGCTGGGCCAGAGTATACTCCGGGGGCTCCCAGCATCCCGTGGTACCAGAATTAAGTCTCCGGTCGAACCTCGTAACTCATAGATGGAAAAGAGTTACTCCCAGTTAGTGCCTTACACACCACGGACTGGTAACCGTTAGAAAAAGTGCGATTGATTATAAAATATGCTCAATTGCACCCCCGCAAGGATATAATATCCAAACACAATGCTATTGGCAAAAATGTGAGGGTTTTTTACCAATAGCAGTGTTTGCGGTACAGAAACTAAGCCTCTGGTGGGGCGTCGTAAGCAAAAGCTTACTACCAGTGGATAGTGGACTGGTGGCATGAATAAAATAGAAATAAAATAAAATAAAAATAAAATAAAATAGAAATTAAAACATACATGCTCAACTAGAAGCATGACAGGCAGCTGAAAGAAAGAAAATAACGGCTGAAAAGAGAGAATAAAAAGCTGAAAAGAAAGAAATAAAAAGCTGGAAAGAGTGAAAAATAAAATCTGAAAAGAGAAATAAAAATCAAATAAAAATCAAATAAATAATTAACGAAATAAAGCTGCCTTAATCACGTCGACTCAACCGACGTCTTCGCTCAAATACACTTCGAGCAAAACGTTCCATACTCCGCAATGCCTGGTGTGAATTTGCGACACCACTAACATCATATGCACCATCACGTACCACTATATGCATAGCCTCTAAATCTCTTATGTCAGCATAAAGCTGGCAATCACACAGGACATGGATCCAGTCCTCAGAGATATTACCGCATGCACACGCACCGCTTTCACTCAATCCTCTTTTAAGGAGGAAAGCATTAAGCGAACCATGCCCAGTCAGCAAGAATCCCTGGTACAGGGAAAACTCGATATCACGCCTTCCAACTATTGGAAAATATTCATATGTGGCTCTGCCATTATCGCTTTCATTCCATCTACTTTGCCAGATGGTTATAGCGTGTTCTAATAGCATTTCTTTACGCTCACGTATGCCGGCTTGCATTATGCCCGGTATATTCCAATCATTATCGTCAAATGGTACGCTCTTGCGAATTTTAAAAGCCATCGCTCGACGAATGACTTCCAAATCTATTGGGATAGCACCCATTAAAACTTGTAACGCATCGGTTGAAACAGTATGGCAAACGGGTAGACATGCAAGCATTAAAATGCGTTGACATGAGTACAATTTTTGACGCCCACGGACAGACATGGCATATTCATACCAAATGGATGCACCATATGTGATGCAGGAAACAAACAGACCCTCATAAATAGTGCGAATTGCACGTTTACTTAGGCCCCAGTCTTTTCTGAGCACCCGACGGAAGCCACCGACAATATTGCCAAGACGGTTGTGTATTGCCAGAACATGCGGAGTGAAATTCATTCTTGGACCCATTGTAATGCCAAGATATTTCACCTCCGTAACATTCCTCAAAAGCGTACCATTTATCCTAATAGAAGGCATGCGCTGAAGATCGAGTCTTCCCTTAAGCAACATCATGACTGTTTTATCCATCGCCAATTCGACACCAACATTATTGCCCCATTCATGTACAAGCTGCATGGCCGCTTGTCCTTTTTGTTCAATGTCGTTCCTCGATCGCCCCTCAATGAGTAGCAGCAAATCATCGGCATACGCAACGCATTTATGAGATCGCTCGAGCTGTTTTAACAGAGTATCCATCATCAGATTCCATATGAATGGACCACATATGGAGCCTTGTGGACAACCACGGACAACATTGACGGTGACAGTGGAACTGGCACCAACCACACACGCACGTCTATCACAAAAATAGCTGCGCCAAAGTGCACACTCACGGCAGCCGACTTCACGTAATCTCTGCAGTACACAATCCCACCTTAAGTAATCAAACGCACCCTTAAAATCGACAAAGATGCCGAGGACATATTTGCTGCTGCTTTGTTGCACGACACTTTTCACTTTTAACCAGGCATCCTCAGTGCTAAGGCCCTTGCGGAAACCAAACTGACAGTCACTCAGCTGCTCGTTCATATCAGCGAGTAATCGCTCGATCATTATTCTCTCCAGCAACCACACAGGCACACGATGACGACGAGATCTCGTGGAAGCTTTGCGTTCCGAAGAACCTTCGAAAACAGGTTATCAGCGAGAATCATGATCAACCAGCCGCCGGTCACTTAGGCATTAGAAAAACGTTGGCCCGGATAGCCAACAGATATTATTGGCCAGGAATATCCCGCGATGTCAAAAATTATGTCTTACGGTGTGAGTTATGTCAGCGGTACAAGATCTCGTAACGTCAACCGGCTGGCGAAATGTTATCAAAAATCCCAGAAGAACCATGGGCCACCATCTGTGCAGACTTTGTCGGACCTTTGCCTCGCTCACGCCATGGCAACACCACTTTGTTGGAAATGGTCGACAAATTTTCTAAATGGATTTAACTAACTCCCATGCGGAAAGCTACTCCAAATGGGCTTGTAAAAGCGTTTCGTGAGGAGATAGTGGCAAGATATGGCATTCCCAAAGTATTTATCTTCGACAATGGTACACAATTTTCTAGCAAAGTATTCACTAAATATCTGGAAACGGTTGGTGTTAAGCACCAATTTACCGCCCCTTACACACCACAGGAAAACCCAACAGAACGAGTCAATCGCACTCTAAAAACAATTGTTGCCCAATTCTCGTCTCATGACCATAAATCATGGAATGAGTTTCTGCCTGAAATCATGTTAGCGGTCAACACAAGTGTGACCGAATCCACTGGTTATTCTCCTGCCTATTTAACTCAGGCTCGGGAACCACGGCTTCCTAACTGTCTTTATGATAAAGTTACACCTGGTACCGGTACAAAAGGGGACAATATAACTCGCAAAGTGAAAAACTTACAAGAAGCTTGGCGACTAGTTCAGCAAAATTTTAGCAAGGTAGAACAGAGTAGACATTACAATTTACGCAGACGCTCATGGTATCCCAAAATAGGTGAAAAGGTACTAGCTAGAGAACACCCTCTATCTAAAGCAATCGACAGTTTCGAAGCTAAACTCGCTCCTAAGTTTAATGGCCCATATACTGTTGTGAGTTTGCCGTCCAAAGTTATTGCACGTATCAAGGGTTTCGGCCAACAGAAAACTAGTCATGTCCGCGACTTAAAGCCCTATAAGACGCTGGAGAGGACTAAATTTGATTAAAACAACGACAGGACCACCAAACCTTTCTAACCAACTTATTTTGCTTACTTCTAGAGATTCTTGAAACATGGATCAAGGCCAGGCTGCAGGCAGCAATAGAAACAACGAGGATACATCAATTTCCATCTCTTCCGATGACAGTCAGATGGATGAACAAGTAATCGATGACGCGTCTCTGTGTGATGACGAATTTGATGGAGCCTCACCACCAGGATCTGCAGAATTCGCATCTTTCGATATGCTGTCACCCACTGCTTTATCCAGTCCTAGCTATGGAATTCCATGGGTAAATCAACATTTTTATGAACCTGTTACTCCGCCACCTCAGAGTAATGCGGAATTCGATTCCGGGATGCCGTGTTCGCCCCCATGGTACCAAAATGACACCGATCCACAGTGTCCGTCGTCTCCTCGAGGCTACGCTTGGGGGTATAACGACGCAAACGATGATTCCTCGGACAAAAGTTCCCCGTCCTCTTCACCACCAAGGTGCCAAGGCTTGATTTCATGGTCCGTGGATGACTTCACGGAAGTTGTCTTCGGTAATTGTTTGAAATTGGGGAGGACTATGACGGTTACGGTTATTCTGCCACCAGGTAGTTACTCAAATTCGACGCCTCAACCACCGTTTTTGGCGAGTGGGTCCGAAACACCACCACGGGATGACGAACGATCTCCCCTGTCACAACGTTTAGTTGATCCGAAACAACACTTCAATGAGGGTGGTACACACGGGAATTGGGAGCACGCTGTGGTGATCCAGAAACGCAAGAATTCAGCCATGCTAGAACATCGCCCACGGATTTCCTCCAAAGGGTGGATGACCTTTTACAGGAACTCCTACCCTCCGACAATGAGTGGCTCTTTGGGGAATCTTTGGTAAATTGGGAAACGAAGCGAGATGAGGGAGACGCACCGGCTAGAGTCAAGCACCCTCAACCAGCGATGATGGCCAGGAAATCGCCTCGTCCTTGCCCAACCATTGCAATAACCATCCATGACTCTCCACCGTGCACATCCCGCGGTGCTCGACGCTCGTTCAAGACCGACGAAAGAGACATTCGACGCCCAATATATGACTCTCCACCGTGCACATCCCGCGGTGCTCGACGCTCGTCCATGACCGACGAGAGAGACATTCGACGCCCAATATATGACTCTCCACCGTGCACATCCCACGGTGCTCGACGCCCGTTCAAAACCGACGAGAGAGACATTCGACACCCGACCCACGGTTCCTCACCGTACACATCCCGCGGTGCTCGACGCTCGTTCAAGACCGACGAGAGAGACATTCGCCGCCCAATATATGACTCTCCACCGTGCACGTCCCGCGGTGCTCGACATTCGTTCAAAACCGACGAGAGAGACATTCGACGCCCAATATATGACTCTCCACCGTGCACATCCCACGATGCTCGGCGCTCTTCGCATCCTCGGCAAAGAGACGGTCAATACAATCATCCAGGGGACCGCCAGGTTGGTAGCACAGCACAACTGCGACATCTGAACAAATACCACCGAAATGGGAACACGGCCCCCGGAAGTCGCCACCATCAACATCAAAGTCGTCACCATGAACTTTCCAACTTGTGCGACAACGACTCCCGGAGACATTACCAACGCTGTTCTCCCTCGGATCGTTCGTGTCCTCTAGCCGTTAATACTCGCAGCACTGAGCGAAGTGCCAGACTGCCAGAACGCCCGGTGAAGACTCCGCAGGGCTGGCACGCGGCAGGGATCCCTCCCATCGTACTTCGCCAGTTGGTGCTAAAAATCGAAAAAGCGTTGACAGAGATTCAGCCGGGAAAACGATGCAAACGGGTGTACAACAGGAAGGAAGGACGTTTCCGTGTCACGTTCGCTAAGGACGGAACGGTCACGATCTACATATTATACTTGGAGGAGGAGGAGGAGTAGCGGGTTAACCAAAGACACCAGCACAATGATTACAACTTTATTTTCACATATATACGCTATACAACAATTACTACTGTGAATTATATTCTACTGAACTCTTAGTGTTTTCCCACACCAACACAATGATTACAACTTTATTTTCATATATACACGTTATGCAAATGATTACTGCTGTGATTTATAATCTAAGGAATTGGAAATCAAGAAAATGTGTTAGATTAAGCTAACTTTATTTACTATAATATAATAAGTGAATTACATGAATCATATTGAACATTGTAAATTAGTCATACTTTGTTTCCATACACGTTTCTGAGGAAGGGAGGTAGTGTGAAGGAGGAAAATCGCTACACTCGTTTTCCTCTCACACAAATCCTTCTGGTATTATATTACATACATAGTTGATACTTCTTTACATATAGGTATATTATAAAATTTCATCGCATGCTACAAACGTTTAATGACAGAATAAGCTGTATTAGTTGTTAAGTTATTTAATCTGGCCACTCCACTCAATGTCCACGTCATCATACTCGGGTCAATGTACGACCACTACCGATTCCAGAACTTACGTGGAAAATGCCTTCTTGTCTAATCGGAAAAGACGCTCGTTTCTGTTGACGGTGAGCTGTACAAGCGTGAACATCGAGCTCTTAGCCAGTAGCTGTGAAAGCAAGAACGTCAAACATACAAAAGGAAAAGAACGAGTTATAAACCCAAAGGAACCAACACTGATATGGTGATAAGTACCTATCAGACTATATTCTAGCCTCAAGTTAAATTATCCGAGAGTCGATGGTGACAACCCTCGGCAAGAGCTGGTTAGCTATATTATATTCGATGGTGACAAGTACTTTGAAGGCCAGTGAGGAGTGGAGGGCTGGTTAAAACATAGTCTATGCACCAACTTAGTAACTAACCCAGGGTTAAGAATTTATCGAAGAAATAAATCACGGAAAGAAAATTGCAAAGCGAGCGTTCCCCATTATAAATAAATGTGCGAGTCACCCTGAAAACCGACGGCTTCAACCCAGGCCAAGAAAATCTCTTTACAAAGTTTAATGGATGAAACGAATAAGATTGTGGGGTGAAAACGCAAATGCTTAGATCGTGTGATGGTAATTTTTCCCTTTGAGAAATTGCCTCATCACACTACTTCCCTCCCCCGGCGGCGTCCTCGCTTCGTATCAGGATCTTCCCGTTCCTCCTAATTATTGCTTTATACCTCTGCCCCTGAATGGTGTAAAATCTCTGTGCTCGTGAACGAGCTGGCAGGCGCACATATTCTCTCAGGAGGCATGTTTCGTGTTGCACCCTTATTTCAGGGGGTACGGATGTTTTGAACACGAATATTGCCCCTACCTTAGCGTCTTGTGGTTGCTGATTAGGGGACGTCTTCGGTGTTGATATGGAAATTCGGCATGGCCGGAATGAGCTGAGCATTGGAGGTGGTTATCGGTGATCGCTGCTTGGTGCGACCTCACCTTGGCCTTGCTGTGTATATCTGGCATTTGGAAGATTAGGACCTGGTTGATGTCTTCTTGAGCACCCAGGAGGCGTCCATGATTTCATGGCTGTTGCTGGGCGTACCTGGATTAGGCTAAGCGTCCGTTTCGGCTGTTGGTAGCTGAGCACCGGTGACTGCTTACCGTTTCTACCATGTGTCTTTAACGTTAAATGGTTAGATTTCTGCCTCCTGAAACATCCTGGCGGTGTCCAAGCTTTTGTGGCTGCTTGATGCGGTTGGTGTGGGTTCAGATTCCATATAGGCTGCTGATTGCTGCATATTGGTGTCGGCCTTCTTCGCTGCCCGCGTATGTTTGTCGAACTGGTGACTTGTTCGGTCTGGGTGACCCTCGGAGTTTTTGGGTAGTCGGTGCTGACTGAACTGGCACTCCACGGACTTGGGAGAACCCCTTGGACTGGTGACTCGGTGTTTCGCAAGAGTGGGCTGAAGATAACCTGAGAACGAAGTGACGGCCGAGTAACTACATTGTTTGTGTGGATGTTGCATTGGTTGACCTTATAGGCGCTGTCACAAGGCAGGACCTGGGCTCGTACATCTAGAGTTTTGACTCGAACTGGTTGTTGTTCACTGGTCGCAGTTACTAATTCGTCGATCTGATCAAGCAGACGTGACAAATCTTCTGAACCGGATAGCCCGTGACAAGTTTGTGTAGACTTAGATTCGGTCGCCCGAACTTGGTTGAACGGTTGAGGTAAAGTAATACGTCTTGGAGAGTACACTGATGAAGGTTTGAAGATCTTAGTGACTGTGAGTGTCCGCTGCATCCTCACAGAGTTCCCAAAGACGTAATCAACTTTGTTGGAAACGTGTACGTCAAATATTTCTCGTTGGTACGGAGGGGTAGGGGTATCATCACGCCCAGAACCTTCAGTGCTACTGTGTTGTGCTGGTGAGGAGTGTGGAGTATCATCTTCATCTGTGTCACTACTAATGGTATAAATGGTGGTATCATCTCTTGTTTCGCCTATATTGGGCACGGCGGGGCGCCCGTTGCTATTTTGATTGCTGGACATCTCCGGTGATGGTGCATGGTATCGGAAAGTTATGTCGTCTTCATCGCGACCTTGATCACCGTAGTGATCTGGGCAAACGGTCACTTCTTCTGGTTCGACCTGAGGGTTGATTGCTGTCCGCATAGGAGTGTCGGCCGGGCCAAACAACTCGTCCCAGACAAGAGATTCTTCCGAGAGACTAAGGTCTTTACTGACATCTGGGGTGTTCGCTTCTCGCACATAGAAGTGTTCGTCGATCGCTTGTGGAATTTCTTCGTCTGCCGTGTTTGCCTGGCTGCGTTTTTGAACTGAGGAAGACACTCATGCTGTTGCACATCTTTCTGAAGGTAAGGGTGACCCATGTATAATCTTGACCCCTGGTTTGCGGGGGGGTGCTATCACAATTTTGCTTCGCCCTCGTTTGCGCACGGTTGGACCGCAAGATAGTGACCTGGTTTGGATGCCCGTATGCCTAGTTTTGGCCGGATTGCTTTTACTTCCCCTCCCACGGGTTTGGCCGCTTAGGTATCCCAGCGAAGTAGTTGGTGAACTACTTAGGAAGATAGCCTGACGTTTACTTTGAGTTTTACCTTTTATTTGATCTCTACAGCGACTGCTCGTGCGCCGGAATTTTTTATCTTCAGGATTCATGGCTTTAAATTGATATATAGTAACTAGTTTCTTGTGCATGAAAAGAGAGAAAAGAAACAAGATGTTATTAGCGTGGTTGTCGGGACAACCCCTCGGAGTCTTCAGAATGAGTTTTAACATATGGTTTGAGATCTTTCACATGGGCCGTTCGGTGCTGACCAAAACTTTCTATTTCTACGATCACAGCTGAGGGTAACCCTATTACAGTAAAAGGACCAATACATTTTGGGGCCAGTTTTGCCGCGAAGTATTCATTTGCCTTAGAGAGATGGTGTTGGCGAACTAATACTTGGTCCCCAATTTTTGGTTTCCACGAGCGTCTTCTCAAATTGTAATGCCGGCTTTGGTCTTTGGAGGCTTTGGCCAAGTTGTTGCGCACCAATTCCCATACTTCGTGTAGGACGTTGAGTTTGTCTTTGGTGCTGATGGGTTGTGTACCTGTGCCAGTGGTTACTTCATTGTATAGGGTGCCTGGTAGGCGTGGTTCGCGTCTGTATAAAATGTACGCTGGAGATAGACTTGTGGAATCGGAGATGCTGAAATTCAAGGCTAGTGTTATCTCGGGTAGGTTGTCGTCCCATCTACGATGATCATTATCCGTGAGTTGGGCCATCATTGTTTTCAAAGTGCGATTAACCCTCTCGGTAGCGTTCTCGTGTGGGGCGTAAGGTGCTGTAGTTTGATGTTTAACCCCTATCTTCTCTAAATATCGCCGCAGTGCTTTACTGGCAAATTGGGTACCATTATCTGATAACAGAACTTTGGGTACGCCAAATCATGCAATGATCTTTGTCCTCATGGCTTTAATGACTCCGTCGGCAGCTGCTGTTTAAATGGGGTGTAATTCGACCCATTCCACCATCACAAGTAGCATAGTGTTACCGTGTGTTGATTTGGGTAGAGGGCCTATGAAGTCGGTGCACAGTATTGACCATGGTTCCTCCGGTATCTGCGTCAACATTTATCCCGCTGGTTGCTGCTGGCTCACCTTATATCTTTGGCAAACGTCACACTGGAGGACGTACTCACGTATATCTCTGAACATTCCAGGCCAATAATAAAGTGCGGTGATACGGGCGGTTGTCTTCCGTATCCCGAGGTGACCTGCTGTGGGGTCATCCTGATTTTCTCCAAGCACTCGTTTTCTAAGTGGTGTGGGCACACATAATTTCCAGGTGTTTCCCTCGGCTCCGTTATGCTGTGTTGGGATGTGTCGGTATAATTGGTCATTAGTGATAGTATAATCAGGGTATTTTTCTGGGTTAGCTTGTACTTCTGCTCTTCGCTTACGTAACCATGAACAGGGTCTTCTAGTGCTGGAAAGGCTAAGGACATCTGTAGTAATGGAGCAAAGTAATGGCTTATATCCCTCCAGGTAGGGGCGCATTTTTCGGATTCCCCATACAATAGCTAAACATTCTCGTTCGGTAACACTGTAGTTCCTTTCTGCCTTATTTAAGTGTCTGCTTGCGTAGACTATAACCTTTTCTCCTTCTGCCGTTTGTTGGGTTAACACGGCGCCAAGGCCAAAGTTGCCGGCGTCTGTTTGTAAGACAAATGGCTTACTGAATTCGGGGCATGTGAGTAATGGGGCCTCAGTTAATTTTCTTTTCAGAGCTTCGAATGCTGTTTGTTGGGCGTCTGTCCACTTCCAGTGTCTCCCCTTTTTTAGCAAGGCCACCAATGGTTGTGAGATGTCTGCAAAATTTGGTACGGAACGCCTATACCAAGAAGTGATGCCCAGAAAACTTCTTAATTCTCGTATGTTTCTTGGTGGCTTGAGATTTGATATTGCCGCAACCTTGTCTGGGTCGGTTTTGATCCCACAATCAGTGACAATATGCCCTAAATATTTTAGTTCTTTCTTAAAAAACTCGCATTTTTCAGTGTTAATTCTCAGATTTGCGTTTCTTAGCCGCCGGAATACCTCGCGCAGATTCTCCATGTGTTCCTCAAGAATACGGCTGATTACAATTATGTCATCTAAGTAGGCGAACGCCCTAGGTTCTAAGTCGGGGCCGATGATTTGGTCAAGCAGTCGTCGGAAGGTTGCCGGTGCCGTGTGAAGACCAAATGGCATCACTTTCCATTGATATAAGCCTTTACCAGGGATGGTAAAAGCGGTGTATATTCGAGCCACTGTCCATTGGGACTTGCCGATATCCGTTTTCCAAATCGAGGCTGGTGATGAAGTTAGCTTCCCTCTACAGGTCTAGAATTCGTGAGATCTTGGGCAAAGGGTAGGCATCTTGCTCGGCTCGTTTATTTAATTGGCGGTAATTAATACAGAGCCTCCATGTTCCATTCTTTTTCCTTACTGGTACCGCCGGAAATGAATATGCGCTGTGAGATGGCTCGATTAGATTTTTTGTTATCAATTTATCGACTTCGGAGTGGATGATTGATTGTATAGCTGGATTGCGTTGTTGGTAGCGTATTTTGATTGGTCGATCGTCCGTCATGTGAATTTTGTGTGTTATGAGATGGGTTATACTTGTTGTTAAATTGAATTTGGCCAGCTCTTCCTCCAAGAATCTGGCAATTTTGGCTTGTTCGGTATCATCCGAGTCATTAACTGGTCGTTTCTCGGAAACATTAGTCTCTGGTTCAATGCTTGTGCGGTCCACTTCAAGTGTTGAAGTACATGTTGTTTGAACTTGCTGTATTATGGGACAATAAGTTACGTTGGTTACCTTGTGGTTTGTTTGGCGGATCATATTGATAATATTTTCGTGTGGGTTATCGTTGGCATCCGGTGGTCGCTCTTGCATGTAGGGTGGTCCCAGCACATGTTAATGAGGCGTCGAGTACGGACAGAAATTTCATACCCAGGATGACCTCCTCAATTGAGTTAGGCTTGACTAAGAATGGAAGTTCCTTTTGCTGGTTTCCAAATTGGACAAGGCAATAGATGGTTTCACTAATCCTTTTTGCAGAGCCGTCGGCCATAAGGACACTTAGATTGGTGTTTTCGTGTCGACCGGTTATGCTTATCCTGGTAATGAATGACTGGCTGATAATCCAACTCGATGTCCCCGTATCGATCATGGCTTTTATTGGCGTTCCACTGATTAGTATGCTGGCTGAGATCTTGTTGTCGCTGCACGATAATATAGGGCACAATAGTGGGTTTTCCTGGTGTTGTAGCCCGCACCCTCGCTCTTGTGGAGTTCGTCTGCGCTGTTGTTGTGCGGCCAGGGATGTCGTTGGCTGTTGTCTACAGCAATCGCGTGTCCTGATCCCGATTGTACCACATACCCAGCAGAATACGCGGCTTGAGTTCCGGCATGATGCAAACGTATGCCCTTGGTTGCCACATTTTCGGCAGGCGTTATTTGGGTTCGGGATTTTATTATCTGGCGGGCCATGATTTCGGTTTACTTGGCTATTTGCTGTTCTACCCGTGCTCCAGTATTTGTTATTGTTTCGGTACCACACCAAAGCCTTTTTTTTCAGGAATTTGGGCATTGCTGTTGGTAATGCGTCCAATGGTACATCGTACGTGAGAGACATTTCCTCGACATTTTCTATGAACTGGAAAGTATCTGTCCCTCCTTCATAGAGGATGTCTCACTTATGGATGACACTCATGACAGCTTTTTTATCGCCTGTGAATGCCTTTTTAGGATCCTCCGTAGGTGCTCGTTCAATCATACTTGGCTGCTGGGCAAACGTTAGCTTTTTCTGGATTTCTTCTAGATTCGCCAGTTCCTCCTTACTTATTTGCAACTTGTCTGCTGGTCGCAGTGACTGACTCCTCCTGGTAATTTCATTTGGTAGTGATAAATTTTGTGTCTTCGCCTCGCATTGTTCTTGGTAGTGTAATATTTTACCTATTTCTTCAAACTTGTGGTCCGTTGTTATATATTGTGCTAAGGAGCGTCGTAAGTCGTCGTATTTTTTTTTTTTCCTGTGTTGAACGTTGCACCGTTGTTGGTATGTGTTTTTCTTTTCTCTGTTTGACCTGTCAGGATAGATTTTTTTTCTGTGTTTAGTAGTTTTGTTCTTAAGATTTTATGCCTAGTAAATTTTTCAAGTTTCGGTGCCTGGTAGTTTTTTTTTCCCCTAAGATTTTTATACCTAGTAATTTTTTCTTCAAGATTCTACGCTCAGTGAGAGTTTTTTTTTCTCTTTTTAAGTTTTTATGCTAGTGGGTTCTGGTTTTCAAGATTCTATGCTCAGTGATTTTGTGTTTTGATTTTCTTTGCTCGTTCCTACATTTTGGGATTTGTGTTAGTTTTTTTTTTTTTTTATGTCAAACTTCTTTGTATGTGCTCAGGTGCACATTATGTGCGACCCTGCTCGGGCGCCACTTTGTAAAGAATCTGAAGGGTGCTGGGGTAGACCCAGGGCCGTGCAGAGTTCGAATCAAAGAATATTTTATTTCAATGTAAATAAAGATGACAATTTATTCCCTAATTTCTTTTTTTTGTATTCAATATTTCATACATACAAGAGTTTGACGGTTGTCTTAGCCAGATTAACAAAGGTGTATGCGACGACTAAACCTAAGATCTGTACCTTAGCTTATGGACTCTATACTTGGATAATAACAATGGTTTTTGGGTGAGCTTTGACGGATTTTGTCTACGCTAGAGAACAGCTTATCACGAATATGCCTAGAGCTTGTTTCAGATGTCCTTGCTAGTGCGCGCGATGGTTCAAATTCTGAGTTAAGTCTTTTTTTTTTTTGTAATTTATGAAAGAGTATTAATCCCTGGGTTTGTCTAAGCTAACCTGAAGAGTGCATGGCTATACTATCGTGAATTGTTATTGGGAAAGGACGCATCAACTTTCCCCTACGTTAAATGAGTATAAAATGGATAAGAGAAAATATTTTAATTTGTGTAAAGGGGGAAAATCGACTCTCGAACTCTGTGAGATTTCCTAACACTAAGGTAGAGGAGGACGGATCACTCTCTCGTACCTTTATATTTTTTTATAACTCTGCCTAATGCTAAAGTAGAGGAGGACGTATCAACTCTCTCTTACCCCTCTTGCTTGCCTTGTACTCTGCCTACTGTTGAGGTAGAGGAGGACGTATCAACTCTCTCTTATCCCCTTTTCTTGCCCTATGCTCTTCCTAGTATTGAAGTAGAGGAGGACGTATCACTCGCTCTTGCCCCTTTCGCTTTTCCCTATATTCTGCCTGTTATTTAGGTAGAGGAGGACGTATCACTTGCTCTTGCCCCTTTTACTTTTCCCTATGCTCTGCCTGTTATTGGGGTAGAGGAGGACGTATCATTCGTTCTTGCCCCTTTTACTTTTCCCTATGCTCTGCCTGTTATTGAGGTAGAGGAGGACGTATCACTCGCTCTTGCCCCTTTCACTTTTCCCTATGCTCTGCCTACTATTGAGGTAGAGGAGGACGTATCACTCGCTCTTACCCCTTACACTTTTCCCTATGCTCTGCCTATTATTGAGGTAGAGGAGGACGTATCACTCGCTCTTACCCTTTTTATTTTCCTATGCTAATCTTACCCTTGGTATTTACCTGCCTAACACAATTCTTTGCTTTACCTTATTCCCTGCTTGACCTACCTGTCAGAATAGCTATCAAAAACTAGCTGCTTTGCTTCGTGCTTTTTATAGGCCTATGGCCAAGCTTTTGTGTGTTTATAAGAGCTTTGAAAAGAGATTGCATCAATTACATCTGATCTTTTGTTACATATGATTTTCTATGACTAATCCTGGGTTAATTTAAATTAATAAGATATGACTTAAATCTATTACATAGTAGCTTAACGTTATTTCAGTTCACTTATTAAATCTAACTAGAAATTCATGTTCAAATTATTTTAATTGATAAGTAAATAAAATATATTCATTTAGTTCATGTGGTAGATTTTTTTAAGAAAAAAAAAGGAGAAGCAACGATTGTAATAAAAGAAAAATTGTGTGTATGTAATTCACGTATTAATAATTATTAAAAGAAAAAAAAGAATTCAATGAAGTTTAACGGATGAAACGAATAAGATTGTGGGGTGAAAACGCAAATGCTTAGATTGTGTGATGGTAATTTTTCCCTTTGAGAAATTGCCTCATCACAATATTTATATATTGTTTTCTTATATATTTTTATTTTATTTAATCATCTTTTCTTTTTTTTTTTGCGAATATAAAATTTGTATAGTAAAAATATTCAAGTTTAGAAAGATAAGATATATTATAATAAAAGTTTTTGGTTTTATTTACTTATACATTAGACAAACTTATAGTTCTATTAATTTTTTGTTTATTTAGCTTTTATAATATGTATTTATTCTATATATAATGTGTATTATTATAATGCATATTGCAATTACAATTATTGCTTCGGTGCTAATTTTTATTGTGGTGTGTATTGCTGTGTCCTCCGACGTTGCTGTTGTATATTGTGATTCCCTCTTGTTGTTTGCTTTTTGTGAGTCCCATTTCTTTCTTTCCTCTTTATTTAATTGAATTATTTCTTCTTTATTTTTACCAATGGCTATATTTTTAATTTGGTGGAGTTCTTTGATTTTTCTGGAGTGTCTTATTCTTCTACCACCACGTTTTCTTTGTAATTTTTGCACAATTAGTTGTTTTGCCTCCTTTTTATATTGTTGACGCCTTTTGTATTCTTCTATAGTTAGGCGTTTTAGGCTGGGAATAGGAATCGGCGTATACGGTGGCACTTGTGTGACTGGGCCAGGCGGCGTGTATGTTTGCATTGGTCAGCAAAATATCTATTTAATAACGTATGTTGGCAGGATCAAAAATTTTGGCAGGACCAGAAATTTTGACAGGATCAAAAATTCAAAAAGTTTAAAAGTTTAAGAATTAAAAATTTGGCAGGATCGCCATGTAATAATGGTAGTCTTTGTGTGAGTAAGGATCTGTAACATTATATGTTGCGCAACGCGCAACGTGTGAATCCAGCTGAGAAGCTTGGTATTATTTAATGTTGCAGATAGTGAGACATTAACAAGACGAAGCTATGTTTTTAGTCTGATTTTTATTTTCAAATTTTATCACTTATATACTAATTTACAAAGCTACCTTACACTAATAAAAATTAATTTGCTTACCTAGCTTAATTTTAATTTGGGTTATTGTATTGAAAAAGGAGAAGAAAGTTATTGACATAGTTACAATTTTAAAGTTAAGGTCAGAAGAGAAATGAGGAATATAATTACAGTATGTTAAG
The DNA here is from genome assembly GCA_949710015.1 of Crataerina pallida. Classification (NCBI taxonomy): domain Eukaryota; kingdom Metazoa; phylum Arthropoda; class Insecta; order Diptera; family Hippoboscidae; genus Crataerina; species Crataerina pallida. The sequence goes on from OX453289.1 coordinate 20,870,818, forward strand.
GTCAGTAAATGAATAATGATTATACAATATATTATACAATATAAATTGGCATAGGTGTGCATTATTTTATATGCACACTACAATATATACGGTTACAGATATGTACAAATTTAAATTTTTCCAGAATATATTTACCTTGAAAGATCGATGCATGGCTACATTTTCCCGTGATTTTTTTTTTTTTTACTTTTTACCTTTTTTTTTGTTTTTTTTTTTCAAAAACAAAAACACTTAAGCAATTCTTTTTTTCTCTTATTGTCACTAAGTACCCGTTCGTTTCTTTTTTTAAATTTTAGTAAGATATCTATAGACTTAATCCACTTTTTCTTTCTTTGTCGATTTTTCCTAAGTTAAATTCTACAATGTAAAATTTTTCGTTTTGTACTTTTCACAAAAGGGTAACCTATTCGTGTTCCATATTTAAAGGAAAGGCATAAGTTTCTATATAAAAATGACAAACATGAATGAAACTTTGTATTATTTGCTTCTTAGTTTTTTTCTCTTTTTTTTTTTTTTGATTTAACTCAACACGTGCACTTATGTTTAACTTCACCTAACAACTCTCCATTGTTCTACTTCAACTATTGCTTAAAGCAAAAGTATAACTTTTATATAATGTTTATACATTATCATTTGATAATCACCAGTTTTGCGAGTGTTCTTTAGCCGTTAGGTTCAGTTGAGCTACGAACATTATAGTTATATAGGTTGCATTATCGCTTTGTGACTTTGTCTTGTTTTTGAACTACAACTTGACATACGGGCTAGATGTACACGCGTTACCAGCAGCGATGTCACAGTTTTTACGGCACAACGCACTGACATGGTTCGGGAATAATAATGCCCACTGGGACAAATGGATGGGCTTCAAAGAGGACTTCTTGAAATTTTTCCTACCACCTAGTTACGTTTTGGACATTCAAACTAAAATGAGACACACGATGATACATCCGCCGCAATGACTTCCAGAATTTGGCCAACCTCTTAGAATTGGCTGGAGATTATAAGTGCACCTCGAACATTCGGCAACGAACGCCACACGCACGAGAGAATTATAGAGTGGCGAACCATGAGCATTTTGTAAATAATAACATTGAATAGAGGACAACTTACGGAACAGCTAATCGTAGACCTCAAGGTAGAGTCCCTAGCCAAGTAGTAACGAAGAGCTACCCAGCGAGAAATACAAACTCCAAACTACGCCCAACTACTAGTAATGATGCTGCACAATTACGAGTGGATGTCAGAAGAGCCTGTTACCGATGAAACAGGGCATACCGCGATAAATTGTAGGAGGCCAAAGAAGTTGTTTTGTTGGGATTGCGGATTAATTAGCATCATCACTATTGATTGCTGTTGGCAACAACAATAACAACAACAGGGAAATACCAACGCAATAAGAGGATTTCGGGTCCCGCCGACAAACCCCTATGTCAACAACACGATGTTTAAGTGCACAGAGGATAGACTTACTAATAATAGTGAACGATATTGAAGTCACAGCTCTGGGAGATACCGGTGCGACAAGCTATTTCCTCAGCCATTCCTATGCATACCATCTTGGAGCTAACGACATACGAGAGAGTGCAACAGTAGATATAACTTTGGCAGATGGTTCGTGTCGTAGAATAACACAAGCGCTCTCATGCAATGTTCGACTCGGCAACGTGAGTCGTGTCATCGAATTTCGGGTTATGCCCGGAACTTTTGAAAATATCATTCTTGAACTCAGTTTCTTGGTGGCTTTTGAAGCTACATTTTTCTTTCGAATGTTAACGTCAAAATCCAAATCTACGTCACGACCTTGCAATAAGTCACCTCAATCAACGAAGATGAATGGAAACCGAAATGACCTGCCACTTCCTAACCAAAGTACTACAGAGGCGGTAAACCCTACATTAAGAAAACTGAAAACGAACTTGCATTGCCAGACAAGACGCACGAAAAACAAAAGTAAGGCCAATTTCATTGCTCTTTTTATTTCTAGAGCCAATTCATATGCCAAAACAAACGATTGAAGCGAGAAAAGCGAAAGAGTTCACGTGCGTCGCCATACCCAGACTACACAAGGTGACTGTCGCCTTTTTCCGACATCAAAGAACACGTGGCGTGACCGTCACATTCCCGTCCTAGTGAGTGCAGAAGCCGTCGCTCACCTCCACAGTCTCGCCGTGATACAGTATTGCCACTACGTCATCCTATGGACCAGAGGGGTCCTAGCCGCGCTTTACATCAGACCATAGCCTCGCCTGATTGGCATGTAGTCGGTATCCCGACCTCGTGACGCAGTACCGCAAGTCGAAAAGCTCCGGGAAGAATTGACACCCGGCCGACGATACAAGCAGCGTTTCGAACTCCGAGAGGGAAGATTCCGAGTCGTTTTGCGAGGAACGAAAAAATAACAATCTACGAGGCGTAGACTCCCGTTTTATTTCAGTCCACACATGAAGTGTTATCAATTGTTTTTTTTTTCTCAACATCTAAAATATTATATACTGTTAAAATAATCCATGAAGTGTTATCAATTGTTTAACTATCATCCATGAAGTATTACCAATAGTTTATTTACTTTTTCACAACATGTGATATATGATATAGTGTTTAAGTCTCCACCATGAAGTATTATAACTTTCTTTTTCCCTTCTCACAGATGAATTGTTAAAATGAGACTCTAAGCTATTTGGTTATTCTAGTTAAATAAGGAGGAAGGAATAGGATTCCTTTTATTTTTTTTTTCTCTTTTTTTTTTTCCTTAAGGGGAGGGGGTAGTGTGACGACTAAAGTCCTTACCCACTCGTTTTCCTCTCCCCCTAGGTTACATAAACGAGAATACCTTACGCCGACGGCTTAACCGCGGCATAGTTGAGAAATCTCGTTACAACATTAGACGTACAGACATTTGCCATACACTGGGATTACAGACTCTTGCCCTAACACTGAAGATTCGGGCACTTGCCAATACACAAGGCGTACATAAATTGGTCGAAGAGACATTAGCCCATACACTGAACGCACAGAAATTTTCTAATATACTGTCATATACTGGACGTGCAGACATTTGCCCCTATACTGACACTATATATACATTGGACGTACAGGCGTTTGTCCATATATTGAACGTACAGACATTTTCACAGGATATACAGAATTTGGACGTACAGATATTTGCCAATACACTAGACGTACAGACATTTTCACAGGATGTACCGACAATTGGACGTACAGACATTTGCCAAAACACTGAAGGTTTAGGCATTTGCCAATACACTAGGCGTACAGACGTTTGCCCATATACTGGACGCACAGACATGTTCCCATTTACAGCCATATACTGGACGCACAGACATTCGCCCATACTCTGTGCCATTATAGGTGACCCTCCACTTCCGGCTTACGTCCATAACGGCACGTTTATCCATTATATTTTATTTATATTAAACAATTTATTTTTAATAATAAATTATTTACTTTAGAGTTATTACGTCGATGTATATGCACACGCGCATACACGTCTGTGTGGCGATGCTCGCTTTCTTATACTCTGTTGTCAATAGGGGAAAAAAACAAAATGTTGACGTTTACACGTACACACACACACACCTGTTTGGTGATACTCGTTTTGACTAGACTCTGTTGCTAAAGAGAATAATATTAAGGGTTGTACGCGCACACACACGCACATCAATGTAATGATGCTCGTTTTGTCCAAGCTCTATTAACAAAGGTGAAAGAAAAATAATATGTTAATGCCTATACGCACACACATACACACACACACGCACACCTGTGTGGCGATATGTTCTCCTGCCTAAACCGGACAAGCCCGAAGGTGATCCTAGTGCCTATCGACCGCTTTGTATGTTAGATACATTAGGCAAATTAGTAGAAAAAATTCTGTACAGCAGAATTGAGCATCATATCATACAGATGAATGCCCTCTCAGATAATCAATATGGCTTTCGAAAGGGTCGATCCACAGTAGATGCGATAATGCATGTAAAATCTATTGCTGAAAAGCTATTGAAGGCATGCGCTGGAAACATGGGGATAAAGAATACTGTGCGTTAATTACCTTGGACATCAAAAATGCGTTTAATTCGGCTAGTTGGCCCCACATAATTGATGCTATGATCAAAAAAGAAGTTCCTGCATATCTTATTCGCATTATTAAGGATTATTTATCATGCCGTACGCTAATATATAACACGGATGAAGGAGCCCGAATATACAAAGTTACAGCGGGAGTCCCTCAAGGTTCCATTTTGGGTCCTTTACTATGGAATATAGTTTATGACGAAGTTCTTAGCTTGCCAGTACCATCAGGTGTTTCTATAATAGGATATGCAGATGATATTGTTACCATTGTGGGCAAAGTATTAACCGATATCCAAGGTATGTGTATTAATACTGTTGCTAAAATCAAGGAATGCCTCACAGAACTGAAGTTGGAGTTAGCACCACAAAAAACTGAAGCAGTTGTAATAACAAGCAGAAAAAAAGGAAGTAGTGACCCTTAATATTGATGGACACCAGCTTGAAACAGTAGATAAAATTAAAGATCTGGGAGTATATATCGATGCGAGGTTAAACTTTCTGCAGCATATAATAGCAGTGTGCAATAAAGCAGACAAAACGTACTCGGCGCTGGCACGCATGATGGCAAATGTTGGAGGACCTCGGCAATCAAGACGGCTATTAGTTGCCAAAGTTATAATATCCATTACAATGTATGCTGCACCGGTGTGGAGTGATATGCTGGGAAAATACCCCAGTTATTGTAAACATTTTAATAAAGTGTATCGTATAACTTCTCTAAGAGTCTGCTGTGCATTTAAAACCGTATTTTTGGATGCTGCTCTGATTATATCGGGCATCGTACCACCAGACATTTTAGCCCGACAATCCGCGAAGATATACACTACCCAAAAACAATGTAATAGAAAGCTTGTTAGGAGAGAAAAGCAGGATATATTAAGAGAAAGCTATAGGGAATGGCAAAATAGATGGCAAGGGTCCCTACAAGGGCGGTGGACACATGTAATTATCCCAGATGTTGAAGTATGGATGAATAGACCGCATGGAGATACGGATTACTACCTAACACAGATTATTAGCGGTCATGGCTGCTTTCGGGAATATTTGCACTGTTTTGGGCACGATAGTGAGCCGTGGTGTCCAGCGTGTTCACTTGAAGAGGAGACAACAAAACACGTCTTACTACAGTGTGTTAGATTCGAGGCGGACCGCTCAAAGTTAAGAGAAGCGACTGCAGAACCTTAATGTTAACGCAATTGGCAAATACATGACGACAGATAGCAGCGTATGGACATGCATGAAAGATGTTGCAGCCAATATAATGAGGCGCCTCAGGACTCTGGAGCGCCAAAGGTTCGGACAGAATGACTGACGTAATACGTACGATTTGAGCTAAGGCTCAGACGGTTCTCCTGACGTAATACTTAACGGTAGTTCCAGGAGGTTTACCCTCGGACGTTGAAGAGGTTTTAGTGGGTGAGAGTCCCACACTGACTGGGTTTTCAACGCTTTCCCTTTCGTTAAAAAAAAAATAGAAAAAACACCTGTGTGGCGATGCCGCTTCCATCCCTTCTTGCGGAAGGATATTACTTCGCAAGAGACGATTCGCGATTACGCGCTTATTAATTGGGAGTTTGCTGTTCTGAACTCCGCAATTCTTTGAGGATCGATACAGCTAGATCGTTGACCGTGTGGGTTTGCTGTCATACACTCCAGGGTGTTTTCCACGTTTGTTTGAGGAGGTCATTTCTAAAACGACTGCAATGGTAGAATACGTGCTCCACTGTCTCTTCGACTGCGCAAGATGGACAAAGAGGAGACGTAAATCTTCCGATCTTATGGAGATAGGCCCTTACCAGTGAGAAACTGTGTTGTATAATGTATGTTTCGCAGAGATCTCGTTTTATTTATTTATTGATTTATTTGGATACGGCAATTATTATTGCCTATTACATCATTTAATTTCAACTTAAACAAAAATTAACTTATACCTATTGCTTTGCAATGTTCAAATAATTTCCTTTTGAATGAATTAAAATTTTCACATTTTTTAATATCATCCGGTAGTTCATTGAATTGTTTTATACCTTTATAAAATACATGTTGTCTATCACTATCCGTTCTAAGAAAGGGTAAAGCAAAATTATTTCTATTTCTAGTATTGTAGTTATGTATTTCAGGAACATAACCATTTTGCAAACTATTGTTTATTATATCCATATAGAAGAAACCAGTATATTCGATAGAGTCTCTAATCACACCTTCTGATAATAATTTTTTACCACCCGTTTTATATTTAAACTTCCTTACCAGGTTTACAATATCATCTGTTGTTACAGGTTTAAACTTAAAAGTATCATCATGAAACGTATAAAGAACAAGATCGTTAGGTATCTGATCTATATTTGCGTGAATTTCTTTAATACTATCTACGAAAAATAAATTTAGTTCCTCTGCTATTTGATTATGATCCGTTATCCTTTGTTTATTGATTCTTATTTCATTTATAACTTTTTTTTTCAGCATTTAGATTTACAGTTTCTTTCAAATATTTCCACATTTTCTTGCAATCATGCTGGTAAGTTTCAATCCTTCTTTCCATATAAGTAGTTTTCTTTATTTTTATTAATTTTTTATATTGTTTTTGTATCCTTTTATATTCATGCCAGTTTCCTGATATTTTGGCGATTTGTTTAAGGTGGCATTTGTGTCTATTCAGGAAAAGAAGATCGGTGTCATACCATTAATTTGTGAGGTTGACTGTCACAGTTTTTTTTATTGTTAATAGTGCCATAGCATTTTCTAATACATAGTTTATCATCACCACTTGACTATTTATGTCTCTATTGTACCAATTCATATCATATTGTCTTAGAAAATTTAATAGGATATTTTTAGAGTAGTATGTCCACGCTACAATTTCAGTAGAGTACTTTTTAATTTTTGATCTCTTAATCTCCAAATTAAGCTCAAATGTCTCATGATCTGATACCTCGTACGTATCAAGTTTTTTACATTTTATGTTATTTTTATTTGAAAATAGTAAGTCGATCATTGTTTCACTATTATTACTAACTCTAGTTGGAAAATCCACCATTTGATTTAAATCGTAACTCCTACATAGATCCTCAAATTTCTTACTATTAGTTGTAGACATCATTAAATTTATATTGAAATCACCTACGATAATGTTTCTGTTATCATTATCAAAGTAACCGCATAAGACATCTTCCAAGTGCTCCAGGAAATATGAATGGCTCGCATTTGGCGAGTGGTATAGTACTGCTATTTGCCAATTGATTTGTATTTTTTTTAACTTTATTATTAAGCACCAACAGTTATTTTCGAAGTTATTGTTATATATTACATTAACATCGATAGATTTGCTAATGTATGCTATCACACCTCCTGTATGTCGACTATGAGAATTACATCGATATGCTCTATAAGATGCAATTTTCAGTTCAGCTTCCGTTATTTCCTCGGTTGCGCATATTTCACTGCATAACACTATATATGGGTTTTTATCTGCCATAACGTGTTCAAATTCGTATTTGTTTGCTAAAATACTGTTAATATTTAAGTACAGGCACTTTTAATAATTTGGTTTCTTATTTATTGGTTGCTAATATCCAATTTTACGTTTTTTTTCTTTAGGTTTGTTTAAAAATACTGGGCATGTTTTACTCTGTGTATGGTGGTTTGCATCTAATCCTAAGCCTAGTGTATTGTTGGCTCGTAAGCAATTTATACAGGTATTTATAGATTCATCAGAGCAATCTTTTATATAATGCCGACCATGACATTTTAGGCATACTTCATTATTTTTGCAGTTTTTAGCTTTATGGTTGAAGCCTCTACATTTGAAGCACATTATGTCATCAGCACCATCAAAGACTTTACATTTTTCCTATCCTATACAAATTTTCCCAGAAGCTAATATATTAGGAAATGAACCACGGTCTGTGTCAATTATAGCATTAAGATATTTTGAATCATTTTTACTTTTTCCTTCGTATTCTTTTATCACTTTTAGGGTGCTATCAACTAAAATCGAATTTTGTTTTTTAATTTTTAAAATCAATTCATCGTTATCATGTTTAAATGACATATTAACTACTATTTTTGGGTTGATATTATTTGGTATTTTTACTTCATAGTCTTTGTCAAGTTTCTCTTCTATCGCTTGTTTTATTTTAGCTCTTTCCTCAATTCCATCACTCTCTACTATTACAATACCGTTGTTCTTAGTTTTAACATTAGTTATTTTTAGGTCTTTGGATTTATGTTTTTGTTTAAGTCTTCTTTTGTTTTTTCTTCTTTTTGTTTATTTTTAGGTTTTTTAATGATTGGCGCTTCCCTTTTCAAGTCAGGTACTGTTTTGCCTAGTACTTCAGCATAAGTTTCTTGTTTCTTTTGCATCGCCGTGTTTAAATTTTTTATAGATTCTTTTAAATTTTTCATTTCTGTCATACTTTCTTCATACTTGTTTTGATGCTTAAATGTTTCTTTAATCGCTCGCTGTACTTTGCTTCAATTGTTTGTAGCAATAATTTAATTTCATTTTCATGGTTTTTAAGTGAGTATTCGAATTCATTTTTATATTCGCACAGGTGTACATTGTTTTTTGTTACTGCGCCTTGTAGTTCTTTAATAACATGATCTACATTGTGGATATACATCATGCAGTCATCGCATATAAATTTTACTAATTTATTAGAATTCATGGCATTCAATAAAGATTGGTCAATTCCACAACATTTAGCTGAGAAATGGTAACATTTCCCACATACTCCAGCACATCTAACGCCACTCTCCCCTCGTATGAGGTTGTGGCACTTTTGACATTCACTCATTGTGAGTGAGGCTAAGTTAATTTTTTAGTTTTTATATTTCTATGAATTTTCCTTTTTTTGTGTACTTTTATATAATCCACAGATATATCATAAACAGATAGAAGTTTTTAGTAAGTATATTTTATTTAATAGGTAGTAACCAATTTAATTTAATTTAATTTAATTAATATTGACACTGTTGAAACTCTTTCTCTCTTTCTCTTCTTATTGCCAAATTTTTTTTTTTGATCCATGTATCGATAGATGGTATCAATTTGTAGGTCCACCTTCGTTTTGTTGATGAGTCCCACCTAATCTGCCATTGATTTAGGGAAATTAGCCGTTCCTCCTTTTTTATGACCTTCGCAGTTTCCTCATAAAAATACGCCTCATTTCGTCTGTTAAGATGTCCCATGGTATGGATCCAGCTATGACATTTGCTGCGTATTCAGAAATTGTTCGGAAGCCGCAGATTGTTCTTGAGCTGATCCTTTGTACGGAGCATACTTTTTGTTTCAGTTGCTTAATTCTTTTTCTTGGGTCCGCCTGCGTTGGGTAGCATTCTAGATAAAGCTGATTGTAGCTTTGTGGCTTTGTCACACGCAGCAAGTATGTGGTTATGGTAACGTTGTCCACTTGTAGGTGTATTAGTTTTTGATGACAAGAATTACCACGGAGCAATACTCTTTGGAGTCTCCCTTCCATCGTTTTCCATCGGTAGCTTTTTTCGCTATGTTGGCAACTAATTCCAAAGTATCGATTGTAGATCTGCCTTTCCTAAAGCCAAATTGCTATTCAGACAAGGCTCCTAAATCCTCCATTAACGGTAGTAGTCGGTTATATATGATCTTCTCTAGTATCTTTCCTAGAGTGTCCAGCAAGCATATAGGGCGATATGCCTGCACGATTCCGGGTTCAGGTTTACCTTTCGGTATTAGGACTAGAGTTTTTCGTTTCCAGCATTTTGGCACTTCTGGTAGGTTTCGACAAATAAGTCGGGTCTATCCTCGATCATAACCTTTACAATCTGCAATATTTTTTGTGGCTGTTTTGAGTTCTTCTTGGTTGATGGATGGAACTTCTTCTTCAGAAAGATCCACGATTATTTCTGGTCCTGCCGCCCTTGCTGGAAACAATGTGTTGATTATACTCCTTTAAAGCCACAGGGTTCGTTGGTTGGGGGCTACCCTTAGTGAGTTTTGGTAACTACTCTGTAAGCTGTTCCCCTCAACGCAAATCTGTTAAAAGCAAAACCTTTTACTAGCTTTTATTGCCGATTGCAAAGCTTTACTCTTTTGGTTAAGGTGTTCTCTAAACAATGGTCTGTTTCTTGAACACTGCGTTTTTCTTCTTCAGGCATTGTGCTCTTAAAGACTTCATTTCGTCATTGCACCAGTAGCACGGGAAATTACGTCCATTCCTCTTCCTTCTAGGCATGGAAGCGTCGCAAGCGCCTTTAGCTATTGACACTACTTCGTCGGCCATCTCCTCATTTTGGGTTTAGGCTCATTACCGTCGTTCTAATAATTTCTCTCATCATGTCTGGATCAAATTTTGAGACCTTCCATAGGAGGCATGTCATTTGTGTTTGTTGACTATTAACTCTTGCTGTATTATTAACAATATATATGACAGCTTGGTGGTCACTGTGAGTGTATTCTTTACTGACGCACCAAAATATGTCCCTAGCAAAAGAGCTGTTCACCTACGTAATGTCGATGATTGAATCCCTCCCTGATTTTCTAAAGGTATCCTTATTTCCCGTATTTGCAACTACAATGTCCAGAGAGGCAAAAGTTTCGGGTAAGCTGCGCCTTCTGGAATTCGTAGATTTACTACTCCAGTTTGTTGCCCACGCGTTAAAGTCTCCTCCAATGATAATGGGATGCCTATAGCTAGCATCCGCCGCCAGGGTGTCTAGGAAATCCTAAAATTCGTTATGGGTTCACCTCGGTGGGGCGTAGCAACTGTACAAAAATATTCCCTTATTTTTAACCCTAGTAAACCCCCTTGATGAGTGTGCGACGTTTTCTTGTGCGTGCAACTCACATGACCATACCGCAACACTTTCGGTTCGGTCTTTTACCCATGTGCTGTTATCTAAGTGCCTATTCACATATTTGAGCGATATCCAACTTTTTATCCCTTAGTATTTGTTCTAATAGACTTTGCGCAGTGATTTAGATTGATCTGGAGTACCTTTAACATTTCCAGTTTTTTGCAATGTGTTCTTCATTGCCACAACGGCGACATTATTTCGACCGATCGTTGTTATTTTTGCAGAATCTGGTAGTATGTCCAAACTCGAGGCACTTAAAGCATTTTTTCAATGTTTTTTGTGCCCTTATGCGTCTGATTACCCACCCAATCCTTATTTTCCCCAGATCCAACAGCTTTTTAGCCGTATCTGTAGGAACTCTAAAGTTAGCAGTCTGAGTGCCTTGCGAAGGTTTAATATTTCGCATATAAACTTTGTGACGTTTTGGTTTACATCTGTCAACTTCGGATCGGACTTGACCTTCCGTAGGATTTCGGCATTTGGTCTGGCCTTGGTTTGATAGATTTTGGCGGCTTTTTGTTTTGTTTGCTGACCACTTTAACCCATGAATCTGGTTCTAAATTCGTCTTTTTACCCATATATTCTTGCTTGGGTGAGTCAACAATATTCTGTTTGCTTTTTTGGTTTTGTTGGGGTTAAGGAACGGACTTTTCGGTCCTGCTTCTTTTTTCTTCTCTGGCTTTATTAAACAGAGGTGAGGTTTGAGTAGTGGTATCACTCCCAATACTTCTTGATTTGTGTAACGAGACTAGAGAGTCCACTAAGTCCCGCTTGGGTTGGTGAACGGATCGTCTGCCTCCACCCATCATTTCCACGAGCTCCTTGCTTTTGTGACCCAAAAGCACAAAGGGGTCTTTGCTGGTAATATCGCGTTCTTCTTGTGTCACGCTAAGACACGGAGGAGAGGACTGTGGCCTTGCCTGTTCACGGTCGACTCCTAACTTTACAGGAGAACGCGCTGTGCGCTCACTTTTTTTGAAAGGCTCTTTATCCTTGGGTTTTACCGTTCCCGCCGATGGATTCGGCGAGTCAGACGCTTGTTTATCCCCAGCTCCACGGGGTGGTGTACACCCTATACCCTCCTATACAACGAATAAGTATACACTTTAACAGTAATATAATCATACGATAGTATTAAAAAAAAAAAATAAAAATAAAATATATATATATATATATAATAATATATAATAGTATAATAATGTAATATAACAATAATATAGCAATACAGTAATATAATAATATAGTTATATAAGAATATAATACAAAAATTTAATAATATGATATGCTAAATAGTGTGACGACGAAAGTCGTCGAGGTGACTAGACGCAAAGCAAATCGTTCAGCTGTAAGTATTGAAACATTTGAAGGAATATTAGTGTACAGGACGAAAGTCTGTACAGGACGAAAGTCTGTACACTTACAGCGAGTGATCCAGGGTATAGGACATAACGTCTGTACAATTAAAGTTTTAAATAAATGGGCGTGATACCCTACGCTGACGGCTTAACCCCAGCGTAAGAAAAATCTCGTTACATTGGCGCCCGAGCAGGGACGCTCATCCCAAGAGAAACGTTTTTTTGTTTATTGTCTAAAAGAAGATATAAAGTAAGATTGTCATTAACATGAACAATAATATTAACATAACATAAGATTAAAAAGTGTAAGTGTAGAAAGTTCCGCAAATCATTTTTTTGAAAGTGTTTTAAAATGTGCAAAGACGCAATTAATACCAAAGACATAACGGTGCTAAAATTCCTCATGGTACTCAAGTACACAACTTATAATATATAGATAACAGTAGTGGAAAATTACAGTATTCTTCCAATATACTATGTACATTTTCCGCAAACAAACTTTTGACATTTTTCACATATATTATTTATTTCATTGTTGTGGCAAAGTCGTACTTGACAAATTTCGGTCAATAATTTTGTCGCGAGTGACATGACAGTGAAAAAGTTATCGGTCGTGATATTTCTTCCACAGCTTGTATATGGCTCGACAAGTTTCAGATTCAGAACTACTTAGCACCTTACACATTTTCCTGAACTTATTGATATCATATTCATCATTGGTGATCGGCTCTCCATTGCTACATTCAGTGTCAGATGATTCACTATAATCCACTTCATCTTCAGATGATAGCTCAGAGTTTGTTGCATCTGATTCTACATCGGGGCACTCTTCACTTATATTTGTTAGCTTTTTCAATAACTCACTTATTTTCGACATTTCTTTCATGAATTTAGCGCGCAAAAGAAATAAAATAATCAACTTGTAGCGGTAATTGAAAAAAAGGTACTTTATTTGGTATTTATATGTTATTAGCTAAAGGTAATCGAAAAAAAATGAACGGAAATAGAAAAAAAAAAATGAACGGAAATCGAAAAAAATTAAAGCAGTCAAAATGACTGCTTTTAGTCAATATAGATATAACATATATATATATACCGAAAATGAAGGAGGGGGAGGTAACTACTATTATAAATAAACGTATTTATATGTTGTAGAAAAAGTCACAAAGTTGTAAGAAATTCTGACATTATATACATAATCATTTTTCTAATTGAAATTAAAAAGCAGTCAAAATGACTTGCTTAGGCAATCTAGTGTTAAATAAAGTGTAAAATAAAGGAAAGACTTTCGGTAGAAAAGGCGTAAGCCTACTTAATGAACTATTTTTTAATAGAATATACTTGGAAGAGGCGCAGAATGTGAAAAAAAAAACAAATTGGATAAAAAAAGGATTATATAAATATAAATTTGTAAGGGTAATATGTAAGAAAAAAACATTTAGTGATCGTGTGTTGCTGCGCGAACTAGTTAAAAGGTTTAAAACATACGAAAACGGATTAACATACAAAACGAATACTAAATTAAATTATAGAGTCATTGATTTGTAGGTACAAATGTAAAAAAAAACCTGGATATTGTTCAATTTATTTAAAAAAAGAAAACTTCTTTTATACAAGTTGTGCGGGCGATGGACGTGAACAAAGAACAAAGTGTATGTAAATGGAAAAGATCGTTGAGAATAGACGCGTTACGGATGTCCCGTTTAAAAAAAAAAATTCGTAAATTCTTAATAAACAAATGTGCTAGAATTAATTCTCAATTAAAGGACTTATAAAAAATCAACAATTTATTGTGGGAATAATAAAAGAAAAGAAGTGGAAAAATTAACAAAGAAAAGGAACAAAAGAAAGTGCAATGAAAATTTGAAATATAAATTGGGGGCACAATAAAAGCAAAACGAAACAAACGTAACGAAGTGAATTGAAAAGAACAATTTAAAAAAAATTATTATACAGAAGATAGGCAAAAAAACTGGAAATATTAAAAAACAGTGCGACAGTAGAATAGAAAAATAATAAGAGGTGGAAAATGTGAACAGTGTGATAAAAAATAGATTGGAGTAAAAAAACACACACAACCAAACAGTGCGTTGAATACAGAATACAAAGGGAAGTGAAAATTGCTGAAGGAAAAAAAAAATTACATTAATAAAAAAAAACAATTTTAAAATTAAATAACCAAAATGATAACAACCGAAAGATTATCAAAACCCTGAAAAAAAAGGAGAAAAAAAACCGGAAAATATTAAAGAACAGCGTATCAAAGGAAATTTGTCATAAATTTCTAACAAACACACGTGCCTGGATTAATTCTTCATTGACGGAATTACATAAAAAAAGGCAACAATTGATTGCATGAAATAATAAAAAAGGTGAAAATAACAACAACAATCTCAACACAACTTTATCCACAACGAGAGTAAGGTACGTACTTTAATATTATAAAAGATTTTTTTTTATTCCCCCACATAAAATGGCCAATTCGGAATTCCGAACCACCTGGATATATCCGCTACGCAAAGTGTAGTATGTTCACGGTTAAGTGAACACATTCACTCAATTATTGTATTAATTCAATTTTGCTTACTGTAGTAAAACGTAAATATAGGCCACATTATTATTAATTTTATTTTTAGTTAATTTTAGATTTTTGCATGTACATGCAAAAATAGAATTTAAGTCAAGTAAGCAATAAGAATAACCCAGTTTAAGTTTATGCCTACTATTAAATATTGTAATTTGTATTTGTAATTTATCATGTTAATTTTAGTATATAAGAAATTATTTTTCATTCAATAAGACAGACTAAAACTCATAGCGAGCGAGTCTCATATACACTTTCCATTACTTTATAGCACTAGATACTAGCACTTCTGCTGAATCCTCACATTGAGTATTGCGCGATAAACAGTGCTATAAAGTCTACTCGTCCTTTTTCTATAACATGGCCAAACTATTAAACTCTTAAATTTTTTGATCCTGCCAAAATTTTTGATCCTGCCATTTTAGTAGTTTTGTTCTTAAGATTTTATGCCTAGTAAATTTTTCAACTTTCGGTGCCTGGTAGTTTTTTTTTCCCTAAAATTTTTATTTTTTTTTTTATACCTAGTAATTTTTTCAAGATTCTACGCTCGGTGAGAGTTTTTTTTTTTTTTCTCTTTTTAAGTTTCTATGCTAGTGGGTTCTGGTTTTCAAGATTCTATGCTCAGTGATTTTGTGTTTTGATTTCTTTGCTCGTTCCTACACTTTGGGATTTGTGTTAGTTTTTTTTTTACGTCAAACTTCTTTGTATGTGCTCAGGTGCACATTATGTGCGTCCCTGCTCGGGCGCCACTTTGTAAAGAATCTGAAGAGTGCTGGGCCGACCAGAGTTCGTTTCAAAGAATATTTTATTTCAATGTAAATAAAGATGACAATTTATTCACTAATTTCTTTTTTTTGTATTCAATATTTCATACATACAAGAGTTTGACGGTTGTCTTAGCCAGATTAACAAAGGTGTATGCGACGACTAAACCTAAGATCTGTACCTTAGCTTATGGACTCTATACTTGGATAATAACAATGGTTTTTGGGTGAGCTTTGACGGATTTGTCTACGCTAGAGAATATGCCTAGAGCTTGTTTCAAATATCATTGCTAGTGCGCGAGATGGTTCAAATTCTGAGCTAAGTCTTTTTTTTTTGTAATTGATGCAAGAGTATTTATCCCTGGGTTTGTCTAAGCTAACCTGAAGAGTGCATGGCTATACTAGCGTGAATTGTTATTGGGAAAGGACGCATCAACTTTCCCCTACGTTAAATGAGTATAAAATGGATAAGAGAAAATATTTTAATTTGTGTAAAGGGGGAAAATCGACTCTCGAACTATATATTTTTTTATAACTCTGCCTAATGCTAAATTAGAGGAGGACGTATCAACTCTCTCTTATCCCCTTTTCTTGCCCTATGGTCTGCCTAGTATTGAGGTAGAGGAGGACGTATCACTCGCTCTTGCCCCTTTCGCTTTTCCCTATGCTCTGCCTATTATTGAGGTAGAGGAGGACGTATCACTCGCTCTTGCCCCTTTCGCTTTTCCCTATGCTCTGCCTATTATTGAGGTAGAGGAGGACGTATCACTCGCTCTTGCCCCTTTCACTTCTCCCTATGCTCTGCCTATTATTGAGGTAGAGGAGAACGTATCACTCGCTCTTTTTATTTTCGCGTGATCTAGGGTACAGGACATAACGTCTGTACAATTAAAGTGATAATATTTAGAGTGTACAGGGCGGGAGTCTGTATACTTACAGCGAGTGATCTAGAGTACAGGACATAACGTCTGTACAATTAAAGTGAGGATATTTAGAGTGTACAGGACGGGAGTCTGTATACTTACAGCGAGTGATCTAGAGTACAGGACATAACGTCTGTACAATTAAAGTGAGGATATTTAGAGTGTACAGGACGCGATATTATATAATTGCACATTTGAGCACCTACATAAGAACAATAAAGCTAAAATAAAATTCATAAAAAAGGTAACAAAAGAAAAAGAGAGAAAGAGTTTCAACAGTGTCAATATTAAATTAAATTAAATTAAATTGGTTACTACCTATTAAATAAAATATACTTACTAAAAACTTCTATTTGTTTATGATATATCTGTGGATTATATAAAAGTACACAAAAAAAGGAAAATTCATAGAAATATAGTATAGAGTATGTGGGAAATGTTACCATTCCTCAGCTAAGTGTTATGGAATTGACCAATCTTTATTGAATGCCATGAATTCTAATAAATTAGTAAAATAACTGCATGATGTATATCCACAATGTAGATCACGTTATTAAAGAACTACAAGGCGCAGAATGGATTTTAAAAATTAAAAAACAAAATTCGTTTTTGGTTGATAGCACCCTAAAAGTGATAAAACAATACGAAGTAAAAAGTAATAATGATTCAAAATATCTTAATGCTATAATTGAAAAAAACCGTGGTTCATTTCCTAATATATTAGCTTCTTGGAAAATTTGTATAGGATGGGAAAAATGTAAAATCTTTGATGGTGCTGATGACATAATGTGCTTCAAATGTAGAGGCTTCAACCATAAAGCTAAAAACTGCAAAAATAATGAAGTATGCCTAAAATGTCATGGTCGGCATTATACAAAAGATTGCTCTGATGAATCTATAAATACCTGTATAAATTGCTTACGAGCCAACAATACACTAGGCTTAGGATTAGATGCAAACCACCATACACAGAGTAAAACATGCCCAGTATTTTTAAACAAACTTAAAGAAAAACAAGTAGAAAAACTAAATTCGGCTTTGGCCGAATTTTAAATACCCTCCACCTTATTTATAATAACCGAAGAAATCAAGTACTAATAAGGCTTTCTATTAATTTCACAAATGAAATTTCATATTTTTCATATTCATCTATTTCAGTTTTAAAAGAAACACACAAATATAATTATTATGTTTAGAAAAAAATTATATATGCACTTTATTTAAAATTTTGATTAGTTAATTTTTTATGAATCCTTTTTTACTAAACTAAAAAATATACAATACAACATATGAACAATAATGGGTAAATCTATAAAATTCTTATCCTAATATAAATTAACTTATTCCTAAAATAATGCCGTCGTGGTAACTGTGCACCGTATTGTACGTTTTTGCTTCCACCGCCCCACTTAAAACTTTGCCAAATGCCCAGTCTATTTGCGTACATCCAACTGTAGTCGTTTCCGTCTTTTCTAACATAGAGCAAAAGCCCTCATTAATTAAGTTCCTTCACCCATAGTATATACAGTACCTACTGCCTCCATGAGTAAATTACTAAATGTTGTTTCGGAAAATGTGGAATTTCTATATAAAGTGATAACGCACATTGTTTTAAAACGGAAAGCTATTATTTGTAAAGTAGCGGACCCAGAACTATAATCTCGCTTGAACAAAACTTTCGCTTGACTACCCAGGTCGGACTTTATGTAAACTATTATTCCACGCTTTTGTCGAGGAAGGCTATCGGATCCATTAATTCTTGCTAAAGTACAAAATCCTTCAACAGAGCAGTCGTCCAAAAGAAAAGTCCATGTCTCTACAAGACATAAAACGTCTATATCTCTTATATATCTATCACTGAATAAGTCTTGGTGGTGAGCGTTAAGGCTTTGTATATTTTGGTAATATATTTTTGTGTTTGCGCATACATTAGGTGACGGACATAAAAATCTTTCTGTTCGGAGCCGGTCAAGTTCGACTTTGACAACGTCAGTGTCAGAAAATTGTTTTGGAGGGGTGAAACGTCCAATTATGAACAATCCTGATGCACTAGTAGCTCGACTGCAAGCTACATACATTGCAGCTCTATTTATTCTATCTGCAAGATGGACTACAACTTTGTTGTAAGTAGCTCCCTGACTCTTATGAATCGTAATACCCTCTGCTGGAACTACCGGAAATTGTCTCCTCTCAATATTAATTTGTACGTTACGTCTGTATTGAAATAATCTGTTATGTTTTTCAATAGGAGTCCATAGAGGTTCAGAATTATGAGGCTTTTTTCTTCTTGCCTGAGAGCCAACGTCCCTATTAGAAAATAGAATCCAAAGTGTCGATACGGCTTCCTGACTTATGTCTACTGCCATTAAAAGTTCTGTTGCACCGTTAAAGAGTCCATCGGCAGTGTCAATATTTACTGTCAGCATATATTTAACCGATGCCTTTAACGTAAGTTCTATGGGAAGTCCTTGAGTCTCCGACGTTTTAAAATTCTTAATTGTATTAAAATTGTCTGTTTTTGTTGTTCACTTAGAGAGTCAGCCTTAATAATGTCATAACTTCTAGAAATATGCGCTTCCGTCGATATCTGTGCTAAACGCTGTATATTATATGTGTCAGCTTCCTCATTAGACCAAAATAAATGAATAGCATCCAAAGGGACTTCTGTATGTAAATTCACTGTCCTTGATATAATTAAATCTATGTCTTCAGGATTCATTTGTCCAACTGCCATGTTATTTAATGCAATTGCAAAAGTCCTGCCGTCTCTTTGCCGCATTATTTCGTCTAATTCATAAAAGTCGAACATATCCCAAAGCCCACGTCCTATTATATCTCCATAGGGATTATTTGGATTTGGATTGAAAATCCAACGGTCACCTATAGGTGGAAGTTGTTTTAAATCACCGAAGGCAATAATTGGAATACCACCAAAAGCCTCTGTAGTTTTAAATATTTGTTTTAGTCTTGAGTCCAGGAAACCTAACATTTTAGAACCAACCATCGACACTTCATCTATAATAATAAGTTTTACTTCAATCAGTTTAGCAATAAGTGAATTAACTGTATCGTTACTTAAGGGACGAATTTCTCCGGACGACTGATTTACAGGCAAAGAGAAAAGGGAGTGAAGAGTATATCCTCCAATTCCAGATGCTGCTTTACCCGTTGGTGCACTTCGCAAAACCTTTGGGAGATCTGGATTGGATCCAGGAAGAGAATTAAAGCGTTGTGTTATTGCCTGATATATTGTTTGTATCAAGCGACTTTTATCTACACCCGCGCCACCTCCCACAAATTCATACAGCACTTCTTTTCTATTTATCTTGAACAATATATGTTGGAAATATATCCGTTGCTTTTTATTCAGAGACCTTACGGATATTAACAAATCCTCTACATTTACTAATGGAGGGAGTTTTATTAAACGGACACCTTCACTCTGATCGTCATTTTCTTCTTCGTCTATATTAAGTATATTTATGTCTCTATTAATCTCTGACATAGCCAGAGCTCTGAATTCTTCATCTAATAACTGCGATGCAGCAATGTTGTCTGATCGGGTTGGTTCATTTTCAGAATTGCCATCGTTATCGTTCTGAATTTCCTCTAAAGCGTTTTCCAATTCGTTTACCGAAAATTTTTCCAATTGTTGTTGATTTGTCATTATCAAGTCTCTATGTGAAGAATATGTTTGTTCGTAGTCGTTTTCTAAAATGTCTGTTACTTCATTACGCCACGGAAAATATAACATAACCATTTGTCTGAAATAGTCTGCTCTGGATGTATCCATATTTGATTTTGCAAATCGAAGAATAGCTGAATTCCTTCGTTTATAAATATATCCAAAGTTATTTAAAAGTTATTTAAAAGTTGAGGACCATGTTGGTAATAGTCTAATAAATTACTTCTAAAAATATCAGTCGATTCTGTTGGTAGTCTTTCTAATTCTTGCCTAGATTTTACCATTCGGACTCTCCTATCTGGATGGAATGTATTTATGAAAACATCTGTGTTACTACATTCGGACATATGCATACCTAAAATATTGTAGGATGCTTCTTGAGCGGACACTTCGGACGCGTTTATAAATTTATTGCCAATGTGCTGTAAACGTTGACGGACAGTATAATTCTCTGTACGAATTTCCCTCATTGTCTCCTGCAATAGTCGCGAAACTCCCCTATTTGACTTATTTATATAGTTCACTATATATGATACACAACTGTAAGCGTCCAAAATGTACTGTATGTCCATGTTAGCGCGATGTAACTTCAAAATAGTTGGATTGAAGGCGTTTATAAATATGTCCTTCGGTCGGCGTTTTAAAAATATCTGTGGTTTTTTAATAGAAAACCTTAGGGCAAAAATGTAGTCCTCGTAGCTCATATTAATGCGTTCGTCAGACAAAAATTGTTCAAATTGGTCAATACTATAAATATCTGACTCAGATTCCCTAGTATTTAAAAAATTAAATACTTTTTCATAATTAACACGATGTCTTTGAATATTTTCGGATTCTTCGGACAGCGGAAATAGTATTTCTATTCTTGGCATTGGCGGATGAGACATTTTGAATCTACAAATCCTTTGTCCCGATATTTCTCTTTGGCATGTATTACTATGCCTATGCATTTGATAATTTATGAAATTTTCTATTCCGGACTCAGACGAGTTTGTACTGATATATTTGTCAATAAATTCTGTTACCGCAGGGAATGTACGTTCATCTGTCAATGTTATATGTGGTGCGTCTTTTAACCAATATACTCCATGTACATGAGGAGAGCCTCTTTGCTGAAATTCTATTCTCCAATAATACTTTATAACTTTATGAGAGTCAAATACACCACCATCACACTTAAAAAGTTTGTATAAATGACGGACACGTTGATCGAAGTAGCGTGAATATGTAATCGGATCGGATCTTATTAAATTATATTTTTTTGCGTTGTTAAATTATGAACCAAAATAACAATTAATTCAGACCACTGTGATTCGGCTGCGGACAATGTGATAAAAAAAGTTGGCAATCCAAATTGCCGAATCATTGCCAGAACTTTCTTTTTTTCAGATTCCCAATGAGCGGGTGAAGACATAAGTCCTTTGAGAATATGATCCCCGTCGTCATGCTGCACTAAGTTTTGAACAAAATGATCGTCTAACATATTTCGCGCAGTAACAGAATTTTGACGTATTCTTTTCCTTAAGCAGATCGATATACTATCCTTTATGCGCGATAGTTCTAATTTTGTGTACGAATATAAAACTTTGTCTACTCTGGCGCATCGTCTGTCATATCTTCTAACTTCTGATCTTATAACTTTCCCTAAAGTTGTAACTGAACTTCGTTTAATTCCACAATAAATTGTAAGGAAAGGACAAGTCCTCTGCGTCTTCATCCATAAGTAAGTCTAATGGTCTGTTGCCCTCTGCAGGCGCTATAGAAATCCTACCTAATGGTACATTTTCTATTTGTAAATTGTCTAAAAGGGTCTCCTGTGGATTTAATTCATCTACGTCATCATTGGTTGTGTTATTGTTTAAACAAGTTTGAACTATATTTCTGTCTTCTTCGTTGGCAATAAACGGCATTATCTCATTCGACTGTCTTCTGTTCAGCCATTCATTAGAAATAGAAATGTTGTGCGTCCTATATAAGTCTGTGTTAATTAAATACTCTGCGGCTCTAAATATCTTTGCCGGTCGTATAGTCTCTGTCATAAAACTGCGGTCATATTGCAACCTACGCTTCAAATAAACTTGTATTACTTCTGTCTGATCTTCAGATCTCGGAAGAACGGTTATTGTTCTATCAAGTGAAATCGGTACGTTCACGACTGCACCTCGTATCGCGCACTGTCTGTTATAACCTAAGGACACTATTCTCATAAACGGTATTCTGGGAGCAACGAGTCTCTCTTCAAGAGTTGTCAAGTCCTTTAGTTCGTTTGGTATAGTGGGAAAGTGAAGACTATTGGATAAACATAATGTCGGTATATTACCAGATCGAACTGCAGAATGACATGTTTTGCAAAACGTATAACGGTCATCTTCGGATGGAAAAATATCAGTCAGGAAGAATACACAACTTAAGTGGACATGTTGGCTTTCTATACTATTATTTAGATAAAAACTTTACTTGTGACGTAAACCACAGTCCACCACAACAAACACAAACACAAGTCGGACCATTCTTTACACTATTGTCATATTCACTCAATAGTCGAGATGTGTGTCTTTGGGTTTCACTTAATAAATATTCAATTCTAGTGTCAGGTGTCATGGTCTGTATTCTTTGTCTATTCAACAAATTTTGTCGATTGTTAGTTCTGAGCCTATTTACCTCATTAGCACGGTGTGTTCTAGACCGAAGTGTTCTATTAGAGCTAACCTCTCTAGCATGCATTCTACCATCTTCTCTTCTAATTCTTTGTGCTATGGCAAATCTCTGGCGTTCACTCCTTCTATATATTTCATTTCCCCGACGTTGTCTGTGCTGTTCAGTATTAATATGTTGCTCCAAAGCACGCCTTCTATCGTCATCTCTCCTAATCCTTTGTGTTAATACATTCCTCACCCTTTCACTTCTCCTATAAACTTCATTTTCGCGATGGCGCCTATGCTGTTCAGTATTAACTAGTTGTTCTCTAGCGTGTCTTCCCTCATCTTGTCTCCGTATCGTTTGTGTTAAGGCGTTTCTCAGTCTTTCACTTCTCCTATAAACTTCGTTTTCGCGATGGCGCCTATGCTGTTCAGTATTAACTAGTTGTTCTCTAGCTCGTCTTCCCTCATCTTCTCTCCGTATTGTTTGTGTTAAGGCGTTTCTCAGTCTTTCACTTCTCCTATAAACTTGGTTTTCGCGATGGCGCCTATGCTGTTCAGTATTGACTTGTTGTTTTCTAGCGCGTCGACTCTCATCTTCTCTCCGTATACTTTGTGTTAAGGCATTTCTCAGCCTTTCAATTGTCCTAAACACTTCATGTTAGCGATGGCGCCTATGCTGGGCAGTATTAATTTGTTGTTCTCTAGCGCGTGTTCCATCATCCTCCCTCCTATTTCTTTATGTTAATGCATTTCTCAGCCTTTCACTCCTTCTAAAGACTTCGTTTTCTCGGTGGCGCCTATACTGAGCAGTATTAACTTGTTGTTCTCTATTGCGTCTTCCATTATCTTCCCTCCTAATCCTTTGCATTTCTCCGACGTTTAAGCACTCGATAACTTTCATTGCCGCGACGGTTTATGTGTTGTACAGTATTCCTTTGTTGTTCCATAATGCGATACCTTGAACTTCTTCTTCTAACAATATGTGCGCTTTGGTCTCTTCGCCTTTCCTCTTCGCGATATTCAGGATCACTTCTTCTTGCTAATATACGCTGAGAATTTTCAATTCTGTCTCTCTCCAAACTTTGCTCGCGAAACCTCCTCACAGATTGTATATTTCTCAGACGTCTTTGTCGAGATGCTGTAATACGTAATAAGGGCATATTGAAATAATGTTTGTAAATATAATATTTTTTTGCACTTCAATGTGAACTCAACAGTTCAATTATTGTTGTACTTCTGAGGTCTATATTTCGTGTTGAAGACTTATATATTGTACTATTTTACTTTATTACACTTTATTTGTACTTTACCTAATAGTCATTTATGTACTTGATTTCTAACAAGGCTGTAGCCTGTACTTGCAAACTATAAGTATATGATCGTGCATCATGTTACTTTATTTTAAGTATTTTTCATTAAAAATTTTATTTGATATTCTAAATTTTAAAACTGAGATATATAAAGCGGTAAACACGTAATTTTTGTGGTAGATATAAAGGTTCATGTTTATTGTGGGCGCGTCTGTTAAATGACCACGCCTATTTTAGGCATATCAATGGATGGGATAACTATGTATTTGCATACAAAATTTCAACTTCGTAGATCAACTTTTGTGGCAAATATAAAGATTTATATTGATTGTGGGCGTGTATATTATCGGACTACGCCCATTTTCGGCACATTGATGGATGGGATTTCTATAAATAGGTGTACCAAATTTCAGGGTCATAGGTTAATTTTTGTGGTAGATGTAAAGGTTTATGTTTATTGTGGGCGCGTATGTTAACCGACCACGCCCATTTTAGGCACATCAATGGATGGCATAACTATGTATTTGCACACCAAATTTCAACTTCGTAGATCAACTTTTGTGGCAAATATAAAGATTTATATTGATTGTGGGCGTGTATATTATCGGACTACGCCCATTTTCGGCACATTGATGGATGGGATTTCTATAAATAGGTGTACCAAATTTCAGGGTCATAGGTTAATTTTTGTGGTAGATGTAAAGGTTTATGTTTATTGTGGGCGCGTATGTTAACCGACCACGCCCATTTTAGGCGCATCAATGGATGGCATAACTATGTATTTGCACACCAAATTTCAACTTCGTAGATCAACTTTTGTGGCAAATATAAAGATTTATATTGATTGTGGGCGTGTATGTTATCGGACCACGCATATTTTCGGCACATCGATGAAACTAATATTTATAGATGTACGTACTAAATTTCAAGTTTATAGCTTAATTTTTGTGGCAGATATGTAGATTTTTGTTGATTGTAGGCGTGGCTCTTTACCGAATTTGCCCATTTTAAATAGCGATCTGCGTGCATAAACTAAAAGTGACTGTACAAAATTTCAGCTCAATATCTCAAAATTTACGCTCGTGAGAGTGCCAACAACAGACGGACACACGGACACACGGACATACATGTCTAAATCGACTCAGTTTTTGACGCTGATCAAGAATATATATACTTTGTAGGATCTCTGACGCCTCCTTCTGGGTGTTGCAAATGGAAGAACAAAATTAGTATACCCTCATCACTGAGGTGGAGGGTATAAAAACGTAAAATTGGATATTAGCAACCAATAAATAAGAAACCAAATTATTAAAAGTGCCTGTACTTAAATATTAACAGTATTTTAGCAAACAAATACGAACTTGAACACGTTATGGCAGATAAAAACCCATATATAGTGTTATGCAGTGAAATATGCGTAACCGAGGAAATAACGGAAGCTGAACTGAAAATTGCACCTTATAGAGCATATCGATGTAATTCTCATAGTCAACATACAGGAGGTGTGATAGCATACATTAGCAAATCTATCGATGTTAATGTAATATATAACAATAACTTCGAAAATAACTGTTGGTGCTTAATAATAAAGTTAAAAAAATTACAAATCAATTGGCAAATAGCAGTACTATACCACTCGCCAAATGCGAGCCATTCATATTTCCTGGAGCACTTGGAAGATGTCGGTTACTTTGATAATGATAACAGAAACATTATCGTAGGTGATTTCAATATAAATTTAATGATGTCTACAACTAATAGTAAGAAACTTGAGGAACTATGTAGGAGTTACGATTTGAATCAAATGGTGGATTTTCCAACTAGAGTTAGTAATAATAGTGAAACAATGATCGACCTACTATTTTCAAATAAAAATAACATAAAATGTAAAAAACTTGATACGTACGAGGTATCAGATCATGAGACATTTGAGTTTAATTTGGAGATTAAGAGATCAAAAATTAAAAAGTACTCTACTGAAATTGTAGCGTGGACATACTACTCTAAAAATAACCTATTAAATTTTCTAAGACAATATGATATGAATTGGTACAATAGAGACATAAATAGTCAAGTGGTGATGATAAACTATGTATTAGAAAATGCTATGGCACTATTAACAATAAAAAAAACTGTGACAGTCAACCTCACAAATTAATGGTATGACACCGATCTTCTTTTCCTGAATAGACACAAATGCCACCTTAAACAAATCGCCAAAATATCAGGAAACTGGCATGAATATAAAAGGATACAAAAACAATATAAAAAATTAATAAAAATAAAGAAAACTACTTATATGGAAAGAAGGATTGAAACTTACCAGCATGATTGCAAGAAAATGTGGAAATGTTTGAAAGAAACAGTAAATCTAAATGCTGAAAAGAAAGTTATAAATGAAATAACAATCAATGAACAAAGGATAACGGATCATAATCAAATAGCAGAGGAACTAAATATATTTGTCGTAGATAATATTAAAATATTAAATATTCACGCAAATATAAATCAGATACCTAACGATCTTGTTCTTTATACGTTTCATGATGATACTTTTAAGTTTAAACCTGTAACAACAGATGATATTGTAAACGTGGTAAGGAAGTTTAAATATAAAAAATATATAAAAAAATTATTATCAGAAGGTGTGATTAGAGACTTTATCGAATATACTGGTTTCTTCTATATGGATATAATAAACAATAGTTTGCAAAATGGTTATGTTCTTGATTCATGGAAAATATCAACAATAGTACCAATCGAAAAAGTTAAAGACACACAAAATCCGAATGAAATAAGACCTATAAATACACTGCCATGCGACGCTAAAATTCTGGAAACTATAGTTAAAATACAGCTCACAAACTATCTTGACAAAAACGATATTATTATACATGAACAATCCGGCTTTCGTAGTAAACATTCATGTGAGACCGCATTAAACATAGTTCTCGCCAATTGGAAAAATGAGTTAAATGAAAAAAACACCATTATTTCTGTCTTTATTGATTTACGACGAGCATTTGAAATGGTGGGTGGTGATATTTTGATTTATAAATTGCAAGCGATTGGCGTACATAATATGGAGTTAAATTGGTTCAAAAGTTACCTAACAAATCGAAGACAGAAAACCATAATTAGAACCGCAACATCTTCCGAAAAAGAAGTCAATATTGGCCTACCGCAAGGGTCGGTACTTTCTCCACTGCTTTTTCTCATATATCAATAACATAAATAATGTACTACAATTTTGCTCAATCAAATTATTCACTGACGATGCTTTAATAACAATTAGTGTAAAAGATATAGATGAAGGTTGTGTTAAAATTCAACATGATTTAAAAAATATTTATAAATGGTTATGCATCAATAAATTAAAACTCAATGTAAAGAAAACCAAATACATGGTAATAACGCGATGTAAAATTGAGAAAAATATAAATTTAAGAATAAAAGATGATCCGATTGAGAGAGTGGAGGTATTCAAATACCTAGGAATTCAAATTGATGAGAGATTAAAATTTAATGAGCACCTAGATTTTGTTGTTAATAAAATATCAAAAAAAAAATAGTTTTATTAAGAGATCATGTTTTTACGTCGATAAGCAACATAAAAAAATGGTCTACAGATCAATTGTGGAACCTCACTTTATATACTGCCCTACAAACCTTTTTATGATGAATGCAGGCCAAATAAAAAAACTCCAGGAACTTCAAAATAGAGGAATGAAATTTATTTTAAATAAAAAACAAGATACGGCGACTTCATGTTTAATTAGCACTCTAATTGGCTAAGCATAAAGCAGGCGATCGAATACTACGCGATGATTTTTATACTTAAGATTAAGAATAATATGCTGCCATCATACATCATAAATAACATTCGCTATACTCATGAAATACATAACTACAATACTAGAAATAGAAATAATTTTGCTTTACCCTTTTTTAGAACGGATAGTGATAGACAACATGTATTTTATAAAGGTATAAAACAATTCAATGTACTACCGAATGATATTAAAAAATGTGAAAATTTTAATTCTTTCAAACGGAAATTATTTGAACATTGCAAAACAATAGGTATAAGCTAATTTTAGTTTAAGTTGAAATTAAATGATGTAATAGGCAATAATAATTGCCGTAACCAAATAAATAAATAAATAAATTATTCATCGTTTTTTTTCGTTTGGTGAATGTGAGCAAGAAAAAAATAAATAAAAAAAAGTAAAGTAGTTGCTGGCCAACTAGATTAAAACATACGAAATCAGATTAACATACAAAACGAATACTAAATTAAATTATAGAGACATTGATTTGTGGGTACAAATATAAAAAAAAATTAATATTGTTTAATAAATTTAAAAAAAAATTAATAATAAAACTGAAACAATAAAAGAAAAAAAATAGAAAACAAAAAAACCGTGCGACATAGCAGACAAAAATAAGAAGAGGTGGAAGATGTGAACACTGTGATAAAGAATAGAATGGGGTGAAAAAAACCCACAACCAAACAGAATACAAAGGAAAGGGAAATTACTGAAAGAAAAATAAAAAAACTTTATATTATAAATATAGAAAAATGAAATTTAAAATATTAAAGAACCAGGGTGTCAAAGAATAAAGGAAGAAATTTTTCATAAATTTTTAACAAACATTTATTATTACATGAAAAAAGCAACAATTGATTGCACGAAATAATTACAAAGGTGATCAATTAACTAAGTGAAGGACGTTGAAAAGTTTAAAGAGAAAAAAAAACCGAACACTGCCAAAAATAATAGCCACACACGAAAAGCAACAACAATAACAAACAAAACAAACAACAACAACAACCTCAACACAACTTTAACCACATAGAATGGCCAATTCGGAATTCCGAACCACCTGGATATATCCGCTATTCAAAGAAGAACTCGCGGAATATCTGAGGGAATTCGGCATCGACTCTTCAGGCACCTTGGAAGAGTTACGGCAACGGTTTAAGAAATTTGTACTCAGTACCCATACTGCCCAGGAGTTAAAGGCACTCCTTACGATACAGGCGCACCACAAGGGAACGAAACCATTCCCCAATAGAGCCCCTTCTAGTAAAATGTCCTTCTCCGATTCAGGGGAAGAAGATACTAATACAATTAAGGTAGTGGTACCACCAGTGAGTACTTCTAGAAAAGCCCGAGTGGTTGACACAAAACGCTCGGAGGCACAAAAACGCGAGGTCATGAAAACGGTGAGGAAATGAGGAATAATTTTTGGCGGTGGGCCAAACCCATTCGAATTTATTGAACGTGTTGAGGAAATGGCCGAAACGTATGTATGAGATGGCGGGGGATTACGAGTGCATTCCAGACGTAACTTAGTGAATGCCAAATTAAAAATTAGGTTGATTAAAATTGAGATATTGTAGAGACCAATAACTATGTTGGAACCAAAATTTCAGGAAATGTTCATTAAACTATGGTAAAAGTTTTTGCAAAAATTTTAAAGGCGTGTCTTTGCCCAGTTTTCTGTTTTTTATGTGTTTGTTAGAAGTCAGGTACTGTTAAAACCACAAAGCAGTTGAAGTTTAAATTTACACAAATGCCTTTATTATAATATGTACGTAGTTTCTGTAAGAGTTTTTAAGGCGTGGCATCGCGTATTTTACTGTAATCTACAAAACAAGTAAGTTATGTTTCTTTGAACTGCAATGTAACGAAAACCGAAAGGCGTTTATAAAACTAAAACGATTGTAGATGTTGCTTAAAATATGTTTAAACTTCCTACCAAATTTTAATGGGCGCGGGTTTGTCTCTTAGTTCTTGTGCATATCTTAGTAAATTTCATTACATTATTTCCTATTGTTTTATATTACTTTAGAAAGTAATAATTGTTAAAATAGCGCCTCTGTCGTGTATTTTCGATTGAAACTGAAACAATCGGTAATAAAAATTTCATAAAACAAAATTATTAAAATTAATGTTCAAATCTGTAATGTAAAACTAATTATATAAGTATTTAGCAGTACATTTTAAACTTGCAATTTCGAACACAATAGATATAACGTCGAAAACCGTAGAAAAAATGCTTTCTTTTACGCTCTTTTATATGTAAACCTTATCAGCTTGCTGCTAAGTTTTTTTAAATGCACGTGATGTTGACTTATTTTTCATTTTAAGAAAAGATGGTGGAGCCAATCAAAAATATGTTTTTGTTTACTAAGTGTATGTTACATGCATTGGAGTTTGGTTAAGAATGAAAACAATTGCAATAAAATATGTTAACGGCGCTGTTGCTTTATTACATTTATATTATTATTATTCAATTAACAATGCTTTGAATGAAATTATTTTTTTATTATTGCTGTTTGCCTTTACCGTTTTATGTAGTTAGCTATTATATTGCTAATATTTTATCACGTCGCGGTTGCGATATATTAATTTATTAATTATTTCGAGCAGGTGTGTTTTCTACAGCTTCTCTATGACAACTCTTTTTAACAACTAACTTTGCCTTTACCGTTTTAGGTATTTTTATATAGCTCCATCTTGAAAAAAAACTGTACTTTTTTTCTTTAGCAAATGCAAGAACCTTAATATTGTTTGAAAAAGTCTGTGTAAGATTTGTATCAACGATTTGCATGACATTAGTAAAATTATTGATGGAGTTTTCACATTTTAAATTGCGTTCTTAAACAATAATCTGAATCTTAAACTACATAAATATTTTTAAATTAACTCCTTATTACAAACTTAAAAGTTAAAATATGTTCTCAAGGTTGAAACTTTTTGGATATAATTTCCATATAACATATTGTTAGGAAATTCTTATTCTTATTTGCAAAATTAAGTAAGACTTTGAGGTAAGTAATACTGTGGTGAGTAAAAATGTTATATGTTTGTTATATACAAGACACCGATAAAATAAAAAAATTGTTCAAATTTAAATTTATATAAAAGTGTTTATTTTTATGTTTAAAAAGTTTCTGTAAATATGTTAAAGGCGTGCACAAAGCTCATTATATTGTAATTTACATAATAAGTTGTTTATATAGAAATGTTTGAAATATTGCATTCTTAAATGAAAGTTCAGTTGCAAGCAACGCTGCAACGGGTAAGCTAGTATATAAATAAACAAAGACCAATTTACTGCGATTTCTGCAACACTATGTTTATGTCAATCTTTGTCCCTATTTGGGCGCCAAATTTATAATGCAAATTGCTGGACGTGTTAGGGTGATGCCGTCAACACCAGGGTTTAGACTTTTGCCCATATACTAGGCGTAAAGACATTTTCCCTTACATTGGACGTACAGACATTTGCCCATACACTGGGCATAAAGACTTTTCCCATACATTAGACGTACAAACATGTGCCCACACATTGGACGTACAGACACTTTCACAGGACGAACCGACATTTTCCCATACACTGGGAGTACAGATTTTTGCCTAAACACTCAAGATTCGGGAATTTGCCAATACACTTGGCGTAGTGACATTTATCCATACATTGGACGCACACACATTTGCCCATACATTAGGCGTACAGACAGACGCGCAGACATTTGCCCATACATTGGACGTACAGACATTTTCAGAGGTTGAGGAGACATTTGCCCATACACTGGGCGCAGGTACATTTTTACATACATTGAACGTACAGACATATATTGTACGTACAGGCATTTGCTTATACACCGGACGTACCGTTTCAAATAATGGCTCTTAGAGCATAAGTTACAGCTAGCGCCTTATAAAACTGAAGCTGTGCTAATCACCAGTAGGAAAAAAAGAGAAGTGGTGGAGTTAGACATCGACAGACATCACCTAACAACAGCTGATAAAATCAAATATCTAGGTGTATTAATCGATGCTCGATTGAAGTTCTTACAGCACATAATATCAGTGTGTGACAAAGCTAGCAAAATATATGCAGCACTGGCATGCAGGATGGCAAATATTGGTGGTCCCAGTCAACGAAGAAGATTACTGCTAGCCAAAGTGATCACCTCTGTCACTATGTATGCTGCACCTGTTTGGAGTGATACACTACAGAAATATCCCAGCTATAATAAACACCTGAATAAGCTGTATCGCGGAACTGCACTGAGAGTCTGCTGTGGATTCCATACCGTATCACTGGACGCAGCACTGATCCTGTCAGGCATGCTCCCACCTGATATCCTAGCGCAACAAACCACAAAAATGTACTGTGCCAAAAAAATTTTTAATAGGAAGCTCTCTAATGGAGAAAAACGGGACATAATGCTAGAAAGCTATAGAGAATGGGAAAGGAGATGGGACGAATACTCTCAAGGCGGATGGACGCACAAAGTAATAACAAATGTTGAATGTTGGTTGAGCAGACAACATGGCTGTATGGACTATTACTTGACGCAAATTTTAAGCGGACACGGTTGCTTCCGCAGTTACTTGCACCGTTTTCTACTGAACCTTGGTGCCCTGAGTGTCATGGGGTTCAGGTTTACCTTTCGGTATTAGCACTAGAGTTTGTCGTTTCCAGCATTTTGGAAACGTACCATCCTCCAGGCACTTCTTGTAGGTTTCGACAAATAAGTCGGGTCTATCCTCGATCATAACCTTCTGGGCTTTATTTGGGATGACAGCAGGCCCTGGTGCTTTATAATCGGCAATATTTTTTGTGGCTGTTTTGAGCTGTTCTTGGCCGATGGATGGAAATTCTTCTTCAGAAAGATCCACGGTTATTTCTGGTCCTGCCGGCCTTGCTGGAAGCAATGTGTTGATTATAATCCTTAAAGCCACAGGGTCCGTTGGTTGGGGGCTACCCTTAGTGAGTTTTGGTAACTACTCTGTAAGCTGTTCCCCTCAACGCAAATCTGTTACTAGCTTTTATTGCCGATTGCAAAGCTTTTCTCTTTTGGTTAAGGTGTTCTCTAAACAATGGTCTGTTTCTTGAACACTGCGTTTTTCTTCTTCAGGCATTGTGCTTTTAAAAATTTGATTTCGTCATTCCACCAGTAGCACGGGAAATTGCGTCCATTCCTCTTCCTTCTAGGCATGGAAGCGTCGCAAGTTCCTTTAACCATAACCTACGCCGACGGCTTAACCCCAGCGTAAGAAAAATCTCGTTACATTGGCGCCCGAGCAGGGACGCTCGTCCCAAGAGAAACGTTTTTTTGCTTATTGTCTAAAAAAAGATATAAAGTAAGATTGTCATTAACATGAACAATAATATTAACATAACATAAGATTAAAAAGTGTATGTGTGGAAAGTACCGCAAATCATTTTTTTCGAAAGTGTTTTAAAATGTGCAAAGACGCAATTTACGAGTATACCAAAGACATAACGGTGCTGAAATTCCTTACGGTACTCAAGTACTCAATAGTGGAACAAGCATTGAATTGGGATTCTATGATCGTGAGTGGTTAAGTGAAGATCTAGTGAGTGGTTATTTTTTTTCGTTTGGCGCTTGTGAGCAAGAAAAAAAATTAAATATAAAAAAAAGGAAAAAATCTCTGCGACACGAGTGTACAAACAATATATAAACCAACAAACATTAAATAAAGTGTAAAATAAAGGAAGGACTTTCGGTAGAAAAGGCGTAAGCCTACTTAATAAACTATTTTTAAATAAAATATACTTGGAAGAGGCACAGAATGTGGAAAAAAAAAAAACATTTAGTGATCGTGTGTTGGTGAGCCAACTAGTTAAAAAGATTAAAACATACGAAAACGGATTAACATACAAAACGAATACTAAATTAAATTATAGAGACATTGATTTGTGGGTACAAATGTAAAAAAAAACTTAATATTGTTTAATGAATAAAAAAATTAAAAAAATAAAACAAACATTTAAAAAAAAAAAGAAAACAACAAACCTTGCGACGTAGCAGAGAAAAATGAGAAGAGGTGGAAGATGTGAACACTGTGATAAAGAATAGAATGGAGTGAAAAAAACACACAACCAAACAGTGCGTTAAATAACAGAATACAAAGGAACGTGAAATTACTGAAAGAAAAATAAAAAAAACTTTATATTATAAATAAAGAAAAATGAAATTTAAAATTAAATAAACAAAATAATAACAACTGAAAGATCCGGAAAATATTAAAGAACCAGGGTGTCAAAGAATAAAGAAATTTTTCATAAATTTTTAACAAACATTTATTATTACATAAAAAAAAGCAAATATTGATTGCACGAAATAATGATAAATTAACTAAGTGAAGGACGTTGAAAAGTTTAAAGAGAAAAAAACCGAACACTGCAAAAAATAATAGCCACACATACAAACAAAACAAACAACAACTTTAATCTCAACACAACTTTAACCACAACGAGAGTAAGGTACGTACTGTGATATTATAAAATATTTTTTTTATTCTCCCATATAAAATGGCCAACTCGGAATTCCGGACCACCATCCACTACGCAAAGAAGAACTCGCGGAATATCTGAGGGAATTCGGCATCGACTCTTCAAGCACCTTGGAAGAGTTACGGCAACGAGGAGTTAAAAGCGTTCCTTACGTTGCAGGCGCACCACGAGGGAACAAAACCATCATCCAGGGTCCCTAGTAAATTATCCTCCTCCGGAGAAGAAGATACTAATACAATTAAGGTAGTGGTACCACCAGCGAGTACTTCTAGAAAAGCCCGAGTGGTTGACACAAAACGCTCGGAGGCGCATAAACGCGAGGTCATGGAAACGGTGAGGAAATGGGGAATAATTTTTGGCGTCGGGCCAAACCCATTCGAATTTATTGAACGTATTGAGGAAATGGCCGAAACGTATGTCATAGAACTTTCAATGTTACCAGCGGTCATGCCCCAATTTTTGCGCAATAAAGCGCTGATATGGTACAGAAACAACAATGCGCACTGGGACAACTGGGACCACTTCAAAGTGGATTTCCTAAAGTTCTTTTTACATCCGAGGTATTTGGGGAGGGTGGAAGATAAGGTCAGGGCACGGAAACAATGGCCGCGAAAACCATTTAAGGACTTTGTCCTGGACATACAGGCCAAAATGCGGCACACATTGATGAACAAGGAGGAGAAGTTAAACCACATATATCGCAACGCTCTATCCGATTACCTCCGTTACATCCGTAACAACGATTTTAAAAATCTGGCGGGATTATTAGAGATGGCGGGGGATTACGAGTGCATTCCAGACGTAACTTAGTGAATGCCACTTCTTAGACTGGCAAATGATCGCCCGAATGATAAGTGTAATCCCCAGACAGTATGCCACCGCTGTGCGGGTGATCGCCCGAAATTGTAGAAATCCCCGACAACTGTTTTGTTGGGATTGCGGACGAATGTGCGTCCGCACATACGATTGTTGTCGCCGTCAACAACAACAGGAAAACGCCAATGGCCGAGTTCCCACAACAACCCTCTACGGCCCAAAGGCCACAGTTTTCGTTATTGACGTCGAAGTCATGGCTATTGTCGACACCGGAGCGACAAGTTGTTTCTTTAGCGAAGCTCACGCACGTCAACTTGGTTATGCTGACATACAAGAGAGCGCAAAAATAGAAATAACACTTGCCGATGGTTCACGCCGCAGCATAACGCAAGTGCTTACATTTACGGTACAATTTGGTAACATGAGACGTAGACTGAAATTCAGGATCATGCTACGTCCTTGCGAGGACGTCATTCTGGGTTTTAGCTTCCTAGAAGCTTTTCAAGCTAAGCTCACCTGTGCAGGCACATCCATTCAATTCAACCAGCCTTCCACAATCGTTGAAAATGGACTCATTGCCCTGGAGCAAAAACGTGCATTCTGTTTGGACACAAAGGTCGGACAGCAGCGAAATGAGTGTACTGAACACAGAGGCTCGGACGGTAAAGTCGAGCAAGCCCCTAACTCAGTGCAATATCCATCAACTCGAAACTCAGGTTAAAATGCCTAACTCAAAAAATTATAATGTAACGCGGAGTTCGCCGGTGGTGAACCCCGACGTGACCCTCACTAGCCGTGTAACCAATGTCTTAAATGAAAATTTAAACAATGCTTCAACACAACACCACACTGTCTGGACGCAAAAGTTGGACAGCAACGAGGAGAGAGTACCCGACACAAAAGTTCCGACGACAAAGTCGAGCATATGTCCATGTAAATTTTATCAACCCAGAACTCAGATGAAAATGCCCAGCTCAAAGGTTCTTAACACACTGATCGAGAATTCCGATGGTACTCCTAGCCGTGTTAACAAGGCCTTATACACAAAAGCAATCCATAATTCAACACAACGACATACTGCCTCTTGGACATCTAATCAGTCCACAACTCAAGGTATTGCTAAAAAGTTGGCTGATACTTGGTCCATCAGCACTCCACCCAAGACTTCTGGAGGAGACGTGGGCAAACATCAAGCCCAGCATAACCACCACCAGCGGTACCAACATGTGCAGAAGCCGGGTAAGCCAGACGAAAACCAGCGATGACCTCTATATTTTCACCGGCCGTCACATAATCCGCATTATAATCGTATCCAACCACACCAGAAGTCATATCCAGCACACACTTTTCTCTATAATCAGCGCCAGCGAGATCATTAGCGACCGAAAGGTTCTTTTTCGCAATGCTCCTTCAACCAACGAGACTCCAGACATACGGAACGCCCCGTTGTAGTTTTCCACAACTGACTTGTAGCAGGAATATTGCCGGGAGTATTACGGCAGCTGGTACCACAGGTAGAGGAGCTTCTCGAGCAGCTGCCAACGGGTCGGAGATATAAACGCCGGTACATCCTCAAGGAGGGTACATTCAGAGTGGCCATAGCCCATAATGGGAAGGTGACGATCTACCAGGTCTGAGGGTCGCCACTGTATACCAATGATGCTGTCCATATGCTGCATCACATAATTTTCTTCTAATTTTTCTTCTAATGTTTCTAATAATTACCATTGCTTTTTTTTTCAAATCACATTTCAATTGCGTTATTATAACCTCAAAGTAGAAAAAAAAATTCAAATAGCAATTGTTTGTTATCCGAAAGGGGGAGGACGTGTGACGAGGAAAGTCGTCCCTCGTTTTCCCCTTCAACTAAGTAATAAGTGTAATATATATATTAGGTATATGATAGAAAACTTAGTGGTAAAATAATGTTATAGATCTGTACTCTTACAGTGTGAGATTCAGGGTACAGGACGAAGCGTCTTTATAGTTGCGTAATAGATGCGTTAGAAAGGGCGTACAGCTTGTAGCGAAGCAGCGAGTGTGGACGGTAAGGTAAATAGAATAATAATAAATCGAAATAGATATTATATAATTGCACATTTGAGCACCTACATAAAAACAATAAAGCTAAATTAAAATTCATTAAACGTTTCGCATTTTAAAAATAAATAAATGGGCGAGATACTTTACGCCAACGGCTTAACCCCATCGTAAGAAAAATCTCGTTACACGCTTATAGCGTGATGCTTTACTTTGTTCTCTTATGTATTTATTTCCCCTTTCAACTGTTATATACAAAATTCTTAACTGCGACACTTCGAAGGTCATCCTCTTGTATGTTGTAAGTCTAAGTACAGTCTTCTTTTTACGTCCCAAATAATTATATAAATAAACAAAGACCAATTTTCTGCGATTCCTGGAACTTTATGTTTATGTCAATCTTTGTTCCTGCTTGGGCGCCAAATTTATAATGCAAATTGCTAGACGTGCCAGGGTGATGCCGTCGGCACAGGGGTTCCGACATTTGCCCATATACTGGGCGTAAAGACATTTTCCCATACATTGGACGTACAGACATATGCCCATAAATGTACAGAAATTTACCCATACACTGGGGATAAAGACATTTTCCCATACATTAGACGTACAAACATTTACCCATATATTAGATGTACAGGCATTTGCCCGTACATTGAACGTACAGACATTTGCCCATACATTGGACGTGCAGACATTGGGCATAAAGACATTTTCCCATACATTGGACGTACACACATTTCATAGGTTGTACACACATTTGGACGTACAGACATTTGCCAATACACTGGGAGTACAGAATTTTGCTTAAACACTCAAGATTTGGGCATTTGCCAATACACTGGGCGTAGTGATATTTATCCATACATTGGACGCACACACATTTGCCCATACATTAGACGTACAGAAATTTGCCTATACATTAGCCGTACAGGCATTTGTCTATACATAGGACGAACAGACATTTTCACAGGATAAACAGACATTCGGACGTACAGACATTTTCACAGGATGTACCGACATTTGGACGTACAGACATTTGCCCATACACTGAATGTTCAGGCATATGCCAATACACTGGGCGTACAGTCTTTTGCCCCTACACCGGATGTACAGACATTTGCCCATATATTGGACGTGCAGACATATGCCCATAAATGTACAGAAATTTACCCATACACTGGGGATAAAGACATTTTCCCATACATTAGACGTACAAACATTTGCCCATATATTGGATGTACAGGCATTTGCCCGTACATTGAACGTACAGACATTTGCCTGTACATTGAACGTACAGACATTTGCCCATACATTGGGCATAAAGACATTTTCCCATACATTGGGCATAAAGACATTTTCCCATACATTGGACGTAGAAACATTTGCCCATACATTGGACGTACAGACATTTTCACAGGTTGTTCAGACATTTGCCCTTACACTGGGAGTACAAATTTTTGCCTAAACACTCAAGATTTGGGCATTTTCCAATACACTTGGCGTAGTGATATTTATCCATGCATTGGACGCACAAACATTTGCCCATACATTGGACGTACAGACATTTGCCCATATACTGGGGGTAAAGATATTTGCCAATACATTGGGCGTACTGACATTTGTCCATACATTGGACGTAGAGAAATTTGCCCATACATTGGACGCACAGACATTTTCCCATATGTTAGACGTACAGACATTTGCCAATACATTGAGCGTACAGATATTTGCCCATGCACTGAAAGTTCAGGCATTTGCCAAAACACTGAGCGTAAAGACTTTTGTCCATACATCGGACGCACATACATTGTACATACAGATTTTTGTACTAGGCGGACAGACATTTGCCCATAAATTGAACCTATAGACAATTGCCTATACACTGGGCGTACAAATATTTGCCCATACGTACAGAAATTTGTCTATTCACTTGGCGTACACGCATTTGCCCATACTCTGGACGTACAAACATTTTCCCATATATTAAGCGTACATATAGGCTGAGCGTACAGACATTTGCCCATAAATTGAACCTATAGACAATTGCCTATACACTGGGCGTACAAATATTTGCCTATACATTGGACGTAGAGACAAATACCTTTTCACCGGACGTACAGACATTTGTCCATTCCCTTGGCGTACTCAGTTCTGTCAACTAGGAGAAAACATTAAAATCCTAGTTGATATGCTTGAAGATGACAAGCACAGAAGCATAAACCAACCAATGATGGACACCATAGAGAGTATAAAAGCTCTCTACGAATTGGCTGCTATCAACCTACACGATGAAAAGTCATCAGAAGCAATAAGCATTTTCAAACCTCACCGTGGTTAAAACAAAAGAGCGAGAGTAAGAGGAAACATGATGTTGAAGCTGCCGTGGTGCCGAATGCTAAACGCAAGCAAGAAAACTCTCTCCAATAAAGGCGTAGAGGCCGGATAGAGACGATAAGCAGAAAAAACAGGCCAAAAAAAATTATGAATGGTCCACAGTTGTGGCAAGGCGTAAACGTTATGAAAAAACTAACACGAAATACATTCCGAAGTCGGAAGCTATCGTGGTAGAAAAAATTGGTACCCTCTCCTAAAGCGAAATATTAAAAACGGTCAAAGAGAATATAAATCTTAAAAAGCTGGGTGAAAACGTACATAATATATGCAAGACAAAGAACGGAGAGATACTATTCCAACTTAAAAAATCTCAAGATGGAAACTGCCAGGAATATAAGAGGCAAATGGAACAAATACTAGGCGAGCAGGCTAAAGTAAAACTTTTTGGCAGCAGTAAAACAGGGATAATCAGAGATATAGACGAAATTACCACTAAGCTGGACATAGTAAACGCCATCAAGAACCATATAGAAAATGCGGAAATTGAAG
The DNA here is from genome assembly GCA_949710015.1 of Crataerina pallida. Classification (NCBI taxonomy): domain Eukaryota; kingdom Metazoa; phylum Arthropoda; class Insecta; order Diptera; family Hippoboscidae; genus Crataerina; species Crataerina pallida. The sequence continues at coordinate 20,911,093 of OX453289.1, forward strand.
AGTCTGCAATTAAAGCGTTACGAAAATCGTATGCAGGTACACAGGCCTACTAAATTCGGAACTTCTTTGCTTCAAGACGGTAAAATTAAAATATGTTGGGTAATGTGTAGAGTACGAGCTTATGATACTCCTACCAGATGTTTTAAATGCTTAGAATTCGGCCACATAGCGAAAGAATGTAAAAACAAAATAGATAGGAGCAAATTCTGCCTCAAATGCGGGCAAAACGATCACTTAGCACGAGAGTGTAAAAATGAAAGAAAGTATATAATCTGTGATGCCAAAATACGAATTGGTCTTGATATTTTCGAAAACATCAAAGTTTACGTTATTGATGATTTTTATATGCTACTAGATTTTACACTTGGTCTAAATTTTTTACGTGAAGCAGTGGACAAAATTGAAAATGGTAAAGTTACGATATGAAAACATGAAAATTTACAAGAAAGATCAGAAATAAATAATAAAAACGAAGAAGATCAACAATATTTTTTAACAAGAACACAAGTTGAGGACATTATAAGCAACGATTTACCTGATCTTTCACATCTAAAAGTTAATGTTCAAACTACAATTCGCAATATTATACAAGCTTACCACCCCAAAGATTATACTGATACGCCAATACAAATGAAAATCACTCCAATTGATGATCGCCCTGTTTATCAGACATCAAGACGGTTTCCACCACATGAGCAACGAATTATTTCACAGCAAATAGGTGAATGGCTGCGAAAAGGTATAATTCGAGAAAATGTGTCTGAATATGCAAGTCCTGTGGTGTTGGTTAAGAAAAAGGACTCATCTTATAGGCTTTGTGTAGATTTTAGAGCAGTTAACAAGAAAATTCACAAAGATAGATATCCTATTTTTTCACGTCAGTATCGAGGCGGAAAGTAGAAAATTTACTGCTTTCCTAACGAATGATGGTCAATTCGAATTTTTATGTGTACCATTTGGGTTATGTAATTCCCCAAGTGCGTTTCAAAAATATATTAATTATGTCTCACGAGATCTTATAAAAAAAGGTTTGGTGGTGATTTACATAGTTGTTCCTGCATCATCTATTGAAGAAGGTTTGGTTCGATTGAAAATGGTATTGAAAGTAGCGGAAGAATATGGCTTACACATAGAGTGGAAGAAATGTCAAATTTTGAAAGATGAAATAGAATATTTGGGCCATGTAATTAGTAAAGGTAGACTGTTGCCATCACCATCCAAAACTAAAGCAGTTAGCCATTTTCCACAACCAAAAACGTAAAAGCAAATACAAAGTTTTCTTGGCCTTACAAATTATTTTCGTAAGTTCATATTAAAAAACTCGTTGATCGCTAGCCCTTTGAGCGACTTATTAAATTAATTAAATTTAAAATTAATTAAAAATTATTAGTAAACCGATTTTGAAAATTTTTGAGTATGGTTTGCCTACCGAATTACATACTGATGCGTGTAAATTTGGATTTGGAGCGATTTTGTTGCAACGAGAAGATGAAAAATTACATCCTGTATATTATTTTAGTAAGAAGACTTCTGAAGCTGAACCAAAGTATACCAGCTACCAACTTGAGGTTTTAGCAGTAGTAAAAGCAGTTAAAAAATTTCGTGTATATTTATTTGGGCAGTGTTTCAAACTTGTTACTGATTGCAAGGCATTTGAAATGACGCTTAAAAAACGAGATTTGGTTACAAGAGTAGACCGTTGGGCATTACTGCTAGAGGAGTATGATTACAAAGTAGAACATAGTGTACTGTGCAAATAAAATAATGCACACCTGTTCTTAGGTATGATTTAATTTCACTGTAATTGTATTCTTATACTGACCTTAACTTTAATAGAAATTGTAACTGTATTCTTACTGACCTTAACTTTAATAAAAATTGTAATTGTAACACACCTGACACACATACATAATACTCACACTCACTTCCGATTAAAATAACCGAGATTAAGTTTATGCTTACTAATCAATTCTTTGTAATAATTTTTATATGTAAGAAGACAAATTTTTCAAATAAAGACAGACTAAAAACTCAACTTGGCTGATAACATATTATTGAAAACTTAAAATTAATAATGGTGAAATACCCTACGATTCGCGGGATTCTGATGTTGCGAGTTGCGCGACGACCACAATTATTGATCATAACAAAAATAATAAAAGTAACAAAAAATAATTTAATAATCATACTCCTTTTTGTATTACAATAAACCATTACAATAACATGGCGATCCTGCCAAAACTTTTTTTTGATCCTGCAAAAAATTTTTTTTTGATCCTGCCAAAACTTTTTTTTTTGATCCTGCCAAACATTTTTTCTGATCCTCCCGACACATCCTGACAAAAGATATACCATATGCAGGCTGACACCACTACTGCCTCCCGATCAAACAACCAGCAGATACCACCGTACAAACCAACGTCCATCTCCGGTCCCAAACCCCTGACGATTGAAGAATATAGGCTAAGACAAAATTACGCTAAAGAGGCTAAGCAATTTGTGCCGCCTAGACCACAAAGAAAACGTGGTGGCAAACGAATTACGCACGCCAATAAGATTCGGGAACTACACCAAATAAAGAATATCGCGACAGGCAAGACAAAGGAAAGGATAATTGATATAATAAAAAAGGAAAGACAAGAATGGGCTCGACAAAAAGCAAACAACAAGAAGAAATCACTATATACAACAGCAACGTCGGAGGACACAGCAACACACACACCACAATAAAAATTAGCACCGAAACAATACTAGTAATTTTAATATGCATTATAGTAATATACACTATATATAGAATAAACATGTATTATAAAAATTATATAAACAAAAAATTAAATAGAACCATAAGTTTGTCCAATGTATAAGTAAATAAAACTAAAATATATAAGAAAATAATATATAAATATACATAAGCACCGAATAAATTCCAAAATAATTTTCGTATGGACCAATCAACTGAATTAGTGCAAACCCTTATAAAAATTGAAACAAATTTAAGGAAAACGCCCAGTCGTCCGTACAAAAAAGAAACTATTGAAAACAAATTGGTACAATTAGAAACACTAAAAGACCAATTTAGAAAACTAGATCAAGAGGAAATACCTTTAGAGTTGAAACTCCACTTCAGGAATACTAATCTAAAAGAAAACTTTGAAGAACAATTAAAAAATTTTAAAATGGCTTTCAATATGGAATTGGCAATGAAAACATTGAATATCTTTTCTGAAGAAAGAAGAAGAAGAAGTTGAATACTTCTGCAAATTCGTTAAAATAATGTCCAAAAATCTTTCAGAAGCTCGTAAAACAGATTTGCTTGAATTCGGATACCACATAAAGCTCACTCAGAAAGTAAAAATGGCAATAGGTTTAATAGAAACCCCGAACACGTTAAAGGAGCTATACAATTCCATTAAAAATACTTTCAAAAACCCACACACGATACCAACAATACATAACACACTAAACAATTTACAACAACGAGGTAGCATTATAGAGAATTATAGAGATAAAATAGTTAGTCTAATAACACAATTAAATGACTTACAAATTCAAGACTTAGGCACTACAGCAACTACAGCTAAACGTGAGGTCATAACAAAAATCAATAACAATTATGCTCTCACAGTATTCAAAAAGGGCATCAATGAAAGATACAAACAGACCCTATTCGCTGCTCAACCTCAGTCGTTAATCAACTTAGCTCTAGAATTCAAAAAAGACCATAGCTTTCAAAATAAATCTCAAATACTTAGAATAAACAATCAGAACAATAGAACAAACAAAACACGAAACAAATTCCAATACACCCCCCAAAATTCATACTGGACCAATAACCAAAGTAATTTCAACACTCAAAGAAATTTTACACAAAGAAACCGAAACCCCACATTCAATAAGAGAACGCCATCAATAAACACATACAACAATTTCAGACAGAATTCTAACATGCAACACAATAATTTCAGAAATATGCAAAACAGTAATAATTTTCGGCAGAATGCGAACATGCAAAACAATCCCAGATATCCCCAAATACCTAACATCAATCAAAATAATAGAAGAAGACACGTTTAAGTAAACGTTGTACAGAATCAGGGAAACGGAATACCGCTGGTGGTGGACAACACCATCACTGGCGTATAAACACACATAAAATTCTCAATATATCTAATAAAAACACTTTCTATGGTATACTTCAGACTAAGCAAAATAAAACTATAACATTACTAGCTGATACAGGAGCAGATATTTCAATAATAAAATCTTACATATTACATATCACAAAAGCTAACCTAATAAACAATAAATACAATCTAAGTGGAATAACTACAGAAACTATACATACTATTGGAACAATATTTATACAACTACAAGTAGGACAAACAGAACTAACACATGAATTCCATGTGGTGGAGGACAATTTCCCGATATCCACAGATGGAATATTAGGAATTGATTTCTTAAGAGATTATCTGTGCAAACTGGACTTCGAAACAATGACTATGGAAATCCATACAAATAATGAAAACATCGTACTACCAATGGAAACTAACAAACCCAAAATTATCTCAATACCACCCAGATCGAAAATCATACACCGCATAAACATAAAATAAAAAGAACTCCAGAAAAGAGTATTTATAGCAAATTGTATAATTCCATGTAATGGCATAAAACATATAAAAATTTTAAACACAACAACACAAACTATAAATCTTGAAAATATTAATGTACAATTACAGCCTCTTCAAAATTACCATATACTTAATGCGAGGAGACAAAACAAGGCTACTAAAGAACGATTAAATAGAATACTAAACACCATAAATATAAATCAAGAGGACAAAATTGCTAATAACTCATTAATTGAAATATTCAAAGATTTTCAAAATATATTTCACTTAGACGGAGAAAAACTCATGACAAATAACTTCTATACACAGAAACTTCATACAAAAGATGACACTCCAGTATACATCAAAAATTATCGACTACCAGAAACACAAACTGAAGAAATTAATAAATAAGTGCAGAAATTAATTGACGATGCTATAGTAGAACCTTCAGTATGCCCGTATAACTCACACTTACTAAAAGTACCTAAACAGACATTGACAACACACAAAAATGGCGTCTTGTAGTAGATTTTCGAAAATTAAATGACAAATTAGTAAACGACAAATTTCCACTTACTAGACTGGAAGACGTTCTTGACAAATTAGGAAGAGCTAAATACTTTTCTACTCTAGATATGACGAGTTCATTTCACCAAATCAATTTAGACAAAAACTCCAGACCTCTAACAGCCTTTTCAACGAACAAAGGATATTACCAATTCAAACGACTACCTTTCGGTCTCAAAATTTCATCAAACAGCTTTCAAAGGATGCTCACAATAGTTTTAAGCGGACTGGACTCTAACGCATTTTTCTATGTAGACGACATCATCGTGTTTGGCTGCACATTTAAACATCACAACGACAATCTAATAAAAGTTTTCACAAGATTACAAAAATATAACTTGAAACTCAATGCCAGCAAATGCAATTTTTTGAGACCTGAAGTCATATACCTTGGACACCTAATAACCAAAAACGGTATACAAACTGACCCATCAAAATTCAATACAATAAAAAATTATCCCATACCCAAAAACGCAGACGAAGTGAGACGATTCATAGCACTGTGCAATTATTACAGAAGATTTATAAAAGATTTCGCACAAATTGCAAATGCCTCATTATTAAAAAAGCATCAACCCTTTATATGGTCAAACGAATGTCAAAAGGCATTTGAAACTTTAAAGGAAAAATTGATGCACCCTCCCATCCTGCAATACCCAGGCTTTGACAAACCTTTTATTTTAACAACAGATGCCTCAGATTATGCTTTAGGAGCCGTTCTATCGCAAGGAGAAATTGGACACGACTTACCAATTTCATATGAAGTGCCAAACTCTCAAAGCACGATATAAATAAACCCATAATAGAAAAAGAACTACTTGCTATACATTGGGGTATAAAATTCTTCAGACCATATCTCTACGGACGCAAATTCATGGTCGTTACAAACCACCGACCATTAGTATCACTATTTACTCACAACAATCCTTAATCCAAAATGACGAGCATAAGAATGGAACTATGCGATTATGACTTTGCAATAATATACAAAAAAGGATCGGAAAATTCAAACGCTGATGCTTTATCACGAATCCACGACATGATAAAAGAAATGATACCTAAGAAGATAAACGTATTAAAATTAAAAATGATGAACAATGAAAGAAATTTAAGTAGCGATAAAAGTAAAAATAATAAAAATAATGATATAATATTATTATCACACACAGACTGTACTAACCAACCGAAGTCCGGCCAACTTCATATTTGAGATTGTACTTCAATGTCTGATGTAAATGGTTTAAAAAAATTAAAATTTGAATTTACTAAGAAGAAGAAAATTAATATAATTATAAAAGAAAAAGATATAACATTACGATGCAGTGAAAATCCACCGAACCTAGATTCGATGTGGATAAACAATATTATGTTATACTTTCTAACATGGCGATCCTGCAAATATTTAAAATAATTAAATAATATTAATCTTATATAATTTATAAACATACATTATTAAATATACACTTTGCTGACCGATGCAAACATTCACCCCGACTGGCCCAGTCACACAAGTGCCACCGTATACGCCGACTCCTATTCCCGGCCCAAAACGCCTAACTATAACCATACAAAAAGGAGACAAAACAACAAATTGTGCAAAAATTACAAAGAAAACGTGGTGGTAGAAGAATAAGACACTCCAGAAAAATCAAAGAACTCCACCAAATTAAAAATATAGCCACTGGTAAAAATAAAGAAGAAATAATTAAATTAAATAAAGAGGAAAGAAAGAAATGGGACTCACAAAAAGCAAACAACAAGAGGGAATCACAATATACAACAGCGACGTCGGAGGACACAGCAATACACACCACAATAAAAATTAGCACCGAAGCAATAATTGTAATTGCAATATGCATTATAATAATACACATTATATATAGAGTTAATACATATTATAAAAGCTATGTAAACAAAAAATTAAATAGAACCATAAGTTTGTCTAATGTATAAGTAAATAAAACCAAAAACAAAATTTTACTGTAATATATCTTACCTTTCCAAATTAGTATATTTTTCTATACAAATTTTATATTCGTAAAAAAAAATGAATAAGTAAATAAACAAATAAAATAAAATAAAAATATATAAGAAAATAATATATAAATATACATAAGCACATTACACAAAACAAATTCCAAAATAATTTGCGCATGGACCAATCGACTGAATTATTGCAAAACCTTTTAAAAATTGAAACCAATTTAAAGAAATCCTCTAATCGTCCATACAAACAAGAAACTATTGAAGGAAAATTAGTAGAACTTAAGACTATTAAAAACAAATTCCAAAAACTAGATCAAGAGAAAATATCTGTTGAACTAAAAGGACAATTTAAAAATACCTACATTAGTCTAAAACGAAATTTTGAAAAACGGTTAGGAAATTTAAAAATGGCTTTTAATATGGAGTTGGCAATAAAAACATTGCCCAATTTTGAGGAAGTTGAAAACTTCTGCAAATTTGTCGAAATACTGTCTAAAAATCGATCCGAAAATTGTAAAGCAAATTTGCTGGAATTTGTTTATCATATCAAATTATCACAAAAAGTGAAAACTGCTATAGGCCTAACACAAACACCAAACACATTAGAGGAATTATACACCTCCATTAAAAATACATATAAAAACCCACACACAATACCTACACTACAAAACACACTCAACACCTTACAACAAAGTGGCAGTGTTGAAAATTGCAGAGACAAAATAATAAACCTGATAAACCAATTAAATGACTTGGAAATATAAGAATTAGGGGACACAGCAACAACAGCTGAACGAAAGGTTATAACGAAAATAAATGATATTTATGCTCTCACAGTATTCAAAAAGGGCATTGAAGAAAGATACAAACAGACCCTATTCGCTGCACAACCACAATCATTAACTCAAGCAGTCAACTTAACATTAGAATTAGAAAAAGACCAAAGTTTCCAAACCAAATCCCAAATATTAAAAATAAACAAACCACGAAACAAATACCAACACACACCCCAACATTCGTACTGGGACAACAACCAAAGAAATTTCAACACTCAAAGAAACTTCACACAAAGAAACATAAACACCACATTCAACAACAGAATACCAACAATGAACACATATAGTAATTTTAGATACAACTCTAACATGCAAAACAATAATTCCAGGTTCTTTCCTAACAGGCAAAATAATAATATAAGAAATATGCAAAACAACAATAATTTCCGAAAAACCCCACAGAACAATTCCAAGTATCATCAAAGATCCTATAATGTTAATCCAAATAATAGAAGAAGACAACTAAATGTTGTACAGAACCAGGGAAACGGAATTCCGCTGGTGATGGACGACACCGTCACTGGCGCATAAAAACTCACAAAATTCTTGACATAGCAAACAAAAATACCTTTTACGTAACACTTCACACTAAACAGAATAAAGTCATAAAATTTTTAGTAGACACAGGAGCTGACATCTCAATAATAAAATCATATATCGTACAAATTACAAAAGCCAAATTAATAAGAAACACATATAACTTAACCGGGATAACAACAGAAACAATAAGCACGATTGGAACAACATTTTTACAACTGCAAATAGGGCAGCAGAAATATCACATGAATTCCATGTGGTAAAAGATAACTCTTCAATTACAACAGATGGAATAATCAGAATAGATTTCCTGAGGGACTACATATGCAAATTGGACTACGAAACATTAACATTGGAAATCCATACGGACAATGAAGATATTATATTGCCAATGGAATCAAACAAACCCAAAATAATCACTATACCACCCAGATCAGAAATTATACACCCCATAAACATAAAATTAAAAGAAGATGCAGTCGTCTTAAACAAAGAACTTCAGAAAGGAGTATTTATAGCAAATTGTATAATTCCACGTAATGGTATAAAACATATATAAATTTTAAACACAACAACACAAACTATAAATCTTGAAAATATTAATGTACAATTAGAGCCTCTTCAAAATTACCATATACTTAATGGGAGGCCACAAAACAAGGCTACTAAAGAACGATTAAACAGACTAAACACCATAAATATAAATCAAGATGACAAAATTGCTAATATCTCATTAATTGAAATATTCAAAGATTTTCAAAATATATTTCACTTAGACGGAGAAAAACTTACGACAAATAACTTCTATACACAGAAACTTCAGACAAAAGATGACACTCTAGTATACATCAATAATTATCGACGTCTGAAGAAATTAATAAACAAGTGCAGAAATTAATTGACGATGACATAGTAGAACCTTCAGTAAGCCCGTATAAGTCACCCTTACTAATAGTACCTAAACAGACAACTGACAACACACAAAAATGGCGTCTTGTAGTAGATTTTCGAAAATTAAATGACAAATTAGTAAACGACAAATTTCCACTTACCAGACTAGAAGACGTTCTTGACAAATTGGGAAGAGCTAAATACTTTTCTACTCTAGATATGCTAATAGTTCTATTTGCATTGCATATTGAATCTCCTTCTTGTGATAGTACTGCTCCTAAAGCTATATTACTGGAATCTGTTTGAAGTGTAAATTGTTTCTCAAAATCAGGATAGATCAGAACAGGATGATTATTCGTTTCAGGGTTTCAAAACTTTTTACATACTATTCATCTTTAATATTTATTCCTTTAGTATCTTTCTTTAGATACTTTAACATAGGCTTTGCAATACCTGAGAAATCCTTTATAAACTCTCTATAATAACCTGCCAGTCCGATAAACTGTTGGATTTCTTTTTTCGTTTTAGGTAATGGGAATTTAACTATTGCTTCTATTTTGTTGGGATTTGGTTTTATACCTTCTTGAGTTACGATATGGCCTAAAAATTCGGCTTCCCTTTTCATGAATTCACATTTATCTAATTGTATTTTTAAATTTGCTTCTCGTAGTCTTTGAATTATTTTCATCAATGAAACTACATGTTCTTGGAGTGAGGTGGAAAAAATAATTATGTCATCAAGGTAGACCAATCATATTTTATAAATATAGTCGTGCAGTACGTTATTCATTAGTCTCTGAAATGTTGCTGGGGCTGTTTTTTAGTCCAAAAGGCATACGCACGAACTCATAATGTCCTTTCTCCACACTGTATGTCATTTTTGTTTTTTTCAATCTGATGGAATCCCTTGGCCAAATCTAAAGTGGTGAAGTACATGCTTCTTCCCAATTTTTCCAATGTTTCATCAATATTGGGAATTAGATATTTATCATCTACTGTAATTTCATTTAACTTCCTATAATCAACCAATCAAATGGAGACTTGTCCATTTCTGTTTACCGCTTGCGTCCAATTTTTTAGGAACTATCCAAACGGGTGCCGAATATGGAGAGTGCCTGTGCCTAATTATTCCATTATTCAACATTTCATTTATTTGTTTACGTACCTCGTCTTTATGTATATAAGGATATCTATATATCTTTACAAAGATTGGCTCCTTATCTATTGTTCTAATTTCATGTTTTATTGCATTAGTGAATATTAAATCAGAATCTTCTGTATAGAAAACATCTTCGTACGAGTTAGGCAGCTTCATTAAGTTATATTCTTCTTCCTTGTTCAAATGGTCTGTTCGTAATTCTTTACTAATGTCGTTTCTCAAAGGTTTGTCCGTATCATATATGTGAAAATTTTCTTTCATTACCTTATCTGTTTCTAATGTAGAAAATTTAACAATGCTTGGGCATTCGATATTTGTGTTTACTATTGCTTTAACTTCATAGTTCTCTGCTTCTAATACTCCTTCTTTTATTTCTACTTTATTATTTTTTAATATCTTTCTCTTTATGTAGACTAATCTGCCTTTATGTTGCGTATATAGGTTTAACTTATAGGTTCCTGATTTATTAAAAGAATACTCTCTGTCCTCATGTCCAAATTGTAGGGACACTTTTTTACCTTCTACATGCAATATATTTTTCTTCAAGTCTAATCGCAAAAGGATATTATTTCCTATTATCCCATCGTACTTATCATGAAATTGGCAAATTAAAAATTGTACTCTTTGTTTATCGTTGCCTAATTCTTTAAACAGAGGTATAGAAACTGTTTCATTCACTTCTATTGTATGTTGTAAGGTTTTTATTATTGTAAGTTCTGTAGTTCTCCATTTTGCGTTACAAAGTCCCGGATTAATTATTGAGTGGGTGGCTCCCGTATCGATTAAGAACTTTAGTGGGGCTATCTTTGCTTCTAGAGTTATATACGGAAGTCCTCCGTTGAGGCACGTTCCTGATAATTTTCTGTTACTTGGGCATTGCGTTGTTCATTATATTTATTTCTGTCGTTATTATTTTGGTTTTGTGTATGTCTATTAGGTCTTATTTGTTCAGTACTTACGTTATTAATGTCCATGGGTTCTGGACGATTCTGGGGAATCATATTACACGGATTAAAGACGTTATTCGTAGGTCTGTTGATTGGATATTGATTTGGTACATTATTGGTATTAAAATGCCTTGTTGGCTGATAGTTATATTTGGGGTTATTGAAACCAGGATTTTGATTTCTGTTATTATTATTTTAATTGCTATTGAAAATGTTATTATTTTGCCCAATATAATTATTAGATCTGTAATTATTATTGTAATTAGGATTTCGACTTCTGTTCTGATTAAAATTGTTGCATACGTATTATTATTATTATATCCGCGGTTGTAGTTTTGTTTGTTATTGTAACGTGGATTCTGATAATTATCTTTGGTCTTGTTCTCTGTTGGTTTATGCAGTTTGTCATAACAATATCCAATGAATCTGGATTTCTGAAGTACGGTTTTCATAGGCTCAGTCATTTTACTTTTAAATATATTAAGTGCAGTTTTCTTATTATTGGCTACAATTCCAGCCATAACAGTTGCGTCTCCCGTTGAGGTAGCTGTTCTATTATTTAAATCTCTCAGTCTTTCCTTAATTTTGTTATAGAACGTCAAGCAATTGTTTTTATAAGTCACGGCTCGCAACTCGTCGTAAAGTTCTTCTACGGATTTCCTTTCTCCAAAATTATTTAACTATGCTGTCTTAATATCCGTCCTTGAACTTAAGTGGCTATTAATTTCCAAAATTTCCCTAGCCTTACCTCTAGTTTTGCTCTTTATCAAGTCCGAAAAAATTGATTGTTGTACACTGTCATAATGCACCAAAACAGGATGTACCCTGTCGATCAGTGTTACGAAGGTATGTAAGTCATCCTTGTTATCATTAAAAATAGGCAAATTGCCCAAAAATTTATAAGGGTAAATACTTGGCAATTGTATTTGCTGTTCTGTTGTCATTTTGAAAATTTGAATAAGTGCACCACAACTCTCAAATGAATTTTTAAAATTATAATATATTTTCGTTTTTCTTCCTAAACAATTTCACACGAGAATTTAAAATTCGCTTTTTCTTCTATTTACTTTTAAATATATAGTGGTTTTAACTTCCACTTTATTTTTCATTCAAAAACTCTTCTTATCTTTTATAAAATACTTTTACTTTGCATAAAATTTTCTAGAATTTGATTTCCTTTCGAATATATTCTTTTTTATAATTTAAAGATGATTTTTATTTCGCACGAGGACCAATTTCTAAAAAAAAAAAATAATTTTTAATCCCTTTCCTGTTTCATAAAAAATTTTCCTCTAATAATTCGTTTTCATAAACAATTATACTTCAATTCTCTTTCAACAACAACACAGAAAAATTTCTTAAAAATCTTCTTTCAATTCTCGTAGAAATTAAAAAAAAATTCAACTTTCTTCCTTTTATCTTTCCGATAATTCACTTATATAATAATACAACAAACACTCTATTCACTGATAAGTTTTTTCTGATGAGCAGCAGATTATTGTTGCAATGCTGTTGCTGATGTTGTTGATGTTGCTGTTCTTAAAGTTGTTGATATTTCTGATGCTTTTGTTGTTGTAGTGTTGTTGAATTTTCTGATACCCTTTTGGCCGGGTTGTGAGGTCTTCTTTTAAATTGTTTTATTTTTTAATAAGTTTTTAGTGTATATATATATATGTTATGAATTTTTTTCTTCTGACTATATTTGAAAGCTGTAATGAAAATGTTGAAAATTGTGAAAAATTAATACTTGACGACTGGAAGGGTTGAAACTGGAGCGGTTTCGAACTCGCCCTTATCGTGTTGTCATCAGCTGATTTTTGCCAGTTGAGCCAAATCCACCTTTGCAAATTCATGCGCAAATGGTTTACATCAATAATTCACATTTCAACATTACAACCCTACACCATTGTTTTACACTTTTTATACAAGTGTAGATTAAGCTACGTATCAAATCTAACTACCTGACAAACTTATATGGTTTGTAAACACAGTAGCCATAGCTTATGCTTGAATACTGTCAACCTATTATATTGATGTTAATTTTTCCCTATATATATATGTTTTTAGTTTATATATATATATATGTTATGAATTTTTTTTTCTGACTATATTTGACACACAAATGATCGTCGGATAGTTTGTTGCAATTTGCTTGCACATCAAAAATGCAGCGCAATGATTGTTTGGCATGGTCGACCGGACAATGCACACTATGTGTACACATATGTATACATACATATGCTAAGTTATATTACAGGCGGTTCTATAGGCGATACCACAACAGCTAGGCTCAGGAAAGAAAGGGAAGACACTTAACTTAACAAAATTTTAGCTATGAAGGATACACCCAACATTTCACGTCTTCTTTCAAGTGTAGGTAGATTAATAAGGTTAAGTCTATTTTCATGCGAGGGCAAAGGAAGCGTTGGATCCCATCCTAAACCACGTAATGCAAATAGTAAGAAATTAAGTTGTACCAATTCGATAAGTTCGATGTAAAATCTATAACTAAGAATCCAGACCACTGCTGAATATTCCAGTGCGGGCCTAACCAGGGACGTAAATAGACGCTTGGTAACGTATGGGTTATTAAACTCTTGCACCAACGTTTGACGAAACCTAACAAGGACCTGGCTTTATTGACAGAGGATACGATATGATCGTTAAACCTCAGTTTAGGATCAAATAAGACACCCAAGTCATTAAAACTAGACACATTTTCAAGGACATGATTATTAATAGAATAAAGTGAATACAGATTGTTTATGTATCCAAACGACATTTTTTTGTACTTACTAAGATTTAAACACATATCATTTAAGTCACACCACGATACCAAGTTCGTAAAGTCCGATTGTATTAAATCATCCAAAGAGTTTAAACAGTGGAAGAGTTTAATGTCATCGGCAAACCTTAAAATTTCTGAACCTGTCCTGTCAAGTAGAAACGAAACAAAGAGATCACATTTTCAGAAAATCCAATGTGTTGCAGTTTAAATAGTAAAAGTTCATGGTCGAATTCATCAAACGCTTTAGAGAAATCTGTGTAAATGACATCAGTTTGTTTATGATGAGAAAAAACATTAAAAACGTAATTACAAAATTCTAATAAGTTCGTTGTTGTTGATTTATTGATCGTTGTTGAGAAATTATTGACCTTTTAGATGGGGTCAGTCTTTGGGTAATCAGACATTCGAATAATTTAGGCAACACACTAAGTTTGGAAAAACCTCTATAATTCACTATAGAGTTTTTAGAATCATCTTTATAAATTGGAATAATAAAACTATTTTTTCAAATAGAAGGAAAGTACCTTAGTTTTAAGCAGTTGTTAAAAATTTTGGTTACCGCACTATACAACAAATCAGTACAACAGCAGAAAATAGCAGAAGGAACACCATCAGGACCTGGACTGTTACACAATTTAAGACCAGATAGGGCTGCAAAAACTTCATTTTCAGAGAAGGACATCGATGGAAAGATGTCGAACCAACTAATTGGTAAGGGATACTCATTATAACTAACATTAGATGAGGAATATGATTTTTCAAAATGGTCAGCAAAAAGGTAAAATATTCTGATATATCTGATAATTCCGAGTTATAGTAATACAGGATCGAGGGAAATCCCGCAACCTTACGTTTCGAGTTAACAAATCTATAAAATGATTTAGGATCAAGAATCACCTTACGCCTCATGCAGTGAATATAATTAACGTAACAGTTATTTTTTAAAGCATTAAATTCGCGGTTACAGTTGGAATAAGTAATATAGTCTTTAAGTAGACCACTCCGTTTGTAACGTTTGTAAAGTCTACTATTTTTATTCCTTATCATTCGTAAATGGCTGTTGAACCACATTGGACAAATAGTATTAGATGCAGAACTTTTAGGTGGAATGGATAGCGAAATGGCGGTATAAAGATAATTGTAAATAATTTTCGAAGAGACATCGATATCATAATAGTTCAGATTCCAGGCGTTAAGGAGACAATAAGCTTCTAAATTTAGCATCAGTTTTACTAAATAGACGCAACAAATCATTATGTTTTGGCATATCCCAATGCAAAAATCCTTGAATGTGAAGCAATAACGAGGGATGGTGAGTGTTTTCCGGTAATGAGAAAGGTTCTGATCGGATAATACATAAATTAGTATTACCATAAAAGACCAAGTCTAAGAGCCTATTATTAGAATTATGAATATGGTTGAATTGAAGAAGATCAAGATCATATATAAAATCAAAAAGATCAAGTAGGGACGAATAATGGATAATACGCACCAATTTCAACATTGAAGGACCATGTGATTAAGTTAAATTCACCAAGCACAAGTAGCTATCGGCCAGTTTCAAACGGTTCAATACATTTCATTACAGAAGAAATGTTTCATGTAAATAGAAATGTCACTATCAGGTGAAATATAAGAGAATGTGATAAACAAGGAGGACGTGTGCGTTTTTATTTGGACACATACAAATTCAATGTTTAATTACACCTATTACACCTGAAAACTGAACAGAAAATTTCCGTATCCTTGATCCATGGCTTAAGCCAAGTTTTAGTGAAAAGTACAACATGTTAATCACAATTTATTGAGTTTAAAAAAATATTAGGTAGTTTTAAGACCACGGACGTTCTGATACATAAAATAAGAGAATTATTTAATTTTTGATTTTGATGGATTGTCAAGATTAATTGGACGACGAAACTTATTGCGAGGAATAAATTCCTTAACCAGGGTACCTTCCAACCAAAATTCCTTATTGTGGAGGCGCTCGATTAAAGCGTTAGGCAAAAGGATCTTAAACGACGAGATTTCCCTTTTTTGTGTAGAATTAAGTTTAAAAATTCTTAGCTTGCCAGCATCAATATCAGGTGATATACGTTTAATATAGCCCTCAACTGTACGAGTTGTAGTACTCGAAGCAAACCGAGATACAAATAATACTTTACATGCTGGGATAACAATTAGTTCATCAATTTGAACAGAAGCGGACATAGAAGACGTGGAAGGTTCGGTATTATACAAAACAGATGGACCTGAGTTCGTTCAACGGGGAGCTCAAAAGTACATAATGGAATTACAAGAGGGCGACTGGAAATTGAATCTATTGGCTGCCTCACATCAGAAAGATTAGGTGAAGATTCGATCGAAGGTGCTGGTTCAATCGGTGGTTGAACAATAACAGTTGATATTCACAAGATATTCTACCCGACGGTAAAGAAGATTGTACATTTCCCTCAACGCCACTGACCATATCAATGGATGGACTGGGAGTCGATAAGGTAGAATTCAGGTTAGACAAAACCGGAGAAGTAGGTACCTCAAAAGCAGAACAAAAATTAGCATGTTTTGCACTAAGAACAACGTCAGATTGTTCGTTTGCAATTTGTAACGAGATTTTTACACTACGCTGGGGTTAAGCCATCGGCGTAGGGTATCTCGTCCATTTATCTATATTAATAAAAGAAAAATTTTGAAAGTTTGTAACGGGTTGTTGTAAGAACCACGGGACCGCTTAAGCTCAAAGTTGCAGAATATCCTTGATATGGCACGTAGATGGTTTGTATAATAAGTTTAAAGGCGTGGCTGCGCCCAATTTTTTATAATTTATGAAAATTAAAAATGAGGTTAATTAAAATTGAGATATTGTAGAGACCAATAACTATGTTGGAACCAAAATTTCAGGAAATGTTCATTAAACTATGAAGGTTTTTGCAAAAATTTTTAAGGCGTGGCTTTGCCCACCTCTCTGTTTTTTATGTGTTTGTTAGAAGTAAGGTACTGATAAAACCATAAAACAGTTGAAATTTAAATTTACACAAATGCCTTTATTATAATATGTACGTAGTTTCTGTAAAAGTTTTTAAGGCGAGGCATCACCTATTTTACTGTAATTTACAAAACAAGTAAGGTATGTTTCTTTGAACCGAAATATAACGAAAACCGGAAGACGTTTCTAAAACTAAAACTATTGTAGATGTTCCTTAAAATATGCTAAAACTTCCTACCAAATTTCAATGAGCGTGGTTTTGTCTCTTAGTTTTAATGCATATTTTAGTAAATTTCATTACATTACGTAACAAAGTAATAATTGTTAAATTGGCGCCTATGTCGTGTATTTTCGTTTGAAACTGAAACAATTCACTGGTTATAAAAAGCCAGTAAATCAACTCTCAGAGGGCTTTTTCATAATTAATAATGTAAATGTAGTGTTTAATCAATTATTGCAATCCTAAAAAATAATATTGTAAAGATAGTGTTTGATCAATTAGTGAAATCATAAAAAATAATATTGTAATTGAAATTCTAAAGAATTATATTGTAATAATATTGTGTTTGCAAAAGTAGTGTTGATCAATAAATATGGAACAAATGACCACTTTGTAATGTAAGCACTGCATCCGTGGTAAGTCTCTTTTTGCCATTTCTCCCTTTTATAAACCCTTGATAGACGACACAACATTGTAACATGAATTGGGATCAAATCATTGAATTAGTAGGTGCAGCCGTTGACGCCTTAACGGGCAACCTTACGGAACAATTAAGAACTCTGTCCGAAAAACTGAACAGTTTGACGCCTGAATCAGGCTAATCCTTCCATCAAGTAGCAATAAATCCCGATGTGCCCAATGGATCGACTACATTGGAACTTATAAAATCGTTGCCCGAATTTAAAGGCAATGTTCAAGGTTATCCCGCATGGCGAGATGCAGCTATATAGCTATGGGAGGGATCAGAAAACTATTTCGTGGCAATGGCCATACTTAAAAATAAAATTACGGGACCTGCTAATAATGTCCTGTCTGTCCTCCTGTGTTAACATCATCTTTAACATCGTCACTAGACTGGACCAAAATTACGCAGATAAGAGACCCCTCTATATCTTAGAAAAAGAACTTAGTGTCCTAAGACAAGGGAACAAGTTAAGTCAGAATTCTACGACGCAATAGATAGACAATTAACACTAATTATTAATAAAAATATGGATAATACCGGTAATGAATCGGTAATTACTGCCCTAAATAATAGAGCACGAGGAAACGCTCTGAGAGTTTTTATATCTGGTTTAAAGCGACCATTATGCGACGTTTTATTTTCGTCACGACCTTCTGATTTACCTTCAGCCTTAGCTACGGCTCAAGTACTTGAAGCTAATCAACGCCGGCACGAATTTGCCCGAATATTTGCTTCCGGTGGGACACACAAACAACCACATCAGACAAATTCGCGGGCTCCTAATAATAATAATAGTAATAATAATAATAATTACTATAACAGTAATCATAGTGGCAATGACAATCGGACTAACAACCACCATAATAACAATAATTGCAGTATCAACAGTAATCAATTTTTTAACAACCCAAGCAATCAGTCTCGTAGAAGGTCGACAAGGATTAACGAAAATCCTATTCCCCTGGATATCGACCCAGAATCGTAGTATTTAGAAGACCACCTAATAACCACAACCCACCTAACGATCACACTTACTCAAATATGAACCAAAGAGTAAACTTAGTCAATTCTGGTCCAAAGGGAGAATCTCATTCGCCTTTTCTGGTTAAGCCCCACCTGCCAGTCATTTACAAAACATTAAATGGTAGGATTTCAAAATTTTTAATTGACACCGGCATATTTGCCAATTACATTAAAAAATTGAAAGACCTTAAATTTGTTAAACTAAATAAATCATTCAACATTCAAACAGTAAACGCAATCAGTACTGTTAGTTTCAAATGCCAACTAACTTTATTTGAACTTACTGCAACCTTTTTTTTATTACCCAACCTTCATGAATTCGATGGAATTATAGGGTACGATCTATTAAAAGAAGCCAACGCAGTCATAGATGTTGGGAAAGGCATTCTCCGTTGTGGGAATAAGATAAACCGCCTTGATTATAAGCAAAAAGTGCGAATAATTAACACCATAGAAACAAATATTTCTGGGACTGTGAAAGATGAAGTCGAAGATATGCTGGCAAGAAACTGGTTTGCTTCTGCTGATTCTGATAGGGCACTACCCTACAATACAAACGTCCGTGCCGAGATACGCACTAAACACGATAATCCTATATATTCTAGGTCGTATTCGTACCCAACGGAATGGTAACGGAATTCGTTAATAAAGAGATAGAGATCTTCTAACGGACAGAATAATCAGAAAGTCTTATTCTGCTCCGATACATGTAGTGAAAAAAAGGGGTTCGATCAAGGCGGAAAACCTAAACATAGACTAGTGATAGATTTTAGAAAACTAAATGAACTTATGAGGATAGATATCCAATACCTGACATATCCGTGGTCCTGTCGAATTTAGGTAATTCAAAATATTTTACTACATTGGACCTCAAATCAGGCTTCCATCAAATCACTCTAAAAGAGTCCGACAGAAAAAAGACAGCTTTTAGCGTAAATAATGGCAGTACGAATTTTGTCGCTTGCCATTTGGACTAAAAAATGAGCCCAGGGCAATCGACGACATATTGAGAGATTACATAGGCAAAACATGTCAAGTTTATATGGATTTTAAATAAATTCACGTAGGCTTTGTTTTTGCTTTTTTGTTTTTTTTTCTAACATTTTTCAGCCCTTTTTATTGTTTTCTGTTCTATGTCGCACTGTTTTTTTTTTTTTTATGAATACTTTTATATAGTTAGTTTAATTAGGCTATCAAATTTTCTCCCGAAAGTCCTTCCTTTATTGTACACTTATTAAAATGTTTGTTGGTTTTATATGTTTTTTGCACTCTCGTGTGACAGAGTTTTTTATTTTCCTTTTGTATATTTTATTATTATTTTTTTTTTTTCTTAATCACATGCACTAAACCGAAATATATCCACTCACTAAGTCTTTACTTAACAACGCTCGATCACTTTTTAAATGAATGCTTAGCAATTCGCTGCCTAAGCATCATAGTTAAAAGTACCGCAATTTTCAACTATTGTTATATAAATTAAACAAATTTATATTTAATTTGTTTTTAAAAAAATTTATTTTACGCCAAAAGTCGTCTTTATTTAAGTGAATACAAAAGTGGACTGATTCTTAAAGTTGACTTACAGTTATTTATATTATTCTATAAGCATGCGTAAGTGTAATATGATCGGCAGCAATACCCGCCAAGCTATGTTCTGCGATTGAATTGTGGTTTGCTGAGTTTGCTTTTCTTGCGCCAGCAACACTCTAAAGAAATGGGTTTCGCTGTGCTAGCGATTGTGATTGCTTAAACGGACAGCAACGCTTTAAAGAAAGGCGTTTTGCTGCGTTTGCAATTATGGCTGACTGAGCAAGGGGCAATAAAAGTAAGTAAATAAATAAGTGGGTTTTGCTGCATTAGCAATTATGACTGAGTGAGCAGAGGGCAATAAAAATAAGTAAATAAATAAGTGGGTTTTGCTGCATTAACAATTATGACTATGTGAACGGACAGTTTCAGCATTGTTGTGAAGTATCAACTTAGATGGTGTTAACTTATATAATGTATGTAAGTACCGCGCGGAATTTCCGCACCGTTAGGCTTTTTATAAAAATTGCGTCTTTGCATATTTTAAAACACTTTTTGTGATATTGTGTTTTCGCTTACACTTATACTTTTTAAACTTGTGTTATCTTAATGTTAATGTTAATCTTATGTTATACCTTTTTTTTTTTTTTATTAAACAATAAGCGGAAAAAAACGTTTCCCTTGGGAGGAGTGTCCCTGCTCGGGCGCCAATGTAACGATATTTTTACACTACGCTGGGGTTAAGCCGTCGGCGTAGGGTATCTCGTCCATTTATTATACCCTCCACCTTAGTGAAGATTGTATATTCATTTTGATCATCCGTTTACAACACATCGAAGGAAGCCTCGGAGACCCCACAAACCATATATATTCTTAATCAGCATGAAAAGAGAAATCGTTTGAGACATGTCCGTCCGTGTGTCCGTCTGTTGTTGGCACTCTCACGGTCGTAATTTTTGAGATATCAAATTTAAACTTGGCACACTTATTCTTAGTTTAATTTCCGTTCCGTATTGAAATTGGGAAAAATCGGTTAAGAGACACCGCCCACAATAAACGAAAATCTCAACATACCTCGAAAAAATTGTATCTTTAAAAAACTATATATCGCACAATACTATGCCTATGTTGAAATTTGGTATATATATAAGTGGTACCGTTATCCAACATTGTGCCAAAAATGAGCGTGATTGAATAACGCACACGCCTATAATTTTAAAAAAACACTATTTATGAAATAGTCATATACATAAATATGGCAATAGGAACTTATTTTTTAGAGGATTATAAAAGATGGACGGTATTTAAGCTTCGGTCTTAACCGAACTTCTCTATCTTGTTTTAAATAAATAAGGGAAACGTTTTATAGTTAATGTAACTGTTGAAGTTGTTTATTTATATATATTCGCTAGTACACTTTTTCTTCATATACTTGTTTGATAATATTGTATTTTCAACAAAGAAAACTTATTCTAACTTGTTAATGGAATAAATTTTTTTATTCAAAATTTTTCTATCAAAGCAAAAGACTTGTTTTCATTTTTGTTGTGTTAATAGGTTATGGGCCCAGTCCTTACCTGAAATAGCTAAATAGTCATGGAAGATTATAAAATTGCGAAGCTTGAAGTTGCAGATAATTGGACTTTGTGGAAGTTCCAGGTAAAGGTGGTAGTATTGAGATAGTAACCTTTGGGACGTTGTTTCTAGAGTGAAGCAGAAGCCTGCAAAAGCTGATCAAGAATTAGAAGCGTGGAAAACGTTGGATGCTAAAGCGCAAAAGGTTTTGGTGGTATCCATGGGTGAAGAAGCTATGTTTCACATTATAAACTATGAAAGTTCAGCGTCTATGTGGTCAACTTTAGAAAGTATATATGAGCAGAAGTCACAGGCATCAATACATTTGTTGCAACAGCAGTTTTTTCAATATGTAAAAGACCCGCAAGATAGTATATCCATTCATATATCAAAGTTACAGCGGATTTCAAAACAGCTTGCAGATCTGGGTGAGCAAATATCTAATAACATGTTGATTACCAAAATAATAATCACTTTGCCCAATGAGTACAAACATTTTTTTGCATCATAGGAAGCAACCGAAAAGAGCGAGAGAACCTTGCGAAATCTTACCTCTCGTCTTTGTATGGAAGAATCCAGATTGGGTATTCAACCGCCAAGAGTTGAAGCTTTTGCGGCGAAGCAGCATAATAAAACGACACAAAATAAAAAGAATATTCAACCAATTATTTGTAAAAAGTATAGTCATTGGAACAATCAAAATCGTCTGGAGATGCGTTCATTGATGATATTTAGTGTATGGGTCCTGAAGAAAATGCTTGGTATGCTGACTCAGGAGCAAGTGACCATATGTGCAAAAATAAAGAATGGTTCCGTGATTTCATTGCTTTTAAGACTCCTAAAGAAATACGCATTGGAGATGGAACAACCATTTCAGCCTTTGGTAAAGGTGACATTTGGGTAAAGGCATGTGATGGCAAAATGTGGCACAATAAGCATTTGGAAAATATTTTATACGTACCGAATATCAAGATAAATCTGTTTTCAACTAGTTCGTGTCTTGATAAAGGGTACTCAATGATGGCTCAAGCTAATGAATGTGTTTTTAAACGGCATGGTGTTGTGACCCTAAAAGGCATAAGAGACGAAACTAGAACTAAATACTGTTAAAGGCATGCACTCTTTCGAATTATGCTAATGTTACTGTTAATAAAAATGACACAATTTTGGCATGAGCGCATGTGTCATCAAGCAAAAGACCATGTTAAAGGTGTTTTACGACATTTTAATGTTCAGTTTTCTGAGGGTAATGCCTTTTGTGAAGGTTATGTAATAGGTAAACAACACAGATTACCCTTTGTTGAAAGTCAAAATAGGGCTAAAGAGCCTGACGAACTAGTACACACTGATCTATGTGGCCCGATGCAAGAGATATCTTTTGGAGGTGCGGGCTCTTATTCAGAGATGATTATTCAAATTATCGTTATGTGTATTGCATTATAAGTAAATCAAATGTAGTGGACATACTTGATAAGTTTCTAGATCAAGTAGAAGTAGACATGGGCAAAAGGGTGAAAACGTTAAGATCAGACAATGGCCTTGAATACTGCAATAAGGAGGTGTACGCTATATTGCAGAAGCGAAGAATTACTCATCAGAGATCTACTCCTTATACACCGGAACATAACGGACGTGCTGAAAGAGACATGCGGACTATTATAGGAGCAGATAGGTCAATGATGTATGCTAAAAACTTGAGCCTTAAATATTGGGGTGAGGCCATCAACAATGTTGTATATACGCTGAATAGAACTGGTAAAAGTCCTATTAAGAAAAGTACTCCTTATGAACTGTGGTTTAAGAAAAAGGCAGACATATTAAATTTACGTATTTTTGGATCAGAATGCTATGTTCATATACCAGATGAGAAACGGCGCAAGTTAGATAGAAGATAACATTAAAGAGAATGATCAGAAGCATGCAGTTGATGAAGGTGATGCTGTTGATGAAGGCGATGAAGGAGATGAATTTGAAGATGCTGAAAGTCCAACTCCAAAACATAAATATAACCTTCGCTCCAGGGAAAAAAATTTTTACAGTGTTTTCTTTGCAGATACAGAAGAACCTAATAGTTATGAGGAAGCTATTTCAAGTGATGTTAATGCGCAGTGGAAGCGAGCCATGGATGAAGAATTTAGGTCTCTCATAAAGAATGACACATGGAATTTGGTAGATCTTCCGGAAAACAAAACTGCTATGAGGATAGGGCTATTGAATATATATAAAGCATGTTTATACATGGTTTTACGCAAAAATTTGGAGTCGATTACGAAGAAACTTTTAGTCCAGTAGCAAAATTTACTTCTATACGAATTATTGTAGCTTTATGTACTTCCTTAAAATATAACATCTTGCAATTTGATGTGAAAACAGCATTCTTGTATGGCTATGTACAAGAAGACATTTACATGGTTCAACCAATCGAATATGAAGATGGCAGTAGTAAGGTCTGTAAATTGAAGAAAAGCCTTTATGGCCTAAAGCAAGCCTCTCGATGTTGGAATAAGCGATTTACGGAAATGATCAAACGGTTCAATTTCACAGTTAGTGCAGCAGACTCGTGTGTTTTTATTGGCAGCATAAATAATAAACGTCTCATATTGGCAATTTATGTAGATTATTGCGGCAGAGTCATCTCAGGCATCATCTATTTTTATTGATTTTCTTAAAAATTAATATGAAATCAAGGTGATAGATTCCTTCTTTTATTTGGGCATGGAAATAGCTATTGAAACTGATCGAACAGTTATCCGTCAAACTGTTTACACTAAAAAGATTTTAGACAAGTTCAGCATGGCTAATGCAAAAGCAGTGAGTACGCCTACAGAAAATGTTTTTGAAAGTACAAACGAAACATCACAATCCAAATTTCCATATTGTGAAGCTGTTGGCTCTTTAATGTATTTAGCCATTGGAACGCGTCTTGACATTGCTTTTGCTGTTTCATATGTTAGTCGGTTCTTAGACAATCATCAAGAAGAACATGTCACAGCATTAAAACGGATTTTTAGATATCTCTGTGGAACGATTGGACGTGGAATTGTTTTCAATAAAACTGATAATTTTTGTCTCGATTGTTTTACAGATTCAGATTTTCCTGGTGATTTAGAAAAGAGACATTCGACAGGTGGTTATGTCATAATACTTGCTAAAGGTCCAGTGTCTTGGTCGTCGAAACGGCAGAAAACCGTGGCTCTTTCTACTACAGAACCTGAGTATATGTCAGCATGTGAAGGTGTGAGGGAGTTAATATGGGTCCAACGACTATTAAAAATTATATGGTTCCAAAAGAAATTGGCGTTTTCACTTTATGGATTGATAACCAGAGTGCTATCAAGCTTATTAAGAATCGGACACAAGAGAACTAAGCATATAGATGTGAAGTACCACTTCATAAGGAACCACTTCAAGTTGAAATATGTTCCAACTAGCGAGCAACTTGCAGACATATTTACAAAACCAACAACAAAGCAGCATTTTTCAAAAATTAAAGCGATGCTTAACGTAATACGATAACAAGCGAATAACCTTATAAATAAGAATGGAAATGTTGAAGTTTTTTATTTATATATATTCGCTGGTACACTTGTTCTTCACATACTTGTTTGATAATTTTGTATTTTCAACAAAGGAAACTTATTCTATCTTGTTAATGGAATAAATATTTTTATTCAAAATTTTTCTATCAAAGCAAAAGGCTTGTTTTCAATTTTGCTCTGTTAATAGTAACAAATGTCATCTTTAGCTTTATTTCTATTTCAATATTATTATTTTAATTAACACTACTGACCTAGCCACACTCGCTGCTTCGCTACAAATACTTCCAAGCAGTTCCTAAAATGTCTATTGATCTATTTCTATTTTTTTTTTGGATTAATCTCTTTTAATATTCTAATGGTTTGATCTATATCATAATAAAGTAAATTTCTCAGTGCACGTTGTGATATTTTGCAGTGCTTCTTCGTATTTCGATACATTTATCATATGGACAAACTTAAAGGTCGCTTCCTTGATTTTTGCCAAACCATCATTAATAGTGACCAAATGTGGGGCACTATAATCCACGATCTGTATTTCGAGGCGACTTGGTACAAACAAAGCGAACAGGACAAACAATGTAAAACTTGTCAATTGCCGTCAGAACCAAATTGCGCTCTGTAATATATAGGACAATCTGCCCAGGATTCTCTAGAATAGGTGTTGGATTTATTTCGGTTCTATTGGGATGTCTATCATATTTACTCTCCAAACATATCCTAAATTGTCCTATGACTCTGATTTCATTAAGGGAAAATAAAATTTTTGCAAAACTTGTTCCATGTTTTCCTGTATTCCCCTAGGAGCACGATTGTGTTCCTTCGTGATTATTTCTACCCTTTCTGTTTCAGACGGAACATCTTTGACTATGGTTTGAGTAAATCTCTTTTTATAACTATATATAATATCGGATAAATCTGTTGCACTTTTCCCATGATTGTTTCGGTGGTGTGCAATCCATTTACAAGGTTTGGATCTAGCACTTTTTTAAGATAGAAGGTAGATTTGTCTCGTCGAAAAAAGATCGTTGGACTATGTGTCTATGTTAAGTAGTAAATGGTAATTCGAACCTATCCTCTGAGGTTTCCCCCAAACGCAACTGTATTTGATTTTTAAAAACATTCAGCGGGCATTCAACTGTTTGAATTAGGTTGTGACTCGAGCTGCTGTCGCTATGGATTGTGGGTGTTGGCGAATTAATCTGTTTCCTAAACAGTGCATCCGCCACTACATTACACTTCCCAGCTTTGTAAACCAGTTGATAGTCGTATTCTTCTAGTATAGATTTCCATCTCTTCATTTTGGTGTTAGTGTTTTTATTGCTGAGGACATAAGTTAAAGGCTGATGATCAGTAAAAATCTTAATTCTTGCCCTGCCGTACAAATAATTTCTAAAGGAATTTAAGGCCCAGATGATTCCTAGAAGTTCTTTTTCGTTTGCTGCAATATTTTCTTCTGATTTTGAAAGAGTAAGAGATGTAAAAAAAATTGGCGTGCCTTCTTGCTCCAATACAGCCCCAATTGCATAATTCGATGCGTCCGTTGTTAAGTGAAAGTCTTTAGAATAGTCGGAATATGTCAAAAGACTTTGATGGTCTTATAATGCCATCTTCCAATAATTTTTTAATTTGTTGGTCTACCTCGTCTTTAAGGGACATTGGGTAAGGATAACTTTTAGAATAAACAGGTTCGTCAGTCGTTGTACGTATTTCCCCTTTAATCACAATTGTATAAGTTAGTTTTCGTTGGGTTCAAAAAAAGAGTCGTATATGTTTGCACGATTTCGCAGACCCTTTTCCTTTGTTCCTCAGTTAAATGGTCTGCTCGGATGTTAATAGCGTTTACTGATTGTACTTGCCAATGTTTGATTTTAATTCTTTTTCCTTTTTCTATAGTCATGTAGTCATTTTTAGTATAGATAACAGCATTCATGTCCCTCAGACTGTCCATACCCAAGATAGCATCAAAAGATTTGAGCGTTGGTAACAAAAAGAATTTAGCCTCTTTATTTTTAATGTTAAACATATTAGCTTTTTTATGGTGCATGATTTCCACCACACCTCTTATAGAATTCGCAAAAAATGCCCGTTCATTAGGAATAGGTCAATCTACTAAGTTTGGTTTAATATAGTTTTTATTGGATCTTTTGTCTATCAGTATGCGTAAAATTTTCCCACTCCCCGTCTTAGCTTCAAAATAAGGTAGCGAGGAGTTCTTTAGCCTAAAAATAAATATCTGATAAGTCTTGTTCCTCTTCTCCATATGTAGGTTCGTTTTCGCTTCCTAAGTCCAAAGATTGCACGTATTCACGCACTCTCTCCTCATAGTCGTCAAGTCTTTCCCCAATTGTGTCCTGGTAGGTCTGCACAGGGCATTCATCATCCTGCTGTTCCCTTTTACCTAGATTGTCTGAAGCGATATGAAAGGTCCTCTGCTGTTTGTTAGGAATGTTCGCCGGTTGCGTCAGTGGTCTTTCACAACCAGCGCTAATTAAACCGTTTAATACCTTATACATTGAATACAATTTTACAAATTTGCCTTTTATTACACAATAAATGTGAGGCAGTGTTGCGGTGCGTTAAAGCAATAGAACAGTAGCGGTGAAATTGTCGTTGCAGCTGTAAGTACTGATTTGGAAACAGTGAAAAGAAAATTTTCACGAACCCTGGTGCCGTCGGTATACCCCGGTCAAGACAGTAAAAATCCTTCACATTTTGGTGCCCGAGCGGCGACACATTTGAGTCTTCTAGTTCTGAGTAAGTTGTTTCTTTTCTGTATTGTAATTAACATTGTTAGAAGACGGCGTTAGCCACATAAAAAAGACAGATAATTAAGTTTCATCGGACGGCGAAAGCCCCAGAGAGCTCATTTAAAAATATACATTGTTAGAGAACAGCGCAAGCCGCACAAAGGACAAATAATTGAGTTTCAACGGACAGCGGAAGCCCCAGAGAACTCATTTAGAAATTTACATTTTTGACGGCGCAAGCCCCACAAGAGACAGATAAGTGAGTTTCAAACGGACGGTGGAAGCCCCAGGGAACTTGAGCTAACCTTGAAATTTTTAATCTCCATTACTAATGGAAGATGAACGCCCCAAATCTTCAACTTGTGATCCATCCCTTTAAATTCTCATTTAACCTATTGTGGCGTTAGTCACAGTGGTAGTTTTATTGTGTGGAAAATATTTCTGTACACATATTTAAAACACAGAAATTGTTGAAACCTAAAACGCAATTTAGCGAACGGAAAAAAATAATTGTCCATTAACTAAATTGACCTTCGAAGTGACGCAATCAAAAATACTTATATATAACTATAACGGGAAAAAAATTGTATATATAATTTCTGACAAAATCATATACTTATAGCAAAGAGCACAACGGTGGGCGTGGCAAATATATATATATTGCGCCCTCTAGTAGTGTATGTCTTACGTATCATCATTCAAGTCCACTTTACGTTGAATATGATTTTTTGTAAATTGTGGGCGTGTCTATTATCCGACAACGCCCATTTTTGGCACGTCAGTCAATGAGATAACTACCAAATTTCAAGTTCGTACCAAATGCAAGTTCCTAGGTCATTTTTTGTGGCAGATATAAAGATTTTTATTGATTATTATATTATTCATAGCTCAATTTTTGTGGCAGATAAATAGATTTTTGTCGATTGTGGGCGTGGCTTTTGACCGATTTTGCTCACTTTAAATAGCGATTTGCGTGCAAAAACTAAAAGTGCCTGTACAAAATTTCAACACAATATCTCAAAATTTACGCCCCTGAGATAGTCAAGAACATACAAACACGGACACACGGACATACATGTCGAAATCGACTCAGTTTTTGACGCTGATCAAGAATATATATACTTTGTAGGGTATCTGACGCCTCCTTCTGGGTGTTGAAAGCGGAAAAACAAACTCACAAACATCACTGAGGTGTAGGGTATAAAAACAATATATTCAGTATTAATGAACAGTCACATATTTTTTTTTTTACTGTAGAGTTGACGTGGACGGAGACGCAGCTCATATGTCCAGCAGGTTGAACAGTCACTTAAATACAAAATTAATTAAACAAATTTATACTTTTTAATACAACATATGCACATAATAATTAATACAACTCTATATCTTTATTACCTAAATCATCAGATGACAAATTTATATTATTCTCCAAAATATATAACATAATGAATACACTCTCACTCTCTCTTTATTCAGCATTCTCACAACAATTACAAAAATGTTACTTATACTTTATTTTTGCTTAATATGACGATTTCGAAAGAACACGTTTAGGAAATTATTTTCCGGCAAATCATTCTTCTGCAAAATTCTCTATTTTGATAATTTTTTTAAGTTAATACACTCTAATATTTTATATATATAAACGAAATGTTAATGACTTTCATTAACTATTAATATAAGTAACATTTAAACTAATTATTAATTAGATTTCTTTTTCTTAATATTTTCTAGTAAGCTTTAGATTTTATTATTAATATAATAAGTAAGTTTTATATTTAGTATTATCTATTAAATGTTTTTAATTATTTAACTTTAATATATTTCAATTTATGTTACGTTATAAAAATTTTCTTATTAGAGCACGATTTTTCAATAATTTTAAAAATTCATAATCAACGTGAACAGAACCTGAGTATATGTCAGCATGTGAAGGTGTGAGGGAGTTAATATAGGTCCAACGACTATTAAAAATTATATGGTTCCAGAAGAAATTGGCGTTTTCACTTTATGGATTGATAACCAGAGTGCCATCAAGCTTATTAAGAATCGGACACAAGAGAACTAAGCATATAGATGTGAAGTACCACTTCATAAGGAACCACTTCAAGTTGAAATATGTTCCAACTAGCGAGCAACTTGCAGACATATTTACAAAACCAACAACAAAGCAGCATTTTTCAAAAATTAAAGCGATGCTTAACGTAATACGATAACAAGCGAATAACCTTATAAATAAGAGTGGAAATGTTGAAGTTTTTTATTTATATATATTCGCTGGTACACTTGTTCTTCATATACTTGTTTGATAATATTGTATTTTCAACAAAGGAAACTTATTCTATCTTGTTAATGGAATAAATTTTTTTATTCAAAATTTTTCTATCAAAGCAAAAGGCTTGTTTTCAATTTTGCTCTGTTAATAGTAACAAATGTCATCTTTAGCTTTATTTCTATTTCAATATTATTATTTTAATTAACACTACTGACCTAGCCACACTCGCTGCTTGCCTACAAATACTTCCAAGCAGTTCCTAAAATGTCTATTGATCTATTTCTATTTTTTTTTGGATTAATCTCTTTTAATATTCTAATGGTTTGATCTATATCATAATAAAGTAAATTTCTCAGTGCACGTTGTGATATTTTGCAGTGCTTCTTCGTATTTCGATACATTTATCATATGGACAAACTTAAAGGTCGCTTCCTTGATTTTTGCCAAACCATCATTAATAGTGACCAAATGTGGGGCACTATAATCCACGATCTGTATTTCGAGGCGACTTGGTACAAACAAAGCGAACAGGACAAACAATGTAAAATCGTTAGTTTCTTATAAGACTTTTATGGACCAATCTGCCAGTTGCAGTGGTACTATTTTGATTTTCTTGTATTTTATACTGAGCACTTAATTTAGAACCCAAACGCTTATTAATACGGACGTAAATTACTTCTCCCGGAGCATAACTCTTCATTAGCCTCCTATTTTTATTATGATAAACCAAATATATTATAAATGTTTTCTTCTCAGTCTCTCAACATTTACCCTACCTTCAATTACCAATCCCCCAGGATCAGTTGAGACGGACAAACCAAAAAACATCTCGACTGGTTTTTTCTTAATAGTGGAATGAATACTATTATCGTATTCATTCCCAGCTCTTATGAGCAAATCGTGAAAAGAAGAGTGACTTTTTTCAGTCACAAAACACCTCATCAATTCTGTTAACGTTGAGTGAAATTTCTCAACCTGGCCATTCCAATTACTTGAATAAGGTGGCACATTATAAACCTGAATTCCATACTGATTTTTTAGCATAAACAAAATCGCTGAAGATTTTAGAGACTTCTCGTTATCCATGACAATAACCTTAGAAACATCGATAATATATAATAATCTCCTTCAAAGGTTCCTTAATATGCTCTACAGCTCTTGATCTGACAAGCCTAATTTGAACGCACTTAGAAAACTTGTCAATTGCCGTCAGAACCAAATTGCGCTCTGTAATATATAGGACAATCTGCCCAGGATTCTCTAGAATAGGTGTTGGATTTATTTCGGTTCTATTGGGATGTCTATCATATTTACTCTCCAAACATATCCTAAATTGTCCTATGACTCTGATTTCATTAAGGGAAAATAAAATTTTTGCAAAACTTGTTCCATGTTTTCCTGTATTCCCCTAGGAGCACGATTGTGTTCCTTCGTGATTATTTCTACCCTTTCTGTTTCAGACGGAACATCTTTGACTATGGTTTGAGTAAATCTCTTTTTATAACTATATATAATATCGGATAAATCTGTTGCACTTTTCCCATGATTGTTTCGGTGGTGTGCAATCCATTTACAAGGTTTGGATCTAGCACTTTTTTAAGATAGAAGGTAGATTTGTCTCGTCGAAAAAAGATCGTTGGACTATGTGTCTATGTTAAGTAGTAAATGGTAATTCGAACCTATCCTCTGAGGTTTCCCCCAAACGCAACTGTATTTGATTTTTAAAAACATTCAGCGGGCATTCAACTGTTTGAATTAGGTTGTGACTCGAGCTGCTGTCGCTATGGATTGTGGGTGTTAGCGAATTAATCTGTTTCCTAAACAGTGCATCCGCCACTACATTACATTTCCCAGCTTTGTAAATCAGTTGATAGTCGTATTCTTCTAGTATAGATTTCCATCTCTTCATTTTGGTGTTAGTGTTTTTATTGCTGAGGACATAAGTTAAAGGCTGATGATCAGTAAAAATCTTAATTCTTGCCCTGCCGTACAAATAATTTCTAAAGGAATTTAAGGCCCAGATGATTCCTAGAAGTTCTTTTTCGTTTGCTGCAATATTTTCTTCTGATTTTGAAAGAGTAAGAGATGTAAAAAAAATTGGCGTGCCTTCTTGCTCCAATACAGCCCCAATTGCATAATTCGATGCGTCCGTTGTTAAGTGAAAGTCTTTAGAATAGTCGGAATATGTCAAAAGACTTTGATGGTCTTATAATGCCATCTTCCAATAATTTTTTAATTTGTTGGTCTACCTCGTCTTTAAGGGACATTGGGTAAGGATAACTTTTAGAATAAACAGGTTCGTCAGTCGTTGTACGTATTTCCCCTTTAATCACAATTGTATAAGTTAGTTTTCGTTGGGTTCAAAAAAAGAGTCGTATATGTTTGCACGATTTCGCAGACCCTTTTCCTTTGTTCCTCAGTTAAATGGTCTGCTCGGATGTTAATAGCGTTTACTGATTGTACTTGCCAATGTTTGATTTTAATTCTTTTTCCTTTTTCTATAGTCATGTAGTCATTTTTAGTATAGATAACAGCATTCATGTCCCTCAGACTGTCCATACCCAAGATAGCATCAAAAGATTTGAGCGTTGGTAACAAAAAGAATTTAGCCTCTTTATTTTTAATGTTAAACATATTAGCTTTTTTATGGTGCATGATTTCCACCACACCTCTTATAGAATTCGCAAAAAATGCCCGTTCATTAGGAATAGGTCAATCTACTAAGTTTGGTTTAATATAGTTTTTATTGGATCTTTTGTCTATCAGTATGCGTAAAATTTTCCCACTCCCCGTCTTAGCTTCAAAATAAGGTAGCGAGGAGTTCTTTAGCCTAAAAATAAATATCTGATAAGTCTTGTTCCTCTTCTCCATATGTAGGTTCGTTTTCGCTTCCTAAGTCCAAAGATTGCACGTATTCACGCACTCTCTCCTCATAGTCGTCAAGTCTTTCCCCAATTGTGTCCTGGTAGGTCTGCACAGGGCATTCATCATCCTGCTGTTCCCTTTTACCTAGATTGTCTGAAGCGATATGAAAGGTCCTCTGCTGTTTGTTAGGAATGTTCGCCGGTTGCGTCAGTGGTCTTTCACAATTAATTTAATTAAACCGTTTAATACATTATACATTGAATACAATTTTACAAATTTGCCTTTTATTACACAATAAATGTGAGGCAGTGTTGCGGTGCGTTAAAGCAATAGAACAGTAGCGGTGAAATTGTCGTTGCAGCTGTAAGTACTGATTTGGAAACAGTGAAAAGAAAATTTTCACGAACCCTGGTGCCGTCGGTATACCCCGGTCAAGACAGTAAAAATCCTTCACATTTTGGCGCCCGAGCGGGGACACATTTGAGTCTTCTAGTTCTGAGTAAGTTGTTTCTTTTCTGTATTGTAATTAACATTGTTAGAAGACGGCGTTAGCCACATAAAAAAGACAGATAATTAAGTTTCATCGGACGGCGAAAGCCCCAGAGAGCTCATTTAAATATATACATTGTTAGAGAACAGCGCAAGCCGCACAAAGGACAAATAATTGAGTTTCAACGGACAGCGGAAGCCCCAGAGAACTCATTTAGAAATTTACATTTTTGACGGCGCAAGCCCCACAAGAGACAGATAAGTGAGTTTCAAACGGACGGTGGAAGCCCCAGGGAACTTAAGCTAACCTTGAAATTTTTAATCTCCATTACTAAGGGAAGATGAACGCCCCAAATCTTCAACTTGTGACCCATCCCTTTAAATTCTCATTTAACCTATTGTGGCGTTAGTCACAGTGGTAGTTTTATTGTGTAGAAAATATTTCTGTACACATATTTAAAACACAGAAATTGTTGAAACCTAAAACGCAATTTGGCGAACGGAAAAAAATAATTGTCCATTAACTAAATTGACCTTCGAAGTGACGCAATCAAAAATACTTATATATAACTATTTTATATATAATTTCTGACAAAATCATATACTTATAGCAAAGAGCACAACGGTGGGCGTGGCAAATATATATATATTGCGCCCTCTAGTAGTGTATGTCTTACGTATTAGCATACAAGTCCACTTTTACGTTGAATATGATTTTTTGTAAATTGTGGGCGTGTCTATTCTCCGACAACGCCCATTTTTGGCACGTCAGTCAATGGGATAACTACCAAATTTCAAGTTCGTACCAAATGCAAGTTCCTAGGTCATTTTTTGTGGCAGATATAAAGATTTTTATTGATTATTATATTATTCATAGCTCAATTTTTGTGGCAGATAAATAGATTTTTGTCGATTGTGCGCGTGGCTTTTGACCGATTTTGCTCACTTTAAATAGCGATTTGCGTGCAAAAACTAAAAGTGCCTGTACAAAATTTCAACACAATATCTCAAAATTTACGCCCCTGAGATATTCAAGAACATACAAACACGGACACACGGACATACATGTCGAAATCGACTCAGTTTTTGACGCTGATCAAGAATATATATACTTTGTAGGGTATCTGACGCCTCCTTCTGGGTGTTGAAAACGGAAGAACAAACTCACAAACATCACTGAGGTGTAGGGTATAAAAACAATATATTCAGTATTAATGAACAGTCACATATTTTTTTTTTTACTGTAGAGTTGACGTGGACGGAGACGCAGCTCATATGTCCAGCAGGTTGAACAGTCACTTAAATACAAAATTAATTAAACAAATTTATACTTTTTAATACAACATATGCACATAATAATTAATACAACTCTATATCTTTATTACCTAAATCATCAGATGACAAATTTATATTATTCACCAAAATATATAACATAATGAATACACTCTCACTCTCTCTTTATTCAGCATTCTCACAACAATTACAAAAATGTTACTTATACTTTATTTTTGCTTAATATGACGATTTCGAAAGAACACGTTTAGGAAATTATTTTCCGGCAAATCATTCTTCTGCAAAATTCTCTATTTTGATACTTTTTTTAAGTTAATACACTCTAATATTTTATATATATAAACGAAATGTTAATGACTTTCATTAACTATTAATATAAGTAACATTTAAATTAATTATTAATTAGATTTCTTTTTCTTAATATTTTCTAGTAAGCTTTAGATTTTATTATTAATATAATAAGTAAGTCTTATATTTAGTATTATCTATTAAATATTTTTAATTATTTAACTTTAATATATTTCAATTTATGTTACGTTATAAAAATTTTCTTATTAGAGCACAATTTTTCAATAATTTTAAAAATTCATAATCAACGTGAACAGAACCTGAGTATATGTCAGCATGTGAAGGTGTGAGGGAGTTAATATGGGTCCAACGACTATTAAAAATTATATGGTTCCAAAAGAAATTGGCGTTTTCACTTTATGGATTGATAACCAGAGTGCCATCAAGCTTATTAAGAATCGGACACAAGAGAACTAAGCATATAGATGTGAAGTACCACTTCATAAGGAACCACTTCAAGTTGAAATATGTTCCAACTAGCGAGCAACTTGCAGACATATTTACAAAACCAACGTAATACGATAACAAGCGAATAACCTTATAAATAAGAGTGGAAATGTTGAAGTTTTTTATTTATATATATTCGCTGGTACACTTGTTCTTTATATACTTGTTTGATAATATTGTATTTTCAACAAAGGAAACTTATTCTATCTTGTTAATGGAATAAATTTTTTTATTCAAAATTTTTCTATCAAAGCAAAAGGCTTGTTTTCAATTTTCCTCTGTTAATAGTAACAAATGTCATCTTTAGCTTTATTTCTATTTCAATATTATTATTTTAATTAACACTACTGACCTAGCCACACTCGCTGCTTCGCTACAAATACTTCCAAGCAGTTCCTAAAATGTCTATTGATCTATTTCTATTTTTTTTTGGATTAATCTCTTTTAATATTCTAATGGTTTGATCTATATCATAATAAAGTAAATTTCTCAGTGCACGTTGTGATATTTTGCAGTGCTTCTTCGTATTTCGGTACATTTATCATATGGACAAACTTAAAGGTCCCTTCCTTGATTTTTGCCAAACCATCATTAATAGTGACCAAATGTGGGGCACTATAATCCACGATCTGTATTTCGAGGCGACTTGGTACAAACAAAGCGAACAGGACAAACAATGTAAAATCGTTAGTTTCTTATAAAACTTTTATGGACCAATCTGCCAGTTGCAGTGGTACTATTTTGATTTTCTTGTATTTTATACTGAGCACTTAATTTAGAACCCAAACGCTTATTAATACGGACGTAAATTACTTCTCCCGGAGCATAACTCTTCATTAGCCTCCTATTTTTATTATGATAAACCAAATATATTATAAATGTTTTCTTCTCAGTCTCTCAACATTTACCCTACCTTCAATTACCAATCCCCCAGGATCAGTTGAGACGGACAAACCAAAAAACATCTCGACTGGTTTTTTCTTAATAGTGGAATGAATACTATTATCGTATTCATTCCCAGCTCTTATGAGCAAATCGTGAAAAGAAGAGTGACTTTTTTCAGTCACAAAACACCTCATCAATTCTGTTAACGTTGAGTGAAATTTCTCAACCTGGCCATTCCAATTACTTGAATAAGGTGGCACATTATAAACCTGAATTCCATACTGATTTTTTAGCATAAACAAAATCGCTGAAGATTTTAGAGACTTCTCGTTATCCATGACAATAACCTTAGAAACATCGATAATATATAATAATCTCCTTCAAAGGTTCCTTAATATGCTCTACAGCTCTTGATCTGACAAGCCTAATTTGAACGCACTTAGAAAACTTGTCAATTGCCGTCAGAACCAAATTGCGCTCTGTAATATATAGGACAATCTGCCCAGGATTCTCTAGAATAGGTGTTGGATTTATTTCGGTTCTATTGGGATGTCTATCATATTTACTCTCCAAACATATCCTAAATTGTCCTATGACTCTGATTTCATTAAGGGAAAATAAAATTTTTGCAAAACTTGTTCCATGTTTTCCTGTATTCCCCTAGGAGCACGATTGTGTTCCTTCGTGATTATTTCTACCCTTTCTGTTTCAGACGGAACATCTTTGACTATGGTTTGAGTAAATCTCTTTTTATAACTATATATAATATCGGATAAATCTGTTGCACTTTTCCCATGATTGTTTCGGTGGTGTGCAATCCATTTACAAGGTTTGGATCTAGCACTTTTTTAAGATAGAAGGTAGATTTGTCTCGTCGAAAAAAGATCGTTGGACTATGTGTCTATGTTAAGTAGTAAATGGTAATTCGAACCTATCCTCTGAGGTTTCCCCCAAACGCAACTGTATTTGATTTTTAAAAACATTCAGCGGGCATTCAACTGTTTGAATTAGGTTGTGACTCGAGCTGCTGTCGCTATGGATTGTGGGTGTTAGCGAATTAATCTGTTTCCTAAACAGTGCATCCGCCACTACATTACATTTCCCAGCTTTGTAAACCAGTTGATAGTCGTATTCTTCTAGTATAGATTTCCATCTCTTCATTTTGGTGTTAGTGTTTTTATTGCTGAGGACATAAGTTAAAGGCTGATGATCAGTAAAAATCTTAATTCTTGCCCTGCCGTACAAATAATTTCTAAAGGAATTTAAGGCCCAGATGATTCCTAGAAGTTCTTTTTCGTTTGCTGCAATATTTTCTTCTGATTTTGAAAGAGTAAGAGATGTAAAAAAAATTGGCGTGCCTTCTTGCTCCAATACAGCCCCAATTGCATAATTCGATGCGTCCGTTGTTAAGTGAAAGTCTTTAGAATAGTCGGGATATGTCAAAAGACTTTGATGGTCTTATAATGCCATCTTCCAATAATTTTTTAATTTGTTGGTCTACCTCGTCTTTAAGGGACATTGGGTAAGGATAACTTTTAGAATAAACAGGTTCGTCAGTCGTTGTACGTATTTCCCCTTTAATCACAATTGTATAAGTTAGTTTTCGTTGGGTTCAAAAAAAAGAGTCGGATATGTTTGCACGATTTCGCAGACCCTTTTCCTTTATTCCTCAGTTAAATGGTCTGCTCGGATGTTAATAGCGTTTACTGATTGTACTTGCCAATGTTTGATTTTAATTCTTTTTCCTTTTTCTATAGTCATGTAGTCATTTTTAGTATAGATAACAGCATTCATGTCCCTCAGACTGTCCATACCCAAGATAGCATCAAAAGATTTGAGCGTTGGTAACAAAAAGAATTTAGCCTCTTTATTTTTAATGTTAAACATATTAGCTTTTTTATGGTGCGTGATTTCCACCACACCTCTTATAGAATTCGCAAAAAATGCCCGTTCATTAGGAATAGGTCAATCTACTAAGTTTGGTTTAATATAGTTTTTATTGGATCTTTTGTCTATCAGTATGCGTAAAATTTTCCCACTCCCCGTCTTAGCTTCAAAATAAGGTAGCGAGGAGTTCTTTAGCCTAAAAATAAATATCTGATAAGTCTTGTTCCTCTTCTCCATATGTAGGTTCGTTTTCGCTTCCTAAGTCCAAAGATTGCACGTATTCACGCACTCTCTCCTCATAGTCGTCAAGTCTTTCCCCAATTGTGTCCTGGTAGGTCTGCACAGGGCATTCATCATCCTGCTGTTCCCTTTTACCTAGATTGTCTGAAGCGATATGAAAGGTCCTCTGCTGTTTGTTAGGAATGTTCGCCGGTTGCGTCAGTGGTCTTTCACAATTAATTTAATTAAACCGTTTAATACCTTATACATTGAATACAATTTTACAAATTTGCCTTTTATTACACAATAAATGTGAGGCAGTGTTGCGGTGCGTTAAAGCAATAGAACAGTAGCGGTGAAATTGTCGTTGCAGCTGTAAGTACTGATTTGGAAACAGTGAAAAGAAAATTTTCACGAACCCTGGTGCCGTCGGTATACCCCGGTCAAGACAGTAAAAATCCTTCACATTTTGGCGCCCGAGCGGGGACACATTTGAGTCTTCTAGTTCTGAGTAAGTTGTTTCTTTTCTGTATTGTAATTAACATTGTTAGAAGGCGGCGTTAGCCACATAAAAAAGACAGATAATTAAGTTTCATCGGACGGCGAAAGCCCCAGAGAGCTCATTTAAATATATACATTGTTAGAGAACAGCGCAAGCCGCACAAAGGACATAATTAATTGAGTTTCAACGGACAGCGGAAGCCCCAGAGAACTCATTTAGAAATTTACATTTTTGACGGCGCAAGCCCCACAAGAGACAGATAAGTGAGTTTCAAACGGACGGTGGAAGCCCCAGGGAACTTAAGCTAACCTTGAAATTTTTAATCTCCATTACTAAGGGAAGATGAACGCCCCAAATCTTCAACTTGTGACCCATCCCTTTAAATTCTCATTTAACCTATTGTGGCGTTAGTCACAGTGGTAGTTTTATTGTGTAGAAAATATTTCTGTACACATATTTAAAACACAGAAATTGTTGAAACCTAAAACGCAATTTGGCGAACGGAAAAAAATAATTGTCCATTAACTAAATTGACCTTCGAAGTGACGCAATCAAAAATACTTATATATAACTATAACGGGAAAAAAATTTTATATATAATTTCTGACAAAATCATATACTTATAGCAAAGAGCACAACGGTGGGCGTGGCAAATATATATATATTGCGCCCTCTAGTAGTGTATGTCTTACGTATCAGCATACAAGTCCACTTTTACGTTGAATATGATTTTTTGTAAATTGTGGGTGTGTCTATTATCCGACAACGCCCATTTTTGGCACGTCAGTCAATGGGATAACTACCAAATTTCAAGTTCGTACCAAATGCAAGTTCCTAGGTCATTTTTTGTGGCAGATATAAAGATTTTTATTGATTATTATATTATTCATAGCTCAATTTTTGCCATCAAGCTTATTAAGAATCGGACACAAGAGAACTAAGCATATAGATGTGAAGTACCACTTCATAAGGAACCACTTCAAGTTGAAATATGTTCCAACTAGCGAGCAACTTGCAGACATATTTACAAAACCAACAACAAAGCAGCATTTTTCAAAAATTAAAGCGAATAACCTTATAAATAAGAGTGGAAATGTTGAAGTTTTTTATTTATATATATTCGCTGGTACACTTGTTCTTCATATACTTGTTTGATAATATTGTATTTTCAACAAAGGAAACTTTTTCTATCTTGTTAATGGAATAAATTTTTTTATTCAAAATTTTTCTATCAAAGCAAAAGGCTTGTATTCAATTTTGCTCTGTTAATAGTAACAAATGTCATCTTTAGCTTTATTTCTATTTCAATATTATTATTTTAATTAACACTACTGACCTAGCCACACTCGCTGCTTCGCTACAAATACTTCCAAGCAGTTCCTAAAATGTCTATTGATCTATTTCTATTTTTTTTTTGGATTAATCTCTTTTAATATTCTAATGGTTTGATCTATATCATAATAAAGTAAATTTCTCAGTGCACGTTGTGATATTTTGCAGTGCTTCTTCGTATTTCGGTACATTTATCATATGGACAAACTTAAAGGTCCCTTCCTTGATTTTTGCCAAACCATCATTAATAGTGACCAAATGTGGGGCACTATAATCCACGATCTGTATTTCGAGGCGACTTGGTACAAACAAAGCGAACAGGACAAACAATGTAAAATCGTTAGTTTCTTATAAGACTTTTATGGACCAATCTGCCAGTTGCAGTGGTACTATTTTGATTTTCTTGTATTTTATACTGAGCACTTAATTTAGAACCCAAACGCTTATTAATACGGACGTAAATTACTTCTCCCGGAGCATAACTCTTCATTAGCCTCC
This sequence comes from Crataerina pallida, assembly GCA_949710015.1. Classification (NCBI taxonomy): domain Eukaryota; kingdom Metazoa; phylum Arthropoda; class Insecta; order Diptera; family Hippoboscidae; genus Crataerina; species Crataerina pallida. Next base: position 20,952,543 of record OX453289.1, read on the forward strand.
TATTTTTATTATGATAAACCAAATATATTATAAATGTTTTCTTCTCAGTCTCTCAACATTTACCCTACCTTCAATTACCAATCCCCCAGGATCAGTTGAGACGGACAAACCAAAAAACATCTCGACTGGTTTTTTCTTAATAGTGGAATGAATACTATTATCGTATTCATTCCCAGCTCTTATGAGCAAATCGTGAAAAGAAGAGTGACTTTTTTCAGTCACAAAACACCTCATCAATTCTGTTAACGTTGAGTGAAATTTCTCAACCTGGCCATTCCAATTACTTGAATAAGGTGGCACATTATAAACCTGAATTCCATACTGATTTTTTAGCATAAACAAAATCGCTGAAGATTTTAGAGACTTCTCGTTATCCATGACAATAACCTTAGAAACATCGATAATATATAATAATCTCCTTCAAAGGTTCCTTAATATGCTCTACAGCTCTTGATCTGACAAGCCTAATTTGAACGCACTTAGAAAACTTGTCAATTGCCGTCAGAACCAAATTGCGCTCTGTAATATATAGGACAATCTGCCCAGGATTCTCTAGAATAGGTGTTGGATTTATTTCGGTTCTATTGGGATGTCTATCATATTTACTCTCCAAACATATCCTAAATTGTCCTATGACTCTGATTTCATTAAGGGAAAATAAAATTTTTGCAAAACTTGTTCCATGTTTTCCTGTATTCCCCTAGGAGCACGATTGTGTTCCTTCGTGATTATTTCTACCCTTTCTGTTTCAGACGGAACATCTTTGACTATGGTTTGAGTAAATCTCTTTTTATAACTATATATAATATCGGATAAATCTGTTGCACTTTTCCCATGATTGTTTCGGTGGTGTGCAATCCATTTACAAGGTTTGGATCTAGCACTTTTTTAAGATAGAAGGTAGATTTGTCTCGTCGAAAAAAGATCGTTGGACTATGTGTCTATGTTAAGTAGTAAATGGTAATTCGAACCTATCCTCTGAGGTTTCCCCCAAACGCAACTGTATTTGATTTTTAAAAACATTCAGCGGGCATTCAACTGTTTGAATTAGGTTGTGACTCGAGCTGCTGTCGCTATGGATTGTGGGTGTTAGCGAATTAATCTGTTTCCTAAACAGTGCATCCGCCACTACATTACATTTCCCAGCTTTGTAAACCAGTTGATAGTCGTATTCTTCTAGTATAGATTTCCATCTCTTCATTTTGGTGTTAGTGTTTTTATTGCTGAGGACATAAGTTAAAGGCTGATGATCAGTAAAAATCTTAATTCTTGCCCTGCCGTACAAATAATTTCTAAAGGAATTTAAGGCCCAGATGATTCCTAGAAGTTCTTTTTCGTTTGCTGCAATATTTTCTTCTGATTTTGAAAGAGTAAGAGATGTAAAAAAAATTGGCGTGCCTTCTTGCTCCAATACAGCCCCAATTGCATAATTCGATGCGTCCGTTGTTAAGTGAAAGTCTTTAGAATAGTCGGGATATGTCAAAAGACTTTGATGGTCTTATAATGCCATCTTCCAATAATTTTTTAATTTGTTGGTCTACCTCGTCTTTAAGGGACATTGGGTAAGGATAACTTTTAGAATAAACAGGTTCGTCAGTCGTTGTACGTATTTCCCCTTTAATCACAATTGTATAAGTTAGTTTTCGTTGGGTTCAAAAAAAAGAGTCGGATATGTTTGCACGATTTCGCAGACCCTTTTCCTTTATTCCTCAGTTAAATGGTCTGCTCGGATGTTAATAGCGTTTACTGATTGTACTTGCCAATGTTTGATTTTAATTCTTTTTCCTTTTTCTATAGTCATGTAGTCATTTTTAGTATAGATAACAGCATTCATGTCCCTCAGACTGTCCATACCCAAGATAGCATCAAAAGATTTGAGCGTTGGTAACAAAAAGAATTTAGCCTCTTTATTTTTAATGTTAAACATATTAGCTTTTTTATGGTGCGTGATTTCCACCACACCTCTTATAGAATTCGCAAAAAATGCCCGTTCATTAGGAATAGGTCAATCTACTAAGTTTGGTTTAATATAGTTTTTATTGGATCTTTTGTCTATCAGTATGCGTAAAATTTTCCCACTCCCCGTCTTAGCTTCAAAATAAGGTAGCGAGGAGTTCTTTAGCCTAAAAATAAATATCTGATAAGTCTTGTTCCTCTTCTCCATATGTAGGTTCGTTTTCGCTTCCTAAGTCCAAAGATTGCACGTATTCACGCACTCTCTCCTCATAGTCGTCAAGTCTTTCCCCAATTGTGTCCTGGTAGGTCTGCACAGGGCATTCATCATCCTGCTGTTCCCTTTTACCTAGATTGTCTGAAGCGATATGAAAGGTCCTCTGCTGTTTGTTAGGAATGTTCGCCGGTTGCGTCAGTGGTCTTTCACAATTAATTTAATTAAACCGTTTAATACCTTATACATTGAATACAATTTTACAAATTTGCCTTTTATTACACAATAAATGTGAGGCAGTGTTGCGGTGCGTTAAAGCAATAGAACAGTAGCGGTGAAATTGTCGTTGCAGCTGTAAGTACTGATTTGGAAACAGTGAAAAGAAAATTTTCACGAACCCTGGTGCCGTCGGTATACCCCGGTCAAGACAGTAAAAATCCTTCACATTTTGGCGCCCGAGCGGGGACACATTTGAGTCTTCTAGTTCTGAGTAAGTTGTTTCTTTTCTGTATTGTAATTAACATTGTTAGAAGGCGGCGTTAGCCACATAAAAAAGACAGATAATTAAGTTTCATCGGACGGCGAAAGCCCCAGAGAGCTCATTTAAATATATACATTGTTAGAGAACAGCGCAAGCCGCACAAAGGACATAATTAATTGAGTTTCAACGGACAGCGGAAGCCCCAGAGAACTCATTTAGAAATTTACATTTTTGACGGCGCAAGCCCCACAAGAGACAGATAAGTGAGTTTCAAACGGACGGTGGAAGCCCCAGGGAACTTAAGCTAACCTTGAAATTTTTAATCTCCATTACTAAGGGAAGATGAACGCCCCAAATCTTCAACTTGTGACCCATCCCTTTAAATTCTCATTTAACCTATTGTGGCGTTAGTCACAGTGGTAGTTTTATTGTGTAGAAAATATTTCTGTACACATATTTAAAACACAGAAATTGTTGAAACCTAAAACGCAATTTGGCGAACGGAAAAAAATAATTGTCCATTAACTAAATTGACCTTCGAAGTGACGCAATCAAAAATACTTATATATAACTATAACGGGAAAAAAATTTTATATATAATTTCTGACAAAATCATATACTTATAGCAAAGAGCACAACGGTGGGCGTGGCAAATATATATATATTGCGCCCTCTAGTAGTGTATGTCTTACGTATCAGCATACAAGTCCACTTTTACGTTGAATATGATTTTTTGTAAATTGTGGGCGTGTCTATTATCCGACAACGCCCATTTTTGGCACGTCAGTCAATGGGATAACTACCAAATTTCAAGTTCGTACCAAATGCAAGTTCCTAGGTCATTTTTTGTGGCAGATATAAAGATTTTTATTGATTATTATATTATTCATAGCTCAATTTTTGCCATCAAGCTTATTAAGAATCGGACACAAGAGAACTAAGCATATAGATGTGAAGTACCACTTCATAAGGAACCACTTCAAGTTGAAATATGTTCCAACTAGCGAGCAACTTGCAGACATATTTACAAAACCAACAACAAAGCAGCATTTTTCAAAAATTAAAGCGAATAACCTTATAAATAAGAGTGGAAATGTTGAAGTTTTTTATTTATATATATTCGCTGGTACACTTGTTCTTCATATACTTGTTTGATAATATTGTATTTTCAACAAAGGAAACTTATTCTATCTTGTTAATGGAATAAATTTTTTTATTCAAAATTTTTCTATCAAAGCAAAAGGCTTGTATTCAATTTTGCTCTGTTAATAGTAACAAATGTCATCTTTAGCTTTATTTCTATTTCAATATTATTATTTTAATTAACACTACTGACCTAGCCACACTCGCTGCTTCGCTACAAATACTTCCAAGCAGTTCCTAAAATGTCTATTGATCTATTTCTATTTTTTTTTGGATTAATCTCTTTTAATATTCTAATGGTTTGATCTATATCATAATAAAGTAAATTTCTCAGTGCACGTTGTGATATTTTGCAGTGCTTCTTCGTATTTCGGTACATTTATCATATGGACAAACTTAAAGGTCCCTTCCTTGATTTTTGCCAAACCATCATTAATAGTGACCAAATGTGGGGCACTATAATCCACGATCTGTATTTCGAGGCGACTTGGTACAAACAAAGCGAACAGGACAAACAATGTAAAATCGTTAGTTTCTTATAAGACTTTTATGGACCAATCTGCCAGTTGCAGTGGTACTATTTTGATTTTCTTGTATTTTATACTGAGCACTTAATTTAGAACCCAAACGCTTATTAATACGGACGTAAATTACTTCTCCCGGAGCATAACTCTTCATTAGCCTCCTATTTTTATTATGATAAACCAAATATATTATAAATGTTTTCTTCTCAGTCTCTCAACATTTACCCTACCTTCAATTATCAATCCCCCAGGATCAGTTGAGACGGACAAACCAAAAAACATCTCGACTGGTTTTTTCTTAATAGTGGAATGAATACTATTATCGTATTCATTCCCAGCTCTTATGAGCAAATCGTGAAAAGAAGAGTGACTTTTTTCAGTCACAAAACACCTCATCAATTCTGTTAACGTTGAGTGAAATTTCTCAACCTGGCCATTCCAATTACTTGAATAAGGTGGCACATTATAAACCTGAATTCCATACTGATTTTTTAGCATAAACAAAATCGCTGAAGATTTTAGAGACTTCTCGTTATCCATGACAATAACCTTAGAAACATCGATAATATATAATAATCTCCTTCAAAGGTTCCTTAATATGCTCTACAGCTCTTGATCTGACAAGCCTAATTTGAACGCACTTAGAAAACTTGTCAATTGCCGTCAGAACCAAATTGCGCTCTGTAATATATAGGACAATCTGCCCAGGATTCTCTAGAATAGGTGTTGGATTTATTTCGGTTCTATTGGGATGTCTATCATATTTACTCTCCAAACATATCCTAAATTGTCCTATGACTCTGATTTCATTAAGGGAAAATAAAATTTTTGCAAAACTTGTTCCATGTTTTCCTGTATTCCCCTAGGAGCACGATTGTGTTCCTTCGTGATTATTTCTACCCTTTCTGTTTCAGACGGAACATCTTTGACTATGGTTTGAGTAAATCTCTTTTTATAACTATATATAATATCGGATAAATCTGTTGCACTTTTCCCATGATTGTTTCGGTGGTGTGCAATCCATTTACAAGGTTTGGATCTAGCACTTTTTTAAGATAGAAGGTAGATTTGTCTCGTCGAAAAAAGATCGTTGGACTATGTGTCTATGTTAAGTAGTAAATGGTAATTCGAACCTATCCTCTGAGGTTTCCCCCAAACGCAACTGTATTTGATTTTTAAAAACATTCAGCGGGCATTCAACTGTTTGAATTAGGTTGTGACTCGAGCTGCTGTCGCTATGGATTGTGGGTGTTAGCGAATTAATCTGTTTCCTAAACAGTGCATCCGCCACTACATTACATTTCCCAGCTTTGTAAACCAGTTGATAGTCGTATTCTTCTAGTATAGATTTCCATCTCTTCATTTTGGTGTTAGTGTTTTTATTGCTGAGGACATAAGTTAAAGGCTGATGATCAGTAAAAATCTTAATTCTTGCCCTGCCGTACAAATAATTTCTAAAGGAATTTAAGGCCCAGATGATTCCTAGAAGTTCTTTTTCGTTTGCTGCAATATTTTCTTCTGATTTTGAAAGAGTAAGAGATGTAAAAAAAATTGGCGTGCCTTCTTGCTCCAATACAGCCCCAATTGCATAATTCGATGCGTCCGTTGTTAAGTGAAAGTCTTTAGAATAGTCGGGATATGTCAAAAGACTTTGATGGATCTTTTGTCTATCAGTATGCGTAAAATTTTCCCACTCCCCGTCTTAGCTTCAAAATAAGGTAGCGAGGAGTTCTTTAGCCTAAAAATAAATATCTGATAAGTCTTGTTCCTCTTCTCCATATGTAGGTTCGTTTTCGCTTCCTAAGTCCAAAGATTGCACGTATTCACGCACTCTCTCCTCATAGTCGTCAAGTCTTTCCCCAATTGTGTCCTGGTAGGTCTGCACAGGGCATTCATCATCCTGCTGTTCCCTTTTACCTAGATTGTCTGAAGCGATATGAAAGGTCCTCTGCTGTTTGTTAGGAATGTTCGCCGGTTGCGTCAGTGGTCTTTCACAATTAATTTAATTAAACCGTTTAATACATTATACATTGAATACAATTTTACAAATTTGCCTTTTATTACACAATAAATGTGAGGCAGTGTTGCGGTGCGTTAAAGCAATAGAACAGTAGCGGTGAAATTGTCGTTGCAGCTGTAAGTACTGATTTGGAAACAGTGAAAAGAAAATTTTCACGAACCCTGGTGTCGTCGGTATACCCCGGTCAAGACAGTAAAAATCCTTCACATTTTGGCGCCCGAGCGGGGACACATTTGAGTCTTCTAGTTCTGAGTAAGTTGTTTCTTTTCTGTATTGTAATTAACATTGTTAGAAGACGGCGTTAGCCACATAAAAAAGACAGATAATTAAGTTTCATCGGACGGCGAAAGCCCCAGAGAGCTCATTTAAAAATATACATTGTTAGAGAACAGCGCAAGCCGCACAAAGGACAAATAATTGAGTTTCAACGGACAGCGGAAGCCCCAGAGAACTCATTTAGAAATTTACATTTTTGACGGCGCAAGCCCCACAAGAGACAGATAAGTGAGTTTCAAACGGACGGTGGAAGCCCCAGGGAACTTAAGCTAACCTTGAAATTTTTAATCTCCATTACTAAGGGAAGATGAACGCCCCAAATCTTCAACTTGTGACCCATCCCTTTAAATTCTCATTTAACCTATTGTGGCGTTAGTCACAGTGGTAGTTTTATTGTGTAGAAAATATTTCTGTACACATATTTAAAACACAGAAATTGTTGAAACCTAAAACGCAATTTGGCGAACGGAAAAAAATAATTGTCCATTAACTAAATTGACCTTCGAAGTGACGCAATCAAAAATATTTATATATAACTATAACGGGAAAAAAATTTTATATATAATTTCTGACAAAATCATATACTTATAGCAAAGAGCACAACGGTGGGCGTGGCAAATATATATATATTGCGCCCTCTAGTAGTGTATGTCTTACGTATCAGCATACAAGTCCACTTTTACGTTGAATATGATTTTTTGTAAATTGTGGGCGTGTCTATTATCCGACAACGCCCATTTTTGGCACGTCAGTCAATGGGATAACTACCAAATTTCAAGTTCGTACCAAATGCAAGTTCCTAGGTCATTTTTTGTGGCAGATATAAAGATTTTTATTGATTATTATATTATTCATAGCTCAATTTTTGCCATCAAGCTTATTAAGAATCGGACACAAGAGAACTAAGCATATAGATGTGAAGTACCACTTCATAAGGAACCACTTCAAGTTGAAATATGTTCCAACTAGCGAGCAACTTGCAGACATATTTACAAAACCAACAACAAAGCAGCATTTTTCAAAAATTAAAGCGAATAACCTTATAAATAAGAGTGGAAATGTTGAAGTTTTTTATTTATATATATTCGCTGGTACACTTGTTCTTCATATACTTGTTTGATAATATTGTATTTTCAACAAAGGAAACTTATTCTATCTTGTTAATGGAATAAATTTTTTTATTCAAAATTTTTCTATCAAAGCAAAAGGCTTGTATTCAATTTTGCTCTGTTAATAGTAACAAATGTCATCTTTAGCTTTATTTCTATTTCAATATTATTATTTTAATTAACACTACTGACCTAGCCACACTCGCTGCTTCGCTACAAATACTTCCAAGCAGTTCCTAAAATGTCTATTGATCTATTTCTATTTTTTTTTGGATTAATCTCTTTTAATATTCTAATGGTTTGATCTATATCATAATAAAGTAAATTTCTCAGTGCACGTTGTGATATTTTGCAGTGCTTCTTCGTATTTCGGTACATTTATCATATGGACAAACTTAAAGGTCCCTTCCTTGATTTTTGCCAAACCATCATTAATAGTGACCAAATGTGGGGCACTATAATCCACGATCTGTATTTCGAGGCGACTTGGTACAAACAAAGCGAACAGGACAAACAATGTAAAATCGTTAGTTTCTTATAAGACTTTTATGGACCAATCTGCCAGTTGCAGTGGTACTATTTTGATTTTCTTGTATTTTATACTGAGCACTTAATTTAGAAACCAAACGCTTATTAATACGGACGTAAATTACTTCTCCCGGAGCATAACTCTTCATTAGCCTCATATTTTTATTATGATAAACCAAATATATTATAAATGTTTTCTTCTCAGTCTCTCAACATTTACCCTACCTTCAATTACCAATCCCCCAGGATCAGTTGAGACGGACAAACCAAAAAACATCTCGACTGGTTTTTTCTTAATAGTGGAATGAATACTATTATCGTATTCATTCCCAGCTCTTATGAGCAAATCGTGAAAAGAAGAGTGACTTTTTTCAGTCACAAAACACCTCATCAATTCTGTTAACGTTGAGTGAAATTTCTCAACCTGGCCATTCCAATTACTTGAATAAGGTGGCACATTATAAACCTGAATTCCATACTGATTTTTTAGCATAAACAAAATCGCTGAAGATTTTAGAGACTTCTCGTTATCCATGACAATAACCTTAGAAACATCGATAATATATAATAATCTCCCTCAAAGGTTCCTTAATATGCTCTACAGCTCTTGATCTGACAAGCCTAATTTGAACGCACTTAGAAAACTTGTCAATTGCCGTCAGAACCAAATTGCGCTCTGTAATATATAGGACAATCTGCCCAGGATTCTCTAGAATAGGTGTTGGATTTATTTCGGTTCTATTGGGATGTCTATCATATTTACTCTCCAAACATATCCTAAATTGTCCTATGACTCTGATTTCATTAAGGGAAAATAAAATTTTTGCAAAACTTGTTCCATGTTTTCCTGTATTCCCCTAAGAGCACGATTGTGTTCCTTCGTGATTATTTCTACCCTTTCTGTTTCAGACGGAACATCTTTGACTATGGTTTGAGTAATCTCTTTTTATAACTATATATAATATCGGATAAATCTGTTGCACTTTTCCCATGATTGTTTCGGTGGTGTGCAATCCATTTACAAGGTTTGGATCTAGCACTTTTTTAAGATAGAAGGTAGATTTGTCTCGTCGAAAAAAGATCGTTGGACTATGTGTCTATGTTAAGTAGTAAATGGTAATTCGAACCTATCCTCTGAGGTTTCCCCCAAACGCAACTGTATTTGATTTTTAAAAACATTCAGCGGGCATTCAACTGTTTGAATTAGGTTGTGACTCGAGCTGCTGTCGCTATGGATTGTGGGTGTTGGCGAATTAATCTGTTTCCTAAACAGTGCATCCGCCACTACATTACACTTCCCAGCTTTGTAAACCAGTTGATAGTCGTATTCTTCTAGTATAGATTTCCATCTCTTCATTTTGGTGTTAGTGTTTTTATTGCTGAGGACATAAGTTAAAGGCTGATGATCAGTAAAAATCTTAATTCTTGCCCTGCCGTACAAATAATTTCTAAAGGAATTTAAGGCCCAGATGATTCCTAGAAGTTCTTTTTCGTTTGCTGCAATATTTTCTTCTGATTTTGAAAGAGTAAGAGATGTAAAAAAAATTGGCGTGCCTTCTTGCTCCAATACAGCCCCAATTGCATAATTCGATGTTAAGTGAAAGTCTTTAGAATAGTCGGGATATGTCAAAAGACTTTGATGGTCTTATAATGCCATCTTCCAATAATTTTTTAATTTGTTGGTCTACCTCGTCTTTAAGGGACATTGGGTAAGGATAACTTTTAGAATAAACAGGTTCGTCAGTCGTTGTACGTATTTCCCCTTTAATCACAATTGTATAAGTTAGTTTTCGTTGGGTTCAAAAAAAAGAGTCGGATATGTTTGCACGATTTCGCAGACCCTTTTCCTTTATTCCTCAGTTAAATGGTCTGCTCGGATGTTAATAGCGTTTACTGATTGTACTTGCCAATGTTTAATTTTAATTCTTTTTCCTTTTTCTATAGTCATGTAGTCATTTTTAGTATAGATAACAGCATTCATGTCCCTCAGACTGTCCATACCCAAGATAGCATCAAAAGATTTGAGCGTTGGTAACAAAAAGAATTTAGCCTCTTTATTTTTAATGTTAAACATATTAGCTTTTTTATGGTGCGTGATTTCCACCACACCTCTTATAGAATTCGCAAAAAATGCCCGTTCATTAGGAATAGGTCAATCTACTAAGTTTGGTTTAATATAGTTTTTATTGGATCTTTTGTCTATCAGTATGCGTAAAATTTTCCCACTCCCCGTCTTAGCTTCAAAATAAGGTAGCGAGGAGTTCTTTAGCCTAAAAATAAATATCTGATAAGTCTTGTTCCTCTTCTCCATATGTAGGTTCGTTTTCGCTTCCTAAGTCCAAAGATTGCACGTATTCACGCACTCTCTCCTCATAGTCGTCAAGTCTTTCCCCAATTGTGTCCTGGTAGGTCTGCACAGGGCATTCATCATCCTGCTGTTCCCTTTTACCTAGATTGTCTGAAGCGATATGAAAGGTCCTCTGCTGTTTGTTAGGAATGTTCGCCGGTTGCGTCAGTGGTCTTTCACAACCAGCGCTAATTAAACCGTTTAATACCTTATACATTGAATACAATTTTACAAATTTGCCTTTTATTACACAATAAATGTGAGGCAGTGTTGCGGTGCGTTAAAGCAATAGAACAGTAGCGGTGAAATTGTCGTTGCAGCTGTAAGTACTGATTTGGAAACAGTGAAAAGAAAATTTTCACGAACCCTGGTGCCGTCGGTATACCCCGGTCAAGACAGTAAAAATCCTTCACATTTTGGTGCCCGAGCGGCGACACATTTGAGTCTTCTAGTTCTGAGTAAGTTGTTTCTTTTCTGTATTGTAATTAACATTGTTAGAAGACGGCGTTAGCCACATAAAAAAGACAGATAATTAAGTTTCATCGGACGGCGAAAGCCCCAGAGAGCTCATTTAAAAATATACATTGTTAGAGAACAGCGCAAGCCGCACAAAGGACAAATAATTGAGTTTCAACGGACAGCGGAAGCCCCAGAGAACTCATTTAGAAATTTACATTTTTGACGGCGCAAGCCCCACAAGAGACAGATAAGTGAGTTTCAAACGGACGGTGGAAGCCCCAGGGAACTTGAGCTAACCTTGAAATTTTTAATCTCCATTACTAATGGAAGATGAACGCCCCAAATCTTCAACTTGTGATCCATCCCTTTAAATTCTCATTTAACCTATTGTGGCGTTAGTCACAGTGGTAGTTTTATTGTGTGGAAAATATTTCTGTACACATATTTAAAACACAGAAATTGTTGAAACCTAAAACGCAATTTAGCGAACGGAAAAAAATAATTGTCCATTAACTAAATTGACCTTCGAAGTGACGCAATCAAAAATACTTATATATAACTATAACGGGAAAAAAATTGTATATATAATTTCTGACAAAATCATATACTTATAGCAAAGAGCACAACGGTGGGCGTGGCAAATATATATATATTGCGCCCTCTAGTAGTGTATGTCTTACGTATCATCATTCAAGTCCACTTTACGTTGAATATGATTTTTTGTAAATTGTGGGCGTGTCTATTATCCGACAACGCCCATTTTTGGCACGTCAGTCAATGAGATAACTACCAAATTTCAAGTTCGTACCAAATGCAAGTTCCTAGGTCATTTTTTGTGGCAGATATAAAGATTTTTATTGATTATTATATTATTCATAGCTCAATTTTTGTGGCAGATAAATAGATTTTTGTCGATTGTGGGCGTGGCTTTTGACCGATTTTGCTCACTTTAAATAGCGATTTGCGTGCAAAAACTAAAAGTGCCTGTACAAAATTTCAACACAATATCTCAAAATTTACGCCCCTGAGATAGTCAAGAACATACAAACACGGACACACGGACATACATGTCGAAATCGACTCAGTTTTTGACGCTGATCAAGAATATATATACTTTGTAGGGTATCTGACGCCTCCTTCTGGGTGTTGAAAGCGGAAAAACAAACTCACAAACATCACTGAGGTGTAGGGTATAAAAACAATATATTCAGTATTAATGAACAGTCACATATTTTTTTTTTTACTGTAGAGTTGACGTGGACGGAGACGCAGCTCATATGTCCAGCAGGTTGAACAGTCACTTAAATACAAAATTAATTAAACAAATTTATACTTTTTAATACAACATATGCACATAATAATTAATACAACTCTATATCTTTATTACCTAAATCATCAGATGACAAATTTATATTATTCTCCAAAATATATAACATAATGAATACACTCTCACTCTCTCTTTATTCAGCATTCTCACAACAATTACAAAAATGTTACTTATACTTTATTTTTGCTTAATATGACGATTTCGAAAGAACACGTTTAGGAAATTATTTTCCGGCAAATCATTCTTCTGCAAAATTCTCTATTTTGATAATTTTTTTAAGTTAATACACTCTAATATTTTATATATATAAACGAAATGTTAATGACTTTCATTAACTATTAATATAAGTAACATTTAAACTAATTATTAATTAGATTTCTTTTTCTTAATATTTTCTAGTAAGCTTTAGATTTTATTATTAATATAATAAGTAAGTTTTATATTTAGTATTATCTATTAAATGTTTTTAATTATTTAACTTTAATATATTTCAATTTATGTTACGTTATAAAAATTTTCTTATTAGAGCACGATTTTTCAATAATTTTAAAAATTCATAATCAACGTGAACAGAACCTGAGTATATGTCAGCATGTGAAGGTGTGAGGGAGTTAATATAGGTCCAACGACTATTAAAAATTATATGGTTCCAAAAGAAATTGGCGTTTTCACTTTATGGATTGATAACCAGAGTGCCATCAAGCTTATTAAGAATCGGACACAAGAGAACTAAGCATATAGATGTGAAGTACCACTTCATAAGGAACCACTTCAAGTTGAAATATGTTCCAACTAGCGAGCAACTTGCAGACATATTTACAAAACCAACAACAAAGCAGCATTTTTCAAAAATTAAAGCGATGCTTAACGTAATACGATAACAAGCGAATAACCTTATAAATAAGAGTGGAAATGTTGAAGTTTTTTATTTATATATATTCGCTGGTACACTTGTTCTTCATATACTTGTTTGATAATATTGTATTTTCAACAAAGGAAACTTATTCTATCTTGTTAATGGAATAAATTTTTTTATTCAAAATTTTTCTATCAAAGCAAAAGGCTTGTTTTCAATTTTGCTCTGTTAATAGTAACAAATGTCATCTTTAGCTTTATTTCTATTTCAATATTATTATTTTAATTAACACTACTGACCTAGCCACACTCGCTGCTTGCCTACAAATACTTCCAAGCAGTTCCTAAAATGTCTATTGATCTATTTCTATTTTTTTTTGGATTAATCTCTTTTAATATTCTAATGGTTTGATCTATATCATAATAAAGTAAATTTCTCAGTGCACGTTGTGATATTTTGCAGTGCTTCTTCGTATTTCGATACATTTATCATATGGACAAACTTAAAGGTCGCTTCCTTGATTTTTGCCAAACCATCATTAATAGTGACCAAATGTGGGGCACTATAATCCACGATCTGTATTTCGAGGCGACTTGGTACAAACAAAGCGAACAGGACAAACAATGTAAAATCGTTAGTTTCTTATAAGACTTTTATGGACCAATCTGCCAGTTGCAGTGGTACTATTTTGATTTTCTTGTATTTTATACTGAGCACTTAATTTAGAACCCAAACGCTTATTAATACGGACGTAAATTACTTCTCCCGGAGCATAACTCTTCATTAGCCTCCTATTTTTATTATGATAAACCAAATATATTATAAATGTTTTCTTCTCAGTCTCTCAACATTTACCCTACCTTCAATTACCAATCCCCCAGGATCAGTTGAGACGGACAAACCAAAAAACATCTCGACTGGTTTTTTCTTAATAGTGGAATGAATACTATTATCGTATTCATTCCCAGCTCTTATGAGCAAATCGTGAAAAGAAGAGTGACTTTTTTCAGTCACAAAACACCTCATCAATTCTGTTAACGTTGAGTGAAATTTCTCAACCTGGCCATTCCAATTACTTGAATAAGGTGGCACATTATAAACCTGAATTCCATACTGATTTTTTAGCATAAACAAAATCGCTGAAGATTTTAGAGACTTCTCGTTATCCATGACAATAACCTTAGAAACATCGATAATATATAATAATCTCCTTCAAAGGTTCCTTAATATGCTCTACAGCTCTTGATCTGACAAGCCTAATTTGAACGCACTTAGAAAACTTGTCAATTGCCGTCAGAACCAAATTGCGCTCTGTAATATATAGGACAATCTGCCCAGGATTCTCTAGAATAGGTGTTGGATTTATTTCGGTTCTATTGGGATGTCTATCATATTTACTCTCCAAACATATCCTAAATTGTCCTATGACTCTGATTTCATTAAGGGAAAATAAAATTTTTGCAAAACTTGTTCCATGTTTTCCTGTATTCCCCTAGGAGCACGATTGTGTTCCTTCGTGATTATTTCTACCCTTTCTGTTTCAGACGGAACATCTTTGACTATGGTTTGAGTAAATCTCTTTTTATAACTATATATAATATCGGATAAATCTGTTGCACTTTTCCCATGATTGTTTCGGTGGTGTGCAATCCATTTACAAGGTTTGGATCTAGCACTTTTTTAAGATAGAAGGTAGATTTGTCTCGTCGAAAAAAGATCGTTGGACTATGTGTCTATGTTAAGTAGTAAATGGTAATTCGAACCTATCCTCTGAGGTTTCCCCCAAACGCAACTGTATTTGATTTTTAAAAACATTCAGCGGGCATTCAACTGTTTGAATTAGGTTGTGACTCGAGCTGCTGTCGCTATGGATTGTGGGTGTTAGCGAATTAATCTGTTTCCTAAACAGTGCATCCGCCACTACATTACATTTCCCAGCTTTGTAAATCAGTTGATAGTCGTATTCTTCTAGTATAGATTTCCATCTCTTCATTTTGGTGTTAGTGTTTTTATTGCTGAGGACATAAGTTAAAGGCTGATGATCAGTAAAAATCTTAATTCTTGCCCTGCCGTACAAATAATTTCTAAAGGAATTTAAGGCCCAGATGATTCCTAGAAGTTCTTTTTCGTTTGCTGCAATATTTTCTTCTGATTTTGAAAGAGTAAGAGATGTAAAAAAAATTGGCGTGCCTTCTTGCTCCAATACAGCCCCAATTGCATAATTCGATGCGTCCGTTGTTAAGTGAAAGTCTTTAGAATAGTCGGAATATGTCAAAAGACTTTGATGGTCTTATAATGCCATCTTCCAATAATTTTTTAATTTGTTGGTCTACCTCGTCTTTAAGGGACATTGGGTAAGGATAACTTTTAGAATAAACAGGTTCGTCAGTCGTTGTACGTATTTCCCCTTTAATCACAATTGTATAAGTTAGTTTTCGTTGGGTTCAAAAAAAGAGTCGTATATGTTTGCACGATTTCGCAGACCCTTTTCCTTTGTTCCTCAGTTAAATGGTCTGCTCGGATGTTAATAGCGTTTACTGATTGTACTTGCCAATGTTTGATTTTAATTCTTTTTCCTTTTTCTATAGTCATGTAGTCATTTTTAGTATAGATAACAGCATTCATGTCCCTCAGACTGTCCATACCCAAGATAGCATCAAAAGATTTGAGCGTTGGTAACAAAAAGAATTTAGCCTCTTTATTTTTAATGTTAAACATATTAGCTTTTTTATGGTGCATGATTTCCACCACACCTCTTATAGAATTCGCAAAAAATGCCCGTTCATTAGGAATAGGTCAATCTACTAAGTTTGGTTTAATATAGTTTTTATTGGATCTTTTGTCTATCAGTATGCGTAAAATTTTCCCACTCCCCGTCTTAGCTTCAAAATAAGGTAGCGAGGAGTTCTTTAGCCTAAAAATAAATATCTGATAAGTCTTGTTCCTCTTCTCCATATGTAGGTTCGTTTTCGCTTCCTAAGTCCAAAGATTGCACGTATTCACGCACT
Source organism: Crataerina pallida (assembly GCA_949710015.1). NCBI lineage: Eukaryota > Metazoa > Arthropoda > Insecta > Diptera > Hippoboscidae > Crataerina > Crataerina pallida. Next base: position 20,968,788 of record OX453289.1, read on the forward strand.
CTCTCCTCATAGTCGTCAAGTCTTTCCCCAATTGTGTCCTGGTAGGTCTGCACAGGGCATTCATCATCCTGCTGTTCCCTTTTACCTAGATTGTCTGAAGCGATATGAAAGGTCCTCTGCTGTTTGTTAGGAATGTTCGCCGGTTGCGTCAGTGGTCTTTCACAATTAATTTAATTAAACCGTTTAATACATTATACATTGAATACAATTTTACAAATTTGCCTTTTATTACACAATAAATGTGAGGCAGTGTTGCGGTGCGTTAAAGCAATAGAACAGTAGCGGTGAAATTGTCGTTGCAGCTGTAAGTACTGATTTGGAAACAGTGAAAAGAAAATTTTCACGAACCCTGGTGCCGTCGGTATACCCCGGTCAAGACAGTAAAAATCCTTCACATTTTGGCGCCCGAGCGGGGACACATTTGAGTCTTCTAGTTCTGAGTAAGTTGTTTCTTTTCTGTATTGTAATTAACATTGTTAGAAGACGGCGTTAGCCACATAAAAAAGACAGATAATTAAGTTTCATCGGACGGCGAAAGCCCCAGAGAGCTCATTTAAATATATACATTGTTAGAGAACAGCGCAAGCCGCACAAAGGACAAATAATTGAGTTTCAACGGACAGCGGAAGCCCCAGAGAACTCATTTAGAAATTTACATTTTTGACGGCGCAAGCCCCACAAGAGACAGATAAGTGAGTTTCAAACGGACGGTGGAAGCCCCAGGGAACTTAAGCTAACCTTGAAATTTTTAATCTCCATTACTAAGGGAAGATGAACGCCCCAAATCTTCAACTTGTGACCCATCCCTTTAAATTCTCATTTAACCTATTGTGGCGTTAGTCACAGTGGTAGTTTTATTGTGTAGAAAATATTTCTGTACACATATTTAAAACACAGAAATTGTTGAAACCTAAAACGCAATTTGGCGAACGGAAAAAAATAATTGTCCATTAACTAAATTGACCTTCGAAGTGACGCAATCAAAAATACTTATATATAACTATTTTATATATAATTTCTGACAAAATCATATACTTATAGCAAAGAGCACAACGGTGGGCGTGGCAAATATATATATATTGCGCCCTCTAGTAGTGTATGTCTTACGTATTAGCATACAAGTCCACTTTTACGTTGAATATGATTTTTTGTAAATTGTGGGCGTGTCTATTCTCCGACAACGCCCATTTTTGGCACGTCAGTCAATGGGATAACTACCAAATTTCAAGTTCGTACCAAATGCAAGTTCCTAGGTCATTTTTTGTGGCAGATATAAAGATTTTTATTGATTATTATATTATTCATAGCTCAATTTTTGTGGCAGATAAATAGATTTTTGTCGATTGTGCGCGTGGCTTTTGACCGATTTTGCTCACTTTAAATAGCGATTTGCGTGCAAAAACTAAAAGTGCCTGTACAAAATTTCAACACAATATCTCAAAATTTACGCCCCTGAGATATTCAAGAACATACAAACACGGACACACGGACATACATGTCGAAATCGACTCAGTTTTTGACGCTGATCAAGAATATATATACTTTGTAGGGTATCTGACGCCTCCTTCTGGGTGTTGAAAACGGAAGAACAAACTCACAAACATCACTGAGGTGTAGGGTATAAAAACAATATATTCAGTATTAATGAACAGTCACATATTTTTTTTTTTACTGTAGAGTTGACGTGGACGGAGACGCAGCTCATATGTCCAGCAGGTTGAACAGTCACTTAAATACAAAATTAATTAAACAAATTTATACTTTTTAATACAACATATGCACATAATAATTAATACAACTCTATATCTTTATTACCTAAATCATCAGATGACAAATTTATATTATTCACCAAAATATATAACATAATGAATACACTCTCACTCTCTCTTTATTCAGCATTCTCACAACAATTACAAAAATGTTACTTATACTTTATTTTTGCTTAATATGACGATTTCGAAAGAACACGTTTAGGAAATTATTTTCCGGCAAATCATTCTTCTGCAAAATTCTCTATTTTGATACTTTTTTTAAGTTAATACACTCTAATATTTTATATATATAAACGAAATGTTAATGACTTTCATTAACTATTAATATAAGTAACATTTAAATTAATTATTAATTAGATTTCTTTTTCTTAATATTTTCTAGTAAGCTTTAGATTTTATTATTAATATAATAAGTAAGTCTTATATTTAGTATTATCTATTAAATATTTTTAATTATTTAACTTTAATATATTTCAATTTATGTTACGTTATAAAAATTTTCTTATTAGAGCACAATTTTTCAATAATTTTAAAAATTCATAATCAACGTGAACAGAACCTGAGTATATGTCAGCATGTGAAGGTGTGAGGGAGTTAATATGGGTCCAACGACTATTAAAAATTATATGGTTCCAAAAGAAATTGGCGTTTTCACTTTATGGATTGATAACCAGAGTGCCATCAAGCTTATTAAGAATCGGACACAAGAGAACTAAGCATATAGATGTGAAGTACCACTTCATAAGGAACCACTTCAAGTTGAAATATGTTCCAACTAGCGAGCAACTTGCAGACATATTTACAAAACCAACGTAATACGATAACAAGCGAATAACCTTATAAATAAGAGTGGAAATGTTGAAGTTTTTTATTTATATATATTCGCTGGTACACTTGTTCTTTATATACTTGTTTGATAATATTGTATTTTCAACAAAGGAAACTTATTCTATCTTGTTAATGGAATAAATTTTTTTATTCAAAATTTTTCTATCAAAGCAAAAGGCTTGTTTTCAATTTTCCTCTGTTAATAGTAACAAATGTCATCTTTAGCTTTATTTCTATTTCAATATTATTATTTTAATTAACACTACTGACCTAGCCACACTCGCTGCTTCGCTACAAATACTTCCAAGCAGTTCCTAAAATGTCTATTGATCTATTTCTATTTTTTTTTGGATTAATCTCTTTTAATATTCTAATGGTTTGATCTATATCATAATAAAGTAAATTTCTCAGTGCACGTTGTGATATTTTGCAGTGCTTCTTCGTATTTCGGTACATTTATCATATGGACAAACTTAAAGGTCCCTTCCTTGATTTTTGCCAAACCATCATTAATAGTGACCAAATGTGGGGCACTATAATCCACGATCTGTATTTCGAGGCGACTTGGTACAAACAAAGCGAACAGGACAAACAATGTAAAATCGTTAGTTTCTTATAAAACTTTTATGGACCAATCTGCCAGTTGCAGTGGTACTATTTTGATTTTCTTGTATTTTATACTGAGCACTTAATTTAGAACCCAAACGCTTATTAATACGGACGTAAATTACTTCTCCCGGAGCATAACTCTTCATTAGCCTCCTATTTTTATTATGATAAACCAAATATATTATAAATGTTTTCTTCTCAGTCTCTCAACATTTACCCTACCTTCAATTACCAATCCCCCAGGATCAGTTGAGACGGACAAACCAAAAAACATCTCGACTGGTTTTTTCTTAATAGTGGAATGAATACTATTATCGTATTCATTCCCAGCTCTTATGAGCAAATCGTGAAAAGAAGAGTGACTTTTTTCAGTCACAAAACACCTCATCAATTCTGTTAACGTTGAGTGAAATTTCTCAACCTGGCCATTCCAATTACTTGAATAAGGTGGCACATTATAAACCTGAATTCCATACTGATTTTTTAGCATAAACAAAATCGCTGAAGATTTTAGAGACTTCTCGTTATCCATGACAATAACCTTAGAAACATCGATAATATATAATAATCTCCTTCAAAGGTTCCTTAATATGCTCTACAGCTCTTGATCTGACAAGCCTAATTTGAACGCACTTAGAAAACTTGTCAATTGCCGTCAGAACCAAATTGCGCTCTGTAATATATAGGACAATCTGCCCAGGATTCTCTAGAATAGGTGTTGGATTTATTTCGGTTCTATTGGGATGTCTATCATATTTACTCTCCAAACATATCCTAAATTGTCCTATGACTCTGATTTCATTAAGGGAAAATAAAATTTTTGCAAAACTTGTTCCATGTTTTCCTGTATTCCCCTAGGAGCACGATTGTGTTCCTTCGTGATTATTTCTACCCTTTCTGTTTCAGACGGAACATCTTTGAATATGGTTTGAGTAAATCTCTTTTTATAACTATATATAATATCGGATAAATCTGTTGCACTTTTCCCATGATTGTTTCGGTGGTGTGCAATCCATTTACAAGGTTTGGATCTAGCACTTTTTTAAGATAGAAGGTAGATTTGTCTCGTCGAAAAAAGATCGTTGGACTATGTGTCTATGTTAAGTAGTAAATGGTAATTCGAACCTATCCTCTGAGGTTTCCCCCAAACGCAACTGTATTTGATTTTTAAAAACATTCAGCGGGCATTCAACTGTTTGAATTAGGTTGTGACTCGAGCTGCTGTCGCTATGGATTGTGGGTGTTAGCGAATTAATCTGTTTCCTAAACAGTGCATCCGCCACTACATTACATTTCCCAGCTTTGTAAACCAGTTGATAGTCGTATTCTTCTAGTATAGATTTCCATCTCTTCATTTTGGTGTTAGTGTTTTTATTGCTGAGGACATAAGTTAAAGGCTGATGATCAGTAAAAATCTTAATTCTTGCCCTGCCGTACAAATAATTTCTAAAGGAATTTAAGGCCCAGATGATTCCTAGAAGTTCTTTTTCGTTTGCTGCAATATTTTCTTCTGATTTTGAAAGAGTAAGAGATGTAAAAAAAATTGGCGTGCCTTCTTGCTCCAATACAGCCCCAATTGCATAATTCGATGCGTCCGTTGTTAAGTGAAAGTCTTTAGAATAGTCGGGATATGTCAAAAGACTTTGATGGTCTTATAATGCCATCTTCCAATAATTTTTTAATTTGTTGGTCTACCTCGTCTTTAAGGGACATTGGGTAAGGATAACTTTTAGAATAAACAGGTTCGTCAGTCGTTGTACGTATTTCCCCTTTAATCACAATTGTATAAGTTAGTTTTCGTTGGGTTCAAAAAAAAGAGTCGGATATGTTTGCACGATTTCGCAGACCCTTTTCCTTTATTCCTCAGTTAAATGGTCTGCTCGGATGTTAATAGCGTTTACTGATTGTACTTGCCAATGTTTGATTTTAATTCTTTTTCCTTTTTCTATAGTCATGTAGTCATTTTTAGTATAGATAACAGCATTCATGTCCCTCAGACTGTCCATACCCAAGATAGCATCAAAAGATTTGAGCGTTGGTAACAAAAAGAATTTAGCCTCTTTATTTTTAATGTTAAACATATTAGCTTTTTTATGGTGCGTGATTTCCACCACACCTCTTATAGAATTCGCAAAAAATGCCCGTTCATTAGGAATAGGTCAATCTACTAAGTTTGGTTTAATATAGTTTTTATTGGATCTTTTGTCTATCAGTATGCGTAAAATTTTCCCACTCCCCGTCTTAGCTTCAAAATAAGGTAGCGAGGAGTTCTTTAGCCTAAAAATAAATATCTGATAAGTCTTGTTCCTCTTCTCCATATGTAGGTTCGTTTTCGCTTCCTAAGTCCAAAGATTGCACGTATTCACGCACTCTCTCCTCATAGTCGTCAAGTCTTTCCCCAATTGTGTCCTGGTAGGTCTGCACAGGGCATTCATCATCCTGCTGTTCCCTTTTACCTAGATTGTCTGAAGCGATATGAAAGGTCCTCTGCTGTTTGTTAGGAATGTTCGCCGGTTGCGTCAGTGGTCTTTCACAATTAATTTAATTAAACCGTTTAATACCTTATACATTGAATACAATTTTACAAATTTGCCTTTTATTACACAATAAATGTGAGGCAGTGTTGCGGTGCGTTAAAGCAATAGAACAGTAGCGGTGAAATTGTCGTTGCAGCTGTAAGTACTGATTTGGAAACAGTGAAAAGAAAATTTTCACGAACCCTGGTGCCGTCGGTATACCCCGGTCAAGACAGTAAAAATCCTTCACATTTTGGCGCCCGAGCGGGGACACATTTGAGTCTTCTAATTCTGAGTAAGTTGTTTCTTTTCTGTATTGTAATTAACATTGTTAGAAGGCGGCGTTAGCCACATAAAAAAGACAGATAATTAAGTTTCATCGGACGGCGAAAGCCCCAGAGAGCTCATTTAAATATATACATTGTTAGAGAACAGCGCAAGCCGCACAAAGGACATAATTAATTGAGTTTCAACGGACAGCGGAAGCCCCAGAGAACTCATTTAGAAATTTACATTTTTGACGGCGCAAGCCCCACAAGAGACAGATAAGTGAGTTTCAAACGGACGGTGGAAGCCCCAGGGAACTTAAGCTAACCTTGAAATTTTTAATCTCCATTACTAAGGGAAGATGAACGCCCCAAATCTTCAACTTGTGACCCATCCCTTTAAATTCTCATTTAACCTATTGTGGCGTTAGTCACAGTGGTAGTTTTATTGTGTAGAAAATATTTCTGTACACATATTTAAAACACAGAAATTGTTGAAACCTAAAACGCAATTTGGCGAACGGAAAAAAATAATTGTCCATTAACTAAATTGACCTTCGAAGTGACGCAATCAAAAATACTTATATATAACTATAACGGGAAAAAAATTTTATATATAATTTCTGACAAAATCATATACTTATAGCAAAGAGCACAACGGTGGGCGTGGCAAATATATATATATTGCGCCCTCTAGTAGTGTATGTCTTACGTATCAGCATACAAGTCCACTTTTACGTTGAATATGATTTTTTGTAAATTGTGGGTGTGTCTATTATCCGACAACGCCCATTTTTGGCACGTCAGTCAATGGGATAACTACCAAATTTCAAGTTCGTACCAAATGCAAGTTCCTAGGTCATTTTTTGTGGCAGATATAAAGATTTTTATTGATTATTATATTATTCATAGCTCAATTTTTGCCATCAAGCTTATTAAGAATCGGACACAAGAGAACTAAGCATATAGATGTGAAGTACCACTTCATAAGGAACCACTTCAAGTTGAAATATGTTCCAACTAGCGAGCAACTTGCAGACATATTTACAAAACCAACAACAAAGCAGCATTTTTCAAAAATTAAAGCGAATAACCTTATAAATAAGAGTGGAAATGTTGAAGTTTTTTATTTATATATATTCGCTGGTACACTTGTTCTTCATATACTTGTTTGATAATATTGTATTTTCAACAAAGGAAACTTTTTCTATCTTGTTAATGGAATAAATTTTTTTATTCAAAATTTTTCTATCAAAGCAAAAGGCTTGTATTCAATTTTGCTCTGTTAATAGTAACAAATGTCATCTTTAGCTTTATTTCTATTTCAATATTATTATTTTAATTAACACTACTGACCTAGCCACACTCGCTGCTTCGCTACAAATACTTCCAAGCAGTTCCTAAAATGTCTATTGATCTATTTCTATTTTTTTTTTGGATTAATCTCTTTTAATATTCTAATGGTTTGATCTATATCATAATAAAGTAAATTTCTCAGTGCACGTTGTGATATTTTGCAGTGCTTCTTCGTATTTCGGTACATTTATCATATGGACAAACTTAAAGGTCCCTTCCTTGATTTTTGCCAAACCATCATTAATAGTGACCAAATGTGGGGCACTATAATCCACGATCTGTATTTCGAGGCGACTTGGTACAAACAAAGCGAACAGGACAAACAATGTAAAATCGTTAGTTTCTTATAAGACTTTTATGGACCAATCTGCCAGTTGCAGTGGTACTATTTTGATTTTCTTGTATTTTATACTGAGCACTTAATTTAGAACCCAAACGCTTATTAATACGGACGTAAATTACTTCTCCCGGAGCATAACTCTTCATTAGCCTCCTATTTTTATTATGATAAACCAAATATATTATAAATGTTTTCTTCTCAGTCTCTCAACATTTACCCTACCTTCAATTACCAATCCCCCAGGATCAGTTGAGACGGACAAACCAAAAAACATCTCGACTGGTTTTTTCTTAATAGTGGAATGAATACTATTATCGTATTCATTCCCAGCTCTTATGAGCAAATCGTGAAAAGAAGAGTGACTTTTTTCAGTCACAAAACACCTCATCAATTCTGTTAACGTTGAGTGAAATTTCTCAACCTGGCCATTCCAATTACTTGAATAAGGTGGCACATTATAAACCTGAATTCCATACTGATTTTTTAGCATAAACAAAATCGCTGAAGATTTTAGAGACTTCTCGTTATCCATGACAATAACCTTAGAAACATCGATAATATATAATAATCTCCTTCAAAGGTTCCTTAATATGCTCTACAGCTCTTGATCTGACAAGCCTAATTTGAACGCACTTAGAAAACTTGTCAATTGCCGTCAGAACCAAATTGCGCTCTGTAATATATAGGACAATCTGCCCAGGATTCTCTAGAATAGGTGTTGGATTTATTTCGGTTCTATTGGGATGTCTATCATATTTACTCTCCAAACATATCCTAAATTGTCCTATGACTCTGATTTCATTAAGGGAAAATAAAATTTTTGCAAAACTTGTTCCATGTTTTCCTGTATTCCCCTAGGAGCACGATTGTGTTCCTTCGTGATTATTTCTACCCTTTCTGTTTCAGACGGAACATCTTTGACTATGGTTTGAGTAAATCTCTTTTTATAACTATATATAATATCGGATAAATCTGTTGCACTTTTCCCATGATTGTTTCGGTGGTGTGCAATCCATTTACAAGGTTTGGATCTAGCACTTTTTTAAGATAGAAGGTAGATTTGTCTCGTCGAAAAAAGATCGTTGGACTATGTGTCTATGTTAAGTAGTAAATGGTAATTCGAACCTATCCTCTGAGGTTTCCCCCAAACGCAACTGTATTTGATTTTTAAAAACATTCAGCGGGCATTCAACTGTTTGAATTAGGTTGTGACTCGAGCTGCTGTCGCTATGGATTGTGGGTGTTAGCGAATTAATCTGTTTCCTAAACAGTGCATCCGCCACTACATTACATTTCCCAGCTTTGTAAACCAGTTGATAGTCGTATTCTTCTAGTATAGATTTCCATCTCTTCATTTTGGTGTTAGTGTTTTTATTGCTGAGGACATAAGTTAAAGGCTGATGATCAGTAAAAATCTTAATTCTTGCCCTGCCGTACAAATAATTTCTAAAGGAATTTAAGGCCCAGATGATTCCTAGAAGTTCTTTTTCGTTTGCTGCAATATTTTCTTCTGATTTTGAAAGAGTAAGAGATGTAAAAAAAATTGGCGTGCCTTCTTGCTCCAATACAGCCCCAATTGCATAATTCGATGCGTCCGTTGTTAAGTGAAAGTCTTTAGAATAGTCGGGATATGTCAAAAGACTTTGATGGTCTTATAATGCCATCTTCCAATAATTTTTTAATTTGTTGGTCTACCTCGTCTTTAAGGGACATTGGGTAAGGATAACTTTTAGAATAAACAGGTTCGTCAGTCGTTGTACGTATTTCCCCTTTAATCACAATTGTATAAGTTAGTTTTCGTTGGGTTCAAAAAAAAGAGTCGGATATGTTTGCACGATTTCGCAGACCCTTTTCCTTTATTCCTCAGTTAAATGGTCTGCTCGGATGTTAATAGCGTTTACTGATTGTACTTGCCAATGTTTGATTTTAATTCTTTTTCCTTTTTCTATAGTCATGTAGTCATTTTTAGTATAGATAACAGCATTCATGTCCCTCAGACTGTCCATACCCAAGATAGCATCAAAAGATTTGAGCGTTGGTAACAAAAAGAATTTAGCCTCTTTATTTTTAATGTTAAACATATTAGCTTTTTTATGGTGCGTGATTTCCACCACACCTCTTATAGAATTCGCAAAAAATGCCCGTTCATTAGGAATAGGTCAATCTACTAAGTTTGGTTTAATATAGTTTTTATTGGATCTTTTGTCTATCAGTATGCGTAAAATTTTCCCACTCCCCGTCTTAGCTTCAAAATAAGGTAGCGAGGAGTTCTTTAGCCTAAAAATAAATATCTGATAAGTCTTGTTCCTCTTCTCCATATGTAGGTTCGTTTTCGCTTCCTAAGTCCAAAGATTGCACGTATTCACGCACTCTCTCCTCATAGTCGTCAAGTCTTTCCCCAATTGTGTCCTGGTAGGTCTGCACAGGGCATTCATCATCCTGCTGTTCCCTTTTACCTAGATTGTCTGAAGCGATATGAAAGGTCCTCTGCTGTTTGTTAGGAATGTTCGCCGGTTGCGTCAGTGGTCTTTCACAATTAATTTAATTAAACCGTTTAATACCTTATACATTGAATACAATTTTACAAATTTGCCTTTTATTACACAATAAATGTGAGGCAGTGTTGCGGTGCGTTAAAGCAATAGAACAGTAGCGGTGAAATTGTCGTTGCAGCTGTAAGTACTGATTTGGAAACAGTGAAAAGAAAATTTTCACGAACCCTGGTGCCGTCGGTATACCCCGGTCAAGACAGTAAAAATCCTTCACATTTTGGCGCCCGAGCGGGGACACATTTGAGTCTTCTAGTTCTGAGTAAGTTGTTTCTTTTCTGTATTGTAATTAACATTGTTAGAAGGCGGCGTTAGCCACATAAAAAAGACAGATAATTAAGTTTCATCGGACGGCGAAAGCCCCAGAGAGCTCATTTAAATATATACATTGTTAGAGAACAGCGCAAGCCGCACAAAGGACATAATTAATTGAGTTTCAACGGACAGCGGAAGCCCCAGAGAACTCATTTAGAAATTTACATTTTTGACGGCGCAAGCCCCACAAGAGACAGATAAGTGAGTTTCAAACGGACGGTGGAAGCCCCAGGGAACTTAAGCTAACCTTGAAATTTTTAATCTCCATTACTAAGGGAAGATGAACGCCCCAAATCTTCAACTTGTGACCCATCCCTTTAAATTCTCATTTAACCTATTGTGGCGTTAGTCACAGTGGTAGTTTTATTGTGTAGAAAATATTTCTGTACACATATTTAAAACACAGAAATTGTTGAAACCTAAAACGCAATTTGGCGAACGGAAAAAAATAATTGTCCATTAACTAAATTGACCTTCGAAGTGACGCAATCAAAAATACTTATATATAACTATAACGGGAAAAAAATTTTATATATAATTTCTGACAAAATCATATACTTATAGCAAAGAGCACAACGGTGGGCGTGGCAAATATATATATATTGCGCCCTCTAGTAGTGTATGTCTTACGTATCAGCATACAAGTCCACTTTTACGTTGAATATGATTTTTTGTAAATTGTGGGCGTGTCTATTATCCGACAACGCCCATTTTTGGCACGTCAGTCAATGGGATAACTACCAAATTTCAAGTTCGTACCAAATGCAAGTTCCTAGGTCATTTTTTGTGGCAGATATAAAGATTTTTATTGATTATTATATTATTCATAGCTCAATTTTTGCCATCAAGCTTATTAAGAATCGGACACAAGAGAACTAAGCATATAGATGTGAAGTACCACTTCATAAGGAACCACTTCAAGTTGAAATATGTTCCAACTAGCGAGCAACTTGCAGACATATTTACAAAACCAACAACAAAGCAGCATTTTTCAAAAATTAAAGCGAATAACCTTATAAATAAGAGTGGAAATGTTGAAGTTTTTTATTTATATATATTCGCTGGTACACTTGTTCTTCATATACTTGTTTGATAATATTGTATTTTCAACAAAGGAAACTTATTCTATCTTGTTAATGGAATAAATTTTTTTATTCAAAATTTTTCTATCAAAGCAAAAGGCTTGTATTCAATTTTGCTCTGTTAATAGTAACAAATGTCATCTTTAGCTTTATTTCTATTTCAATATTATTATTTTAATTAACACTACTGACCTAGCCACACTCGCTGCTTCGCTACAAATACTTCCAAGCAGTTCCTAAAATGTCTATTGATCTATTTCTATTTTTTTTTGGATTAATCTCTTTTAATATTCTAATGGTTTGATCTATATCATAATAAAGTAAATTTCTCAGTGCACGTTGTGATATTTTGCAGTGCTTCTTCGTATTTCGGTACATTTATCATATGGACAAACTTAAAGGTCCCTTCCTTGATTTTTGCCAAACCATCATTAATAGTGACCAAATGTGGGGCACTATAATCCACGATCTGTATTTCGAGGCGACTTGGTACAAACAAAGCGAACAGGACAAACAATGTAAAATCGTTAGTTTCTTATAAGACTTTTATGGACCAATCTGCCAGTTGCAGTGGTACTATTTTGATTTTCTTGTATTTTATACTGAGCACTTAATTTAGAACCCAAACGCTTATTAATACGGACGTAAATTACTTCTCCCGGAGCATAACTCTTCATTAGCCTCCTATTTTTATTATGATAAACCAAATATATTATAAATGTTTTCTTCTCAGTCTCTCAACATTTACCCTACCTTCAATTATCAATCCCCCAGGATCAGTTGAGACGGACAAACCAAAAAACATCTCGACTGGTTTTTTCTTAATAGTGGAATGAATACTATTATCGTATTCATTCCCAGCTCTTATGAGCAAATCGTGAAAAGAAGAGTGACTTTTTTCAGTCACAAAACACCTCATCAATTCTGTTAACGTTGAGTGAAATTTCTCAACCTGGCCATTCCAATTACTTGAATAAGGTGGCACATTATAAACCTGAATTCCATACTGATTTTTTAGCATAAACAAAATCGCTGAAGATTTTAGAGACTTCTCGTTATCCATGACAATAACCTTAGAAACATCGATAATATATAATAATCTCCTTCAAAGGTTCCTTAATATGCTCTACAGCTCTTGATCTGACAAGCCTAATTTGAACGCACTTAGAAAACTTGTCAATTGCCGTCAGAACCAAATTGCGCTCTGTAATATATAGGACAATCTGCCCAGGATTCTCTAGAATAGGTGTTGGATTTATTTCGGTTCTATTGGGATGTCTATCATATTTACTCTCCAAACATATCCTAAATTGTCCTATGACTCTGATTTCATTAAGGGAAAATAAAATTTTTGCAAAACTTGTTCCATGTTTTCCTGTATTCCCCTAGGAGCACGATTGTGTTCCTTCGTGATTATTTCTACCCTTTCTGTTTCAGACGGAACATCTTTGACTATGGTTTGAGTAAATCTCTTTTTATAACTATATATAATATCGGATAAATCTGTTGCACTTTTCCCATGATTGTTTCGGTGGTGTGCAATCCATTTACAAGGTTTGGATCTAGCACTTTTTTAAGATAGAAGGTAGATTTGTCTCGTCGAAAAAAGATCGTTGGACTATGTGTCTATGTTAAGTAGTAAATGGTAATTCGAACCTATCCTCTGAGGTTTCCCCCAAACGCAACTGTATTTGATTTTTAAAAACATTCAGCGGGCATTCAACTGTTTGAATTAGGTTGTGACTCGAGCTGCTGTCGCTATGGATTGTGGGTGTTAGCGAATTAATCTGTTTCCTAAACAGTGCATCCGCCACTACATTACATTTCCCAGCTTTGTAAACCAGTTGATAGTCGTATTCTTCTAGTATAGATTTCCATCTCTTCATTTTGGTGTTAGTGTTTTTATTGCTGAGGACATAAGTTAAAGGCTGATGATCAGTAAAAATCTTAATTCTTGCCCTGCCGTACAAATAATTTCTAAAGGAATTTAAGGCCCAGATGATTCCTAGAAGTTCTTTTTCGTTTGCTGCAATATTTTCTTCTGATTTTGAAAGAGTAAGAGATGTAAAAAAAATTGGCGTGCCTTCTTGCTCCAATACAGCCCCAATTGCATAATTCGATGCGTCCGTTGTTAAGTGAAAGTCTTTAGAATAGTCGGGATATGTCAAAAGACTTTGATGGATCTTTTGTCTATCAGTATGCGTAAAATTTTCCCACTCCCCGTCTTAGCTTCAAAATAAGGTAGCGAGGAGTTCTTTAGCCTAAAAATAAATATCTGATAAGTCTTGTTCCTCTTCTCCATATGTAGGTTCGTTTTCGCTTCCTAAGTCCAAAGATTGCACGTATTCACGCACTCTCTCCTCATAGTCGTCAAGTCTTTCCCCAATTGTGTCCTGGTAGGTCTGCACAGGGCATTCATCATCCTGCTGTTCCCTTTTACCTAGATTGTCTGAAGCGATATGAAAGGTCCTCTGCTGTTTGTTAGGAATGTTCGCCGGTTGCGTCAGTGGTCTTTCACAATTAATTTAATTAAACCGTTTAATACATTATACATTGAATACAATTTTACAAATTTGCCTTTTATTACACAATAAATGTGAGGCAGTGTTGCGGTGCGTTAAAGCAATAGAACAGTAGCGGTGAAATTGTCGTTGCAGCTGTAAGTACTGATTTGGAAACAGTGAAAAGAAAATTTTCACGAACCCTGGTGTCGTCGGTATACCCCGGTCAAGACAGTAAAAATCCTTCACATTTTGGCGCCCGAGCGGGGACACATTTGAGTCTTCTAGTTCTGAGTAAGTTGTTTCTTTTCTGTATTGTAATTAACATTGTTAGAAGACGGCGTTAGCCACATAAAAAAGACAGATAATTAAGTTTCATCGGACGGCGAAAGCCCCAGAGAGCTCATTTAAAAATATACATTGTTAGAGAACAGCGCAAGCCGCACAAAGGACAAATAATTGAGTTTCAACGGACAGCGGAAGCCCCAGAGAACTCATTTAGAAATTTACATTTTTGACGGCGCAAGCCCCACAAGAGACAGATAAGTGAGTTTCAAACGGACGGTGGAAGCCCCAGGGAACTTAAGCTAACCTTGAAATTTTTAATCTCCATTACTAAGGGAAGATGAACGCCCCAAATCTTCAACTTGTGACCCATCCCTTTAAATTCTCATTTAACCTATTGTGGCGTTAGTCACAGTGGTAGTTTTATTGTGTAGAAAATATTTCTGTACACATATTTAAAACACAGAAATTGTTGAAACCTAAAACGCAATTTGGCGAACGGAAAAAAATAATTGTCCATTAACTAAATTGACCTTCGAAGTGACGCAATCAAAAATATTTATATATAACTATAACGGGAAAAAAATTTTATATATAATTTCTGACAAAATCATATACTTATAGCAAAGAGCACAACGGTGGGCGTGGCAAATATATATATATTGCGCCCTCTAGTAGTGTATGTCTTACGTATCAGCATACAAGTCCACTTTTACGTTGAATATGATTTTTTGTAAATTGTGGGCGTGTCTATTATCCGACAACGCCCATTTTTGGCACGTCAGTCAATGGGATAACTACCAAATTTCAAGTTCGTACCAAATGCAAGTTCCTAGGTCATTTTTTGTGGCAGATATAAAGATTTTTATTGATTATTATATTATTCATAGCTCAATTTTTGCCATCAAGCTTATTAAGAATCGGACACAAGAGAACTAAGCATATAGATGTGAAGTACCACTTCATAAGGAACCACTTCAAGTTGAAATATGTTCCAACTAGCGAGCAACTTGCAGACATATTTACAAAACCAACAACAAAGCAGCATTTTTCAAAAATTAAAGCGAATAACCTTATAAATAAGAGTGGAAATGTTGAAGTTTTTTATTTATATATATTCGCTGGTACACTTGTTCTTCATATACTTGTTTGATAATATTGTATTTTCAACAAAGGAAACTTATTCTATCTTGTTAATGGAATAAATTTTTTTATTCAAAATTTTTCTATCAAAGCAAAAGGCTTGTATTCAATTTTGCTCTGTTAATAGTAACAAATGTCATCTTTAGCTTTATTTCTATTTCAATATTATTATTTTAATTAACACTACTGACCTAGCCACACTCGCTGCTTCGCTACAAATACTTCCAAGCAGTTCCTAAAATGTCTATTGATCTATTTCTATTTTTTTTTGGATTAATCTCTTTTAATATTCTAATGGTTTGATCTATATCATAATAAAGTAAATTTCTCAGTGCACGTTGTGATATTTTGCAGTGCTTCTTCGTATTTCGGTACATTTATCATATGGACAAACTTAAAGGTCCCTTCCTTGATTTTTGCCAAACCATCATTAATAGTGACCAAATGTGGGGCACTATAATCCACGATCTGTATTTCGAGGCGACTTGGTACAAACAAAGCGAACAGGACAAACAATGTAAAATCGTTAGTTTCTTATAAGACTTTTATGGACCAATCTGCCAGTTGCAGTGGTACTATTTTGATTTTCTTGTATTTTATACTGAGCACTTAATTTAGAAACCAAACGCTTATTAATACGGACGTAAATTACTTCTCCCGGAGCATAACTCTTCATTAGCCTCATATTTTTATTATGATAAACCAAATATATTATAAATGTTTTCTTCTCAGTCTCTCAACATTTACCCTACCTTCAATTACCAATCCCCCAGGATCAGTTGAGACGGACAAACCAAAAAACATCTCGACTGGTTTTTTCTTAATAGTGGAATGAATACTATTATCGTATTCATTCCCAGCTCTTATGAGCAAATCGTGAAAAGAAGAGTGACTTTTTTCAGTCACAAAACACCTCATCAATTCTGTTAACGTTGAGTGAAATTTCTCAACCTGGCCATTCCAATTACTTGAATAAGGTGGCACATTATAAACCTGAATTCCATACTGATTTTTTAGCATAAACAAAATCGCTGAAGATTTTAGAGACTTCTCGTTATCCATGACAATAACCTTAGAAACATCGATAATATATAATAATCTCCCTCAAAGGTTCCTTAATATGCTCTACAGCTCTTGATCTGACAAGCCTAATTTGAACGCACTTAGAAAACTTGTCAATTGCCGTCAGAACCAAATTGCGCTCTGTAATATATAGGACAATCTGCCCAGGATTCTCTAGAATAGGTGTTGGATTTATTTCGGTTCTATTGGGATGTCTATCATATTTACTCTCCAAACATATCCTAAATTGTCCTATGACTCTGATTTCATTAAGGGAAAATAAAATTTTTGCAAAACTTGTTCCATGTTTTCCTGTATTCCCCTAAGAGCACGATTGTGTTCCTTCGTGATTATTTCTACCCTTTCTGTTTCAGACGGAACATCTTTGACTATGGTTTGAGTAATCTCTTTTTATAACTATATATAATATCGGATAAATCTGTTGCACTTTTCCCATGATTGTTTCGGTGGTGTGCAATCCATTTACAAGGTTTGGATCTAGCACTTTTTTAAGATAGAAGGTAGATTTGTCTCGTCGAAAAAAGATCGTTGGACTATGTGTCTATGTTAAGTAGTAAATGGTAATTCGAACCTATCCTCTGAGGTTTCCCCCAAACGCAACTGTATTTGATTTTTAAAAACATTCAGCGGGCATTCAACTGTTTGAATTAGGTTGTGACTCGAGCTGCTGTCGCTATGGATTGTGGGTGTTAGCGAATTAATCTGTTTCCTAAACAGTGCATCCGCCACTACATTACATTTCCCAGCTTTGTAAACCAGTTGATAGTCGTATTCTTCTAGTATAGATTTCCATCTCTTCATTTTGGTATTAGTGTTTTTATTGCTGAGGACATAAGTTAAAGGCTGATGATCAGTAAAAATCTTAATTCTTGCCCTGCCGTACAAATAATTTCTAAAGGAATTTAAGGCCCAGATGATTCCTAGAAGTTCTTTTTCGTTTGCTGCAATATTTTCTTCTGATTTTGAAAGAGTAAGAGATGTAAAAAAAATTGGCGTGCCTTCTTGCTCCAATACAGCCCCAATTGCATAATTCGATGCGTCCGTTGTTAAGTGAAAGTCTTTAGAATAGTCGGGATATGTCAAAAGACTTTGATGGTCTTATAATGCCATCTTCCAATAATTTTTTAATTTGTTGGTCTACCTCGTCTTTAAGGGACATTGGGTAAGGATAACTTTTAGAATAAACAGGTTCGTCAGTCGTTGTACGTATTTCCCCTTTAATCACAATTGTATAAGTTAGTTTTCGTTGGGTTCAAAAAAAAGAGTCGGATATGTTTGCACGATTTCGCAGACCCTTTTCCTTTGTTCCTCAGTTAAATGGTCTGCTCGGATGTTAATAGCGTTTACTGATTGTACTTGCCAATGTTTGATTTTAATTCTTTTTCCTTTTTCTATAGTCATGTAGTCATTTTTAGTATAGATAACAGCATTCATGTCCCTCAGACTGTCCATACCCAAGATAGCATCAAAAGATTTGAGCGTTGGTAACAAAAAGAATTTAGCCTCTTTATTTTTAATGTTAAACATATTAGCTTTTTTATGGTGCGTGATTTCCACCACACCTCTTATAGAATTCGCAAAAAATGCCCGTTCATTAGGAATAGGTCAATCTACTAAGTTTGGGTTAATATAGTTTTTATTGGATCTTTTGTCTATCAGTATGCGTAAAATTTTCCCACTCCCCGTCTTAGCTTCAAAATAAGGTAGCGAGGAGTTCTTTAGCCTAAAAATAAATATCTGATAAGTCTTGTTCCTCTTCTCCATATGTAGGTTCGTTTTCGCTTCCTAAGTCCAAAGATTGCACGTATTCACGCACTCTCTCCTCATAGTCGTCAAGTCTTTCCCCAATTGTGTCCTGGTAGGTCTGCACAGGGCATTCATCATCCTGCTGTTCCCTTTTACCTAGATTGTCTGAAGTGATATGAAAGGTCCTCTGCTGTTTGTTAGGAATGTTCGCCGGTTGCGTCATTGGTCTTTCACAATTAATTTAATTAAACCGTTTAATACATTATACATTGAATACAATTTTACAAATTTGCCTTTTATTACACAATAAATGTGAGGCAGTGTTGCGGTGCGTTAAAGCAATAGAACAGTAGCGGTGAAATTGTCGTTGCAGCTGTAAGTACTGATTTGGAAACAGTGAAAAGAAAATTTTCACGAACCCTGGTGCCGTCGGTATACCCCGGTCAAGACAGTAAAAATCCTTCACATTTTGGCGCCCGAGCGGCGACACATTTGAGTCTTCTAGTTCTGAGTAAGTTGTTTCTTTTCTGTATTGTAATTAACATTGTTAGAAGACGGCGTTAGCCACATAAAAAAGACAGATAATTAAGTTTCATCGGACGGCGAAAGCCCCAGAGAGCTCATTTAAAAATATACATTGTTAGAGAACAGCGCAAGCCGCACAAAGGACAAATAATTGAGTTTCAACGGACAGCGGAAGCCGCAGAGAACTCATTTAGAAATTTACATTTTTGACGGCGCAAGCCCCACAAGAGACAGATAAGTGAGTTTCAAACGGACGGTGGAAGCCCCAGGGAACTTAAGCTAACCTTGAAATTTTTAATCTCCATTACTAAGGGAAGATGAACGCCCCATATCTTCAACTTGTGACCCATCCCTTTAAATTCTCATTTAACCTATTGTGGCGTTAGTCACAGTGGTAGTTTTATTGTGTAGAAAATATTTCTGTACACATATTTAAAACACAGAAATTGTTGAAACCTAAAACGCAATTTGGCGAACGGAAAAAAATAATTGTCCATTAACTAAATTGACCTTCGAAGTGACGCAATCAAAAATACTTATATATAACTATAACGGGAAAAAAATTTTATATATAATTTCTGACAAAATCATATACTTATAGCAAAGAGCACAACGGTGGGCGTGGCAAATATATATATATTGCGCCCTCTAGTAGTGTATGTCTTACGTATCAGCATACAAGTCCACTTTTACGTTGAATATGATTTTTTGTAAATTGTAGGCGTGTCTATTATCCGACAACGCCCATTTTTGGCACGTCAGTCAATGGGATAACTACCAAATTTCAAGTTCGTACCAAATGCAAGTTCCTAGGTCATTTTTTGTGGCAGATATAAAGATTTTTATTGATTATTATATTATTCATAGCTCAATTTTTGTGGCAGATAAATAGATTTTTGTCGATTGTGGGCGTGGCTTTGGACCGATTTTGCTCACTTTAAATAGCGATTTGCGTGCAAAAACTAAAAGTGCCTGTACAAAATTTCAACACAATATCTCAAAATTTACGCCCCTGAGTTAGTCAAGAACATACAAACACGGACATACGGACATACATGTCGAAATCGACTCAGTTTTTGACGCTGATCAAGAATATATATACTTTGTAGGGTATCTGACGCCTCCTTCTGGGTGTTGAAAACGGAAGAACAAACTCACAAACATCACTGAGGTGTAGGGTATAAAAACAATATATTCAGTATTAATGAACAGTCACATATTTTTTTTTTTACTGTAGAGTTGACGTGGACGGAGACGCAGCTCATATGTCCAGCAGGTTGAACAGTCACTTAAATACAAAATTAATTAAACAAATTTATACTTTTTAATACAACATATGCACATAATAATTAATACAACTCTATATCTTTATTACCTAAATCATCAGATGACAAATTTATATTATTCTCCAAAATATATAACATAATGAATACACTCTCAC
This sequence comes from Crataerina pallida, assembly GCA_949710015.1. Classification (NCBI taxonomy): domain Eukaryota; kingdom Metazoa; phylum Arthropoda; class Insecta; order Diptera; family Hippoboscidae; genus Crataerina; species Crataerina pallida. The sequence continues at coordinate 20,989,145 of OX453289.1, forward strand.
TCTCTCTTTATTCAGCATTCTCACAACAATTACAAAAATGTTACTTATACTTTATTTTTGCTTAATATGACGATTTCGAAAGAACACGTTTAGGAAATTATTTTCCGGCAAATCATTCTTCTGCAAAATTCTCTATTTTGATACTTTTTTTAAGTTAATACACTCTAATATTTTATATATATAAACGAAATGTTAATGACTTTCATTAACTATTAATATAAGTAACATTTAAACTAATTATTAATTAGATTTCTTTTTCTTAATATTTTCTAGTAAGCTTTAGATTTTATTATTAATATAATAAGTAAGTTTTATATTTAGTATTATCTATTAAATATTTTTAATTATTTAACTTTAATATATTTCAATTTATGTTACGTTATAAAAATTTTCTTATTAGAGCACGATTTTTCAATAATTTTAAAAATTCATAATCAACGTGAACTGAACAATTATGTGTGGTGAGTTGAAGAGATATTCTAAAATGGACGATTGTGTCTGTGTTTATCAATTATTTAAATAGTTAACTGTTATATTTAATATTTATTTCTTAATAAACTAATAAATTGACATCATTAGTGATGATTTTTCTACTTTATAATAAATATTTATAATAAAAATTATAAATAATTAGTAAATAAAGACTTATTAAAAGAAACACTAAACTAGGGTTGCCCAACTAATTTACTAAAAAATAGAGGAATTTATTTTATATGGCATCACTGCTTTACCACGACGTGGCAAACTATCGGTATGAACAGAGCTGTAAAAAAAAATAGAATGTATGAATAGAGAAGGAAAATTTAAGCAAAACTAGGCTGCTCTGACGTGGATAACAAGTAAGAAAATTCCAATTTCAAATTGAAATTCTTCAAAAATTATTAGAAAATATATAATATTTTCGAGCTCAGGCTAAAGAGGTATTAAAAAGAAAGTGAGAATAATCAAAATATTTGCAAAAAACAACATACCACAGTAGAAAGAAAAACATCGTCTTCTCTTGTGTATTTTAATTGTCTCATAAAATTCAATTGGTGTTTGTGTGCCTAAGTGTGTGAGTGTTTTTTTTTTTTTTTCAATACGAATTTTTCCTGTTTTTGTTATAACATATAAATTATCCAAACCAGATTATCTACATTTTTCACACGAATAATTTAAAAAGCAACGAGTGGTAGTAAAGGAAAAAAATATGAATCCCAATGCTTATGGGCCACAACTGCCTAATGTCCAGGCAACTACAATGAAGGTTGCTTCTAATCCAATGCAAACGACGTTGGCACAGCACCAAAAAGAACAGCTAACACAAGCTGGACGGTCCAATCAGGCACCACCGCCACCATCATCACAAATAGCAGGAAATTTAATGTCTGCAGCAAACAATATGCCACCATCAGCAGCAACAGCACCATCTTCGTCATCACTGCAAATAAATTCCACACAAGTCCAGGATACAATTAACACACTAACAAATGTTGCAAATGGAAATTATCAACAGCAGGTTAGTGTTATAAGAATACAATGAACGTTCTCTTTCAGTTAAAATGATTTTTTTTCTTAATTTGCAATTGTTTATATTATCATCACATATATAACAAGCCTTTATTAATACCAAATTAGAGAAAGAGAAAAACCATATAAAATGAAATTCTCAAGATCGTAATTGATTGAAAGAAAAAAGTGCACCTAAGAAAAGAAACATATATTATTGTTGTTGTAACAACAAAAAGCAAATGATAAAAAAACCCCATTAAGTCATAATTATGTATAATAATAAAGTTTTTGTAATTATTGTCTATAAAAACCATACGTAATATTATACAGAAAGAGAGAGAATTTATATATTAAACATGATTTCTATTATACAAAATTAGCAGATAAATAAATTACAAAACACAAGTAATTTTATATATTTTTTTTTCTTTTTACATTTATAATAGTTTATATATATATATATATATATATATAAAAGAAAAAAAATTAAACATTAATAAAAATGTGTAATTTTTTTAGTTAACTCAATCTATGAACGCTATGACAATGAATTCTATGAATCAGTCAACAAATGCACATCTGAAACAACAACAACACCAAGCCGGTCTACCACCAGCTTCAACAGCAACTTCAACAAACAGTACATTTAATAATGCCAACAATGCTGTTATACTGACACCAATGTCTAGTAGCAGTGGCTCTCATATACTGTCGCCTACATCTGCTGTTGCTGGTGCTACTCCATACATAAACGGACCTTCTGCTCCGCCTCCTCCACTTTCCACTACTACCACACAACCAATGAATAACAACAATTGTGCAAATTATACAAACGGTCCAGCTGTAGGGGTGGGTAGCCCAGGAATAACACCTGTACCAGTACAACTGTTAGGATCAAAAATATCGGAGCAAAGCTTTTCATCAAGTCAAGCAGGTGGAAAACAAATGACCATTAACAGTGGCAATCTACCAGGATTGCCTCATATGCCACCACAGTCACAATCCCAAATACAGTTACAGGTAAAAATTTGAAATTTTTACAAACAACACCCAAACAGAAATATCAGAGACTACAAAGTGTACATATTTTTAATCAGCATAAATTTGTGAATAGATTTAATTATCTCTGTCTGTAATAAACATTCTCTCGTTCGTAAAAATTCAGATATCGACTTCAAACTTTGCAAAAATATTGCTATTTCCACGAAGATTCGTGTTGAAAATGGGTGAAATCGGTCAAAGAACACGCCCACAGTTAAGTAAAAACTGAAAAAAGTTAATTTTTTAAAGATTTTTAAGCATTTTTTGAATAAAAGTGATCCCGTCCACTTATTGAAAATGCCCTAAAATGGTGGCTATCTAAGCCAAATACTTTTTATACCCTACGCTTAAGATGGGCGGTTATACTAAATTTGTTACTCCATTTGCAACACCCAGAAGAAGGTATCAGAGACTGTACAAGTATATATATTCTTGATAAGCATCAAAAACTGTGTCGAACTAGACATGCATGTCCGACTGTCTGCGCGTTGTTGACATTCTAATGATCGTAAATTTTGAGAACTTAAGCTGAACTTTTGTACAGGATCCCTTAGTTTCGATCGCTTTTTAAATTGAGAAAAGTAGAGCAAGAACCATACCCATAATTGATAAAAATCTATTTATCTACCACAAAAATTGACCTAAGTTGAAATTTGGTACAAGTATTTATAATTAACCCATCCAACGTAATGTATCACTATTAGAGAGCGTAATCATGTACCTGCCGCGCCGAATTTGGTCAATTCCAAATTTAATTTTTTATTTGTATTCCTTAAGCATCCATCTTTAAATTCTACGATGCCACCCCCACCACTTATGTTGGGGCAACAATCAACTATGCAAGGTGGTTATGCAAATAATCAATACCCAAGCCCACCTGGGCCACAATATCCAGTACCCGCACAACAGCAGCGGCAACAACAACAAATGCCTGAACGGTCAATGATGTCATCCAATATGCCACCGATGCCGGGACAAATGTCAGCATATTCTTCCCAGGCTCCACAGCAAATGGGTTATCCATCACAACCACAAATGCCAAGTGGTTATCCACCACAAATGATGCCATCTCAACAGCAACAACTACAACCACATCAACCAATGCCCGGACGACAAGCTAATGGAAATTTTATGGTAATTATTAATAATATCTCAACTTAGGATTAAACATATAAATGAGAATACAACTACTTTCAGCCACAACCCGTTTCTGGTGGTCACATGTTTAATTATCAACCCGAACAGTATCCATCACAACAAAAACAAAAAACCTTAGACCCTGAACAGATGCCAAATCCCATACAAGTAATGATTGAAAATCAATCATATGCGGGCGGACCATTTGTTACCAATCAACCGGGATTGTTGCCACCCTTAGTCACCACTAAGTACGTGGTACAAGATCAAGGCAATTCATCACCTAGATTTGTTAGGTAAGTTTTCAAAATTTATTGTACTAGAGGGCGGGAAATCATGTATCTGCTACGGGTCTTTTTTTAGTTTAGTTAAATGTTATAGAGAAAGGGGTTCTAAAAATGGTGCGATTATTTATTAATTATTTTACTATTCTTTAACGAATTTTTATACCCTGCATCACCCTGTGGAAAAGCGTATATTAAGTTTGTGCGGATGTTTGTAACTCCCAAGCCGCAAATGTCACACCTACCTTCAGTTATACCGTTCGATCAGGATCAAAATCTGAATCGTTTAACCATGTCCGTCTATCCATGTAAATTTGTGCGCAAGCTACAGGTCGCATTTTCTGAGATATTTTGATGAAATTTGGTACAAGTACATGTATTGGCCCAAAGGGGAACTCTATTGAAAATGGATCGGATTGGACTATTTTTAAAACCCCATCCCATATAAGGTCCTATTATTATACCCTCCACCTTAGTGAAGATTGTATATTCACTTTGATCATCCGTTTACAACATCGAAGGAAGCCTCGGAGACCCCACAAACTATATATATATTCTTAAGCAGCATGAAAAGAGAAATCGTTTGAGACATTTCCGTCTGTTGTTGGCACTCTCACGGTCGTAGTTTTTGAGATACCAAATTGAAACTTGGCAGACTTATTCTTAGTTTAATTTCGCTGTTCCGTATTGAAATTGGGAAAAATCGGTTAAGAGATACCGCCCACAATAAATGAAAATCTCAACATACCTCGAAAAAATTGTATCTTTAAAAAATATATATCGCACAATACTATGCCTATCAAGTTGAAATTTGGTATAAGTGGTACCGTTATCCAACACTGTGCCAAAAATGGGCGTGATTGAATAACGCAAACGCCTATAATTAAAAAAAAACACTATTTATGAAATAGTCATATACATAAATATGGCAATAGGAACTTATTTTTTAGAGGGTTATAAAAGGTGGAGGGTATTTAAGCTTCGATCTTAACCGAACTTCTTTGTCTTGTTTTTTGAGATATTTTGATGAAATTTGGTACAAGGATGTATTGGCCGAAAAAGAAACCTTTTTGAAAATGGATAGTATCGGACCATTTTGAAAACCCCTCCCTATATAAATTTTTTTTTTCATTTCATAAACAAAGAAAAATTTAAAAAATTTTGTGACATTTTATCATATTGAAATTTTTTGAAAATACAATTAGGTATAGAAAAATCAAATTTTTCATTTTTCAAAGAAAAAAATTAAATTGAATAATGTATCAAACGTAATATACCCTTTTCCACAGGGTGGTGCAGGGTATAAAAATGGGAATTTTTATCATATAAAAACTTATTTTAAAATAGATCCTTATATGGAAAGAAGTCTTAAGAAAGGAACGATAAGGTTCATTTTTAGTAGCCCTGGGGATGACTAAATATATATGAACTGACAAATGGACATGATTAATTGATTCAGATTTCTATCTATTCTAATTTTTAAATTAGTTCAATATGAAATAATTTTTTTTCCGTCGCCCATATCCACACAGGTCCTCATTGTACTGCATTCCCTCTAACACAGATGTTTTAAAAATAGCTTCGTTACCATTCTGTTTGATTGTATCGCCGTATGCTCGTTTAGCGGAGGGGGAATTTGCTCCGCCAATCGTTGATTTTGGTCCACTGGGTCCAATACGTTGTAATCGTTGTAAAGCGTACATGTCACCGAATATGCAATTTGTGGATGCCGGCAGACGTTTTCAATGTCTAATGTGTAAAGTGGCCACGGAAGGTAATAAGAAAAGATCGATAACCGGAATATAATCTTTTTTATAAAAAAATTATTTTCCGTTATTTTTTTCCGTTAATATATTTATATTATTTTAGTACCTACTGAATACTTTCAATATTTGGATCATACTGGCCAACGTGTAGATAAATATGAACGTCCCGAATTAGTTTTGGGTACTTATGAATTTTTAGCGACAAAAGATTATTGTCGGGTAAGCTTACTTTTTTATATTTTTTTTTTTTTTAACTTTCAATTAATTTTTATATCCCGTCTTCCAGAACAATGTTACACCCGAGATACCGGCTTTTATATTTGTTATTGATGTTTCTTACAATACCATGAAGTCAGGCTTGGTGCATTTGTTGTGTTCCCACATAAAGCGAATATTGAAAAATTTACCGGTGGATCAGGGCCAGACGAAATCCAAAATTCGCGTCGGCTTCATTACATTCAACAATACAGTACATTTTTATAATATCAAAAGTAATTTGGGTCAACCGCAAATGATGATGGTCGGAGATGTTCAGGTTGTATTTCATAATAATTCCCACTAAATTTATATAAATAATATATATATATATATTTTTTTTTTATATTTATATATCTCACAGGACATGTTTATGCCTTTACTGGATGGTTTTTTGGCATGCCCCGAAGAATCCGAAACTGTTATTGATGCTTTACTGGAACAAATACCGAAAATGTTTTTGGAAACGAAGGAAACGGAATGTGTTTTATATCCTGCCATACAGGCAGGTCTTGAAGCTTTAAAAGCTTCAAATGCTGTTGGCAAATTATTAGTTTTTAATTCCACTTTACCCATTGCTGAGGCTCCGGGCAAATTAAAAAATCGTGATGATCGTAAATTATTGGGCACGGATAAGGAGAAAACTGTCTTGATACCGCAATGTCAAAGCTATAACCAATTGGGTCAGGAGTGTGTTCAAAATGGTTGTTCAGTGGATTTGTTTATATTTAATAACTCATACATTGATATAGCCACGATTGGTCAGGTGGCCCGTTTGACGGGCGGTGAAATTTATAAATATACTTATTTCCAAGTAAGTGAATATCAAGTATAAGTAAAATAAGTGAAAATACCCTAAACCACTTAATTACCCAAACATATCTTACAGTTAGTTGAGTGGAATGGTCAAATTCGGTCCAATACATATCCTTGTATTTCATTAAAATATGTATTTTTAAAAAATGCGACCTATAGCTTAAGCACAAATTTACAAGGACAGATACACGGACTTAGTTAAATCGATTTAGATTTTCATTCAGGCCAACTCTTAAATACCCTTCAAATGGTGCTGCCCACTAATAGTGTTTTTATTTTATATCAACTTCAAAGCTGAGTAAGGTTTTTTGCAAATTGTATCTGTTATCTGACTATATTTAGAACATCGATTAATCATATATACATTAATTAATTTTCACTTTCATAGCTTTATTTTTATGGCGATATATAGGTTTTTGGCTATTGTAGGCGTGTTTTTTTATTCGACCTCGCCCATATTTAGCACATCGGTTAAGGGGGAAATTTGCTTTACCAAATTTCAACTTCATAGGTAAATTTTTGTGGTAGGTGAATAGATTTTTGTCGATTGTGGGGGTGGCTTTTGACCGATTTTAACCAATTTCAATAGTGATCTGCGTGCTGAAACTAGTAGTGCGTTTCATAAAAATTCAGCTTAATATCTCAAATTTTACAATAGAGTGAGCTTATCAACAATACGGGCGGATATGTCTAGATCGACTTAGTTTTTTATGGTTTTGAAGAATATATATTATTTTGTGGGGTTGCTGACACCTCCTTCTGGGTGTTGCATAGGGAATGAAAAACTTAGTATACCCTCATTAATGATTTTCTTCCTAATTTTCAGGCTGAAGTCGATGGCAAACGTTTAATTGAGGATATTATCAAAAATATATCGCGGCCCATAGCCTTTGATGCTGTTATGCGGGTACGTTCTGCAGCTGGTATAAGAGCCACTGATTTCTATGGACATTTTTACATGTCCAATACCACAGATATTGAGTTGGCTAGTATTGGTAAGTGAGCGCAGCAAAGATTTGAAAAAGATAAAAAAAATTGAAGAGAAAGATTTGAAAAAGATAAAAAATAATTTTTGTTGTTGTCACAGATTGCAATAAATCGTTGGCCATTGAAATCAAATACGATGACAAGTTGCCACCCGAAGAGCATGCCTATCTACAAATCGCTCTTTTATATACATCGTGCAGTGGTCAACGTCGCTTGCGTATCTTCAATTTAGCCTTACAAGTGACTGCCACCATTGCCGATGTCTTCAAGCATTGTGACTTGGATGCTATGGTGTTATTCTTTGCTAAGCAGGCGTGCTTCAAATTAATGGATTTGACCCCTAAAGAAGTTAAGGACACTTTGATACATCGTACAGCACAAATATTAGCAGCATATCGTAAACATTGTACCGCACCCACATCAGCTGGTCAATTAATATTGCCCGAAAATTTGAAATTATTGCCATTATATTTGTCGTGTCTGCTGAAGAATGATGCCATTTCGGGTGGTTCTGATATGACCCTAGATGATCGCTCCTATGTCATACATTTTGTTCTGGCAATGGACTTGAATATATCAGTCAATCATTTATATCCACGTTTCTTTCCCATACACAACTTGGATGCGGATGCTGATGAGAATGATACGCCAATGCCGTTACGTTGTACACATAGTAAAATGGTGGAGGATGGCGCCTATATATTGGAAAATGGTGTACATTTCTTTGTTTGGTTGGGTCAGTCATTGCCCAGCAGCTTTATACAACCACTATTTGGTGTGCAATGTACAGCACAGGTGCATGCTGAACGTTTCGCCATAACCGGTGATACATCATTGGCTAATCGTTTACGCCACATTATTAACAAGATTATGATAGAGAAGACTCGGTACATGAAGGTAAGTGAACATATTTTACTTCAGGCTTTTACCTATAAAGTAGGCAAAAACAAGTTAAAAATAAAATTTGGCCTCAGTCAAATCTTAAATACTCATCTATTAGAAGAGATTGGTGTGGCAGGTACATGATTACGCCCTCTAATAGTATTACGTAGTAGCTTGCAAGTCGGGACGGTTTTTTGTAATATTGGGCGTATCTAATATGCGATCATGCCCATTTTTGTCACATCGATGAATGGGATAACTATAAATATGCCAAATTTCATCTTCATAGCTCAATTTTTGTGTCAGAAATATAGAAAGTTGATATATAAGTTCTCGTCTGATAAAAAAAAAACAAAAAGGTCTCGATGACATATAATAATGCTATTATCTAAAATTATTTTTTATTTTTCCTTTCTCCTTCATAGATAACTTGTGTGCGGCAAAATGATAAAATGGAAAGCGTTTTTCGTCATTTTCTGGTTGAGGATCGTGGTACAGATGGTTCAGCTAGTTATGTAGACTTTTTGTGTCATATGCATAAAGAGATTAAAGATTTGTTAAGTTAGCTATCATATACTTATCAAAAATATCCAATAACAACTACAAAAACAACACCAACAACTTGTTGCAGTTATTCACAAAATCGAACACGTTTGTCGCGCATGGCACGCATGCATCGTTAAAATAACACACGTAAAGAAAACTTATACAGAATTATAGAAAACAACAATATATAACTAAAATAAAAACTTTCATTCATTCTTAATAAAATCTATGAAATAATTAAAGGAACCAAAAAAGAATAAGATTTAGTAAAGAAATCAATTTTAAATAATGCTCTTCGTCTTTTTATGTATTTCTACAGTTAACTCATCCATGTAGTTGTTTTTTTTTGGTCATTGAAATTTTCCCGTTTTGTGTGTGATCGGTTTTAACAGCCGTTCTTGAAGTGTTTTGCTTATTGTTGTGTTTTTAATATTGTGTTAATATTAGAAAACCAGTAATATGAAAATTATAAATCTATATAAAAGAAATGTATTTAAAAAAATTAATTAAAAGAATTATAAATTGATAATGGGCGTGTGAGTGTATACATGTGGTTCCTTAATTGTTTTTTTATTGAGTTTGCTGTTGCTGCTTGTTTTTATTAATATATAAATATAGTGAACTGAATAAGGTTAAAAATTGTAGATCCTTCTCTGGTTCTATGTAATAATTTTTTTATTATTATAATATTTCTATATATATATATATACAAAATTTTTATATTGTTTTTTAGGAATATGTTTGTAAAAAAAAAGGGAATATTGAAAATATAAACATATGTATACAGCAAAAGGATAACGGATTATTATTTGGAAATAAAAAGTTCATAAAAGTGTACCTCTCATGGATGGTTATGTTTTATATGAAGATAATGTTTCCTGTTGCTCATGCTGTCCAATTATTTGGTAGTTTCTTTTAAGAGAAACTCTTTTCTATGCCTTGTAAAACATCAAGTAATCTAAAAAAATAAAAAAATTAATACCCTTCATCTTAGTGAGCTTGCAAAATGGGTCAGGAGTCACGCCCACAATCAACAAAAATCTATATATCTGCCACAAAAATGAACCTATAACATTGAAATTTGATTTACATATTTTATATATATAATTACCCCATCCATAGATGTATCAAAAATGGCCATGGTCGGATAAGAGATATGCGCCCAGTTTTTCCTTATAAACTGACTTATAACATATAATGAGGTCCTGCCACGCCTACAAGTAGGCTATTTAATATTCATTTGTCTTTTTTTAAAAATTTAAATTTCATCTTACTCGTGTCATGAATATAATTTTTTTATTTATATAAACACTAATACAATTACAGTTACTATTTTATATATATTTATATATGTGTATGTATTTTATGTTTATATTTGAGTTAGTTTATTAATGATAAAAATTGATTTTTTATATATTTCACGAAACAAAACAATGAGTGTGCATTGCCTGAGAAGTAGACATATGAAGTTAAAGATAAAGAGAATATTATAAATAAATAGAAAATAAATGAATATGAAAAAGAAAGTAAGACAAGTGTTAAAAGACATTCTCCCCCTAAGCCTCTCCAGTTATGCATATGGAAAGAGAAAAAATTTAAAAAAAATTGAAGGGATTGAAGATTTCTTTCCATAAGAAAAGATTATGGAATTGTAAATGTACTGATTTGTTTTTCAAAATCGAAATTTTATAAAATATAATTTTGTTGTTTTAATACAATATATATTTACTCCTAGAACATATATTTTAAAATTCATTTATATATTTTTTTATTTTTAAATTAATATATATTTCTGAAAATTTTTTTAAATATTACTTTTTTATACCCTGCACCACCCTGTGGAAAAGGGTATATTAAGTTTGTGCGGATGTTTGTAACTCCTAAACGGCAAATGCCACACTCACACAATTCAGAATTAAAATCGGAATCGATTTAATCATGTCCGTCTGTCCTCCTGACTGTCCACGTAAATTTGTGCGCAACCCGCTTTAATTGAGATATTTCGATTAAATTTGGTACAAGGAAATATATTGGTGTAAAAAGAAACCCTTTTGAAAATGGATAGGATCGGACCATTTTTAGAACCCCTCCCCATATTAATGATTTTTTTTTTCATTTCATAAACAAACAAAATTTTTCACTTTTTAAGTATAAAAAATAAATTTTTCGTTGTTCGCATCGCACTCGGGATCTCGTGCTCATCACACTGTTACCAGTGTAATATACTAAAAACAACTATTAGACAACTAAAAACAACTATAGATCATAAAATTCAACATATACAATAGTTTTTTATTTTTCAAAGAAAAAATTTAAATTGAATAATAAATACATCAAGTGGTGTAGGGTATTTGATGGTCGGGCTTGATCGACTTTAATTATCAATAAAAAGTATTTATTAAAATACTAAATGAAACACAAAAAAATTATAATAGTTTTTATGTCTTCTTTACGCCTGAATAAAAACAAAATAGAAAAGTTCGGTTAAGACCGAAGCTTAAATACCCTCTACCTTTTATAACCCTATAAAAAATAAGTTCCTATTGCCATATTTTTGTATACTACTACTACTACTTCATGTACTTAAGCAAATAGTGTTTTTTTTTAAATTATAAGAAAAAGATTATAAAAATACGTATGCAGTTTCAGTTTGATATCTCAAAAATTGCGAGAGTGCCAACAACAGACGGACATGTCTCAAACGATTTCTTTTTTCATGCTGATTAACAATATATATGGCTTGTGGGGTTTTCGGGGCTTCCTTCGATGTATTGCAAACGGATGATCAAAATGAAAATAACCTCTTCCCTAAAGTGGAGGGTATAAAAAGGCAATAACTATTATTATTATCAATAGAAGAAAATCAGATTTTATTTAGTAAAAGCCATAAAAACCGCCCAAAGTATTTCATTTGAATTCGGTTTGGCCGCTTCTGCCTCAAAATCTAAATCTAACAATTCTCGTACACGTTTCATGGCTACCTCGTAATCGTCATCGTTTAGCGGTGCAAATGCATTCTCGATCACATCGCTAGCATGTGCCAAAAAAATCAATGCCAACATACGTTTATCCATACGTTGGGCATCGTTAATCCATTTGGAAAGAACAGCATCTTGGATCTGAAGAGAAATTAAAAAAAAGCTTACGATTTTGTTAATTAATTTTTTTCAATAAACTGAGTTTGAGTTTAATCGAATTTGTTTTGCCTGCCTACGGACCTATTCAATCCATTTGTAAGATCCCTTCCCATATAACGCCCTTTTTTATATCCAGCACCACTTGTGTCAAAGGTTTGTGCGCATGTTTAATTATACCTATTCATTCAAAATTTGAATCTATTTAAGCATGTACTTCCGTCCCTCTGGGTGTCTGTGTAAATTTGTTTGCAATTTGTTGCTCATAATTTGTAAGACCCCTTTCCATATAACGTCCCTAATTTAGGTCTAACATAAGTCTTTATATGACCAAAATTCATAATTCTTAATATTTTTTGACACACCTTGGTAAAAAATAGTTAATTAGCTTAATAATACACTGTAACAAATTTGAACCCGATGGGATAGAACGCTTTTCCATATAATGATATTTTATCAAGCAACTTTTTTATGCCAGGACTCTGAGTTAATAAATTAATTAATATTCTCTTGTTAGTGATGTTTATTGGAAGTCCCTATATTTTTACTTGTAATTTTCTCTTTACTTACCTTTCGTACTAAACGGCATTTAACCAAATTATCACTTAAGGGATGCGTTGTCATATCAAAAAGTAGAAAATTTTGTTTTTCTGTCGTTAACACACCCTTCTCCACCAAATTCTTGGCTAAACGTTCACGTACATTTTTTAATTGATACCGTAGTTTCAGTGGATTCCAAGTTTCTCCTTTTTTTTTATATATAAATATGCAATTAGAGAATACGGAAAAAAACGTATGGTGTATAGATTATGACACTATTTACCACTTAAGTATTCAATCCAACTTTGTACTGTTTCGGGTGGAGCTGTTTCTTTTATATGCTTTAAAGCTTCATCCAATAAAACATCACCAGTTGGTTGATCCGATTTTAAAATAACTTTTCTATAAATAGATGTGAAAACAAGCAAACTAAATTGGGCTTAGGCCAAATCTTAAATACCTTCCACATCTACAATGGTAGGCGTGGCAGGTATATGATTACGCCCTACAATAGTGTATATATTACGTATCAGCTTACAAGTCGAGTTCGTAAATTGTGTGTGTCTGTTATACGATCACGCTCATTTTTGGCACATCGATGTATGTATGTATGTAACTATAGATATAAATGCCAAATTTCAACTAATTAGCCCAATTTTTGTGGTGGATAAATATATATTTTTATATATTTGGACATGGATCTTAATCGATTTTGCCCATTTTAAGTAGCTATATGCGTGCAAAGATTAAAAGTGTCCGTACAAAATTTCAATATCTCAAAATTAACGCCCTTGAAATCAGAGAAGCACATGGACATACATGTCTAGATCAACCCAGCTTTTTATGTTGATCAAGAATACATGTATATACTTAGTAAAATCTCTGACGCCTCCTTCTGGGTGTTGCAAACGGAATGAAAAACTTATTATAACCCCCATCTTATGTAAGGGTATAAATATTACAAAGAAAAATTTTGTACTTTTATTGACACTACCTTGAACACAAGCCACGTCGTCGCATACCCGACCTTTCCATCATAATGCGACCTCTAATACCCAATTCGATGAGAATACAGCCACGCAAACCACTTGATATGCAATCATTCCAAAACGACGTATAGCCCTAAAGAAGTGGAAGAAAATATTATTGGAATTCGAAGACATAATTGTCATATTGTATATTTAAGGTATTATAAGATTCCTTGTAAACCATTTTTTTTTTTATATTTTCTTTTCACGCTATTGAGCTTCAGTTGTTGCCGATATTCACCCATTACTAATAATTAACATTTGTTAAGCTAATGTTATCAGGAAGACTGCGTATTTATTGTTGTTTATGGAACACTTTCCTTATCAGGTAAATGAAGTGTAGATACAATGAAAAATGTCATGCATTAATTAATTACGAAAGTGGCCTAAGTCAATTTATGAACCCATCGTTTTAGTTACTTTAGTAGTTCAAATCTTAATAAATTAAATATTTTTAATATTTTTAAAAGTTGACAGATTATTTTCATAATTAGAAAACCGAATCAAATCTAATCAAATTACTTTACACAAACTAGAGTACTTGACATTCTCTTTAATTTATGTATAAACTATTCTTATAGAAATTTTTTTTACATTCTTCCTGTAAATGACGTTAAACCGATCTACAATTTATGCATTTTAACACTACACATCAACACCCTCTTATCTTATATTATGGTTTTTTAAAACATCTTTTTATAAAAGGATGATAATGAAGTTGTTTATGATGATGAAATTAGCCGAAGATCGTTATGATGTCAAAGCGATCTACAACAATACAACTTCATAAAAGATCACTTATAACGTCTTCATTGAGTGCAACTTTATGTAAGATATGCAAACATGATCATAAAATGCCAATTCAATAAAAAAACACACCCACAATGGAAGGAAAAGGAGAATAATAACACGAGACCTCTTTAAAAAAACGTGGCTCCTACCTCTTTGTCTTTTAGGCCCAACAGTAAAACTTCTTCCATTAATGTTAAACGTGTCTCTTTGGAATCACCATCATCTATATTATCCTCATCATCTCTATTCTCATTCACATCACGTTGATCATCCGGTGTGTTTGCGTTAAGGCCACTGCCACCAAAAGCACCACCACCGCCTCCACCACCTTCGGTACCATTTTCACGATTACGAACAGCACGTCTTATTAAACCATCAGTACGATTCATGGCTATTATTATTGTTATTCAATGCGTCTTTATATATTTATAAAGAGGGAGATGATTGTTTTGCAATATTCGTTAACAATAAATACTTTTAGAAATAATCTTAATAACCTAAATTAATGGCTTCGTGATATGGCTAGTTTGTCTTTTTTTTTTGCACAATACAATTATTTTTATTACAAGTGTTATTGTTTTTTTTTTTCTTAAAAAGTAAATATTTGTTGTTGTTTATTATACTGATTCATAGAAGTATTATTACAACCCTTCACACACACAACTCTTTATACATTTATTCAATAATTACTGTTAAAAGTTTTATTACATTTAATTTAATTATTTCAAAATATGTGATTTTTCTGTTGCTAAAATGTCTGATTAAATTTTCTGCTTTCGATATTAATGTTCTGCTTCTTCTATCTTTCTTCTGACATTTCAAAAGGCATTAAAAGATTCAGAGTTGTTAAAAGTATCATAATCATCTTAAAAAAGTAAGAAACGATACTAAACAATACAGCAGCATATAATAAAATTCAAAATTTTTTTTATTTTATTTTTATTATTATTTTCCTTTTGGTAATAAATATTATTTTTAATATTTATTGTACAGGATTGTTTTTTCAATATTTTTTTTTACGAAATACTACATGAACCTAAAAAATCACAATTTATCTGTTAAGGAAAGCGTACGAAAAATTCTTTTTTTTTTATTCTCCATACTTAAATAATATTATAAAAACATATATAATATTTCTTATATATGAATAAAAAATATCACTTCTGAAAATTAATTTTTAGTACATACAGAAATTTAATAACATCTCCTATTTTAGTAAAAAAAAGTGTAAGGGAAATTATTTAATAATAAATTTTTGGTCGAGAAGTATAAAAAAAATTTTAATTATAAAAAACCTCCCCAAAAAAAATCAATAATGGCTACAATATTTAAACAAATTTTAAAACAAAGTCTAACAAATCGCTCTAAGTTGCATATTAAAAGCACTCTCTTCTTAGACTCCAGCAATACAACGAATACGGCAGAAGCTTCCACAATCCTTAACAAAGATACATTAAAGAAATTGATTAGCACCAATAAAGTCGTAATATTTATGAAAGGTAATCCGGAATCACCACGTTGTGGTTTTAGTAATGCTGTTGTACAAATTTTACGTATGCATGGCGTGCAATACGATGCTCATGATGTTCTGAAAAGTGAAGAATTGAGACAGGGTACTTTCGTTTTATGGAAAATAAAAGATTAATATTGAAGATTTCCTTATTTTTCAGGCATAAAAGAATTTACCGATTGGCCTACAATACCGCAAATCTTCATAAACGGTGTATTTATCGGTGGGTGTGATATACTTTTACAAATGCATCAAAGTGGAGATTTAATTGAAGAATTAAAAAAGGTGGGCATTGAATCGTTGTTGTTGAAAGAAAAATTAAATCAAGTCAAGGATAATAAGAAAAATGCTAAAAAAGATTCATAATTATAAAGCGATAATCTTGAAAACATTTTAACATTAAATTGTTAAAGATTTTACTCAAAAGATATTTATTTAGCTTTGAGGTAAAAATAAAATTTTGTATAGATATCTTTTCTTATAAAGTGTACTTTTTTGCTGTATAGCTTACTTAATAAAAATGTTGAGGATCGTTAGTTTTTTAAATTCCTTTATAAGGATTTTTTTGGTTGGTGGAGACTACTTATACTACGTTATAAACAAAATATGTTATAAAAAATAACATTAAAAATTAATTGAAAATCTAATACTAAATATTTGTTATTATGTAATAATTTTCACCAAGTAGCAATATTAGATATAGATAAATAGTTGTATAGCTAACATAATGTGTATGATGAACAAAATGATTTCTATCCAACGGTTTTTTTTTTTTTTAATTCACCTTATATAAATTTGTTAACATTTGAAAAATTTCTTTTAAATTTATATACCAGGCCAAATGATCATTATTTTATATTTTTGATGTGTAAGCCAAATTTACTAGACGATTATTGACACTTACATAACAGCCAATAGCAATGCTCCCACGGTCTTGATTTATATAATTAAATGGAATAGCATATGACATATATATAAAAAGATGTATATGAATGAACCTTTCATTTGTACGTAAAGCAGACAACATACACACAAACACGCATATGAATACAAAATGCTTACTCCGTGGGAAATACGGTTACAGGTATTTGTATTTTAATACACATAGATAAGTTATAAATAATAATTAATTTAGCAATTGTAAGTTAGTCTTCAGTCTTTTGGAACCCATTATGATTAATAAACAAGTCAAAATATTATAGTCGGTCAAGCCCGACCAACAAATACCCTACACCACTTGATATATTATTCAATTTCATTTATTTTTTTGAAAAATAAAAATTTTTATTTTATATACTACTTATGAACAATTTCAAAATTATTAAAATGTCACTAAAATTTATTTTTTTTGTAAAATAAAATTTTTTTTATACTTACTATTAACAATTTTTTATCAAATTTTGTTGTAAGAGGAGGGCTTCTAAAAATGGTCCGATCGGGTCCAAATTGAACACAGCCAATTATTAAGCTAATTAACAATTCTTCAACACATATTGTGAAAATACTAAGAATTGTGACTTTTTGCCATATAAAGACCTCCATTATAAAAGTATCTTATATGGGGAGGGGTTCTAAACAGACGGACATGGTTAAATCGATTCGTTCGTTTTTGTTATGGATGTGTCGTTAGATGTGTTAGATGTGTCGTTTGATAGTGTATCCCGAATCCAATTAAAACAAGTAAGAAAACTAAATTTGACTTAAGCCAAATGACCTAGAACACCTAGAAGGAGACGTCAGAGACCCTATAAAGAATATATATTCTTGATCAGCGTCAAAAACTGAGTCGATTTACTATGTATGTCCGTGTGTCTATCCGTTGTTGGCATTCTCACGGGCATACATTTTGAGATATTAAGCTAAAATTTTGTACAGTATATGTTATCCAATATAATCTACGATGCCTGGTGAGAATTTAACTATGGTGGAGAAGACGAATCAACTCTCCTCTACGCTCCAGTAAAGTATTAACTAAGGTAGAGAGGACGAATCAACTCTCGTACCTAAGTTGCCTAATATTACCTGTGCTTGCCTAATGTAATATTAATTGAGGTAGAGAGGACGAATCAACTCTCGTACCTAAATTATCAAATGTAACCTATGCTATGCACCATTTAGTATTTATTTACCTATTGTAATCCTACGCTTGCCTAATTCAGAAAAAGAAAAACAGCCAAAAATTATGTTAAGAGGATTCAGAGGAATCAACTCTCGCACCTAAGTTTCTGTATGACCTTCCTATTAGTGAGCTAGCCTAAAACTAGCTGATTTACTATGCGTTGATCGCCTTTTTATAGGTTATTGAGGTGCGGTTAGCAGAATTGGAAGGACACTTCTAACCACGCGTACCGCAAACACTTCTCGTGCTGTTTCGCGTTTACCAATCCCCCAGTGAGATGTCCGAACAACCATGAGCAAGACAAGCTAAGAAGTCTATTGCATCAGCGCAGTGGACCATACACTTTGATGGTAAAGGGGACCCGTTGGAATTCATAGAGCGGCTGGAGGAATTGGCCGAAATTTATGAAATTTCAAAATCTTTGGTACCAAGGGTATTACCGGAAATACTATCAGGATGTGACACTGTTATAACACAAAACCATGGGCAAGTACCGAAAAATTTAAAGAGGACTTCCTGAGAGGTACCAACAATCAAACCAAATTTTAAAGATTATGAAAAAAAAAAAACCTAATGAGACACACCAACTACACAAGGATGATGAGGATTTTACGGTGAAAATTTCCATCACACAATCATGTATAATATGAATTTATCATATATTTTTTTCCCCACGAATTTGAATATAATTTTTTCCAACGAATTTGAATATAATTTTTTTTTTATATTGTTATCACCCTATCACTTATATCACACGTTATTTTTAGCATAAGTTTAATCATATGTTATTTTCTTTCCATGAAGTTGAGATATGTTGTTTCATATTTCCTTTTTCTTAATATATATTTTGTTTATACTTTGTTTTGATGCTCTGAAGAGAAATATGAAGATGAATATTTTTTTATTTTCTTTTGTTTAAAGAGAAAAAAAATGTCAAAGTTACCCTGTATTAATTTTAAGACATGCAATTAGGTCAGCTGTAGATATAAGTAACCCTTGATTAATTATATGTCATACGTAATTAGATCAGCTATAAATGGTGCAAAGCTTTCAACAAAGCTTTTATAAACCATGCAAAAGCTCAGCCACTGGGCTATAAAAATGCATTGTAAATTAGCTAGTTTTAGGCTACCTTGCTGATAGGTAGGTTGTATAGAGCACAGGTACGAGAGTTTATTCGTCCTCTCTACCTTAGCTAATATTACACAGGCAGCTTAGGTACGAGAGTTGATTCGTCCTCTCTACCTTAGTTAATAATTCATTAGGCAGCTTAGATTTACATTAGGGCAATTTAGGTACGAAAGTAGATTCGTCCATTCTACCTTAGTAAACATTTTGTTAGGGAAACTTATCTACGAGAGTTGATTCGTCCTCTTTACCTTAGTTAATATTTAGTTAAGCAGCTTAGGCACGAGAGTTGATTCGTTCTTTCTAGTTTAGCTAGTATTTACACAGGCAGCATAGGCATGAGGATTGATTAGTCCTCTCTAACATAGCTAAGGTGTACGCAGCGTTACACATGCAAAGCATAGGCGAGAGTTGATTCGGCCTCTCTAACATAGCTAAGGTCTACGCAGGTTTACACAAGCAAAGCATAAAACTCTTGTATAGGCATAAGTAACAATTCATCGCACCCGTTGCGATTAGCTAAGACATAGATAACGAGTTAAGGCACAGATAGTATCCATTAAACTCTAGCATAGACATAAGTAAAAAAATCATCGCACCCGTTGCGATTAGGTAAGTCATAGATAATAAGCTAAGACATAGAAAATATCCATTGCACCCATTATTGTACGCAGGCATAAGCGCAAGTCGAAATTCTTTGTTATGTACAAATATTATAATACAAATAAAAAATTAAATAAAATTGTCAATTTTTATTTTAAAAATATAAATTTTCTTTGAAATGAACTGTGGCTGGCGATGGGTCTGCCCCAGAAAATTGAGTGGGTGTACCGCAACAGTCGCCGTGAACATCGTGTTGGACACCATACTCTCACTGGCATTGATCAACTGATCCAACTTGCCGAAAAGTACGAGGATATCTGTGCCGACTCTGCACCACCTAACCCACTTTCAATTAGGATACCGGAATCAGAGGCGTTTATTCTGTTGGACCTGTAGTCGCCGTGGGATACGAAGCATTGAGTATTGCCAAAGGCACTCGGGAAACGCTTAAGCGACCAGTCATCGACGGGAGGCCTACTCGCAGATGTAAATGTTGGTGGTTTAACAATGGTAACTACTGTAGATGGAGGTGCAACCGAAAATTTTATCCGAAGTAACATCGCCAGCACCATTCCACATGTGTCTCGGGTAGTAGAATTACGGGTGAATGTACAGATGGCTCGATTCAAACATCGTATGAAGAGCTTAGGGTGACGATGAAATTTGGAAGTAGCATATGCGAAATCGACCTAAAAGTTCTCGAATACACTATCGATTAAAATGGATTTCCTGGCAAACGTAAATTCAAAGCTTAAGTGTGGGGGCCAAACTATACGAATTACCGAAGGTAATGCGGGAGACCCAGGTTGTTACATGATCATTACAAATGCAATCGATGACAGGGCAGTGGAACACTGGAAAAGGAGTAAGAAGTGTTCGATGAAATGTCAGGGGTGCCAAATGCATATAGCGCACCAATAGTGTTGGCGCCAAAGAAAAACGGGGAATGGCGTTTGTGCATTGATTACAGGGCCTTGATCGATATCTGATGCATACCCATCACCCCGAATTGATCAAATACTCGTTTAGCTACGGGAGGCTAAGTGCATTAGTACCATTGTTTTGAAAAGCGGTTATTGGCAGACACAATAGAGAAACTTGAGGCAGTGCTAACCAAGTGTACCGCCCCGACTTAAAAGTAAATCAGACGGACAAACAGCAGCATATTACATCGGACAGACAGCATAATAGGAGAGATTTCGTGGTGAAAAGTGCAAAAATTTTTTGTGCTGATAAATCTAAAAATATTGCTTTTTCGCGATTTTTTTTGATCGATTTAGTGCAAAAGGTGTTCATTTTCACACTAATCTAAACATAAATTGGTTTGTCGCATCAATTACTTTAATTGATAGCGTTTTTTTTTTCCATTTATGTATAGAGTCATAAAACAAAAAAAAAACAAAAAAAACAAAACATAAAGGAGACATCCTCCATAGGATCATAGAAATACTAATTTCTTACCCCGGAACGGACGGGTGCTGGTTCCAAACACCATTTAGGATAAGTACAATTTAATTCTTTTTCAAAATAGCTTTGCGACTGTCTATTTTACAAATAAAAATACCCTTTTTTTTCCATACCTTTTTTTTTTTTTTTCTCTATTCTTTATACAGACAAATTAATATACACATGCATACATACACTGTTAAAAACATATATCTATAATTTCCATATACAGTCATATTCCCTTCTTTTCCCTATCTTTTGTCTTAATTCACTCATTTAATATATTCATCTCCCTCAGCAAAGAAGAAGAAGAATCAAAAAGTATATTAAAGGTGCCATCACACTCACCGCATGCATTGTGCATGCAGAGCGGGTGCACATACTATACTTTAGGTATTACAGGCATACTATATTATATTTTATTTTCTTATTACGTATATATTGTTGTATTACTATTGAATTATATATTTCCTTCTCTTTTATATTATTGTACAATTTTTATTACCATATTATATATGACCTTATTATCATATTAGTACATCATTATTATTAAATTATTACATCATTATATTATATCGTTATATTACTATATTATTTTTCATAATTTCTTTTTACTGTTCATAGTCCGGGGTTTTCTTTATAGTTTATAATTTTTTGTATAGTATGGGCATAGGGCGTACACCTCCCTGCGGAGGTGGGGATGAACAAGCGTCTGATTCGCCAAATCCATCTGTGATAGCGGGCCAACCCAAAGAGCCGTTTAAAAAGAGCGAACGCACTGCGCGGTCCCCGATAAAACTAACTGTCGGCAGGGAACAGGCGAGGCCGCAGTCCTCGCCACCATCTCTAACCGCTCCACAGAATGAGCGAGATACTTCTAGTGAAGACCCCTTTGCACTCCTGGGACAAAAAATCAAGGAGTTGGTGGACATGATGGGTGGAGGAAGGCGGTCCATCCATCAACCCATGAGAGACTTGGTGGACTCCTTGGTATCCCTACACGATAAGGCGTCCAAGCAGCTTAAGGCAAGGAGCTTGGGAAACGACACCACTACGCAAACCTCACCTTTGTTGACTCAAAGAGTCAGAGGAGAAAAAAGGAGCAGGACGGAAAAGTCTACTTCTGCTTCTGAAACCCCAGCGAAGAAAAGCAAACAAGAAAGCGTCAATTTAGTCCAAAGGAAACAAGGAAAAAATAAAGTGACCCCAGCAAAGGAGCCATGGGTTAAAGTGGTGGCAAAAAAAGGCAAATAGCCATCAAAACCTAGTAAGCCAAGGCCGGACGCAATAGTGATAGAGTCCAAGGGCCAACTAACGTACGCAGATATTCTTAGGAAAGTCAAGACGGACCCGAAGTTGTCAAATTTAAGTCAAACGGTCACGAACATTAGGAGGACACAGAAAGGCGACCTGCTACTCCAGTTAAGTGACATCGGGGATAAGTCAGAAAAAATTAAAGATATAATTAGCAGTTCCCTGGGGGAACAAGCGTGTGTTAAAAACCTCACAGAGAAAGAAGTGGTGGAAATAAAAGACTTAGACGAAGTCACAACAGCCAGCGACATAATTGAAGCCTTAAACCCTCCTTGCGATAAGCGGGCGCAGAGTATATGTGAAGTTTTAAACCTTCGGAAGGCTTATGGCAATACACAGACTGCCTCTATCAGAGTTTCGGCAAATACAGCTAAAAAACTCCTGGAATTAGGAAAAATGAGGATTGGATGGGTCATTGCTCGAATAAGGGCACAAAAATCATTGAAAAAATTTTTCAAATGCCTTGAGTTTGAACATACAGCTAGAGGTTGTAAAAGCAACACTGATCGTTCGAAATTGTGCCGCCGTTGCGGCCTCGAAGGACATATTGCCAAAAACTGCGTTAAGGACCCTCTTTGCATGTTTTGTAAAAATAACCCTAGTATCGACACAAAACATGTAGCAGGGAGCGGACGGTGTCCAGTATTTAAGAAAGCGTTATCGAGCTTAAAATGCTAAAGGTACTACAGATCAACCTTAACCACTGTGAAGCAGCTCAAAGCCTACTTGAGGAAACAATCAGGGAAAAGGATGTGCACATCGCCTTAATAAGTGAGCCTTATGGACACTTAGACAATACTACATGGGTTAAAGACCAAACTGAATGCGTCGCGGTTTGGTCATGCGGACTACACGCACAGGAAGATGTCGCATACTCATCAAGGGGTTTTATAAGAGTCAAAATTAAAGGGATTTTCTTCTATAGCTGCTAGGCTCCACCCAGATGGAACGAATACCAAGACTTCCTAGATGCTCTGGCAGCGGACGCTAGATTCAGACACCCTATTATTATTGGTGGGGATTTTAACGCTTGGGCAACAAACTGGGGTAGTAAATCTACAAACGCAAAGGGCCGCAGTTTACTCGAAACTTTTGCCTCCCTAGACATAGCAATCGCAAACACGGGAAATAAGGATACCTCCAGGAAAGCAGGAAGAGGTTCAATTATTGAGATCATGTTGGAGGACAGCTTTCTTGGCAGAAACATATCGTGGTGTGTCAGCAAGAAATATACCCATAGCGACCACCAAGCAATTATGTACATCATTAGAAATGTCGCAAAGGACAACAGGCAGCACGTTATGACAACTGGGCCCAAATGGAAAGCCTCAAGCTTGGACGGAGAAATAATGAAAGAAGTCCTAGGAACGACTGTAATCAATCAGAACCCAGCAGAAGAGATGGCCGAAGACTTAGTTTGCGGAAGCAAACGTAAACCCCTGGGGAATAGCCTATAAGATGGTTACGAAAAAATTTAGCAAAGGTAGCCCCTAGCCTACGGACCCAGTGGCAGTAAGAAGTATTATTGACACCCTTTTTCTAAAGAGAACGGCTCGACGCGAGATAATGGTTGATATTTCGGGTGAGGAAATACAACCTATCACCATTGACGAGCTTAGAATAGCCACCAGAAATATAGCCGATTCCAAGGCACCAGGACCGGATGGTGTTCCAAAAATGTCTGGAGGAAGGTACTTTCCCAAAATGCTGGAAGAGACAAAGCCTGGTGCTTATACCGAAAAGTAAACCAGAAGTGGGCGCAGTGCAGGCATACCGTCCAATATGCTTGCTGGACACTTTGGGCAAGATATTGGAGAGAATCATATACAATCGCCTTCTCCCGCTAGTGGAAGAAGCAGGCGCTTTGTCTAAATATCAATTTGGATTTAGAAAAGGCAAATCCACCATCGACGCAGTGGACTTAGTCACCAAAATAGCAGCTACAGCCATCAAAGGCAAAAGGTGGAAAAGGGGTGCCAAAGAATATTGCTCGGTGGTAACCCTAGACATCAAAAATGCATTCAATACGGCTAGCTGGCCTGTCATTTTGAATGCAGTTAAAAAAGTTAAAAGCCCCAAATACTTGTTTAAATTAATCGGGAGTTACTTTGAAGACAGAGAATTACTATATAATACCGATGAGGGAACGAAATCCTATAATATATCCGCAGGAGTACCACAAGGCTCAATTCTTGGGCCACTGATGTGGAACTTGATGTACAATGACGTCCTAAATCTGCCCGTACCTCGAGGAGTGCAAATTATAGGATTCGCGGATGATATTGCTCTCGTAGCGGTGGCCAAACATATAAACGGAGTCGAAGCGGCTACAAATGGAGCTATACAAACTGTATGGGACTGGCTAAAATCGGTTGATCTTAAGCTGGTAGAACACAAGACGGAGGCGGTATTAATCTCGAGTCGGAAAGTTACGGAGACAATCCATGTGCGGAAACGTTACCATAACTTCCAAACAAGCCATCAAACACTTGGGTGTTATGCTGGACTGCAGATTAAGCTTCAAGAACCATATAAACTACGCATGCGATAAAGCTACTAAGATGCAATCAGCCTTATCTAGGATGCTACCCAACGTGGGTGGACCAAAACCCGCAAAGAGGGCCCTTCTAGCAAACGTAGTTACCTCAAGGCTTCTCTATGCATGCCCAGTATGGGCCCACTGTCTGAAAATCAAACAGCTGAAACAAAAACTGTGTTCAGTACAAAGGATTAGTTCGTTAAGAACAATTAGTGGATTCCGGACGATTTCTGAAGATGCAGCAAACGTCATAGTAGGAGCTATCCCAATGGACATATTGGCAGATGAAATGAAGCGCATCTTTATAAGAAAGGCTAATGCTCCCTAACAGGTGAAACTTATAAAGAAGGAAGAGCGTCAAAATTCTCTAAATCAGTGGCAGAATAGATGGGATACGTCAACTAAAGGAAGGTGGACTTACAAATTGCTGCCAAGTATAGACACCTGGATAAAAAGGAACCTTGGGGAAGTAAATTTTTACATCACGCAGTTCTTATCCGGTCATGGAGTTTGCAGGAACTAATTACATAGGATTGGGAGATGCACGTCTTCTCTGTGCCCATCTTGCGAGGACGAGGAGACCGCAGAGCATGTATTTTATTACTGTAGGCGCTTTAGAGACAAGACTTCCCCAATGCCTACAGTGGAGAACACAATTAAATTCATGACAGAGAACGCGCAAAACTGGCTAATGACCAGTGACATAGCTGCATTCGTACTCACAGCGCTACGGAGATTGGAACAACAATCCAGAGACTAAAACATGCGTAATGGCAAATCTCCTCCTGCGAAGTAATATCTTACAACTGTACCGTAGGATTACCTAAAGTCTCGAAAAAAAAAAAAAAAACCTAGGAATTATAAATTGCCGCTCAAGTTCAAACTGGATACCTTTCGGTAGGGTTCCCTTTAGTCCCTGTACCACGTAGAATGTTTCCAAAATTGCGACCCGCAGCTTAGACAAATCTTAAACAGACACATAGGCGGACATGATTGAATCGGTCCGGATCTGGGTTCTGAATAGATCGGTTTAATGGAAGGTGGGTGTGTAGGAGTCCGCATAAACCTAAACCTAAAATACCCTCTGACCATAAACCAAAACTCACTAGTTATGTATTTTCCATTAGTATAGAATATTACATTATTATATTATATTGTTATACGTATAATATTATTATATTATATTATTATAGGATATCTATTAAAGATACAGACAGAGAACGACTGACATGATACGTACGATTTGAGCTGAGGCTCAGACGGTTTTCCTGACGTAATACTTAACGGTAGTCCCAGGAGACCTGCCGTCGGACGTTGAAGGGGTTTTAGTGGGTGAGAGTCCCACACTGACTGGGTTTTCAACGCTTTCCCCTTCGTAAAAAAAAAAGAAATAATAGCCCAAAGGGGAGGGAGGATGGAGGTAGCAGCACAACATCGAGCATGCGGTCACCTATACAAAATATAGGTGTCATGCATGACGAAGGCCACTGTTACAGTTACGGAGCTTCCACTGCACCACATAGTGCAGTGATCTCCTGGGGCAGGGGAGAGGATACGACGCAACATCAACAACAACAACCAATACACTTATTATAACTTATACTAATACCTAAACCTAAATACATCTTATCCTAGCCGTCGGACCAAAAGCCGCATTGGTAAAAGTGGGCAACCGATCGTAGTACTCCCTACTGGAGAGAATACCACCTAACTCATATGCTCCATCACGCACTTGGACTCCCATGGCAGGTAAATCCCTGATATCAGCGTACAATTCACATGTAGCGAGTTCTCCATCAGGGATCCATATGCACATGCACTCGAATCCATCAAGTTCGTGTCAAAGAAGAAAGCGTTCATGGAGCCATGTCCAGTCAGGAAGATGGAAAACCTCAAACCTCTCCTTGCAAACGCGGGCCCGCCTATCAGAGAAATAGCTCCCCCACAGAGACATCTCCCGGCACCCGAGCTCCCGCAGTCGATCCAGTATGGCGCTCCATAGTAAATTATCAAAAACGCCCTTGTAGTCTACAAAAATGCCGAGCACATATTTGCACGAAGTCTCGTCTACTGCCTGTTTGAACACGGACCATGCATCCTCTGTACCCGTCCTTGTCTAAATGTTATGGTATTGCCTAGAGACCCGCCTATGATATAACTCAACTTATATAACTTAAGAACCATAGGTGTCGAATGACAATAGCGGGACGCACCATAACAGGTTGGGAACCACTGTCCGTTTAAACTTACCTTAAATTGCAATCGCGGAATGCATGATAAGCATCTTTGCGATTGAAAGTGCGGAAGTTGCAAGTTTGGAAATTATTTACGTCAAGTAGGTATTTAACATAGTTAAATTTAAGCTTGCAATCGCGGAATGCATGATCAACATCTTTGCGATTGCAAGTACTGTAACATGAATATGCAATGTGAGTATGTAAAATGAGTGTGCCAATTATTTTCGTCAAGCTGCAATGTAAGCATTTTGCAGGTTGACAGAACATATTTAAATAGAAGTAAACCACTCGGCTGTCGTCGAGTCATTAGTAAGTTCTCAATCAATTATTAACTGGCGCCCAACCTATTTCCTTTTTCGGAAAATTAACCTTTTTTATTACGAAAAGGATTACTTTATAATAATATTTCTAATAAATGTCCTATGGTATGGAAAAGATCCTTATAAAGTGAATGTCTGACGAATACAAAAGTGAACAAGATAGAGAAGTTAAGACCGAAGCTTAAATACCCTCCACCTTTTATAATCCTTGCTATATTTATGTATATGATTATTTCATGTACTCACGCACATAGTGTGTTTTTTTTAATTATAGGCGCTTGCGTTATTCAATCACGCCCATTTTTGGCACAGAGTTGAACAATGATACCACTTATATTTATACCAAATTTCAACTTGATAGGCATATTGTGCGATATATAATTTTTTAAAGATACACATTTTTCGAGGTATGTTAAGATTTTTGTTTATTGTGGGCGTGTCTTTTAACCAATTATGTCCAATTTCAATAAGGGACAGCGAAATTAAACTAAGAATAAGTGTGCCAAGTTTCAATATGATATCTCAAAAATTACGACCGTGGAAGTGCCAACAACACACGGACAAACGGACGGACATGTCTCAAACGATTTCTCTTTTCATGCTGATTAAGAATATATTGTGGGGTTTCGGGGCTTCCTTCGATGTGTTGTAAACGGATGATCAAAATGAATATACCCTCTTCCCTAAGGTGGAGGGTATAAAAATTATCAATTGTAATTGTGAAAAGATAGTTTTTTAAGTGAATGCCTGCTAAATACGAAAAGGAAAATTAAGAAGTGACTGTAAGTACAACCCATTTCTAACAACAACCAATTTATTAACTGTAACTACAACCAACTGGCAAGTGAACCAAAATCAATCCAGTAACTTGTAGAAAAATAAAAAATATGTAAAATTAAGCTGTAAAATTAAATTAAAATTAAACATTGTAAATAAATTGTAAACCGTTCACTGTTGTGTAAAGCTGGTGTAAATTAAACTTACTAACTAATTAAAAAACTGTTAAACTTACTTACTTAACAATCCAGTAAAATTAAATTGAATTGTAACTCTATTGTAACTCTAAAAAAAAGGAACTGTAAAAAAAAAACAGTCAAACAAAAATGGCTGAGGGAAGTGAATTTTCAAGTTTTGAAAAAAGCTGTAAAACTGTTGTAATTGGTAAATTGTTGTAATTGTAATTGTAAAAAAAAATTTAAATCTAAAACTAAAACAATTTAAAATTGTAAAACAATTTGTAAAATTAAAAATTGGCGAAAAATTAAAGTTCACTAGAAGAAATTTAAATAAGTGAACGTGCATGTTACCATTTGAAATTGAACTCTCTTTTTAATTGTAAAAAAATATAATAAATTAAATTATATTGAATTGTATTAATTGTATTGTTGTAATTTGAAAATTGAAAATTGAATTTGAACTCTAACTCTAACTTAAACTCTTGAAATTGAAATTTAAATTGGCAATTAATTTAATTTGAACTCAAATTGAAAATTAAAAATTAAAGACTAAAAAAAAATTAAAAAATTAAATGAAAATTAAATGAAATGAAATGGCAGAACGCTGAACTCTGAATTCTGAATTCTGAATAAAAATAAATTAAACTGGGGCCCAACAACAACAATACTAATACTAATACTAATACTAATACTAATACTAATACTAATACTAATACTAATACTAATACTAATACTAATACTAATACTAATACTAATACTAATACTAATACTAATACTAATACTAATACTAATACTAATACTAATACTAATACTAATACTAATACTAATACTAATACTAATACTAATACTAATACTAATACTAATACTAATACTAATACTAATACTAATACTAATACTAATACTAATACTAATACTAATACTAATACTAATACTAATACTAATACTAATACTAATACTAATACTAATACTAATACTAATACTAATACTAATACTAATACTAATACTAATACTAATACTAATACTAATACTAATACTAATACTAATACTAATACTAATACTAATACTAATACTAATACTAATACTAATACTAATACTAATACTAATACTAATACTAATACTAATACTAATACTAATACTAATACTAATACTAATACTAATACTAATACTAATACTAATACTAATACTAATACTAATACTAATACTAATACTAATACTAATACTAATACTAATACTAATACTAATACTAATACTAATACTAATACTAATACTAATACTAATACTAATACTAATACTAATACTAATACTAATACTAATACTAATACTAATACTAATACTAATACTAATACTAATACTAATACTAATACTAATACTAATACTAATACTAATACTAATACTAATACTAATACTAATACTAATACTAATACTAATACTAATACTAATACTAATACTAATACTAATACTAATACTAATACTAATACTAATACTAATACTAATACTAATACTAATACTAATACTAATACTAATACTAATACTAATACTAATACTAATACTAATACTAATACTAATACTAATACTAATACTAATACTAATACTAATACTAATACTAATACTAATACTAATACTAATACTAATACTAATACTAATACTAATACTAATACTAATACTAATACTAATACTAATACTAATACTAATACTAATACTAATACTAATACTAATACTAATACTAATACTAATACTAATACTAATACTAATACTAATACTAATACTAATACGCCGCGTCTCTAACTCCGTTCAAATTATATTGTAAAACAAAATTTTGGTGAAAAGCTGTTGTGGTTTGTGAGGAAATTGTGAAATCTTTCAAAGCAAACACTCGCAAACAGTGTCAATAATTGTACCGTAGCGTGTTGTGTTGTGCTGTATCGCATGTAACTTTTCTTCAATAGCAATCGCACTCGCCACCGCCACCATCATTACCACCACCAATCAAATAAGTGTTTAAACAAACACGTTTATGTTGTAAGACGTGGCATAAAACATCATTGTGTTGTTCCGGCATTGATATAGAACGAAGTTATACAACAACCAGAACATCATCCTAGCTTTTTAAAGCAGCAGCTCATCATCAATTGCAGCACCAACAAAAAATAACAACCAACAACAACCTCAACAACTGCAACAAAGGAACGAAACTACATTTTTACCAGCTCCCACCCTAATAGCTCTAAAAATGATGTAAGTACCAATTCTGTGGTTAAAAAAATTAATTATAATTTATTGAAGTGCTGATTCCTCCTTTTTTGGGTGACGTAAATATTAAAAAAACTAAGAAATAAAATGATGAATAGGGAACAAATCATTCAGAGCGGCCGTCGAGACCATAACAGGTGATTTTGGCAACAGTTGGACGGTCTGACGCAGAGACTGAATGACCTAACACCTAAAGCAAGTCCGACTTACCAACAGGTGATCATCAACCCTAATGTAACAAACGGGTCCGCCATATTAGAATTGATAAAATCATTAACTGAATTCAAAGGTGACCTCGCTGCTTATCCCGCATGGAGGGATGCCTCACGTATTGCTATGACGTATATGGGTAATAACCCCCAGGGGTCAGAAAATTATTTTGTGGCCGTAGCCATCCTTCGAAATAAAATAACAGGTTCTGTTAATACTGTGCTGTCAGTACTATATTAAATTTTGACGCCATTATTGCGAGACTCGACCAAACTTATGCGGATAAAAGACGACTGCACATCTTAGACAATAAATGAAGTGTTCTTAGGCAGGGCAATAAATCCATCTCAGAATTTTATGATTTGGTAGACAAACAGTCAACCTTGATAGTCAATAAAAACAGAATGGCCAATGCTGATAACGAGACAGTAATCGCTGCTTTAAACGATAAGGTACGAGACAATGCCCTTAGAAGGTCCCACCCACCTCTCATTTACAAAAAATTGAGCGGAAAAACTTTAAAATTTTTAGTAGACACTGGTGCATCTGCAAATTTTGTAAAAAAAATTGGAGGGTGTTCAGCTTATTAAACTCAAACGACCAATTAAAATTGAAACTTTCAACGCCATTAGTATTGTAGAATTTGAATGTAGGATGTTTTTATTTGATCGCTTAGTGACATTTTATGTGCTTCCCAACCTCTACGAATTTGACGGTATAATAGGTTATAATCTATTAAAAAAAACTAACGCCATAATAGACGTTGGAAAAGGTTAATTGCTTAGCATTGCCCTATAGCACAAGAGTTTGTGCAGAGGTAAAGACTAAAAACGACAACCCTATCTATTCCAGACCATACCCGTATCCTGCCTCCGCCTGAGGCTTTGTGAATAAAGAGATAGAAGCACTGTTAAAAGACGGTATTATAAGGAAGTCATATTCAGCATATAACTCCCCAGTACATGTGGTCAAGGAGAAGGGATTTGATGAAGAGGGCAATCCTAAACACAGATTAGTAATTGATTTTAGGAAATTAAACGATCATACATATGAGGTCAAATATCCAATGCCGGACATATCAGTTGTTTTGGCTAATCTGGGCAACTCAAAATATTTTACCACCTTCGATCTTAGATCAGGCTTTCATCAAATTATTTTAAAAGAGCATACAGAAAAAAGACAGCCTTTAGCGCGAATAATAGTAAATACGAATTTGCTTGGGCAATCGATAACATACTCAGAGACGATATAGGAAAAACGTGTCAGGTCTACATGGATGATATAATACTTTACTCTCCCGACAAAACAACACACCTAAGGGATGTAGAGACAATTATCCAAAGATTAGGTAGAGCAGGCATGAGAATATCTTCTGAGAAGTCAAAATTTTTTAGAGAAGAAGTAGAATTTTTAGGCTTCAGAATATCAGGCAAGGGCATATCAACTTGCAAAGGTAAGGTGAAGGCAATAGCCGAATATGAGGTACCCAAATCACTGAGATTCTTAAGGTCATTTTTAGGACTCCCAGGTTATTACAGAAAATTTATAAAGGACTATGCAGGCATCGCTAAACCACTTACTAAGTATCTCCGTAGAGATAACGGGAGTATTGGGGCAAAATTTTCAAAAAAAGTTAAGATAGAATTCGATCAAGAAGCGCGCAATGCGTTTAATAAACTTAAACAAATTCTCATGTCCGATGACATTATACTAGTCTACCCCGACTACAATAAATCATTTGAATTAACAACAGACGCTTCAGCAGTAGCTATTGGGGCAGTTCTCTCACAAAATGGAAGACCAATAACTATGATTTCCCGAACCCTAACTAGACAGGAACAAATCTACGCGACAAACGAGAGAGAACTCCTTGCCAATGTGTGGGATTTAAAAAATTTGAGACATTATCTGTATGGGGTTAGAGGAATCCATATATTTACGGATCACCAGTCGCTTACATTCTCCATATCAGAGATATAGTAAAATAAAATGTTGGCGAAACTTCATAGAAGAATTTTCACCCCAGTTTTACCGTAAATCTGGTAAAGAAAATACAGTGGGCGATGCCCTGTGCAGGCAAAATATTCACATCATATCCAATTCCTCAGAAACATCACATCATCCAATTCCTCAGAAACAGCTCAGCTGTCCCTTATAAGAACTATAAAAACAGTCGACTATCCTGTTAATCAATATATAAATCAACTCGTGATAAAGAAAGGAGAAAATGACCGTAGCCTCCCAAAAATCTTCTTTCAAAAATTCAAACGTTATTTCACAACCTACTCAACCATTGTTGGCTTAATCAGCACGTTGGGGTCTATCATAAATACAGGAAACACTAACGTACTACATTGTGATTTTCCAATCCTGGCAGAAAACCAGGACTCTATTCTGGCAGCTTTTCCGTCCGTTAAATTTCTTCATAACAAGTAACTAGTGATAAATGTCGTTATGGAAGACGATCAATTAGAGGTTATTACCAACGAACATAACAGGGCTCATAGAAGTCTGCAAGAAAATTTTATACAAATTATAAAGGAATATTATTTCCTGGCATAAAAAAGAAATTAAAATCTGTAATAGCAAATTGCCGAATTTGCGCAGAAAATAAATACCAGAGGAAACCCCTTCAGATGCCAATGAATTCTACACCCTTACTTAATTATCCATGGAAATACTCCACATAGACATTTTAATAACGACCAAACAGCACTTCTTAACTTGTGCGGACAAGTTCACTAAATTTGCTTCTGTTATTCCGATTGCATCAAGATCGACTGTCGATATAAAGTCAGCCTTGTTACAAATACTGTCAAGATTTAGTAATGTAAGATTAGTGGTGTCAAATAACGGTCAAGTGGAAAGATTTCTTTCAACGTTGCTGGAAATAGCTCGATGTATCAAAGAGCAATAAAGTATAACAGACCCAGTGGAACTTCTTTTGTTGGCTACATATAAATACAATCACAGTATTCATTCAATAATAAGAGCCAAACCTTTCAACGCCCTATACAACTCAGACGAACATAAAAGAGCTAAAGTAAAAGACAAAATTAAACAAGCTCAAGACCGACTACTTGGTCGACATAACAAAGATTCAACCGCTAGAACGTTCCAACCTGGGGATATAGTTTTTGTAAATCGTAACAAACGTTTAGAAAATAAATTTAGCAAAATATTTAGAGAAAAAAGTGTTTATATTAATAGCGAGTTCGCATGCAACAATTGCAGACTACACGTCATCCCACTTTATAGCAATCACAGCGGGCAACGTGATGACCTATGACAACTACAGCCAAATCATTCACGGTACTTATCTATCCGATTTTGCCACCTTTATCATGGAAACTCAGAAAATACTTAAAAATACCACCGATGACCGACTTGCATACGAGTTGAAACACCAAAGTACAGAAATAGAACGCCTTCTGGATACTTTAAAGCTACACAAACGAATAGCCAGGTGTTAGGAATTATATTATTTTTTTGTCTTATATTTTTATTATTTTTATTATCAATAATAGTACTTCGCCACGCAACGCGCAACTTAGAAATCCCGCGATTATTCGCTGGGTATTTTACAATTAAAGATTTGTAAATTTTAGAATGAGATATTAAAAAAACGAAGTTAAATTTTAAGTCTGATTTTATTTTTCAAATTTCATTACTTATATAATAATTTACAATGCTACCTTACACTAACAAATAATAAGAAAATTGTATTGCTAGATCGTATTGAAAAAGGAGAAGAAAGTTATTGACATAGCAATGTTTTTTGATTTATTAAGAGTGAGTGTGTTTGTGTGTCAGGTGTGTTACAATTATTAAAGCTTAGCTTAAACTGTAAGTTTGTATTGTGAAATGTGTTACAATTTTTATTAAAGCTAAGGTCAGAAGAAGAATGAGAATAGAGAGTACAATTACAGTGTGTTACAATTTTTATTAAAGTTAAGCTCAGTAATAAGTAAATGAAGAATGAGAATAAAGAATTATATAATATAATAAATATGAAATTAAATCATACCTAAGAATTTGTGTCAATTAAATTGGCACAGGTGTGCATTATTTTATATGCACACTCCACTTTGGACTTTTTAGGCACCGCATTAAAATTTATTGCAGGAACCCCAGACCACGACGACACGCCCACAATCGACGCAAATTTATCTACCTGCCAAAAAAATTTAGCTATTCAGTTTGGTTTAAATAATTGTAATTACGCTTGTATAATTAAAAAAATGGGCGTGGTTGGGTATTATTATATTTATAAGGGGTATCTGTACTGCGACCATAAGGTCTATTGTGCAAGCCCGTGCTCTCAGTCCAGGAGTCGTAGGCTTTTAAAGTAGCTCAAGACTTTCATGGGCTCAGAGCTCCAGACTTCCTCTGGAGGTATCACATGTTTTCCAAATATGTGATGCCCGCTTCTGCTTGAAGCAAGACAGTTGCAGAGTATCTGTTCAGGCGTCTCAGGGGCCGCCTCACATAGTTGGCATATGGGGCTATCAGATACCCCCATTTTGTGAAGGTGGTATCTAAGGGTACAGTGACCCGTGTTAGTGCCCTGATCTCGTCTCTTTGGAGTTCCAGGAGCTTTTCAGCATTCCTGAATGATTTTATGAATGTTTTGGCTTGCCTTTTGCCTTTGCAGGTCTCCCAATGGGAGGCAGCATTTTTCATAGTTAGTTGTCCCACCATTTCTGATGATGTGGGCTTTAGCCACACCGCACAATGGTTCTGGAGCAATAATTTGCCGATGGGCTCCCCTGTTAGCTAAACAGTCAGCCCGTTCGTTGCCTGGGATCCCTACGTGGCCAGGCACCCATACAAGGGAAACCTCATTATGTTTGCCTAGCTCGTTCAGTAGATCCATATATTCTGATGTCAGTTTAGATTTCACTACGAAGGTATTTAGAGCTTTGAATGCTGTTTGACTGTCAGGATATATATATATATGCGTCTTCCTTAGGCGCCTTCTCAGGCATTCCGACACACATGCCATAATCGCATATGCTTCCGCCTGGAAAATAGTAGGAAGGAGTCCCATGGACTGCTCTCTGAAAACCTGGGCCATAGATGCCCGCTCCGGTTTGCCCACTTTCCATTTTGGAACCACCAGTGCAGAATGGTACACAGATGGATGGATTGGGTACCACGGATTTCTTTTCCCAAGCTTCTCTAATGGGAATTTCAATAGAGTAGAGATGGGTAAATTTTATCTCTGCTAGGGAAAAGTCCGTAACTTTGATCATCTATGAAGTTTTCCAGTATCTTCATGTGACCTTTAAGGTTACCCGGTTTTAGTTTGTCTATTCCGGGTAGGCGAAGTACACTCCGACCAGCTTCTCTTTCGATTGCGATCGGGAGAGGAGGAAGGCCTATGAGTATCTCCAGTGCATCCGTGGGGCATGTTCTCATGGCCCCTGTGATGCCTACAGTTGCGAGTCGTTGCGAGTAGTTTGCCTAACCTTTGGCCACTGTGCCAAAGCTGCATAGGATAGCATCGGGAGAATAATTGTGGTATAAGACCAGTAAGTCATCTTTGGACTCATACCCCAAGTTTTTCCAAAAAGTCGTTGACAAGTATAAAAGGTGCGAGTCGACTTCTCTGTTATATATTTCAGGTGAGGATTCCATGTTAAGGTTTTATCTAATTTTAAGCCTAAATATGTCACCTCACTTGAGTACATCAATTGGGTACCGTTTAGAAAAATGTTATCTAATTCAAGTTTTCTCCTATTGGAGAAGGGGACAAGGACCGTTTTTTGCGGGTTAATATTAAGACCCCTATCCTGGCACCATTTTTGTGGTAATATTAGGGCTGTCTGCATTCGTTCGGTAAGAACTTGTTCATGCCAGCCTACAACACAAATGGCTAGGTCATCCGCATAGCCTAGTTTTAAACCCCATACTGTTAAGCTTTATTAGTAGGTCATCTGTGACCATGGTCCAACTTAGAGGAGAGAGTACACCTCCTCGTGGGCAACCCCTAGTGGCGCTAGTTGTCATAGTCGTCCCTGCAAGCTCAGTGGTGATGGTTCTAGAGTTTAACATTGAAATAACCCATCTGGTTATCATCGTTGGTATACCTTTGTCTACCATGGCTGTTTCTATTGCAGAATACGACGTGTTATCAAAGGCTCCTTGAATGTCGATGAAAGCTGTGATTTAGACTCTAACCCCCCCTCTATTACATTCGTCAGCTCATGGATAGCCGTCGTAGTGGATTTGCCTTTTTGATAGGCAAATTGATTATAGTGGAAGGGTTTTATTCTAATATAAGTGTCCCTTATGAAATTGTCTAGTGTTTTCTCCATAGTTTTAAGGAGAAAGAAGCTGAGGCTTATTGGTCTATGCGATTTGGGTAGGCGTTCATCCTTGTTTCCTCCCTTTGGTATAAATACCACTTTAACCTCATTCCACTTTTGCGGAACATGTGTCATGAGAAGGCTTGCTCTAAATATTGTGCAAAGAGTAGGAGCAATGGTGGATGATCCCTGTTGTAGAATACAGGGTCTGCTAGCATCCGGTCCTGGAGATTTGTATGGACCAAAAGATGAAAGGTCCCATAGCGCCCTGTTATGTTGGAAGATTTTGTTCGCGAGACTGCGTTCCCTAGGAGCTCCCAATAAGGTTACCATTGTGAGTGAGTGAGTTTCCATAAGGAGGCGACTCGTTTCCTCTGGTATCGTCGTGTAGCTTTCATCATATTTTTTCAGAGTGCTAATACCGTTGCTGTGTCCCTTTGCAAAGGCTTTTTGGAGTCGAACAGCCTCGGGAAGGTTTTCAATCTCCTCGCAGTAGTCCCTCCATGCAGCTCTTTTGGATCACCGCAACTCGCGATTATAGTCAGTTAGAGCAGATTTGTATTCAGTCCAGTCGCCTGTCCCTTTTGCTCTATTGAATAGTTTCCAAGCCTTATTCTTAAGCTTTTTCAGTCCTAGGTTCCACCAAGGCACGTCCCTCTTTGTCTTTTTAATTTTTTGAGGGCAGCTTTCGTGGTAGGCTAGTTGAATATTGGAACATAGGTCAATGGATTCCTGTTCCAGTTCTGA
Organism: Crataerina pallida; assembly: GCA_949710015.1. Classification (NCBI taxonomy): domain Eukaryota; kingdom Metazoa; phylum Arthropoda; class Insecta; order Diptera; family Hippoboscidae; genus Crataerina; species Crataerina pallida. Next base: position 21,027,534 of record OX453289.1, read on the forward strand.
TGAGTTTGATATTGTTTGCAGAGATTTGTTTTGCGTTATAACTAAGGTGATAACGGAAAAGATCCCAGTTGGTATTTTTTGGATTGCGGTAGGCAAGGCATGTTTCGATGTTAGCTGTTAAATCAAATCTTATGTGACAATTGTCAGACATGGAGACCTCATCAGAAACATGCCAGCCTGAGATAGCGGAGTAAAGAAAGGGACTTGAAAGCGTTAAATCTATCACTTCCCCCCTGATTGTATTACGAAATTTCGGTTCGCTACCCCGGTTAACAATGATAATATTATTATTAACTATATATTCAAGAAGGTACTCACCCCTTGAATTGTTGTTTGAGCTACCCAAGGCTGTATGGTGGGCGTTCGCGTCGTAGCATATGAGCCATTCTAGTTTTCTGCTGCGACAATACTCTACCAGGGCTACTTCATTTGTTGGTGCTCTGGCTTCGCCCCCTGGAAAGTAGGCGGTTGCAAGGGCGACACCCCGTTCCCCGCCGATAAAGGGCACCTTTACCCAAACCGCCACTAGATCGCCTTGTATAAAGTCTGAAATGGGGATGTAAGTTAATTTGTCGTTAATTATCATGGCCGTTCTTGGTCGGCCATGTCTATTATCGTAAATTAGCTTACTTTTTGTGTTGAGGCCTTTTACAACCCCAGAATGTATCCAGGGTTTCTGGATGAAGACTATGTCGAGACCTTCGGTTGTGAATCTCCAACTAAGCACGTCAGAAGCAGCCTTAGCGTGATGGAGATTCACCTGAATCATCTTCACTGAATTAGTGACGGTCATTGGCGGATCTGGCGGCACGCTTATTTACCTTCCTTCTCCGCTGATTACCGCGAATTACAGCCTGCTCCGCGGTAGTTTCGTCCTGCCGTCGAGATCGTCCCGAGCGTTGACCCGCCCCCCGTAGGGGGTTTCGAAGACTAGGATTGGAGGGGTTAGGCTTCAAAGCCCTACTTCGGTCTCACTGGTAGGTCGTTTTTGTGTGGTTTCGCCGAAGCGAACATCTGTGCTACGAGTTGACGTGCTGACACCCTCCGAAGGTTTAGTACCAGATGCGAGTTTTTCAACCTTGTCGGACCTTTCAGCTCTACCTCTAGGCCTCAGTTGCGCCAATCCATAGCCGTAGTCAAACGCATAATTGGTTTTCCTTAGATTTTCAGTCGAGGCATTGTCAATAGCGATTGTTAGTTCAATTGAGCCTCAGAAGTTCAGTTTGAGCCTCAGAAGTTTGAGGCTGTGAGCTGAGTAGGGCGTCTTCTTCATCCGTTGGGATTTTGTCCTTATTATTAGATTCCAAAATCTCCATTGGTATTCCATAGCGAATGATGTTTTCACCTTCAGACGCCAATGGAAGGTCAGCTTGTTTGACCTAGTTGCTATTATCAACATTAGCTGGTTCAATCATCTGCAAGATAAAAGAAAAGCGGCACACTCGCGTAGTACCATTCATCCCTTTAGAACCGTGAACACTGTAGGATTACGGGTTTTATCGAGTTGTCCTCTCTAGATCCACCACTTTTTGTGAGAACAGGGACACCTCGAGAAGGAGGTAGCATAGCTACCAGTGGCGGTCTTAGTGGTAGTTAGGTTAGGCATTCCGGAGAAGTGCTATATTCGCATTCTACCACTCGGATCTTAGGTTTCACTTGGTTCTATCGATCGGCTTCATGACTCCGCCCTAAGACCCCAAACTTCCCCTCCCCTGTCCCCGCGTGGCTGGGTAACAAATATGCCCACAATTTAAAAATTTTATTCAACTTAAAACATTACGCAGATGTGGAGGGTATTTAATATTTGTTTTAAGCTAAATTTGTACCCTTATTCTGGCCTCAATCATAAGAGCCTCAGTAATCATAAGTGCTCATAAATAGAGTTGTAATTTTTCTTGTGAGTCGTTATGAGGTTTTTCGTATTCTCGGACGCCTTATGACTTTTGAACTACTCAGAAGGGTCTCAGTAGTAGTGATGTACTACGAAGCACATCACAAGCAATATAATTGACAAAAAACCCACAAATTATAAAAGAAATTTTTTAATAGAAATCTCTTATTAAAAATTATAAAGCATTTTTATTAAATTTTTTAATTATTAAATAAAATGAATTATGAAGAAATTATTTTACTTTTGTGTTTAAACGAGGACGAGCATGAAATAAGGTAATCTTTAGACTTCAGAGCTTGGCGGTTATGTTTTATTGTTTTAAAATATTGCAGATTTCAAAGAAGAAGAACATTGAAACATTTACGCAATAAAGGAAATCCATTTCAATTGTAGGAATCTACTTTTAAAAAATTTTTTCGGATGCCACCAACTTTGTGTTGGCATATTATACAAGAGTTAAAAACTCATGATGAACAAAAAACTTTTTTAACTTTTGAAATTCGGGTACATACATATAAAATAATAATCTTTTATTTTATGAACATAATAATTTACTCATTTTAAAAGTTTTTGTCAGTCTTATGGTTTCTTGCTCAAGGATCATACCAAAAGTGTATAGCAAATAATTATGTTGTACCGCTGAGTCAGCCTAGTGTTTCTAGATGCATTCATTACATTTGTAATTTAATTAATGAAGTTTATTTTCAAGAGGTAAAATTTCCAACAACGGAAGAGGAAAAAACTGAGAAAATGTCTGGGTAATGACTATAAATACATACACAACTATACAATATTTTTTTTATTTTATAAACTATTAGATTTTATCAAAAGTACCAAATAAGATCCACTATCGGCGCAAAAGATTGCACACATGTTGCGATTGTTTGTCCCAAAAATAGTAGGCAATTATGTATTTTTATTTTCTAACATCTCAGGATGCCCCTTTATAAAATATATATAGTACTGTCCTTTGATATTTTGCTCTTTGATCTAAAAAAATATATGTTAATTAATGATATTTTAAAATATTTATTATTACTTACCTTCCATTTTAAAATTTTTAATTTTTAAAATTGTTTTAAACTTTTTTGAAGATCATCGGTGTGTGCACACGTGTTTTGCTCTGCTAATATAATCGCTGTTGATAAAAACTATTTTACGCTCATTCATACTCAATTTTTGTATTTATTAAACAGTTGCTTTTCTTAATTTCTAACATAAAAAAAAGAACACGTTGGCTTTTTTCTTCTCATATTGAGAAAAAGGCATGAACCAGGTACGCACATTACAAAGAGCGCGTAGCAATTCTTTCAATGGGGGTACCAACAACGCATACATAACAATTGATGCGAGTAACGGTCCCGAAATAAATTACAGTTCTAAGGAAAAGCAAAAATAAATTCGGCCGAGGTGACTGCAAAAAGTGCTATACCAAAGGCGGATACGTCTGCCAAAAAACGGGTATTGACAGATACATCGAAGACGAAAAGAAAGAGAAGTCTCAAATTTCAACTCAATACCCCACAAGCCAAAGCACAAAGGGGTAAAAATACTGCGGTTAGTGCTAACCGTTTATCTATTTTGTCTACTGAGAACGATGAACCGGTCAATGATAAAAATGTTGCACCCCGTTCAAAGAAACCGCCTCCCCTCTATATCCATGAGCAAATATCGAATACTCTGGTCAATGGCCTGGCTGAAATAATTGGAAAAAAAGGTTTCCATGTAGTTGCTATACGTAGGGGCTCTATTCCCGAATGCAAGGTACAGGTGTATACTGAGGAAAGCCATAAAAAACTTCTGAAATATCTGGATGAGAAGAATAAGAGTTACTACACTTACCAACTAAAGAGTGCTAAGGGTCGTTATTAAAGGAAAAGAAAGTTCAGTGCCAATTTCTGAAGTCATGGAAGCCTTGAAAAACGAAGAATTCCAAGTGAAATTTGTTTATAATATAATAAACAAAAACGAGGTCCCTCAACCTCTTTTCCGAGTGGAGCTAGATTTTGATAAAAATACTCTCAAAAGAGGCCAAACCCACCCTATACACAATCTGCAATACTTATTACATCGTAATATTGTTATTGAGGAACCATATAAGAGAACAACGCCACCTCAATGTATGAATTGCCAAGAATATTTCCATACAAAAACGTATTGCAAACTGCCAATGGTTTGCGTCATATGTGGTGATCTACACCATAGTTTAAAATGCACCCAAAGACATCAAAGTGGTGCAAAAAAATGTAGTAATTGCGGTGGAGGACACACCGCAAATTACCGTGGCTGTCCCGTATACCAGCAAATTAAGCAGGCTCCAGCTAAAAATCGGCAAGCTAGTGCCCCAATTGGTGTAACAACAAGACAACCAGTAATGCCATCAAGTTTGGTTCCTACTCAGGGGCTATCTTATGCCCAAGCTCTGAAATCTTCTAACCCTTCAGAGCCAATTACAGGAAAAACATCTGAAACCCCACAATCAAGTTCAATCGAAAGCTCTATAGCATCTCTTACGCAATTAATACAATCCTTTATGACAGGTATGCAAACCATGATGGTAAACATGCAGAGCATGATTCAGGAGATGTACAAAAATCAAAATCTCTTAATTCAAACCTTCATAAGCAAAAAATAAACTCCATGGCTGAATTAAGAATTTGCCAGTGGAATGCTAACGGACTCAACCAACACAAAAATGAAGTAGAGCACGTCCTAAGATCAAGAGATGTAGATATTATGCTTATCTCGGAAATCCACTTCACAAACAAACACAATTTAGATATCTCATCTTGTGGAACCTATTGGCCTTCAGATTTAAATAAAATTGATTTAATTGATTTTGCAATATTAAAAGGCTTTAGAAGAGATCAAGTAAAAAGTACAGGGCTATGTGATCTCTCGTCCAATCATTCTCCTATATTATTAGAAGTAAACTTATCCTTTTCAATTATACGTGAAATTGCAATAAGGATACCAAACAAAACTACAAACTGGCTTGAATATAAAAAATATATAAGTTTCCATATTCCGATCGACATTCCCTTAAGAAATGCCCAGGATGTAAACACCGCAGTGGAAACATTTACAAACATTCTTCAAACTGCAGCAGAAGTAGCCACACCTATATATTGCAAGACTAAAACAAATTTAACATGCCATCCAAAAATTAATTCAAGAAAAACGGACCATAAGAAGACAGTGGCAGCGATATACATATATCTCCGCATTTAAAACAAGCTTTGGCTCGTTGTACAAGACAGCTGCGCATTATCAGAGCGCAAAACAATTGAATTACAGGCGGCCCTAGAAAACTTAAGCCCTAACGTCCAGGGAAGATGCAACCTATGGAAGACATCCAAAAATCTTAAGCCACCAAATCATCTGGATCATCCCATAAGAAAAGTCAATGGGCAAAAAGTCACCATGAGAAATGCGAGGTCTTTGCAGACCACCTTGAAAATGTACTCCGTCCAAATATACGTCAATACCAGCATAATTTGACCCAAAGTATTCGTGATACTGAGAGTGATATATTGCCCCAAAACAATAACGATATTTGCATCACTCTCCCACAACTTAAATTAATAATCTCAAACCAAATAAATCCCCAGGACAAGATAAAATAACCCCGATGAGGATAAGGGAACTGCCAAACAGTGCCATAAGAACAATTTTAATAATTTTTAATGCCATTTTTCGCACTGGTAATTATCCAAAATGTTGGAAAAATGCTGTTATAAAAATGATACCCAAGCCAGGTAAAGATCCAACCCAGACAGCGTCCTACAGGCCCATAAGCCTCTTAACAGTACTATCTAAATTATTCGAAAAAGTACTTCTTCTCGAGATTACCCCACATTTAAGTAGGCACAATATTATACCTAACCACCAATTTGGCTTTAGGCAATCGCATGGTACAGTAGAGCAAATACACCGCATTGTAGCCTTCATAAGAAAGTCTTTCGAATCCAAAGAGTATTGTTCCGCCATCTTTATAGATATAGCGCATGCTTTTGGCATGAAGGACTTTTACAAAAAATTTATCAATATTTGCCATACAACACACATGCTCTGTTTAAATCCTACTTATTCAACCGTACATTTTCAATACGATTTAATAATACCGTGTCTACTACAAGAAATATAACATCAGGAGTTCCCCAAGGAAGCATTTTAGGGCCAATTCTATACCTATTGTTTACAGCTGATATGCCAACACACGCAAGTACACAAATACACACATTTGTGGACGATACTGCCATTGTAGCCTCTAACGAAAACCCAAATGTGGCCTCAAGATTCATCCAGAATCACCTAGAGCATCTCGAAATGTGGTTAGATAAATGGAGAATTAAAGTTAATCCCTCCAAATGTGTTCACGTAACGTTCACATTAAGGAGGAACACATGCCTTCCTATTCAAAGTCACAATGCTACTATTCCACAAGAATCTCATGCTAAATACCTCGGCATCCATTTGGATCGTCGCCTAACGTGGACTCACCACATTCAAACAAAAATAATCAAGCTAAAGACGAGTGAAATGAATTGGCTCCTAAACAGATATTCAAATCTAAGTCTAGAAAATAAACTTCTCCTATACACTTCCATTATAAAATCAATTGTGACTTACGGTATCCAATTGAGGGGAACAGCATGTGCCTCAAACATAGCCAAGTTACATAGAAGACAGTCTAAAATTCTTCGATATATTACGAGCGCACCCTGGTATGTTAGCAATAATCGCTTACACAAAGTGCTAGAAATAGCCACTGTCGAAGAAGTAATTATAGAATACAGCAGTAAATATATCTATAAAATTCGGAGTCACCCAAACCCTCTGGCAAGTGTGATACCCACTATTGAACATCATAATCGACTAAAAAAGAAAGTTACAACGGATTTGACTCGCTAGGTTCTGGAGTAATTAAGCATCGTTCACACAAACTGGCGATAAGTGTTGGTCCAAAGCCAGTATATTTTATCCCCTTAGACTAAGATTTTACTAATTATTGTTATATCCTAGAAGGATGATTCAATAAATAAAAGATTGAGCTGGAAAACAAAAAAAAAACTTTTTTATATTTGAATTGTTTAATTTTTTTTTTCCGTATTAAATTGATATGGCCGAGTGACTAAGACTCATATAGCCAGAGTAAGTCGCACTGACAAAGACGCCAACAGCCTTCATTGCCAGGATCACATCAGATTTAGATGAAGTAGATTATAAATAAAACACAAGCACAAAATCGTGCAAAAAAGAGACGTATCCCGTTAGCTTAAAATAAATGAGTGCGCGCACGTCTGTTAAACTCAGAAGTCAAACGCGCACTGTTATTTAATTTTTAATATTTTTACTACGTCAAAATAACATATGAATATACTCACCATTCTAAGGTTTTATGTGGTAAATTTCTTGTAATGTTTCTTGTTATAGTTCAAATCAGAATATGAAATCTCACAAGAAACAAATGAATTTTCATTTATGATTACTGAGGCTCAGTAACCAGAATAGGTGTGTTAATTTGTGTTATTAAACTAGATCGTATTGAAAAAAGGAGAAGAAAGTTATTGACATAGTAATGTTTTTTGATTTATTAAGAGTGAGCAGTGTGTTACAATCAAGAAGAGTGTCTGGTGTGTTACAATCATTAAAGCTTAGCTTAAACTGTAAGTTTGTGTTGTGAAGTGTGTTACAATTTTTATTAAAGTTAAGGTCAGTAATAAATAATTGAAGGATGAGAATAAAGAATAATTATATAATAGAATAAATATGAAATTAAATCATACCTAAGAATTTGTGTCAATTAAATTGGCACAGGTGTGCATTATTTTATATGCACACTACACTTTGGACTTTTTAGGCTTCGCATTGAAATTTATTGCAGGAACCCCAGACCACGACGACTACAATTTTTTGATAAATCATGAAAAAAGGATAATAGAAAACAATAACCCCCAAAGAAATATAAATAGTATTATGCAGAGAAAAATTAACGAGATTACTGAATGAATAAACCAGTTGCAGGGCAAGAGGGATAAGCAAACTCAGACCATTTTGCGGCAGCTGGTTATGACCAGAAATGCGGAGGTAATTACGTACTTGAATAACATTGCACTGTCTATTATGTTGCCAAAAGCCGAAATTATTGATCCAACTATTTTTAACGTTAAAAAAATAGAGAACCTCCTAACCACGGAGTCGGTACCAATTAGAGTAATCGACTTATTGAATGTCTCCATTATTAAAGTATGTTAGAATGACAATATAATATTGTTTGTTTTAAAATTTCCTTTGCTATCAAATGTCTGCAGTCTTGTTAGGGTCCTAGGTTATTATGGTCCTGTAGTCCATAAAAGCGCTGTGGTCAACTTGGAGGAGACAAATGAAGCAGTTTATTGATAGAATAACTTTATTCCTGTAAAAGAATGCAAAGAGACTAACTCTGATAATATTTGTCGCCGAAGCTCATGGGAATGCCTAGCCCAGATACTCAATAACAATACTGCTCGTTGTCCAACACGAACGGCCACTAATATGCCGGCAGTAAATGTAAATGACCATTATATAGATATATGTGTAGTGTACATTGTCCGGTGGACCATGCCAAACAATCATTATCTTGCATTTTTGATATGTAAGCAAATTATAAGAATCGTACTCAACGGTCACTTGACACTTATGTAAACAGCCAAGTGGCAATATTCCCAAGGCTTTGATTTGTTAATAAGAAAAGATGCTATTCCAGAGAATAGCATATAGCACAGCTGTGTAAGCATGTATGTGAACATGCATTTCAAAGAACTGCATCTTTGCACAAAAAAAGGGTTTCCAAGTCCCAAAAATAATTATTTGGAAAAGTTAATAAAACTGCTTATTTTGCAAATGTGTCGTTTGGACAGGTGTTCAACCGACGCATACATACCCACAAACACATGTGTATTTTCATAGACAATGAAATTATAAATGTAAGAAAAAAGGGTAAATTACACTCAACTACCATCTTTAGAGTAGTCAATTAAAACGCGTGAATGTATTAGATATATAAAAGGAAGATTAAAAATAAAGCACCAAAAACTGTACATGAAATGGTACACAAAATCCGTTTCTTCCGGTCGCATAATAAATTACCACTCGAATCATCCGAGAACTAACTAATAAGTACGACAAAAAACCTAATACGGAAGTCGTATGAACTTACAGACGAGCGCTATTCCAATGAAATTATGCAATATTTTGAACAAAAGTGGTTTCCCAGACCATTTAATAAGAAAATTATAAGTTGGTCAATGTAGGGAAGGTAACATTAGACACTGGACATAAGATACCTTACGTTTCAAGTAATCATAATAATGGCAACGGAATAAAATATGACATAGCGTATAAATCACACTTACCGATCAATACTATTTTCACTAAAGTTAAATCTAAAACACCTATACTACAACAAAACAACGTAATATATAAAATAGAATGTGTAGGGGATAGTAAGGAAAAATGTGGTAAAGTGTACATTGGTACGACAAAAAGGACGTTGGAGACAAGATTAACCGAACACGGGAATGACATAAGGAAGAGTACGGAAAAAACTGGACTCTCACAACACATACTACAGACCAAACATGTAGCGGACCTGAAAAACGTGACAATATTAGATAGTGACAAAGACGTACACAAGAGAAAGAGAATCTATACATCCTAAAATACTATGATAGGTCTATAAACAAAAAGAGGACTTGGACAATGCCAGTGGTTCATACCACCTATCTCTTTTAAAAAAAAGTTTCAAATTAAATATTTTTCTTTTTTTCCCCATTATAAATACTAACCTAACAATGAAAAGTACATACCTACGTTTACATAAAGAGCGATACCGCTGGATGTACCGTGATCCCCTAAAAAAGCCAACAAAAATCGCGATTAAAAAATATATAATAACCGGCGAATAAAAATCGCTAAATTAAAAGGAGCTAAGAATCCTTAAAGTACGACGCGTTTTAAAATAAAATAAGTGCGAACGAAAACCGCAAAACAAAAAAAAAAAAAATAGCAGAAAAATTAGTGAGACATTTTTGCAACAGAAAAATCATATAATTTAATAAAAAATAATAAAACTTTCAACAGTAACATAAATTGTTGTGTGTGCTAATAAAAGTAAAAAACCACACCCATCAAATCAATAGACATACAAATTGTTACAATAATAAAAAGAAAATAAAGCAATAAATCGGACTAATCAACAACGAATTACACTGCTCTATATAAGAAGAAAATAAGTCAAGTGTACTGAACATTAAAAATATAATTTATAAATAAACATATATAAAGATGACGTCACGGCCCGATCAAAGGGTAAAGGCAAAAAATAGCAGCATTAATAATATTATTAATAACAACAATTACATATAATAAAATTATTATTGAAGACCACAGGACCCGGCCAAAGGGTATTTGAACATCAACAATATCAACGACAACAAGAACAACAAGGACATCAACAACTTTAACAATATCAAAAACATTGCAACAACAACCTGCTACTTATCGCGAATCATCAGGAAAAGAATCCGTGAGTAGAGTGCTTATATAAATTAAAATATTTTCTTTTATTTTATGTTTTTAAAAAATATTTGTTTATTTGTTTTATTATTATTTTGTACTTATACTAACTACTAATTACGGCTTAACACTAAAGAATGATCATACCATTCTTTTTAGCATTATTTATAACCGCAGACAAAACTTAGTTAAAGTGCCGAGCTTGCATTTCAGACACGAGCAAGTACTTGTGGGAAACACATGAGACAGCAGTTTACACTAATATTCGATATCGGTCATTAAACTTTACTCAAGCATTCGATATAGGTCATTAAACTTTACTTGAACATTTGATATAGGTCATCAAACTTTACTTAAGCGCTGATTAAACTATTTCACAACCAGCGCTAATTAAACCGTTTCATAAATCCTCCCCATCCAAGTGCGATGGTCTTCGATCGTATTAAAAAAAAATGGAATGTTATTAAAATTTAGATTTGAAGAAAGTAACTGAATATTTGGATTAGGTAATGTAGGGAATGGTTCCCCATGGTTTTCAACAACTCATTTTCTCGGTCTTAACTTGACCAGAATGAAGCCAAACGCAAAAGTCACAATCGCAATGAATCCTCCCACAGACATTCCGATTACATGGTTTCTCTTCGTAAAGAGCCCAAATACTTAGTATTGTTAATATGGAGTTCATTCAAAAACTCTAGTGAAAGTACTTTAGAAACAGACAACTCTTTGGGTGTAGGTTGAAGAGCGGCCGGCATTGCCTCGAAAGGTAAAGACTCTTGATTTTCGTATCTGTCATTATTTAGGTAAATGGTCATATTATGGAAACGGACAAGGTAAGTTCCGTGAACAGAGTTATTGTCGGACGAAGTTCTGATAGTACCATTGAAGTTATTTAAAAGGACCATACCTGGGTGGATCAATTTCACACCCGCATTACTCTGATCGCTGTTGTAATTACATGATGAATTTAGTCCTTTTAGTATTCTTAAAACACAAGTATCATTTCTTAAATCTATTAAATTATCTCTATTACAAATTTTCACTTCATTTATTTAAATACATTTATTTTTTAAACCAAATATTTCTTTTTCAATTTCAATAACATAATCAAAATCTACTTTAATTAATTTTCCATTCTTGTTTACAGGTTTTAAGAGGAGACAATAATAGGTTTCAATTCTAGTTAGTGGTATAGTGATAACATACAAAATTATTTCATTTTTACTTAAAACGCTCACACTACTATATCTTAATGCATCCTCTACGGAATTGAACGGTAAACGCTCATCATATTTCTCCCTGACTAAGAAGCATTGAATTCAAAATGTTATGACCTGCCCATTGCAACGCATATTTGATATTTAGAAATTTTGCGAATTCTATCTCGCTGCAGTAGAGCAAACCCATCGATCCCTTTTTCCCCCCGCTTCATTATGTCTATTATTTTATTTGTTATCTTTGTTAAATTTTGTAATCTTGTAGTAAATGCTTCGTTAATCACAACTTGTCTGTTATTGTTGTCGTTTAAATTTTGTAAGTTGTCCTGTATCATTTATAGATCGTCATGATCCCGTGAACCGGCCAAATACTTCCAAGCAGTTCCTAAAATGTCTATTGATCTTCTATTTCTATTTTTTTTTTGGATTAATCTCTTTTAATATTCTAATGGTTTGATCTATATCATAATAAAGTAAATTTCTCAGTGCACGTTGTGATATTTTGCAGTGCTTCTTCGTATTTCGGTACATTTATCATATGGACAAACTTAAAGGTCCCTTCCTTGATTTTTGCCAAACCATCATTAATAGTGACCAAATGTGAGGCACTATAGTCCACGATCTGTATGTCGAGGGGACTTGGTACAAACAAAGGGAACAGGACAAACAATAAGCTAAGTAATGTAAAATCGTTAGTTTCTTATCAGACTTTTATGGACCAATATGCCAGTTGCAGTGGTTACAGTACTATTTTGATTTTCTTTCACAATTTGTTTTTTATACTGAGCTGTTAATTTAGAATACGGACGTAAATTACTTCTCCCGGAGCATAAGTCTTCATTGGCCTCCTATTTTTGTTATGATAAACCAAATATATTATAAATGTTTTCTTCTCAGTCTCTCAACATTTACCCTACCTTCATTTACCAATCCCCCAGGATCAGTTGAGACGGACAAACCAAAAAACATCTCGACTGGTTTTTTCTTAATAGTGGAATGAATACTATGATCGTATTCATTCACAGCTCTTATGAGCAAATCGTGAAAAGAAGAGTGACTTTTTTCAGTCACCTCATCAATTCTATTAACGTTGAGTGAAATCTCTTAACCTGGCCATTCGAATTACTTGAATAAGGTGGCACATTATAAACCTGAATTCTATACTGATTTTTTAGCATAAACAAAATCGCTGAAGATTTTAGAGACTTCTCGTTATCCATAACAATATTGCAATATTTTCTTCTGATTTTGAAAGAGTAAGAGATATAAAAGAAATTGGCGTGCCTTCTTGCTCCAATATAGCCCCAATTGCATAATTCGATGCGTCCGTTGTTAAGTGAAAGTCTTTAGAATAGTCGGGATATGTCAAAAGACTTTGATGGTCTTATAATGCCATCATCCAATAATTTTTTAATTTGTTGGTCTACCTCGTCTTTAAGGGACATTGGGTAAGGATAACTTTTAGAATAAACAGGTTCGTCAGTCGTTGTACGTATTTCCCCTTTAATCACAATTGTATAAGTCAGTTTTTCGTTGGGTTCAGAAAAAAGAGTCGGATATGTTTGCACGATTTCGCAGACCCTTTTCCTATGTTCGTCAGTAAAATGGTCTGCTCGGATGTTAATAGCGTTTACTGATTGTACTTGCCAATGTTTGATTTTAATTCTTTTTCCTTTTTCTATAGTTATGTAGTCATTTTTAGTATATATAACAGCATTCATGTTCCTCAGACTGTCCATACCCAAGATAGCATCAAAAGATTTGAGCGTTGGTAACAAAAAGAATTTAGCCTCTTTATTTTTAATGTTAAACATATTAGCTTTTTTATGGTGCGTGATTTCCACCACACCTCTTATAGAATTCGCAAAAAATGCCCGTTCATTAGGAATAGGTCAATCTACTAAGTTTGGTTTAATATAGTTTTTATTGGATCTTTTGTCTATCAGTATGCGTAAAATTTTCCCACTCCCCGTCTTAGCTTCAAAATAAGGTAGCGAGGAGTTCTTTAGCCTAAAAATAAATATCTGATAAGTCTTGTTCCTCTTCTCCATGTGTAGGTTCGTTTTCGCTTCCTAAGTCCAAAGATTGCACGTATTCACGCACTCTCTCCTCATAGTCGTCAAGTCTTTTCCCAATTGAGTCCTGGTAGGTCTGCATAGGGCATTCATCATCCTGCTGTTCCCTTTTACCTAGATTGTCTGAAGCGAAAGAATGTTCGCCGGTTGCGTCAGTGGTATTTACATTGCAAATTGTCTATTCAAGTCATTAGCGTAATCTACTTGTCTTGTCTGTATGCTTGGGTCAATGTCCATTGGTCTCCGTGGTCGACGTATGAACGTCTTTGCTGACGGAAAACTCCCTGTGAATTCAATGGTCTTTGTTGATGGAAAGGTCCTTGTTGGTAATTCTGCCTCTGTGACTTTGTTGATATAATGGTCTCTGTGGCTGTGGTACAAAAGCTAATTGTAGATAGAATTTGACTAGTCTGTTTTGGCGGAGCTGGTTTATTTAGAACATTATTAAAAGGTACTCCATATGCGACAGATCCATGAGACTTATTAGCATACACAGTTCTATAATTTTGATTTTCTAGTTTCAAGCACAAATGCAAAGCCTGCGGCAAATCAGCCGGCTCTCGCATAGTCAACAATCTCGGTAAATCTCCTCTGAGACCCCTAATGAAAGTATCCAATGCTTTATCCCTACATGTTTGTATCAAATGTGTAGACGATTCCTTATTTAATTCCATGCTGCCTATTTTATTCAATATTAAGGACAAATGTTTATAAACATTCTGATAAAACTCTTGCGCAGTTCCCAATCCCTGAATTAATGTAGACATTCGATATTCTAATGTTAGAATATCACGCTTATCTCCATGACTTAGTGTTAGACAGCGACAGACCGCTCGCCAGTCCAACGGGGTATTATAAGATTCCAGGGCGATATAGGCATTGCCCACTATCTTATTCCTGACCACTCTAAGTATACCGTAATACTTAGCTGTACCAACTAAAGGTTGGTAAATTTCTAAAACACTCTCCACACTGTTTTTCCAGGAACTGAACTCCCCGAGATTCCCTTTTAATTCTCTAAGACACCTTACCACGTCTGGGATCTTGTCTAAGTCTTCCAACCTATTTCTGTGCTCATGTCTTATACCTTGATCGTCCATTTCACCAAAGTCAGTCACGGGATTCATTATATCCCTAATGATCTGTCCATATCTACCACCATAGGTTCCAACTAAGCTTTCAATAAGGGCGCTCTTAAAATGTTTTATGGGTTTGACATTTTAAATCAATTCAATGCTATTTTTTCAAAAAATTAAAAATTGTTGTTAACATTTTCAAGATAAGGTCAACTTAGGGAAAAAAAATTAAATCAATTTAAAAGTTAATTTTTGTTGGAATTCTTTTGCGATTAGATGAGAATAATCTAAGAATTAATTCTTAATTTTTTTGTAATTAATTTTTGAAAATATTTTAATCACTTATTTTCTAATTTTTTTTTTAAATGTTTCCTCCTTCTCTTTTTTTTTTTGTTCTAAGGATATTATGTTTAACTTTAATTCTTAAATGCCTTTTTTTTTATAATAATCTTTAGTAATAATAGAAATTTTTTATAACATTTCTTTTTTTAATTGTAATAGATATTTTTTCTCTTTTTCAAAAATTTTTCATTATATATTTTTTTAATTTAAATAGATCCTTTTTCTTTTTTCAAAAAAATTTTGCATTTTTTTTAAATTTTTAATAGATACTTTTTTTTCAAATAAAATCCTTTATAACATTTTTTATTTAAATAGATAATTTTCTTCTCTTAATAAATATTCCTAATTTTTTGATTATTTCTACTCATATGGTGGCACCTTTCGTATAAAAACAGCTTTAAACGGCAGCAACAGCAGTTGTTGTAATTTCCCAATTATTGTCAGTTAACGCTGCACGTATGGATTGAAGATTGGACGTATATGGAAGATTGCTGAACCGCAAACGATTATGGGCCTACAGGATATTGATTTTCCTTAGATTTCAATGATTTTGGCACACGTTTCACAGCATTCAACAACAGTTTAGGTGAAAATATCGTTATCTTACGTACATCGGTTGACAAATTTCAATTTCACTTAAGATAAAGCTGCCTTTTTCCTTTTTTTTTCTTTTTTTAACTTTAATATAGTTTGTTTCAATTTTAATTTTCTTTATGTTGTCTTTCTTTAATTTAGTTTAATTTATTTTAGTTTGATTTTAATTTAATTTCATTCAATTCAATTTCTTTACGTTGTCTTTCTTTAATTTAAGTTAATTTAATTTTGTTTCGTTCCATTTTATATTCTTTATTTTTAATTATAAGTAACATTTTTCTTTTTTTGATTTAATTTTAATTTTCTTTACTTTCAATTATTAGCAACATTGTTTAATATAATTTTGTTTCAATAATTATATCCTGCACCACCCTGTGAAAAAGGATATTTTAAGTTTGTGCGGATGTTTGTAACTCCTAAACGGAAAATGCCACACCAACCTTCATTTATACCGATCGAATCAGGATCAAAATCTGAATCGATTTAACCATATCCGTCTGCCCATCTAAATTTGTGCGCAAGCTACAGGTCGAATTTTTTGAGATATTTTGATGAAAATTGGTACAAGAACATCTATTGGCCCAAAGGAGAAGCGTATTGAAATATGAGGCCCTGTTATTTTTTGAGATACTTCGATGAAATTTGGTACATAGATTAGTATTGGCCCAAAAATACAATTTTGAAAATTGAAAAAATACAAAATTTTTTTTTGATTTCAAAAACAAAATAAAAAATTTTCTGACATGTGTCATATTGAAATTTTTTGAAAATACAAATAGGTGTAGAAAAATAAAAATTTTTATTATACCCTGCTTTTTCAAAGAAAAAAATTAAATTGAATAATATATTAAGTGGTGTAGGGTATTTAATAGCAGGGCTTGACCGACTATAATATTTTCACTTGTTTTTTAATTAATGATCTTTAATTTAATATAATTTAAATTGTTCAAATTTTTTGTTTAATTAATTTTTATTTTTATTTCATAATTTTCTTTTTTAATATAATTTAAATTGTTCAGGTTTTTTGTTTAATTAATATTTTTAAATATTGATTTTTTAATTTCACAAATTGTTATTTTTACCGCCCCACGTTTGGCGCCAATTAAAATATTTTCTTTTAATTTATGTTTTTAAAAAATATTTGTTTATTTATTTTATTACTAGCTTACCCGTTGCAGCGTTGCTTGCAACTGAACTACTGTTTCATTTAAGAATCCAATATTTCAAACATTTCTATATAAACAACTTATTATGAAAATTACAATATAATGAGCTTTGTGCACGCCTTTAACATATTTACAGAAACTTTGTAAACATAAAAATAAACACTTTTGTATAAATTTAAATTTGAACTATTTTTTTATTTTATCGGTGGCTTGTATATAACAAACGTATAACATTTTTACTCACCACACGTGTTACTTACCTTAAAGTCTTACTTAATTTTGCAAATAAGAATAAGAATTTCCTAACAATATGTTATATGGAAATTATATACCAAAATTTTCAACCTTGAGAACATATTTTAACTTTTAAGTTTGCAATAAGGAATTAATTTAAAAATATTTATGTAGTTTAAGATTCAGATTATTGTTTAAAAACGTAATTTAAAATATGAAAACTCCGTCAATAATTTTACTAATTTCATGCAAATCGTTGATACAAATCTTACACAAACTTTTTCAAACAATACTAAGGTTCTTGCATTTGCTAAAGAAAAAAAGTATAGTTTTTTTTCAAGATGGAGCTATATAAAAATAAATGTAGCGGCATCAAAATGCACCATCTGGTGGTATAAAATATAAAGATGTCGCATTTTTTATATATATAAGTTTAAGTTAGTTGTTAAAAAGAGTTGTCATAGAGAAGCTGTAGAAAACACACCTGCTCGAAATAAATAACGTGATAAAATATTAGCAATATAATAGCTAAATTGGTGACCCCGCAAAGAAAAAAGCCTATATAAAATGATGAAAAAGAAAAAAAAACAAAAAAAAAATATCATATATCAATACAGCAATAAAATAAAGAAGCGATAAAATTTCAAAGATCGCAACAGGAAGACAGGAATTGCAGAATTGGAGGAAAACTGGCCGGGAAGGCTCGAATATCAAATCGATCGAATCGAAAAGATTCTGGCTTTGTTGTTTCAGTGTTACCAAAAGCACTTCTCACCAAAGCCAAATCACACGTCAAACGACGCACAACTTTTCGCAGCAATCATAAGCACAAACGGTGCAACTAGCACGTACGGCGCAACTACCACCCTCATCATGGCCACAAGTAAAACAGAAACAATGTTTGCAACGACCTCACAATCACAATTGTCAACAACGACAACAAGCACGCCCACTACGCCCATGGCCACAAGTTAAATACAAACGAACAGCGCTAGCAACCTATCACCACAACGACAACGAGTTATAACACAAAAGTTAAAGCAACCGAACAATAGCGCAACGCAAGCGCAATACAAAACGGTACAAAGCCTAAACGCAAACAGTAGCCAGCACCAGCTTCAGCCTCAGCCTCAACAGAGACACCTACAACAGCACCACCAGCAGCAAAGTTTACGCAGTCCAATGTTTAACGCCCAACGTAGGAAAAACATTGGCTGTAATGGTCTCACAGAACAGTCCAACACGGCAGGCACAACAACAGAACCACCACCACTACCTCCACGATCACATACGAAGAAAAAATTTCTTTTAAAATATCACGAAAATCTTGAAGGGGTAATAGCTGTAGCGGCATCAAAATGCGCCATCTGGTGATATAAAATATAAAGATGTCGCATTTTTTATATATATAAGTTTAAGTTAGTTGTTAAAAAGAGTTGTCATAGAGAAGCTGTAGAAAACATACCTGCTCGAAATAAAGAATAAATTAATATATCGCAACCGCGACGTGATAAAATATTAGCAATATAATAGCTAACTACATAAAACGGTAAAGGCAAACAGCAATAATAAAAAAATAATTTCATTCAAAGCATTGTTAATTGAATAATAATAATATAAATGTAATAAAGCATCAGCGCCGTTAACATATTTTATTGCAATTGTTTTCATTCTTAACCAAACTTTAATGCATGTAACATACACTTAGTAAACAAAAAACAAATTTTTGATTGGCTCCACTATTTTTTCTTAACAACAAGTCAACATCACGTGCATTTAAAAGAACTTAGCAGCAAGCTGATAAGGTTTACATATAAAAAAGCGTAGAAGAAAGCATTTTTTCTACGGTTTTCGAAGTTGTAGCTATTGTGTTCGAAATTGTAAAGTTTAAAATGTACTGCTAAATACTTATATAATTAGTTTTACATTACAGATTTGAACATTAATTTTAAAAATTTTGTTTTATGAAATTTTTATTACCGATTGTTTCAGTTTCAAACGAAAATACACTACAGAGGCGTCAATTTAACAATTATTACTTTCTTACGTATATAAAGTAATATAGAACAATAGGAAAAAATGTAATGAAATTTACTAAGATTTGCATAAAAACTAAGAGACAAAACCACGCCCATTGAAATTTTGTAGGAAGTTTTAGCATATTTTAAGGAGCATCTACAATAGTTTTAGTTTTAGAAACGTCTTTCGGTTTTCGTTATATTGCAGTTCAAAGAAACATACCTTACTTGTTTTGTAAATTACAATAAAATAGGTGATGCCTCGCCTTAAAAACTTTTACAGAAACTACGTACATATTATAATAAAGGCATTTGTGTAAATTTAAACTTCAACTGTTTTGTGGTTTTATGAGTACCTTACTTCTACCAAACACATAAAAAACAGAAAACTGGGCAAAGCCACGCCTTTAAAATTTTTGTAAAAACTTTCATAGTTTAATGAACATTTCCTGAAATTATCTCAATTTTAATCAACCTCATTTTTAATTTTCATATATTATAAAAAATTGGGCGCAGCCACGCCTGTAAACTTATTATACAAACCATCTACGTGCCATATCAAAGATATTCTGCAACTTTGAGCTTAAGCGGTCCCGTGGTTTTTGCGACAACCCGTTACAAACTTTCAAAATTTTTCTTTTATTAATATAGAAGAAGATTAAAATGATGTGTAAACGTTTTCAAAGTTGTTACATGAATAAGTCAGGTGAAAAGGTTTTATGGCATAAAAGAATGTGACATATAAATTATCAAGGTCTAAAGCAATTGATTCAAAGCAATATGGCTGAAGGTTTACCGAAAACTGTTCAGCAAAATACCAAACAATATAACTTTTGTGAAGTGTGTGTCCAAAGTAAGCATACTCGACAATCATTTAATGATACTCGAAAAAAAATCAGTCTGGCCCTTAGAACATATCCACTCTAATGTGTGTGGACCAATATATCTATTAGCTTAGGATGGAAGTAAATATTTTCTAAGTTTTATAGATGACTTCATTCATTTTGCAATTATATATATGCTAAAGAAAAAGTCAGAAGTATTTGAAAAAATTAAATAGGATGAAGCATTAGTTACTTCTAAATTTCATATGAAAATTAGCATACTCACTGTTGTTCAAGGCCGTGAATATAAGTCAAATGGGATGATTCGTTTCTGCAAAAGTAAGGGCATTCAGATTTTTTAAACAATGGCTTATTCACCATTAAAACGCTTTAATCGGACTGTTGTTGAAAAAGCAAGAGTAATTATTATTATTATTATTATTCAGTTTTTATGTTTGCCACAATTTTATAACAGCCAACCAAACTAAACTTAAATTAAGGTAAATTAATATTTAGAAACAGCACAGGAAGCAGCACCGCAACAACAACAACAACAACAATCGCCGAAACAGCAATAGAGACTAAGGCTAAAATTAGTGTAAACTTAGAGATACTTAAAGTAAAGAATAAAACTAAATATACTTAATAATGAGTACAAAGTTATATTCTAAGATATGATTACAACAATGTATATATGTATGATATGTTATATGTTACAACAATATGTTATGCTTATGATAAGATTACAGTAATGTGTATATATTAGAAAAGTTTACAACAATTAGTATAAGGTGTAAAGTATCAGTTGGAAAGCACCTTATATCTTATACTGGAAACCGTATCGGACCAATAGAAAACAACGTAATATTCGTTAAACATTTTACACAATACCCGAAACGGACTATAAAGTAGATAATTTGTGCGGCAGTGAGATAATTTCAAGGGTACATAGTGCCTTGAAAAACGAGAGGTGGATATTAAATGAAATTAATTCCAATAAAGATGGAGAGCAGATATCGCCACTAATAATTTTAGCAATAAAAGTAACTCCTAACATATCACGCCTTTTTTTCAACGTAGGTAAAGGTAAGTTAATCAGCATTAACCTGTCATTATAGAGTGGTAAACGCACACCAGGATTACAACCCAGACCACGAAGCGCAAAAAGTAAAAATTTTTTTTAACTGATTCAATGCTGTCAACATAAATTCTGTAAGTAGGTACACATACAACAAGTGAGAATTCCAGGATAGGCCTAACAAGCGACATATATAATCTCTTAGTGACATAAGGATCATTAAATTCCTTTGACCATCTTTTTATAAAATCAAGAACAGATTTCGCCTTGTTAACAGAATATTCGATATGTAGGTTAAAACGAAGCTTCGAATCTAAAAAAACCCCCAAATCATTGAAGCTGGATACATTCGCTAGCACATGATTGTGAATAGAATGTAGGTAGATAATCAGACCAAGAAAACGTTAGCTTTTTACATTTGCTTAAATTTAAAAACATGCCACTAATTTTGCACCATTCGGACAGACTACATAAGTCGCACTGCAAGTAAGAAGAATATTCAAAAGAATTAAGAGACATAAAGATTTTTACATCGTCAGCGAACATAAGAACGCGAGAAAATTTAATATAATTTGGAAGGTCATTTAGAAAAAGTAAGAAAGGTAGAGGACCAAGATGACTACCCTGAGAGACTCCAGAAGACACAGAAATTTCGTGTGATAAACAAGACTTAAACAAGACTTTTTGCGAACGACCGGTAAGGTAATTGTGAAACCAAGCTAACATACTGTTACTAAAGCCAAACAATTTAAGCTTGAGAATTAGCAGATGATGATCAACTTTATCGAAGGCTTTAGAGAAGTCCGTATAAACTACGCCAGTTTGCATGTGTTCAGAAAAACCCTGAAATATATAACATGTTAATTCCAAAATATTTGTAGAAGTCGATTTACCCTTAACAAAGCCGTGTTGATAAGGGGAAAAAATAGATTTAATTATCGGAGTAAGTCTTTTAGTAATTATTAGTTCGAATAGCTTTGGCAAGGCACTAAGTTTAGCAATAGCACGATAGTTATTGATAAAATTTTTAGGTCCATTCTTATAAAGTGTAGTCATTTTTAGTATAGATAACAGCATTCATGTTCCTCAGACTGTCCATACCCAAGATAGCATCAAAAGATTTGAGCGTTGGTAACAAAAAGAATTTAGCCTCTTTATTTTTAATGTTAAACATATTAGCTTTTTTATAGTGCGTGATTTCCACCACACCTCTTATAGAATTCGCAAAAAATGCCCGTTCATTAGGAATAGGTCAATCTACTAAGTTTGGTTTAATATAGTTTTTATTGGATCTTTTGTCTATCAGTATGCGTAAAATTTTCCCACTCCCCGTCTTAGCTTCAAAATAAGGTAGCGAGGAGTTTTTTAGCCTAAAAATAAATATCTGATAAGTCTTGTTCCTCTTCTCCATATGTAGGTTCGTTTTCGCTTCCTAAGTCCAAAGATTGCACGTATTCACGCACTCTCTCCTCATAGTCGTCAAGTCTTTCCCCAATTGAGTCCTGGTAGGTCTGCATAGGGCATTCATCATCCTGCTGTTCCCTTTTACCTAGATTGTCTGAAGCGAAAGAATGTTCGCCGGTTGCGTCAGTGGTATTTACATTGCAAATTGTCTATTCAAGTCATTAGCGTAATCTACTTGTCTTGTCTGTATGCTTGGGTCAATGTCCATTGGTCTCCGTGGTCGACGTATGAACGTCTTTGCTGACGGAAAACTCCCTGTGAATTCAATGGTCTTTGTTGATGGAAAGGTCCTTGTTGGTAATTCTGCCTCTGTGACTTTGTTGATATAATGGTCTCTGTGGCTGTGGTACAAAAGCTAATTGTAGATAGAATTTGACTAGTCCGTTTTGGCGGAGCTGGTTTATTTAGAACATTATTAAAAGGTACTCCATATGCGACAGATCCATGAGACTTATTAGCATACACAGTTCTATAATTTTGATTTTCTAGTTTCAAGCACAAATGCAAAGCCTGCGGCAAATCAGCCGGCTCTCGCATAGTCAACAATCTCGGTAAATCTCCTCTGAGACCCCTAATGAAAGTATCCAATGCTTTATCCCTACATGTTTGTATCAAATGTGTAGACGATTCCTTATTTAATTCCATGCTGCCTATTTTATTCAATATTAAGGACAAATGTTTATAAACATTCTGATAAAACTCTTGCGCAGTTCCCAATCCCTGAATTAATGTAGACATTCGATATTCTAATGTTAGAATATCACGCTTATCTCCATGACTTAGTGTTAGACAGCGACAGACCGCTCGCCAGTCCAACGGGGTATTATAAGATTCCAGGGCGATATAGGCATTGCCCACTATCTTATTCCTGACCACTCTAAGTATACCGTAATACTTAGCTGTACCAACTAAAGGTTGGTAAATTTCTAAAACACTCTCCACACTCTTTTTCCAGGAACTGAACTCCCCGGGATTCCCTTTTAATTCTCTAAGACACCTTACCACGTCTGGGATCTTGTCTAAGTCTTCCAACCTATTTCTGTGCTCATGTCTTATACCTTGATCGTCCATTTCACCAAAGTCAGTCACGGGATTCATTATATCCCTAATGATCTGTCCATATCTACCACCATAGGTTCCAACTAAGCTTTCAATAAGGGCGCTCTTAAAATGTTTTATGGGTTTGACAATTTAAATCAATTCAATGCTATTTTTTCAAAAAATTAAAAATTGTTGTTAACATTTTCAAGATAAGGTCAACTTAGGGAAAAAAAATTAAATCAATTTAAAAGTTAATTTTTGTTGGAATTCTTTTGCGATTAGATGAGAATAATCTAAGAATTAATTCTTAAATTTTTTGTAATTAATTTTTGAAAATATTTTAATCACTTATTTTCTAATTTTTTTTTAAATGTTTCCTCCTTCTGTTTTTTTTTTGTTCTAAGGATATTATGTTTAACTTTAATTCTTAAATGCCTTTTTTTTTATAATAATCTTTAGTAATAATAGAAATTTTTTATAACATTTCTTTTTTTAATTGTAATAGATATTTTTTCTTTTTTTCAAAAATTTTTCATTATATATTTTTTTAATTTAAATAGATCCTTTTTCTTTTTTCAAAAAAATTTTGCATTTTTTTTAAATTTTTAATAGATACTTTTTTTTCAAATAAAATCCTTTATAACATTTTTTATTTAAATAGATAATTTTCTTCTCTTAATAAATATTCCTAATTTTTTGATTATTTCTACTCATATGGTGGCACCTTTCGTATAAAAACAGCTTTAAACGGCAGCAACAGCAGTTGTTGTAATTTCCCAATTATTGTCAGTTAACGCTGCACGTATGGATTGAAGATTGGACGTATATGGAAGATTGCTGAACCGCAAACGATTATGGGCCTACAGGATATTGATTTTCCTTAGATTTCAATGATTTTGGGACACGTTTCACAGCATTCAACAACAGTTTAGGTGAAAATATCGTTATCTTACGTACATCGGTTGACAAATTTCAATTTCACTTAAGATAAGGCTGCCTTTTTCCTTTTTTTTTCTTTTTTTAACTTTAATATAGTTTGTTTCAATTTTAATTTTCTTTATGTTGTCTTTCTTTAATTTAGTTTAATTTATTTTAGTTTGATTTTAATTTAATTTCATTCAATTCAATTTCTTTACGTTGTCTTTCTTTAATTTAAGTTAATTTAATTTTGTTTCGTTCCATTTTATATTCTTTATTTTTAATTATAAGTAACATTTTTCTTCTTTTGATTTAATTTTAATTTTCTTTACTTTCAATTATTAGCAACATTGTTTAATATAATTTTGTTTTATTAATTATATCCTGCACCACCCTGTGAAAAAGGATATTTTAAGTTAGTGCGGATGTTTGTAACTCCTAAACGGAAAATGCCACACCAACCTTCATTTATACCGATCGAATCAGGATCAAAATCTGAATCGATTTAACCATATCCGTCTGCCCATCTAAATTTGTGCGCAAGCTACAGGTCGAATTTTTTGAGATATTTTGATGAAAATTGGTACAAGAACATCTCTTGGCCCAAAGGAGAACCGTATTGAAATATGAGGCCCTGTTATTTTTTGAGATACTTCGATGAAATTTGGTACATAGATTAGTATTGGCCCAAAAATACAATTTTGAAAATTGAAAAAATACAAAATTTTTTTTTGATTTCAAAAACAAAATAAAAAATTTTCTGACATGTGTCATATTGAAATTTTTTGAAAATACAAATAGGTGTAGAAAAATAAAAATTTTTATTATACCCTGCTTTTTCAAAGAAAAAAATTAAATTGAATAATATATTAAGTGGTGTAGGGTATTTAATAGCAGGGCTTGACCGACTATAATATTTTCACTTGTTTTTTAATTAATGATCTTTAATTTAATATAATTTAAATTGTTCAAATTTTTTGTTTAATTAATTTTTATTTTTATTTCATAATTTTCTTTTTTAATATAATTTAAATTGTTCAGGTTTTTTGTTTAATTAATATTTTTAAATATTGATTTTTTAATTTCACAAATTGTTATTTTTACCGCCCCACGTTTGGCGCCAATTAAAATATTTTCTTTTAATTTATGTTTTTAAAAAATATTTGTTTATTTATTTTATTACTAGCTTACCCGTTGCAGCGTTGCTTGCAACTGAACTACTGTTTCATTTAAGAATCCAATATTTCAAACATTTCTATATAAACAACTTATTATGAAAATTACAATATAATGAGCTTTGTGCACGCCTTTAACATATTTACAGAAACTTTGTAAACATAAAAATAAACACTTTTGTATAAATTTAAATTTGAACTATTTTTTTATTTTATCGGTGGCTTGTATATAACAAACGTATAACATTTTTACTCACCACACGTGTTACTTACCTTAAAGTCTTACTTAATTTTGCAAATAAGAATAAGAATTTCCTAACAATATGTTATATGGAAATTATATACCAAAATTTTCAACCTTGAGAACATATTTTAACTTTTAAGTTTGCAATAAGGAATTAATTTAAAAATATTTATGTAGTTTAAGATTCAGATTATTGTTTAAAAACGTAATTTAAAATATGAAAACTCCGTCAATAATTTTACTAATTTCATGCAAATCGTTGATACAAATCTTACAAACTTTTTCAAACAATACTAAGGTTCTTGCATTTGCTAAAGAAAAAAAGTATAGTTTTTTTTCAAGATGGAGCTATATAAAAATAAATGTAGCGGCATCAAAATGCACCATCTGGTGGTATAAAATATAAAGATGTCGCATTTTTTATATATATAAGTTTAAGTTAGTTGTTAAAAAGAGTTGTCATAGAGAAGGTGTAGAAAACACACCTGCTCGAAATAAATAATAAATTAATATAACGCAACCGCGACGTGATAAAATATTAGCAATATAATAGCTAAATTGGTGACCCCGCAAAGAAAAAAGCCTATATAAAATGATGAAAAAGAAAAAAAAACAAAAAAAAAATATCATATATCAATACAGCAATAAAATAAAGAAGCGATAAAATTTCAAAGATCGCAACAGGAAGACAGGAATTGCAGAATTGGAGGAAAACTGGCCGGGAAGGCTCGAATATCAAATCGATCGAATCGAAAAGATTCTGGCTTTGTTGTTTCAGTGTTACCAAAAGCACTTCTCACCAAAGCCAAATCACACGTCAAACGACGCACAACTTTTCGCAGCAATCATAAGCACAAACGGTGCAACTAGCACGTACGGCGCAACTACCACCCTCATCATGGCCACAAGTAAAACAGAAACAATGTTTGCAACGACCTCACAATCACAATTGTCAACAACGACAACAAGCACGCCCACTACGCCCATGGCCACAAGTTAAATACAAACGAACAGCGCTAGCAACCTATCACCACAACGACAACGAGTTATAACACAAAAGTTAAAGCAACCGAACAATAGCGCAACGCAAGCGCAATACAAAACGGTACAAAGCCTAAACGCAAACAGTAGCCAGCACCAGCTTCAGCCTCAGCCTCAACAGAGACACCTACAACAGCACCACCAGCAGCAAAGTTTACGCAGTCCAATGTTTAACGCCCAACGTAGGAAAAACATTGGCTGTAATGGTCTCACAGAACAGTCCAACACGGCAGGCACAACAACAGAACCACCACCACTACCTCCACGATCACATACGAAGAAAAAATTTCTTTTAAAATATCACGAAAATCTTGAAGGGGTAATAGCTGTAGCGGCATCAAAATGCGCCATCTGGTGATATAAAATATAAAGATGTCGCATTTTTTATATATATAAGTTTAAGTTAGTTGTTAAAAAGAGTTGTCATAGAGAAGCTGTAGAAAACATACCTGCTCGAAATAAAGAATAAATTAATATATCGCAACCGCGACGTGATAAAATATTAGCAATATAATAGCTAACTACATAAAACGGTAAAGGCAAACAGCAATAATAAAAAAATAATTTCATTCAAAGCATTGTTAATTGAATAATAATAATATAAATGTAATAAAGCATCAGCGCCGTTAACATATTTTATTGCAATTGTTTTCATTCTTAACCAAACTTTAATGCATGTAACATACACTTAGTAAACAAAAAACAAATTTTTGATTGGCTCCACTATTTTTTCTTAACAACAAGTCAACATCACGTGCATTTAAAAGAACTTAGCAGCAAGCTGATAAGGTTTACATATAAAAAAGCGTAGAAGAAAGCATTTTTTCTACGGTTTTCGAAGTTGTAGCTATTGTGTTCGAAATTGTAAAGTTTAAAATGTACTGCTAAATACTTATATAATTAGTTTTACATTACAGATTTGAACATTAATTTTAAAAATTTTGTTTTATGAAATTTTTATTACCGATTGTTTCAGTTTCAAACGAAAATACACTACAGAGGCGTCAATTTAACAATTATTACTTTCTTACGTATATAAAGTAATATAGAACAATAGGAAAAAATGTAATGAAATTTACTAAGATTTGCATAAAAACTAAGAGACAAAACCACGCCCATTGAAATTTTGTAGGAAGTTTTAGCATATTTTAAGGAGCATCTACAATAGTTTTAGTTTTAGAAACGTCTTTCGGTTTTCGTTATATTGCAGTTCAAAGAAACATACCTTACTTGTTTTGTAAATTACAATAAAATAGGTGATGCCTCGCCTTAAAAACTTTTACAGAAACTACGTACATATTATAATAAAGGCATTTGTGTAAATTTAAACTTCAACTGTTTTGTGGTTTTATGAGTACCTTACTTCTACCAAACACATAAAAAACAGAAAACTGGGCAAAGCCACGCCTTTAAAATTTTTGTAAAAACTTTCATAGTTTAATGAACATTTCCTGAAATTATCTCAATTTTAATCAACCTCATTTTTAATTTTCATATATTATAAAAAATTGGGCGCAGCCACGCCTGTAAACTTATTATACAAACCATCTACGTGCCATATCAAAGATATTCTGCAACTTTGAGCTTAAGCGGTCCCGTGGTTTTTGCGACAACCCGTTACAAACTTTCAAAATTTTTCTTTTATTAATATAGAAGAAGATTAAAATGATGTGTAAACGTTTTCAAAGTTGTTACATGAATAAGTCAGGTGAAAAGGTTTTATGGCATAAAAGAATGTGACATATAAATTATCAAGGTCTAAAGCAATTGATTCAAAGCAATATGGCTGAAGGTTTACCGAAAACTGTTCAGCAAAATACCAAACAATATAACTTTTGTGAAGTGTGTGTCCAAAGTAAGCATACTCGACAATCATTTAATGATACTCGAAAAAAAATCAGTCTGGCCCTTAGAACATATCCACTCTAATGTGTGTGGACCAATATATCTATTAGCTTAGGATGGAAGTAAATATTTTCTAAGTTTTATAGATGACTTCATTCATTTTGCAATTATATATATGCTAAAGAAAAAGTCAGAAGTATTTGAAAAAATTAAATAGGATGAAGCATTAGTTACTTCTAAATTTCATATGAAAATTAGCATACTCACTGTTGTTCAAGGCCGTGAATATAAGTCAAATGGGATGATTCGTTTCTGCAAAAGTAAGGGCATTCAGATTTTTTAAACAATGGCTTATTCACCATTAAAGCGTTCAGCAACACCATCGGACTGTTGTTGAAAAAGCAAGAGTAATTATTATTATTATTATTATTCAGTTTTTATGTTTGCCACAATTTTATAACAGCCAACCAAACTAAACTTAAATTAAGGTAAATTAATATTTAGAAGCAGCACAGGAAGCAGCACCGCAACAACAACAACAACAACAATCGCCGAAACAGCAATAGAGACTAAGGCTAAAATTAGTGTAAACTTAGAGATACTTAAAGTAAAGAATAAAACTAAATATACTTAATAATGAGTACAAAGTTATATTCTAAGATATGATTACAACAATGTATATATGTATGATATGTTATATGTTACAACAATATGTTATGCTTATGATAAGATTACAGTAATGTGTATATATTAGAAAAGTTTACAACAATTAGTATAAGGTGTAAAGTATCAGTTGGAAAGCACCTTATATCTTATACTGGAAACCGTATCGGACCAATAGAAAACAACGTAATATTCGTTAAACATTTTACACAATACCCGAAACGGACTATAAAGTAGATAATTTGTGCGGCAGTGAGATAATTTCAAGGGTACATAGTGCCTTGAAAAACGAGAGGTGGATATTAAATGAAATTAATTCCAATAAAGATGGAGAGCAGATATCGCCACTAATAATTTTAGCAATAAAAGTAACTCCTAACATATCACGCCTTTTTTTCAACGTAGGTAAAGGTAAGTTAATCAGCATTAACCTGTCATTATAGAGTGGTAAACGCACACCAGGATTACAACCCAGACCACGAAGCGCAAAAAGTAAAAATTTTTTTTAACTGATTCAATGCTGTCAACATAAATTCTGTAAGTAGGTACACATACAACAAGTGAGAATTCCAGGATAGGCCTAACAAGCGACATATATAATCTCTTAGTGACATAAGGATCATTAAATTCCTTTGACCATCTTTTTATAAAATCAAGAACAGATTTCGCCTTGTTAACAGAATATTCGATATGTAGGTTAAAACGAAGCTTCGAATCTAAAAAAACCCCCAAATCATTGAAGCTGGATACATTCGCTAGCACATGATTGTGAATAGAATGTAGGTAGATAATCAGACCAAGAAAACGTTAGCTTTTTACATTTGCTTAAATTTAAAAACATGCCACTAATTTTGCACCATTCGGACAGACTACATAAGTCGCACTGCAAGTAAGAAGAATATTCAAAAGAATTAAGAGACATAAAGATTTTTACATCGTCAGCGAACATAAGAACGCGAGAAAATTTAATATAATTTGGAAGGTCATTTAGAAAAAGTAAGAAAGGTAGAGGACCAAGATGACTACCCTGAGAGACTCCAGAAGACACAGAAATTTCGTGTGATAAACAAGACTTAAACAAGACTTTTTGCGAACGACCGGTAAGGTAATTGTGAAACCAAGCTAACATACTGTTACTAAAGCCAAACAATTTAAGCTTGAGAATTAGCAGATGATGATCAACTTTATCGAAGGCTTTAGAGAAGTCCGTATAAACTACGCCAGTTTGCATGTGTTCAGAAAAACCCTGAAATATATAACATGTTAATTCCAAAATATTTGTAGAAGTCGATTTACCCTTAACAAAGCCGTGTTGATAAGGGGAAAAAATAGATTTAATTATCGGAGTAAGTCTTTTAGTAATTATTAGTTCGAATAGCTTTGGCAAGGCACTAAGTTTAGCAATAGCACGATAGTTATTGATAAAATTTTTAGGTCCATTCTTATAAAGTGTAGTCATTTTTAGTATAGATAACAGCATTCATGTTCCTCAGACTGTCCATACCCAAGATAGCATCAAAAGATTTGAGCGTTGGTAACAAAAAGAATTTAGCCTCTTTATTTTTAATGTTAAACATATTAGCTTTTTTATAGTGCGTGATTTCCACCACACCTCTTATAGAATTCGCAAAAAATGCCCGTTCATTAGGAATAGGTCAATCTACTAAGTTTGGTTTAATATAGTTTTTATTGGATCTTTTGTCTATCAGTATGCGTAAAATTTTCCCACTCCCCGTCTTAGCTTCAAAATAAGGTAGCGAGGAGTTTTTTAGCCTAAAAATAAATATCTGATAAGTCTTGTTCCTCTTCTCCATATGTAGGTTCGTTTTCGCTTCCTAAGTCCAAAGATTGCACGTATTCACGCACTCTCTCCTCATAGTCGTCAAGTCTTTCCCCAATTGAGTCCTGGTAGGTCTGCATAGGGCATTCATCATCCTGCTGTTCCCTTTTACCTAGATTGTCTGAAGCGAAAGAATGTTCGCCGGTTGCGTCAGTGGTATTTACATTGCAAATTGTCTATTCAAGTCATTAGCGTAATCTACTTGTCTTGTCTGTATGCTTGGGTCAATGTCCATTGGTCTCCGTGGTCGACGTATGAACGTCTTTGCTGACGGAAAACTCCCTGTGAATTCAATGGTCTTTGTTGATGGAAAGGTCCTTGTTGGTAATTCTGCCTCTGTGACTTTGTTGATATAATGGTCTCTGTGGCTGTGGTACAAAAGCTAATTGTAGATAGAATTTGACTAGTCCGTTTTGGCGGAGCTGGTTTATTTAGAACATTATTAAAAGGTACTCCATATGCGACAGATCCATGAGACTTATTAGCATACACAGTTCTATAATTTTGATTTTCTAGTTTCAAGCACAAATGCAAAGCCTGCGGCAAATCAGCCGGCTCTCGCATAGTCAACAATCTCGGTAAATCTCCTCTGAGACCCCTAATGAAAGTATCCAATGCTTTATCCCTACATGTTTGTATCAAATGTGTAGACGATTCCTTATTTAATTCCATGCTGCCTATTTTATTCAATATTAAGGACAAATGTTTATAAACATTCTGATAAAACTCTTGCGCAGTTCCCAATCCCTGAATTAATGTAGACATTCGATATTCTAATGTTAGAATATCACGCTTATCTCCATGACTTAGTGTTAGACAGCGACAGACCGCTCGCCAGTCCAACGGGGTATTATAAGATTCCAGGGCGATATAGGCATTGCCCACTATCTTATTCCTGACCACTCTAAGTATACCGTAATACTTAGCTGTACCAACTAAAGGTTGGTAAATTTCTAAAACACTCTCCACACTCTTTTTCCAGGAACTGAACTCCCCGGGATTCCCTTTTAATTCTCTAAGACACCTTACCACGTCTGGGATCTTGTCTAAGTCTTCCAACCTATTTCTGTGCTCATGTCTTATACCTTGATCGTCCATTTCACCAAAGTCAGTCACGGGATTCATTATATCCCTAATGATCTGTCCATATCTACCACCATAGGTTCCAACTAAGCTTTCAATAAGGGCGCTCTTAAAATGTTTTATGGGTTTGACAATTTAAATCAATTCAATGCTATTTTTTCAAAAAATTAAAAATTGTTGTTAACATTTTCAAGATAAGGTCAACTTAGGGAAAAAAAATTAAATCAATTTAAAAGTTAATTTTTGTTGGAATTCTTTTGCGATTAGATGAGAATAATCTAAGAATTAATTCTTAAATTTTTTGTAATTAATTTTTGAAAATATTTTAATCACTTATTTTCTAATTTTTTTTTAAATGTTTCCTCCTTCTGTTTTTTTTTTTGTTCTAAGGATATTATGTTTAACTTTAATTCTTAAATGCCTTTTTTTTTATAATAATCTTTAGTAATAATAGAAATTTTTTATAACATTTCTTTTTTTAATTGTAATAGATATTTTTTCTTTTTTTCAAAAATTTTTCATTATATATTTTTTTAATTTAAATAGATCCTTTTTCTTTTTTCAAAAAAATTTTGCATTTTTTTTAAATTTTTAATAGATACTTTTTTTTCAAATAAAATCCTTTATAACATTTTTTATTTAAATAGATAATTTTCTTCTCTTAATAAATATTCCTAATTTTTTGATTATTTCTACTCATATGGTGGCACCTTTCGTATAAAAACAGCTTTAAACGGCAGCAACAGCAGTTGTTGTAATTTCCCAATTATTGTCAGTTAACGCTGCACGTATGGATTGAAGATTGGACGTATATGGAAGATTGCTGAACCGCAAACGATTATGGGCCTACAGGATATTGATTTTCCTTAGATTTCAATGATTTTGGGACACGTTTCACAGCATTCAACAACAGTTTAGGTGAAAATATCGTTATCTTACGTACATCGGTTGACAAATTTCAATTTCACTTAAGATAAGGCTGCCTTTTTCCTTTTTTTTTCTTTTTTTAACTTTAATATAGTTTGTTTCAATTTTAATTTTCTTTATGTTGTCTTTCTTTAATTTAGTTTAATTTATTTTAGTTTGATTTTAATTTAATTTCATTCAATTCAATTTCTTTACGTTGTCTTTCTTTAATTTAAGTTAATTTAATTTTGTTTCGTTCCATTTTATATTCTTTATTTTTAATTATAAGTAACATTTTTCTTCTTTTGATTTAATTTTAATTTTCTTTACTTTCAATTATTAGCAACATTGTTTAATATAATTTTGTTTTATTAATTATATCCTGCACCACCCTGTGAAAAAGGATATTTTAAGTTAGTGCGGATGTTTGTAACTCCTAAACGGAAAATGCCACACCAACCTTCATTTATACCGATCGAATCAGGATCAAAATCTGAATCGATTTAACCATATCCGTCTGCCCATCTAAATTTGTGCGCAAGCTACAGGTCGAATTTTTTGAGATATTTTGATGAAAATTGGTACAAGAACATCTCTTGGCCCAAAGGAGAACCGTATTGAAATATGAGGCCCTGTTATTTTTTGAGATACTTCGATGAAATTTGGTACATAGATTAGTATTGGCCCAAAAATACAATTTTGAAAATTGAAAAAATACAAAATTTTTTTTTGATTTCAAAAACAAAATAAAAAATTTTCTGACATGTGTCATATTGAAATTTTTTGAAAATACAAATAGGTGTAGAAAAATAAAAATTTTTATTATACCCTGCTTTTTCAAAGAAAAAAATTAAATTGAATAATATATTAAGTGGTGTAGGGTATTTAATAGCAGGGCTTGACCGACTATAATATTTTCACTTGTTTTTTAATTAATGATCTTTAATTTAATATAATTTAAATTGTTCAAATTTTTTGTTTAATTAATTTTTATTTTTATTTCATAATTTTCTTTTTTAATATAATTTAAATTGTTCAGGTTTTTTGTTTAATTAATATTTTTAAATATTGATTTTTTAATTTCACAAATTGTTATTTTTACCGCCCCACGTTTGGCGCCAATTAAAATATTTTCTTTTAATTTATGTTTTTAAAAAATATTTGTTTATTTATTTTATTACTAGCTTACCCGTTGCAGCGTTGCTTGCAACTGAACTACTGTTTCATTTAAGAATCCAATATTTCAAACATTTCTATATAAACAACTTATTATGAAAATTACAATATAATGAGCTTTGTGCACGCCTTTAACATATTTACAGAAACTTTGTAAACATAAAAATAAACACTTTTGTATAAATTTAAATTTGAACTATTTTTTTATTTTATCGGTGGCTTGTATATAACAAACGTATAACATTTTTACTCACCACACGTGTTACTTACCTTAAAGTCTTACTTAATTTTGCAAATAAGAATAAGAATTTCCTAACAATATGTTATATGGAAATTATATACCAAAATTTTCAACCTTGAGAACATATTTTAACTTTTAAGTTTGCAATAAGGAATTAATTTAAAAATATTTATGTAGTTTAAGATTCAGATTATTGTTTAAAAACGTAATTTAAAATATGAAAACTCCGTCAATAATTTTACTAATTTCATGCAAATCGTTGATACAAATCTTACAAACTTTTTCAAACAATACTAAGGTTCTTGCATTTGCTAAAGAAAAAAAGTATAGTTTTTTTTCAAGATGGAGCTATATAAAAATAAATGTAGCGGCATCAAAATGCACCATCTGGTGGTATAAAATATAAAGATGTCGCATTTTTTATATATATAAGTTTAAGTTAGTTGTTAAAAAGAGTTGTCATAGAGAAGGTGTAGAAAACACACCTGCTCGAAATAAATAATAAATTAATATAACGCAACCGCGACGTGATAAAATATTAGCAATATAATAGCTAAATTGGTGACCCCGCAAAGAAAAAAGCCTATATAAAATGATGAAAAAGAAAAAAAAACAAAAAAAAAATATCATATATCAATACAGCAATAAAATAAAGAAGCGATAAAATTTCAAAGATCGCAACAGGAAGACAGGAATTGCAGAATTGGAGGAAAACTGGCCGGGAAGGCTCGAATATCAAATCGATCGAATCGAAAAGATTCTGGCTTTGTTGTTTCAGTGTTACCAAAAGCACTTCTCACCAAAGCCAAATCACACGTCAAACGACGCACAACTTTTCGCAGCAATCATAAGCACAAACGGTGCAACTAGCACGTACGGCGCAACTACCACCCTCATCATGGCCACAAGTAAAACAGAAACAATGTTTGCAACGACCTCACAATCACAATTGTCAACAACGACAACAAGCACGCCCACTACGCCCATGGCCACAAGTTAAATACAAACGAACAGCGCTAGCAACCTATCACCACAACGACAACGAGTTATAACACAAAAGTTAAAGCAACCGAACAATAGCGCAACGCAAACGCAATACAAAACGGTACAAAGCCTAAACGCAAACAGTAGCCAGCACCAGCTTCAGCCTCAGCCTCAACAGAGACACCTACAACAGCACCACCAGCAGCAAAGTTTACGCAGTCCAATGTTTAACGCCCAACGTAGGAAAAACATTGGCTGTAATGGTCTCACAGAACAGTCCAACACGGCAGGCACAACAACAGAACCACCACCACTACCTCCACGATCACATACGAAGAAAAAATTTCTTTTAAAATATCACGAAAATCTTGAAGGGGTAATAGCTGTAGCGGCATCAAAATGCGCCATCTGGTGATATAAAATATAAAGATGTCGCATTTTTTATATATATAAGTTTAAGTTAGTTGTTAAAAAGAGTTGTCATAGAGAAGCTGTAGAAAACATACCTGCTCGAAATAAATAATAAATTAATATATCGCAACCGCGACGTGATAAAATATTAGCAATATAATAGCTAACTACATAAAACGGTAAAGGCAAACAGCAATAATAAAAAAATAATTTCATTCAAAGCATTGTTAATTGAATAATAATAATATAAATGTAATAAAGCATCAGCGCCGTTAACATATTTTATTGCAATTGTTTTCATTCTTAACCAAACTTTAATGCATGTAACATACACTTAGTAAACAAAAAACAAATTTTTGATTGGCTCCACTATTTTTTCTTAACAACAAGTCAACATCACGTGCATTTAAAAGAACTTAGCAGCAAGCTGATAAGGTTTACATATAAAAAAGCGTAGAAGAAAGCATTTTTTCTACGGTTTTCGAAGTTGTAGCTATTGTGTTCGAAATTGTAAAGTTTAAAATGTACTGCTAAATACTTATATAATTAGTTTTACATTACAGATTTGAACATTAATTTTAAAAATTTTGTTTTATGAAATTTTTATTACCGATTGTTTCAGTTTCAAACGAAAATACACTACAGAGGCGTCAATTTAACAATTATTACTTTCTTACGTATATAAAGTAATATAGAACAATAGGAAAAAATGTAATGAAATTTACTAAGATTTGCATAAAAACTAAGAGACAAAACCACGCCCATTGAAATTTTGTAGGAAGTTTTAGCATATTTTAAGGAGCATCTACAATAGTTTTAGTTTTAGAAACGTCTTTCGGTTTTCGTTATATTGCAGTTCAAAGAAACATACCTTACTTGTTTTGTAAATTACAATAAAATAGGTGATGCCTCGCCTTAAAAACTTTTACAGAAACTACGTACATATTATAATAAAGGCATTTGTGTAAATTTAAACTTCAACTGTTTTGTGGTTTTATGAGTACCTTACTTCTACCAAACACATAAAAAACAGAAAACTGGGCAAAGCCACGCCTTTAAAATTTTTGTAAAAACTTTCATAGTTTAATGAACATTTCCTGAAATTATCTCAATTTTAATCAACCTCATTTTTAATTTTCATATATTATAAAAAATTGGGCGCAGCCACGCCTGTAAACTTATTATACAAACCATCTACGTGCCATATCAAAGATATTCTGAAACTTTGAGCTTAAGCGGTCCCGTGGTTTTTGCGACAACCCGTTACAAACTTTCAAAATTTTTCTTTTATTAATATAGAAGAAGATTAAAATGATGTGTAAACGTTTTCAAAGTTGTTACATGAATAAGTCAGGTGAAAAGGTTTTATGGCATAAAAGAATGTGACATATAAATTATCAAGGTC
Source organism: Crataerina pallida (assembly GCA_949710015.1). NCBI lineage: Eukaryota > Metazoa > Arthropoda > Insecta > Diptera > Hippoboscidae > Crataerina > Crataerina pallida. The sequence continues at coordinate 21,065,045 of OX453289.1, forward strand.
TAAAGCAATTGATTCAAAGCAATATGGCTGAAGGTTTACCGAAAACTGTTCAGCAAAATACCAAACAATATAACTTTTGTGAAGTGTGTGTCCAAAGTAAGCATACTCGACAATCATTTAATGATACTCGAAAAAAAATCAGTCTGGCCCTTAGAACATATCCACTCTAATGTGTGTGGACCAATATATCTATTAGCTTAGGATGGAAGTAAATATTTTCTAAGTTTTATAGATGACTTCATTCATTTTGCAATTATATATATGCTAAAGAAAAAGTCAGAAGTATTTGAAAAAATTAAATAGGATGAAGCATTAGTTACTTCTAAATTTCATATGAAAATTAGCATACTCACTGTTGTTCAAGGCCGTGAATATAAGTCAAATGGGATGATTCGTTTCTGCAAAAGTAAGGGCATTCAGATTTTTTAAACAATGGCTTATTCACCACAACAGATGGTGTTGCTGAACGCTTTAATCGGACTGTTGTTGAAAAAGCAAGAGTAATTATTATTATTATTATTATTCAGTTTTTATGTTTGCCACAATTTTATAACAGCCAACCAAACTAAACTTAAATTAAGGTAAATTAATATTTAGAAACAGCACAGGAAGCAGCACCGCAACAACAACAACAACAACAATCGCCGAAACAGCAATAGAGACTAAGGCTAAAATTAGTGTAAACTTAGAGATACTTAAAGTAAAGAATAAAACTAAATATACTTAATAATGAGTACAAAGTTATATTCTAAGATATGATTACAACAATGTATATATGTATGATATGTTATATGTTACAACAATATGTTATGCTTATGATAAGATTACAGTAATGTGTATATATTAGAAAAGTTTACAACAATTAGTATAAGGTGTAAAGTGTAAAGTATCAGTTGGAAAGCACCTTATATCTTATACTGGAAACCGTATCGGACCAATAGAAAACAACGTAATATTCGTTAAACATTTTACACAATACCCGAAACGGACTATAAAGTAGATAATTTGTGCGGCAGTGAGATAATTTCAAGGGTACATAGTGCCTTGAAAAACGAGAGGTGGATATTAAATGAAATTAATTCCAATAAAGATGGAGAGCAGATATCGCCACTAATAATTTTAGCAATAAAAGTAACTCCTAACATATCACGCCTTTTTTTCAACGTAGGTAAAGGTAAGTTAATCAGCATTAACCTGTCATTATAGAGTGGTAAACGCACACCAGGATTACAACCCAGACCACGAAGCGCAAAAAGTAAAAATTTTTTTTAACTGATTCAATGCTGTCAACATAAATTCTGTAAGTAGGTACACATACAACAAGTGAGAATTCCAGGATAGGCCTAACAAGCGACATATATAATCTCTTAGTGACATAAGGATCATTAAATTCCTTTGACCATCTTTTTATAAAATCAAGAACAGATTTCGCCTTGTTAACAGAATATTCGATATGTAGGTTAAAACGAAGCTTCGAATCTAAAAAAACCCCCAAATCATTGAAGCTGGATACATTCGCTAGCACATGATTGTGAATAGAATGTAGGTAGATAATCAGACCAAGAAAACGTTAGCTTTTTACATTTGCTTAAATTTAAAAACATGCCACTAATTTTGCACCATTCGGACAGACTACATAAGTCGCACTGCAAGTAAGAAGAATATTCAAAAGAATTAAGAGACATAAAGATTTTTACATCGTCAGCGAACATAAGAACGCGAGAAAATTTAATATAATTTGGAAGGTCATTTAGAAAAAGTAAGAAAGGTAGAGGACCAAGATGACTACCCTGAGAGACTCCAGAAGACACAGAAATTTCGTGTGATAAACAAGACTTAAACAAGACTTTTTGCGAACGACCGGTAAGGTAATTGTGAAACCAAGCTAACATACTGTTACTAAAGCCAAACAATTTAAGCTTGAGAATTAGCAGATGATGATCAACTTTATCGAAGGCTTTAGAGAAGTCCGTATAAACTACGCCAGTTTGCATGTGTTCAGAAAAACCCTGAAATATATAACATGTTAATTCCAAAATATTTGTAGAAGTCGATTTACCCTTAACAAAGCCGTGTTGATAAGGGGAAAAAATAGATTTAATTATCGGAGTAAGTCTTTTAGTAATTATTAGTTCGAATAGCTTTGGCAAGGCACTAAGTTTAGCAATAGCACGATAGTTATTGATAAAATTTTTAGGTCCATTCTTATAAAGTGTAGTCATTTTTAGTATAGATAACAGCATTCATGTTCCTCAGACTGTCCATACCCAAGATAGCATCAAAAGATTTGAGCGTTGGTAACAAAAAGAATTTAGCCTCTTTATTTTTAATGTTAAACATATTAGCTTTTTTATAGTGCGTGATTTCCACCACACCTCTTATAGAATTCGCAAAAAATGCCCGTTCATTAGGAATAGGTCAATCTACTAAGTTTGGTTTAATATAGTTTTTATTGGATCTTTTGTCTATCAGTATGCGTAAAATTTTCCCACTCCCCGTCTTAGCTTCAAAATAAGGTAGCGAGGAGTTTTTTAGCCTAAAAATAAATATCTGATAAGTCTTGTTCCTCTTCTCCATATGTAGGTTCGTTTTCGCTTCCTAAGTCCAAAGATTGCACGTATTCACGCACTCTCTCCTCATAGTCGTCAAGTCTTTCCCCAATTGAGTCCTGGTAGGTCTGCATAGGGCATCCATCATCCTGCTGTTCCCTTTTACCTAGATTGTCTGAAGCGAAAGAATGTTCGCCGGTTGCGTCAGTGGTATTTACATTGCAAATTGTCTATTCAAGTCATTAGCGTAATCTACTTGTCTTGTCTGTATGCTTGGGTCAATGTCCATTGGTCTCCGTGGTCGACGTATGAACGTCTTTGCTGACGGAAAACTCCCTGTGAATTCAATGGTCTTTGTTGATGGAAAGGTCCTTGTTGGTAATTCTGCCTCTGTGACTTTGTTGATATAATGGTCTCTGTGGCTGTGGTACAAAAGCTAATTGTAGATAGAATTTGACTAGTCCGTTTTGGCGGAGCTGGTTTATTTAGAACATTATTAAAAGGTACTCCATATGCGACAGATCCATGAGACTTATTAGCATACACAGTTCTATAATTTTGATTTTCTAGTTTCAAGCACAAATGCAAAGCCTGCGGCAAATCAGCCGGCTCTCGCATAGTCAACAATCTCGGTAAATCTCCTCTGAGACCCCTAATGAAAGTATCCAATGCTTTATCCCTACATGTTTGTATCAAATGTGTAGACGATTCCTTATTTAATTCCATGCTGCCTATTTTATTCCATATTAAGGACAAATGTTTATAAACATTCTGATAAAACTCTTGCGCAGTTCCCAATCCCTGAATTAATGTAGACATTCGATATTCTAATGTTAGAATATCACGCTTATCTCCATGACTTAGTGTTAGACAGCGACAGACCGCTCGCCAGTCCAACGGGGTATTATAAGATTCCAGGGCGATATAGGCATTGCCCACTATCTTATTCCTGACCACTCTAAGTATACCGTAATACTTAGCTGTACCAACTAAAGGTTGGTAAATTTCTAAAACACTCTCCACACTCTTTTTCCAGGAACTGAACTCCCCGGGATTCCCTTTTAATTCTCTAAGACACCTTACCACGTCTGGGATCTTGTCTAAGTCTTCCAACCTATTTCTGTGCTCATGTCTTATACCTTGATCGTCCATTTCACCAAAGTCAGTCACGGGATTCATTATATCCCTAATGATCTGTCCATATCTACCACCATAGGTTCCAACTAAGCTTTCAATAAGGGCGCTCTTAAAATGTTTTATGGGTTTGACAATTTAAATCAATTCAATGCTATTTTTTCAAAAAATTAAAAATTGTTGTTAACATTTTCAAGATAAGGTCAACTTAGGGAAAAAAAATTAAATCAATTTAAAAGTTAATTTTTGTTGGAATTCTTTTGCGATTAGATGAGAATAATCTAAGAATTAATTCTTAAATTTTTTGTAATTAATTTTTGAAAATATTTTAATCACTTATTTTCTAATTTTTTTTTAAATGTTTCCTCCTTCTGTTTTTTTTTTTGTTCTAAGGATATTATGTTTAACTTTAATTCTTAAATGCCTTTTTTTTTATAATAATCTTTAGTAATAATAGAAATTTTTTATAACATTTCTTTTTTTAATTGTAATAGATATTTTTTCTTTTTTTCAAAAATTTTTCATTATATATTTTTTTAATTTAAATAGATCCTTTTTCTTTTTTCAAAAAAATTTTGCATTTTTTTTAAATTTTTAATAGATACTTTTTTTTCAAATAAAATCCTTTATAACATTTTTTATTTAAATAGATAATTTTCTTCTCTTAATAAATATTCCTAATTTTTTGATTATTTCTACTCATATGGTGGCACCTTTCGTATAAAAACAGCTTTAAACGGCAGCAACAGCAGTTGTTGTAATTTCCCAATTATTATCAGTTAACGCTGCACGTATGGATTGAAGATTGGACGTATATGGAAGATTGCTGAACCGCAAACGATTATGGGCCTACAGGATATTGATTTTCCTTAGATTTCAATGATTTTGGGACACGTTTCACAGCATTCAACAACAGTTTAGGTGAAAATATCGTTATCTTACGTACATCGGTTGACAAATTTCAATTTCACTTAAGATAAGGCTGCCTTTTTCCTTTTTTTTTCTTTTTTTAACTTTAATATAGTTTGTTTCAATTTTAATTTTCTTTATGTTGTCTTTCTTTAATTTAGTTTAATTTATTTTAGTTTGATTTTAATTTAATTTCATTCAATTCAATTTCTTTACGTTGTCTTTCTTTAATTTAAGTTAATTTAATTTTGTTTCGTTCCATTTTATATTCTTTATTTTTAATTATAAGTAACATTTTTCTTCTTTTGATTTAATTTTAATTTTCTTTACTTTCAATTATTAGCAACATTGTTTAATATAATTTTGTTTTATTAATTATATCCTGCACCACCCTGTGAAAAAGGATATTTTAAGTTAGTGCGGATGTTTGTAACTCCTAAACGGAAAATGCCACACCAACCTTCATTTATACCGATCGAATCAGGATCAAAATCTGAATCGATTTAACCATATCCGTCTGCCCATCTAAATTTGTGCGCAAGCTACAGGTCGAATTTTTTGAGATATTTTGATGAAAATTGGTACAAGAACATCTCTTGGCCCAAAGGAGGACCGTATTGAAATATGAGGCCCTGTTATTTTTTGAGATACTTCGATGAAATTTGGTACATAGATTAGTATTGGCCCAAAAATACAATTTTGAAAATTGAAAAAATACAAAATTTTTTTTTGATTTCAAAAACAAAATAAAAAATTTTCTGACATGTGTCATATTGAAATTTTTTGAAAATACAAATAGGTGTAGAAAAATAAAAATTTTTATTATACCCTGCTTTTTCAAAGAAAAAAATTAAATTGAATAATATATTAAGTGGTGTAGGGTATTTAATAGCAGGGCTTGACCGACTATAATATTTTCACTTGTTTTTTAATTAATGATCTTTAATTTAATATAATTTAAATTGTTCAAATTTTTTGTTTAATTAATTTTTATTTTTATTTCATAATTTTCTTTTTTAATATAATTTAAATTGTTCAGGTTTTTTGTTTAATTAATATTTTTAAATATTGATTTTTTAATTTCACAAATTGTTATTTTTACCGCCCCACGTTTGGCGCCAATTAAAATATTTTCTTTTAATTTATGTTTTTAAAAAATATTTGTTTATTTATTTTATTACTAGCTTACCCGTTGCAGCGTTGCTTGCAACTGAACTACTGTTTCATTTAAGAATCCAATATTTCAAACATTTCTATATAAACAACTTATTATGAAAATTACAATATAATGAGCTTTGTGCACGCCTTTAACATATTTACAGAAACTTTGTAAACATAAAAATAAACACTTTTGTATAAATTTAAATTTGAACTATTTTTTTATTTTATCGGTGGCTTGTATATAACAAACGTATAACATTTTTACTCACCACACGTGTTACTTACCTTAAAGTCTTACTTAATTTTGCAAATAAGAATAAGAATTTCCTAACAATATGTTATATGGAAATTATATACCAAAATTTTCAACCTTGAGAACATATTTTAACTTTTAAGTTTGCAATAAGGAATTAATTTAAAAATATTTATGTAGTTTAAGATTCAGATTATTGTTTAAAAACGTAATTTAAAATATGAAAACTCCGTCAATAATTTTACTAATTTCATGCAAATCGTTGATACAAATCTTACAAACTTTTTCAAACAATACTAAGGTTCTTGCATTTGCTAAAGAAAAAAAGTATAGTTTTTTTTCAAGATGGAGCTATATAAAAATAAATGTAGCGGCATCAAAATGCACCATCTGGTGGTATAAAATATAAAGATGTCGCATTTTTTATATATATAAGTTTAAGTTAGTTGTTAAAAAGAGTTGTCATAGAGAAGGTGTAGAAAACACACCTGCTCGAAATAAATAATAAATTAATATAACGCAACCGCGACGTGATAAAATATTAGCAATATAATAGCTAAATTGGTGACCCCGCAAAGAAAAAAGCCTATATAAAATGATGAAAAAGAAAAAAAAACAAAAAAAAAATATCATATATCAATACAGCAATAAAATAAAGAAGCGATAAAATTTCAAAGATCGCAACAGGAAGACAGGAATTGCAGAATTGGAGGAAAACTGGCCGGGAAGGCTCGAATATCAAATCGATCGAATCGAAAAGATTCTGGCTTTGTTGTTTCAGTGTTACCAAAAGCACTTCTCACCAAAGCCAAATCACACGTCAAACGACGCACAACTTTTCGCAGCAATCATAAGCACAAACGGTGCAACTAGCACGTACGGCGCAACTACCACCCTCATCATGGCCACAAGTAAAACAGAAACAATGTTTGCAACGACCTCACAATCACAATTGTCAACAACGACAACAAGCACGCCCACTACGCCCATGGCCACAAGTTAAATACAAACGAACAGCGCTAGCAACCTATCACCACAACGACAACGAGTTATAACACAAAAGTTAAAGCAACCGAACAATAGCGCAACGCAAGCGCAATACAAAACGGTACAAAGCCTAAACGCAAACAGTAGCCAGCACCAGCTTCAGCCTCAGCCTCAACAGAGACACCTACAACAGCACCACCAGCAGCAAAGTTTACGCAGTCCAATGTTTAACGCCCAACGTAGGAAAAACATTGGCTGTAATGGTCTCACAGAACAGTCCAACACGGCAGGCACAACAACAGAACCACCACCACTACCTCCACGATCACATACGAAGAAAAAATTTCTTTTAAAATATCACGAAAATCTTGAAGGGGTAATAGCTGTAGCGGCATCAAAATGCGCCATCTGGTGATATAAAATATAAAGATGTCGAATTTTTTATATATATAAGTTTAAGTTAGTTGTTAAAAAGAGTTGTCATAGAGAAGCTGTAGAAAACATACCTGCTCGAAATAAATAATAAATTAATATATCGCAACCGCGACGTGATAAAATATTAGCAATATAATAGCTAACTACATAAAACGGTAAAGGCAAACAGCAATAATAAAAAAATAATTTCATTCAAAGCATTGTTAATTGAATAATAATAATATAAATGTAATAAAGCATCAGCGCCGTTAACATATTTTATTGCAATTGTTTTCATTCTTAACCAAACTTTAATGCATGTAACATACACTTAGTAAACAAAAAACAAATTTTTGATTGGCTCCACTATTTTTTCTTAACAACAAGTCAACATCACGTGCATTTAAAAGAACTTAGCAGCAAGCTGATAAGGTTTACATATAAAAAAGCGTAGAAGAAAGCATTTTTTCTACGGTTTTCGAAGTTGTAGCTATTGTGTTCGAAATTGTAAAGTTTAAAATGTACTGCTAAATACTTATATAATTAGTTTTACATTACAGATTTGAACATTAATTTTAAAAATTTTGTTTTATGAAATTTTTATTACCGATTGTTTCAGTTTCAAACGAAAATACACTACAGAGGCGTCAATTTAACAATTATTACTTTCTTACGTATATAAAGTAATATAGAACAATAGGAAAAAATGTAATGAAATTTACTAAGATTTGCATAAAAACTAAGAGACAAAACCACGCCCATTGAAATTTTGTAGGAAGTTTTAGCATATTTTAAGGAGCATCTACAATAGTTTTAGTTTTAGAAACGTCTTTCGGTTTTCGTTATATTGCAGTTCAAAGAAACATACCTTACTTGTTTTGTAAATTACAATAAAATAGGTGATGCCTCGCCTTAAAAACTTTTACAGAAACTACGTACATATTATAATAAAGGCATTTGTGTAAATTTAAACTTCAACTGTTTTGTGGTTTTATGAGTACCTTACTTCTACCAAACACATAAAAAACAGAAAACTGGGCAAAGCCACGCCTTTAAAATTTTTGTAAAAACTTTCATAGTTTAATGAACATTTCCTGAAATTATCTCAATTTTAATCAACCTCATTTTTAATTTTCATATATTATAAAAAATTGGGCGCAGCCACGCCTGTAAACTTATTATACAAACCATCTACGTGCCATATCAAAGATATTCTGCAACTTTGAGCTTAAGCGGTCCCGTGGTTTTTGCGACAACCCGTTACAAACTTTCAAAATTTTTCTTTTATTAATATAGAAGAAGATTAAAATGATGTGTAAACGTTTTCAAAGTTGTTACATGAATAAGTCAGGTGAAAAGGTTTTATGGCATAAAAGAATGTGACATATAAATTATCAAGGTCTAAAGCAATTGATTCAAAGCAATATGGCTGAAGGTTTACCGAAAACTGTTCAGCAAAATACCAAACAATATAACTTTTGTGAAGTGTGTGTCCAAAGTAAGCATACTCGACAATCATTTAATGATACTCGAAAAAAAATCAGTCTGGCCCTTAGAACATATCCACTCTAATGTGTGTGGACCAATATATCTATTAGCTTAGGATGGAAGTAAATATTTTCTAAGTTTTATAGATGACTTCATTCATTTTGCAATTATATATATGCTAAAGAAAAAGTCAGAAGTATTTGAAAAAATTAAATAGGATGAAGCATTAGTTACTTCTAAATTTCATATGAAAATTAGCATACTCACTGTTGTTCAAGGCCGTGAATATAAGTCAAATGGGATGATTCGTTTCTGCAAAAGTAAGGGCATTCAGATTTTTTAAACAATGGCTTATTCACCACAACAGATGGTGTTGCTGAACGCTTTAATCGGACTGTTGTTGAAAAAGCAAGAGTAATTATTATTATTATTATTATTCAGTTTTTATGTTTGCCACAATTTTATAACAGCCAACCAAACTAAACTTAAATTAAGGTAAATTAATATTTAGAAACAGCACAGGAAGCAGCACCGCAACAACAACAACAACAACAATCGCCGAAACAGCAATAGAGACTAAGGCTAAAATTAGTGTAAACTTAGAGATACTTAAAGTAAAGAATAAAACTAAATATACTTAATAATGAGTACAAAGTTATATTCTAAGATATGATTACAACAATGTATATATGTATGATATGTTATATGTTACAACAATATGTTATGCTTATGATAAGATTACAGTAATGTGTATATATTAGAAAAGTTTATAACAATTAGTATAAGGTGTAAAGTGTAAAGTATCAGTTGGAAAGCACCTTATATCTTATACTGGAAACCGTATCGGACCAATAGAAAACAACGTAATATTCGTTAAACATTTTACACAATACCCGAAACGGACTATAAAGTAGATAATTTGTGCGGCAGTGAGATAATTTCAAGGGTACATAGTGCCTTGAAAAACGAGAGGTGGATATTAAATGAAATTAATTCCAATAAAGATGGAGAGCAGATATCGCCACTAATAATTTTAGCAATAAAAGTAACTCCTAACATATCACGCCTTTTTTTCAACGTAGGTAAAGGTAAGTTAATCAGCATTAACCTGTCATTATAGAGTGGTAAACGCACACCAGGATTACAACCCAGACCACGAAGCGCAAAAAGTAAAAATTTTTTTTAACTGATTCAATGCTGTCAACATAAATTCTGTAAGTAGGTACACATACAACAAGTGAGAATTCCAGGATAGGCCTAACAAGCGACATATATAATCTCTTAGTGACATAAGGATCATTAAATTCCTTTGACCATCTTTTTATAAAATTAAGAACAGATGTCGTTGTTAACAGAATATTCGATATGTAGGTTAAAACGAAGCTTCGAATCTAAAAAAACCCCCAAATCATTGAAGCTGGATACATTCGCTAGCACATGATTGTGAATAGAATGTAGGTAGATAATCAGACCAAGAAAACGTTAGCTTTTTACATTTGCTTAAATTTAAAAACATGCCACTAATTTTGCACCATTCGGACAGACTACATAAGTCGCACTGCAAGTAAGAAGAATATTCAAAAGAATTAAGAGACATAAAGATTTTTACATCGTCAGCGAACATAAGAACGCGAGAAAATTTAATATAATTTGGAAGGTCATTTAGAAAAAGTAAGAAAGGTAGAGGACCAAGATGACTACCCTGAGAGACTCCAGAAGACACAGAAATTTCGTGTGATAAACAAGACTTAAACAAGACTTTTTGCGAACGACCGGTAAGGTAATTGTGAAACCAAGCTAACATACTGTTACTAAAGCCAAACAATTTAAGCTTGAGAATTAGCAGATGATGATCAACTTTATCGAAGGCTTTAGAGAAGTCCGTATAAACTACGCCAGTTTGCATGTGTTCAGAAAAACCCTGAAATATATAACATGTTAATTCCAAAATATTTGTAGAAGTCGATTTACCCTTAACAAAGCCATGTTGATAAGGGGAAAAAATAGATTTAATTATCGGAGTAAGTCTTTTAGTAATTATTAGTTCGAATAGCTTTGGCAAGGCACTAAGTTTAGCAATAGCACGATAGTTATTGATAAAATTTTTAGGTCCATTCTTATAAAGTGTAGTCATTTTTAGTATAGATAACAGCATTCATGTTCCTCAGACTGTCCATACCCAAGATAGCATCAAAAGATTTGAGCGTTGGTAACAAAAAGAATTTAGCCTCTTTATTTTTAATGTTAAACATATTAGCTTTTTTATAGTGCGTGATTTCCACCACACCTCTTATAGAATTCGCAAAAAATGCCCGTTCATTAGGAATAGGTCAATCTACTAAGTTTGGTTTAATATAGTTTTTATTGGATCTTTTGTCTATCAGTATGCGTAAAATTTTCCCACTCCCCGTCTTAGCTTCAAAATAAGGTAGCGAGGAGTTTTTTAGCCTAAAAATAAATATCTGATAAGTCTTGTTCCTCTTCTCCATATGTAGGTTCGTTTTCGCTTCCTAAGTCCAAAGATTGCACGTATTCACGCACTCTCTCCTCATAGTCGTCAAGTCTTTCCCCAATTGAGTCCTGGTAGGTCTGCATAGGGCATCCATCATCCTGCTGTTCCCTTTTACCTAGATTGTCTGAAGCGAAAGAATGTTCGCCGGTTGCGTCAGTGGTATTTACATTGCAAATTGTCTATTCAAGTCATTAGCGTAATCTACTTGTCTTGTCTGTATGCTTGGGTCAATGTCCATTGGTCTCCGTGGTCGACGTATGAACGTCTTTGCTGACGGAAAACTCCCTGTGAATTCAATGGTCTTTGTTGATGGAAAGGTCCTTGTTGGTAATTCTGCCTCTGTGACTTTGTTGATATAATGGTCTCTGTGGCTGTGGTACAAAAGCTAATTGTAGATAGAATTTGACTAGTCCGTTTTGGCGGAGCTGGTTTATTTAGAACATTATTAAAAGGTACTCCATATGCGACAGATCCATGAGACTTATTAGCATACACAGTTCTATAATTTTGATTTTCTAGTTTCAAGCACAAATGCAAAGCCTGCGGCAAATCAGCCGGCTCTCGCATAGTCAACAATCTCGGTAAATCTCCTCTGAGACCCCTAATGAAAGTATCCAATGCTTTATCCCTACATGTTTGTATCAAATGTGTAGACGATTCCTTATTTAATTCCATGCTGCCTATTTTATTCCATATTAAGGACAAATGTTTATAAACATTCTGATAAAACTCTTGCGCAGTTCCCAATCCCTGAATTAATGTAGACATTCGATATTCTAATGTTAGAATATCACGCTTATCTCCATGACTTAGTGTTAGACAGCGACAGACCGCTCGCCAGTCCAACGGGGTATTATAAGATTCCAGGGCGATATAGGCATTGCCCACTATCTTATTCCTGACCACTCTAAGTATACCGTAATACTTAGCTGTACCAACTAAAGGTTGGTAAATTTCTAAAACACTCTCCACACTCTTTTTCCAGGAACTGAACTCCCCGGGATTCCCTTTTAATTCTCTAAGACACCTTACCACGTCTGGGATCTTGTCTAAGTCTTCTAACCTATTTCTGTGCTCATGTCTTATACCTTGATCGTCCATTTCACCAAAGTCAGTCACGGGATTCATTATATCCCTAATGATCTGTCCATATCTACCACCATAGGTTCCAACTAAGCTTTCAATAAGGGCGCTCTTAAAATGTTTTATGGGTTTGACATTTTAAATCAATTCAATGCTATTTTTTAAAAATTGTTGTTAACATTTTCAAGATAAGGTCAACTTAGGGAAAAAAAATTAAATCAATTTAAAAGTTAATTTCTGTTGGAATTCTTTTGCGATTAGATGAGAATAATCTAAGAATTAATTCTTAAATTTTTTGTAATTAATTTTTGAAAATATTTTAATCACTTATTTTCTAATTTTTTTTTTAAATGTTTCCTCCTTCTCTTTTTTTTTTTTGTTCTAAGGTTATTATGTTTAACTTTAATTCTTAAATGCCTTTTTTTTTATAATAATCTTTAGTAATAATAGAAATTTTTTATAACATTTCTTTTTTTAATTGTAATAGATATTTTTTCTTTTTTTCAAAAATTTTTCATTATATATTTTTTTAATTTAAATAGATCCTTTTTCTTTTTTCAAAAAAATTTTGCATTTTTTTTAAATTTTTAATAGATACTTTTTTTTCAAATAAAATCCTTTATAACATTTTTTATTTAAATAGATAATTTTCTTCTCTTAATAAATATTCCTAATTTTTTGATTATTTCTACTCATATGGTGGCACCTTTCGTATAAAAACAGCTTTAAACGGCAGCAACAGCAGTTGTTGTAATTTCCCAATTATTGTCAGTTAACGCTGCACGTATGGATTGAAGATTGGACGTATATGGAAGATTGCTGAACCGCAAACGATTATGGGCCTACAGGATATTGATTTTCCTTAGATTTCAATGATTTTGGGACACGTTTCACAGCATTCAACAACAGTTTAGGTGAAAATATCGTTATCTTACGTACATCGGTTGACAAATTTCAATTTCACTTAAGATAAGGCTGCCTTTTTCCTTTTTTTTTCTTTTTTTAACTTTAATATAGTTTGTTTCAATTTTAATTTTCTTTATGTTGTCTTTCTTTAATTTAGTTTAATTTATTTTAGTTTGATTTTAATTTAATTTCATTCAATTCAATTTCTTTACGTTGTCTTTCTTTAATTTAAGTTAATTTAATTTTGTTTCGTTCCATTTTATATTCTTTATTTTAAATTATAAGTAACATTTTTCTTCTTTTGATTTAATTTTAATTTTCTTTACTTTCAATTATTAGCAACATTGTTTAATATAATTTTGTTTTATTAATTATATCCTGCACCACCCTGTGAAAAAGGATATTTTAAGTTAGTGCGGATGTTTGTAACTCCTAAACGGAAAATGCCACACCAACCTTCATTTATACCGATCGAATCAGGATCAAAATCTGAATCGATTTAACCATATCCGTCTGCCCATCTAAATTTGTGCGCAAGCTACAGGTCGAATTTTTTGAGATATTTTGATGAAAATTGGTACAAGAACATCTCTTGGCCCAAAGGAGAACCGTATTGAAATATGAGGCCCTGTTATTTTTTGAGATACTTCGATGAAATTTGGTACATAGATTAGTATTGGCCCAAAAATACAATTTTGAAAATTGAAAAAATACAAAATTTTTTTTTGATTTCAAAAACAAAATAAAAAATTTTCTGACATGTGTCATATTGAAATTTTTTGAAAATACAAATAGGTGTAGAAAAATAAAAATTTTTATTATACCCTGCTTTTTCAAAGAAAAAAATTAAATTGAATAATATATTAAGTGGTGTAGGGTATTTAATAGCAGGGCTTGACCGACTATAATATTTTCACTTGTTTTTTAATTAATGATCTTTAATTTAATATAATTTAAATTGTTCAAATTTTTTGTTTAATAAATTTTTATTTTTATTTCATAATTTTCTTTTTTAATATAATTTAAATTGTTCAGGTTTTTTGTTTAATTAATATTTTTAAATATTGATTTTTTAATTTCACAAATTGTTATTTTTACCGCCCCACGTTGGGCGCCAATTAAAATATTTTCTTTTAATTTATGTTTTTAAAAAATATTTGTTTATTTATTTTATTACTAGCTTACCCGTTGCAGCGTTGCTTGCAACTGAACTACTGTTTCATTTAAGAATCCAATATTTCAAACATTTCTATATAAACAACTTATTATGAAAATTACAATATAATGAGCTTTGTGCACGCCTTTAACATATTTACAGAAACTTTGTAAACATAAAAATAAACACTTGTATAAATTTAAATTTGGACTATTTTTTGTATTTTATCGGTGGCTTGTATATAACAAACGTATAACATTTTTACTCACCACACGTGTTACTTACCTTAAAGTCTTACTTAATTTTGCAAATAAGAATAAGAATTTCCTAACAATATGTTATATGGAAATTATATACCAAAATTTTCAACCTTGAGAACATATTTTAACTTTTAAGTTTGCAATAAGGAATTAATTTAAAAATATTTATGTAGTTTAAGATTCAGATTATTGTTTAAAAACGTAATTTAAAATATGAAAACTCCGTCAATAATTTTACTAATTTCATGCAAATCGTTGATACAAATCTTACAAACTTTTTCAAACAATACTAAGGTTCTTGCATTTGCTAAAGAAAAAAAGTATAGTTTTTTTTCAAGATGGAGCTATATAAAAATAAATGTAGCGGTATCAAAATGCACCATCTGGTGGTATAAAATATAAAGATGTCGCATTTTTTATATATATAAGTTTAAGTTAGTTGTTAAAAAGAGTTGTCATAGAGAAGGTGTAGAAAACACACCTGCTCGAAATAAATAATAAATTAATATAACGCAACCGCGACGTGATAAAATATTAGCAATATAATAGCTAAATTGGTGACCCCGCAAAGAAAAAAGCCTATATAAAATGATGAAAAAGAAAAAAAAAACAAAAAAAAAATATCATATATCAATACAGCAATAAAATAAAGAAGCGATAAAATTTCAAAGATCGCAACAGGAAGACAGGAATTGCAGAATTGGAGGAAAACTGGCCGGGAAGGCTCGAATATCAAATCGATCGAATCGAAAAGATTCTGGCTTTGTTGTTTCAGTGTTACCAAAAGCACTTCTCACCAAAGCCAAATCACACGTCAAACGACGCACAACTTTTCGCAGCAATCATAAGCACAAACGGCGCAACTAGCACGTACGGCGCAACTACCACCCTCATCATGGCCACAAGTAAAACAGAAACAATGTTTGCAACGACCTCACAATCACAATTGTCAACAACGACAACAAGCACGCCCACTACGCCCATGGCCACAAGTTAAATACAAACGAACAGCGCTAGCAACCTATCACCACAACGACAACGAGTTATAACACAAAAGTTAAAGCAACCGAACAATAGCGCAACGCAAGCGCAATACAAAACGGTACAAAGCCTAAACGCAAACAGTAGCCAGCACCAGCTTCAGCCTCAGCCTCAACAGAGACACCTACAACAGCACCACCAGCAGCAAAGTTTACGCAGTCCAATGTTTAACGCCCAACGTAGGAAAAACATTGGCTGTAATGGTCTCACAGAACAGTCCAACACGGCAGGCACAACAACAGAACCACCACCACTACCTCCACGATCACATACGAAGAAAAAATTTCTTTTAAAATATCACGAAAATCTTGAAGGGGTAATAGCTGTAGCGGCATCAAAATGCGCCATCTGGTGATATAAAATATAAAGATGTCGCATTTTTTATATACATAAGTTTAAGTTAGTTGTTAAAAAGAGTTGTCATAGAGAAGCTGTAGAAAACATACCTGCTCGAAATAAATAATAAATTAATATATCGCAACCGCGACGTGATAAAATATTAGCAATATAATAGCTAACTACATAAAACGGTAAAGGCAAACAGCAATAATAAAAAAATAATTTCATTCAAAGCATTGTTAATTGAATAATAATAATATAAATGTAATAAAGCATCAGCGCCGTTAACATATTTTATTGCAATTGTTTTCATTCTTAACCAAACTTTAATGCATGTAACATACACTTAGTAAACAAAAAACAAATTTTTGATTGGCTCCACTATTTTTTCTTAACAACAAGTCAACATCACGTGCATTTAAAAGAACTTAGCAGCAAGCTGATAAGGTTTACATATAAAAAAGCGTAGAAGAAAGCATTTTTTCTACGGTTTTCGAAGTTGTAGCTATTGTGTTCGAAATTGTAAAGTTTAAAATGTACTGCTAAATACTTATATAATTAGTTTTACATTACAGATTTGAACATTAATTTTAAAAATTTTGTTTTATGAAATTTTTATTACCGATTGTTTCAGTTTCAAACGAAAATACACTACAGAGGCGTCAATTTAACAATTATTACTTTCTTACGTATATAAAGTAATATAGAACAATAGGAAAAAATGTAATGAAATTTACTAAGATTTGCATAAAAACTAAGAGACAAAACCACGCCCATTGAAATTTTGTAGGAAGTTTTAGCATATTTTAAGGAGCATCTACAATAGTTTTAGTTTTAGAAACGTCTTTCGGTTTTCGTTATATTGCAGTTCAAAGAAACATACCTTACTTGTTTTGTAAATTACAATAAAATAGGTGATGCCTCGCCTTAAAAACTTTTACAGAAACTACGTACATATTATAATAAAGGCATTTGTGTAAATTTAAACTTCAACTGTTTTGTGGTTTTATGAGTACCTTACTTCTACCAAACACATAAAAAACAGAAAACTGGGCAAAGCCACGCCTTTAAAATTTTTGTAAAAACTTTCATAGTTTAATGAACATTTCCTGAAATTATCTCAATTTTAATCAACCTCATTTTTAATTTTCATATATTATAAAAAATTGGGCGCAGCCACGCCTGTAAACTTATTATACAAACCATCTACGTGCCATATCAAAGATATTCTGCAACTTTGAGCTTAAGCGGTCCCGTGGTTTTTGCGACAACCCGTTACAAACTTTCAAAATTTTTCTTTTATTAATATAGAAGAAGATTAAAATGATGTGTAAACGTTTTCAAAGTTGTTACATGAATAAGTCAGGTGAAAAGGTTTTATGGCATAAAAGAATGTGACATATAAATTATCAAGGTCTAAAGCAATTGATTCAAAGCAATATGGCTGAAGGTTTACCGAAAACTGTTCAGCAAAATACCAAACAATGTAACTTTTGTGAAGTGTGTGTCCAAAGTAAGCATACTCGACAATCATTTAATGATACTCGAAAAAAAATCAGTCTGGCCCTTAGAACACTCCACTATATTGGTCCACACACATTAGTGTGGACCAATATATCTATTAGCTTAGGATGGAAGTAAATATTTTCTAAGTTTTATAGATGACTTCATTCATTTTGCAATTATATATATGCTAAAGAAAAAGTCAGAAGTATTTGAAAAAATTAAATAGGATGAAGCATTAGTTACTTCTAAATTTCATATGAAAATTAGCATACTCACTGTTGTTCAAGGCCGTGAATATAAGTCAAATGGGATGATTCGTTTCTGCAAAAGTAAGGGCATTCAGATTTTTTAAACAATGGCTTATTCACCACAACAGATGGTGTTGCTGAACGCTTTAATCGGACTGTTGTTGAAAAAGCAAGAGTAATTATTATTATTATTATTATTCAGTTTTTATGTTTGCCACAATTTTATAACAGCCAACCAAACTAAACTTAAATTAAGGTAAATTAATATTTAGAAACAGCACAGGAAGCAGCACCGCAACAACAACAACAACAACAATCGCCGAAACAGCAATAGAGACTAAGGCTAAAATTAGTGTAAACTTAGAGATACTTAAAGTAAAGAATAAAACTAAATATACTTAATAATGAGTACAAAGTTATATTCTAAGATATGATTACAACAATGTATATATGTATGATATGTTATATGTTACAACAATATGTTATGCTTATGATAAGATTACAGTAATGTGTATATATTAGAAAAGTTTACAACAATTAGTATAAGGTGTAAAGTGTAAAGTATCAGTTGGAAAGCACCTTATATCTTATACTGGAAACCGTATCGGACCAATAGAAAACAACGTAATATTCGTTAAACATTTTACACAATACCCGAAACGGACTATAAAGTAGATAATTTGTGCGGCAGTGAGATAATTTCAAGGGTACATAGTGCCTTGAAAAACGAGAGGTGGATATTAAATGAAATTAATTCCAATAAAGATGGAGAGCAGATATCGCCACTAATAATTTTAGCAATAAAAGTAACTCCTAACATATCACGCCTTTTTTTCAACGTAGGTAAAGGTAAGTTAATCAGCATTAACCTGTCATTATAGAGTGGTAAACGCACACCAGGATTACAACCCAGACCACGAAGCGCAAAAAGTAAAAATTTTTTTTAACTGATTCAATGCTGTCAACATAAATTCTGTAAGTAGGTACACATACAACAAGTGAGAATTCCAGGATAGGCCTAACAAGCGACATATATAATCTCTTAGTGACATAAGGATCATTAAATTCCTTTGACCATCTTTTTATAAAATTAAGAACAGATGTCGTTGTTAACAGAATATTCGATATGTAGGTTAAAACGAAGCTTCGAATCTAAAAAAACCCCCAAATCATTGAAGCTGGATACATTCGCTAGCACATGATTGTGAATAGAATGTAGGTAGATAATCAGACCAAGAAAACGTTAGCTTTTTACATTTGCTTAAATTTAAAAACATGCCACTAATTTTGCACCATTCGGACAGACTACATAAGTCGCACTGCAAGTAAGAAGAATATTCAAAAGAATTAAGAGACATAAAGATTTTTACATCGTCAGCGAACATAAGAACGCGAGAAAATTTAATATAATTTGGAAGGTCATTTAGAAAAAGTAAGAAAGGTAGAGGACCAAGATGACTACCCTGAGAGACTCCAGAAGACACAGAAATTTCGTGTGATAAACAAGACTTAAACAAGACTTTTTGCGAACGACCGGTAAGGTAATTGTGAAACCAAGCTAACATACTGTTACTAAAGCCAAACAATTTAAGCTTGAGAATTAGCAGATGATGATCAACTTTATCGAAGGCTTTAGAGAAGTCCGTATAAACTACGCCAGTTTGCATGTGTTCAGAAAAACCCTGAAATATATAACATGTTAATTCCAAAATATTTGTAGAAGTCGATTTACCCTTAACAAAGCCATGTTGATAAGGGGAAAAAATAGATTTAATTATCGGAGTAAGTCTTTTAGTAATTATTAGTTCGAATAGCTTTGGCAAGGCACTAAGTTTAGCAATAGCACGATAGTTATTGATAAAATTTTTAGGTCCATTCTTATAAAGTGTAGTCATTTTTAGTATAGATAACAGCATTCATGTTCCTCAGACTGTCCATACCCAAGATAGCATCAAAAGATTTGAGCGTTGGTAACAAAAAGAATTTAGCCTCTTTATTTTTAATGTTAAACATATTAGCTTTTTTATAGTGCGTGATTTCCACCACACCTCTTATAGAATTCGCAAAAAATGCCCGTTCATTAGGAATAGGTCAATCTACTAAGTTTGGTTTAATATAGTTTTTATTGGATCTTTTGTCTATCAGTATGCGTAAAATTTTCCCACTCCCCGTCTTAGCTTCAAAATAAGGTAGCGAGGAGTTTTTTAGCCTAAAAATAAATATCTGATAAGTCTTGTTCCTCTTCTCCATATGTAGGTTCGTTTTCGCTTCCTAAGTCCAAAGATTGCACGTATTCACGCACTCTCTCCTCATAGTCGTCAAGTCTTTCCCCAATTGAGTCCTGGTAGGTCTGCATAGGGCATCCATCATCCTGCTGTTCCCTTTTACCTAGATTGTCTGAAGCGAAAGAATGTTCGCCGGTTGCGTCAGTGGTATTTACATTGCAAATTGTCTATTCAAGTCATTAGCGTAATCTACTTGTCTTGTCTGTATGCTTGGGTCAATGTCCATTGGTCTCCGTGGTCGACGTATGAACGTCTTTGCTGACGGAAAACTCCCTGTGAATTCAATGGTCTTTGTTGATGGAAAGGTCCTTGTTGGTAATTCTGCCTCTGTGACTTTGTTGATATAATGGTCTCTGTGGCTGTGGTACAAAAGCTAATTGTAGATAGAATTTGACTAGTCCGTTTTGGCGGAGCTGGTTTATTTAGAACATTATTAAAAGGTACTCCATATGCGACAGATCCATGAGACTTATTAGCATACACAGTTCTATAATTTTGATTTTCTAGTTTCAAGCACAAATGCAAAGCCTGCGGCAAATCAGCCGGCTCTCGCATAGTCAACAATCTCGGTAAATCTCCTCTGAGACCCCTAATGAAAGTATCCAATGCTTTATCCCTACATGTTTGTATCAAATGTGTAGACGATTCCTTATTTAATTCCATGCTGCCTATTTTATTCCATATTAAGGACAAATGTTTATAAACATTCTGATAAAACTCTTGCGCAGTTCCCAATCCCTGAATTAATGTAGACATTCGATATTCTAATATTAGAATATCACGCTTATCTCCATGAC
Source organism: Crataerina pallida (assembly GCA_949710015.1). Classification (NCBI taxonomy): domain Eukaryota; kingdom Metazoa; phylum Arthropoda; class Insecta; order Diptera; family Hippoboscidae; genus Crataerina; species Crataerina pallida. The sequence continues at coordinate 21,086,073 of OX453289.1, forward strand.
TTAGTGTTAGACAGCGACAGACCGCTCGCCAGTCCAACGGGGTATTATAAGATTCCAGGGCGCTATAGGCATTGCCCACTATCTTATTCCTGACCACTCTAAGTATACCGTAATACTTAGCTGTACCAACTAAAGGTTGGTAAATTTCTAAAACACTCTCCACACTCTTTTTCCAGGAACTGAACTCCCCGGGATTCCCTTTTAATTCTCTAAGACACCTTACCACGTCTGGGATCTTGTCTAAGTCTTCTAACCTATTTCTGTGCTCATGTCTTATACCTTGATCGTCCATTTCACCAAAGTCAGTCACGGGATTCATTATATCCCTAATGATCTGTCCATATCTACCACCATAGGTTCCAACTAAGCTTTCAATAAGGGCGCTCTTAAAATGTTTTATGGGTTTGACATTTTAAATCAATTCAATGCTATTTTTTAAAAATTGTTGTTAACATTTTCAAAATAAGGTCAACTTAGGGAAAAAAAATTAAATCAATTTAAAAGTTAATTTCTGTTGGAATTCTTTTGCGATTAGATGAGAATAATCTAAGAATTAATTCTTAAATTTTTTGTAATTAATTTTTGAAAATATTTTAATCACTTATTTTCTAATTTTTTTTTTAAATGTTTCCTCCTTCTCTTTTTTTTTTTTGTTCTAAGGATATTATGTTTAACTTTAATTCTTAAATGCCTTTTTTTTTATAATAATCTTTAGTAATAATAGAAATTTTTTATAACATTTCTTTTTTTAATTGTAATAGATATTTTTTCTTTTTTTCAAAAATTTTTCATTATATATTTTTTTAATTTAAATAGATCCTTTTTCTTTTTTCAAAAAAATTTTGCATTTTTTTTAAATTTTTAATAGATACTTTTTTTTCAAATAAAATCCTTTATAACATTTTTTATTTAAATAGATAATTTTCTTCTCTTAATAAATATTCCTAATTTTTTGATTATTTCTACTCATATGGTGGCACCTTTCGTATAAAAACAGCTTTAAACGGCAGCAACAGCAGTTGTTGTAATTTCCCAATTATTGTCAGTTAACGCTGCACGTATGGATTGAAGATTGGACGTATATGGAAGATTGCTGAACCGCAAACGATTATGGGCCTACAGGATATTGATTTTCCTTAGATTTCAATGATTTTGGGACACGTTTCACAGCATTCAACAACAGTTTAGGTGAAAATATCGTTATCTTACGTACATCGGTTGACAAATTTCAATTTCACTTAAGATAAGGCTGCCTTTTTCCTTTTTTTTTCTTTTTTTAACTTTAATATAGTTTGTTTCAATTTTAATTTTCTTTATGTTGTCTTTCTTTAATTTAGTTTAATTTATTTTAGTTTGATTTTAATTTAATTTCATTCAATTCAATTTCTTTACGTTGTCTTTCTTTAATTTAAGTTAATTTAATTTTGTTTCGTTCCATTTTATATTCTTTATTTTTAATTATAAGTAACATTTTTCTTCTTTTGATTTAATTTTAATTTTCTTTACTTTCAATTATTAGCAACATTGTTTAATATAATTTTGTTTTATTAATTATATCCTGCACCACCCTGTGAAAAAGGATATTTTAAGTTAGTGCGGATGTTTGTAACTCCTAAACGGAAAATGCCACACCAACCTTCATTTATACCGATCGAATCAGGATCAAAATCTGAATCGATTTAACCATATCCGTCTGCCCATCTAAATTTGTGCGCAAGCTACAGGTCGAATTTTTTGAGATATTTTGATGAAAATTGGTACAAGAACATCTCTTGGCCCAAAGGAGAACCGTATTGAAATATGAGGCCCTGTTATTTTTTGAGATACTTCGATGAAATTTGGTACATAGATTAGTATTGGCCCAAAAATACAATTTTGAAAATTGAAAAAATACAAAATTTTTTTTTGATTTCAAAAACAAAATAAAAAATTTTCTGACATGTGTCATATTGAAATTTTTTGAAAATACAAATAGGTGTAGAAAAATAAAAATTTTTATTATACCCTGCTTTTTCAAAGAAAAAAATTAAATTGAATAATATATTAAGTGGTGTAGGGTATTTAATAGCAGGGCTTGACCGACTATAATATTTTCACTTGTTTTTTAATTAATGATCTTTAATTTAATATAATTTAAATTGTTCAAATTTTTTGTTTAATAAATTTTTATTTTTATTTCATAATTTTCTTTTTTAATATAATTTAAATTGTTCAGGTTTTTTGTTTAATTAATATTTTTAAATATTGATTTTTTAATTTCACAAATTGTTATTTTTACCGCCCCACGTTGGGCGCCAATTAAAATATTTTCTTTTAATTTATGTTTTTAAAAAATATTTGTTTATTTATTTTATTACTAGCTTACCCGTTGCAGCGTTGCTTGCAACTGAACTACTGTTTCATTTAAGAATCCAATATTTCAAACATTTCTATATAAACAACTTATTATGAAAATTACAATATAATGAGCTTTGTGCACGCCTTTAACATATTTACAGAAACTTTGTAAACATAAAAATAAACACTTGTATAAATTTAAATTTGGACTATTTTTTGTATTTTATCGGTGGCTTGTATATAACAAACGTATAACATTTTTACTCACCACACGTGTTACTTACCTTAAAGTCTTACTTAATTTTGCAAATAAGAATAAGAATTTCCTAACAATATGTTATATGGAAATTATATATCAAAATTTTCAACCTTGAGAACATATTTTAACTTTTAAGTTTGCAATAAGGAATTAATTTAAAAATATTTATGTAGTTTAAGATTCAGATTATTGTTTAAAAACGTAATTTAAAATATGAAAACTCCGTCAATAATTTTACTAATTTCATGCAAATCGTTGATACAAATCTTACACAAACTTTTTCAAACAATACTAAGGTTCTTGCATTTGCTAAAGAAAAAAAGTATAGTTTTTTTTCAAGATGGAGCTATATAAAAATACATGTAGCGGCATCAAAATGCGCCATCTGGTGATATAAAATATAAAGATGTCGCATTTTTTATATATATAAGTTTAAGTTAGTTGTTAAAAGGAGTTGTCATAGAGAAGCTGTAGAAAACATACCTGCTCGAAATAAATAATAAATTAATATATCGCAACCGCGACGTGATAAAATATTAGCAATATAATAGCTAACTACATAAAACGGTAAAGGCAAACAGCAATAATAAAAAAATAATTTCATTCAAAGCATTGTTAATTGAATAATAATAATATAAATGTGATAAAGCATCAGCGCCGTTAACATATTTTATTGCAATTGTTTTCATTCTTAACCAAACTTTAATGCATGTAACATACACTTAGTAAACAAAAAACAAATTTTTGATTGGCTCCACTATTTTTTCTTAACAACAAGTCAACATCACGTGCATTTAAAAGAACTTAGCAGCAAGCTGATAAGGTTTACATATAAAAAAGCGTAGAAGAAAGCATTTTTTCTACGGTTTTCGAAGTTGTAGCTATTGTGTTCGAAATTGTAAAGTTTAAAATGTACTGCTAAATACTTATATAATTAGTTTTACATTACAGATTTGAACATTAATTTTAAAAATTTTGTTTTATGAAATTTTTATTACCGATTGTTTCAGTTTCAAACGAAAATACACTACAGAGGCGTCAATTTAACAATTATTACTTTCTTACGTATATAAAGTAGTATAGAACAATAGGAGAAAATGTAATGAAATTTACTAAGATTTGCATAAAAACTAAGAGACAAAACCACGCCCATTGAAATTTTGTAGGAAGTTTTAGCATATTTTAAGGAGCATCTACAATAGTTTTAGTTTTAGTTAGTTCAAAGAAACATACCTTACTTGTTTTGTAAATTACAATAAAATAGGTGATGCCTCGCCTTAAAAACTTTTACAGAAACTACGTACATATTATAATAAAGGCATTTGTGTAAATTTAAACTTCAACTGTTTTGTGGTTTTATGAGTACCTTACTTCTACCAAACACATAAAAAACAGAAAACTGGGCAAAGCCACGCCTTTAAAATTTTTGTAAAAACTTTCATAGTTTAATGAACATTTCCTGAAATTATCTCAATTTTAATCAACCTCATTTTTAATTTTCATATATTATAAAAAATTGGGCGCAGCCACGCCTGTAAACTTATTATACAAACCATCTACGTGCCATATCAAAGATATTCTGCAACTTTGAGCTTAAGCGGTCCCGTGGTTTTTGCGACAACCCGTTACAAACTTTCAAAATTTTTCTTTTATTAATATAGAAGAAGATTAAAATGATGTGTAAACGTTTTCAAAGTTGTTACATGAATAAGTCAGGTGAAAAGGTTTTATGGCATAAAAGAATGTGACATATAAATTATCAAGGTCTAAAGCAATTGATTCAAAGCAATATGGCTGAAGGTTTACCGAAAACTGTTCAGCAAAATACCAAACAATATAACTTTTGTGAAGTGTGTGTCCAAAGTAAGCATACTCGACAATCATTTAATGATACTCGAAAAAAAATCAGTCTGGCCCTTAGAACATATCCACTCTAATGTGTGTGGACCAATATATCTATTAGCTTAGGATGGAAGTAAATATTTTCTAAGTTTTATAGATGACTTCATTCATTTTGCAATTATATATATGCTAAAGAAAAAGTCAGAAGTATTTGAAAAAATTAAATAGGATGAAGCATTAGTTACTTCTAAATTTCATATGAAAATTAGCATACTCACTGTTGTTCAAGGCCGTGAATATAAGTCAAATGGGATGATTCGTTTCTGCAAAAGTAAGGGCATTCAGATTTTTTAAACAATGGCTTATTCACCACAACAGATGGTGTTGCTGAACGCTTTAATCGGACTGTTGTTGAAAAAGCAAGAGTAATTATTATTATTATTATTATTCAGTTTTTATGTTTGCCACAATTTTATAACAGCCAACCAAACTAAACTTAAATTAAGGTAAATTAATATTTAGAAACAGCACAGGAAGCAGCACCGCAACAACAACAACAACAACAATCGCCGAAACAGCAATAGAGACTAAGGCTAAAATTAGTGTAAACTTAGAGATACTTAAAGTAAAGAATAAAACTAAATATACTTAATAATGAGTACAAAGTTATATTCTAAGATATGATTACAACAATGTATATATGTATGATATGTTATATGTTACAACAATATGTTATGCTTATGATAAGATTACAGTAATGTGTATATATTAGAAAAGTTTACAACAATTAGTATAAGGTGTAAAGTGTAAAGTATCAGTTGGAAAGCACCTTATATCTTATACTGGAAACCGTATCGGACCAATAGAAAACAACGTAATATTCGTTAAACATTTTACACAATACCCGAAACGGACTATAAAGTAGATAATTTGTGCGGCAGTGAGATAATTTCAAGGGTACATAGTGCCTTGAAAAACGAGAGGTGGATATTAAATGAAATTAATTCCAATAAAGATGGAGAGCAGATATCGCCACTAATAATTTTAGCAATAAAAGTAACTCCTAACATATCACGCCTTTTTTTCAACGTAGGTAAAGGTAAGTTAATCAGCATTAACCTGTCATTATAGAGTGGTAAACGCACACCAGGATTACAACCCAGACCACGAAGCGCAAAAAGTAAAAATTTTTTTTAACTGATTCAATGCTGTCAACATAAATTCTGTAAGTAGGTACACATACAACAAGTGAGAATTCCAGGATAGGCCTAACAAGCGACATATATAATCTCTTAGTGACATAAGGATCATTAAATTCCTTTGACCATCTTTTTATAAAATTAAGAACAGATGTCGTTGTTAACAGAATATTCGATATGTAGGTTAAAACGAAGCTTCGAATCTAAAAAAACCCCCAAATCATTGAAGCTGGATACATTCGCTAGCACATGATTGTGAATAGAATGTAGGTAGATAATCAGACCAAGAAAACGTTAGCTTTTTACATTTGCTTAAATTTAAAAACATGCCACTAATTTTGCACCATTCGGACAGACTACATAAGTCGCACTGCAAGTAAGAAGAATATTCAAAAGAATTAAGAGACATAAAGATTTTTACATCGTCAGCGAACATAAGAACGCGAGAAAATTTAATATAATTTGGAAGGTCATTTAGAAAAAGTAAGAAAGGTAGAGGACCAAGATGACTACCCTGAGAGACTCCAGAAGACACAGAAATTTCGTGTGATAAACAAGACTTAAACAAGACTTTTTGCGAACGACCGGTAAGGTAATTGTGAAACCAAGCTAACATACTGTTACTAAAGCCAAACAATTTAAGCTTGAGAATTAGCAGATGATGATCAACTTTATCGAAGGCTTTAGAGAAGTCCGTATAAACTACGCCAGTTTGCATGTGTTCAGAAAAACCCTGAAATATATAACATGTTAATTCCAAAATATTTGTAGAAGTCGATTTACCCTTAACAAAGCCATGTTGATAAGGGGAAAAAATAGATTTAATTATCGGAGTAAGTCTTTTAGTAATTATTAGTTCGAATAGCTTTGGCAAGGCACTAAGTTTAGCAATAGCACGATAGTTATTGATAAAATTTTTAGGTCCATTCTTATAAAGTGTAGTCATTTTTAGTATAGATAACAGCATTCATGTTCCTCAGACTGTCCATACCCAAGATAGCATCAAAAGATTTGAGCGTTGGTAACAAAAAGAATTTAGCCTCTTTATTTTTAATGTTAAACATATTAGCTTTTTTATAGTGCGTGATTTCCACCACACCTCTTATAGAATTCGCAAAAAATGCCCGTTCATTAGGAATAGGTCAATCTACTAAGTTTGGTTTAATATAGTTTTTATTGGATCTTTTGTCTATCAGTATGCGTAAAATTTTCCCACTCCCCGTCTTAGCTTCAAAATAAGGTAGCGAGGAGTTTTTTAGCCTAAAAATAAATATCTGATAAGTCTTGTTCCTCTTCTCCATATGTAGGTTCGTTTTCGCTTCCTAAGTCCAAAGATTGCACGTATTCACGCACTCTCTCCTCATAGTCGTCAAGTCTTTCCCCAATTGAGTCCTGGTAGGTCTGCATAGGGCATCCATCATCCTGCTGTTCCCTTTTACCTAGATTGTCTGAAGCGAAAGAATGTTCGCCGGTTGCGTCAGTGGTATTTACATTGCAAATTGTCTATTCAAGTCATTAGCGTAATCTACTTGTCTTGTCTGTATGCTTGGGTCAATGTCCATTGGTCTCCGTGGTCGACGTATGAACGTCTTTGCTGACGGAAAACTCCCTGTGAATTCAATGGTCTTTGTTGATGGAAAGGTCCTTGTTGGTAATTCTGCCTCTGTGACTTTGTTGATATAATGGTCTCTGTGGCTGTGGTACAAAAGCTAATTGTAGATAGAATTTGACTAGTCCGTTTTGGCGGAGCTGGTTTATTTAGAACATTATTAAAAGGTACTCCATATGCGACAGATCCATGAGACTTATTAGCATACACAGTTCTATAATTTTGATTTTCTAGTTTCAAGCACAAATGCAAAGCCTGCGGCAAATCAGCCGGCTCTCGCATAGTCAACAATCTCGGTAAATCTCCTCTGAGACCCCTAATGAAAGTATCCAATGCTTTATCCCTACATGTTTGTATCAAATGTGTAGACGATTCCTTATTTAATTCCATGCTGCCTATTTTATTCCATATTAAGGACAAATGTTTATAAACATTCTGATAAAACTCTTGCGCAGTTCCCAATCCCTGAATTAATGTAGACATTCGATATTCTAATATTAGAATATCACGCTTATCTCCATGACTTAGTGTTAGACAGCGACAGACCGCTCGCCAGTCCAACGGGGTATTATAAGATTCCAGGGCGCTATAGGCATTGCCCACTATCTTATTCCTGACCACTCTAAGTATACCGTAATACTTAGCTGTACCAACTAAAGGTTGGTAAATTTCTAAAACACTCTCCACACTCTTTTTCCAGGAACTGAACTCCCCGGGATTCCCTTTTAATTCTCTAAGACACCTTACCACGTCTGGGATCTTGTCTAAGTCTTCTAACCTATTTCTGTGCTCATGTCTTATACCTTGATCGTCCATTTCACCAAAGTCAGTCACGGGATTCATTATATCCCTAATGATCTGTCCATATCTACCACCATAGGTTCCAACTAAGCTTTCAATAAGGGCGCTCTTAAAATGTTTTATGGGTTTGACATTTTAAATCAATTCAATGCTATTTTTTAAAAATTGTTGTTAACATTTTCAAGATAAGGTCAACTTAGGGAAAAAAAATTAAATCAATTTAAAAGTTAATTTCTGTTGGAATTCTTTTGCGATTAGATGAGAATAATCTAAGAATTAATTCTTAAATTTTTTGTAATTAATTTTTGAAAATATTTTAATCACTTATTTTCTAATTTTTTTTTTAAATGTTTCCTCCTTCTCTTTTTTTTTTTTGTTCTAAGGATATTATGTTTAACTTTAATTCTTAAATGCCTTTTTTTTTATAATAATCTTTAGTAATAATAGAAATTTTTTATAACATTTCTTTTTTTAATTGTAATAGATATTTTTTCTTTTTTTCAAAAATTTTTCATTATATATTTTTTTAATTTAAATAGATCCTTTTTCTTTTTTCAAAAAAATTTTGCATTTTTTTTAAATTTTTAATAGATACTTTTTTTTTCAAATAAAATCCTTTATAACATTTTTTATTTAAATAGATAATTTTCTTCTCTTAATAAATATTCCTAATTTTTTGATTATTTCTACTCATATGGTGGCACCTTTCGTATAAAAACAGCTTTAAACGGCAGCAACAGCAGTTGTTGTAATTTCCCAATTATTGTCAGTTAACGCTGCACGTATGGATTGAAGATTGGACGTATATGGAAGATTGCTGAACCGCAAACGATTATGGGCCTACAGGATATTGATTTTCCTTAGATTTCAATGATTTTGGGACACGTTTCACAGCATTCAACAACAGTTTAGGTGAAAATATCGTTATCTTACGTACATCGGTTGACAAATTTCAATTTCACTTAAGATAAGGCTGCCTTATTCCTTTTTTTTTCTTTTTTTAACTTTAATATAGTTTGTTTCAATTTTAATTTTCTTTATGTTGTCTTTCTTTAATTTAGTTTAATTTATTTTAGTTTGATTTTAATTTAATTTCATTCAATTCAATTTCTTTACGTTGTCTTTCTTTAATTTAAGTTAATTTAATTTTGTTTCGTTCCATTTTATATTCTTTATTTTTAATTATAAGTAACATTTTTCTTCTTTTGATTTAATTTTAATTTTCTTTACTTTCAATTATTAGCAACATTGTTTAATATAATTTTGTTTTATTAATTATATCCTGCACCACCCTGTGAAAAAGGATATTTTAAGTTAGTGCGGATGTTTGTAACTCCTAAACGGAAAATGCCACACCAACCTTCATTTATACCGATCGAATCAGGATCAAAATCTGAATCGATTTAACCATATCCGTCTGCCCATCTAAATTTGTGCGCAAGCTACAGGTCGAATTTTTTGAGATATTTTGATGAAAATTGGTACAAGAACATCTCTTGGTCCAAAGGAGAACCGTATTGAAATATGAGGCCCTGTTATTTTTTGAGATACTTCGATGAAATTTGGTACATAGATTAGTATTGGCCCAAAAATACAATTTTGAAAATTGAAAAAATACAAAATTTTTTTTTGATTTCAAAAACAAAATAAAAAATTTTCTGACATGTGTCATATTGAAATTTTTTGAAAATACAAATAGGTGTAGAAAAATAAAAATTTTTATTATACCCTGCTTTTTCAAAGAAAAAAATTAAATTGAATAATATATTAAGTGGTGTAGGGTATTTAATAGCAGGGCTTGACCGACTATAATATTTTCACTTGTTTTTTAATTAATGATCTTTAATTTAATATAATTTAAATTGTTCAAATTTTTTGTTTAATTAATTTTTATTTTTATTTCATAATTTTCTTTTTTAATATAATTTAAATTGTTCAGGTTTTTTGTTTAATTAATATTTTTAAATATTGATTTTTTAATTTCACAAATTGTTATTTTTACCGCCCCACGTTTGGCGCCAATTAAAATATTTTCTTTTAATTTATGTTTTTAAAAAATATTTGTTTATTTATTTTATTACTAGCTTACCCGTTGCAGCGTTGCTTGCAACTGAACTACTGTTTCATTTAAGAATCCAATATTTCAAACATTTCTATATAAACAACTTATTATGAAAATTACAATATAATGAGCTTTGTGCACGCCTTTAACATATTTACAGAAACTTTGTAAACATAAAAATAAACACTTTTGTATAAATTTAAATTTGAACTATTTTTTTATTTTATCGGTGGCTTGTATATAACAAACGTATAACATTTTTACTCACCACACGTGTTACTTACCTTAAAGTCTTACTTAATTTTGCAAATAAGAATAAGAATTTCCTAACAATATGTTATATGGAAATTATATACCAAAATTTTCAACCTTGAGAACATATTTTAACTTTTAAGTTTGCAATAAGGAATTAATTTAAAAATATTTATGTAGTTTAAGATTCAGATTATTGTTTAAAAACGTAATTTAAAATATGAAAACTCCGTCAATAATTTTACTAATTTCATGCAAATCGTTGATACAAATCTTACACAAACTTTTTCAAACAATACTAAGGTTCTTGCATTTGCTAAAGAAAAAAAGTATAGTTTTTTTTCAAGATGGAGCTATATAAAAATAAATGTAGCGGCATCAAAATGCGCCATCTGGTGATATAAAATATAAAGATGTCGCATTTTTTATATATATAAGTTTAAGTTAGTTGTTAAAAAGAGTTGTCATAGAGAAGCTGTAGAAAACATACCTGCTCGAAATAAATAATAAATTAATATATCGCAACCGCGACGTGATAAAATATTAGCAATATAATAGCTAACTACATAAAACGGTAAAGGCAAACAGCAATAATAAAAAAATAATTTCATTCAAAGCATTGTTAATTGAATAATAATAATATAAATGTAATAAAGCATCAGCGCCGTTAACATATTTTATTGCAATTGTTTTCATTCTTAACCAAACTTTAATGCATGTAACATACGCTTAGTAAACAAAAAACAAATTTTTGATTGGCTCCACTATTTTTTCTTAACAACAAGTCAACATCACGTGCATTTAAAAGAACTTAGCAGCAAGCTGATAAGGTTTACATATAAAAAAGCGTAGAAGAAAGCATTTTTTCTACGGTTTTCGAAGTTGTAGCTATTGTGTTCGAAATTGTAAAGTTTAAAATGTACTGCTAAATACTTATATAATTAGTTTTACATTACAGATTTGAACATTAATTTTAAAAATTTTGTTTTATGAAATTTTTATTACCGATTGTTTCAGTTTCAAACGAAAATACACTACAGAGGCGTCAATTTAACAATTATTACTTTCTTACGTATATAAAGTAATATAGAACAATAGGAAAAAATGTAATGAAATTTACTAAGATTTGCATAAAAACTAAGAGACAAAACCACGCCCATTGAAATTTTGTAGGAAGTTTTAGCATATTTTAAGGAGCATCTACAATAGTTTTACTTTTAGAAACGTCTTTCGGTTTTCGTTATATTGCAGTTCAAAGAAACATACCTTACTTGTTTTGTAAATTACAATAAAATAGGTGATGCCTCGCCTTAAAAACTTTTACAGAAACTACGTACATATTATAATAAAGGCATTTGTGTAAATTTAAACTTCAACTGTTTTGTGGTTTTATGAGTACCTTACTTCTACCAAACACATAAAAAACAGAAAACTGGGCAAAGCCACGCCTTTAAAATTTTTGTAAAAACTTTCATAGTTTAATGAACATTTCCTGAAATTATCTCAATTTTAATCAACCTCATTTTTAATTTTCATATATTATAAAAAATTGGGCGCAGCCACGCCTGTAAACTTATTATACAAACCATCTACGTGCCATATCAAAGATATTCTGCAACTTTGAGCTTAAGCGGTCCCGTGGTTTTTGCGACAACCCGTTACAAACTTTCAAAATTTTTCTTTTATTAATATAGAAGAAGATTAAAATGATGTGTAAACGTTTTCAAAGTTGTTACATGAATAAGTCAGGTGAAAAGGTTTTATGGCATAAAAGAATGTGACATATAAATTATCAAGGTCTAAAGCAATTGATTCAAAGCAATATGGCTGAAGGTTTACCGAAAACTGTTCAGCAAAATACCAAACAATATAACTTTTGTGAAGTGTGTGTCCAAAGTAAGCATACTCGACAATCATTTAATGATACTCGAAAAAAAATCAGTCTGGCCCTTAGAACATATCCACTCTAATGTGTGTGGACCAATATATCTATTAGCTTAGGATGGAAGTAAATATTTTCTAAGTTTTATAGATGACTTCATTCATTTTGCAATTATATATATGCTAAAGAAAAAGTCAGAAGTATTTGAAAAAATTAAATAGGATGAAGCATTAGTTACTTCTAAATTTCATATGAAAATTAGCATACTCACTGTTGTTCAAGGCCGTGAATATAAGTCAAATGGGATGATTCGTTTCTGCAAAAGTAAGGGCATTCAGATTTTTTAAACAATGGCTTATTCACCACAACAGATGGTGTTGCTGAACGCTTTAATCGGACTGTTGTTGAAAAAGCAAGAGTAATTATTATTATTATTATTATTCAGTTTTTATGTTTGCCACAATTTTATAACAGCCAACCAAACTAAACTTAAATTAAGGTAAATTAATATTTAGAAACAGCACAGGAAGCAGCACCGCAACAACAACAACAACAACAATCGCCGAAACAGCAATAGAGACTAAGGCTAAAATTAGTGTAAACTTAGAGATACTTAAAGTAAAGAATAAAACTAAATATACTTAATAATGAGTACAAAGTTATATTCTAAGATATGATTACAACAATGTATATATGTATGATATGTTATATGTTACAACAATATGTTATGCTTATGATAAGATTACAGTAATGTGTATATATTAGAAAAGTTTACAACAATTAGTATAAGGTGTAAAGTGTAAAGTATCAGTTGGAAAGCACCTTATATCTTATACTGGAAACCGTATCGGACCAATAGAAAACAACGTAATATTCGTTAAACATTTTACACAATACCCGAAACGGACTATAAAGTAGATAATTTGTGCGGCAGTGAGATAATTTCAAGGGTACATAGTGCCTTGAAAAACGAGAGGTGGATATTAAATGAAATTAATTCCAATAAAGATGGAGAGCAGATATCGCCACTAATAATTTTAGCAATAAAAGTAACTCCTAACATATCACGCCTTTTTTTCAACGTAGGTAAAGGTAAGTTAATCAGCATTAACCTGTCATTATAGAGTGGTAAACGCACACCAGGATTACAACCCAGACCACGAAGCGCAAAAAGTAAAAATTTTTTTTAACTGATTCAATGCTGTCAACATAAATTCTGTAAGTAGGTACACATACAACAAGTGAGAATTCCAGGATAGGCCTAACAAGCGACATATATAATCTCTTAGTGACATAAGGATCATTAAATTCCTTTGACCATCTTTTTATAAAATCAAGAACAGATGTCGTTGTTAACAGAATATTCGATATGTAGGTTAAAACGAAGCTTCGAATCTAAAAAAACCCCCAAATCATTGAAGCTGGATACATTCGCTAGCACATGATTGTGAATAGAATGTAGGTAGATAATCAGACCAAGAAAACGTTAGCTTTTTACATTTGCTTAAATTTAAAAACATGCCACTAATTTTGCACCATTCGGACAGACTACATAAGTCGCACTGCAAGTAAGAAGAATATTCAAAAGAATTAAGAGACATAAAGATTTTTACATCGTCAGCGAACATAAGAACGCGAGAAAATTTAATATAATTTGGAAGGTCATTTAGAAAAAGTAAGAAAGGTAGAGGACCAAGATGACTACCCTGAGAGACTCCAGAAGACACAGAAATTTCGTGTGATAAACAAGACTTAAACAAGACTTTTTGCGAACGACCGGTAAGGTAATTGTGAAACCAAGCTAACATACTGTTACTAAAGCCAAACAATTTAAGCTTGAGAATTAGCAGATGATGATCAACTTTATCGAAGGCTTTAGAGAAGTCCGTATAAACTACGCCAGTTTGCATGTGTTCAGAAAAACCCTGAAATATATAACATGTTAATTCCAAAATATTTGTAGAAGTCGATTTACCCTTAACAAAGCCGTGTTGATAAGGGGAAAAAATAGATTTAATTATCGGAGTAAGTCTTTTAGTAATTATTAGTTCGAATAGCTTTGGCAAGGCACTAAGTTTAGCAATAGCACGATAGTTATTGATAAAATTTTTAGGTCCATTCTTATAAAGTGTAGTCATTTTTAGTATAGATAACAGCATTCATGTTCCTCAGACTGTCCATACCCAAGATAGCATCAAAAGATTTGAGCGTTGGTAACAAAAAGAATTTAGCCTCTTTATTTTTAATGTTAAACATATTAGCTTTTTTATAGTGCGTGATTTCCACCACACCTCTTATAGAATTCGCAAAAAATGCCCGTTCATTAGGAATAGGTCAATCTACTAAGTTTGGTTTAATATAGTTTTTATTGGATCTTTTGTCTATCAGTATGCGTAAAATTTTCCCACTCCCCGTCTTAGCTTCAAAATAAGGTAGCGAGGAGTTTTTTAGCCTAAAAATAAATATCTGATAAGTCTTGTTCCTCTTCTCCATATGTAGGTTCGTTTTCGCTTCCTAAGTCCAAAGATTGCACGTATTCACGCACTCTCTCCTCATAGTCGTCAAGTCTTTCCCCAATTGAGTCCTGGTAGGTCTGCATAGGGCATTCATCATCCTGCTGTTCCCTTTTACCTAGATTGTCTGAAGCGAAAGAATGTTCGCCGGTTGCGTCAGTGGTATTTACATTGCAAATTGTCTATTCAAGTCATTAGCGTAATCTACTTGTCTTGTCTGTATGCTTGGGTCAATGTCCATTGGTCTCCGTGGTCGACGTATGAACGTCTTTGCTGACGGAAAACTCCCTGTGTATTCAATGGTCTTTGTTGATGGAAAGGTCCTTGTTGGTAATTCTGCCTCTGTGACTTTGTTGATATAATGGTCTCTGTGGCTGTGGTACAAAAGCTAATTGTAGATAGAATTTGACTAGTCCGTTTTGGCGGAGCTGGTTTATTTAGAACATTATTAAAAGGTACTCCATATGCGACAGATCCATGAGACTTATTAGCATACACAGTTCTATAATTTTGATTTTCTAGTTTCAAGCACAAATGCAAAGCCTGCGGCAAATCAGCCGGCTCTCGCATAGTCAACAATCTCGGTAAATCTCCTCTGAGACCCCTAATGAAAGTATCCAATGCTTTATCCCTACATTTGATACAAATGTGTAGACGATTCCTTATTTAATTCCATGCTGCCTATTTTATTCCATATTAAGGACAAATGTTTATAAACATTCTGATAAAACTCTTGCGCAGTTCCCAATCCCTGAATTAATGTAGACATTCGATATTCTAATGTTAGAATATCACGCTTATCTCCATGACTTAGTGTTAGACAGCGACAGACCGCTCGCCAGTCCAACGGGGTATTATAAGATTCCAGGGCGATATAGGCATTGCCTACTATCTTATTCCTGACCACTCTAAGTATACCGTAATACTTAGCTGTACCAACTAAAGGTTGGTAAATTTCTAAAACACTCTCCACACTCTTTTTCCAGGAACTGAACTCCCCGGGATTCCCTTTTAATTCTCTAAGACACCTTACCACGTCTGGGATCTTGTCTAAGTCTTCCAACCTATTTCTGTGCTCATGTCTTATACCTTGATCGTCCATTTCACCAAAGTCAGTCACGGGATTCATTATATCCCTAATGATCTGTCCATATCTACCACCATAGGTTCCAACTAAGCTTTCAATAAGGGCGCTCTTAAAATGTTTTATGGGTTTGACATTTTAAATCAATTCAATGCTATTTTTTCAAAAAATTAAAAATTGTTGTTAACATTTTCAAGATAAGGTCAACTTAGGGAAAAAAAATTAAATCAATTTAAAAGTTAATTTTTGTTGGAATTCTTTTGCGATTAGATGAGAATAATCTAAGAATTAATTCTTAAATTTTTTGTAATTAATTTTTGAAAATATTTTAATCACTTATTTTCTAATTTTTTTTTTAAATGTTTCCTCCTTCTCTTTTTTTTTTGTTCTAAGGATATTATGTTTAACTTTAATTCTTAAATGCCTTTTTTTTTATAATAATCTTTAGTAATAATAGAAATTTTTTATAACATTTCTTTTTTTAATTGTAATAGATATTTTTTCTCTTTTTCAAAAATTTTTCATTATATATTTTTTTAATTTAAATAGATCCTTTTTCTTTTTTCAAAAAAATTTTGCATTTTTTTTAAATTTTTAATAGATACTTTTTTTTCAAATAAAATCCTTTATAACATTTTTTATTTAAATAGATAATTTTCTTCTCTTAATAAATATTCCTAATTTTTTGATTATTTCTACTCATATGGTGGCACCTTTCGTATAAAAACAGCTTTAAACGGCAGCAACAGCAGTTGTTGTAATTTCCCAATTATTGTCAGTTAACGCTGCACGTATGGATTGAAGATTGGACGTATATGGAAGATTGCTGAACCGCAAACGATTATGGGCCTACAGGATATTGATTTTCCTTAGATTTCAATGATTTTGGCACACGTTTCACAGCATTCAACAACAGTTTAGGTGAAAATATCGTTATTTTACGTACATCGGTTGACAAATTTCAATTTCACTTAAGATAAGGCTGCCTTTTTCCTTTTTTTTTCTTTTTTTAACTTTAATATAGTTTGTTTCAATTTTAATTTTCTTTATGTTGTCTTTCTTTAATTTAGTTTAATTTATTTTAGTTTGATTTTAATTTAATTTCATTCAATTCAATTTCTTTACGTTGTCTTTCTTTAATTTAAGTTAATTTAATTTTGTTTCGTTCCATTTTATTTTCTTTATTTTTAATTATAAGTAACATTTTTCTTCTTTTGATTTAATATTAATTTTCTTTACTTTCAATTATTAGCAACATTGTTTAATATAATTTTGTTTCAATAATTATATCCTGCACCACCCTGTGAAAAAGGATATTTTAAGTTTGTGCGGATGTTTGTAACTCCTAAACGGAAAATGCCACACCAACCTTCATTTATACCGATCGAATCAGGATCAAAATCTGAATCGATTTAACCATATCCGTCTGCCCATCTAAATTTGTGCGCAAGCTACAGGTCGAATTTTTTGAGATATTTTGATGAAAATTGGTACAAGAACATCTCTTGGCCCAAAGGAGAACCGTATTGAAATATGAGGCCCTGTTATTTTTTGAGATACTTCGATGAAATTTGGTACATAGATTAGTATTGGCCCAAAAATACAATTTTGAAAATTGAAAAAATACAAAATTTTTTTTTGATTTCAAAAACAAAATAAAAAATTTTCTGACATGTGTCATATTGAAATTTTTTGAAAATACAAATAGGTGTAGAAAAATAAAAATTTTTATTATACCCTGCTTTTTCAAAGAAAAAAATTAAATTGAATAATATATTAAGTGGTGTAGGGTATTTAATAGCAGGGCTTGACCGACTATAATATTTTCACTTGTTTTTTAATTAATGATCTTTAATTTAATATAATTTAAATTGTTCAAATTTTTTGTTTAATTAATTTTTATTTTTATTTCATAATTTTCTTTTTTAATATAATTTAAATTGTTCAGGTTTTTTGTTTAATTAATATTTTTAAATATTGATTTTTTAATTTCACAAATTGTTATTTTTACCGCCCCACGTTTGGCGCCAATTAAAATATTTTCTTTTAATTTATGTTTTTAAAAAATATTTGTTTATTTATTTTATTACTAGCTTACCCGTTGCAGCGTTGCTTGCAACTGAACTACTGTTTCATTTAAGAATCCAATATTTCAAACATTTCTATATAAACAACTTATTATGAAAATTACAATATAATGAGCTTTGTGCACGCCTTTAACATATTTACAGAAACTTTGTAAACATAAAAATAAACACTTTTGTATAAATTTAAATTTGAACTATTTTTTTATTTTATCGGTGGCTTGTATATAACAAACGTATAACATTTTTACTCACCACACGTGTTACTTACCTTAAAGTCTTACTTAATTTTGCAAATAAGAATAAGAATTTCCTAACAATATGTTATATGGAAATTATATACCAAAATTTTCAACCTTGAGAACATATTTTAACTTTTAAGTTTGCAATAAGGAATTAATTTAAAAATATTTATGTAGTTTAAGATTCAGATTATTGTTTAAAAACGTAATTTAAAATATGAAAACTCCGTCAATAATTTTACTAATTTCATGCAAATCGTTGATACAAATCTTACACAAACTTTTTCAAACAATACTAAGGTTCTTGCATTTGCTAAAGAAAAAAAGTATAGTTTTTTTTCAAGATGGAGCTATATAAAAATAAATGTAGCGGCATCAAAATGCGCCATCTGGTGATATAAAATATAAAGATGTCGCATTTTTTATATATATAAGTATAAGTTAGTTGTTAAAAAGAGTTGTCATAGAGAAGCTGTAGAAAACATACCTGCTCGAAATAAATAATAAATTAATATATCGCAACCGCGACGTGATAAAATATTAGCAATATAATAGCTAACTACATAAAACGGTAAAGGCAAACAGCAATAATAAAAAAATAATTTCATTCAAAGCATTGTTAATTGAATAATAATAATATAAATGTAATAAAGCATCAGCGCCGTTAACATATTTTATTGCAATTGTTTTCATTCTTAACCAAACTTTAATGCATGTAACATACGCTTAGTAAACAAAAAACCAATTTTTGATTGGCTCCACTATTTTTTCTTAACAACAAGTCAACATCACGTGCATTTAAAAGAACTTAGCAGCAAGCTGATAAGGTTTACATATAAAAAAGCGTAGAAGAAAGCATTTTTTCTACGGTTTTCGAAGTTGTAGCTATTGTGTTCGAAATTGTAAAGTTTAAAATGTACTGCTAAATACTTATATAATTAGTTTTACATTACAGATTTGAACATTAATTTTAAAAATTTTGTTTTATGAAATTTTTATTACCGATTGTTTCAGTTTCAAACGAAAATACACTACAGAGGCGTCAATTTAACAATTATTACTTTCTTACGTATATAAAGTAATATAGAACAATAGGAAAAAATGTAATGAAATTTACTAAGATTTGCATAAAAACTAAGAGACAAAACCACGCCCATTGAAATTTTGTAGGAAGTTTTAGCATATTTTAAGGAGCATCTACAATAGTTTTACTTTTAGAAACGTCTTTCGGTTTTCGTTATATTGCAGTTCAAAGAAACATACCTTACTTGTTTTGTAAATTACAATAAAATAGGTGATGCCTCGCCTTAAAAACTTTTACAGAAACTACGTACATATTATAATAAAGGCATTTGTGTAAATTTAAACTTCAACTGTTTTGTGGTTTTATGAGTACCTTACTTCTACCAAACACATAAAAAACAGAAAACTGGGCAAAGCCACGCCTTTAAAATTTTTGTAAAAACTTTCATAGTTTAATGAACATTTCCTGAAATTATCTCAATTTTAATCAACCTCATTTTTAATTTTCATATATTATAAAAAATTGGGCGCAGCCACGCCTGTAAACTTATTATACAAACCATCTACGTGCCATATCAAAGATATTCTGCAACTTTGAGCTTAAGCGGTCCCGTGGTTTTTGCGACAACCCGTTACAAACTTTCAAAATTTTTCTTTTATTAATATAGAAGAAGATTAAAATGATGTGTAAACGTTTTCAAAGTTGTTACATGAATAAGTCAGGTGAAAAGGTTTTATGGCATAAAAGAATGTGACATATAAATTATCAAGGTCTAAAGCAATTGATTCAAAGCAATATGGCTGAAGGTTTACCGAAAACTGTTCAGCAAAATACCAAACAATATAACTTTTGTGAAGTGTGTGTCCAAAGTAAGCATACTCGACAATCATTTAATGATACTCGAAAAAAAATCAGTCTGGCCCTTAGAACATATCCACTCTAATGTGTGTGGACCAATATATCTATTAGCTTAGGATGGAAGTAAATATTTTCTAAGTTTTATAGATGACTTCATTCATTTTGCAATTATATATATGCTAAAGAAAAAGTCAGAAGTATTTGAAAAATTTAAATAGGATGAAGCATTAGTTACTTCTAAATTTCATATGAAAATTAGCATACTCACTGTTGTTCAAGGCCGTGAATATAAGTCAAATGGGATGATTCGTTTCTGCAAAAGTAAGGGCATTCAGATTTTTAAACAATGGCTTATTCACCACAACAGATGGTGTTGCTGAACGCTTTAATCGGACTGTTGTTGAAAAAGCAAGAGTAATTATTATTATTATTATTATTCAGTTTTTATGTTTGCCACAATTTTATAACAGCCAACCAAACTAAACTTAAATTAAGGTAAATTAATATTTAGAAACAGCACAGGAAGCAGCACCGCAACAACAACAACAACAACAATCGCCAAAACAGCAATAGAGACTAAGGCTAAAATTAGTGTAAACTTAGAGATACTTAAAGTAAAGAATAAAACTAAATATACTTAATAATGAGTACAAAGTTATATTCTAAGATATGATTACAACAATGTATATATGTATGATATGTTATATGTTACAACAATATGTTATGCTTATGATAAGATTACAGTAATGTGTATATATTAGAAAAGTTTACAACAATTAGTATAAGGTGTAAAGTGTAAAGTATCAGTTGGAAAGCACCTTATGTCTTATACTGGAAACCGTATCGGACCAATCGAAAACAACGTAATATTCGTTAAACATTTTACACAATACCCGAAACGGACTATAAAGTAGATAATTTGTGCGGTAGTGAGATAATTTCAAGGGTACATAGTGCCTTGAAAAACGAGAGGGGATATTAAATGAAATTAATTCCAATAAAGATGGAGAGCAGACATCGCCTCTAATAATTTTAGCAATAAAAGTAACTCCTAATATATCACGCCTTTTTTCCAACGTAGGTAAGTTAATCAGCATTAGCCTGTCATTATAGGGTGGTAAAAGCACATCAGGATTCCAACCCAGACCACGAAGCGCAAAAAGTAAAAAATTTTTTTGAACTGCTTCAATGCTGTCAACATTACTTCTGTAAGTAGGTACCCATACAACAACTGAGTATTCCAGGATAGGCCTAACAAGCGACGTATATAACCTCTTAGTGACATAAGGATCAATAAATTCCTTTGACCATCTTTTTATAAAGCCAAGAACAGATTTCGCCTTGTTAACAGAATATTCGATATGTAGGTTAAAACGAAGCTTCGAATCTAAAATAACCCCTAAATCATTGAAGCTGGATACATTCGCTAGCACATGATTGTTTAATGAATAGAATGTAGGCAGATAATCAGACCAAGAGAACGTTAGCTTTTTACATTTGCTTAAATTTAAAAACATACCATTATTTTTGCACCATTCGGACAGACTACATAAGTCGGACTGCAAGTAAGAAGAATATTCAAAAGAATTGAGGGACATAAAGATTTTTACATCGTCAGCGAACATAACAACGCGAGAAAAATTTAATACAATTTGGAAGGTTATTTAGAAAAAGTAAGAAAAGTAGAGGACCAAGATGACTACCCTGAGAGACTCCAGAAGACACAGAAATTTCGCGTGATAAACAAGACTTAAACAAGACTTTTTGCGAACGACCGTTAAGGTAATTGTGAAACCAAGCTAACATACTGTTACTAAAGCCAAACAATTTGAGCTTGAGAATTAGCAGATGATGATCAACTTTATCGAAGGCTTTAGAGAAGTCCGTATAAACTACGTCAGTTTGCATGTGTTCAGAAAAACCCTGTTATATATACATGTTAATTCCAAAATATTTGTAGAAGTCGATTTACCTTTAACGAAGCCGTGTTGATAAGGGGGAAAAATAGATTTAATTATCGGAGTAAGTCTTTTAGTAATTATTAGATCGAATAGCTTTGGCAAGGCACTAAGTTTAGCAATACCACGATAGTTATTGATAAAATTTTTATGTCCATTCTTATGATATAAAGCTACTTTTCCAACGTAGTGGGAAATAGCCTTTTCTGAGGCATGCATTGAAAAGGTTAGTTAAAGAAACATATAATAAATCCGCACAATGCCGCAGTATACAAGAAGGAACAACGTCAGGGCCGGGGAAATAACACAACTTAACCGTCTTTAGTGTATCTAGGACTTCCGTTTCAGACAACTGAATGGGAGGAAACAGGTCATATGATTGTATATCGTATAAATAGTTATCACTTGGTACGCTTTCAGGCAAGTTGGATTTTTCAAAAAAATCGGCAAACATGTTAGATATCTCCTGAATATTTGAAGATTCCAAGTTGTTATGTTATGTTACTACCGGAAAGCCAGCAACTTTGCGTTTAGAGTTAACAAACGAAAAGAACTTTTTAGGATTATTAATCAATTTGTATCCCATAGACCATATATAATTAGAATAACACGATTTATTTAAGACGTTGAAATCATGCCTTGCCTTCGAATATAATACATAATTAGAGGATAGACCGCTGCGTTTGTACTTTTTAAATAATCTGCTTTTTTTATTCCGGACCATTCTTAAGTTTTTGTTAAACCAGATTGGACATTTCAAAGAACTATAGTCAATTTTTAAAGGAACAGATTTAGAAATCGCAGACAGAAGTATATCATACATAACAGACAATGATTTATCTATATTGTTTACATCGACAATAAAGTTGGAGACAGACGTTGATAAAATACCTCTGATTTTATTATAATTAGTCTTATTGAAATTAAAGTATTTATTATACTCAACTCTAGACTGAACATTACTTAAAAGAAAATTATTTAAGGTAAGCAGCAGCATAGGATGATGCTTATCCTCTGGCAAAACAAAAGGAAACGTGCGATTGATCGAAATGCTCGTGTCATTCAGGAAAATTAAATCAAGAAGTTTATTATTATAATTCGGGATATTAATTAATCGAAGCAATCCCATATCATAAATTTTATCGAAGAACTTTATAAGATGTTGAGGAATCATAATTGGTGTGAGATGGTCCATGTCATCATTAACGATCCACTTAATGTCAGGGAAATTAAAATCACCTAAAACCCGTAACTTATCACATGGTTTAACAAATGAAAATACGTTTCTGATTAAGTGAACATGGATGTAATTTATAAGGTCAGACGCTGGAGGAATGTATGAACAGGTAATAAATAAGTAGCAATTACCCAACGATAGTTTTACACAAACAAATTCAACGTCAACAAAATCAGAAGGAAGTACCACCTGAAATGGCAAAAAATTTTTAACAGCTATAAGTACCCCACCACCTATTTTACTAGTGCGATCACACCTATAAACTTCAAAATCGGCAGAAAAAATCTCAGCATCCTTAACCCCTGGTTTTAACCAAGTTTTAGAAAAAACTATAATGTGGTATTCACAGCCCGAAGAATTCAGTAGTGCATCATGTAATTTGCTATTCAGACCACGGACATTTTGATATAATATCATTAAGTTATTATCTAGTTATTTAGGAGCAGTATCAGGTAACTTTAAACTAACTGGAGGCTTAAAATTTACTTTGGGAACAAATTCTTCCATCAGCTCACCATTAGGCCAGAACCCTTTTTTTATTAAGCAGTCAAAAAATGATAAAGAAGCTAATATTTTTAACGAAGATATATCTCGAGTTGTATTAAATTTAAAAATATTTATTTTATTGAGGTCTATCTCACGCGCATTACGTTGAATATAGTTTTTTACTGTTTCAACTGTAGTATTGCAACTAAATCGTGATACAAAGATAGCTTTACGACGCGGAACAACAATTAGATCACCTGGCTGTTCATCTATCAGTATTTCTTTAGAAGTAGAAGGCCCATCCTGCTTGCAATTTTGTACAACCAAAGAAACATCAGCATGGCAATAAGTTCGGAGAAGCTTGCAAGGATAAAGTAGATCCCCAAGAAGATGGACCAGGCTTAGAAGTGAATACAGGATTTTCAAAGAGTGTGCAATTATTGAACATATCCTGATATTTATCGAATTTTTCAGATAACTTTTTTAAGTCTTTACGTAACTCATTAAAACCATTTTGCGTTTGTTAATAATAATAACTTATGAAAATTAGTATCAATTTTGCTTCAATTGCGGCAAGCCCATCTGCTAGATGCTGCTAGAGGGTAATTGTCCAAAATGTCTATGGAACGAAGCAATATACTCAAGTACTTACATAATAAATAGGAGTCCCTGTAAAGCATTAAATGAAGTTAAATCTCCAGCTGAATTCTGGTATGTTCAAAAACCAGATGAAACTAAGAATATTTGGTTGTGAAGCATATGCCCTAATCAAAATCGAACAAAATTAGAGCAAAAAAAGCAAACAATATGTAATGATAGGATATTATTCTAATGGTTATCGTCTTTAGAATAAAGAAAAACGAAATGTAGTTATTGCACGAGATGTTCGATTCAAACATTTATTTTTATATAAGGATACTGTAATAACTGTTAATGAAGACTTGATTGTATACAGAAACGATCAAGAGGGGGTAAATGACGTATTATGTGATGCTTCTGACCATGCAGAGGAACAAGTTGAAATAAATATCAATACTGAAAACACTGCAACAAATGAAGTTGATGTTCAACGAAGTGAGAGAATACGTAATCGAACCAAAAATGTTTTATCCATATTTGAAGCTTCTAATATAGGCGTCCCTGATAAGTTTGCAGACATTTAAAAGTGTTCTGCTACTCTAGCTTCCTTCATTCTAAAATCTTTCCTCATATGACCATACTTTCCACATTTATTACATTTTCCAATTAATTTGACGTTTTCCTTTTTCACTTGAAAGGCTGTGACATTTTGGCTATTCTCTCCGTTATTTTGATTTTTCTTTTTAGATTCTTCTGCTAGTAATCGCGGTATTACAATTGAAAGACTAAGTTCTTCAATTTTTATTTATTTAATCGAAACTTAGCTAAATTCATTATAAAGATAACCAAAAAAAAAAAAATTATTTTATATATGCTTAAAACTAACATCAGCAACCAAATCTCCAAACCGCAACAACGACACCAACAACATCCGCAGCAGCAACAGCATCAGGATCTTATCTATTTAACTTTAGCATACTTAAGAACTAGAAAGTTAACCAATAATAATACTTAATCAAATTAATAATAAGATGAAATATAAAATAAAAAATATTTAGAAATTCTTATAAATTAAAGCAGTCCGGCATCTTATTAATTTAATATTAAACTTTTAATACTTTCAATGGATCTATGTGTGCCATCGTATAAATAATAATAATCATTAAAATAACTTACACCACTTAACAACGGATGAAACATCTCGTAATTGGTGCGACACTGTGACAGTTTAATTAGGCCTACTAATCGTAAGGGCTATAAACTTCTTTCAACAAAGCAGGACAATTAACTTTTCCATTAAAAAGTTTAATGAAAAAAAGGGCTCCTAATCAAATACCTCTATTTGATAGCGAAGTCATGTTAATAAGTTTTAAGCGACTTTCATAGGGAGGTAAATGTCTTTGGGGGTCCCCACCTAAACCACGTAAAGCAAATCGTAGAAAAGACTTTTGAACGGATTCAATATGATCCATGTAAATATTATAGTTAGGTGATCAAACTACAACGCCATATTTAATAACAGGTCGTACTAATGCAACATAGAGAGATTTGGTCACATATGGATCCAAGAATTCTTCGGACCAACGCTTTACAAAACCTAAAAGAGACTTGGACTTGGACCACAGAACGAATTTGCATATTAAAATCAAGTTTCGGATAATCAATAACGCTTAGATCCTTAAAAGATAAAACGTTTTCCAAATTGTGACTGCCAATAAAGTAATCAACAATTAATGGAGCATGTCTTGAAAATGTAATTTCTTACATTTATATAAGTTTAATATCATACCATTCAACTTACACCACTTAACTAATTTCAACAGATCCGACTTTAACAACGCACTACCACTAAGGGAATGATATGAATGAAAAATTTTGACATCATAGGCAAATATTTAAATATTAGAATGCCTAATGCATGACGGAAGGTCATTAATAAAGAGGATAAACAACAAGAGACCCAGAGATATGAAACCTAACCCAATTTACCAAATTAAGCGGAAAGTCTCTCTCCCTTGTCAAAAGCTTTAGAAAAATCTGTGTATAACATCTGTTTGAGTTTTGTCAGAAAATGAACGGAATACACTACATACTAATTCAAGAAAGTTAATTGTTGTAAATTTACCCTTAATAAAACTGAGCGGGCGTTAAAATTGAAAACATGTAAGGTTGAAGTCTATTCATTAATAAGCGTTCAAATAGGGATAACACTGAGTTTAGAGATACCCCTATAATTACTTATCGAGTTTCTTGAACCATTTTTAAAAAGTGGTATAATGTATGACTCCTTCCAAATTTTAGGAAAGTACTCATTATTGAGGCAATTATTAAAAAAATAATGGATCACATAAAATATCGGCACAAAATATGATAATACATGACGTATACCGTCAAGTCCAGGGTAATAAGATCTTTTCATGGATCTTAGAGCATTTAGCATTTCTGTTTCCGAAAAACGTACTTGGGGAAAGATATCAAACGATTCAATATTATAAGGATAAGCATCCGTATCGGTAATGTATTCACTATAACAATTAAATTTTCTAATGCTGTAACTATGGGATCATAGGATTCCGGAAGTGTCAAAAATAACTACGACACCAAGTCTGCTTCTTCTGGTTTTGCACCAGTTGATTTTAATTGCCTTACTAAGGAACCAAATTTTACAAAATGTTGAGAAAGGCTGTCACCATCTTTCAGTTTAATATTTGCCATCTCTTTTCGTACAAGTATTTTATTCTTAAGAGATTTCCTTGCAAATGTATTATTTAAACTATTTCACATTTTTAACGCAGAATTTTTGTCGAATGTATTCTAAACAATCATCATGTAGCAAACTGGTTAATATATCTTGAACTTTCAAATCAATTTTATTCCACTGCTCTAAAGCAGCTTCAGTACCAGTTGATGGAGGAGTTGACTTTACAGCTTACAAACATCCTGATGCTGCCAAATGTTGTTCCACCCGGAATCGCCAGTTTTCAAAATTTACTCCACAAAATTTAATTATTCCAGTCTTCTCGTGAGAGCCCATACCTTTTATATTACGCAGTTTTTATTAATATGACAAAAGATTTATTTTATTACATAAAAATATTTATTCAAGAATGACATAAAAATCTATGAATCAATTTCATATTCTGACAAATAGCAGAAAATTTTCGGGAGCATGCCTCAATGGAGGACTTCCCTATATAATCCCTATATAATCGTAAAATCAAAAAAAGTCCCACTAAAGTTCCTAATCGATACCGGAACTACCCATTCAATAATAAATTTGGGACTTGTAATCCAAAATGGAGAACCGTTATAGAATCAACAATGATAAAAACATTACAACACACAATAGAGGTTAATGAGACAGTTTCCATACCTCAGTTTAAAGAATTGGTCAACGTTAAGCAAAGAGTGCAATTCTTGGTTTGCCAATTTCACGACGAATATGACGGGATAATCCTCTTACAATTAGGAGAAATGATAGATTTGAGGAAAAATATATTACATATAGGAAATAAAAAAGTACTCCTGCAATTTAAACATGAAGACAAAAAATTATTCTTTTGATAGGTCAGGAATATACAAATTAAATTTATACACGCAACATAAGGAAGGATTAGTGAAGAAAAATGATAAATATCCGATTCCTAACATTGATGAGATTCTGGAAAAATTAGGAAGAAGCATGTACTTTACCACTTTAGATTTGGGAAAACGCTTTTACCAAATAGAGATAGCCGAACAAGGCATACATAAAACAACATTTAGGGTAGAGGGAGGACATTACGAATTTACTGGAATGCCATGTGGACTGAAAACAGCTCCAGCAACCTTTCAACGATTAATGAACAATATATTAAAAGATTATATAAATAAAATATGCTTGGTAGACCTCGATGATATAATTATACTTTCATACATTGCAAGAGCACCTTGGAAGAAAAATACGTGGCGTAAAAGATTATATAAATAAAATATGCTTGGTATACCTCGATGATATAATTATATTCTCCACTTCATGAGAGCAAGAGCACCTTGGAAGAAAAATACGTGGCGTCCCTACAGCAGTTAGTTTTTCACCATCATTATTTCTACATCTTTGACGATCCAGTGCCGCCAACGCCATCGTGTGTAAATGAGTAATGAAAAACGAGCGTTCAAGGCAAAATCTTCAGTGTGTACGGTGTATCAGTGATTTCGCAGTCTAGTTGTACATATAAAATTATCAAGGTCAAAGTCGCAGTCTAATTATATATATAATAAATTCAAATTCTCAAGTTATCATAAATATATCTAATAGAAAATACTTTGAATTGGAAACTTAATCAAAATACTTATATAATCATAATACTATAAACTGACTAAAATAATTACCTATATTGAACTTAATATATATTCTCATAGTAAAATAAACGTGTTCTCTTTTATATATAAACTAAGGAACCAAAGTGTTGTAAATTGAACAAAAGATATTTACATGCAATAAGTAAAAGAAGGGCAAGTATTTGAGCTTAAGAAAACAACATTGTGTCTTGAGCCAAGTTGACTGGTGATCGTGGGCTAAGTTAAATAATTATTTTTCTTTTGCAATTGTGAAGTTACTATTAATGAACCCTGGTTCTAACGGCATTATCTAACAACTAACATTATATTTGGCGGCCGAGCAGGGACATCGGATTGTCAAGTATTCCAGTGATATAAGTAAGTCAGTCTTTGTTTCCTATATAAAAATTTACATTGCCAAATTATTATTAATTCTCAGTTTACCTATTGTGGCGTTGGCCGCAGTGGTAATTTTATTTCGAACAAATTCTTTATACCTAAACTTACGGCATACATAAGGGTGACCTTCGAAGTGTCGAATGGCAAAACACTATTTAGTAACGGGAAAGGTAACTGTTCGTTAGCCAATAGCGTAAGTAATAATTGTCATATATATAAGGTCTAGAGTAGAAAACTTAGTACTAATATAATATCGCAGATCTGGCTATCACTCGCTGCTCACTCAGAGAAATATTTAAAATAGCGCGTATGTTTATGGTAAACTCGGTGTATACGGAATATTAAGTGTTGTACAGGACGAAAAGTCCGTCCGTTCGCATATAATATATAGTTGCGTTGAACAGGGCGTACAGCCTGTGGTGAAGCAGCAAGTGTGACCACGACAATAGAGTTAATTAAAGATATATAATTAAAATATATATATAAATGAGGTACAGGACGTAAAGTCTGTACAAGTAAATTATAAAACTAAAATATATATAACTGAAATAAAGTTTTTTCTTAATAAAACGTTTCTAATTTTTATTAAAAAAATAAATAAATGGGCGAGATACCCTACGCCGGCGGCTTAACCCCGGCATAGCAAAAATCTCGTTACATTGGTGCCCGAGCAGGGACGCTCATCCCAGAGGAAACGTTTTTTACTTTGCTGTAATTTTCCCACATGCTATAATGACGATGCTTGGGATAGCTTTGTTAAACTGGGGTATTCTTAAAGTGATCGTGTGTTGACTAAGAAGTGTTGCGTGAATAAAACAGAGACACATTTAAACAAAACTTATGAAAATTGGCAAAATTTATTCTTATGTGCTTACACTACCTGTGTACCAACTTAAAAACATTTCTAATAAAATTTATTATTTATCATTTTTATTTATTATTTACTATCAATACAACGAAAACCATATACACATATCATATTTAACAAATTGTGAGATTTTATCTTGAGATATTTCAACTACAAAGTACATTTCAAGTATATTACATATGAGAAAGAGCTGCTAATGAGGAAAAGATAGGGAAAACCTCATATTTAAAGAAAAATTAATATTATATATAAAAATATAAACATGTAAAAAACAAAAAAATAGAACAAAATATTGTATTGGAAGATATCGCCTTCATCTTAAATGGTGAGGTTTTTTATATAATCATGTCTTGAATTTCTACATTTTTCGGTGAAAGAGGTCGTCAATAAATGTCAATGCGTATAATGATTATATTACTACTTCTTTTGTGGAGTTCAATTGTAGGAAATCTTCTTGATAGATTTAATATCATTTTGAGGACTTTGTTCTGAATAAGTTGTAACTTATTAAGATGCGATTTGGCACTTTGGGGTACCATGTAGGGCAACCTTATGTTAATATAGGTCTAATACACATAGTAGATATTAAATGCTTGTTTTTGAGGTTCAGTTTTGACTTCTTGTTTAAAAGACGGTACATTGACTTACTGAATTTCAGTAATTTATCACAAATTCCTCATATATGCTCTTTGAAGGAGAGCTTCTGATTCATTAATACTCCAAGATAAATTATTTCATTCTTCATACGAATCAATGTACCGTTAATGGTAAGTTATGTAGAAGGAATTCTTTTGGGCGATTTGTTGAATGGAAAAATGGTTGCTTGTGTTTTTAAATCATTAATACGGATTTTACATTTCTTAAAATATTTTTGTGCAAATTTTAAAGCCCTTTGCATATTTTTGACAATAGTATTCGATAGTTTCCCAGATGTCAATAGCGCAGTGTCATCAGCATAAAATGCTCCTACAAGTTTCCTCGAGAGTTTAATACCTGAAGTGAAAACAGAAAAAAGCAGCGGTGAAAGTACAGGACCTTTCCGGAACTCCTGCGGAGATGGATCGTGGGGTGGAATTAGTGTTATCTAAATTCACAATAAATGATCTCTGTCTAAGAAAACTTTAAATTAGTTTTTGTAACGCAAACTTATTTAATATATAAATAATCGCATAATGCCAGACACAAATAAAAGTCTTTTCAATATCTAAAAATATTGCACCCATGCTTAATATTTTGCGTTTGTTTTCAGATATTATATTTACAATTCTTTTACTTTGATGCACAGTTGAATGTTCTGGTCTGAATCCAAATTGTTCCTGGCAAATAACATTTCTATCATCAGTGAATTCTTTTAATCTAGTATAGATAATTTTTTCAAAAATTTTGTCCAATATACTTAACATGCTTATTGGCCGATAACTTTCAGGCAATTTTGGATTTTTTCCTTTCTTTAAAACAGGAGTAACTTTTGCAATTTTAAATAAATTTGGATAATGACCATTTTCCAGGCACCAATTAAAAATTTTTGGAAGTGCGTCGAAAAAAATTCGTGACCTTTTTTTTTTAACAATACTTTTAATGCCATCAATGCCCGGAGCCTTTTTATTTTTTAATTGATTAGTAAAATAACATATTTCATCTTCATTTGTTAAAAATCAGATTCTATTGGCGCTGTTGACGAATTAATAAACAGAGCGTAATTTTTAACTTTTTTCTCCATGGTAGATTTCATATTGGTAGTAATATTATGTGCTTTTTCAAAGGTGTCAGCAACCATTCAGCGTTAAGTGTTCAACATATACTTTTTTTCCTTTTATTGCTTTGGCAACTCTCCAAAAATTTTTATTACCCGGCGACAGTTTTTTTAAAAAATTATTCCAATTTTCGTTTCTATCATTGTTAAGATGCCAATTAATCAAATAGTTCAGTTGTTTCATTATACCAACTAATGTAGTTTTTAATACTAAATTTGAGCATCTCTGTATTTTGCGTCTATAAATATTCCTTTGAGTGATCAAATATAAACTCAAATTGAAAATATTTCTTTGCCATGAACGGCGATTTGCTGTAGGAATCTTTTTGGATGCGTTTTGAATTAATTCTGTTATCTTTGATAAAAATATGTCTATGTTGGTAGAATTAAATAGAGTTGTATCAAAAGCCATATTTTCAATTTCTCGTTGTACATAGAGGAACTTTCGCCACATCTTCTGTATAAGTACCATGTAGGGTGCACGATATTGAAACATAATCGGAATTCAGTTCATGTGGATGTGTTTTTAGGTCCCACATTCGAAAAGATGAATTTGTAAGAGCTAGGTCTACTGTTGAAGGTCTGACAGGAAAAACCAAAACCAGTATAATCGTCAGGTGCAAACATATATTAAGTAGAAGCAGTTGATGGTTATATAAAACAGTACCGAAAGTGTTGTTATGCGAATAATTCCAACTAGTGTGTTGATCATTCAGGTCCCCAAAAATAAAAAAGTCTGAAGAGACATTTGTTATAGCGTCCAAATCATTAGTGAAAGTATGCGTATACTTAGCACTATATGCAGAGATTAGGAGAACTTTACGATTATGAATTTCCAAAGTTATACAGATATTTTCAATGTTGGTTGTATTGAACTTGGGTATGAATTGGTGAGCTATATTTTTTTTAAATTGCATGGAGGAGCCATGTGTAAGTTTGTGGAGAGGCGAACTTTGTGGAGAGGCTTCAAGAACGTTTCGTTTACTAAAGCTACATCTATATTTTTGTTAATAAGGAATAAAGGAAATTGGGCTTTAGAGGATTCGGTTGTCAAACCTTGAGCATCCCAGTGCACATCACGGAGCCTTGAACATAACTTTGAGTGATTATAAAACATTTTTTAGCATATTTCCTAAGACATGTAATTTGTCATATTTATTTTTGCATTTTTGTAGTGCATCAACAGCTTCGAAATATATTTCAAGAATTTTTCCATTTGAAATGTTATCACTTGAATCATTATTAGCGTTAATAGCACGAGCATAAGACATTTTTCATTACTCTCAAATGATATATGGGAAGCTTGATCATGTGTAACGAAGCCTTTTGGTGTGGAGTACACTACAAGAGCATTATTTATACGATTGTGTTTGTGGTCAGCTACTTTGTTATTTGTTAGGTGTTGACGAATATTGAGGTAATCTTGTCGGCATAGACAACGAGGGTCGTCTGCCCGATGATTGATACTTTTGTACTTCTTTTTAACACAATTGTGACATTTAAATACCACTGAGCCTACATTAGTTTTTTTTTTAAATAACAATTTGTAGTTTCATGTGGCCCACTACAGTTTATGCAGACGAGTTTACGAAAGCAGTTATTTGCTCTATGACCAAACATTGCACATTTAGTACATAGCGTTGTACCGTTGTGTCGACGACGAGGACTTTTCCAATGTACAGAGATTCCGTAGAAATATCTTATTTTAACAATTTCACGCTTTGTTATTTGGAGACGGTCAAATTCGATTAAAAATAAATCGTCATCAGCATTTGAACGTGCAGTTTTAATTTCTTTGATGGAAACCGGTTCAATATTGAAGGACTGTTTAAACTTATCAACAATAGTTTTTCCGTCAAGTTGAGGCAAGCCAAATAACGTGAACTTAAAAGTTTGGCTACTTCTTGTTGGATGTGTGTAAAATTTGTATTTAGACTGAGAACCAATTAGGTTTATAATAGAAATGAAAGTGTGATCAGTATCCACAATTATTAGTGGGACCTTAACAGATACATTTTTAACAACGGTTTTCTCCATATCGGAATCGGAACCTCTTTCAAATAAAGCATCAAATCTATTACTATAAACCGGGGTGAAGTTTTTTGAATCCTTTTGTTTGGGAATATTTCCACTAAATTTTTTACGCTTTAGTGAAGGCATTTTATCGAAAAATTACAATGAAAGTTTTTAGAAAAATTTAATGAAGACAATTTTTCTTTTTGGTTTTGTTTATTATAAATTTATTTTTGAAAAATTTTAAAAGTATCTCTATACTGCTTGATAGCTCCTTGCAAACTGAAGTAATAAAATTTAGTAAATACAATACCAAAAAAAAAAAAAATTACCAAAAATCCAAATGTTTCCTAAAATTTAAAACAAATTTTAATTAAAAAAAAAAAAAAGAAGTTATTGATTAAAATAAATGACGTTAGTTTAGTGATATCCCGCGGATATACAACCACCAGAAAATAATTAAATTATAGAAAAAAATAATAATAAGGAACAACTGCAACGCGTAAAACTGTGATGAGAAAATTTTAAAGCTTTTTTCTCTTTTTATGAATTTGAATTGTTTATTATATATATATACCCAATTTCAATTCCTTTTTTTTTTTCCTAATCTATACGCAATGAAGTCGAATTTTGTAATTTTTTTTTAGGAACTAGATAGGAGACTTGATGTTATCCTCGCTAATCTGGTTAACTTTTTTTGTATCTAGAGAATTATTCTTCAAGTGATAGGCAAATTATTTAGGAACTATGTAGATAGGAGAGTTTATGTTATCCTCCCTAAATCTAGTTAACATATTTTGATAGCTAGGAAAGTATTTTTCAGGTAAATTGCATAGAAACTAGGCGCGAGAGTTGATGTTATCCTCTCTTTCTCAGCTAACATTTACACTAGCAAAAACACTACACTAGGCACGAGAGTTGATGTTATCCTCTCTCTCTTAGGTAACACTTAACATTACGCTAAGCACGAAGAGTTGAATTATCCTCTCAAAATATATCCTAAAGAATTCTATAAACGCAAAGTATTTATACTAATTAATATCCAAACTCTTGAATTATCTAAAACACAAACAAAACACTAAAAGACACAGATGATATCCACACGCACCAATTACAACTCAGATTCTTGCTTAAAAACCAGGGGACATATTTAACAAAAGTAAAAATACAAAATAAAAGTATTCACAAGCACCAATTATTAAGCAACGCCAAATTTTCTGTCTTTTTGAAATAAATATACAAGGTATTGTAACTCGAACATGTGATCAAAAATAAAATCTGTCAATCTATTCATTATAATCTCTTAGGAAAAAATAAACTAAGTCTTTGAATTGAAGTCCGGCCTTGGGCCTACCGCAGCACCCTTCAGGTGCACTATAAAAGGCGAAGCAAATTTTATGAAATTATGCACTGTGGCTAGAGCCGTTAAGCTAGCAAGGTGAGCAAAATGAATTCTTTTTAAAATAAAATAAACATAATGAATTAATCCACTATTTTATTTCTGAGTAATTTGGCTGCGAGCATAACATTGGTCAGATTCCCGCGCCTAGATATCCTACAATATTTTTGTATTGTATGCGCCTAGGTCGCGACATCGTCGCTTCGTTTGTCTCTCTGACCCCGCGCCTAGATGTCCTGCAATATATATATATTGTATGCGCCTAGGCCGCGCCATCGTCGCTACATCGCCGCAGTATCTCTGTCCCCGCGCCTAGATATCCTGCAATATTTTTATATTGTAAGCGCCTAGGTTGCGTCATCGTCGCTAACTCTCAGTCCCCACGCCTAGATATCCTGCAATATTTTTATATTGTATGCGCCTAGGCCGCGCTATCGTCGTTACATATCAGTCTCTCTCTCCCCGCGCTTAAATATCGCTGCAATATTTATATTGTATGCGCCTAGGCCGCGCCATCGTTGTTACAACACCGCTCTCTCTTTCCCCGCGCCAAGATATCCTGCAATATTTATATATTGTATCCGCTTACGCCGCGGCGTCGTCGTTACTTCACCGCTCTCTCTGTCCCCGCGCCTAGATATCCTGCAAAACTTTTATATTGTATGCGCCTAGGTCGCGCCATCGTCGTTACATCACCGCTCTCTCTGACCACGCGTCATCTTGGTCCTCTACTTTTCTTACTTCTTCTAAATGACCTTCCAAATAGTATTAAATTTTCTCGAGTTTTTATGTTCGCTGACGATGTAAAAATCTTTATGTCCCTCAATTCTTTTGAATATTCTTCTTACTTGCAGTCCGACTTATGTAGTCTGTCCGAATGGTGCAAAAATGGCATGTTTTTAAATTTAAACAAATGTAAAAAGCTAACGTTTTCTTGGTCTGATTATCTGCCTACATTCTATTTATTAAACAATCATGTGCTAGCGAATGTATCCAGCTTCAATGATTTAGGGTTTTTTTTAGATTCGAAGCTTCGTTTTAACCTACATATCGAATATTCTGTTAACAAGGCGAAATCTGTTCTTGGCTTTATAAAAAGATGGTCAAAGGAATTTAATGATCCTTATGTCACTAAGAGGTTATATACGTCGCTTGTTAGGCCTATCCTGGAATACTCAGTTGTTGTATGTGTACCTACTTACAGAATTTATGTTGACAGCATTGAATCAGTTTAAAAAAATTTTTTACTTTTTGCGCTTCTTGGTCTGGGTTGGAATCCTGATGTGCGTTTACCACCCTATAATGACAGGTTAATGCTGATATCTGTGGGCGATATCTGCTCTCCATCTTTATTGGAATTAATTTCATTTAATATCCACCTCTCGTTTTTCAAGGCACTATGTACCCTTGAAATTATCTCACTGCCGCACAAATTATCTACTTTATAGTCCGTTTCGGGTATTGTGTAAAATGTTTAACGAATATTACGTTGTTTTCTATTGGTCCGATACGGTTTCCAGTATAAGATATAAGGTGCTTTCCAACTGATACTTTACACTTTATACCTTATACTAATTGTTGTAAACTTTTCTAATATATACACATTACTGTAATCTTATCATAAGCATAACATATTGTTGTAACATATAACATATCATACATATATACATTGTTGTAATCATATCTTAGAATATAACTTTGTACTCATTATTAAGTATATTTAGTTTTATTCTTTACTTTAAGTATCTCTAAGTTTACACTAATTTTAGCCTTAGTCTCTATTGCTGTTTCGGCGATTGTTGTTGTTGTTGTTGTTGCGGTGCTGCTTCCTGTGCTGTTTCTATATATTAATTTACCTTAATTTAAGTTTAGTTTAGTTGGCTGTTATAAAATTGTAGCTAACATAAAAAACTGAATAATAATAACAATATATAAATATATATATAAACAATGTATATATATAAACAATATAATATTATTCCGGGGACAGAGAGAGCGGTGATGTAACGACGACTTCGCGGCCTAGGCGCATACAATATAAAAATATTGCAGGATATCTAGGCACGGAGTCAGAGAGACTGCGGCGATGTAGCGACAATGGCGCGGCCTAGGCGCATACAATATACAAATATTGCAGGATATCTAGGCGCGGGAATCTGACCAATGTTATGCTCGCAGCCAAATAACTCAGAAATAAAACAGTGGATTAATTCATTATGTTTATTTTATTTTAAAAAGAATTCATTTTGCTCACCTTGCTAGCTTGACGGCTCCAGCCACACTGCATAATTTCATAAAATTTGCTTCGCCTTTTATAGTGTGGCAGGGCTCACAATCATATTAAATTTAACTAATATTCATATAACCATTAACGGTATTATGTTTTTCTTAAAAATAGAAGTAGCAACAACAAAGAAAAGAATAATTAAAGAGAATAAAAAGAATAAAATAAATAGCGGGATTTTCATTTACGTTTCTAGTTTAATATCGGCAAAACAGAGTATAAAATACAACAATAATCTTTAACTGTATCAAAGCATAAGGAAAAAATAATTGGTATGTTTGATTCTGTGTAATATATGTATGTTAGATCAGAATGTGTGGCGCAAAACGAAATGTAGTGACTTTGCACCTTACAAACTTCAACAAGTCTACAATCTTTGCCATCACTATTAATAAATGTAGCGGAAGAAAATCATGAAGTCGATTTGGATTATATCGACCCCAAGAATTTCGAAAGCACAGGAAATTAAAAAATTTTACCAACACCGTAATATATTCAGTCTCGTCTATTCTCCTGGCAACTTTCCAACGA
This sequence comes from Crataerina pallida, assembly GCA_949710015.1. NCBI lineage: Eukaryota > Metazoa > Arthropoda > Insecta > Diptera > Hippoboscidae > Crataerina > Crataerina pallida. Next base: position 21,123,948 of record OX453289.1, read on the forward strand.
CTGCTTGACCAAATTATTGGCCCCGATTTAGAACCTAGGGCATTTGCCTATCTAGATAACATCATTGTGATTTGCCAGACTCTTGAGGAACACATGGAGAACCTACGCGAAGTATTCCAGCGGTTACGAAACGCAAACCTGAAAATTACCACCGAGAAATGCGAGTTTTTCAAAAGGGAATTAAAGTATTTAGGGTATACCGTCACCGACCGTGGGATCAAAACCGACCCAAACAAGGTAGGAGCAATATCAAATCTCAATCCTCCAAGAAACATACGAGAATTGAGAAGCTTCTTGGGCATCACGTCTTGGTATAGGCGCTTCGTTCCAAGTTTTGCAGACATCTCACAACTACTGACGGCCTTATTAAAAAAAGGGAGGCAATGGAAGTGGACAGACGTCAAACAGAAAGCATTCGAGATGCTAAAAAAGAAACTGACGGAGGACCCGGTACTCACATGTCCGATTTCAATAAGTCATTTGTCTTGCAAACAGATGCCAGTAACGTTGGTATCGGCGCTGTGTTAACCCAACAAATGTCAGAAGGTGAAAAGGTTATATCCTATGCAAGTAGGCACTTAAATAAGGTAGAAAGAAACTACAGTGTTACCGAACGAGAATGCTTAGCTATTGTATGGGGAATTCGGAAAATGCGTCCCTACCTGGAGGGTTATAAATTCACGGTGATTACCGATCATCTGTTTTTGAAATGGCTTAATACAGAAGAAGACTAGCTAGATGGGCCCTTGAATTACAACAGTATAACTTTGATCTACCCTTACCCTCCCCAGTACTTGAAAACGCTGTTCATGGCTACAAAAGCGAAGAGCGGAAGTTCAAGCAAACTCGCAAAAATACCCGGACTATACTATCATGAATGAGCAATTATACCGTCACATTCCAACGCAGCATAATGGAGCCGAAGGCAACATCTGGAAATTATGTGTGCCCACACCACTTAGAAAACGAGTGCTTGGAGAAAATCATGATGACCCCACGGTAGGTCACCTCGGTATACGGAAGGCGACTGCCCATATCACCGCACTTTATTGTTGGCCTGGTATGTTACATACGAAGATATGTCCTTCAATATGACGTATGTCAAAGATACAAAGTAAGCCAGCAATGACCCACGGGTCAGATGTTAACGCAAATACCAGAGGAACTATGGTCAATATTATGCACAGACTTCATAGGATCTTTACCCAGGTCAACTCACGGTAACACTATGCTACTAGTAATGGTGGATAAGTTTTCTACCCCATGAAGAAAGCAACAGCCGACGGAGTAATTAAAGCCATGAGAACAAATATCATTGCGCGTTTTGGGGTACCCACCGGCATACATTATATATGGACGCGAACCATGTTTACAAGGTACCTTATACGACGAAGTAACCACGGGCACAGGCACACAACAGATCAGCGGCAAGGATAAGACAAAAGTTTTAAACGAGGGAGTTTTAAATTATGGGAATTAGTGTGGAATAATTTGGCCAAAGCATATAAAGATCAAAGTCGGCATTACAACTTAAGAAGACGCTAATGGCAACCAAAGGTTGGTAACCAAGTACTTATACGCCAACACCCTCTATCCAAGGCATATGAATATTTCGCAGCAAAACTAGCACCAAAGTTTACCGGCCCGTTTACGGTATTAACATTGCCCACAGCTGTGATTGTAGAAATAGAAAATTTTGATCAGCGTGAAGTGTCCTCCCCTCCTCTACTGGGCCTGGTCACACTGAATATACCAACCAGGGTCTCAAGGCATTTCGTGCCATTATGGCTACCTCAATGCCGCACCAACTATGAGCTGTTTAGTTCGTTTCGGGTCCTATGTGGACTATTTAATGATTACTCAAACTCGTTCGATCTCGCGGTTGATCCAATCGATTGCATTAAAAGAATTATATTAAATAGGTAGTTGCCAAACTATTCATCCACCTCTCTAATTTAAGTTCCTTAATTTAGTAATAAATCTAAGCTTTTGTAATGTTTAACATTGTTATTTTATTTATCTATACCCTTAAGTATCTCTTTAACTCTAGTACGTTATAGCTTGTAAATCCTACTATTGTATGTCTAGTATTATTCTTTAAAAACTAATGAACCAGATCCAGAGTTGCTGCGGATGTTGTTGTTGTTGTTGTTGTTGCTGCTCCTGCGTTAATTATAAGATATACTGTCACTTTTATTATACGTCCATTAGCTGTTTGTTTAGCAATGATTTTTGTAATATGAATAAATAACAAAAAAACGGCCCACGTAAATGATCTCAAACCATATATTAAAACTCACTTTAAAGACTCCGAAGGGTTGACCCGTCAACCAAAATAACACTAATAAAATCTTGTTTCTTTTCCATTTAGAACATAACCATTGAAGATTGATAGTTAATATAAAAAAAATATAAAACTCAAATACGAAGTAAACGAACATGAATCCAGAAGACGACAAATTCCGGCGCACAAGTAGCCGCTGTAGAGAGAGCCTACGAACTAAAATAGGCAATAAACGACAGGCTATCTTCCTAAAGAGCCCACCTACAATTTCGCGGGGTTACCAAAGTGGCCAAACCTGTAGAAGTCACGGTCACTGTTAAATCTGCAAAGACAAGCAACGTTCATGCCATTACCGAAGAAGCCGATGCTCATGACATCCCCGAAGACTTGAACATATCTGAAGAATCTCTCGCCTGGGACGAACTATTCGGACCGCCCGACACTCCAGCTAACACATCAACCAACCTACACCAGAAATTTGAAGAAATGGTCCCTAATCCGAACGATTACGATGGCCAACGTAACCAGGAATCAAGCAGCGAACAATTACTAACATCCGTGCCTGACGCAGGTGCTCTGCAGATCGTGAATCGCCACCTGAAATGTCCACTGACCAAGACAACAACATATGTCCCAACGTGGTCGAGATAGGGAATGATTCCTCCATTTTAACTATCAGTAGTGACATAAATGATGGTGATACATTGCACACACTGTCACCTCAACGTAGCCATGCTGAAGAACGTAAGCGAGACGATATGCCTACGCCCCCTACCTACTACTACTTGCCTACTGCCAAGAGATGTATGATTTCCACGTTACTAACAAGGTCGATTACGTTTTTGGCGATTCCATATGAATGCAACGGTCGTTTACCGTCACCAAAATCTTTAAACATTCTCACATTTATTCCCCAAGTCGCTTAACATTACTTTGACCGTCCAACCAAGTCCGAGCAACAGTATCAAAACCAACCCATGATGAAGCAACAAAAACCTCCCACAGGCTATTCAGTCCGGAAGATCTGTCGCGCCTGCTTGACCAAATTGACGAGATAGTGGCTCCAACAAGTACCAATCAACACACGCCAAACCACGACATGTGGGAACTTAAACTAAGCCATGTGACGTCACGTCAGATAATAACTCTACTCCGCAGTCACTCCGTACACATACTCCAACACAGAACACTTTTAGTCCATTATTGCAAAACATTGAGTTACCAATCCTAGGGGTCCTCCCAAGCCCATGGAATGTAAGTTCCACGAGCTCCGAGTCGCCCAAAACACCGTGGCTTATTCAGAACTCGTCACCAGCTCTACGGGTATATGTGGTCAACGCAGAAGACCTACACCAGTGCGTAGCGATCAACAACCATTGCGGAAGCTTAGCCCGCCCCAGCATATACCAAGCAACAACGGCCAAGTCATGGACACCTCCGGGATGCTCCAGGAGGCAACCATCAAATCCTCAATCCACAGGTACGCATGATAAACGCTATGAGCAAAATATACAACGGCCACCCCTAATGCTTAGTCCGCTCCGGACGTACCGAATGTCGATGTCCGAGCCAAAGGCTTCTCCTGACCTTCAATCACCAGACATCCATGCAGAGGTAAGATTCACCTACGAGGTATCTGTGCCTTCTGAGATACGTAGCGAGTTAGAGGCGTGCCTTCTCAGTCAGCATGCATGATTGCCAATGCGTGCGAGAAATCAAAGGTTCTATACTATTCAAGGGAGGAGGTACAAGGCGATAATAAAGAATAACGTGAAGGTCTTGATCCGAAGCGAGGGCTTTCCAAATTAATGTTACATTTCCTTTTTTTTCCATGAATTTAAATTGTCAATATATCTAATTGAATTTCTCTTCTTCTTCACACGATTAATGTTACATTTCTTTTTTTTCATGAACTTAAATTGTTATCTTATCTAATTGAATTTCTTTTTTTTCATAATCTATAAGAAATGAAGTTGAATTTATAATATTTACTTTTCTTTTTCTTATTATTATTTTGAATATATTTGTTATTTTTTCTTATTATAGTATATTCTAAATTAGCCTCTGAATTTATTGTAAGATCAGCTGTAGATATAACCATGGCTTATTGTAAAACATATGAAGAAAGATCAGCTGTAATGATGCAAAACTTATAACAAAGCTCTTATAAACAACACAAAAAGCTCAGCCACTAGCCTATAAAAAGGCGATCAACGCATAGTAAATCAGCTAGGTTTAGATCAGCTTAATATTAGGTAGGTTGTCTTAGGAACTAAGACAACAACAACATTTTTTGGTAGCTAGGGAATTGTTCTTTAGGGTAATAGGCAAAATTAGCTGGATAGGATAGTTGATGTTATCCTCTCTAATCTGGTTAATATTTTTGGTAGCCAGGAACTAGATAGGAGAGTTAATGTTATCCTTCTTAAATCTAGTTAATACATTTTGTAGCTAGGAAATTATTCTGCAGACAGTGGGCAAATTAGTTAGGAACTAGATCAGAAGAGTTGATGTTATCCTCTCTGACCTGGTTAACATATTTTTTAGTTAGGAATTGGATAAGAGAGTTGATGTAATCCTCTCTAAATTTAGTTAACATACTTGGATAGGCTAAACATTTACTAGATGAGAGTTGATGTTACCCTCTCTTTCTCAGCTAATTACTTACACTAGGCCTAAGCATTTACTAGGTAACATTCACACTAGCTAAACACTACATTAGGCGAGAGTTGATGTTATCCTCTCTTTCTCAACCAAACACTTGCCCTTGCTAACATTACGCTAAGCACTAAGAATTCAATTATCCTCCTAAATAACTTTATAAACGCAAGGCATTCATACTAATTAATAGCCAGACTCTTGTAAACTAAGGCGCCATAATTGACGAACCTCCCTAACAATTATTGCTGAAAAGACATTCCAGTCTACACCAGTCGTACGCCACGACTTCTCTACTACTCCTTCGACCTCACAACAACTGACCATGTCTCCACTGCTTCTTAAATTTAGCAGGTAGTACAATAGTCCTTCGCGGTGCAGCCGAAGGAGCAGCAACAACCAGAGCGGCAACCACCGGAGCAGGCCGGGAAAGCATTTTTCTGGCCTCAGCTAACTGACCTTGGAGAAAACACTTCTTCTGGATGATCTCCATCAGCAGGGCTTCGTATTCCGTGCCCAACCCAATTGCAGATTGAGACATGGCAACCTTGGTCATAGTACCAAAGCAATTGGCTATTAAGCGCTTCGTGATTGCCTTTATCCTTTTGACTACATCGTTGGAGACAGTATTCCAATCGGACGGATGCGCATAACATCTTTGATCGAACGTGCAGACGAGGCAGACAACAGATCAGGGTTATTATTCCCTTGAGACGAACGTGCGGACGTAACGGACCAGGCTTCTTTCTAGGCTTACTTCTCCCACAGAGTCATCAATCCCCGAGTGATCCCTACCAGACGTCTCCCTTGCAGACGTGCTGGATCCTCCAACATCAACTGATACCACCTTTTTGAGGGGCACAGCCCTACGAAACTATTTAAGTTTGTCCTGAAAATGTAAAAAAATGTGTGACGTAAAATGTGTAAGTAAAGGTGTAAGTGTACTGTCCGTATGTGTTAACAACCTAGAAAAAGAATAAGAAGAAGCAACAAAAACTCAATAAATAAATAAATAATAAATAAATACCGTAAGCAATAATATAATAAATATAAATTCAAAATCAAACTAATTAAACCTAACTAAACCAAAAAGGAAAAGAAAAATCTAGTAACTAATATAGTAATAATATTATATATTATCGCTTCACTATTTAATTCAATATATTTGCTTGCACACAAATAAAATAATATTATTATTTCACAATAATATTTATATTGTTATATTTAATTAATAATATATATGTGTATGTATATATAATATTTTCAACGCACGAAAAGAATAAAATATTTTTGCGCACTAAAAATATGACCACACACTTCAAAAGCTGAACATCAACTGAATTTTTCAGCAGACAGATCTTTTAGACTACCATTGCCTAATATGGCATCAAACGATTTGTAAAATTAAGAATTTTATTGCATGAAATTTGGTTTAAAAAGTTGTAAGGGTGCTTTATAGTATTGTTTGTTTCTATTTATTTGCGGAAAGATTTGGTTACGAAACTGTAGTTGAGGATATCGTTGAGGTATTAGTGGTGGTTTAAAATATGCGTTTAGTCCTTTTTGTATTATGGCATGATTCATTTTAGCTCTACCATATTCTTGAGCGTGGTTTGTCCTGTAGACTTTGTTTTCTAATTTATTGCACAATTGCTGTTTAATATAAGTGAGAGATGTGAATACACCTTTTTATAGAAATCATTTATTGTTAAACCTTCTTGTAACAAACTCATCATTTGATACTCTAGGGTGCCTATGTTTCTCTTATATGCAAAGTGATTTGTTAAGACCTCTACCATAGCATTCCAATTAAGTGGTGTATTGTAAGATTCCAGTATTAAGTCAATGTTACCTACTATCTTGTTCCTAATAGTACTAAGAACACCGAAATATTTTGATGACCCAATAATAATTAGTTCGTATATTTTTAAAACCCTTTCAACGCTTTTTTTCAAAACAGAAAACTCATTATTAGCTCTTGAAAAATCTTTAATACTTTTTACTATATCTGGTATTCGTTCCAAATCACCTATTTCTCCTGTTATAATTTCTTGGTCACGTAGAATTTGGTTTTGTTGATTGCCTAATAGATTAAGTTGAGTCAATTGTTTAATTAACGCTGTTTCTACTATTTGTGTAACATAATTTGTTAACTCTGACCTATTGGAACTAGAAGTTCAAATCCTTCTTTTGTGCTTTGATTATCTTGTTGCGCACTTAAAGTGGACGGTCTATGAAGAAGGATAGGATTTGGGTTTGCCATCCTAGCTGCTTCATTTTTACACGTAAGAATAAAACAAGTAGAAAAACTAAATTCGGCTTTGGCCGAATTTTAAATACCCTCCACCTTATTATAAGCACCGAAGAAATCAAGAACTAATAAGGCTTTCTATTAATTTCACAAATGAAATTTCATATTTTCCATATTCATCTATTTCAGATTTAAAAGAAACACACAAATATAATTATTATGTTTAGAAAAACATTATATATGCACTTTATTTAAAATTTTGATTAGTTAATTTTTTATGAATCCTTTTTTACTAAACTAAAAAATATACAATACAACATATGAACAATAATGGGTAAATCTATAAAATTCTTATCCTAATATAAATTAACTTATTCCTAAAATAATGCCGTCGTGGTAACTGTGCACCGTATTGTACGTTTTTGCTTCCACCGCCCCACTTAAAACTTTGCCAAATGCCAAGTCTATTTGCGTACATCCAACTGTAGTCGTTTCCGTCTTTTCTAACATAGAGCAAAAGCCCTCATTAATTAACTTCCTTTCCATTAAACTGCTATTTGTCGCCCTACATATATTAAAATCACCAATAACAAGAAGTTTTTCGAATGTTTCACCCATAGTATATACAGTACCTACTGCATCCATGAGTAAATTACTAAATGTTGTTTCGGAAAATGTGGAATTTCTATATAAAGTGATAACGCACATTGTTTTAAAACGGAAAGCTATTATTTGTAAAGTAGCGGACCCAGAACTATAATCTCGCTTGAACAAAACTTTCGCTTGACTACTCAGGTCGGACTTTATGTAAACTATTATTCCACGCTTTTGTCGAGGAAGGCTATCGGATCCATTAATTCTTGCTAAAGTACAAAATCCTTCAACAGAACAGTCGTCCAACAGAAAAGTCCATGTCTCTACAAGACATAAAACGTCTATATCTCTTATATATCTATCACTGAATGAGTCTTGGTGGTGAGCGTTAAGGCTTTGTATATTTTGGTAATACATTTTTGTGTTTGCTCATACATTAGGTGACGGACATAAAAATCTTTCTGTTCGGAGCCGGTCAAGTTCGACTTTGACAACGTCAGTGTCAGAAAATTGTTTTGGAGGGGTGAAACGTCCAATTATGAACAATCCTGATGCACTGCAAGCTACATACATTGCAGCTCTATTTATTCTATCTGCAAGATGGACTACAACTTTGTTGTAAGTAGCTCCCTGGCTCTTATGAATCGTAATACCCTCTGCTGGAACTACCGGAAATTGTCTCCTCTCAATATAAATTTGTACGTTACGTCTGTATTGAAATAATCTGTTATGTTTTTCAATAGGAGTCCATAGAGGTTCAGAATTATGAGGCTTTTTTCTTCTTTCCTGAGAGCCAACGTCCCTATTAGAAAATAGAATCCAAAGTGTCGATACGGCTTCCTGACTTATGTCTACTGCCATTAAAAGTCCTGTTACACCGTTAACGAGTCCATCGGCAGTGTCAATATTTACTGTCAGCATATATTTAGCCGATGTCTTTAACGTAAGTTCTGTGGGAAGTCCTTGAGTCTCCGACGTTTTAAAATTCTTAATTGTATTTAAAATTGTCTGTTTTTGTTGTTCACTTAGAGAGTCAGCCTTAATAATGTCATAACTTCTAGAAATATGCTCTTCCGTCGATATCTGTGCTAAACGCTGTATATTATATGTGTCAGCTTCCTTATTAGACCAAAATAAATGAATGGCATCCAAAGGGACTTCTTTATGTAAATTCACTGTCCTTGATATAATTAAATCTATGTCTTCAGGATTCATTTGTCCAACTGCCATGTTATTTAATGCAATTGCAAAAGTCCTGTCGTCTCTTTGCCGCATTATTTCGTCTAATTCATAAAAGTCGAACATATCCCAAAGCCCACGTCCTATTATATCTCCATAGGGATTATTTGGATTTGGATTGAAAATCCAACGGTCACCTACAGGTGGAAGTTGTTTTAAATCACCGAAGACAATAATTGGAATACCACTAAAAGCCTCTGTAGTTTTAAATATTTGTATTAGTCTTGAGTTCAGGAAACCTAACATTTTAGAACCAACCATCGACACTTCATCTATAATAATAAGTTTCACTTCAATCAGTTTAGCAATAAGTGAATTAACTGTATCGTTACTTAAGGGACGAATTTCTCCGGACAACTGATTTACAGGCAAAGAGAAAAGGGAGTGAAGAGTATATCCTCCAATTCCAAATGCTGCTTTACCCGTTGGTGCACTTGGCAAAACCTTTGGGAGATCTGGATTGGATCCAGGAAGAGAATTAAAGCGTTGTGTTATTGCCTGATATATTGTTTGTATCAAGCGACTTTTACCTACAGCCGCGCCACCTCCCACAAATTCATACAGCACTTCTTTTCTATTTATCTTGTACAGTACATGTTGGAAATATATCCGTTGCTTTTTATTCAGAGACCTTACGGATATTAACAAATCCTCTACATTTACTAATGGAGGGAGTTTTATTAAACGGACACCTTCACTCTGATCGTCATTTTCTTCTTCGTCTATATTAAGTATATTTATGTCTCTATTAATCTCTGGCATAGCCAGAGCTCTGAATTCTTCATCTAATAACTGCGATGCAGCAATGTTGTCTTGTCGGGTTGGTTCATTTTCAGAATTGCCATCGTTATCGTTCTGAATTTCCTCTAAAGCGTTTTCCAATTCGTTTACCGAAAATTTTTCGAATTGTTGTTGGTATGTCATTATCAAGTCTCTATGTGAAGAACATGTTTGTTCGTTGTCGTTTTCTAAAATGTCTGTTACTTCATTAAGCCACGGAAAATATAACATAACCATTTGTCTGAAATAGTCTGCTCTGGATGTATCCATATTTGTTTTTGCAAATCGAAGAATAGCTGAATTCCTTCGTTTATAAATATATCCAAATTTATTTAAAAGTTGGAGACCAACACCACTATACTCTGTTACGTCTTCGTTGTCATCTATATCTTCATCTTCTCGTCTTTGGCGTATCGAAGATCTGCGTGTTTTTGAAAGCACATAATTGGCAGCAAAATTGGCTAGACAGATGTCTTCAAGACTGTGAGGACGATGTTCGTAATAGTCTAATAAATTACTTTTAAAAATATCAGTCGATTCTGTTGGTAGTCTTTCTAATTCTTGCCTAGATATTACCATTCGGACTCTCCTATCTGGATGGAATGTATTTATGAAAACATCTGTGTTACTACATTCGGACATACTCGTATGCATACCTAAAATATTGTAGGATGCTTCTTGAGTGGACACTTCGGACGCGTTTATAAATTTATTGCCAATGTGCTGTAAACGTTGACGGACAGTATAATTCTCTGTACGAATTTCCCTCATTGTCTCCTGCAATAGTCGCAAAACTCCCGTATTTGACTTATTTATATAGTTCACTATATATGATACACAACCGTAAGCGTCCAAAATGTACTGTATGTCCATGTTAGCGCGATGTAACTTCAAAATAGTTGGATTGAAGGCGTTTATAAATATGTCCTTCGGTCGGCGTTTTAAAAATATCTGTGGTTTTTTAATAGAAAACCTTAGGGCAAAAATGTAGTCCTCGTAGCTCATATTAATACGTTCGTCAGACAAAAATTGTTCAAATTGGTCAATACTATAAATATCTGACTCAGATGCCCTAGTATTTAAAAAATTAAATACTTTTTCATAATTAACACGATGTCTTTGAATATTTTCGGATTCTTCGGACAGCGGAAATAGTATTTCTGTTCTTGGCATTGGCGGATGAGGCATTTTGAATCTACAAATCCTTTGTCCCGATATTTCTCTTTGGCATGTATTACAATGCCTATGCATTTGATAATTTATGAAATTTTCTATTCCGGACTCAGACGAGTTTGTACTGATATATTTGTCAATAAATTCTGTTACCGCAGGGAATGTACGTTCATCTGTCAATGTTATATGTGGTGTGTCTTTTAACCAATATACTTCATGTACATGAGGAGAGCCTCTTTGCTGAAATTCTATTCTCCAATAATACTTTATAACTTTATGAGAGTCAAATACACCACCATCACACTTAAAAAGTTTGTATAAATGACGGACACGTTGATCGAAGTAGCGTGAACATGTAATCGGATCGGACCTTATTAAATTATATTTTTCTTGCGTTGTTAAATTATGAACATTGTTTTCTGATATATCCCGTGTTTCTAAAACTTTCACCAAAATAACAATTAATTCAGACTGAGTGATTCGGCTGCGGACAATGTGATAAAAAAAGTTGGCAATCCAAATTGCCGAATCATTGCCAGAACTTTCTTTTTTTCAGATTCCCAATGAGCGGGTGAAAACCTAAGTCCTTTGAGAATATGATACCCGTCGTCATGCTGCACTAAGTTTTGAACAAAATGATCGTCTAACATATTTCGCGCAGTAACAGAATTTTGACGTATTCTTTTCCTTAAGCACATCGATATACTATCCTTTATGCGCGATAGTTCTAATTTTTTGTACGAATATAAAACTTTGTCTACTCTGGCGCATCGTCTGTCATATCTTCTAACTTCTGATCTTATAACTTTCCCTAAAGTTGTAACTGAACTTCGTTTAATTCCACAATAAATTGTGGGAAAGGACAACTCCTCGGCGTCTTCATCCATAAGTAAGTCGAATGATCTGTTGCCCTCTGCAGGCGCTATAGAAATCCCAACTAATGGTACATTTTCTATTTGTAAATTGTCTAAAAGGGTCTCCTGTGGATTTAATTCATCTACGTCATCATTGGTTGTGTTATTGTTTAAACAAGTTTGAACTATATTTCTGTCTTCTTCGTTGGCAATAAACGGCATTATCTCATTCGACTGTCTTCTGTTCAGCCATTCATTAGAAATAGAAATGTTATGCGTCATATATAAGTCTGTGTTAATTAAATACTCTGCGGCTCTAACTATCTTTGCCGGTCGTATAGTCTCTGTCATAAAACTGCGGTCATATTGCAACCTACGCTTCAAATAAACTTGTATTACTTCTGTCTGATCTTCAGATCTCGGAAGGACGGTTATTGTTCTATCAAGTGAAATCGGTACGTTCGCGACTGCACCTCGTATCGCGCACTCTCTGTTATAACCTAAGGACACTATTCTCATAAACGGTATTCTGGGAGTAACGAATCTCTCTTCAAGTCCTTTAGTTCGTTTGTATAGTGGGAAAGTGAAGACCATTGGATAAACATAATGTCGGTATATTACCAGATCGAACTGCAGAATAACATGTTTTGCAAAACGTATAACGGTCATCTTCGGATGGAATAATATCAGTCAGGAAGAATACGCAACTTAAGTGGACATGTTGGCTTGTAACTATTTCTTTAGATAAAAACTTTACTTGTGACGTAAACCACAGTCCACCATAACAAACACAAACACAAGTCGGACCATTCTTTACACTATTGTCATATTCACTCAATAGTCGAGATGTGTGTCTTTGGGTTTCACTCAATATATATTCAATTCTTGTGTCAGGTGTCATGGTCTGCATTCTTTGTCTATTCAACAAATTTTGTCGATTGTTAGTTCTGAGCCTATTTACCTCATTAGCACGGTGTGTTCTAGACCGAAGTGTTCTATTAGAGCTAACCTCTCTAGCATTCCACCATCTTCTCTTCTAATTCTTTGTGCTAAGGCAAATCTCTGGCGTTCACTCCTTCTATATATTTCATTTCCTCGACGTTGTCTGTGCTGGGCAGTATTAATTTGTTGTTCTCTAGCGCGGGTTCCATCATCCTCCCTCCTATTTCTTTGTGTTAATGCATTTCTCAGCCTTTCACTACTTCTAAAGACTTCGTTTTCGCGGTGGCGCCTATGCTGGGCAGTATTAATTTGTTGTTCTCTAGCGCGGGTTCCATCATCCTCCCTCCTATTTCTTTGTGTTAATGCATTTCTCAGCCTTTCACTTCTTCTAAAGACTTCGTTTTCGCGGCCTATGCTGGGCAGTATTAATTTGTTATTCTCTAGCGCGGGTTCCATCATCCTCCCTCCTATTTCTTTGTGTTAATGCATTTCTCAGCCTTTCACTCCTTCTAAAGACTTCGTTTTCTCGGTGGCGCCTATGCTGGGTAGTATTAACTTGTTGTTCTCTATTGCGTCTTCCATTATCTTCCCTCCTAATCCTTTGTGTTAAGGCATTTCTCCGACGTTCAAGCACTCGATAACTTTCATTACCGCGACGGTTTATGTGTTGTACAGTATTCCTTTGTTGTTCCATAATGCGATACCTTGAACTTCTTCTTCTAACAATATGTGCGCTTTGGTCTCTTCGCCTTTCCTCTTCGCGATATTCAGGATCACTTCTTCTTGCTAATATACGCTGAGAATTTTCAATTCTGTCTCTCTCCAAACTTTGCTCGCGAAACCTTCTCACAGATTGTATATTTCTCAGACGTCTTTGTCGAGATGATGTAATACGTAATAAGGGCATATTGAAATAATGTTTGTAAATATAAAATTTTTTTGCACTTCAATGTGAACAGTTCAATTATTGTTGTACTTCTGAGGTCTATATTTCGTGTTGAAGACTTATATATTGTACTATTTTACCTGCTTTCGCATGGGCTACTTTACCTAATAGTCATTTATGTACCTGATTTCTAACAAGGCTGTAGCCTGTACTTGCAAACTATAAGTATATGTACCTGATCGTGCATCATGTTACTTTATTTTAAGTATTTTTCATTAAAAATTTTATTTGATATTCTAAATTTTAAAACTGAGATATATAAAGCGGTTAACACGATGCCTTGTCTATAAAATTTTTATTGTTTATACATATGTATGTATTTTTATTTGGTTATGTACAATTGTTCTTATATGTAACGCCTAAATATTTATGGATCTTTTTAAATTTTTTGAATTGATGATGATGAAATTGATGTTTTATAAATTTTAAAAATTATAACACGCTCATTTTTTCACATCTATGAAGCTAATATTTATAGATGTACATACTAAATTTCAAGTTTATAGCTTAATTTTTGTGGCAGATAAATAGATTTTTGTTTATTGTGGGTGGACTTAGTAACCGACCACGCCCATTTTAAGCACATTGATGGATGGGATATCTATAAATACGTGTACCAAATTTCAGGGTCATAGGTTAATTTTTGTGGTAGATATAAAGGTTTATGTTTATTGTGGGCGCGTCTGTTAAACGACCACTCCCATTTTAGGCACATCAATGGATGGGATAACTATGTATTTGCATACCAAATTTCAACTTTGTATATCAACTTTTGTGGCAAATATAAAGATTTTTATTGATTGTGGGCGTGTATATTATCGGACTACGCCCATTTTCGGCACATTGATGGATGGGATTTCTATAAATACGTGTACCAAATTTCAGCGTCATAGGTTAATTTTTGTGGTAGATATAAAGGTTTATGTTTATTGTGGGCGCGTCTGTTAAACGACCACTCCCATTTTAGGCACATCAATGGATGGGATTTCTATAAATACGTGTACCAAATTTCAGGGTCATACGTTAATTTTTGTGGTAGATATAAAGGTTTTAGGTTGGGCGCGTATGTTAACCGACCACGCCCATTTTAGGCACATCAATGAATGGCATAACTATGTATTTGCGCACCAAATTTCAACTTCGTAGATCAACTTTTGTGGCAAATATAAAGATTTATATTGATTGTGGGCGTGTATGTTATCGGACCACGCCCATTTTCGGCACATCGATGAAACTAATATTTATAGATGTACGTACTAAATTTCAAGTTTATAGCTTAATTTTTGTGGCAGATATGTAGATTTTTATTGATTGTAGGCGTGGCTCTTTACCGAATTTGCCCATTTTAAATAGCGATCTGCGTGCATAAACAAAAAGTGACTGTACAAAATTTCAGCTTAATATCTCAAAATTTACGCTCGTGAGAGTGCCAACAACAGACGGACACACGGACACACGGACATACATATCTAAATCGACTCAGTTTTTGACGCTGATCAAGAATATATATACTTTGTAGGGTCTCTGACGCCTCCTTCTGGGTGTTGCAAACGGAAGAACAAAATTAGTATACCCTCATCACTGAGGTGGAGGGTATAAAATGAATTACTCGCTTTTCATTGGGGTATTAAATTTTTCAGACCATACCTATACGGTCGTAAGTTCGTGGTTACTACAGACCATAGACCACTAGTGTCACTATTCGCTCACAATAACCCATCATCCAAAATGACGCGTATTAGATTGGAATTATGCGATTATGATTTTACAGATATATATAGAAAAGGAAATAGTAATACAAATGCTGACGCTTTATCACGGATTAAAATAGATACTGATATGTTAAAAGACATGATACCTAAGAAGATAAATGTAATAACAAGAGGGCAAAAGTTAAAAATGATTAATAATGAAAAGATAGCAGATAACGCTAAAGATAATAATAATAACAAGAATAGTGATATTAACCATACAGATTGTACTAACCAACCGAAGCCTGATCAACTTCATATTTGGGAATGTACCTCAATGTCTGATGTGAAAAAATTAAAGAAATTAAAAACTGAATTTATCAAGGGCAAAAACAAAACAAGGAAGATAGTTAGTATAGATATAAATGAAAAAGATATACTATTGCGATGCAGTGAAAATCCACCGAATTTCGATTCGATTATGGATAAACTGACATCAAGACTGATTAAAGAAAATATAATTGCTATAGCATTAAATAGAGATGATAGTATATTTAAAATCATAGATGAAAATGATTTTAAAAGAAAAGTCAATGAAAAATTACACTAGATAAATAATGATGCCCAAAAATTAATTATTATATTGTACAAAGACCCTCAAAAGATTAATGATAAATTGATACAATTTAAACTCATACATGAATACGACAATAGTCCACAAGCCTTTAAATAGTAGAAATAGACACAGTAGGACCATTGAGGATAGCAAATGGATTTAGGTATATACTAACCATGCAATGCGAGTTAACAAAATACATGTCCGATACAAAGTAAAGACGCTAAAACAATAGCAAAAACAATTGTTGAAGAAGGCATACTAAAATATGGTCATTTCAAGATATTAAAATCAGACAGAGGAAAAGAATTCACAAATAAACTACTGAAAAACATATGTGAACTCTTCAATATTCAACAAATGTTTTCGACCCCTTACCATCATCAAACTTTAGGCTCCGTTGAAAGAAATCATTGCGTTATAAATGAATATATGTTGTCGTTTGCAGAAAATGACAATTGGGATAAATGGATACCTTATTACTGTTTTGCATATAACACCACATATAATAATGGGATACACACCTTATGAACTAGTATTTGGAAGAATAACCTATATGCCAAATTATAATATGAATGAAACAAATAAAGATTTAGATAATTATTATAACGAATTGAAAGCCAGTATAAAATTTTCTTTACTAAAAGCAAAAGAATTTTTAGAAAAAGAAAAGAACAATAAAAAATAACTTTAAAGAAAATAAACTTTTAAATTTGGAAATAGGAGACTATGTACTATTAAGAAATATGACAAAACGGAAAATTGAAAAACCCTATGTCGGTCCATACGAGATAATCTCAAGAAATGGTGTAAACTCCACTATTAAAATAAATAACACTTTAAAAACAATAACTTACCAAAACCATATGGCATAAGAAAACAATATACATTCTAGAATAATTGATAATTCCACTTAATCTTAGTATAATTCAAAATAAACATTACTTTTTTTACATATTTTTAATAATATTTTTAATAAGCAATATTTAAATGTAACACATAACATACATACATACCTTTAACTGTAATAACCCAATTCAAATTCAATATTTGAAATTGTTACATTACCATATATAACACTCATACTCACTTCAATTAAAATAACCTAGTTTAAGTTTATGCTTAGTAATCAATTCATTGTAATAATTTTAGTATATAATATGTATAATTTTTCTAAATAAACTCAGACGAAAAACATTAATCCAAAAGATCAATACTCGTCTCATTCCTTGATAGCAAATATCAATATACCTTACATTCTTGCAGGATACTTAAGTTGCGCGTTGCGCGACGCTTGATATTTGTTATAAACACATAATACATTATATGGCTCAGATCGGTTAAGTAAATTGTGTAAAAAATTTTGGGTCAGTATCATCATCGCCATTCCGGATCGAACGATACAACGAATACATTATACAAATAACATATACCATAAACATTTCATTACACAGTATTTTTAGCATTACCAACAGCAGTTGTTGCGGTTTTGAGTGTTGGCGGAATTTTTAAAGCGAGCAGTTTTCATTAGATTTTAGGTACACCAAATTACAATAGTAGGCATAAACTTAAACTAGGTTATTTTAATTGATAGTGTTATGTGTGGTAATGCAACAATTTCAATATTGCTTACTTCATGTAACTTTTAAAGGTATGTATGTTATGTGTTACATTTAAATATTGTTTATAATTATAAATCTAAAAATAACTTATATAAATTAATAAAAACAATCGATAGTGATATAATTTTAATTTTTGCCTAAGCAGGCAAATATGTTAAGTAGTTAAGTTAAATTAAATGAATATAAATGTACACTACAATATATATTCTTGATCAGCGTCGAAAACTGAATCGATTTAGATATGTATGTTCGTGTGTTGTTTTCATTCTCACGGACGTAAATATTGATATTGATATTGAGGTCCATCGCTGTTTAAAATGGAAAAAATCGGTAAAGAGGCACGCCCACAATTAAAATAAATCTATAAATCTACCAAAAAAATTTTCTATGAACTTGAAATTTGATATGTGCGTCGTTTAATATTCCAAAAATGGTTGTATAACAGAATTGCCCACAATCAACAAAAATCTGTTTACCTGTCACAAAAATTGAACTGTAAACTTAAAATTTGGTATGTATATCTATAAATATAATCTTCATTGATATGCCAAAAATGGGCGTAGTCAGATAACAGACGCGCCCACAATTTACAAAAAACCATATTCACCATAACCATCAAATACCCTACACCACTTGATATATTATTCAATTTAATTTTTATACCCCACACCACCCTGTGAAAAGGGGTATATAATATTAAAGGAGAACCCTATTAAAAATGAATCGGATTGGACCATTTTTAGAACCCCTTTTTATATGAGGTTCTATTATTTTTTGAGATATTTCGCCGAAACTTGGTACATAGATATGTATTGGCCCAAAAATAAACGCTTTTGAAAATGGATAATCCAATCCAGTCCATTTGCAATAGGGATCCCTTTTCATATTTCATATTTATTTATAGTTGATTTAAGCCGAACATGGATACAAATAAATAAAGACTTAAATTTAAAATGTACTGACAATACTGTACAAGAAAAAACTTTAAGTGGAGTACAAATGAAAATTAAAATATAGTACAAAGAAATGTAAATTAAATTATGATTACATTGTAATAATTATTAGTATTAATTAAAATAAGAAGAGGGAAAAACAACAACCACAACAAGAAGAAATGGAAGAGAGGAAAAAAATAATATGTATCTATAGATTAAAGTGACCAACTATACTCATTTACTAATTGTAATCTTTTTTCGCAAACCGACTCTTTTCAAATCCTGTACTCTGAAAGTACTCATTTGTATAATTTTATACTCATTTGTATTTCTAAAACATTTTTTTAGATTATTTTATTTCAATTTTATTAATTAAATATTTAAAATTATTTTGACAGTGATTTGAATTTCACGCGCGCATATTGCTTGCCGTTTCCGGCACGTCAGACGACAGGGCAAACACCAGACACGAGTTTGACAGTGATTTGAATTTCGCGCGCATATATGGCTGCCGTTTCCGGCATAATTGAGAGGCCGTATTATGTACCTGGAGAGATAGATAGATACTACAGACCTCTTTTCTAACAACGTCAAAATTACATTAGTGTAATGAAAGAGATGGATATATCTATCTCTCCAATATTTCTGTACGTAATCCCCAGGCTGATCTTTGATGTGCAGTATGTACGGCATGCTTGACAGTCTTGACGCATGCATAGTATGTACGGCAAAGTTTTATGGGAATTCCCTTTCTGTTAATTAATTTGAGGTTAGAGAAAACCAACAATTTCGTACTTTCTGTTCAAGTTAACAAGATTTGTGAAGGTGAAGTTGCATGTAAGTATTAATATTAGAGTTTTATTTTCATTTTACTTAAATAATATCAGATTATAATATTTTTTTAAAATCAAAATAAAAAATATATTACTAATATAATTTTTAGATTTTTAATTCAAATATGAGCGATAATAAAAGAAGGAAAACGAAAATTTAAAAAAAGAGTTTCCGTTCATTGTAATTAAAAATTGAAATGATGACTCCTTGGTTAAATGCACAATCTGCAATAGGGAATTTTCAATTGCAATTCATGGACGTGGTGCAATAACGGCACACATTGAAACTAAAGTGCATAAAACGTCTTATGACACAGCAGCGTCAACATCCAAACTGACAACATTTTTTAAAGGGAGTACTTTTGGAACTAATGAAAAAAATTGGCAGTTATGGAGGGCACTTTCGCTTTTCTTATTATTAAATTATTAAAAAAAAATTTGTGACGAAAAATTTTCGCGAACAAAATGTGAGTCTTTCGTAACCAGCGTATTTAATGAATACTGCAAGAAAATGCTATCAGAAAATCTGGATTCTATATCATATATATATATTCTATCAGACGCATCGAATCACAATAAAATAAAACTTTATCCAATTTTAGTAAGGTATTTCGATATTAAGAATGGTATCCAAATTTAGATTTTAAATTTGGAATCAATTAAAGGGGAAACATCAGACATTTTGTCTAATCACTTATTTCGAGTTATAACAGATAACAATTTGAATAAGATTTGGCGCTCTCGGCTGATAACACAAATACTAATTTTGCAGGACGCACCCGTAATACGTGTACACAAAATTAATTTCTGAAACGAAATATTTTGGGAATTGGTTGTAATGCTCACATTATATCAAATTCCATCTATACAGCATCAAGTTTAATGTCAATAGATGTGGAAGTAATTATTACAAATATATATTTATATTTAAATCGGTTTACAGTACGGGTATCAAGTTTGAAAGATATTTGTGAAGAGACTGGTGTTCAATATAAAAAGCTGCTTGATTATTCCAAAGTCAGATGGCTTGCATTACAACGCGTTTTGCAGTTGTATGATCCACTACGTTCATATTTTTTAAGCCTTGACAAATGTCCTACAATTTTGAAGAAATTCTTTCAAAATGATATGTCAGAACCTATGCTTTATTTTATTCACAGTCAGGCGTCGTTGTTTCATGAAATTACTCTACAAATTGAAGGAGATAAAATTTCAACAGCAGAAGTTTATGTATATTAAAATATGTTTTTAAAAGAAAATAAAGTTTTTATCGTTTTTTCTTCTTTTTTTTCATCTATGAAATACGTGCAAAGTGTACTCTTTTTGAACAAAAAATAGTTGGTCACCTTACTATAGATGCAAATGCATAAATAACAATCAATGCATTTACATGAACAAGCCCATGAAGTCTGATACAATTAACAAAGTCTAACGTTGTTGACGCAAATGACGTTTAATGTACTCAAGTGAATCCGTTAGGGAAAATAAATGATAATGATCATTAAAATTTTTACATAAAACTTCAAGTGGGGAAAAAAGTTCATAATTGTTCCCGCATTGGGTCAGGTGCAACGGATCTGGACATCCTAGAAGGGACATAGAAATTAATTTTAATCAATAAAAATGTCGATGTAATATAACCATTAATGAGTTTGTGCAGAAAGCAGACGCCAAGTACTAATCTTCGCCTTACAAGACTTGGTAAATCAATAAGCTGAAGACGATGCTCATATAGAGGGAGTACCCCGTTCGGGTCCCACCCTAAGCCACGCAGGGCAAACAAAAGGAATTGTTTCTGTACTGATTCTATTAAACTAATATAGCATCCATAACCAGGAGACCATATTACACAGGCATACTCCAAAGCAGGCCTAACTAGGACTGCATATAAATTCTTGGTTACATAAGGGTCATCAAACTCTTTTAACCATCTTTTTATAAAACAAAGGGATAGTCTAGCCCTACTCACAACCGACTGAACATGGACATTACATGTTAGTTTAGTGTCAAATATAACACTAAAGAACAGGCAGATTCCAAAGAATAACCCCCAATGACAAATGCGACACCTATGAGTGTCGCATTTGTCTCTCTACTGAACTCTACTGAAGGACATTGATTTGCATTTTTTTATGTTTAGACTCATGCCATTAACGTTACACCATTCAACTAGTGACAAGTGATCAGAAACTAAAAATTTAAAATCTGTAATATTATCCGACGCAGAAAAAAGTTTTACGTCTTCAGCGTACATAAGTATTTGAGAATGCATAACAGCATTAGCATTACACTTATTAGACAAATGTGGTTTAAAGAGAACTTTTTGAGTACGATTAATAAGATAGAATTTAAACCACCTTACTAGCGCCGCTGGAAAACCAATTCTGCCCAATTTTAATATTACTTAGGTCAGTATATATAACATCTGTTTGCTTACTAGCCTTAAAAGAATTAAAAACATGGAATGAAAATTCAAAAAGATTAGTTACAGTGGATTTACCACTAAGAAAACCATGTTGATAAGGCGACACAACGGATTTAATTGATCTGACCAGTCTATTAGTTATGAGTAAAAGTTTAGGTAAAGCGGACAATTTAGCAATACGCCTATAATTTTCCATACAATCTTTACTTCCACTCTTATGAAGTGGTAAAAGAAAGCTACTTTTCCAAACACTTGGAAATACGCCGCTTAAAAGAGAAAAGTAAGGTGATGACGACAAAGAATGAGTGTGGCAGGAGTACGATTGCGCAAAAAAGGTATCAAACAAATTAGAAATACCCTGAGGAGGATTTTCTTCGGTATCACCTAAACGCATATATGATGGAAAGCCATCATTTTTACGTTTACAGTTCACAAATTTATAGAAATATTTAGGATTATATAAGAAAGTGTATTTCTCCATTCTACTAATGTAATCATCATAACATTTTTTGCTTATAGCAAAGAAGTTATGTTTAGCTTTCATATAGGATGCAAAGACAACAGATAATTTACTCAATGAAAATTTTTTAAAGAGTCGATTTCTTTCAATTCTAACCCGCTCTATCGAAAATCGAGGTGGACAATGAGAAATATTACCAGGTGAACGCGAAGGTACGCAGGCGGACAAGGCCCTATTTATTTATTTTATATCATAAAACAGTAGGACACTGTATTCTATATCTGCTGCACTAAAATCAAATATCTAAGAATTAAGTAAACTAAACAATAGATCAAAATTTGTTTTAAAAAAGTTAAATTCATATTCATCAGACACAAAATCATCAACTGGTTATCAAGAGATATGCAAAGTGATAACGATCCTTAGGCAAAACTAGAGGATCAGCACGAACATTAGTGAGACAAGTATTATTACAAAAATCTAAATCTAAAAGTTTATTACTAATATTAAAAACATTATTTTGTTGACTAAGGCATAAACTAGACATACCTTCAAAGAATACATCCAATGTATCACAAGAATAACAGGGTAACAGATAATCAACTTCATTATCAAAATTTCAAGAAACGAAAGGAAGATTAAAATCTCCTAACACAAGAATACTATCTTTAGTTTTAAGAGTATCACTATCTCACTTTTAATTAAATCAAAATGTTGGATATAGACAGAAATATCAGACGACGTAGGAATATAGGAACACGTGATATATACATCATATCTACATATATAATTTCAAGCGGACACAAATAAATTCTACAACGACGAAACGAAAATAACTCAGCAGAAAAATTTGAATGCACAGCAATCAGAACACCGCCACCAATTTTATTACATCTATCACGCCTAAAGACTTCATAATTTGTACAGAAAAATTCAGCAGAATGTATATTAGGTTTTATCCATGTCTCAGTAAAGACAATAACATTAGAATTAAGATTAAAACCATTAACACATACATCCTTGAGTTTTGTATTAAGGCCTCTAACGTTTTGGTACAGAATTGAAAGTAATACATTGAATAAAGTTAGTTTTTTGAGATATGATCAGAAATAACAACAGGATTTTGCTGCTTAGATCGAGGTCGAGGAATGAATTCCTTAATTAATATACCATCAGGCCAGAAGTTTTGATTAAGTATTAAATCGAACCATTTTAATGATACATTAATTTTAAATGAAGATATGTCACGACCCTCAGCCAACTTAAATTTATAAACGGAAAAGTCAGAATTAGGAATGTCTGAGCATTTATTACTAATATAATCAATAATATTATCAGTAGATGTGTCAGCTGTTAGCCTAGAAATAAAGACAGATTTTCTCGGAGGAATAACTTTTAAAACAGACAAAGAAGCGGACTTTTACCTGAAGGATCAGTGACAAAGGGAGCAGGAGGCCGAGTGGGTAGGACTGAAATCTGACTATTCTGGTCAACAACAGATTTTTCGGTGGAAACCTTAGGTTGATCTAGAGTTGATTTAAGGTTACAATCAATTGGCACATTTGTTAGCTGCAAACATGATTCAGTTGGATTTGGTAATGATAGTGATGGCAGAGGAAGAGCTTTTTTACGTTTTGGAGAAGTAACGAAATTATCTAAATAAATCGAATTATTAAAATGATATTCATAATGCTTAAGTTTTTTACCCATTTCAGAAATCTCGTTATTGTTTTCAGAAAAACAATTCTTCAATTGATTAAAAAATGTAGAGATCTCAACATCGTGAACCTTGCACTTAGGGCAGCTCCATTGTAGACCTTTACTTGGTATAACTAGACTACCAAACTGATACGTAAAACACATACTATTAAAAGGCGCAAATCATATATATATTTGCCGCACCCACCGTTATGGATGTGAAGGGTATTTAATTGGGTCTAAGCCAAATTTAGTTTTCTTACTTGTTATTTTTTAATGTGTCAAATCTTTCATATATAAATGTCCAAAACGACTGAGCAAAGTTTCTACACAATTGACGTAAGTTTAACCATCAATAATATTATTTAATTTTTCATTCCTTTTATTATACCCTGCACCACCCTGTAGAAAAGGGTATATTAAGTTTGTGCGGATGTTTGCAACTTCCCACCTTTAGTTATACGGATGGATTCAGAATCAAAATCTTATTCTATTTAACCATGTCCGTCTCTCTTCCTCTCTAAATTTGTTCGCAAACTACAGGTCGGTTTTTTTTTGAGATATTTTGATGAAATTTGCTACAAGGACATATATTGGCCCAAAGGGGAACGCTATTAAAAATGGACCGTATTGAACCATTTTTAGAACCCTTTCCCATATGAGGTCCTATTACTTTTTGAGATATTTCGACGAAATTTGGTACATATATATGTATTGGCCCAAAAATAAACGCTTTTGAAAATGGATAGGATTGGACCATTTTTAGAACGCCTTTTCATAAAAATTTTTTTTTTGTTGATTTAATTAATAAATAAAAAATTTAAAAAAATTTCTGACATATGTATAATTTTGAAAATACAAGTAGGTATAGAAAAATTAAATTTTTCATTTTTCAAAGTGTTTATGTTTCAACTAGAGTGTTTGCACGAATGCTCATCGCTATAAACGCTTCTCTTTTTTGTATATTCATCTTCAGTTTTTTTAAATGCTGGACACTTCTTACTTTTTGATTAACAACGCGCAAGTTAAAATATGGTAACCCTTTTTATATTTACTGGAATATTGTACGTTAATTTTGTATTTAGTCTTAAGTACGCATTAAAGAAGAAAAGTTGTGTTTCTTATATCTAAATAAAGAATAAAGTAAAACATAACAAGGGTTTTTATTAAATATAAACGTAACTGGCGCAGTCTTTTCCCGAATAATAATAATTAAAAACATTTAAGTTAATTAAATAACATTTTAATAAGTTAGTAAATTAACTAAATCATAAATTGAAAAAACTTCAACTAACTTCAACTTATACAAACAGTTACTTTAAATCAAAGTCAACATATCCCTTTCTTAAAATCTACCGTTCATTACGTGAAAGAAAATAAAGAAAGGTAACAAAGATGTCATTAACCTTTTCACTCGCTGAGCCAATTAAAGATGCTGAACAAATAAATGTCTTTATGGGTGACAATGTGTACGCTTTGAGCTCATTTATAAGGGAAGTGGAATCTGTTATTGAAATAAAAAGGCAGTTAACACAAAACAACCAGGATGTTCTGAAGTTTATACACCAAAGGCTAATTTTGAAAAAAATACAAGGTCCAGCTCTACATGCAATGAGGACATTGGGTCCAGATTCTAAGTGGCATGACGTAAAAAAAATCCTAATTTCTAATTTTGGGGTGAAGGAAAGCTACCATCAACTATATCAAGAGGCATTTTCATATGTAAACACCGATATTGTAAATTATTTTAAACATTTAAGAAATATTTTGTGCAAAGTAAACGAAAAGTATAAATTTGATAGTGAAAAATTGGTAGAATTTAGCCCTGTTCATGCAGAAAAAGTTATTCTAGGAATTTATGAAATTTATGAATAACATTAATGTAAATTTAGCTTCTGTAATAATAAATAGTAAAATAGATAATTTAATTTAAAATGAAGGTTAATAAGAACAACAGGAAAAAATGAATATAAGGGCAATAACTTTTCCATTGATAAAATACCTCAAAAGGGACGTTAAATTAAATATTAATGATCCTAAGTAAAAAAATAAAAATAATAATAACTGAATTACCGATACTGAAATATCCAAACTTTAACAGGCCATTCCAAATAGCCAGATATACTAGTTCTAATTGGAGTTCTATTGGTGCTGTTTTACAACAGGATAAACATCCTCTATGTTATGCCAGCCGTACACTTAATGACCATGAAAAAAACTTTTCTGTAACTGAAAAAGAACTGTTAGCAATAGGCAACGGGATATTTTAGGCCATTTTTATATGGGAACAAATTTGAAACATTACCAGACCATCAACCTCTTAAATGGCTATTTACAAAGTCACAAAATAAAAATATGAATCCTAGATTATACAGATGGATGATTAAACTAAGTGAATTTAATATAACAATAAATTATATCAAAGATAAAGAAAATCTAGTGGCAGACTTTCTTAGCTGAATTGATAATGTTAAAGGAGAAATCAATGTGTTTACTAATGTATATAGAGACACATCATCTTTGTATAATAATTTTGATGATGATGATTTAACAATACATTCTCAAGAAGAGGATAGGCAAGATCACTTTCACATATTAGATACAGTTTTAAATAGATTTAAAGTTCAAATAATTCTTACGGATTATAAAAAATCTCAAACACCCTACCAACAATAACACGTGGATCTTAAACACTTTCATATCAGCAAAAGGACTCAAGGACGGACTCAATCCCACTTAACATATATTGTCGGACGGACAACTCATATTTTTTGGATAAGTACCTAAATAAGTACTTTTTCACAGTATGTAGAGTGCATTTTATTTACGCATAAACCCCTAATGAAATTACATACATATAGTTTATACAAAGGTGGTTGGGTTTTCATTTCCATTAATCTCAGTTATTTTGCATTGTCATATACAAATATATGTACGTAAGTTCTCTTTGTTTCAAATTCTTTCTTTTAAAATACTGTAACGAACAGTACATGTACTTAATCATAATGTTCCCTTATCATACTCTAAATATTTGTCACATACAATCACACGCACTACATAATTGTAATACATGCCTTTAAGAAAATTCTTTGTGCAAAGGAAACTCTAATATAATTGCTTATTAGAATGATACATCGGTAAATGATACAAAGGGCACTATACCTTTTTTATCGCATGCTACTTTATTTAAATTTTACTTTAAATTTTTACATACAATTTACTTAAATTTTTTTAATATTTTAAAATCAAGAAAATATAATGCTATAATATTCAAGGATAATATATCTCGTATAATTATAATAAAAAATTTGTACTTTATATTCTTGATATTTACATATCGATCCTATATTGTATAAGTCTCTATGGTGTGAACACTTGTGTTTCCCAACATCTACTTACATTTTATTAACCCGATTTTTCTATATCCTAATAAAGGGTGGGTCATCTATCGGTTAAAATTTGAACCATCGGTTATTTCGAATCTGGCAATACTTATGTCATTCTATTCTGTAACAAAATTCAGTATATTATCTTCACTGAACGAAATGAATCGATTTACGCTTGAGCATCGTTGGGATTTATTAGAAATCTATTTCCAAAACAAAGACAATTGGTCGAAAATTGGACGAAAATGCTGTACAAAATTTGCTCGCAGAGAAGGACCAACAGTGCCCGGTATATGCAAGTTTATTGCTAAAGTTCGTGAAACTGGTTTCATTGTTGATGCGCCAAGACGTGAGCGTGCTCGTACAGTGCGTACACCCGAAAATATCGAAGCTGCGGCTGAGAGTGTGCGTGAGAATCCATCAACACCAACTCGTCATCGTTCTCAAGAATTGAACACATTACGCACCAGTTTACGTCGAATTTTGCGAAAAGATCTCGGTATGACGCCTTGTGGGGCGGCGTTAAAGACAAGTGTTATACCGACAAACCAGAGACAATTGAGCATTTTTTTTTTTTTTACGAAGGGAAAGTGTTGAAAGCCCAGTCAGTGTGGGACTCTCACCCACTAAAACCCCTTCAACGTCCGACGGCAGGTCTCCTGGGACTACCGTTAAGTATTACGTCAAGAGAACCGACTCAGCTTCAGCTCAAATCGTGCGTATAATGTCAGTCGTTCTCTGTCTGTATCTTTACTAGATATTCTATAATAATATAATATAATAATATAATATTCTATACTAATGGAAAATACGTAGCTAATGAATTTTGGTTTGTGGTCAGAGGGTATTTTAGGTTTAGGTTTATGCAGACACCTACACTCCCACCTTCCATTAAACCGATCCATTCAGAACCCAGATCCGAACCGATTCAATCATGTCCGCCTATGTGTCCGTTTAAGTTTTGTCTAAGCTGCAGGTCGCAATTTTGGAAATATTCTACGTGGTACAGGGACTAAAAGGAACCCTACCGAAAGGTATCGAGTTTGAACTTGAGCGGAAATTTATAATTCCTATATAATTTCTTTTTTTAATATGACCTGTTTTTTCTTTTGTTATGTTGTTTTTTGGCAAGCACAAGGTCTTGGTTTTTTTTTTTTTACATCAAAACCTTATTTATTATTTATTTCTTTTATTTTCTACCGACGTTTCGCGGCTGTCTGGCGACTTCCTCAGAGTATTTTTTTCTATAATTTAATTGATTTTTAATGAAAAGATTTCATGATATGTAGTCGATAACACTTACTTGCTAAGGATGTTTTTTAAATTTATATATAATTTTCTTTTTATGTCTACATTTTTTTGTGTTTTTGAATATGGTGACACTTGATAACAGAACAGACCAATTTAGCTTTAAGCAGCGGCGGACACTGGTATGGGGAGTAGTGAATATAGTGCTGATTTGGTGCTACATAAGTACATTGTATAGATTTTCTTTTATGAACCGTTTTCTTATATTATTTTCTCTGTCTAGTATTTTTATCTTTTCTAAGTCTGCGTTATGATTTGTGTTTTTGATGTGTTGTGAGAGTGTTTATTCCAATCCCTTTTTTATGTCATTTTTATGCTCTCCTATTCTTATATTGAGAGCTCTTTTTGTTGTTCCTATGTATACTTTCCCACAATTCTCTTTTTCACTGCTTATACATTTTATTTGATAAACTATATCGCTCTGTTGGTCTGTTGGTCTGTCGGTGTTGGTGTTTTTATTTTACTAAATATGTTTTTGAGCGGTAAGTGTGCTTTGTAGGCTATGTTTACATTTTCTTCTGTTTTATTATGGTCGTACATGATGTCGTCCGTTAGTGCCGGGATGTAGGGTACTACAATATATTTGTCGTTATTGTTATTAATACCATTTTTATTTTGGTCACATGTCCGTCCTTCGAATCTATTTTTCCTTAGTATATACTTCACTTTTGACAGGACTTCTTTTTTATATTCCACATCCGTAACAGAGGTAGCTCGGTTTACCAAATTTTTGGCTGTATTTATGATTTGTGTCCGAGGATGTGCAGAATGGTAATTAATGATTCGACCGGAGGCTACCGGTTTTGTGTACCATTTTGTCCTAAGTGAGTTTCCTTTTCTTATTATGGTTATGTCTAAATAGTTTAGTTGTCTGTCTGTTTCTCTTTCTATTGTAAAATTTAGTTTGGTGTGATATTTATTCATCGGCAACGCTCAAAGTAGTTGAAGATATAAGATCTAAGGTAAGCACTGGGCATACTACTTTTTAACTCTCCTTGATCTTGTTAAAGCATTTGACAGTGTAGATAATAATCTGTTATGTATGCAATTACGGAGCGATTTTAAATTTTCATACGAAGCCGTGAAGTTAATTCATTCATATTTAAGCGGTAGGTCTCAAGTTGTCGTCCATGAAGGTGCTATGTTACGTAGCCTAAATTCTTATAGGGGTGTGCCACAAGGATCGGTGCTAGGGCCTCTTCTCTTTACGCTGTATATAAATAATTTACCAGATGTCGTAACTCACAGCCAAATTCATTTGTACGCGGACGATGTACAATTATATCATAGCAATAATCCTGTACAAATAACGGAAGGAAAATAAATGAAGACATGGTAGCCGTTCAAGAATGGGCCTCTAGTAACGCTTTATCTATTAATAGCAGCAAATGCAAATTTGTGCGCATTAACAAGCGAAATCCTTCGGTGGCACAAACCGTGGAGATATTATTAAACAATGAGGAAATCCAACAAGTTGATGCTGCAAAAGCTTAGGCTTGATAATCGATTCAAATTTGAGTTGGGACAAGCATATATCATACGCTACAGCAAAATTATATGCGAAATTACGATGTCTCTGGGCAATCAAAGCGGCTATTCCCACTAAAGTAAAAATTTTGTTAGATAAAACATATTTATTGCCAACACTTCTGTATGGATGCGAAACGTTTTGCTTCTGTAGTGTGGTTATCATACGTCGTCTAAAAGTTGCTACTAACAACATTGTTAGATATATATATAGTTTGAGAAGATGGGATCATATCTCTGCATACGTTAAAGAGTTCCTTGGTACTAGTGTGGAAAACTTCTTACGTCAAAAAGCGCCAACTTTACTACATAAAATTATACACACATCACATCCACCCTATCTTTACAATCTATTACAATTCGCTGCAAGTAACAGATGAAAGAAAATTATACAACTGCGATACATGTCTTCCTGGTCGGAGCGACAATTTCTTATAAATGCTATCAAATTGTGGAACGCTCTCCCAAATCAACTGCAAATTATAAGCAACACTAATCCATTTAAAATTAAATTGGCTGAACATTACCACACCAACTAGCAACATATAGCAATTAGACTGTGATATATGTATATGTACATATATTTATACATATAGATATTTATTCACATACTTATACGCTTTTATTTTTATTTTTATATATTTTTCTTATTTGTTTCTGTTCATTTTTTAACAATTTTTTCTTTTGTGTATTAATGTTATTTTATGATTATTTTTGTTTATATATATACGCACACATGTACATGTGATTCATTTGCATAAACACAACTCGCTTTGAAGTTTCGTATTGTACGTATACACACATCCATACTCTAACTAAAAGGCCCCTAACACAATCATTGCAAAGATATTGATGCAACAAATATGGCAAGACAAAACTGATTGGGATGAAGCTATTAAGCCCCTGACACTATCACCATGGCATAACTTTATACAGGATTACAAAAATGTTGATCTAATAAAGATCCCCCGTTATGTTGATTATCACCCTAAACATAACACTCAGTTATACGGATATTGCGATGCCTCTGAGAAGGCATATGCAGCAGCACTTTATTTGTGCATTCAAGACAATACTGGCAATGTATTCACCCATCTCTTGGCAGCTAAAACTAAAGTAGCGCCTATCAAATTTGTGTCGTTACCCCGACTCGAACTATGCAGTGCCGAGCTCCTGGCAAAATTGATTGATTCATTACTTTCTGAGTTGCACCTAACAGACATCTAAGACCTCTTATATTTGTGGACAGATTCTATAATTGTGTTAGCTTGGCTTAAAAAGCCCCCTTGCCATTTGACCGTATTCGTCACAAGCCGCATAGCTTCAATTAATGAAAAAGTGGGCAATGAAAATTGGTTTTATGTTGCCTCCCAAGACAACCCCGCCGACCTCGCTACACGAGGATTAAAGGCATCCGTATTGATTTCGGAAAATTTGTGGTGGCATGGCCCTTTATGGTTAAAGTCACCCCCAACCGAATGGTCGGTATCATCTACTTTTTTTCACACTCTTGAAGAATGTAAAAAATCACAAGTATATCATTCGCATAAAACGGAGGATATACTATGTAGATAGATTCTCGAACCTCTCTCGAGCCCTTAAAGTTATAGCATATCGGTTTAGGTTTTATAATGAAACCCACCCATATATGTAGAAACTGTGTATACTGTATATATAAGTTAACCCCTTTTAATATAATACGCAGATATAAACCCGTTTTTCAGTCCACCTCTCGGTTTTCCCACTCTCTCCTTATAACTGTATAAAGCGATATCCTGGTACGGAACGTAAACAATTTCTAGTACCCATCCTAACCCGTAAATATACTTTGTTCATTCTTAGCTGTCTCAATCTAGCTGGATCTATCGCATTCGAAAATAATCTGTTACTAATTTATATAACACTCGATTTGGGAAGGGAAGTTACAATTTGGTAACCCTTTTTATATTTACCGGAATATTGTACGGTTATTTTGTGTTTAGTCTTAAGTACGCATTAAAGAAGAAAAGTTGTATTTCTTATATCTAAATAAAGAATTAAGTAAAATATAACAAATGTTTTTATTAAAATAGAAACGTAACCCACGTGTGCACATCAAAATTCTTACTTCAGTTTCCAATCCAAGTGCGTGACTTAACTACTACATTTTTTATTCTATCGTTTAACATAAAGTGTGTGAACCATTTTGCTATTTAAAATTAAATAAATTCTTTTATATGCATCAAGGTCAATTTTTTTCTCTCAAGTAATAATAACTAAACCAAATTCCTTACATATATCTCGTCAAACATTTATATTGACTAACAGTTCTAGCTCAAAGATCATTACAAATTACCATTATATACACACATATATATATATACATCATTGACAAATTTATTTTAACATCATACATTTGGCACACCTTCTTTGTGAGCAATCTCCTCTATCAGAATCGTCTGACATTGAATTTCAATTGTTGCATGTTACTGATCATGTAATGCTTACGTGTACGAGATTACAAAGTTACAACTTGATGAATATTCAGAGACAATGTTAGAAATGTGGATTGCCACCTTAAATGAAGATTTTATCTTATTTAAGTTTAAATTTCGACGTTTAATGATATCGTCTCAAATTAGCAATACATTTAAAGAATACGCGCATGAAAAATACTTTGCATGTTTGGATGCTGTTGTAGAAACAGAAACGAAATTTTTAGAAAAATTAAAAGCAAAAAAATCTCTAAATCAAATCTCTTAACGACATGAGTTTTAATCCCAATTTAACGTTGCCAATATCTAACACAAATTTACAAGGCACATACATTAAAGTCTCCCGTGCGATACAAAAATCTTTGAAATTTGGTTATGAAGAATGG
This sequence comes from Crataerina pallida, assembly GCA_949710015.1. Taxonomy (NCBI): domain Eukaryota; kingdom Metazoa; phylum Arthropoda; class Insecta; order Diptera; family Hippoboscidae; genus Crataerina; species Crataerina pallida. The sequence continues at coordinate 21,157,030 of OX453289.1, forward strand.
CCATCCTTTTGAGACATGTTCACAGCCATTTATTTGAACCATCCCAAATTAACACCAGCTGAAAAACTATACCATTTACGAAATAAAACACGTGACACTGCAGGTGCAATAGTCAAACGATATCATATATGTGACGATAGTTTTGCATTAGCATGGGGAGCTCTTAAAACTGAGTCCGAAAATAAACGAGTCTTAGTTGAAAATCAAACACGCACTCTCTTTGATATTCCGTCAGCAACTACTAAATACAGTGAATCTATTCTTCATATAAAAACTCGAGTGAATGATTGTTTACCTACCTTAAAATCTTTCGATCAATCAGTTAATAATTGGGACCCTATAATTACATATCTCGTACCTATAAAATTGCCCGATACCACTTTATCTCTTTATCACTTTGGGATCCGTTGAAGTCGTCGAACGAATCAATAGTGTCAGAAATACTAAAGCACACTCCCAATACGCATCTAAGAAAGAATACACTCCACCTCCATCTAATACAATTAAAGAAATATCTCATACCGAAGCCATTACTAAAGAATTGCCAAATATGTCTAAATCATATTGTGTTCACCAAACACTTCTACTCAATGTATAATGTTCAAAAACAATCACATTTTGCGTCGTTGTAATCAATTTTTACGTTTGTCACCGTTAGATAGAATTAATGTTGCAAACACAAATGGATTATGTTTTAATTGCTTAGCTGTTCAATATACAATGCGCAACAGTTCAAGTAAACCCAAATGGTTCATATGCAAACGAAGTCACCACACACTTCTACATCTCGATAATGTACAAAGGAAGTCACACACAAAATATGCGATCCACCCTCAAATACACAAAATGCTGAGTCAACCTCCTTTGACTCACACAAGCGAAGCCTCCACACGCTTCTACATTTCGATCATGTACAAAAGAAGTCACACACAAGATATGTGGACCCTGTTCCACCGTCACATATACAAAATGATGAGTCGTCGTCTTCTGGCTCACATGAACGAAGCCACCGCACGCTTCTACATCTCCATAGTATACAAAAGAAGTCACACACAAAAACTGTGGAAAACTCAAACATACAAAATCAAAATGCTACCTCTCATACAAATGATACAGAAAGGTTCTGGGAATAAGTAAAAATTATTGAACCATCATCAGATGATGCATTTTGTGAACAATTATATAGCGAGACCACGTCTCGAATGCCCGACAGTTGATATGTAGTAAAATTACCTTTCAGGGAAGAGTTTTCGAGTAATGTACACTTAGGATCAGTATACTCATTTAGAATGACGCCTCAGTTCCAAACTTGAATTACACTTAATCATATGGAAAAAACCTCAAATCACGAGGTTAGTGATAAAGAAACATATCGATCATTCTATCTACCACACCAAACCCAAAAGTCATCAAACCCAAAAGTAAATTTACTAAAGTACGAGTAGTATTCGATGCATCAAAACCAACCACTTCTGGTTATTCTCTATTTGATATACTATATAAAGATCCCGTTCTACAACCCGACATCATTACTATATAACTTAACTGGCGAAAATACCCTTACGTATTCAATGGCGATATTCAAAAAATGTATCGACAAATTCTAATTGCAGAAGAAGATAGACCTTTTTAAAGAATTGTATTTCTTAATCCAATCCAAGATATTTTACAAGATTACAAGATTAGATGTCATATTCTTAGGGGGATGTACGATCTAAGAAGCTGCTGATGTATTATGCGAAATAAGACAAACTTTACATTCTGCTGGTTCTCCTTTGAAAAAGGTAACAGCAAATCATAACGATCTGTTATCACTCATACCGCCTGATGATTTATACGATGCTGAATTTTTGCAGTTTTTTGATACAAGTACTACAAAAACGTTGGGTATGTAGTGGGATGCACTTACAGATAATTTCTTCATCATTTTCAATGTCACTCAAATCAATTTGAGTGTCATTTGTGGCCAAATAGTTAAACAAGTGTAAATCTTACGAATTTCCATCTATGCCTTCAACACAATTTCTCCCAAACTTTAGTTATATTTTCGGGGCTGCCCTTGGAATTATTTTTTGCAATGTCAGGTGCTTCTTCCATTTTTGCACCTAATAAAGAAAACTGTTTAGGGTTCGTAATCCGTTTTCTAAGAAAAAACAAATACATTAATTTGCTTTGCTTTATTTTATTTGTAATAAAATTGTACTTAGGTTGTTCTGAATCCATTATTTTATTAAAATGTACAAAAAATATGCAATCCGTTGTTGTTTAAATGCGGATGAAAAATTAATTACTTTGCATGAAATTCGATTCGTTGAAAACAGTTATATTACGAAATATTTGTATACACGTATCAACTGCTATAACGATTCTGTATTATCGATTGTAGAATGTTTTTCTATTACGTATGTTATGATACCAAATTTAACGAATCGAGTAAAAATACGATCGGCACGAATGTCATGAAAAGGGCGATAATGTTACAGTACCATACACTAACTCCACATACATTACACACTCTTTCATTCAATGGCCTCACATGAGAGGGGGTTCTAAAAATGGTCCTATCTGGTCCATTTTCAATAGGGTAAAATTAAATTGAACAAGTGAAAAAATTATAGTCGATCAAGCTTGACCATCAAATACCCTACCCCACTTTATATATTATTCAATTTAATTTTTTTCTTTCAAAAAAATGAAAAATTTTATTATTCTATACCTACTTGTATTTTCAAAAATTTCAATATGATACATGTATTTTCTGACATGTATCATATCGTTCGGTATAATTGAAGGTGGGTGTGGCATTTGCCGTTTAGGAATTAAAACATCCGCACAAACTTAATATACCCTTTTCCACAAGGTGGTGCAGGGTACAATAATATATCATGTGGTGTAGGGTATTTAGTAGTCGGGCTTGACCGACTATAATATTTTCACTTGTTTTGTTTTGTGCATACGACGACTTGTGTTCTATGTTTTTTTCCTTTTTCTTGTTTTCAGATTCTTCTTTACTACGTCTATTCGCGGCGAAAATACTCTCTTTAGCTGTTGCACGGTTTTTTTATTCCATTTGTCTTCTCTCTTCTGGATTCTTCACGATTAAAGTCTGTATATCTGAAAGCGAATTCTGACTTTCCATAGCTACAGCAAAATTGTCCATTTCCTCAGGCAAACTACATAATAGTAGAAAACATAAAAAATCGTTGGGCATCTCGATTTTTATAGTTTTTAATTCATTAATAAATAAATTCTTTCAATTAATTAGATATGCCTTCATTCTTTTTTATTTTAAATCGCGCTAACTTTTTAAAGAGGTTGACTATATGGCACGGAATATATGTGTTATGCAATTCGTTTAATGCAAGCCACGCGTTTTTTGCCAATTTACAGTTTTTAATGTTAATGTTGTTTTAATGTTAACCCCAATTGTTGCGAAAGCTTTTTGATCATTTTTAATCCATTGTGCCTTTACATTTGCGTTAGCAACCTTGTAAGTATGTTTGTTGTTACTATTATTAAACTTTAAAATCTTTTTAATCATATTATTGTTAAATAGGTATTAGAACTGAATATATAACGAAAATTAATTTAATGATTATTTTTCTTGATTTAGTTTTGTACTATATAGATATAAATTATAAACTCTTTCAAATATTTTCATTTAAATTCATTAATAAATTGTATAAATTGTACTACTACTCCCAAAAGTTTACAAAACACTCTCTCATGCCATTACAAACCCCTATATTGTGTTGTGCTGTGTGTCCTGGAAAAATGGGAAAAATTATATTTACTCACAACATAAAAGAATCTCTCACATAAATATTAGTTGCAAATATTCAACTCAGGAAAACGGACATAAAAATCGGACGAAAGAATTAATAAAAAGAAATAAAAAAATTGTGTAATAATATTATAGAATGAACACTATGAAGTAATAATTTTTTTTTTTTGAAGATTTTTGTACAAAAATTTATATTAATATGTTATAAGTGAAAAAAAATTCTGTTTTTTAAGGATACTTTTTGTAATTATTGTATGCTACTACAATATATATATATATATATATATATATATATATGATATGATGATATGAAGAAATAAATTATTGAAAAATATAATTGTAGGTCAAACACCTTAAGTAAACTTTAGAAAAAAAAATGTCATACACCTATATATATATAATATCGCGTGCAATTTAGATGAAATTATAAACATACACAAACACAACAACATGGATTATACCACAATACATATAAGCATTCATTCATATTATAATTTTTTTTTTTTAATTTTTTCCATTTTACAATAATATTACTCTAGTATTTAGTGTGATAGGTAATGTTATGTGTAAAAGCTTTACATGTCTCATAAATAAGATATATATAACTAGCAAGGTGTATCTTGTTTGTAAGCGATATGTTGTTTTTGTTATTTAAAGTGACAAGCTTCCGGTATTTTTAATGACCTGAAACTTTTTATATACACATATATGTAGAAAATATATATTTTGCTTTTCTTAAATTATTTGAATTATATTGAGATTACGTTTAATAAGTTAACATTTGTATGTAAAGCTTTTACAAAAATTATTGGAAATATACACTTGTGATAAAAGGGTATATTAAATTTGTGCGGATGTTTGTAACTCCTAAACGGCAAATGGTACACTCACATTCAATTGTGAGTGAATTTTATATGACTAGAAGTCCTAATTTACTTATACAACCCAACTAATTGTAGCATAATTTGTGGAGCTAAGAGGTGTAGTTTTTCAATAGTTGAGTAGGCTAAGGCCTTGGTAAAAACTGCCTGCTGTAGGACCTGGGTTCAACATTGAATATTGAGTTGATGTACGTTTGTTTGTCTGTCTGTGAGAGGAATTTATTATATTTATTTTATAGCTTTGGGTATCGATTTCAAACCTGGTACACATTTTAATAGTCTCAGTACGCTTTAGCGAAATCATTCAAACAACACGCCCACAGTGCAACAAAAACTGAAAACAGAAGAATTTTTTTAAAATTTTCTTTATTATATATAAAGTTTTAGAAAATAACCCCTCCTAAGAAGACTTTGGTGAAATAATATAATCGATTTTGTTTCAAATAGAGAATTTATATACTTTATAACTTCCTCCTTCTGAGTGTTACAAATGGATTTATAAACTTGGTATACCCCCTTTTTTGTGTAGGGCATAATGATTTAAACAAAATGAAGTTAATCCAAATGTTTTTGAATGATATTGAAATTGTTTAATTATTTAATAAATTTAACTCACCTCGAATTTTTTAATTTCAAATAAACAAGAATCCGAAAAAATGTTTACAAACAATTTACTAAGAATAAATTAATAAATCAGAATAGAAGTAACAACAAATAAAAAGCATTTAAATATAATCGATTGTACACGTAAAAAAGAAGGGAAACATTAGTTGTTTATATTTATTATTCAAACAATTAATCCACCCGTGGGATCATATATTAAACTGTAAAGCGTTGTTGTTGCTATTTTTGTTGTTATTGTATTGTTGAATTACTTGTGGCGGGTGGTGAATACGTATTCAGAAGATTTTTAAACAAAAACGAATTCTATTGCTGCTCTGAAAAGGAAATCACGGTTCAAGGTAAATAAACAAACAAACGAACAAAACTACTTTAATACCCTGCACCACACTGTGGAAGAGGGCATATTAAGTTTGTGTGGATATTTGTAACTCCTAAACGGCAAATGCGACACCCACTTTCAATTATATCGATCGATTCAGAATCAAAATCTGAATCGATTTAACCATGTCCGACTGTCTCTCCACGTACATTTGTGCACAAGCTACAGTTCGCATATTTTGAGATATTTTGATGAAATTTGCTACAAGGACATGTATTGGCCTAAAGGGGAACCGTATTGAAAATGGACCAGAATGGACCTCTTTTAGAACCCCTTCCCATATGAGGTCCTATTATTTTTTTGAGATATTTCGAGGAAATTTGGTACATAGAAAATAGATAGGATTGTCCATTTTTAAAACCCCTACCCATATAAAAATTTTTTTTTTCGTTTCATAAACAAACAAAAAATTATAAAAAAAATTTTCTGACATATGTATCATTTTGAAATTTTTGAAAATACAAGTACATATAGAAAAACAAAATTTTCATTTATGAAAGAATAAAATTAAATTTATTTATTTATTTGGTTACGGCAATTATTGCCTATTACATCATATAACTTAAACTAAAATTAGTTTGTATTTTTTTATAATGTTCAAATAATTTCTTTTTAAATGGAGTAAAATTTTCACAAATTTTAATAGTTCATTGAAGTGTTTAATACCTTTATAAAATACATAAATAATATATCAAGTGGTGTAGGGTATTTGATAGTCGGGTTTGACCGACTATAATACTGACTTTTTTTTAATTTACTACAAATTATAGGTTTTACAGTACCAAAAACTGTACAATTAAAACTTAAGGTTACAATAATGTAGATAAATACGAATTTTAAAAAATTTATCTATACTAATATTATAAAGAGGAAAGATTTGTATTTTTCTATATAACGAGGAAACTCAAAAAGTACTGGACCGATTTCAAAAATATTTTCGCTATTAAAAAGCTACATTATCACTGAGTAACATAGGCTATATTTATTGCCAAAAAATGTTGGGGATCCCTGCACATTCCTACTATTACTAACCCAAGATGTAAAAAAAATAGTCATAAAATATCTTTCATCGTATACGCTGCGGAAAGTATTGATGTTAAAACAAAAAATGTTCTACAATATTATATAACATATCAATATCTACAAAAAACTTCGCGAAAACATATGTCCAACTATTGTACTTATGTCAATATAACCCCTTTTTATACCCACCATTGATAGTAATATTGCCATACAAACATTGCACACACATGTACACAGACAATTAAGAAATTAAGTATTCACAATAAGTATTTCATAATATTTAAATAGTAGGGAAATCTGACAACGGCGTGTGTGGATACCACTAGGTTCTGGATAGGATTTTTGGCTAATACTGGATTTACGGACAATTTTTTAATGAATTTGGAATAAAAGCAATATATATGTGGAATTCTAAAAACATATGTTATGGATCCCACTCCGGATGCACCACCAGAAAATTTGGTACACATGTGTTAAGTGTTTGCAGTCAGGGTGTAAGTAAAATCGAGAAATATCCGTTTCAAAAATTTCAGAACCTAGGGAAGGGCATAGACAACGTTTCATCCCGCGAGATAACCGAATTCCACGCGGGTGAAGCCGCGGACAACAGCTAGTGTAACATAAGCTAAAGACATAAAATATTGTACATTGATAATGTTCATTTTTATACCCTCCAGATAAGCTGGGGCTATACTAAGTTCGTTCTTCCTTTTGCAACACCCAGAAGGAAGCGTCAGAGATCCTACAAAGTATATATATTCTTGATCAGCGTCAAAAACTGAGTCGATTTAGACATGTGTCCGTGTGTCCGTGTGCCTGTCTGTTGTTGGCATTCTCTGGACGTGAATTTTGAGATATTAAGGTGAAATTTTGTGCAGGTACTTTCAGTTATTGCACGCAGATCGCTATTCAAAATGGGCAAAATCGGTCAAGATCCACGCCCACAATCAGTAAAAATCTATTTATCTGTCACAAAAATTCCGCTATTAAGTTTAAATTTGATATACATTTATATAGTTATCCTACCCACCGATGTGCCAAAAGATATTTTCTCTATCGTTGCTTAAGGGACGACTTTCTGCGGGGACTGAAAGAGAAAAATGATGAATTTCGAATGCTGCTTAACCCGTTGGTGCACATAGTAAAACCTTTGGGAGATCAGGATTGGATCCAGGAAGAGAATTAAATCGTTGTGTTATTGTCTGATATATTGTTTGTATCAAGCCACTTTTACCCACTCACGCGCCACCTCCCACATATTCATATAGCACTTCTTCTCTATTTATCTTACACAGTACATGTTGGAAATATATCTGCTGCTTTTTATTCAGAGACCTTACGAATGTTAACAAATCCTCTACATTTACTAATGGACGTAGTTTTAGTAAACGCACACATTCACTCTGATCGTCATTTTCTTCACACAGAGCTCTACGTTGTAATAACTGCGAGCAGCAATGTTATCTTGTCGGGTTGGTTTATTTTCAGAATTGCCACCGCTATTGTTCTGAATTTTCTCTAAAGCGTTTTCCAATTCGTTTACCGAAAATTTTTCGAATCGTTGTTGGTTTGTCATTATCAAGTCTCTATGTGAAGTGCATGTTTTCTAAAATGTCTGTTACTTCATTACGCCACGGAAAATATAACATAACCATTTGTCTGAAATAGTCTGCTCTGGATATATCTATATTTGATTTTGCAAATCGAAGAGTAGCTGTATTGCTTCGTTTATAAATATATCAAGAGTTATTTAAAAATTGGAGACCACCTCCATTATGCTCTGTTATGTCTTCGTTGTCGTCCATATCTTCATCTTCTTATATTTGGCGTATCGAAGATAGGCATGTTTTTGAGAACACATAATTGGCATAATTGGCGTAAACTTTGACGGACAGTATAATTCTCTGTACGAATTTCCCTCATTCTCTCCAGCAATAGTCGCGAAAATCCCCTATTTGACTTGTTTATATAGTTCATTATATACGAAACACAACCATAAGCATCCAAAATGTCCATGTTAGCGCGTTATAACTTTAAAATAGTTGAACGTTTATAAACATGTCTATCGGTCGGCGCTTTAAAAATATTTGTTGTTTTTTAATCGATAAAATCGGGGCAAAAATGTAGTCCTCTTATCTTCCGTCAGACAAATATTTTTCAAATTGGTCAAAACTATTAATATCCGCCTAACATTTAAAAATTAAATATTTTTTCATAATTACAACGATGTCTTTGAAACTTTTCGGATTCTTTGGACTCGGAATCGGAAATTTTCTATTCCGGATTCAGATGAGTGTGTACTGATATATTTGTCAATAAATTCTGTTACCGCAGGATATATACGTTCATCTGTCAATGTTATTTGTGGTGCGTCTTTTAACTAATATACTTCATGTACATGAGGAGGGCCTCTTTGCTGGAATTCTATACTCTCCACTAATACTTTATAACGTAATGACTGTCAAATACACCACTATCACACTTAAAAAGTTTGTATAAATGACAGACACGTTGATCGAAGTAGCGTAAACACGTAGTTGGTTCGGACCTTATTAAATTATATTTTTCTTGTGTTGTTAAATTATGGACTTCGTTTTATGAAATATCCCGTTTTTCTAAAATTTTCACCAAAATAACAATTGATTCAAACTACTGTAATTCGGTTGCGGACAATGTGATAAAAAAAAGTTGGCAATTCAAATTGCCGAATCATTGCCAGAATTTTCTTACTTTCAGATTCCCAATGAAGGGGTGAAAAAATAAATCCTTTGAGAATATAATACCCGTCGTCATGTTACACTAAGTCTTGAACAAAATTATCGTCTAACATTTTTCGCGCAGTAACATAATTTTGACCAATTATTTTCCTTAAGCAGGTCTATGTACTGCCCTTCTAACTTAGAATTTTATAACTTTCCCTATGGTTGTGACTAAACTTCGTTCAACTTCACTATAAATTGTGGGAAAAGACAACTCGTCTTCGTCTTGATCCACAATGGTCTGTTGCCCTCTGCAGGCGCTATAGAAATCCTACCTAATAGTATATTTTCTATTTGTAAATTGTCTAAAAAGGTCTTCTGTGGATTTAATTCATCTACGTCATCATTGGTTGTGTCATTGTTTAAACGAGTTTGAACTACATTTCTGTCTTCTTCGTTGGCAATAAATGACATTATCTCATTCGACTGTCCAGCCATTTATTACAAATAAAAATGTGCGTCCTATATAATTCTGTATTAATTAAATACTGTGCGGCTCTAAATATCGTTGCCAGTCGTATAGTCTGTCATAAAACTGCGGTCATATTGCAACCTACGCTTCAAATAAACTTGTATTACTTCTGTCTGATCTTCAGATCTCGGAAGGACGGTTACTGTTTTATCAAGAGAAATTGGTACGTTCACGACTGCACCTCGTATCGCGCACTGTCTGTTATAACCTAAGGACACTATTCTCATTTATGGTATTCTAGGAGCAACGACTCAAAGATTTGTCAAGTCCTTTAGTTCGTCTGGTATAGTAGGAAAGTGAAGACCATTGGGAATAAACATAATGTCGAAATACTATCAGATCGATAACGGTTATCTTCGGATGGAAAAATATCAGTCAGGAAGAAAGCACAAGTGTATATACCTATTCGTGCATCATGTTACTTTATTTTAAGTACTTTTCCTTAGGAATTGTAACTTATTTCTTGGATATTCAAAATTTTAAAACGGAGATATTTAAAGCGATAAACAAGATGCCTTGTCTATAAAATTTATTCTTTATATGTATTTTTATATGGTTATATGTATAATTGGCCTTGCATGTAACGCGTAAATATTTATGGGTCTTTTTAAATTTTTTAAATTGATTGATGAAATCGATGTTTTGTAAATTTTGAGAATCATAACACCCTATTTTTTACACATCAATGAAGGATATAACTATAATTATGTGTACCAAATTCCAACTTCAAAACTCAAATTATGTGGAAGATAAATCATTTTCTGCTTACTGTAGGCGTGTCTATTAACCGACCACGCTTATTTTAAGCACATTGGTGGATGGGATAACTAAAAATACGAATATTTGGGATGGGATAACTAGAAATACTAAAATTTCAAGGTCATAGGTAAATTTTTGTAGTAGATATAAAGGTTAATGTCGATTATGGGTGCGTCTGTAAAACGACCACGCCCATTTATAGTTATCCCATCCACCCATGTGAACTATAACTATAACTATAAATATGTATACCAAATTTAAAATTCATAGGTCAATTTTAGCAGATACAGAGATACATAGTATATAGATTTTTGACGTTTTTGGGCGTGTCTATTATCCGATCATGTCCCTTTTTGGCACGTCGGTGGGTAGGATAACTATATAAATGTATACCAAATTTAAACTTAATAGCGGAATTTTTGTGACAGATAAATAGATTTTTACTGATTGTGGGCGTGGCTCTTGACCGATTTTGCCCATTTTGAATAGCGATCTGCGTGCAATAACTAGAAGTACCTGCACAAAATTTCACCTTAATATCTCAAAATTCACGTCCGTGAGAACATCAACAGACAGACACACGGACATACATGTCTAAATCGACTAAGTTTTTGACGCTGATCAAGAATATATATGTACTTTGTAGGGTCTCTGACGCCTCCTTCTGGGTGTTGCACTGACATGGAGGGAATAAAAACAGTGCTGCGTTCTGGTATGGTGTTAATGAAATTTCTCCGGGAAACCAAGGTTAATGCACCCATTCACACGTATACACTCTAGCATTTGTAATCTCTACATATCATTCCGAAACGAATTATGATAGGTTTTTAAAAAAATGTTGTTATTGTTGCTGTAAGTGACTTTGTCTACTAATTTTCTCTTTATGAATTGTTTTTTATTTTACCCACTTTGAAGGTTGTTCCTTTCTGTTCGGTATGTTCACACAGACCCTCGGATATGTGGGAACAATAACAAAAATATTTATTTTTTATATTAGAATCATACTAATGGGTTGCTTTCTTTTACTATTTCATTGCAGCTGTCAAAATGGGACGATATCAAAACCAACGAAGAAGGCGGTATGTATGAAGTGTAACAAAATGAATTCAATTTTTAGATAGAATGTCTAGTATTTCGAGAAGTATTTCGAATTATTTGTGAGTTAGTACTTAAGAGTCATTTTATATATTTTATACCCTCCTCTTTATTGATAAGGATATACTAAATTTGTTCATCCCTTTGCAACACCCAGAAAAGTATATATAATCTTGATCAGCATCAAAAACTAAGTCGAATTATACATGTATATCTGTGTCCTAGAGTCTGTCTGTTGCCGGAATTCTCACGGGCGTTAATTTAGAGATATTTATCTGTAATTTTGTACAGACACTTCTAGATTTTGTACGCAAATCGCTATATAAATTGGTAAAAATCGGTTAAGAACCACGCCCACAATCGACAAAAATCTATTTATCTGCCACAAAAATTGAGCTATAAACTTGAAATGTTGTATGTATATCTATAAATATTTCCTTCATTGATGTGCCAAAAATGGGCGTAGTCAGATCACAGATGCGTCCACAATCAACAAAAAACTTTATAATTCATTTCACAAAAAACTTTATATCTGTTACAAAAATTTACACATGACCTTTAAATTTGGTATAATTATAGTTATCCTCTCCTACATGCAAAAAATGGGCGTGGTCGGTTTACATACGCGTCCACAATTGACAAAAAACTTTATATTTGCAACAAAATTTGACCTACGAACTTAACATTTGGTGCACTTATTTAAGGTTAGCCTATCTATCGATGTGCTAAAAAGGGCCTGTTCGGATAACAGACACGCCCACAATTTACAAAAAAGCATATTTATCATAACTAGGTTTGCAAGCTGAGACGTAATACATACAGTATTAGAAGGCGCAATATACATATATATTATATTTGTTAGATGAGGAGGGTATTTAAGATTTTGTCTAAGCGAAATTTATCTTTCTTACTTGTTCCTTTTTATTTTAAATTATTTAAATTATGTCCACTTTTGGTATACACATATTTGGAACAAATTTAAGTAAATTCTTGTATCAGTTGAATAGATTTTTTTCGAAAGGGGGGGAGGCTTTTGAACGACTTTGCCCTCAAAATGGTTCTATTTAAATAATTTTGTTCATTTTGTTGTTTTCAATTTGGTTTAAGACAGGTCCTTGTACCAAATTTTACTTAAATATCTTAAAAAATGCGGCCTGTACTTTAAGCATATCTTTACATGGACCGACAGGCGGATAGATGGACACAGTTAAGTCGATATAGATTTTGATTCTTGAAATGATTAGTAAATATAATTGAAGGTGGGTGCGGCCTATGTCATTTTGGCACAAACGTAATATACCGGTTTGTCATAGCATATGGTGTAGGGTATAATGATTAAATATGAACGCTCCTACTGTAAGTTTAACAACACATTTAATATTGCACCAGCAGCAGCAGCAACAACAACAACAATCCAATAAGATAATAATGACCTTAAAATGAATCAGATAATTTATTTTATTCTGTTGTTTTTGTTGTTGTTGTTATTACACAAATATTTGTAACTGTCTATGAATTTTATGATGTCAATGTCAGTTTCATGCGCGTTAAATGCCAAAAGCTGACACAATTTTATGCACCAGTAACCTTAAGTTTTATACATAATTACACACAGACACACCTATATCTTTATATTACTGTCTTTTATTTCGTCATTCTCTCAATCTCCCTCTCTCTCTGTCTTTTTCTATTGTTTCTCCTTTTGTCTTTATTTATATATGTTTATGTAACACCGTTAAGCCGATTTTTGGTTAATGAAAATGTGGTTAATAACAGTAATTTAACGGTATATAGTATGTACAGGGTGTCCGCCGGGAAGGTATACTACTTTTAGTAATTCCATTGTAATCCTAGTTGTATGTGATGTGGCACCCTCTTGTTGATACCACATGTTAATCAAGCCCAAAGCATGCAGTTGTGGCATTAAAAAGTTTTCAATCATATCACGATATCGCTCCCCATTCACAGTTACCGTTACGCCGTTTTCATTTTCAAAGAAGTAAGGTCCAATGTTTTCTCCTGACCAAATTGCACACCAGACTGTCACTTTTAATGGATGCAAAGGTGACTGATGAATAATTTGAGGGTTTCCCATTCCCCAGACCGACTATTCTGTTTATTCACATATCCGTTCAAATGAAAATGTGCCTCGTCACTCATTATGATTTTTTCATGAAAATCGGAGTTGCCATGGGCGAGCTGTAACATCCTATTGGCATATGTACGGCGGCGTAAATGGTCTTGTGGAAGAAGCTCTTGTGTCAACTGAATCTTATATGGAAACAAATGCAAATCCTTGTGCAAAATTGTGGCCAAAGTTGTTCTTTGAAGACAAAGCTCTTGAGCACGGCGTCGGATTGAGGTTGATGGATTTTTTTGAACACTTTCCTGATGTTTATGTAATGTTTTCAGCCGATCCTGCAGTACGTTGTGGTCTATGCTTGGGCCTACTACCTACAGACCTTCTTTCTTCGAAATCATTCACTACACGATAAATAGTGCGTTTTGTTGGCACGTTGTTTCTCCCAAAAATTTCACGTAACTTTCTCATTGTCACAGTAATCGATGATTGATTTTAATAAAATGTTTTAACAATTAAAACACGATGGTTTATCGAATATTTTTCCATAATATATTTGCCACGTGTCTACTTCACGACTGTCAAGACTAATGGCGGCAAAACAAAGTAGTATACCTTCTCGGTGGACACCCTGTATATATCATACACGGATATAGGTCTACTTTACAATGCTAAATATATGCAGCAATTGACAAGATTTATGCTTAAATGCCCACGATATCTATTAAACTCACAAATAAACAAATTAATGCATGCATGTATGTGTATGTGGGATAGAATAATTTTTTTTGTATGAACATTTACAGTTATTTTCCATTTCCATTTTCGTTTTTATCCTCTCCACCTTAGTAATGAGGGAGTTTGTTCTTCCGTTTGCAACATCCAGAAGGAGGCGTCAGAGACCCTACGAAATATATATATTCTTGATCAGCGTCAAAAACTGAGTCCATTTAGACATGTATGTCCGTGTGTCCATGTGTCTGTCTGTTGTTGACATTCTAACGGGCGTAAGGTCTGAGATAATGATCTGAAATTTTGTACTGGCACTTTTTGGTTTTTGCACGTAGATCGCTATTTAAAATGGGCAAAGTTGGTCAATCAATATAAATCTATTTATCTACCACCAAAATTGAACTATAAACTTGAAATTTGGTATTGGAGGGCGCAATATATATATATATATTTTCCACACCCACCGTTGTGGAGGTGGAGGGTATTTAAGATTTGGCCTAAGCCAAATTTGGTTTTCTTACTTGTTTTTTTTTTTTGTTTTTTGTTTTTCTCTTTTCTTAGACGAAGAAAAAAAACCACATTTTATTAGTCCAGTACGTAGAAAATCGGTATTAGCGCCAATATTGCATAAAATCAAAAATGGTGCCGATGGTTTGGGTGGCGGGGGTGGTAGTGGTTTTGGCAGCGGTTCGGACTCTGAAAAGAAATCCAATGGTAACGATAGCACTGGCCACGTTAATATACAGATAGAAGCAGCAAAAAAAGTTAAGGTAAAAATAAATGTGATAAAATTACAATTTCGGCTATATATGTATTACAATAATTATAGCGTCACAGCATACATGGCATGATGGAGGAGGAGAATACTATTAGACCACATCAAGAGATACGCCAGCTTACGTTGGAGGAAAAGAAATTCTTGTTGGCGGTAGAACGGGGTGATATGGCGGGCACCAGAAGGTAATTCTTCATCAAGAATCTTCTCATACATATATATATACAAAGTTTGGCAATCCCCCAACAGAAAGCTTTACAGACTATAAAAAGATAGAGAAAGGCTCTTTTCAATAAGAACAATATAAGTTCTCTCTATGTCTATTTTATAATATTAATATTGGTACAAATAAATAAATTTTTGGCTATTGTGGGCGTGGTTCTTGGCTGATTTTACCCAAATTAAACACCGATATGCATGCAGAAACCAAAAAGTGCCTCAAAATTTACAATGGTAAGAATGCCAACAATACACGGACCTACGGAATATGACTCCGTTTTTGATGTTGATCAAGAATGTAAATGCAAATAGTACTGTTAGGATACCTTATGGTATTAGTAGACTATTAAATGATCTCGCTTGACCGACTATGACATTTTCACTTGTTTTTCGCATTCTACAGAATGTTACAGAAAGCTCAGGATACTGATTATATAAATATAAATTGTGTGGATCCATTGGGACGTACCGCCTTGCTCATGGCCATTGATAATGAAAATCTAGAAATGGTCGAATTATTGATTAATTATAATGTAGATACAAAAGATGCTCTATTACATTCCATATCGGAGGAATTTGTTGAAGCTGTAGAAGTTTTACTAGATCATGAAAATGTAACCTTTCAAAATGAAAGCAATCATGTAAGTTTGATAATTCGATGCGAAGGGAGTGATCATTTCGCATTTAATTGTCTTTTGACAGAGTTGGGAATCATCGTCGGAGGATACATCAACATTTACACCCGATATTACCCCCTTAATATTAGCTGCCCATAGAGATAATTATGAGATAATAAAAATTTTATTAGATCGTGGTGCTGTTTTACCCATGCCACACGATGTGCGGTAAGTTAATTAAATATTACGTGAATTATTTCTGTTCATTTTAATTACATTAATTAATTAAATAGTTGCGGATGTGATGACTGTGTCCAATCACGACAAGAGGACTCGTTACGACATTCCCGTTCCCGTATTAATGCTTATCGTGCTTTGGCAAGTCCTAGTTTGATAGCCTTATCCTCTAAGGATCCTATTTTAACAGCATTCGAATTATCGTGGGAGTTGAGACGTTTAAGTTTTCTAGAACATGAATTTAAGGTAAATTCACCGGCGGTCTAAATCCATAGAATCTAAAACAAGTAAAACAGGTGAAAACATTATAGTCGGTCAATCCCGGCCATCAAATACCTTACACCACTTGATATATTAATCAATTTAATATTTCTCTTTGAAAATCCTAACCATTTTTAAAAAAGGTTCCTTTTTGGGCCAATACCTTGTACCAAATTTCATCCAAATATATCCAACAATGCGACAAGTAGCTTGCACAGAAATTTACATGGACAGAGAGGCGGACAGACGGACATGGTTAAATCGATTCAGATTTTGATTCTGAATTGATCGGTATAACTAAAGGTGGGTGTGACATTTGCCGCTTAGGAGTTGCAAACATCCGCACAAACGTAATATACCGTTTGCCACAAGAGGTGCAAGGTATAATTAGTAAGAAAACCAAATTTGGCTTAGGCCAAATCTTAAATACCCTCCACATTCACAACGGTGGGCGCAACAAATAAATATATATTACGCTCTCTAAGAGTATATATATTACTTATCAGCTTGCAAGTCTACTTTTACGTTAAATGTGTTTTTTAATTGTGTGTGGACGTGTCTGTTATTCGACCAAGCCCATTTTCGGTACATCGATGAAGGAAATAACTATAAATATGTGTACTAAATTTGAAGTTTATGGCCAGTTTTTGTGGCAAATACATAGATTTCTATCAATTGTACTTGTACAAAATTTCAGCGCAATATCTCAAAATTTACGATAGTGAGAATGCCAACAACAACATCGACACATTGGCATACATGTCTAAATCGACTCAGTTTTCGACGCTTCATGAATATGAATAAATAAAAAATATACTTTGTAGGGTCTCTGACGTTTCCTTTTTGATTTTGTAAATGGAAGAACAAACTTAGTACCCCCATCTTATGTGGAAGGTATAAAACTCCCTTCCCACTATCAATCTTTTTTGAAACAATAAGTTTTTGAATGAAAAATATTGCAATTCTTCGTATATTTTGATAAAAATTTATAGACAGTTTAAGCTTAAACGTAGTGTTTATACCCTGCACCAATTGTTTTAAAGGGCATCTCTACATCTACCCTTTACATAAGATGGGGTATACTAAGTTTTTTGTACCGTTTGCCATATCAAGAACGAGGTCTCAGAGACCTTACACAATATATATATTCTTGATCAGCATCAAAAACGGAGTCGATCTAGACATGTGTCCGTGTCTGTCTGTTGTTAACATTCTCACAGGCGTAAATTTTGAGATATTGAGCTGTAATTTTGTACGGAAACTTGATTTTGCATACAGATCACTATTTAAAATGGACAGAATTGGTCAAGAGCTACCTTCATAATCGACAAAATGTATTTATCTGCCACAAAAATTGAGCTATAACTTAAAATTTGCTATGTATATTTAGATATTTAGATAACAGACACGCCCACAATCGGCAAACATCTATTGTAATGAAACTGTGTGAAAGGACAGGTAAAGAAGATTCTGGTAACTTGGCTGTAACTGTGTAGTGTATAGTACTGGATGTCGCGCAACGTTTTGATCCAGCAGAAATGCTTAGTATCTAGTACTATAGTCAGTGTCAATGAGACCACCATGAGTTATGAGTTTTTAGTCTGCTTTATTTAATAAAATTTGACTTCTTATATACTAAAATTATTACAATGAATTTACAACAAAAATTTACAAATATGTTAATACTAAGCATAAACTTAAACTAGGTTATTCACTTAATTGTAAAACACACTACACTATATATTTGTCATAAAAATTGACCCATGAACTTGAAATTTGGTGCACCTATGAATAGTTATCACATCCATCGATATGCTAAAAATAGGAATGGATATGATAACATTTCACACAAGAAGCCATAGTCACCATAAAACTAGACTTACAAGCTGATACATAATATGTACAGAGGGCGAAATATATATATATATATATATATATATATATGTGCCATGGCCACCGTTGTGGATGTGTAGGGTACTTAAGATTGGACCTAAGCCAAATTTAGTTTTCTTACTTGTCCTTTATTCATTTTCAAGTGATTTTGTTTCTATATTTATTTCTGTATGATCCTGAAGACTTAAATTGAATACTTATTTTTATTATAGTGTGAATATCAGGAATTACGTAAACAATGTCAAGATTTTGCTACCGCTTTATTAGATCATACCCGTACGTCACATGAATTAGAAATTCTACTAAATCATGATCCGACTGGACCCGTCTACGAGCATGGAGAACGGATGCATTTGAATCGTTTAAAGTTGGCAATAAAGTTGCGACAAAAGCGTTTTGTAGCTCATCCCAATGTCCAGCAATTACTGGCTAGTATATGGTATGAAGGTTTACCGGGGTTTCGTCGTCGAAATATGGCTTTGCAAGCGGTAGATATTATACGTATAGGTAAGTGGTGTGGGTGGGGACTAGAATTTTATTATTTTTCATATCTCTTCTTTTCTTTTATAATTCTATTTTAGGTATAATGTTTCCCATATTCTCATTGGCCTATATATTGGCACCGTATTCTAGTATAGGACAAACGATGCGTAAACCATTTATAAAATTTATATGTCACAGTGCCTCCTACTTTACATTCTTATGTAGGTTATTAAGAGTATAAAATCGAATTTTGGCTTGAGCCAAATTTTACATAACCTCCACATCTATATACAAAAAGTGGGCATAGCAGATAACTTGCATCATCTTATTAACTTAAACTTCTGATTCTGTACAAAAAAAGTTTAGAATGATTTGGAGCGTACTTGTAAAAAACAAATAAGAAAAAGCTATACTAGGCCAACGCCAAATCTAGGGTATCCACCATTATTGTTATGTTTAATTTTCATTAACCATGATCTAGACAAGCATGGACTAGCCACACCCATAATTGTAGAACGTTTTACAATAAAATTACATAAGGGTCTAATCACTCTACCAAATTTTGGCATCTTAGCTTTAATAGTTCACTAGAAATACAAATTTTTAAATGCTTAGAAATTCGCACAAATATTTGGCCTGAAAATAAGGCAAAACGACTAGGCTGTTGATGCTGATCAAGAATATGTATAGTTTTGGGGGTGTGCTGCGCCCCTTCTGGTACTTAAACGTTTGAACAAAAACAATATTCCCCCATATAAAATATACGATGGTGGGTATAAAAATAATATTCAATATAATTGTGAAAAATATTTCAATAACAAAATTTTTCTGTTCTTGTTTTATAGTTTTATTGATATTAGCTTCTCAGCGTATAGAAACATTTATAGGCGGTTGGTTTTGGTCTTTGGATACTAAACCTGTAGTTACTCTTCACGTAGAAGAGTTGCCTACTAAGCGTGGTGCAAAACCAACTTTCATCGAATGGTTAATTTTAGCCTGGGTTAGTGGTGAGTATTTATAAAAATAATAAGAAAAACAATATTTTTTTTGGAATTTTTAAATGAAAATTTAAATAATATTAAAGAACAAAAATTTTTTTATTTCTTAAAAAATGTACAAAAAATATTTTAAAAAAAACTTTCAAGGTTTAATATGGAGCGAAGTTAAGCAATTATGGGATGTGGGTTTGCAAGAATATTTGAATGACATGTGGAATGTTATCGATTTTGTTACCAATTCTTTATACGTAGCCACGGTAGCTTTACGTGTAGTATCATTTTTTCAAGTATGTGACAACAATGTTTGCATTGTTATTATTCAAATCTATTAATAAATCATCATATTCTTCCTTAGGTACAAAAAGATATGTTAAAGAATCCTCACGCTACCGATCTACCGCGTGAGCGTTGGGATACCTGGGATCCCATGCTCATATCGGAAGGTCTATTTAGTGCGGCGAACATTTTCAGTAGCCTCAAATTGGTTTATATATTCTCGGTGAATCCACATTTGGGGCCACTGCAAGTGTCCTTGTCACGCATGGTCATGGACATTATGAAATTTTTTTTTTTATACGTTCTGGTATTGTTTGCCTTTGGCAGCGGTTTAAATCAGTTGTTGTGGTAGGTATTAGAGGTAAACGTTTTCTTAATAAATAATTAATTAATTAATGTTAAAAGGTATTATGCAGATTTGGAAAAGAAACGTTGCCCTGAAGTATCACCCAACAATGTTTTGTTTAATTTAAATGGCACCACTGATGCAAATGCTTGTATAGTGTGGCGGCGGTTTTCCAAGTAAGTTTTGAAATAATATTATTAAACGGAAAATCATTCATTCTAATCTGAAACTCATCATGGCTTACAAAACAAGAGACTTTACAGAGAACTTTTCTCTCGGATACTTAATTTTCTTCAAAGGCGCCGATCTTTTTAAAAACAAAAAAATAAACTAAATTTAAACATACACCAAGTCTTAAATATCCTCTACATTCACATACAAAAAGTGGGCGTGGCATCGATCAGCCCTCTAATAGTGTATATAATACATATCAACTTAAAAGTCAGATTCTACGCTAAATAATAAATTGTAAGCGTGTCTGTTATCCGATCACGCCCACTTTTGGCATATTGATGAATGGGGTGTATTGCGGCAAAATTGCGAAATAATACAACAATTTATGTTAATACAATCAAAATTGGAGCTTTGAAAGCACCCCATTTACAGAACGAACCATTCATTCCCACACTCCTCCAGATGAAGGAGGACCCGGTGTATCGAAATACCACTCGATACCATTACGCGCACACTCGTGGTTTAATGACTTTTCATTAATCAAAAATTTTTCTTTACTGGCGTCTTTAAAATTTTGTACCTCTGTCACTTCTTATGCGAACTGGTTTTCCTTGCCTATTCATAAAATTACGCATACATAATATTACAGCATATGTAGACAAGTCTTTTGCAATTCCTAAGTATATTTTCTGGTTGTTAAACATGTAAAGAAAGCTACCTTTCTTTTTTCGGTGCGTCGACCTAACAATATTTGTACAGGTCCAAAGTAATCTAACCCAGTGTAATAAAATGCTCTTACGTAAGGAGTAATACGATCCATAGGAAGCTGACCCCTTAAAGGCGTATTTGGTGCAGCTGATAAATTTTTACATAATTGACAGTTTGCCTTAGCTGATCTCACAAGTTGACGTATGTTGGTAATCCAAAATTTCGTTCTAATATTGGCACATTCTATTTCCTGATTTTGATGTTTATTTAATTCGTGATATTTTATAATTAATTTCGTAAGTGTACCTACTTTTGGCAAAATTATGGGATAAAAACTGTCCTATGAAATGTAAAGCGCATTATTAATACGACCACTTAGTCATATAATTTATATATTTTATGACACGATTCTCGTATTTTTGGGGTTTGACGAAAGAAAATTATAACTATATATATAAAAACCCAGGCAGTTGTCCTTAGCAAACGATAATAATTTGAAAAATTTTCAATAGGAATTATACAACTTTCGTTTAATACTACACACAGTATAACTTTTGTGAGTGTTTTAGTTTTATAGTCATGGTTGATAATATTGGGCGGCATACATGGCCAATTTTCTTGTGATTCCATTAAAAACTGTGGACCTAACAGCTAACGAGATTGTGATATTTGTTTGTTCATTTTCTGCCTCATAGTATCATCCTCTGGATTTTGCGATCCCGGTACCCATCTCCATTGAGAAATTTCAGAGCTTTCAATAATTCCACAAATACAAGATACAAATTTTTTATAAGAACGGCTGTCTGAATTAATCCAGCTAATTACGATTTTAGAATCTGACCAAAGCGTTATTTTTAATAGTTTGACAGTAAATTTATTTAATATGGCATTCTTCAATCGTACTCCCAGCACGGCAGTAAGTAATTCTAATCGTGCTTGAATAGCGTTTTCAGAGGACTACATTTACATTTCCTCATAACAAAAACGATATGAACGTACTGCTTGTAAGTAATTCTCCAATATATGTGCATCTCTATTTTGGCATTTGCATCAATAAAATTGTAATGGTAACATCTCGGAATGTTAATAAAAAAATGATTCAAGTTTTGTAAATTTTTATACTAATCATACCATATATCGAATAGTTTTCCAGATATCGGTGTGTTTCAATCAATATTTGTTCTCCATAGTTCCTGCAGTATTAATTTAGATTTAATTATAATATCAGTCAGGAAACCAAAAGGATCAAATATAGACATCGTTAAACTTAAAATTTTTCGTTTCGTTGAGTGGCGATTTCCGTTCAGGATTGACTTAAAGCTTATCTCATCATTTGGTATAGCGTTCTTGTTTTAATTTTGACAGAGCGATTCCGAGTTTGATATAAAATTTCGTAACTCAAATCCACCTTCACCACGTATGTACACAACCTCTTTTTCTGTTAATACAGCTTCCTCTTCACTGTCAAAGCTGTCGACGTAATCGTCTACATAATGGCAATCGATTGTAGCTATTTCTGCTCTTGCATATTTGTCTTT
This sequence comes from Crataerina pallida, assembly GCA_949710015.1. Taxonomy (NCBI): domain Eukaryota; kingdom Metazoa; phylum Arthropoda; class Insecta; order Diptera; family Hippoboscidae; genus Crataerina; species Crataerina pallida. The sequence continues at coordinate 21,180,143 of OX453289.1, forward strand.
GGATAAATTGGCATTAATATTTATACCCTTCACCATCTTGTGGAAAAGGGTATACTAAGTTTGTGCGGATATTTGTAACTCCTAAACGGCAAATGCTACCCACCTTCAATCATACCGATCGATTCAGAATCAAAATCTAAATCGATTTAACCATGTCAGTCTGTCCGTCCGTCCATGTAACTTTGTGCGCAAGGTACAGGTTGCATTATTTGAGATATTTCAATGAAATTTGGTACAAGAACATGTATTGGCCTAAAGAGGATCCGTATTGAAAATGGACCGGATTGGACCTTTTTTAGAACCCCTCCCCATATGAGATCCTATTATTTTTTGAGATATTTCGATGAAATTTGTTACAAGGAAATATATTGGCCCAAGGGAAACCCCTGTTGAAAATGGACCGGATCGGACTATTTTTAGAAGCAATACCCATATAAATTTTTTGTTTTGTTTTCATAAACGAACAAAAAATAAAAACAAAATTCTGACATAAAGTGGCTCACAGCTTATTTGGTACACTACCCTTTATAGAAATAAAACCACTGTAGCTTCCAAACTATTGAAGCTATCAACGAAATTTGAATGCCAACTTGTTGTTGTATGTTTAATGAACATTTAAAACAAAAAAGATTTCAAAAAAATATTTGTAACTGTCTTATAATAAGAACTTTGTTATAACAAATGAAAAAACAACCAAATAAGCTTTTTTCTTTTTTTTTTTAACGAAGGGGAAAGCGTTGAAAACCCAGTCAGTGTGGGACTCTCACCCACTAAAACCCCTTCCATGTCCGACGGCAGGTCTCCTGGGACTACCGTTAAGTATTACGTCAGGAGAACCGTCTGAGCCTCAGCTCAAATCGTACGTATAATGTCAGTCGTTCTCTGTCTGTATCTTTAATAGATATCCTATAATAATATAATATAATAATATTATACGTATAACAATATAATATAATAATGTAATATTCTATACTAACGGAAAATACATAATTAGTGAGTTTTGGTTTATGGTCAGAGGGTATTTTAGGTTTAGGTTTATGCGGACCCCTACACACGAACCTTCCATTAAACCGATCTATTCAGAACCCAGATCCGGACCGATTCAATCATGTCCGCCTATGTGTCCATTTAAGATTTGTCTAAGCTGCGGGTCGCAATTTTGGAAACATTCTACGTGGTACAGAGACTAAAGGGAACCCTACCGAAAGGTATCCAGTTTGAACTTGAGCGGCAATTTATAATTCCTAGTATGTTTTTTTTTTTTTTTTTGAGACTTTAGGTAATCCTATGGTACAGTCGTAAGATATTACTTCGCAGGAGGAGATTTGCCATTACGCATGTTTTAGTCTCTGGATTGTTGTTCCAATCTCCGTAGCACTGTGAGTACGAATGCAGCTATGTCACTGGTCATTAGCCAGTTTTGCGCGTTCTCTGTCATGAATTTAATTGTGTTCTCCACTGTAGGCATTGGGAAAGTCTTGTCTCTAAAGCGCCTACAGTAATAAAATACATGCTCTGCGGTCTCCTCGTCCTCGCAAGATGGGCACAGAGAAGACGTGCATCTTCCAATCCTATGTAAGTAGTTCCTATAAATACCAAATAAGCTGTGAGCCACTGTATGTATCATTTTGAATTTTTTGAAAACACAAGTACATAGGTATAGAAAAAGCAGGGTATAATAAAATTTTTTAATTTTCAAAGAAAAAAATTAGAAGTAGTACAAAAAATTAAACTTTTAATTTATCAAAAAAAAAAATTAAATTGAATAATATATTAAGTGGTGTAGGGTATTTACTGGTCGGAGTGGCGGACTATAATATTTTCACGTAAACATTAGATGGCTTGGAAATATCAGCACCTCTTCATGTAAAACTTTGAGCATTTTGATCTTCATTTTGAATCACTATGCGGTGAAACATTTCACGGATGTCGACCTAGTTTTGCTCAGCGGAATCGTAATAATATTGATAAAAGCGGCTTCGGTTGATACGTGTTTAGGTCTTTCATTAATTGCGAATTTAAAGAAACGTTGTTAACTTTAGCGGCTACGTCGAACACCAAACGATGCTTATTGCCATTGTTTACGTTGCACATTACAAAATGAGGAAGATACCATATGCGGCTTTCGATACAATCAATTTTTCCAGGTGGCAACTTTCTAGCGTAATCTTTTTTTATCTTGATACCATTCGTACAGTTCAGCATCATTTGTCAATTTCTTTTCTATTATTTCTATACGCTTCAATGCCATGGCATGACTATTTTGATGTAGAAATTTATCTTGTTTCTAAAGTGTTGGCGAACTAATTTCCTTGTGGTCTCATAAAAATTCGTCGACATCAACATGACATATCAGTGTTCACATATTGGTTTCATGCTCGCAATAACGATCATCCAAATTAAAAACCTTTAACGGTCGAGTGTGTGGCATACCTATCAGCATCTGCGGCGTGGTATTCGTATAATCATCAACTTAAAATTTATTTAATTCAGGATGTTTATTTTTGAAACTTTAGAGATTTAGACTTTGTGTCGGTATTTGCAAATTTTTTATAGTTCTTTCTTACATTTCTCATTTCAAAGGTTTCGGTAGCATCATGTGTACCTTTTATATTAAAACTGACATCTTCAGATTTCTCTTTGGTGGTCTTGCCGCCTATCCACCTCAAACACAAATCATACGATGGGCTATTTAGACCTACACAGTTCGCTATCGCTTCTTCAATTAGACTTATCTTTGAACCTTTGTCAAAAAGGCTATTATTTTTAAATTATCTTTCGGGCCATCTATATACACTGTTATAAGTTTTAATAAAATTACAATAGCTGTGACAATGTTATTATTTTCATTGGCCGTTTTGGCTGGCACATGACTATTTTGGTTTTTTTGTTTTTCTTCATGTAACAACCTATTGTAATATTTTGAACATGACAATATACCACAGATTCTTTTTTTTTTGTACAATTAGTTATTTCATTCATTGTTCAGGTCTAAAGCCACATACTTTATTAGATCCAGTGAAGTCCTTTACGCATTAGAAGAGGCCTTAATTTTCATATGAAGGCTTTGCCTCTCTTCTCTTTTTGCTAAAGGCAACTTGGCTGATAATTCATCTAAAATTATGTCTGATAAATTTTTTGTGCATATACGTGGAGAGTTTCGAACTTTACTAATTTGGCTACGTATTAATATTTCGGGACGACCGTAAAAAAATACTAGGATAGACATTACCTGACATACGTTGTCAGGATGAATCAAAAAAGCTTCCACCTTACTGTTGGCTGCACCTTTTAGCGCTTTTTGCAAGCGTGACAAATTTTCGAGATTGGTGTATTTATATGTGTCAGTCGTTTGCTTATACGCCATTGCTATGACCATTGTTCTGGCTCGCCAGAAAATTCTGGTCATTCTTGTATTTTGCGTATATTTGGTGTATAGAATTGTTGCTACATATTTGTTTGATGTCGATTGAGCAAAAGCATTTGACGTTGAAAATGTTGGAATACTTTGGCACGAATGGTAAGATACATATAGTGAAGTATAAAATGTTGTTGTTGCAGTACTATAGCGTGGCAAGGAAATGCAAGGCACATACTTCATCTGGAAAGAACATCAAATTAGTTTAGGTGAAAACCATTGTAATAAATATAACTTCAGTTCATTTTTGAATTCACGCTCTTCAGCGTGAATAAAAATAATATTTGTTTTTTACAAAGAAATAAAATAAATTAATTGGCGCCCAACGTGGGGCCCGCCGTTATAACTAAAATAACTAGAACAAGTAAGAAAACTAAATTTGGCTTAGGCCAAATCTTAAATACCCTCCACCTCCACAACGTTGGGCATAGCAAATATATATATATATTACGCCCTCTAACAGTGTATGTATTACGTATCAGCATGCAAGTTTACTTTTACGTTGAATATGGTTTTTTGTAAATTGTTGGCGTGTCTGTTATCCGACCATACCCATTTTGAGTACATCGATGGATGGGCTAACCATTAATAACTGCACTAAATTTCAAGTTCACAGGTCAACTTTTATGGCAGATATAAAAATTTGTATTGATTGTGGGCGTGTCTGTACGCAGTTTTCTCGATTTTATAATTTTATTTTTTTTTGTCGGGCTTTCCTTAAAAGAGAAAAAAAAATGTCGAATCCAAATCCATTAGACCAACAATTCTCAACAGAATAACCAAAATGCAAATCCAAATCCAACAAGTCCTTCAAATGCTTCGAATCAGGGCCAATTTACTAGAAATTTGGGAATTATTGTTTTAGAGGCCACTTTGCCCAATAGAAGTCGATGAGGTCATATATGTTGAAGGACCTAACATAAACGAACTTGACGAGATTCCAGATATCGTTAAAAATTTACGTGAGTTCAATGGTAAACCGACTGAATTTTCATCCTAGAGGAAAAGTATAGAAAAAATTGTAAACATATAGATTCCTAAATATTTCGGCATCATTAATGTTATTAGAAACAAAATTGTGGGACGCCACTCAATTGGTTGGCAATCTCAAGGTGTCTTACGAAACATTATGCAGATAAAAGAGATTTAGGGTCTTTGGAATATCAATTAACGACTTTAGTACAGGGAAGAAATATAATACAGTATTATCAGAGAATTTATTCCCATCTGTCATAGATATTGAACAAAATTTCTTGTTCACAAAATTACAAGGACAAAGTATTAGATACCTTTATTAGATGCTTGAAAAAGGATCTTTCTCGATTATTGGGAATGAAAGAACCACAAGATTTACCACAAGCACTACAGCTTTGTATGAAGCTAAAAAATCAAGCTTTTAGATCAGATTTTTCTAATAGTTCTAATCATAATAGGAAATTTGTAAAACAAAGCAATAGTCAATATAAAAATGCATATGGAAATGGTAAACCATTTTATCCACATCTGGCGCATTATCCTCAGATCAGGTATGATCAGCGGCCAGAGTCGCCACCACTTTGCCCAAGATATATAGGTGATTTTAATAGATATTTTAGGCCAACAGAACCTTTTTCACTTAATAATTTCCAACACAAGCAGAATTTGCCTCCGTTAAGACCTTTTCAAGCTGTGACGAGGAAAGTCGTCCTTCGTTTTCCCCGTCAACTATGTTAATACAAGAAATATTGTAACATATATAGAAGATCTAAAGTAGTCCGAAGACTATAGGAACGCGATTCCAATATTTGCAATGGGAAATACCCTGAAAAATGTTCGCATATTTCTCAATGTCTTTTTTGGCTAGCCGTCGTGGTGATCGCATGTAAGTGGAATCGTTTAACTGACACGCGAAGCGTAAGTTATGTACTCGGTGAGATATTTAGTGTACAGGACGTAAAATCTGTACAATTCTAGTGCGAGATATTTTTAATATAATAATAATATTAATTAAAGTATAATAAAGTGACGCTTGTTTTCCTTAATAATAATAAAAAACGTTTCTAAATAAATGGCCGATATAACCTACGCCGACGGCTTAACCCCGGCGTAGTGCAAAATCTCGTTACATTGTCGCTCGAGCAGGGACACTCTTCCTAATTGAAACATTTTCTTTTAATAAAAAAAAAATTCCCCCTAATAATAATGAAAAATTTATTGATATCCATAACGGTGTACCTTTTGTTACGGGACTCAATAACATATACATAACATATAATATATAACAGTAGGGGAGGTTGCGGTACTTTTCCCGCATAATAAAACTAAGATGCTTAGGCTTAGAGCTTTGCTAAGCTTTTATTCAGTGATCGTGCGTTGAATAAGCAAAGTCAAAGTGTAAATATTTTTCGTTTTGGTTGAACGCTAGTGGTGCATGTGATTAAGAAAAAGTACACAGGAGAAAAATAAAAACTTCTTTTACATAAGTGTTGCGGGAAATAGATATAAAAACAAAGAAACATTTAAACAAAGCCCATGAAGATTTGCAAAATTTATTCTTGTGTGCTTATACTATTGTGCCAACTTTCAACACTTTGTTTTAAGTTCTTTTTGGGTGATATTTCATTTTTTGCAAAAAAACAACAACCAGAAAAAAATCATTGAAAATTATTTTTAAAAAAATGGGATAAAAAAAGGGGAAACAAAAAATTTACTATTGCGAAAAAGAATTGCAAAACGTGTAAAACAAAAGAAGGGTTTTTGGAAGAAAATTCGAAAGCCTATATATTAAACTAAATATAAATGAAAATTGTTTAGATTTGTTATTATGATCTTTTACTTTTATGTTATTATTACTTTTGCAACTAAGTGCAATGGGCAGAAGATCAAATTGTATATTAAACCAAAAATATATTTGGCTTTTTCTTACTGTTATTTGTCCGACGTTTCGTCACCATACCGTGACATCATCAGGGATCACTTTATTTTTATCATTCTAAACAAATTATACAATGCGATATACAGTAAATTATATAAAAATAATTTTGTACAATAATGACTTACAAGTTTACTTGTACAGTTTATTCGTTGAGATTTAATCTATGTTTATACATCACGTAACACTTGTGTACGTTAGTCAAAAAATTTTATTTTTTTTTATTTTATTATAAGATGTATTGAACTCTTTCAAACTCAAATACCAATTAAATCCGCGATCATCAAAAATTCTACTATACCAAAAAGCTAATTGTGTGTATAACATTGATGTGTTGTAATTGTTTTTTAGAAAAATACCGTTAACCTTCAATTCAACAGTGTATTCCCCTTCACAGATATTTTTCTCTATTTCGCAAAATTTATATGGCGCGTAGGTATGTACGATTACATAAGTGGGTTATGTCTTATTAATAGAAAAAAATAAAAAAACGAGAATATTTTGGAATGATCAGTTTACTCTAAGATATGTGGTATGATGTACTAGCATTGTCTAAGTCCTCCTTCTTATTAATAGATCTATCATAGTATTTTAGTATATATAGATTCTCTTTTATGTACCTCCTATTTACGTTTGTGCCCCTATCTAATATTGTCACATTATTAAGATCTGCTATGTGTTTGGTTTGTCGTATGTGTTGCGCTAGTCCAGTTTTATCCGTACATTTCTTAATATCATTGCTGTGTTCTGTTAATCTTGTTTCTAGCGTTCTTTTAGTTGTACCAATGTATACTTTACCACATTTTTCTTTACTATCCCCTACACATTCTATTTTATATATTACGTTGTTTTGTTTTAGTGTGGGTGTTTTTGACTTTAATTTTGTGTAAATAGTACTTATCGGTAAATGTGATTTATACGCTATGTCATATTTTGTCCCATTGTCATTATGATGATTGTTAGAAATATTCTCTGTAAGTGTAGGTATATATGAGACCGTGAGATATCTTTTGTCCAGTGTCTTTTCCCTGTTGTTTCCATTACTACGATGACCGACTAAAAGTTTTCTGATTAGATAGTGTGGGAAACCATTTTTATTTAAAATATTCTCTACTTTCTGTCTAGTTTCGTTATAAAATCGCTCGTCAGTAAGTTCATAAGATTTACGTATTAGGTGTTGCAGTGTTAATTATTTGTGTTCTCGGATGATTCGAGTGGTAATTTATTATGCGACCGGAAGAAACAGATTTTGTGTACCATTTTGTGTATAGTTTTTGGTCAACCCTAATTATTGTCATATCTAAATAATTTAAACATCCTTTCTCTTCCTTTTCTATAGTAAATTTGAGTTTGTTGTGGTATTTGTTCAGTGTATTTAGTATTGTAAGTTCATCATCTTTCATTATGATGCTGAACAAGTCATCTAGTCTTTTACAAGATTATCGTTGAGAGTGCAAATTTATTTGAATGAACTGGTCATGTCTAGCGTAGAGAAATATTTAGCTCTTCCACGTTTGTGAAAAACGTCTTCAAATCTAGTTAGTTGGAATTTGTCGTTTACTAATTTGTCGTTTAATTTTTTAATTTAATTTTAAGTTCACTACAAGTCGCCATTTTTGTGTATCGTTAGTTGTCTTTTTAGGTACAATTAGTAAGGGTGAATTATAAGGGCTTACCTAAGGTTCTACTATGTCATCGTCTATTAGTTTTTGTACTTGACTATTAATTTTATTAGTTTGAGTTTGTGGTAGTCGGTAATTTTTGATATAAACTGGTGTGTTATCATTTGTCTGAAGCTTCTGCGCATAGAAATTATTCGTCGTGAGTTTTTCTCTGTCTAAGTGAAATATGTCTTGAAAATCTTTAAATATTTCTATTAATGAATCCTTAGCAATTTTGTCTGCTTGTTTTATATTTATTGTATCCAACAGTCAATTAAATAAGTCGCTCTTTATTGGCTTTGTTTTAGTATATGGTAATTTTGAAGGTGTTCAATTTGTACGTTGAGATTTTTAAGGTTTATGGTTTGTGCTGTTGTGCTGTTGTTCCATTACGTGGAATTATACAATTTGCCAAAAACACTCCTTTTCGAAATTCTTTGTTTAAGATGAGTGATTAATTGTATTTTTATTGGATTTATTATTTCTGATCTGGGTGGTATCGAGCTTATTTTGGGTTTGTTAGTTTCCATTGGTAGTACGATGTCTTCATTATTTGTATGTATTTCCAGCGTCATTGTTTCGTTGTCTGTACAAAGGTAATCTCTCAAGAAATCAATTCCTAATATTCCATCTGTGGATATTGGGAAATTATCCTTCACTACATGGAATTCATGTGTTAGTTCTGTTTGTCCTACTTGTAGTTGTATAAATGTTGTTCCAATAGTATGTATAGTTTCTGTAGTTATTCCACTTCGATTTTATATATTGTTTCTTAGATTAGCTTTTGTGATATGTAATATGTAAGATTTTATTAATGAATTATCTGCTCCTGTATCAACTAGTAATCTTCACTTTTTGTGTGAGTTTTATATGATAGACAAACTCTAATAAATCTTTTTTTCCAGTTTCTGATAAGTTTTTGGAAAAGATTTCAATAAATTTGTTTTAAATTGAACCTCTGCTGGTATTTTGTCTTGGTTGGTCTCTTAGTGTTTCTATTTCTACCAGTTTGTTTTCAATAGTTTCTTTTTTGTACGGACGACTGGACGTTTTCCTTAACTTTGTTTCAATTTTTATTGGGGCTTGGTGCAGTAATGTAGCTTGTTCCATACGAAATATGTATAAATAAAATTGTTAAAAACTGAAACTGTTTATTTTATTAAAGAAAAGTGTTGCATTAAATGTGTGCATGTAAGTTTATATTAATGGTGAAATGAAGTATTTTTTATATTTTGCGCAGCAAGGAATTTTTTTTTTTTTTTTAATTCCTTCGTCTTCTCATTTTCTTGGGCCGATTAAAAGTGTTACCGTGGAATTAACTAACTAAAGAGACGACGACTTTGCTAAACTACATGTTAAAATGGAGTTGAGGCTGTAAAGTGTCAAATTTTGTGTCCTCTATTATGGCAATAAATTAGGCAGGATCGTGGTCTGCATGATCAAAAAAAATTTATCAGGATCATCGTCTGCAGTATCAAAAAATTTGTCAGGATCATGATCGGCAGGACCAAAAGAATTTGTCAGGATCGTAGTCGACAGAATCAAAAATTTTTCAGTATAAAAAATAATTTCAGGATCGTGTCCTGGCAGGATCGCCATGTAATAGAAGTGTGGAATATCAGTGTTGATGTAATTAATGAGAACATTAATAAACACAATCGATAGTGATATAATTTTACTTTTTGCCTAAGTAGGCAAAATAAATTAAGTAGTTAAGTTAAATTAAATGAATATAAGTGTGCACTATTTTGTAGGCACACTACAAAACAAAATTAACCGAGCGGCGGAACTTAGTATACCCAACTATACCCCATCGTCTAACAAAAAACCCCTTTCACATCATATTAAGGCATTAATAGGTTTTCGCAAATTTTGTAGGCATTATTGGATGACATATAGACTAAACGAAGCGAAACAAATCGTCAATAAATTAAATAAAAGGATTAAAAATCAAATCATCCTAGAACGCAAGAAGTCTTGGATTAGTCTTTTGTCTAACCTTGACAAGGGTTCTTCTCCCTTTTGGAATATATTGAAAGTGGTACGGACGAAATTTAAGCACACGCCTATTTTGAAACATTATAATTAACATTTTGCTACTCCTCCCGACCAAAGTGAGCTACTAGCATTGTAACGATGTTTTCCAGTTGCAGGGGTGAAAGCCGTCGGTTTCCAGAGTATCGCCACATTAAATTTCTTTCAGTACGCTTATTTTCTTATTATTTACACATTTATTTATTTTATTTATACAAAAATCTTTATAGCCTGTTTGTCTTTTTCCTTGATCTCAACTCGACTAACTAACTTCTTGTATAAGCAATCCTTTCTTTATATAGAAAAAAATATGAAAAACTACAAACTACATTACTACATAATTCAGAGCCTACTCCTATTAAGAATAATTATTTTTATATATAAAAAAAAATATGAAACGCGACAAACTACATAACTACAGTATTCTTAGCCTACTCCTATTAAGAATAATTATTTTTATAAGTACAAAGTTAAAAATTATTATATGTGATAGGAAAAAGTTTTTCCTTCTCACATTACCCCTCCTCTTCGGGGTACCGAATAGAGATTGACACCCACCCATCCGACTTTCAGCTGGATTATACAGATTGTTATCTGGCAGAATGTCTTTGACGGGAGAAACTTCGGTGGTATAAAACAAATTAGGTCGCACAGGTGCTATGTTGATGCACCCCTGCGCATACCTAGAGGACGGTTGACCTATTCGAGTTGTAGATGGTTCGCCTCGCCGTCCACGAAAGTATCGGATGGATAGTGTGCTAGCCATACTATTAATAATCTATAAAGACAACGAAGAGAAATAGATGGATAGTTAGCGCAAACTTACTCCTTCACTGTGACATCCTTTTCATAATCCTCAGGTCCATTATATAATTTTAGATCTCGAACGTGACATGTACGTTGTTGCCCGAGCCCTTGTATTTCGGCGATGACCTTAGATGGTAAATTAATTACTTTATACGGGCCTTCGAATTTAGGTGCAAGTTTAGCTGCATAGCTGCCATGAGCGTCTCCATAAATTATAGTAGTGTCTTTGATCCTGGGCGGCTTTTGTGAGGTTTCGTAGTACAATCTCCCAAGTGTCACGTAGATTTTGTATCCGCTGTGTTGTACTTAATTTACTAGATCCCGTGCCAGGTGTGACCTTATCGAAATAGGCGTTGGGTAAACGTGGTTCCCGTCCTTGTGTTAAATATGCGGGTGTGAACTGTGTAGACTCTGATGTGCTAGTGTTAATAGCAAGCATGACTTCCGGGAGATATACATCCCATTTCTTATGGTTGTTAGCTGCGAGCTGTGAGATGATGGTTTTAATGGTTCTATTGGCTCGTTCTGTGGGATTCTCTTGCGGGGTGTATGGAGCTGTTAGCTGCTGTCGTGTGCCGATAGATTCCAAGTACTTTTGAAAAATCTTACTGGTGAACTGCGTCCCGTTATCTGAAATAAACATCTTCGAAACACCATATCTGCAGACTACCTTTTCTCGTAATGTTTTGACGAGACCCTCGGCGGTGGCTTTACGCAGCGGTGTCAATTCGACCCATTTCGAAAACTTATCAATTACAACCAGGAGTATTGTATTCCCATGACTAGAGCGCGTTAGTGGACCTACAAAGTCAGTAGTAGCGATTATATATTCGAGCAGCAGTTTTCCTAACTCCAAAGTGTCCGGCTGCGGGTTGGTCGTTGTTTTCTTGTAGGATTTGTTGTCGCATATTACTTGGTACACAAAGCTTCCAAGCAGCTTCGTCGGAGTCCGAAGCTCGTGAAGGAAGGTGGCGGTATAGCTGACCGTTCGTTCTAGTGTAGTCTGAGAATTTTTCTGGGTTTGTTTCAATTTCGTGTAACTTCTTTTTTAGCCATGGACATATTATATTTTCGTTTGCTGGATGCTCGGGTGTGATGGTGGGGACTATGGTCAGTCGACACTCTTCGACTGGCTGTCTCGACAATGCATCGACTACAACATTTTGTGTTCCACGTCGGTACAAAATGTCAAAGTTGTATTGTTGCAATTCTAATGCCCATCTCGCGAGGCGACCTGATGGATTTTCAAGAGAGTTTAACCATTTTAGAGAGAGGTGATCCGTTAACACGATGAACTTGTATCCCTCTAATTAGGGTCTCATTTTCCGAACGGCCCACACTATGGCTAGGCATTCCTTTTCAGTTGCACTGTAGTTTTTTTTCGGTTGAGTTTAGATGTCTACTTGCATACGCGATGACCCTTTCATGTCCATCTAAATCTTGCGTAAGTACAGCACCTAGACCGACATCACTTGCATCGGTTTGTAAAGTGAACGGTTTGGTAAAATCTGGGCATGATAGCACTGGAGCATTCGTGAGTTGAAGTTTGAGTTTAACAAAAGCTTGTTGTTGGTCATCGGTCCACTTGAAATGTTTGCCCTTTTTCAATAATGACATTAGCGGTTGAGATATATTAGAAAAGTCTGCTACAAAGCGTCTATACCAGGATGTTGTTCCTAGAAAGCGACGTAGTTCCCGAATATTTTTAGGCGGTTGCATCTGGGTAATGGCTCTAATTTTATCTGGATCGGTTTTGATCCCCTCGTTGGTTACAATATGCCTTAGGTATCGAACCTCTTGGCGAAAAAATTCACATTTAGCCGAGTTTATTTTCAAGTTGGCCTCCCGTAGCCTACGGAAAACTTCCTTAAGATTGGCCATGTGATGTCGTAAAGTTTTACCAATCACGATTATATCGTCGAGATACGCGAATGCGTATGGCTCCAAATCGGGCACAATGACTGTATCCAAGACGCGTTGAAAGGTGGCAGGGGCAGAGTGAAGGCCAAAAGGCATTACCCTCCATTGATATAACCCTCTTCCCGGCACGGTAAACGCAGTATATCTTTTACTATTTTCCGCCATGGGTATTTCCAGTAACCACTCTCAAGGTCTAAGCTGCTGATGTATTTCGCTTCGTGAAGTCGGTCCAATATGTACGGTATACGCGGTAACGGATAGGCGTCTTGTTCGGATCGTTTGTTTAATTGTCGGAAATCCATACACAATCGCCAGGTACCATTTTTCTTTTTAACCAATGTGATTGGAAAACTATAAGGACTTCGAGATGGTTCAATACAGCTCTTTTCTATCAGTTTATCTATTTCCGAGTTGATGATTTCTTGCATGGCTGGGTTTCTCGATTGGTAGCGAATTTTTAGTGGTCGCTCGTCTAGCATATGAATGTGATGCTCACCTAGGTGGGTTCGTCCGGTAACACTTTGAAACATGGATAACTCTGTATTAAGAAATTCAGTGTTCTCTGTAGTTGCTTCTGTTCTTTGCACATTGTCACTGTAGGTAAATGCTGATACGGATGATAGCTGTGGTTTATTATTACTGGTGTCGTTCAGTACATTGCTTTCATGTGAAGGAAATTTTTGTAAAACTCGTTCTGGTGCTTCGGGTGATGTTGTTATGGCTTTATCATGTGGATTTTGTTTATTTGACTGCCTGCGTTGGGTGTAGAGTATCGGCTTCGGTGTGATTATTTCACGACGGTAAGCTACAGTTGGTGTTGGTAAAATTGTATGATTGTGTGTCATAGTTGGTGTATTCTTTAGTGAGCTATTGGTATTAATTTGACTGGGTTGAAGTTGTGCTGTTCCCATTGGTTGAGAAGTATCAAGGTTGTCATCCGCCGGTGCTGCTTTTCTACATGGCCGTTGTTCCTTGGGTGTAGTTTCAAACATGACCATACAGCTCGCTGGTGATGAGTTCTTTATGTTGCAAGTAATTGAAATTCCTGCACAATTGATAATTGCATTAAAAGCTCTGAGAAATGTTAACCCTAATATAATGTCTACAGGTGTACCGGGCATTATGAGAAATTTTAAGTTAGCCTTGATGGTTCCCATTTATACATCACAATGGACAGCTTTGGTTACGCGACATTGAGATCCATCGGCAAAGGCTATATTCACTTCAACTGACTCACGATAGGTATTAGAATTCAATGTTTGGGCGAACAATGGACTTACAAAACAACTGGTTGCGCCGGTGTCAATAACACCTGTGGTGAGGCGACCATCTATCCACAGTGTCGCGGTTAATTTATCACCTTCACAATTTAGTGTGGTATCGTGTTCGTGGGGTTGTACTGTTTGGACCTGGTTGTCCCACGTTAAACGCGTGTCCCATTGTGGTTTTCCGGCTGTGGTTGGCGGCAACATTCAATTGTTCTTACGTCTGGACGGCCACAATCCCAACAGAATAATCTCCGAGGTTTGTGACATTGTTGAGCAAAATGTCCTTCTTCTCCACATCGTCAGCACATATTACGAGGGTTACTCATATGATTTACTAGCCGATGTGCTTCTCGTGTAGGTGCGGTACGTGTACTTGGTATACTCTCGAAATCGTCAGCAAGCTCTAATAGCTGAGGTAGAGTTGTAAAATCAGTGCGCTTGATATATAACAGATAGTCCGGTAATGCGTTCGAATAGATGCGGCTCAATTTGTCACCTTCACTCATAGTGGTATGACGCATTTTATTTTGTATATCCAAAACTTACTCTTTGAATTTCTCACGGGGTCGTTGTTTACGCGCTCTTATTTCGTCTTCTAACTTCTCCAAATAACGTGGTGCCATAAAGAATTTGAGCAAGTCTTGTTTAAATGACTTCCACGTTTCCCAATGTTGATTGTTGTTCCGGAACCATATTAACGCTTGATCACGCAAAAATTGAGGCATGGTACTAGGTAAACGATCCAAATCGATACCATAAGTGTCTGCTAATTCTTCCATTCGTTTTAAAAATGCAAACGCATCAGGTCCTCCGTTATAGGTAACTCCCCATTTTCGAATGATTTCCATCATTGCTAACTTGCTAAGATGGTCATCACAGTTTGCTCTCTTGTTGGCGTTCGGCTGATTTAATATAGGTGCAGTTAATATTGTTGTTGGTTCTTCATATAGAGGCAGCTCCGGTGTTAGTACCCTCAACGATTGGTTTCGTGTAACTCTTGTATTTGTTTGCACGATTGGTTTCGTGTAACTCTTGTATTTGTTTCAAACGTTTTATTTGTTCTTCACCATGCTCTCCGAGTAGAAACAATTTAAAACGTTGTCTTAATTCTTCGGTACCTTTGGAATCAAGCAAAAACTCATCCAAATAACTCCCAAGAACCTCTTTATTGAATGAGTATATCCAGCTGGTACGAAAGTCGGCTGTGGCCATATTGGAGTTGTTTGAATATCCTTGAAAATTTTTGCACCGTTATTGCAATCAGGTTTTTTTTTCTTTTGGTCTGTTTTATTGACAAAATTCTGGTTCCAGGTGGGTTTTTTTTTTTCAAGAACTTTGTTGAATTTTTATATAGTGAGTTACAGATTTTTTTTAGTAACGTTTTATATAGCTTTGCGTTTGGTATGTGTAAATTTTAAGCGTACTGCAGAGACTTAACAATAGACGATAGCCAGGAATCGACGGTATAAGCAATAAGATTTTAAAACAGCTTCCAAGGAAAACTATCGTTTTTCTAACTAAATTATTCAATAGCTATCTAAAGAATGCTACTTCCCAAATTGTTGGAAAGAAGCTAAAGTTACTACAATTTGCAAACCAAACAAAATTCCAGATTCTCCGATGTCCTAAAAACCAATTAGTTTGTTGTCCTCCATAAGCAAGATCTTTGAGAAAATTATAAAAGAAAAATTGGTTCAATTTTGTGAAAGTAACAACATTTTACCTCTTCAACAATTTGGTTTTAGAAAAGAACAAGAATAAAACTTTTATACGGCTTAATTAATAGAAATTCCAGTTTAAGTATATTTAATAAATTATTGTTACATAAAAGTACATTTCAACCTATAAAATTTTATGCTGCTCCAGTATGGAGTAAAGTAGCACAATGTCATTTAAAACAAGATAGAAAAGTTCGGTTAAGACCAAAGCTTAAATACCCTCCATCTTTTATAACTCTCTAAAAAATAAATTCCTATTGCATTAAATTGTTGCGTATATATTATTATTCAGGTCTTTTTTAAACAACAAATAGGGTTGTTTTTTTAGTTATAGGCGTTTGCGTTATTCAATCACGCCAGTTTTTGGCATAGTGTTGGATAACGGTACCACTTATATATATACCAGTTCTCAGCTCCGCACCCATATTACATTTATTAGAAGATTAATTGGAAATTGAAATATTTAAAGCTCCACCTTATATCAGCACAGTAAATGGACAAATAGAAAGATTTCACTCAACTTTGTCAGAGATTATGCGCTGTGTTAAAGCAGAAAAGATACATACATCTTTCGAAGACCTTTTGAACAAAACAATAATTAGATACAAGCGATGCAAAACAGTACATTAACTTGTTGTTCCTACACATATTTAAATCTAAATAGTTTTATATTACATCAAGAAAACTGTAAAATGAATTTTTTCATTCAATAAATATTTCTATTGCTATCAGGTTATAGGCCCTTCTGGCTCACGGTTTTTAGAAAAAAAGATTAAATTTTTTATTGTCAGATAAAAATGCTAGAAATTTTTCTTTTGCTTTAAACGTACAATTTAAAAATATATAAAAATCGTCATGTCATCGTCGTTTCAAATTGTTACGTGTGCGTTCTAATGAAGAGTATCTTGATTCATGGGGGTTCCTGGAAAATTGTTAGTGGTGAACTAATATTAATAGCAGATATGAATGTCGATACTAAAGAACAATGGATAACAAACGACGAAAAGGCTCTTGCTAGTATATGTTTATGTGTTAAATCATCACAGTTAATATACATTAAAAATTGTAAAACATCTAATGAAGCTAGAAGCTGTATACAAACCTAAGGAACCTTTTGAAAGTTGCCTTCTATAAGAAATTGTTAAGTTTAGGTATGCATGATGGATGTGAAGTTTGCCAAAAAACTTTGAGCATTTTGTCATTGCCATGGAAATTAGAGATGATTTGCCCAATTTAAACATTCTGAAAGAAAAACTCCTCGAGGATGGTGACCGACAAAGTAAAACAACTGAATCGGACGAAAACAAAACACTCGCTTAATGAAAAGAGATTACCTAAAGATTCTGAGGATAAGCTGAAGAAAAATAATAATCAGAAAGAACTCAAAGGAATGTGTTTTAATTGTGAACAGATTGGACACTGTGCTAATGAGTGCATATATAAGAAAAAAACAAAAAGAAAATCTATTATCTTTTAGTATGTTGACTGCGACAGATGCTGTTGATTTGCATAGTAGTTGGTATTTAGACAGTGGCGCAGTGGCACACATGTGTAACGAACGTGATATGTTTATACGTTTTGAGCATCATGGGGAACTTATTGCATTAACTGGTGAGAAGTACAATATATTAAAGTAATAGGAATTGGTGATATCCTTTGGAAAACACCTTATTGTGAAATGTTGCTGCAAAATACGTTATATTCACCTGATTTACAGGCAAATTTTATTTCTAAAATTAACTTGTGCAAAGTAATTGTACGGCAGTTTTTAATAATATGGGTGCAATAATACCTAGTTTGGGAGTAGGAAGTTCTAAAAGCACAAAGAAGAAATAATTTGTTTATGGCTTAATTAGCAATTAATGAGAAATTATATTCGTTATGGCCATTTAAACGATAAAAGTTTACAACTTTTATATGATAGAAATATGATACATGGACTTAAATTTAAACGACCTGGAGAAAATACGAAATGCTTACTGTGTATGCTTGGTAAAGCTCATGCACTGCCTTTTCCTAAGGAATCGAAATCGTCATCTAAAGAATTGCTGGAATTAATTCATTCGGACGTTTGTGGTCCCATTGCTACACAATCTGTTGGCGATTCAAAATACTTTGTGACTTTCATAGATGGCAAGTCATATCGTATATTTGTATTTGTTTTAGTAAAATTTGATATTAAAATTAGCAAAAATATTGAAAAAAAGTTTTAAAAGTATAAGTGTAATTAATAATTGCCATTATCATGATATTCGTGCGGATCGAATTTTTACTCGATTCGTTAAATTTGGTATCATAACATACGTAAGAGAGAAACATTCTACAATCGATAATACAGAATGCGGATCGTTAAAGCAGTTAATACGTGTAAACAAATATTTCGTATTAAAACTGTTTTCAACGAATCGAATTGCATACAAAGTATTTCATTTTTCATCCGCAATTAAACAACAAGGGATTGCATATTTTTTGTAGATTTTCGAAAAAATAATGGATTCAGAACAACCTAAGTACAATTTTATTACAAATGAAATAATGCAAAGTAAATGAATGTGTAATTTGTTTTATTTTTAGGTTTTATTTACATAAAATTTTGTAAAATTTCATCTCTTATTGCAAATTTTGGAGATGTGTTAAATTCATTTTTTTTTTTTTGGTGTTATTTTAAGTTTTAAACTGTTTACACTTTTTTCTTTTGTTTAAAAATTAAAAAACACAACTTCTTTTGTATGAGAAACACTTTTTCTTTCTCTTTTTCTGACTAAAACTGTAAATGAGAGAAAATTAAAAACAAAGATAATGCAGTGTACTCGAACGAATGTTATGATACTATTTTCAACGAATGCGTAACGAATGCGTATGAGACTCATTCGATCCGCACGAATGTCATGATAAGGGCGATTATTAAAATAATAATGCATTATTAAATTATTACTTATGAATTAATTTATTAAAGGATGCGCAGAAATATTTCATCGTGTGCATTTTTAATTCAAAGTGCTAGTATGTATGCACTTTGGGAACGAAAGTTTTAACAAAGAGGTTATTGAGGAACCCAGGAATGAATTAGAAGAAATAAATGTGAATGAAGAGGAGACATCTCCATTTTTTGTGCGAAATGCAGCGACAAATTTAAGAAATACAAAAGCGCAAGAATTAGCACAATAAATTTTTTCCTTTTATTTATTTATATTCATATACAAAGTAAATAATATAATAATTAATATTAATATGAATTACATTACATAACATTCTTCCTCTTTTGTATTTATAATGTCATTTCTTTCCTGCATTATACGTAGCATTTCATTATTAAATTCTTTTTGCTGAATATTTCGCTCTTTCATTAAATCGAGATTACTTTTTTGGAATTGTGCGCCCATTTCTAATGTTTTTTTTTTGTAATTCTACCTGCTTTTTTAATAGTTTTGATATTGATATGCATATTTGTATATATATTATGTTACTTTTTTTTTTTATGGGGAGCACTTTCCTCAACTTTCTGTCTTTTACATTAATATGGCGATAACCTAATGAGAGAATATTTCAAAATTTATGTAGAATATTTATAAATATCTGTATTTATAAATGCTTACATACGTTATCTTAGAGCTACATGGTACTTCGTCATAAGTTTGTTGACTTGGAGCCCCAAACTCTTTGTTCTTTGAATTGCCGCTAACTGCCGCATCTAAATAAATAATTTCCACTACAGCTGCCTCGTTGGGAGTTGACGGCAATTCCTTAGTTGGGCCATCTCCAGTTTTATTTCTTGAAATCAAATTGGTACTTAATTTTTGTTTGTTTTATATTTGTAGTCCATCCACACCTTAAAAAAAAATGTTTTTCTTAATTATATCATTTATAAAATGATTTAAATCTAAATTTATCTTTCTTCATCCGTTTACACTTTTATTTGGAAGACCAACAACGTTTAGTTTATTTTTTAACTCTTCTCATAATTCATTTAATTTTTGTCGTCCTAGGGAAAAGTTACTACGATTTTGCGCTATGTCGCTGTGGTCTTCCATAAAACTTATAATTATGTCTATCTGTTCTTGTGTAACCTGTAATAATGTATCAAAAGATTTTTAAATTTTATTCATTTTTTTTATACCTACATTTTTTTTTTTTGACTAATTTCAATAATGTAATATTTTTTGTTTTTATTTTAACGTCATTTTTCATTCACGTTAAACCGATAACAACGATACGATTACGATACCTTTACGCAATTGGTTTTGGGGACGATATCGTTGAATCTTAATTGTTAAAAATGATATCGTTTGAAAATTACGCAATGACCCCCCAGAAAATCTAGTTAACGAGCAATGTCCTTACAAAGTGTTAAACTTAAAAAAGTCTCTCTATGGGCTGAAACAAGCAGGTAGAGAGTGGAACCACAAATTTGATTCTGTTCTTAAAAATCTCGGTTTTGAATAGTGTAAGAATGAACCATGTTTATATAAGATGAATCGAGACGGAGAAGTTATATTCATTATTGTTTACGTTGATGACCTTTTAATTGCTTGCAAAGGTAAGGGTGAAGTTGTAAATGTCAAATTTCAAATTTCTCAAGCTTTTGATGTCAAAGACAAGGGTGAGGTGTATCACTTTCTGGGCATGGAAATTCATCGACAGGGCGAAACAGGTGCTATTACAATTGGCCAAAGTAACTATATACAAGAACTTTTGGATAATTCAGATATGAAGTATTGTAAGCCTATTTCGACTCCTTTAAAATCAGGTTTTCAAACTAATAGCAAAAATAATTGCAAGACAGCATTCCAAAAAACATATCAATCCATGATAGGAGCCTTATTGTAGCTGGCTTTATCAACGAGACCAGATATACAACATTGTATTGTTAAATTGGCACAAAAGAACACCGATCCACGTGTGGAACACTTCTGCTGTTAAGAATATTTTACGTTATATTTCTGGAACCAAAAATCTGAAATTATTTTATAGCCAAAGTAGAACAATTGTTGAAGGATATGTTGATATAGATTGGGGCGGTGATTATACGGATCGCAAGTCTTTTACAGGTTTTGTTTTCTTCTAAGGCAAATGTGCTATATCGTGGGAGTTCAAGAAACAAACTGTTGTAGCTGTTAGTAGTACAGAGGCACTTTCAAATGCTGGCAAAGAAGCGATATATTTTCGACGTTTGGTAAAAGTAATTTCAAAAAAACAAAAAGAACAAAAAAAAAAGGAAATTTCAGATTATGAAATTGACCTTATAACAATGCATGTGGATAATCAGGGAGCTCAAAAATTAGCAATGAATCCCATGTTCAATAACAAAAGTAAACGTAAACATCATGTACGAGAAACAATAAAAGATGGAGAAGTTATTTTAAACTATTGTCCAACTAATGATATGATTGCGGACATTCTAACAAAGAATTTAACAAAAGTTAAACATTTTCAGTTCGTCCAAAGTATGAATGTATGTTAAATTTTATGTGTAAGGAACATCCACGTTGGGGAGGAGTATTGAAGATGCGAAACAGTACATCAACTTGTTGTTCCTACACATATTTAAATCCTACACATATTTAAATCTAAGTAGTAATTATAAGTTTTCTTGCCAAAAGAATTTTTTCATTAAATAAGTATTTCTATTGCTATCACAGATATCACAATAAAAGTAGAGAGGAGTTTAAAAATTATAATGTAGGTGAAGCAATTTCTGTAAAAACAAACAAAAGGACCAAACCATTTGTCTCCGAGATATCATTCTGGCAACCTCGTGTTAGTGCACAATAAATAATAATAAAATGTGGTGAATTTTTTTGCTATAATTTTAGATTTCTTTAAAATATTTTGATTTTTTATTTTCTTGTGCTATTGCTAACGGTAAACTTTAATTATATATATACTTACTTGGTGAAAATACGTGAATAAAATTATTTAAACAATATAACTTCTTCTCGAATGGTCGTTGTTGTACTACATTAATAAAGCACTTTGTACCTTTTGCTACCTCCTTTGTTTTTTGTATTCGAATTTTATTTATTTATTTTCAATAGCAAATATGCTTACGTCCTGTTACCCAAATCTTTGTTACTATATCTTTGTACAATGCAAATACATTGATCTTCCATTACAGGATTCAGCCCACTCTGCGCAGCTTATTGATTTGCTATCCACCAGCTCATCATACCCAGAGTCCAAAGCTCCTTCTACCTCATATTTGAATTTAGTTCATGATGAGGTATGTGATTCAGTTGATCTTCTGACTATAGTCGTAACCCATCCTCCTTTGGATGTAGATCCTCAGGCTAATGGCAACGAGACCATCCAACAGGTTGGAAATAGCTGTGTTATTGACAATTCTGAAGTAAATAATACGATTGCCAAAGCAAATGTTGGTCAAGTTGATGCCGTTTCTGCCGATAATACTGTTAATCATGATCATGCTTCGACATCTGGTACCAAACATATAATTAACAACAATAATTCACCACTAGCTGATGGAAATGTTGTTAACGAAGGTAATAATAATATTGTACGAACTGTGAGCCCAATTCAACTTCGAGTTGTTCCCCCGCTTAAATCTCTCTTTCTCAGCCGTATTGCGGCTGATACCCCTGTTGAGGATATTCTGAACTTTATATGCTCTAAAAATCCTGATTTACCAAGACATGCCATTAACATTTCAAAATTCAACTTTTCACAACCAAGAGAAATTGGATCATATAAAATAACTGTTCCACAGGCATACTTTGACAAATTGAATTCTAAAGATTTTTGGCCGATAGGTACTTTTATTAAAGAGTTCATCCCCCGCAGGAATACGCGTACTCAAAAGGTCGCTGGTTTTCTGTCTGCCGTGTCCGATGCTTCAAAAAACTCAATAAAGAAAGCTTTTCTCTACTGCTCCTCTATCAAAATGTTAGAGGTCTTAATACCAAACTTTTTAAATTATGTGCTGATAGTACTGTTGGTGATTTCCATATTTTTGCCTTCACAGAAGCATGGTTAAAACCTGGCGTAAATAACTCCGAAATTTTTTGTCCGGATTATGTTGTATATAGACAACATAGACAACATATAAGGGGTGGGGGTGTTTTATTAGCCATTCACAAAATGTTTTCATCCAATTTAGTAACATTTGTTGAACCTGTTGATATTGACTTTGTGTGTGTTTGTATTTGTATTTGTCTTTGTTACTAAATCCATTAGTTACAAAATCAATTACAACTAATTCATGATGAAAAGTAAAGCAAAATATAATATAAAACTAATAAAAACAAAAAGGTGTAATAATGAAATATAAAAAGTAATAAGTAAAAAAATAAAATAAAATAAGACAGCCGCAGCAGCACAGCAACAACAACAACAGCCTCGGGAACAACTTAGAAATAAACTAATTTAATATTAGTAAAACCAATACAACCATTATTAAGACATATGAATAATATTATTGTAAATCAAAAATTAAGATATAGTAGATAAAATATAGATAAATCTTAGTTATAGTTATATGATAATAACAACAAAATATTTCAAAAAAAAAAAAAAAGATTAGATGTGCATGCACGACTCACTCGTGCAAACAGATCAAATATAAGACATTTTGTTAGTACATTTACAATAGAAACATTTACCAACAAAACCATCAGTCTGGCAATCGAAAGCGCGAACGTAATAGTATATTTCTAATAGTACCAATTTCATCTGTAGCTGGGTCAAAAAGATGATAGTTGTCATTAAACATTTTGCAAAGAACCCGGAAGGGGTTATGTAATTCGTAATTTGTGTGACAATGAGACAATTTAATTAGATTAAAGTGCCTAGTATACCTATTGGGGAGGTTAAAAGAGATCCTCTGAAGCAAAATAGGTGAACAAACAATACCTTTTATTATTTTTGTAACAAATATAACACCTAAAATTTCCCGCCTCTTTTCCAACGTTGGCAAATCAATGAGAAGAAGCCTATTCTCGTAGGGAGGAAGAATCCAACTTGGATCCCAGCTTAAGTTTCTTAAACCAAAAAGGAGAAAGTTACGTTGAAAAGATTCAATTTGGTCTATGTAACATCTGTAGCTGGGTGCCCAGACTACGCAGCAATACTCTAACGTAGGTCTAACAAGAACAGTGTATAAAGGCTTTGTTATATAAGGATCTTTGAATTCCTCATATATATAACCCATTTAAGTCCAGCTGAAGCAAATTAGAATAAACTAAAGAATCGAAAGAATAATATATTTTTACATCATCAGCAAACATTAATGTTTTTGAATTCTTAATACATGTAGGGAGGTCATTAACAAATAAAATAAAAAGAAGGGGCCCTAAATAACTACCCTGTGGGACACCAGATGTCACAGTAATTTTACGAGAAAAGCACGAATTGAATAAGACTTTTTGAGTACGACCTATAAGATAGTGATAAAACCACGAACACATATTTTCAGGGAACCCAATGCGACGCAGTTTAAAAATTAAAAGTTTTGAATCAACACGATCGAAAGCCTTAGAATAATCAGTATAAATTACATCACAGAGAATACATGAAATATGTTACCAGTTAATTCTAGTAAGTTCTTAGCCGTAGACCTGCCTCTAAAAAACCCATGCTGATTTGACGAAAGTATAGTTTTTGTTATAGTAGTAATTCGATTAGTTAATAAAGACTCGAAAATCTTAGATAAAACACTTAATTTGGCAATACCCCTATAAATTTCAATATTGATTCTAGAGCCACTTTTATAAAGTGGAATAATAAAGCTGTGTTTCCAAATTGCTGGAAAAAAACCATATGATAAACATTTGTTAAAAATTCGAGTCAGTGGAGGAGTTAGGATATCAGCACAAGATCGAAGAATACAGGATGGTAACCCATCTGGAGCAGGTGGAAATATGTCGAAATTATTTATGGGATAAGGATAATTGTCAATGTTAATACTGGTTTGAGAATAAGAAAAGTCAGCAAATAAGTTTACTATATCGGAGGGATTCTAAGACTCCGAATTACCATACCGCATTAAAGAAGGACAGCATTTTACTTTACGCTTAGAATCGATAAACTTGTAAAATACCCTAGGTTCACCTAATAATTTTACTCTCATACTCTGAATATATTGATTGTAGTATTTATTTTTAGGGGAGTTAAATTCACGTTTAATGTTGGAATAATTAATGTAGTCCACAGTAGAACCACTAAGCTTAAACCTTTTAAATAGTCTGCTTTTTTTGTTACGGATAATCCTCAGATGCTTATTAAACCACATAGGCCCGTTTGATGAAGAAGAAATCGATTTCGTTGGTACAGAAGAAGAAATAGCAGAAAATATAGCGTTATATAAAAGTAATAAAAACCCATCAATGTTATTATAATTCAAATTCCAGTCGACAACAGATAATAGACTTCTCAGTTTAGTATAATTGGTTTTGCCAAAGGAGAATGTAACGTTGCTTCCACTGTTTGAACAATTAGTTACCAGCAAATTATCCAATGTAAGAAACAAGGTAGGATGATAAATGTCCTCAGGACAGGCAAATGGCTCCAAGCGAGCAATTTTGAAATTAGTGTCATTAAGAAGAACCCAATCTAGAAGTCTTCCATTAGTATTAAAAATAGATGATACAGGCATAATTCAGAATTGATTTCAGGCTTAAGCCAAGTTTCTATAAAAACAAAAACGTTATAAAAAAAAAAACCGAATTTACAAGAACCTGATTTAATTTAGTATTTAAACCGGGCAGGGATAACTACAAGTTCATTATCATCATTCTCAGAAACGACCGGAACGATTGAAGGGATATTTACAGAGTGATCACCATTTTTAGGAGGCACCTGAAGCAGTTGATCATTGGGGGAAGTTGCATGACCAGTTGCAACCCTCTTTGGACAATTGGAACACTATCAATAATGTTAGAAGGACCAGGACCATCAGCATTAAGAGAATAATCAGTATTTATAGACGGAATCTGTAGGGGTTGATCAGATGGAGAAGTTACGTAACCATTATTAACAATATTTGGTGCAGAAGATACCACAGGTACAATTGGGGAAACATCAAAATAAATCAAACAAATAATTTAAACAAATCCAAATCCATCTTACGACAGATGTGTAATGTTTTACGTGCGCACCCGCCAATCGGCATATCACACGGCGCCTCAAGCAGATGCTCAGGTCGAATTTTTAAGCGTTCCCAGCGCCCCCGTAGGTACCACATATAGAAATCATATTGCAAGTATACAGCTTCTCCCCTTGGTGAGGGGTGAATTTTTACCTTCTCTCTATACAACCACAACCCCCGCGTGCTCCCACAAGGGGGCCATCCTCAATGTGCTGGCAGGAACAATGGTTCCTGGAGCTCCAGCACCCCGCGGTACCAGACACAGTCTCTGGTGAGACGTTCGACCCTGAAGAACAGGATCTCCCAGTTCGAGTTGTCTTGCATCTCCGGGCTGGTGCCCCAACAAAGGGTTGGGTGCCATAAATCGGCACCCAAGAGGGCAACATGTGAATATGGGAACATACTCATAGTTGCCCTCCAACAAGTCAAACAACAACAACAACAACAACGGTAATCTTAATCTAAACTTAACCTAGACTTATATTAACTAAGACTAAACTTACACTAACCGTCAGTTACAATTCTCCGACGTCTCGTAAAAACAGCGTCGGCAAAACTGGCCAGACATGCGTAATGCTCTCTACAAGAGACAACATTACCGAAGTCATATGCTCCTTCTACTAGGCGAATCTCTATTGCGTCTAGACTTCTCATATCAGAGTACAGATTGCATGTACAAAGCACATGCAACCAGTCCTCCACAAGGTGCCCACACGCACATGATCTGGAATCCGCCAAGTGCCTATTAAACAGGAAGTCATTAAAGGAGCCGTGTCCTGTAAGTATAAACCCAAGGAAGAGCGAGAAATTCAGGCCCTTACCTGAGTATACCGTCCTAACATCTGGCACAAATCTATATGTGACCCTACCATTTTCACTGTTATGCCACCTATGTTGCCATCTATCTAAAGCAGGCTCAACTATCACTTGTGCACAGATGTTCATTTCAGGCGGACTCTCCCTAACCTTAAGTCTGAACAGGAGTCCCCTACGGATAATCTCCAGGTCCAATGGGAGAACTCCCATTAGAACCTGTAGAGCGTCAGTCGATACTGTCCGACAGACCGGTAAACATGCCAGTAACATAACGCGCTGGCACATCACCAGCCTAGCCTTACCAGCATTAGACATGGCACATCCATACAGAACTCCTGCCCCAAATGCAACGCAAGCCACGAACAATCCGTCATAGATTATTCGGACTGCGTGCCGACTTAACCCCCACTCTGACCTCAGAACACGTCGGAGAGATCCGACTACTCCAACAATCCTTTCCCTCATCAAAGGAAGATGAGGGAGAAAATTCATTCTCTCGGCGATGGTGATGCCGAGGTAACGAACTTGAACGGCATACCACTGTACCATAGGGTGTCGGTTAGCCGAAAGCCTGCCTTTCAGAATCATCATTAAGGTCTTAGCAACCGACACCTCCACACCCACCCTATCACCCCAACCACTAACCAAGGGCATCACCTGAGCACAGTTTCGCTCAAGCTCAGCCTTTGATTCCCCCCTGACAGTAGATCGTCAGCGTAGGCAATACACTTACAAAGTGGCTCCAACTACCGCAGAAGGACATCCATCATAAGGTTCCATATGTAGGGAACACATATAGACCCCTGAGGACACCCACGCACAACAGCCTTCTCCACTGCGCCATAAGGTCCTACAGCACAAGCTCGTCTATCGGAGAAGTAGGTCCTCCACAACCCCATCCCACGACATCCGACCTCCTGCAGCCGATCCAAGACGCTACTCCACAACAGATAATCAAAGGCCCCCCTGAAGTCAACAAATATACCTAAAACGTAGGTAGACGTGCACTCAGCAACATACTTATGTGCTCGGACCCTCTTCCCGGCCGGAAACCATACTGGGCAGGAGACGGCTGAATATCAATATTACCTAACCTATCAACCATCACCCGCTTCAATACCTTACCAAACGCAGGAAGCAGACTTATACCCCGATATGACTTCGGATCGGTCTTAATCTTATCTGGCGATTTCAAAAGCGTGATAACACGTGCAATCCTCCACTCTCGCGGAAAATAACCCGTCTCAACACACTTAGCGTACAGGCAGGATAGATGGTCTAAAATAGCCCTCCACACTGCCTTGCACATTTCGCCCGTAATTCCATCCAGCCCAGGCGACCTCCTTGATTTAAGGAGATACACCGCAGACGAGATTTCATCACGTTCCAGGGGTGGCGAACGCGGCTCTTCACCCACAGGAGCGGGAGAGGCATCTGACAGCCCAGGAAAGAACTGGTTCATCAGTCTGGTCATACAGTCCTCCCAAGTGGTGAGGGTATCATTCCCTTCTTTTAGAGCAGACACATCTGTGCACCGTCTACCACGACTTATTTTATAAACGCGCCCCCATGGATCGTCTCTATTTAGAGAGACGAACCGACGCCAATCATCCTCTTTAGCTTTCAAAGTCAAATCAGGAGTCCACCAACTCAATCCTCTTCGGGCAGTTTTATACTGCCTTCCAAGGAACGAATCACTGACCTCCTCAATCGCCTCAGTCACCCTGACAATCTGCTGATCAACGTCCAGTCTAGAGAACTCCGACAAGGGGATACTTGCAAAAATATCCTCAATAAGGACAGAAAAGGTATCCCAGTTGGCAGTACGCCAACACTTGAATACATTATTAATAACACGGACAGACAGACACACCAATCACGATCGGATTATGATCTGTGGTCTCACCACCATCCACAACTTCCCAGCCGAAGCTTAAAAGTCGCCTAGCAGAGCCGTTTATTATTGTAACGTCAATGTCACTAGCACCATTGCTACTTTGAAACGTATATAGGTCGGACGGTTCATTAATGGTATATATTCCATGGGATATACACCATTCAGATAAAACAACTCCCTTATCCTAAGTGTAGTTCCCAGTCGACGTAGACGCTTTGCTAAACCAGAGTGAGGAAGTCGCATTAGCGTCAATCCCCAGTACTAGCGGAGCACCACCCACAATCCGAAGAACACCATCCAGATAGTTCAAGTGCGGCTCTATATCTTCACTATATCTGAAGTAAGACGAGCAAAGATAAAGACATCCGAACTCACCAGAAACATTTATACATATCCCAAGATCGGACTCATTCACAACAATACAAGTAAAGTTGGGATCATTTACAATAATCGCAGCATTATACCTCCGATTAACGTATTTCCGCATTTCCGCCGGCAGTCCCCTGAGCTCACCCAGGTTACTGTAGGGCTCCTGCAGAACTGCAATACTGCAGTCATAATCAGACATTAACTGTCCTAACTCTGCCATGGGAGCGCGACCACGACCACAATTCAACTTCAAATATTGACACCCATTAGTGTCTAGCAGCAATCCGATCTAACATTAACTTATACGTCGGACAAGCCGACGTCAACATAAGATGATCGGCAGGCCGACCATAGAACGCACAGTTGCGACACCGTAACTCATTTGCACAACTGCGGACCACGTGACCAGACTCACCACACCTGCGGCAGATCGGCCCCTTGGCCCTACAGTCCCTAATGAAATGATCCAGGGACAGGCATCGGAAGCACCCCGGCACCTGTTCCTGGTTGAAAACCCTAAAGGAGAACCACTTAATGTAGGCCCTCCCAACATCAACAATGCCTTTAATGGCATCCTCACGCCCTTCAACAATAACATCGACGGTCTTGCCGGCGACTCCTACCCATGGCTTTGTCACAAGAGAGATGTTCTGCTTAAAATCGTCTAAGGTCTTAAACGTGTCCTTCATGTTCAACTCGAACAAGTTGGTCATCAGCTCATCAGGAGTGATGAGCGTCTCTACCCCCCTATTTATCATTTTCGGACGCGGCGGGGCATTCAGGCTAACCTCAAGCCCAACCTCATTGAACTTCTTGTTCTTCAGGAGTTTTTCCCTCTCAGAAGCGGACCTGGTACGTATCACCGCACCACCACTCTTAATGGGTTTAAGGTCGTGCACCCTAACGCCCAGCGTAGGGCCGACCTCCCCACTTACTTTCTTAACTACCTCCCCAGAGGTAGCCGGCGCCCCCGATCGCACAATAACGGACCATGTCTCTACCGGCTTCGCAATCGGAGCAGGAGGAGCAACAGCCTTCCGCGATGAAGTCGAGGGCGCCACAGCCACCGGGGCGGCAACCGGAGCCGGACGTGACAAAAATGTTGTCACGTCCGGCTCCGGTTGCCGGTTGCTCCTGGCCTCATCAAGTTGGCCTCGGAGATAAGAATTCTCCTGAATAAGCTCCATTAGGATCGTCTCATATTCCATGCCCAATCCAATAACAGATTGGGCCATGGCTGCTTTAGTCAAAGTGCCAGAACAGTCGGCAATCACCCGCGACGTGATTGCCTTCATTTTCTGCACGACACCAGCAGGTAGTGCAACAGAAGCTACAAATGTTCCAGCAGTAGTGGCACCAGACGAACGTGTGGACGGACGAACAGTCGGACGTACAGACGAACCGGCGGACTTTGGAGGCGACGGCTGCTTCTTAGTTCTACTCTTTCGTTTGGGGGTACTAGAGCCCCCAGATATTTCACCTTCAGACTCGTAAACATCTGAGTCTCTCTCAGACATCTCCCTTGCCGACGTACTGGTCCCCGTGCCAGTATCTACGGCAGCCACCTTTTTAGGCGGCATTGCCAATAAACAAGTAAACTAATATAATAGTATATATATAAAATAAATATATATATATATATAAGCAATATAATAAAAAAAAAGATAAATCAAATATATATATATGTATATATGTATAATTATATATCCCAACCTTTAAGTTGGATGTTTAGTAAAAACACCAACCAATAATAAATAATAAATATTAATAAAGCTCACAACCCTTGGGCACCACCCCAAATGGAAGTTGAGCCAAAAACCACAGCACAACCCAAATACAAAGCTTAATACCACTTTAAGCTTAAACAAGTATAAATCTTTAATTCAACTTTAAGCTAAAAGTTCATATAAAGAGTAACAGCGATACTAAAATTAAACATTTGAATGAATAAATGATTATGGAATAAACTTAGTGTCGTGCCCTTCACTGACTTAAACACTTCGCTCTCTGAATTCCACAATATGTTAAATGAGACTGTATCACATTTTGTTCCATTTACCTATACTAACGTATGCAACAACTGCCCTGCTTGGTACTCTAATGAATTGAAAAAACTTCGAAACAAGAGAAACAGACTGTTTAAAAAGTACACAAAATCTGGTTTTGTAAGTGATTTTTTTGCTACTCATATATCAAAAACAGATTCTTTCAGTTAAACAATAAATGTTATAACGAGTACTTATGTAAAATGTGTTTAAACTTCTAGAGCAATCTAAAATCATTTTTTAAATTTGTTGAATCTAAAGGTAACCGTTCTTCCTACTATTATGCGCTTCAAAAATAATGAATCTTCTGACTCTACAGAAATTGCTAATATGTTTGCGATTTATTTTCAATCAACGTACTCTGCTTAATCTCTTAATAGTTTTGATTACCCTTATAATATTAATTCTTTTGACATCTTTCCTAGGATTGTTCTTTACGAAGAAGATGTCTTTAATGGGCTGAGAAGACTGAAATACTCCGTTAAACCAGGACCAGATGGGCTTCCATCTTGTATTTTAATAAATTGTGCAAACCTTTGTCAATACTTTTTAATTTGTCTCTTTCATCTAATATATTTCCCCAGTTCTGGAAAGCTAGTTTTATTACTCCTTTACATAAAAGTGGTAGCAGGCAAGATGTTGATAATTACAGAGGCATTGCTAAACTGAGTGTAATACCTAAAGTTTTTAAATCTCTAATATCTAAGATATTGACTCGTACCGTTAGTTCAACATGGATTCTGCAGTGGTAGGTCTACTGTTACTAATTTACTTGAGTTTTCATGTCACATATTCCTCTCTTTCTCTAATTTATGCCAAACTGATGTTATATTTATGGACTTTAACAAAGCTTTTGCTCAAGAATAAGGTTTCCTGATTGTCTAGTCAAATGGTTTTCGTCTTATTTAACTAAGCGTACTCAACGTGTCCTTTATAATCGTACCTATTTCTCGGTTATACCGGTCACCTCAGGAGTGCCACATGGTAGTTAAGTTGCTTTACTCTATTCATGATGAGTTAGATGTTCAAAACCTTGCAAATGATCTATTTTTATTAGTACGTTGGTGCGAAACTAATTTAATGTCATTAAATATCGCTAAATGCAAAAAATGTCGCTCTGTAGGACTTGTCCAACTAATTATTCTTACATATATATTAATTAACGGGCAATGAAACAGGTCAAATTTTTGTTTTGTTTTATTTATTCAAAACATTAACTTCTCCGTTTCGCCACACCCTTGTGGCTTCTTCAGGGAGATTTCCTTTTTTTTCCCATAATCATACATACATGTATGCACAACATTAAACTTATTTTAATTACAGTTCAAAAACTTATGTCTACTTACAAAAAGTTATTTTATTGATTTTTATTACACTTTAAAATTTCCAGACCTCAATTGACTTTATTCTCCTTTAAATTTTTTTTTTCTTTTTTCTTTTTATTTTTATATATTAGGTTTGTTTCACGAATTGTATGAATCTACTAAATAGCTATGCTGTATACAAATTTTGTTTGGTCCACGTCTTCCTTTCTGTTTACTGTGTTCTTTATATACAGGGTGTCCACCGGGAAGGTATACTACTTTGTTTTGCCGCCATTTAGGTAAACATTAGTCTTGACAGTTCATATTTGGCAGCCGTGAAGTAGACACGTGGCAAATATATTATGGAAAAATATTCGATAAACCAACGTGTTTTAATTGTTAAAACATTTTATCAAAAGCAATCATCGATTACTGTGACAATGAGAAAGTTACGTGAAAATTTTGGGAGAAACAACGTGCCAACAAAACGCACTATTTATCGTGTAGTGAATGATTTCGAAGAAAGAAGGTCTGTAGGTAGTAGGCCCAAGCATAGACCACAACGTACTGCAGGATCGGCTGAAAACATTACATAAACATCAGGAAAGTGTTCAAAAAAATCCATCAACCTCAATCCGACGCCGTGCTCAAGAGCTTTGTCTTCAAAGAAAAACTTTGGCCACAATTTTGCACAAGGATTTGCATTTGTTTCCATATAAGATTCAGTTGACACAAGAGCTTCTTCCACAAGACCATTTACGCCGCCGTAATTAAAAGTATTAAAAGTGAGAGTCTGGTGTGCAATTTGGTCAGGAGGAATCATTGGACCTCACTTCTTTGAAAATGAAAACGGCGTAACGGTAACTGTGAATGGGGAGCGATATCGTGATATGATTGAAAACTTTTTAATGCCACAACTGCATGCTTTGGGCTTGATGAACATGTGGTATCAACAAGACGAAGCCACATCACATACAGTCAGGATTCCAATGGAATTACTAAAAGTAGTATACCTTCCCGACGGACACCCTGTATTTTTGAATATATAAGCTTTCTAATGTAAGCCCCACATTTTTATTTCCCTCTCTGTCTAGAATTTTAACATTGTTTAAGTTTGGCTTATGTCCCATTTTCTTTAGTTGTTGTGCTAGAGCTGTGCTTAGTTTTCCTTTCTTTATGTCTTTATCATGCTCAGAGATCCTCGTTTCCTATATATTCCTTTTCACATGGCACTTTTTCATTGCCCTCACACGTAATTTTGTATATGACATTTCCTTGTTTTTTTTTTAGTGATTTTATCTTTTGTTTGACTGAAAACTATGTTTAGTGTCATACATGATTTATATGCAATTTTAAGAGTGTCAACATTATGTGTTAAATCTGTTATTCTCTTTCTCTCTGTCAATTTTTGTATGTAGGAAATGCTGAAATATCTATTGGTCGTCTGCGAGATGGTTTTGCTGGTCTGATTATTCCTTTTTTGGTCGTGTTCATTAATTAGGTTGTTAATCAATTTTTTTTTTTTTTTGAGAAGTTGTTCATTTTAAGTTTGTTGTCCACTACTTTCATTTTCTCATCCAAATATTTTTCGTCCGTTAGATCTTGTACTCTTCTTATTAAATTCTTAGCCGTGTTAATTTTTTGGTTCATCGGTTGTGTAGATAAGTAGTTCATCATCCTACCTGACGCTATAGGTTTGCGATAGCACGCTATCTCCAAATTTCCATTGTTTCAGTATATTGTAATATCCAGGTATGGTAGGCAAGCATTGTTCTCCTTCTCTATAGTGAAGTTTATCTTGTTGTGGTAATTGTTCAACTTCTTCATGATTTCAGCTTGGTCCTTTAGTTTTATGATACCAAATAAATATTTTATAATGCCTTTTATAAAGATATTCTGTTCTTTTAATTCCTCGAGTACATTATTATTCTCACTACAGGGTGACCCAAATAAGACTGAAGGGTTAAAAATAATTGTATCCCTTTTGTTTTTGTTTTATATTAATTTTTTTGTTATTTCTTTAAATAAATCATTCATGTAAATTTTTTACAACTACGTATGAAATGTGACATCCCTCAAATGGTTTCCATTTTCTTGCTGACAAATATTGGCTCTTTCAAGCGTATTTTCCATTACTGACCGTAAATTTTCTGGCTGTAAGTTTTTTATTCCTGCATAAATGTTCTGCTTAGAATATTTTACGTTATATTTCTGGAACCAAAAATCTGAAATTATTTTATAGCCAAAGTAGAACAATTGTTGAAGGATATGTTGATGTAGATTGGGGCGGTGATTATACGGATCGCAAGTCCTTTTACAGGTTTTGTTTTCTTCTAAGGCAAATGTGCTATATCGTGGTAGTTCAAGAAACAAACTGTTGTAGCTGTTAGTAGTACAGAAGCACTTTCAAATGCTGGCAAAGAAGCGATATATTTTCGACGTTTGGTAAAAGTAATTTCAAAAAAACAAAAAGAACAAAAAAAAAAGGAAATTTCAGATTATGAAATTGATCTTATAACAATGCATGTGGATAATCAGGGAGCTCAAAAATTAGCAATGAATCCCATGTTCAATAACAAAAGTAAACGTAAACATCATGTACGAGAAACAATAAAAGATGGAGAAGTTATTTTAAACTATTGTCCAACTAATGATATGATTGCGGACATTCTAACAAAGAATTTAACAAAAGTTAAACATTTTCAGTTCGTCCAAAGTATGAATGTATGTTAAATTTTATGTGTAAGGAACATCCACGTTGGGGAGGAGTATTGAAGATGCGAAACAGTACATCAACTTGTTGTTCCTACACATATTTAAATCCTACACATATTTAAATCTAAGTAGTAATTATAAGTTTTCTTGCCAAAAGAATTTTTTCATTCAATAAGTATTTCTATTGCTATCACAGATATCACAATAAAAGTAGAGAGGAGTTTAAAAATTATAATGTAGGTGAAGCAATTTCTGTAAAAACAAACAAAAGGACCAAACCATTTGTCTCCGAGATATCACTCTGGCAACCTCGTGTTAGTGCACAATAAATAATAATAAAATGTGGTGAATTTTTTTGCTACAATTTTAGATTTCTTTAAAATATTTTGATTTTTTATTTTCTTGTGCTATTGCTAACGGTAAACTTTAATTATATATACTTACTTGGTGAAAATACGTGAATAAAATTATTTAAACAATATAACTTCTTCTCGAATGGTCGTTGTTGTACTACATTAATAAAGCACTTTGTACCTTTTGCTACCTCCTTTGTTTTTTGTATTCGAATTTTATTTATTTATTTTCAATAGCAATTATGCTTACGTCCTGTTACCCAAAGTGTAAATCCAAAGATAAAAATGAAAATTCCTCCCCGGAGCCGCTTTTATTTTGTTGGTTGTGTGAAACTAGTGCGCACCCAAAGTGTGCAAGATTTACGGGTCGTCAATTCGACCATATTGTAAATCGTTCGAGGGGTTTACGCTGGCCTTGTCCGGACTGACGGCAAAAAGATATTGATTTTTACAAGCTTTTTACCCAAACTCAGATTTATGTGTATCACTATATCTTTGTACAATGCAAATACATTGATCTTCCATTACAGGATTCAGCCCACTCTGCGCAGTTTATTGATTTGCTATCCACCAGCTCATCATACCCAGAGTCCAAAGCTCCTTCTACCTCATATTTGAATTTAGTTCATGATGAGGTATGTGATTCAGTTGATCTTCTGACTATAGTCGTAACCCATCCTCCTTTGGATGTAGATCCTCAGGCTAATGGCAACGAGACCATCCAACAGGTTGGAAATAGCTGTGTTATTGACAATTCTGAAGTAAATAATACGATTGCCAAAGCAAATGTTGGTCAAGTTGATGCCGTTTCTGCCGATAATACTGTTAATCATGATCATGCTTCGACATCTGGTACCAAACATATAATTAACAACAATAATTCACCACTAGCTGATGGAAATGTTGTTAACGAAGGTAATAATAATATTGTACGAACTGTGAGCCCAATTCAACTTCGAGTTGTTCCCCCGCTTAAATCTCTCTTTCTCAGCCGTATTGCGGCTGATACCCCTGTTGAGGATATTCTGAACTTTATATGCTCTAAAAATCCTGATTTACCAAGACATGCCATTAACATTTCAAAATTCAACTTTTCACAACCAAGAGAAATTGGATCATATAAAATAACTGTTCCACAGGCATACTTTGACAAATTGAATTCTAAAGATTTTTGGCCGATAGGTACTTTTATTAAAGAGTTCATCCCCCGCAGGAATACGCGTACTCAAAAGGTCGCTGGTTTTCTGTCTGCCGTGTCCGATGCTTCAAAAAACTCAATAAAGAAAGCTTTTCTCTACTGCTCCTCTATCAAAATGTTAGAGGTCTTAATACCAAACTTTTTAAATTATGTGCTGATAGTACTGTTGGTGATTTCCATATTTTTGCCTTCACAGAAGCATGGTTAAAACCTGGCGTAAATAACTCCGAAATTTTTTGTCCGGATTATGTTGTATATAGACAACATAGACAACATATAAGGGGTGGGGGTGTTTTATTAGCCATTCACAAAATGTTTTCATCCAATTTAGTAACATTTGTTGAACCTGTTGATATTGACTTTGTGTGTGTTTGTATTTGTATTTGTCTTTGTTACTAAATCCATTAGTTACAAAATCAATTACAACTAATTCATGATGAAAAGTAAAGCAAAATATAATATAAAACTAATAAAAACAAAAAGGTGTAATAATGAAATATAAAAAGTAATAAGTAAAAAAATAAAATAAAATAAAACAGCCGCAGCAGCACAGCAACAACAACAACAGCCTCGGGAACAACTTAGAAATAAACTAATTTAATATTAGTAAAACCAATACAACCATTATTAAGACATATGAATAATATTATTGTAAATCAAAAATTAAGATATAGTAGATAAAATATAGATAAATCTTAGTTATAGTTATATGATAATAACAACAAAATATTTCAAAAAAAAAAAAAAAAAGATTAGATGTGCATGCACGACTCACTCGTGCAAACAGATCAAATATAAGACATTTTGTTAGTACATTTACAATAGAAACATTTACCAACAAAACCATCAGTCTGGCAATCGAAAGCGCGAACGTAATAGTATATTTCTAATAGTACCAATTTCATCTGTAGCTGGGTCAAAAAGATGATAGTTGTCATTAAACATTTTGCAAAGAACCCGGAAGGGGTTATGTAATTCGTAATTTGTGTGACAATGAGACAATTTAATTAGATTAAAGTGCCTAGTATACCTATTGGGGAGGTTAAAAGAGATCCTCTGAAGCAAAATAGGTGAACAAACAATACCTTTTATTATTTTTGTAACAAATATAACACCTAAAATTTCCCGCCTCTTTTCCAACGTTGGCAAATCAATGAGAAGAAGCCTATTCTCGTAGGGAGGAAGAATCCAACTTGGATCCCAGCTTAAGTTTCTTAAACCAAAAAGGAGAAAGTTACGTTGAAAAGATTCAATTTGGTCTATGTAACATCTGTAGCTGGGTGCCCAGACTACGCAGCAATACTCTAACGTAGGTCTAACAAGAACAGTGTATAAAGGCTTTGTTATATAAGGATCTTTGAATTCCTCATATATATAACCCATTTAAGTCCAGCTGAAGCAAATTAGAATAAACTAAAGAATCGAAAGAATAATATATTTTTACATCATCAGCAAACATTAATGTTTTTGAATTCTTAATACATGTAGGGAGGTCATTAACAAATAAAATAAAAAGAAGGGGCCCTAAATAACTACCCTGTGGGACACCAGATGTCACAGTAATTTTACGAGAAAAGCACGAATTGAATAAGACTTTTTGAGTACGACCCATAAGATAGTGATAAAACCACGAACACATATTTTCAGGGAACCCAATGCGACGCAGTTTAAAAATTAAAAGTTTTGAATCAACACGATCGAAAGCCTTAGAATAATCAGTATAAATTACATCACAGAGAATACATGAAATATGTTACCAGTTAATTCTAGTAAGTTCTTAGCCGTAGACCTGCCTCTAAAAAACCCATGCTGATTTGACGAAAGTATAGTTTTTGTTATAGTAGTAATTCGATTAGTTAATAAAGACTCGAAAATCTTAGATAAAACACTTAATTTGGCAATACCCCTATAAATTTCAATATTGATTCTAGAGCCACTTTTATAAAGTGGAATAATAAAGCTGTGTTTCCAAATTGCTGGAAAAAAACCATATGATAAACATTTGTTAAAAATTCGAGTCAGTGGAGGAGTTAGGATATCAGCACAAGATCGAAGAATACAGGATGGTAACCCATCTGTAGCAGGTGGAAATATGTCGAAATTATTTATGGGATAAGGATAATTGTCAATGTTAATACTGGTTTGAGAATAAGACTTTTCGAAAAAGTCAGCAAATAAGTTTACTATATCGGAGGGATTCTAAGACTCCGAATTACCATACCGCATTAAAGAAGGACAGCATTTTACTTTACGCTTAGAATCGATAAACTTGTAAAATACCCTAGGTTCACCTAATAATTTTACTCTCATACTCTGAATATATTGATTGTAGTATTTATTTTTAGGGGAGTTAAATTCACGTTTAATGTTGGAATAATTAATGTAGTCCACAGTAGAACCACTAAGCTTAAACCTTTTAAATAGTCTGCTTTTTTTGTTACGGATAATCCTCAGATGCTTATTAAACCACATAGGCCCGTTTGATGAAGAAGAAATCGATTTCGTTGGTACAGAAGAAGAAATAGCAGAAAATATAGCGTTATAAAAGTAATAAAAACCCATCAATGTTATTATAATTCAAATTCCAGTCGACAACAGATAATAGACTTCTCAGTTTAGTATAATTGGTTTTGCCAAAGGAGAATGTAACGTTGCTTCCACTGTTTGAACAATTAGTTACCAGCAAATTATCCAATGTAAGAAACAAGGTAGGATGATAAATGTCCTCAGGACAGGCAAATGGCTCCAAGCGAGCAATTTTGAAATTAGTGTCATTAAGAAGAACCCAATCTAGAAGTCTTCCATTAGTATTAAAAATAGAATTTACTTGATACAGGCATAATTCATAAATTTCATCAAATATATTATTAGGTATGAGATAGGTATGTAATAGCCAAGTTCCTCATTTAGATTCCAGCAAATGTGAGGAAGATTAAAGTCCCCAAGCACCAGTATTTTATCATTAACTTTTAAACACAAGGACATTTCTTTAATAAGGTGGATGTGCTTCAAGTAAATTGATACATCTGACAATGGGGGTATATACAAACACGATATAAACAAGTTAAAATTAGAAAATTTAAGTTGAATGCCAACAAACTCAACATCAACATTAGTTAAGAAGTCAACCAAAATAGAAGGTAATGAATTATGGACAGCAATTAAGACTCCTCCTCCAACTTTCTGGATTCTGTCTTTCCTAAAAACTTGATAGTCAGCACAAAAAACCTCAGAATTATTGATTTCAAGCTTAAGCCAAGTTTCTATAAAAACAAAAACATTATATTCGGACGCAATGGAATTAACAAGAACCTGATTTAATTTAGTATTCAAACCGGGCAGGGATAACTACAAGTTCATTATCATCATTCTCAGAAACGACCGATCACCAAACGATTGACTATATGATCGAATTGACGTCCACTAAACCCAGCACACTTAGGATGAGCCGATCGATCACATAGCCAACAGGGAAGGAAACGATCGTGAACAGTTTCCTTACAATTCAAGTAAATGCAATTTATGTTATTCATTACGTAAGAAAAAGCGGCTAAATATGTTTTATGCAAGGAGAAGCTAAAAACACTGTTAATTAAAATAACAAGTTATGTTAAATAATCAAAGTGAATTAAGCCTAAATCAACAACAGCCTAAAAGTATGCTAAAACAAGTTTATTAGATTAAAAACTGAGAAGCTCAACAAGAAAAGTAGAGTAAGAGAGAGAATAAATGAATAAAATAAGAGGTATATCCAAGAAATAAAAATAAACGAAAAAAAAAGTAGCGTCAAATAATTTATTTAACACTTTTTCCCCTTTTTCCCTTCTAATGATAATACCTTCAATCAAATAAAGACAGAATCAGCAACTATCAGCCTTATAAATTCGCATTCACTTAAAATGCGATTAAAGATTAGAAATATGCGAGTAAGTAGGTTGGTACATCAGTATCGATGACTTTGTGCAAGAATAAAATACTACGGAATTTAAGCAGTTGGTTAAAGTTGAGGCCGTAAAGTCCCGTCGAATAGTCGGATATACGATCGTATCTTTTAAGATCGTATGCAAAACGTACAATGTTATTATAGACAACATTCAACACGCGTATGTGAGTTGTTTTTCCGCGCTTTAAAGGAACAAATGTGTTAAAGAGCGTACGAACATTATTTTCTAGAAAATTAAGCTGTAGCTCAGCTGAAGGAATGTGGAAGATGTAGTCCCAGCTTAATTCCCGTATTGCTAAATCAAGGGCATTGCAGTTAATATGTGAGAAGTCACGATAAGTAAATGTTTGTGAGAGTAATTCTGGTTTAATATCATAGGTGAACAAGATTAAGTCGTACTTGGAAAAAACAGGAGCAGTTACTTGTTGATATTGAAGCACATTCGTTTTTTCACATACAAAAGCCAGGTCAATAAGAGTTTCAGTAGACGCAGTAAAGTGGTGGCTTAACCAAAGTTAAGCCAACTTGAAGCATTTTGTTAGAGATCGTATCATCAGTAAACACATTGCAATTAAAATCGCCGACAACAATAATATCGTTATAGCAGGGGGTTAATTCTTCCAGTTTACGCATAAGCGAATCGAAGAAAAAACGACTATGAGGTCTGTACACAGACTATGAGTCTGTGCCCATCAGAAGTTTTCGCTGACCATAATAAACTTCAAGAAATAAAAATTCAACTGGATCGGCAGCTTAGGCCTAATGACTTACAAATTGCAATAGGTAATTTCAGTCTTCCACAAGTTACAAGGGATGAAAGCTTATGCCGCTTAACTTCAACATATAACTCTTCTGTTTGGGATGAATTTTTTGATCGTATATGTAGTGTTTGCCTTACTCAATTAAATTGTATTTATAATTTTCAAAATAAGATACTCGATTTAGTTTTTCCAATGTATCCGATATGTTAGTTATTCGAACTGATCCATTTGTCTTGCTCGAAAATGCCTATCATCCAACAATCCGTATAACTATAGACGTTAGCTATAGTAATATAAAGAGTAAAAGCGATACTAAAATTAAACATTTATTATATGCAAAGGCCAACTACGCTCTAATGAATAAATGATTATGGAATAAACTTAGTGTCATGCCCTTCACTGACTTAAACACTTCGCTCTCTGAATTCCACAATATGTTAAATGAGACTGTATCACATTTTGTTCCATTTACCTATACTAACGCATGCAACAACTGCCCTGCTTGGTACTCTAATGAATTGAAAAAACTTCGAAACAAGAGAAACAGACTGTTTAAAAAGTACACAAAATCTGGTTTTGTAAGTGATTTTTTTGCTACTCATATATCAAAGACAGATTCTTTCAGTTAAACAATAAATGTTATAACGAGTACTTATGTAAAATGTGTTTAAACTTCTAGAGCAATCTAAAATCATTTTTTAAATTTGTTGAATCTAAAGGTAAACGTTCTTCCTACTGTTATGCGCTTCAAAAATAATGAATCTTCTGACTCTACAGAAATTGCTAATATGTTTGCGATTTATTTTCAATCAACGTACTCTGCTTAATCTCTTAATAGTTTTGATTACCCTTATAATATTAATTCTTTTGACATCTTTCCTAGGATTGTTCTTTACGAAGAAGATGTCTTTAATGGGCTGAGAAGACTGAAATACTCCGTTAAACCAGGACCAGATGGGCTTCCATCTTGTATTTTAATAAATTGTGCAAACCTTTGTCAATACTTTTTAATTTGTCTCTTTCATCTAATATATTTCCCCAGTTCTGGAAAGCTAGTTTTATTACTCCTTTACATAAAAGTGGTAGCAGGCAAGATGTTGATAATTACAGAGGCATTGCTAAACTGAGTGTAATACCTAAAGTTTTTAAATCTCTAATATCTAAGATATTGACTCGTACCGTTAGTTCAACATGGATTCTGCAGTGGTAGGTCTACTGTTACTAATTTACTTGAGTTTTCATGTCACATATTCCTCTCTTTCTCTAATTTATGCCAAACTGATGTTATATTTATGGACTTTAACAAAGCTTTTGCTCAAGAATAAGGTTTCCTGATTGTCTAGTCAAATGGTTTTCGTCTTATTTAACTAAGCGTACTCAACGTGTCCTTTATAATCGTACCTATTTCTCGGTTATACCGGTCACCTCAGGAGTGCCACATGGTAGTTAAGTTGCTTTACTCTATTCATGATGAGTTAGATGTTCAAAACCTTGCAAATGATCTATTTTTATTAGTACGTTGGTGCGAAACTAATTTAATGTCATTAAATATCGCTAAATGCAAAAAATGTCGCTCTGTAGGACTTGTCCAACTAATTATTCTTACATATATATTAATTAACGGGCAATGAAACAGGTCAAATTTTTGTTTTGTTTTATTTATTCAAAACATTAACTTCTCCGTTTCGCCACACCCTTGTGGCTTCTTCAGGGAGATTTCCTTTTTTTCCCCATAATCATACATACATGTATGCACAACATTAAACTTATTTTAATTACAGTTCAAAAACTTATGTCTACTTACAAAAAGTTATTTTATTGATTTTTATTACACTTTAAAATTTCCAGACCTCAATTGACTTTATTCTCCTTTAAATTTTTTTTTTCTTTTTTCTTTTTATTTTTATATATTAGGTTTGTTTCACGAATTGTATGAATCTACTAAATAGCTATGCTGTATACAAATTTTGTTTGGTCCACGTCTTCCTTTCTGTTTACTGTGTTCTTTATATACAGGGTGTCCACCGGGAAGGTATACTACTTTGTTTTGCCGCCATTTAGGTAAACATTAGTCTTGACAGTTCATATTTGGCAGCCGTGAAGTAGACACGTGGCAAATATATTATGGAAAAATATTCGATAAACCAACGTGTTTTAATTGTTAAAACATTTTATCAAAAGCAATCATCGATTACTGTGACAATGAGAAAGTTACGTGAAAATTTTGGGAGAAACAACGTGCCAACAAAACGCACTATTTATCGTGTAGTGAATGATTTCGAAGAAAGAAGGTCTGTAGGTAGTAGGCCCAAGCATAGACCACAACGTACTGCAGGATCGGCTGAAAACATTACATAAACATCAGGAAAGTGTTCAAAAAAATCCATCAACCTCAATCCGACGCCGTGCTCAAGAGCTTTGTCTTCAAAGAAAAACTTTGGCCACAATTTTGCACAAGGATTTGCATTTGTTTCCATATAAGATTCAGTTGACACAAGAGCTTCTTCCACAAGACCATTTACGCCGCCGTAATTAAAAGTATTAAAAGTGAGAGTCTGGTGTGCAATTTGGTCAGGAGGAATCATTGGACCTCACTTCTTTGAAAATGAAAACGGCGTAACGGTAACTGTGAATGGGGAGCGATATCGTGATATGATTGAAAACTTTTTAATGCCACAACTGCATGCTTTGGGCTTGATGAACATGTGGTATCAACAAGACGAAGCCACATCACATACAGTCAGGATTCCAATGGAATTACTAAAAGTAGTATACCTTCCCGACGGACACCCTGTATTTTTGAATATATAAGCTTTCTAATGTAAGCCCCACATTTTTATTTCCCTCTCTGTCTAGAATTTTAACATTGTTTAAGTTTGACTTATGTCCCATTTTCTTTAGTTGTTGTGCTAGAGCTGTACTTAGTTTTCCTTTCTTTATGTCTTTATCATGATCAGAGATCCTCGTTTCAAGCGATCTCTTTGTTGTACCTATATATTCCTTTTCACATGACACTTTTTTATTGCCCTCACACGTAATTTTGTATATGACATTTCCTTGTTTTTTTTTTAGTGATTTTATCTTTTGTTTGACTGAAAACTATGTTTAGTGTCATATATGATTTATATGCAATTTTAAGAGTGTCAACATTATGTGTTAAATCTGTTATTCTCTTTCTCTCTGTCAATTTTTGTATGTAGGAAATGCTGAAATATCTATTGGTCGTCTGCGAGATGGTTTTGCTGGTCTGATTATTCCTTTTTTGGTCGAGTTCATTAATTAGGTTGTTAATCAATTTTTTTTTTTTTTTTTTGAGAAGTTCATTTTAAGTTTGTTGTCCACTACTTTCATTTTCCCATCCAAATATTTTTCGTCCGTTAGATCTTGTACTCTTCTTATTAAATTCTTAGCCGTGTTAATTTTTTGGTTCATCGGTTGTGTAGATAAGTAGTTCATCATCCTACCTGACGCCATAGGTTTGCGATACCACGCTATCTCCAAATTTCCATTGTTTCTGTATATTGTAATATCCAGGTATGGTAAGCAAGCATTGTTCTCCTTCTCTATAGTGAAGTTTATCTTGTTGTGGTAATTGTTCAACCTCTTCATGATTTCAGCTTCGTCCTTTAGTTTTATAATACCAAATAAATATTTTATAATGCCTTTTATAAAGATATTCTGTTCTTTTAATTCCTCGAGTACATTATTATTCTCACTACAGGGTGACCCAAATAAGACTGAAGGGTTAAAAATAAT
Source organism: Crataerina pallida (assembly GCA_949710015.1). Taxonomy (NCBI): domain Eukaryota; kingdom Metazoa; phylum Arthropoda; class Insecta; order Diptera; family Hippoboscidae; genus Crataerina; species Crataerina pallida. Next base: position 21,225,136 of record OX453289.1, read on the forward strand.
TGTACCTCTTTTGTTTTTGTTTTATATTAATTTTTTTGTTATTTTTGGCTCATTTTCAAAAAAATATGGACCGATAATTTTATCAACCATAACACCGCACCAAACAGTACATCTGGCTGGGTGTAATTGACGCTGATGTAACGCTTTAGGATTCTGAGTGCCCCAAAATCTACAATTTTGCTTGTTCACATAGCCATTTAAGTGAAAATGAGCTTCATCGCTTATTATAAGGTTGTTTAAAAATTTTTTATCTTATCTGGTTATTTGAGTAAAACGAATAGCATATTATAGGCGTGCCTGATACTCTTGGGGAAGCAGGTGCTGTACCAATTGAATTTTTTACGGAAACATTCTAAGATCGAAAAAATTATTAAAAAATAAAAACAAAAGAGATACAATTATTTTTAACCCAGCAGTCTTATTTGGGCCACCCTGTATATTAACAACAACTGTTTTAAAAACGTAATTTCTTATGTTGATCTTGGAGTTTTGTTTGACACCAATAAGACCTTTAATTTATACATAAACTCTATTATTAATAAAGCAAAAAGTACATTGGGCTTTATTAAAAGGCGGTCAAAGGAATTTGATGACTTTTTGCTATTTAACAATTTCGTTAAACATGTACTATTACTTATAGGGGTTGAAAATGGACCGGATTGGAAGATTTTTAGAACCCCCCAATATATGATGCCCTTTTTTGTCCCAAAAATAAACGCTTTTAAAAATGGATAGGATCGGACCATTTTAAGTATCCCTCCCTATATAAAAATTGTTTTTTTGATTTCATAAACAAACAAAAAATATAAAAAAATTGCTGACATATGTATTATTTTGAAATTTTTGAAAATACAAGTAGGTATAGAAAAATAAAACTTTCATTTTTCAAAGCTTAATCTGCCCTCCACATCAGTGATGAGGGTATACTACCTTTGTTCTTCCGTTTGCAACACCCAAAGGGAGGCGTCAGAGACCCTACAAAGTATATATATTCTTGATCAGCGTCAAAAACTGAGTCGATTTAGACATGTATGTCCTTGTGTGTGTCTGTTGTGGGCATTCTCACGGGCGTAAATTTTAAGATATTGAGCTGAAATTTTGTACAATCACTTTTAGTTTTTGCACGCAGATCGCTATTTAAAATGGGCTGTGAGGACGAAACTGTGCGCACACTTTGGCCCTCCACTGGGATCACCGTTATTTTTTTCTCTCTCTTCTTTGCCGCTGTGTTTTGTCCTCTCTCTCTCGTCCGATGGTGACTGGATGATAGACGAAAGAGAGAGACAAAAGGGACTCTTGCACGAAACGTTGAACTGGACACATCGAAATTAGACTCTGGCATGAAACGTTGAACGCATCGCATCGAAAGTACTTGTTAAATTTAAATTAAAACGTTTACTGTGATAAGTGGTAATAAAATAAAGAACTGGAAACATTTCTTAGCATACGAAAACTCATGGTATCATAATAATCTACTAAAGTTTGTTGAATAAATATTTTGTTTTCAAAGAAGTTATCATCGGAGTGTACTTTGTTATTCATTTTTTTTTTTTCTTCTTGAAAAAGAAAAAAAAGTGGGACAAAATCAAAAAAAACGGCGGGAGACGGTTGAATCTGAAGCAAATTAAGAGTAGAACAAACTGGCCAGGTGAGTCACCGAGAGGTATCCTTTACGTTTCTTATATAATCATTTCCCTCTTCAACGAAATATAATCACAACCTCTGAGCCGTTGGGCCTACCCCAGCATAGATGTGAAATCCCGTCAGTTGGCGCCCGAGCAGGGACTCAAGGGTCTAGGGACCACGATCATGACCACGATCTCATTATTATTACAACAATTGTACCCACACATCGATATTATTAAAAATATGTAATATTATATAAACTGACCAGACAAGTCATGGTCACGTTATAATAACCTAACAAAACAACCTAAGTAACAAAAACAACAACCACCAAACCGTTATTCACAGATTCTTGAATTACTAACTGTGCATTTCAGATTCCTAAAAGAAAAAAAATACAATATACAATATACAATATACAATATACAATATACAATACAATACTTACATGTACACACATTCTTTTGTGCACCGCTATACTTAAGTTAAATACAAAAACATATATATGCTACGCTATATACGCATTCTTTTGGGTACCGCTATACTTAAGATTAGAAACAATCATTTGTAAATCATAATACTGAAGACTAGAAACAAAAACAAACGCATTGTGCAGGACATTCCGCATGGTGTGATCCTCCTGGCACGGAATCCCACAAAATCGCAATCGCCCAAAGTACAGAGACAACGATCCACGAAATAGAGCGGTCCCAAGATCACACTAATGCATCAATCAAAACACAGAAAAAACCAACAGAAACCAAACAAGTACCACAGCCATATATTCCGCCGAGCGATACCGCTTTGAACGACAGCATAGCGTCTATCGAACAAGATATAAGTAAGCCCAAGATCGACCTACATGACATCTAAGCCCTAGATGCACCGCGAGTTTATGGTTTCCTTGAGAATCAACTGCAGAAATTTAATGGCTTACATGGCACCACCACCTGTTTAGAGCACACAATTTGCGTTAAAGATGATAGACCGTTTAAGTTATGTTACGCAACCAGGAACCCGGCTATGCAGGCCATTATCGACGCAGAGATCAACAAACTTATCGTCAACGGTTGTATAGAGCGCTCACACAGTCCATACAATTCACCGATCACCCTGGCATGAAAGAAAAACGGAAAGTGGAGATTGTGCATAGACTTCAGACACCTAAACAATAGGTCAAGTCCAAGCATATCCATTACCTAAAATATCAGCTATTCTGGATAGGTTGCGAGAAGCGAAATTTATCAGCACACTGGACCTACGTGATGGCTATTGGCAAGTGTCACTTGCCGAATCTAGCAAGCAATAGACGACTTTCACCGTTCCGGGACGAGGGTTATACCAGTAGCGAGTCATGCCGTTCGGCCTACACTCCGCCTCAGCTACGTTTCAAAGGTTACTTGACACTGTCATTGGGCCCGAGATGGAGCCACATGCATTCGCTTACCTTAACGATATCATCGTGATTAGCAAAACACTTGATGAATATCTACAACATCTCAAAGAAGTTTTTAATCGACTAAGAGCTGCTAATCTACGTTTGAATCCAGGGAAATACGATTTTTTTAAAAAAACAATAAAATATCTTGGACATGTCATTTGTAAGGAAGGTATATGCACAGATCCTGACAAAACGCGAGCAATTTCTGATTTGAAACCACCTCAAAGTGTGAAAGAAGCGAGACGCTTTTTAGGAATGGCATCATGGTACCTACGGTTCGTTCCCGAGTTCGCCGAAATATCGTCACCTCTGACCGCATTGTTGAAGAAAGGCAAACACTTCAAGTGGACCGAAGAACAACAGACAGCATTTGAGTTACTCAAACACCGACTCACAGAGTCTCCCGTACTAGCCTGTCCCGATTTCAATACCGAGTTTACCTTACAGACCGACGCTAGTAAAAATGGTTTAGGAGTAGTCCTCACCCAAGTCCAAGACAACGAGGAGAGGGTAATTGCCTACGCCAGTCGACACCTGTTGCCAGCAGAAGAAAACTATTCAACAACGGAAAAGGAATGTCTAGCCGATGTATGGGGTGTTCGAAAGATTCGTCACTACTTAGAGAGATATTACTTCACTGTATTAACGGATCATTTATCACTTAAATGGCTAAATGCCCTAGATAATTCTACAGGCCGATTAGCACGCTGGGCTTTGGAGCTCCAGCAGTATAATTTCAACGTCCAGTATCGCAAAGGAAAATTCAATGTCGTCGCAGATACACTCTCTAGACAACCGGTTGAAACGTGACAGAGGGCTATTTGTGATGAAAGACCAAATAAGGAATGCGCTTGGCTAAAACGAAAGAAGGAAGAGGTTGTAGCAAACCCAGCTAAGTACCCGGAATATCAAATCCTCGGAGAACAGTTATACCGACATTTCCCACGGTCACTAGAGGATGAGGATTCACAAGCGTGGAAACTGTGTGTCCCTTCACCGCTGAGGGAACGCGTGCTCAAAGAAAATCATGACGCTCCAACCGCTGGACATTTAGGTATACGGAAGACCATTCGCCGACTTTGTCAAAGATACTACTGACCTGGAATGTTTCGCGATGTTCAACAACGTCCTGCCGGAGAAATGCTCACGCATATTCCTTAGGAGCCATGGGCAACACTGTGCGCCGATTTTATAGGGCCACTTCCTCGCTCAAAGCACGGAAACGTTATGCTACTCGTTTTCTTTGACCAATTCTCAAAATGGGTCGAACTTATACCCATGAGAAACGCCATCACTAGTAGGGTTAATCAAGGCCTTCCGTGAACGAATACTCGTTTGGAATGCCGAAAACGTTTTGGAATGCCGAAAACGTTTCTAAGCGACAATGGAACGCAGTTCGCCAGTCGGAACTTTCGAAAGTTTCTTGACGAACTAGGCGTCCTTCGTCAATTCACAGCACCATATGCACCTCAAGAGAACCCAACGGAGCGTGTCAACCGAACAATTAAAACGATCATTTCTCAGACTTGCCGAAATCATCATAATCGCTGGGATGACCTACTCCCAGAAATTTCACTAGCGATCAACACAGGCCAATCCGACACAACTGGATTTTCACCTGCCTATCTCACACACGGTCGCGAACCACGACTACCGAAAGCGTTGTACGACGAGGTTAATATCATTGGAGTACGCCAGTCTCATAACACACCGATTCAAAGGGCCCAGGAACTACAAGGAATATTTAAAATCGTACGTCAGAACCTAGAAAGAGCATCGCAAGATCAACGTAGGCATTATAACTTACGCCGACGCGTTTGGGAGTCTAGAATTGGAGAATTAGTCCTCATGCGAAATCATTCGTTGTCAAAGGCTACCGTACAATATGCCGCCAAACTAGCGCCGAAATGTATAGGACCTTTTGAGGTCATTGAAGCTAAGTCCAAAGTCATTTATGTCATCAAAGATCGCTGTAATAACAGCATCAAAATCACTCATGTCAGTGATCTAAAACGTTTCAAGTGAATGTAGCTTTTGTTTACCTTAGACTCTATTGACCACCTAATCTAATTAAGTAATGTCTTATTCTTCGTATCTTCGCAGCACAATATGACAGGACGTGGACGAGCCGGATTTTCTTGGCCGCCCAACGATCCGTGCAGCCGGAACCCATTTTACGGGAAGGGATGAGGTGTGAGGACGAAACTGTGCACACTTTCGCTGTTATTTTTTTACCGTTATTTTTTCACCGTTATTTTTTTTTCTCTCTCTTCTTTGCCGCTGTGTTTTGTCCTCTCTCTCTCTCGTCCGATGGTGACTGGATGATAGACGAAAGAAAGAGACAAAAGGGACTCTGGCACGAAACGTTGAACTGGACACATTGAAATTAGACTCTGGCATGAAACGTTGAACGCATCGCATCGAAAGTATTAGTTAAATTTAAATTAAAAAGTTTATTGTGATAAGTGGTAAATAAGGACTAGAAACATTTATTAACATACGAAAACTCATGGTATCATAATAATCTACTAAAGTTTGTTGAATAAATATTTTGTTTTCAAAGAAGTTATCATCGGAGTGTACTTTGTTATTCATTTTTTTTTTCTTCTTGAAAAAGAAAAAAAAGTGGCACAAAATCAAAGAAAACGGCGGGAGACGGTTGAATCTGCAGCAAATTAAGAGTAGAACAAACTGGCCAGGTGAGTCACCGAGAGGTATCCTTTACGTTTCTTATATAATCATTTCCCTCCTCAACGAAATATAACCACAACCTCTGAGACTGTCTGCCAGAATAAACCAAGATATACGTCAGGATCGTACGTATGGACACTTGTTAGTTATTTCTCTCGGCCCCAGACCTGTGTTTGACGAAACGTGCCGCACTTACAGCCCTTAGTCACACAGAGACAAATTAATGATGTTTTAAGTCGATAAAAATAAATAATACTGTTGGACGAACCCTGAGCCGTCGGGCCTACCCCAGCACAGAGGGGAAATCCCGTCTTTACAGGGCAAAGTCGGTTAATCAATAAAAATCTATTTATTTAATTTAACTATAAACTTGGAATTTGGTATGTACAGCTATAAAAATTAGTTTCATTGATATAGCAGAACTGGGCGTATTCGGAATTTGAAATTTAGTGCACTTATTACTTACCATTTTTACTACCTTCATCTATGTAATAAAAATCTGCATAGTTGGATAATAGACACGTTCACAATTTACAAAAGCCATATTCACCATAATACCAGACTACTAAGCTGATACGTAAGGCATACACTATTACAGGGCACAATCTATATATATATATTGGCCACGCCCACCGTTAAGGAGACCTCCACCACCTTTGGCCTAAGCCAAATTTAGTTTTCTTACTGGTTGTATTTCATCTATCAATTTCTTTACATAAGAGTTTTCAGTTATAGTAGCGTTCAGCTCATCATCAGTTAAAATTTAATTTCATGTTTTTTTTTTCATTAAACGCTTACTTTTTGGCATATATATTTCTTCCAATATATGGGTTGAAAATAATAAAAGATATTGCGGCAAAATCGAGAAATAATTAAATAATATATGTTAATACAATCAAAATTGGGCGCGTTTTATTATTTTCAAATGCTAAATATACAAAAAGAAAAAATGTTTTTTTAATTTACACTTTTTCTTTATTACATCAATTAATACGTTCAATCTGTAAAAAAAACCTCTTCTCTTCTTCTTCTTCTTCTTGTTTTTAATATGGCCGCTTCTTATTCTTTCTCTTTTTCTTTAAGCATTCATACATGGTTGAGTTAGTTCACAACAGAGTAATTATAAATTCCAATTTCATAGGTCAAGTATTGTTTCATATAAAAATATTTTTATCGATTTTGGCCGTGGCTTTCGACTGATTTTGCTCAATTTCAACGGACGGGCATATATGACTGGATCGACTCGGTTTTTGATGCTGATCAAGAAAGTAATACTTTTTACTATACCATAGTATCTTATGTGGAAGTTATAAAAATTACCACATTAACGATATTCACTGCTGCACCTAGGTAGACTACCTCGAAGTTATTAGGTATTGGTCACGACATGCAAGTGATTTAAGATGAAGTGAATGATACCAAATACTAAATACTACTTCTTGTCCTCACTCCACGTTAGACCTATCTTTGGCGATTCTCTCTCGATACTTATATTTTTACTACTTTTATAACTTGTACTGTAACTAATAATCTGCCTTTCTTTAGTCTTTTCGAAACAACACAAACTTTGTTTTGGGCTGTTTTTGGTCTAATTGATTTGGACAGTTTTGAACTGGATGGCATTAAAATATTTACCCGCTTCTGGGGTAAGTTAAAAATTACCAAAAAAATTAAAAATTAATTATTTAATTTATTTAAAATTAATTGAATTAAACAACAGGTATGCTAATGTTCGGCACATATTCTGTGATTAATATTGTAGTACTTTTAAATCTTTTGATAGCTATGATGAATCATTCCTATCAATTAATATCGGTACGTACTCGAAGATCTTTTAAAGAAGTACTTTTGTTAAATGTTGTTCTTGTTGTAGGAACGTGCTGATATTGAATGGAAATTTGCTCGCTCAAAATTATGGATTAGTTATTTTGAAGAAGGTGGAACTTGTCCGCCACCATTTAATATTATACCTACTCCAAAGTCAATGTGGTACACATTCAAATGGTCTAGGCAAGAATTCTGTAGTGGTTCATCGGCTGCTAGACGGGAACATTTAAAAACTATAAGAGTAAGATAATTATCTAATTCAGTTTGTTGCCTTTGTTAATATTTTTGGCCAAGATTTGATGAAGAGTAGCTAATTGTCTAAATAATTATCTGTAACATATTTGGACCAGATCGAACTATTTTTAGAACCCCTCTCCATATAACGTTCTATGATATTATACAGAAAGTCTTTATATGACAAAATACCACAATTCTTCAATTTTCTGACAAAATTCGATAAAATATACATAAATAGCTTAATAATTGTCAGTAACAAGTATAAGCGTAATAATTTATCGTACAAAATCCGATCGGATCATTCTTAGATCCCGTTTCCATATAAAGTTATTTCACGAAGTGACAAGGACTCTGAGTTTACTGAAACAACTAAGCTAATTATACCATTTCTTTAAGGAACTTTAAGTTGTGTAGGGTATTAAATGGTTAGGCTCAACCTATTCTAACATTTTTACTTTTTTAATTGCTTTGTTCTCTTGGTATCTAAAGCGTAAAGCTCAACAATTGAATGATCGTGATTTTAAATATCAACAAATTATGCGGAATTTGGTGAGACGTTATGTCACCGTAGAACAGCGTAAAGCTGAATCTCAGGGTGTTACCGAAGATGATGTTAATGAAATTAAACAAGATATCTCGGCATTCCGCTGTGAATTGGTAGAGATATTAAAAAATAGTGGCATGGATACCAATGTATCAGCAGGTCAGGCGGGCGGTATGTATCTATTTATTTATTTTTCTGAGATCCTCCCTCTTTCTTTTCTCTAATTTCTATATATATATTTAATTAATATTTAGGAGGCGGTGGTGGTAAAAAGAATCGTCAGAAGGAACGCCGTTTAATGAAAGGCTTCAATATAGCACCACCGGGTTCTAGCGCGTCACTGGCACCTGTTGCGGAATTTTCTACTTCATTAGACAATTTCGAACAACAACATGAAATCTTAACTTCAACATTATCAACTCTTTTCACACCCACTTTCATACATAAGAAATCCAGTTTTTGTACTAACGATAGCTTCAGTAGTATGGATTTACCCGGCTCACCACCTCTAAATACTTTACAAACGATTAATAAATATAATAAATCAACATTAAAATCATATAATAAACGTATAGCGGGTCATAAAAAGAAATGGGGCACTTTAATTGAGGCGGCCAAGGGAGCTGGTAATGTTACCAAAATGTTGGGTCGCTCTAAATCGGAAGATTCTGTTTGTAATTCAACAAATAATCCAGCATCTCTGGTGCACGGACAAGTGAGAGTCACGTATTCGCAAAATTGCGGTCAAAATTATTATAGCAGTGGTGGTGATGGTGTTGGTGGTATTGAAGCCGAACCGAGAATAACTGGTGTTGGTGGTTTAATGCATGGCAAATTGGGCGGGATTTATGATAGTACTTTGTATAATAAAGGTTATAATACAAAAGATCATTTAAATATACATAACGGCTCTATGGGTAATGCTGGGGTGGCCATCACCGGTCCAGCCTCAGGTGTAGGTACACATTTCTTTCATTCCACCAGCGGTAAGTGCTTTAATTATTAAAAAAGACGCAACAAATAAATTTATATATACAAAGTGTGGGCCTGGCCGGTATATGGTTACGCACTTTAATCTCCACCTAGAAGGAGGCTTCAGATTATATATATTCTTGATCATTATCTAAAACTAAGTCGATCTACCATGTATGTCCATTAGAACGGTCCTTATATATATATTATTTTTTGGAATTTATATCACGGCAAGTGCTAAAAATATTTAGTTTGGTGTCAAAAAAGCACAAAAAAAATTCAGCACGATTGGACAATTTTTAGCCACGCATCAAGCCACTATTTGTTTTTATTATTAAAAATAAGACTAAAAATATTTTTTTTATATTTTTTATTCAAAATTATTTGAAAAATGAACCTTAAACTAAAATATTTTAATAAATTACATATTGATATTAATTTAATTTAATAGTGAAGTGATAAATTGTCCAATAGTGCTCAATTTTTTTTGTGTTTTTTGACAACAAGTGAAATGTTTTTAGTGCTTGCCGTGATTTAAATTCTGCCACAAAAATTAAGCTATGAAGTTCTAATTGGGTATATATATTTATAAATACGCAATGGAAAATATGGGCGTGGTCATTTAATAGACACCCCTACAATTTACAAAAAACCCTATTTAATGTAGAATCCGACAAACACGATTAGGAAGTGTAATCATGTAGGTGGCACGCCCCACTATTAGTGTGTGGAAAGTATTTAATTATTGTTTTTATGCCCCCCTTTATAAGATGGTGAAGTTTATTCTTCCGTTTACAACACCCAGAAGGAGGCGTCAGAGACCCTACAAAGTATATATAATCAGCATTAAAAATTGAGTCAATCTAGACATGTATATCCGCGTTTCTGTCTGTTGTTGGCATTCTCACGGCGTTTATTTTGAGAAATGAGGTGAAATTTTATACAGGCTCTTTTAATCTCTGCACGCAGATCGCTTTTTAAAATGGGCAAAATCGGTCAACATCCACGCCCACAATCGACAAAAATCTTTGTATCTGCCATAAAACTTATGAAATTAAAATTTAGTACGCATATACATAGTTATCCCATTGATTGCCAAATGGGTGTGGTCGGGATAACAGACACGTTCACTATTTACAAAAAACCATATTCACCATAGAACTAGACTACCAAGCTGATACGTAAAGCATACACTATTAGATTTAGTTTTCCCACTTTTTTCTCTAATTTAGGTCTTACTGCTATAGCGGCTTTAAAAAGGAAACGTAAAAAATTCTCTTCAAGTAAAAATATTTGTCCAGTCAACGAATCGATTTTAGCTATGAAAACAACAACGACAGGGGTACCAATAGATCTATTAACTGATAAGGTTTATCATATTAAATATTTTCTATTAATAAATACCGATTTTAATGTTGATTTTACAGGCTTTAAAACGTGTCTCCAGTTATACAGCCACTACCAACGATAATAATGCTCCACAAAATAAAGATCCAACAATTATCACTAAACCACGACGTCACGAACAGACACAAAGCCAACACGATTCGGTGGAAACGTCAGCCGAATTTGTCTTATCAACGGATATACAACATTTAGATCCATCCAATACATCGGTCAATTCGAGAGAACCGTTAATTAGTAATAGTTGTGCCTCCACAAGTATTGTTAGTTAAATCAAATAATTTTACAATGAAGCAGCACAATAAAAGCAAGATATTACCAAACCAAAAACATTTGCCTAATACACCAAAAAAACAAAACAAAAAAATATACTGCCATTGCAAACGCTGCCTAAACTATTCTCCTAAACAATATTTAACAAACAAAAAAAAACAGCTTTATAGACAAAAGTATAGTAATAATAAAATACATTAGATAAATTTTTCATATACCTACTCCCATGCACACACAAAGCAACCACTTAATAGTTAATGATTAAATAACACTAAGCGTTTAAAAAATAAGTGAGAAGTTGGTTACGCCCGATGAGTTAATACCCTATAGCACTTAGTGCCACAATTAGTTTGGTTGTCATATAAAAATCACTTTGTGAAATATTATTATATGAAAACAGGTTCTAAAAATGGCCCAATAGGGTTCAAATATGTTACAGTTAATTATTAAGGTAATCAACTATTCTTTACCAAATTTTGTCTAAAAATATTAGGAACTGTAAATTTTCCCCATATAAAGACTTCCATAATAATAGATGGTTATATGGGGAGAAGTTCTAAAAATGGCCCAATTTGAACTAATTTCAAGGATTATTCTTTAAACCAATACATATTGTACCAAATTTCTTTTAAGTATTTAAAAAAATTCGACTTGTAGCTTAAGCATAAATGTACATGAACAGACAGACCTATAGACAGACATAATTAAATCGATTCTGCTTTTGATTTTAAATCGATCAGTATAATTAAAGGTATTTTCCGTTTAGAAGTTACAAGCATCCGCACAAACTGAATATACCCTTTCGCACAAGTGGTATAGGGTATAAAAGCTGCAACTTTTTTTTATGAAATATCCATTCATGCAACATCTCTAAATAAAACCCAATCAATTACAATTAAATAACTCTACAAACAAAATACGAAATATATATACATATACATAGATATATATATATATTTATAAAGGTAACGCGACGCACTTGGCATATGTCCTATAAATGAATTTAATGAAATTCTCTCATATATCATATCAAACACAAAGCGCAGCTGCTCTTGGCATACATTTATGTGGTTATATTTTATAAAAATATGGGTCTTTTTTTAGAAAGAAGAATATCGACATATAAGCATTTCAATATCATTTAAATTACAAGCGCGCCTATTTACAAAACTACATTGAAATATATTAAAAGCTAGACAACGATAAGAAGAAAAGAATGAATAATTTATATTAAAATGCACGGTCTCTTCCTGTCTCTCTATAAGTAATGCAAATAAAACAGATTAACAGTTCAACTAAGTATTATAGCTTAATTTAAAAAAAAACAAGTCCAGCCCGACTATTTAATTCCTTATACAGATGATATGAAAATCACTTGGTGAATTATTATTACATTGAAAAGGCTTCTAATAATGGTCCAAGCGGGTCCAAATTTGTTACAATCAATTAAGATATTAAGCTAATTAAATATTTTTAAGCAAATTTTATCAAAAATATTAAAAATGATGAATTTTTGCTATAAAAAGAATTTCTTTATAATGGAAGGGAAGGGGCTCTAAAAATGATCCGATCAGATCCACATTTGTTACAGCCAATTATTATGTTTATTAACTATTTTTTATAAAATTTTGTAAAAAAATATTAAGAATTGCATTTTTTTCTAATATAAAGACGTCCTTTTTAAGAAAATCTTATAGCTTATATGGAAAGGCGTTCTAAAAATGGCTCAATGCGACCCATTTTCAATATAGTTCCACCTTAAATTCATGTTCATGTACCAAAAATTTCATTGAAATATCTCAAAAAACGAGCAACAAATTTAAAAGAAAAGACAGAGGAATGGACGTATATAGTTTAATCGTTAAATAAATAATAATATAACATACGTCTCATGTGGTGTAGAATATAAATAGAAACTAAAAAAATTCAGTGCCTTTCAGATCCATATATAAAGGTAGGCGTGACAGTTAACTCATTACGTTGTTTAACATTGTATATAATATGTATCAATTTATAAGCAGAGTTTGAATAAGCAAAGTTTTTTTAACATGCTCACATAGCGATCTGCGTACCTGATGTAGAAGTTTATGTTCACAATTTCAGCTTAATATCTTAAAATTTACGAAGACTGTCAACAACAGGCGGACAAACGGACGGATATGTCCAGATTCAGTTTTTGATGATGACCAAGTATATACAGTCTCTGGCGTTTCCATGTGGAAACAAACTTTGTTTATCCCCTCATCCTATGTGGATAAAAAGATATTATTAGCATAGAAATAGAGAGAGGGAGAGAGAGAGAGACATTTAAAGAGTACATACTGCTTGTTTCCCGCATTTAGTTTCAATGAAAGCACTTTTTTTCATTCCACACACAACGCTTCATACTTATTTTTAAAAAAATACAATTATTCTTTAAAATAGTTCTAAAATAAGTTTCTTATAAAAAGAGAATATGATAAAAATAAAAAGTACAACAACAATAAACACACAACACGTTTTAACCAAAACACAATTCATATCAATGTTAAAAGTTGCCTTAGAAACAAAAACAATTACAAAAAATAAAATAAAAACAATTGATTGAAAATTAATTTTTTGTAAGAGGACATAAATATATACATATAAGCAAAATGTTTCTTTTTAACTGAAGACAACACAAGACCAAAATATAGAAAAAAAATAATAATAATACAATAGAAATATTAGTAAAAAAATGTATACAAATTATTTTATACTCGGACTTTTTAAAACAACAACAACAGCTATTACAACAATAACAAATAACGCCATAACACAAACCAAACAATAAAATTTTATGGAATCACAAATCAAATCTATGTCCCTCCCTCTTACGCAGCAAAACAATTACATTATAACAAACACGTAAATGGGAAATTAAAATATTAGCCGAAATATTATGTTAAAATATTATTAAAGATTTTTTATTTTGTTGTAGTAACACAAAAATAATATATATGAAAATTATTTTTATATTGCAAACGTTTTACACAAAAAAAAAAAAACAAAAAAAGGAAATCTTAATGCTTATATATGAACCTATCTAACTAGCTTAAATTAAGTTACATATAATTAATATTATTATTATATTAATATTATGAGAATGTATAAATGTTTTAGTAAATTTCAATTGAGCAGACAAGCACTTGGGAAAATACCGCTAACTAGAATTTGTGATTGAAGAGAATAAAAAAAAAAAATTTAAAACAGCTAAGAAAACTAAATTTGGCTTAGGCCAAATCTTATATACCCTACAATATGCAAGAGTGGGCGTGCCAGATATATGATTACTCTAATAGTATATGTATTGCGTATGAGTTTACAAGTCAAGTTTTTCGTGGAGCGTGGTTTTTTGTATATTGTGGGCGCCCATTTTTGATACATCAATGGATGGGAGTACTATAGAATTTTAACTTGATAGCTCAATTTTGGTCAATTGTGGGCCTGACTCTTCACTGATTTTGCCCATATTAAATAGCGATCTGCGTGCAGAGACTTTAATTAGATAGAGATTAGATTTTGACACTTTAAACTCTCATTGTAATAGACCAGAAGTGATTAGTACTTATTTGGTTTCGAGATTTTTTTAAGAACTGAACTTTCTTATAACTGGATAATGTTTTTGAGATAGGTATTCAATAAAAATTGTACAAGCAATCGAATATATAACATTTAACAATTTGTAAGGTATTTTCGAATTTTCACAGTATAAAGATAAGGATATGTGGTTGTTAACTGCTATTAGTTGATGCTGAATAAACTAAAGCAGAGAACAATTCTTTCAGCTCTTTCCATAAAAACATTTTCCATATATGTTATATATAACCTTTCAGCATTTTCTAGGTCGGTGTTCGCCCATTTGACCACTCCGAATGAATAGCTATATGTTGGAATTGCCCAAGTATTGATCGCTTTACATTTGTTCCTACAGTTGAACTTAGTTTTTAGGATCGTATTTAACTTTTTCTTGAATGTGTTGTGCAGTTTCTCTTTGACTTCGCTGTTCAGCGTGCCTTATAATTGTAATATACCAAGATATTTATAGCTGTCGCCGCTGCCTTAATTGTCCATAACTTCCTCCGCATTAGTAGTATAACCACCTTCTTCTTCGCATAATCTGCCGCTTCTGATATGTATAATTTTGGATTTGTTCCAGCCAAATTCCATACCTATATCTTGACTGAACTTATGGACCATGTCTATCATTCTGTGCAACTTGTCTTTGTTTGCCGCATATAACTTGATGTCATCTACATACATTAGGTGGTTGATGTACATCCCTCGCCTGCCGTTTTTAATTTTATATCCCAGCTCTAAGGCTCATTCTATTTAGCTGGGAGCTCAGGATGTTCAACCCCATACAAAATCAGAGAGGACTGAGAGCATCACCCTGAAAGATGACATTTTTTATGGGTATGCATTCGCTCATCTCTCCACCTGCTTGCATTTTCACAGTACAATTTGTTGAGGCATATTTTAAAAACTCGATCACGGTATGGTTGACTTTGTACATTTTCAGTATTGCAATTAAATATTCATGCGGCATGGACTCAAATGCTTTTTTATAATCTATGTATGCCATATTAAGGTTCCTTTGCTTTTTCGCTGCCTGACCGACTATAACGGCATCTATCGTAAGCTGATGTTTACATCCTCGCGAGTTTTTCGCACAGCTTTTTTGTGCTTTTGTTATTAGCTTATATTGGTCGCAGTGTTCATAAATAGCATCAGCGATAATCTTGGTCAGCAATTTATAAAGGACCGATAGGCAGGTGATTGGCCGGTAGTCAGCGGGATCACTCGATCTAGATGATTTTGGAATATGAGAAAAGCATATGATAACACCCAGATTGCAACTTTCTCTGTGGCGGTCCCACTGGGGTGAAAAATGCTTGAAATGGGAATGATTCGTATCGGTTGGGTCAATTATCGAATACGGGAAAAAAACGACTATGAAACGATGCTTTAAGTGTCTTAACTTTGGTCATACTAGCACTTCTTGCAAGAGTCAATTCCAAGAATTGCTTGAGGTGTGGAAAAGTTGGGCACATTGCTAAAAAATGCAAAGAGAAACCTTCTTGCCTACTATGCGGAAATTGCAAGCCTAACGATCATACAGCAGGCAGCTCAGCGTGTCCGGCCTTCCTAAAGGATATAAGAAATAAAAAATAATGCGGATAATACAGATTAATCTAAATCACTGTGAAGCGGCTCAGGATCTGCTGGCGCAATCAGTAAGTGAGTTAGAAGCGGATGTAGTCCTTATTAGTGAACTATATAGGAGGCCTATGTCTGCGGGTTGGCTCACTGATGCAAATAACTCAGTAGCTATTTGAATAACCCGAAATTTGCCGGTGCAATGTACGGACATCATTGCAGATGGTATCATTTGTGTAAAGGTAGCTAATGTTTTTCTCTATAGTTGGGCTAGGCTTACTATAGACGAATTTATTCCTAACTTAAGTCTGTTGGTTTATCATGCATGGAGAAAAAATCGCATAATCATCGCTGGTGTTTTAATGCATGGGCGCTCGAATGGGGCTCAGTTAGAACAAATGATAGGGGAAGAGTCCTCCTTGAATCATTTGCTCAATTAGATTTGATCCTGCTTAATGGTGGAAATCAGGCTACCTTCGAACGGAACGGGCGTTGTTCCGTTATTGATATTTCTTATTCAAGCAGCAACATAGCTCCGTTAATGCATCGGCAATTATCCGATAGATTTACATAAGACTAGGCTTGAATCTGAGATTGAACTTAGTGGTATCTCAAGTAACCAATTTGGCTTCAGGAAGCTACGATCCACAGTAGATGCAATCGACTGTGTGCTAATGCTATAGATGCCGCAGATGGAAAAATGGCACTAAGAAATACAATGTATCCTCTTACTTGCTTGCCTTAGTGGATAGTTACCTGAGTTATAGGCTATTAATCTATGATACAACTGAGGAAAGCGTGTCGTACCAAATAGCTGGTGGTGTGCCGCAAGAATCCGTTCTGGGACCTCTTCTTTGGAATGTCATGTACGACGTTATACTGCAACTCGGTTTTCCTGCTAATGTAAGGAAGGTTTGCGGATGATGTTGCCCTCGTGGTAGTAGGTCGGCTGGTCTAAATCTAGCCAACCATAAGACTGAGGCAGTGTTAATCGCCAGCCGCAACAAAGTAGAAACAGACACTATATGGGTAGGAAACCAGAGAATCGAGTTCGTAGATCAGGTCTGGGCTCGGCTGACAGATAACTGTCATGGAATGACAAACCAAATGGACTGCGTCTGTTAAAGGGCGTTGAATAGGGGCTACGGTTAGGTAGATTTCTACCTTACTCAGTTATTGAGTGGGCATGGGTGTTTTAAAGCATATCTGCATCGCTTCAGACATGTGGATGATCCTTTTTATATTTATTGTAGCAATGGTGGCATAGAGGACGCAGAGCATGCGTTCTTTATTTGCCAAGATTTGTAAGGGAACGATCGGAGGTTGAGAGAATGGTAGGCGAAAATTTTTTGCCTTCTAACATTATTAGTATAATGTTACAATCTCCTCAAAACTGGAACATCATTAGCAAATTTGCTTGCAGCGTCATCAATTCCCTTAGAACAACACAAAGGGAGGGAGGCGTACCTGGGCCCTAATAAGGGGGTCAGGCTGTGTCTTATTTGATATACGTTTGAGTATCAGGGCTGGATCCCTCTCCCTTGCGAAGTAATACTGTATGGTAGTACTGCAAGGAGGGTAGTAGTCAGCGTAGTGGGTTTTTAGTAGGAATATGGAAAAGGCGAAGACTCCCACATAAGCACATGGTTGCGACCATCCAACCATGTGGTACCCATAAAATGTGTTCCCCGTCGCTTATATATAAAAAAAAAAACATGTCAAAATCGACTCAGTTTTTGACGCTGATCAAGAATACCTTATAGGGTCTCTGACGCCTCCTTTTGGGTGTTGCAAACGGAAGAACAAACTTAGTAAACCCTCATCACTGAGGTGGAGGGTATAAAAACGAATTTGTTCCTAAGCTGTTATTCCAATAATACCGTTGTATTATATTGAAACCATTACCGGTTTAGTTTCTTATAATAAAGCTTACAAGTCTTTACAATTTACACACCACAAAGAGAAAATGTTTGTAACTCTTAAACACCTAATGCTACACCCATCTTTAATTATACAGATTGCAATACAAGTAAAATTTGAATCGATTTAATTATTTTCATTTGTCCGTCTAGGATATTTTGATATCAACAGACCTATAGTTACAATTTGGATATTTTCCCAATGAAATTTGGCACAGAGATGCTTGTTTGGGCTAAAAACCATCACTATTAAAAATGAACCTTATCGTTTTATTTCTAAGACACCATATAACGATTTATTTTAAAAGAAGTTTTTATATAACAAATATCCGAATTTTTTAAAGAATAATTAATTATCTTAGTAATTGATTGGGGAAAATTTGGAGCGGATCGCACTATTTTTCAAATTTTTTCGCGTTTACTGTACACAACTAAACTAATTACAGCATAAATTGTGGTACTAAGTGGTGTAGGTTATTAAGCGGTAGGTATAACCCTTTATAATATGCAGTTATTGTATTGCTATTTTATAACTTAAGGAAATGCAGAAAATATTTCTCTCTGTCCCTCTCTCATTATGCACTATTTCATAAATTCCTGCAATTGTTGTTTCAGTAATTGATTTTCTTCTTTTAAACGTAAAAATTCCTTAACAAATGGATCCGTTTGTAATAAAACATTTAAAGAATCGAGTATTTCAGCAGTATGATCCAACTGTTGATTCCATAAATTGAAATTTTGTGTAAAGATTTGCCATTTATTACGATCCACATGAAATTTCACTTCAAATTCCAATTGACGAAAACGCTCCAACATCTCTTCACGCAACGTAGATATAGCTTTTTTTAAATCGGTTTGTTCAAAATTTTTATCACAGCCTATATCACTCGTTATACTGGTTGCTGTATTATTTGTTGTGGAACTAGATTGTGGCTTACAAACGGATAATGATGCTGTCGCTGACGTTATGGAACTATGTTGACGGCTGGGCGTACTTTTACAATCGGGCGGTAGTAATGGATTATCAAGACAAAAATCTAAATCTATTTGTGCCGATGTAGGTGGCTGTGTCGGATTGCCTTTATCTCTATTCGTTATAAGCATTTCGGGCAGCGGTTGCATTGTATGCTTGTTTTCGTTTTGTTCTTCTTCTTTTTCTTTAATTTGTGTTAATTTATAAAAGGAAATGTTACTACGATGCTTTAGCGGTTGTTTTAAAATGTCCGTCGTCGATATATTCATTTTGCTATCAGTAAAATCTTGTAGCAATAAACTCGGGCTATTATCTATCACGGGTTTTCGGTTTAAGGCATCCCAATCGAAACTATCCCGTTGTGGCACAAAACGTGGTGAACTATTCTCCTGCCCTCGGTTGGCTTGAAAATCCAAAAACTCACCAAACGAATCACGATGTTTAAAGGGTGTCAATTCGTCCTCCTTAACGTCTAATGATTTACGTTCACCAGTGCTAGCAGTACTGAGTCGTGCTGAATTTATTGATTCTGATGTCATTACTCCTGCCGTTGTATATAAGCTGGAACCATTAATATCTGAACTTAACGGAGTAAATGCAACTCTGTTGACAGCACAATCATGTATTTTTTTGCTGGCAATAAAACCTTTCAAATTGCGCATATCGTACGTGGTCAGTTCACCCTTTAAATTACCCACACAAAAGTAGGTACCACATTCACTGGCCGCCACCGTTGATAATGGATGACAATATTTCAATTGTACCGGTTTTATTTTACGTCGGATATCGTAAACGTTGATAAGGCAATCATAACCTACACTAATTAAAATATCGGGTGCTGCTACCGTCATACATAAATCACGACATGGAGCTATATGCGCTTCGGTAGCATTAAATAATTTACATTTAGCTTGTATGTCATATAAAGTGACACCACCATTATAGGAAGCCACCGCTAAATGGAAACGTTTGCAAGGATGAAAACGTGCCAATGTAGATCTAAGTAATATACAAAAAATATATATTACAACTACACAAAATCTACTCTTACTCTATACTTACTGATTATCAACATTAATTGTTTCCAATTTATTTTTGGTTTTATAACCATATATATTAATGCAACCGCTTTCAAAAACTCCCGCAATATACTCATCCGAAGCATTGTAATCCAAAAATAATACCGAATTACTACGATTATCTGAAAATCATTCTTTAAGTAAACATATGATATACAAAATTTTTATAGCTACCCACCCGTAGGAAACTTGTGAACAAATTCTGAATTTTTATAATTGTACAATTTTACTTGACCATTAGCTAAACCCACAGCCATTTCTTCCATCGATTGTTTAGTGCAGGCCACACAATAAACACCATCTATAGTCAGTTTACGTACACGTTGTATATCACATTCTATAATATAAAAAAAAAATTAGGTTGAAACTATTATTTATTAAAGTATATCTCTTGACTATTGTTTTACTTTGATTATTTGTCTCTTTAATACGCATAACTTCCAAACCGGATTGTTTGTTCACTTCTACAAATATACGCTGTTGATTATAAAATTGAAAATCTCTGTTTTCATTATTAGCATGATGATAAATGGATTTTGTTTCTAAATTATCAAATTCAGTTAAAACTGTAGACTTGGCTGTGGACATTAAATACATTTTTTATTTTAATTTTTATTGAAGTCGATGAAATTTTATTTCAAGTTATAAGTATAACACTAAAATCTTTTCTTCTTCTATTTAGAAATAGCGCCATTTTTATTTTTCTTAAAGCAGATATGCTAGTTGGTTGTAAACTTAATCAATTTTTGACGTATGTGAAGTTAAAAAGTTTTAAAAAGTTATTATTCTCTGAGAGAGAGAAGAACGAGAGAGAAATAAATGAGAAACCAAGCCAAAAACACTTCCCTCTATATTATAAATGGTTCTACCAGGCCACGCTTTTAACTTTTTAATTTCACGTTTTACGCATCACATACCTTTTTATACCCTCCACCTCAGTGATGAGGGTATACTAATTTTGTTCTTCCGTTTGCAACACCCAGAAGGAGGCGTCAGAGACCCTACAAAGTATATATATTCTTGATCAGCGTCAAAAACTGAGCCGATTTAGACATGTATGTCCGTGTGTCCGTGTGTCCGCCTGTTGTTGGCACTCTCACGAGCATAAATTTTGAGATATTGAGCTGAAATTTTGTACAGTCACTTTTAGTTTATGCAAGCAGATCGCTATTTAAAATGGGCAAATTCGGTAAGGAGCCACGCCTACAATCAACAAAAATTTATCTATCTGCCACAAAAATTAAGCTATAAACTTGTACGTACATCTATAAATATTAGTTTCATCGATGTTCCGAAAATGGGCGTGGTCCGATAACATACACGCCCACAGTCAATATAAATCTTTATATTTGCCACAAAAGTTGATCTACGAAGTTGAAATTTGGTGTGCAAATACATAGTTATGCCATCCATTGATGTGTCTAAAATGGGCGTGGTCGTTTAACAGACGCGCCCACAATAAACATAAACCTTTATATCTACCACAAAAATTAACCTATGACCCTGAAATTTAGTGCACATATTTACAGATATCCCATCCATTGATGTGCTTAAAATGGGCGTAGTCCGATAATATACACGCCCACAATCAATATAAATCTTTATATTTGCCACAAAAGTTGATCTACGAAGTTGAAATTTGGTATGCAAATACATAGTTATCCCATCCATTGATGTGCCTAAAATGGGCGTGGTCGTTTAACAGACGCGCCCACAATAAACATAAACCTTTATATCTACCACAAAAATTAACCTATGACCCTGAAATTTGGTACACGTATTTATAGATATCCCATCCATCAATGTGCTTAAAATGGGCGTGGTCGGTTACTAAGTCCACCCACAATAAACAAAAATCTATTTATCTGCCACAAAAATTAAGCTATGAACTTGAAATTTAGTATGTACATCTGTAAATATTAGCTTTATAGATGTGAAAAAATGAGCATGTTAAAATTTTTAAAATTTATAAAACATCAATTTCATCATCATCAATTCAAAAAATTTAAAAAGATCCATAAATATTTAGGCGTTACATATAAGAACAATTGTACATAACCAAATAAAAATACATACATATGTATAAACAATAAAAATTTTATAGACAAGGCATCGTGTTAACCGCTTTATATATCTCAGTTTTAAAATTTAGAATATCAAATAAAATTTTTAATGAAAAATACTTAAAATAAAGTAACATGATGCACGATCAGGTACATATACTTATAGTTTGCAAGTACAGGCTACAGCCTTGTTAGAAATCAGGTACATAAATGACTATTAGGTAAAGTAGCCCATGCGAAAGCAGGTAAAATAGTACAATATATAAGTCTTCAACACGAAATATAGACCTCAGAAGTACAACAATAATTGAACTGTTCACATTGAAGTGCAAAAAAATTTTATATTTACAAACATTATTTCAATATGCCCTTATTACGTATTACATCATCTCGACAAAGACGTCTGAGAAATATACAATCTGTGAGAAGGTTTCGCGAGCAAAGTTTGGAGAGAGACAGAATTGAAAATTCTCAGCGTATATTAGCAAGAAGAAGTGATCCTGAATATCGCGAAGAGGAAAGGCGAAGAGACCAAAGCGCACATATTGTTAGAAGAAGAAGTTCAAGGTATCGC
Organism: Crataerina pallida; assembly: GCA_949710015.1. NCBI lineage: Eukaryota > Metazoa > Arthropoda > Insecta > Diptera > Hippoboscidae > Crataerina > Crataerina pallida. Next base: position 21,247,937 of record OX453289.1, read on the forward strand.
ATTATGGAACAACAAAGGAATACTGTACAACACATAAACCGTCGCGGTAATGAAAGTTATCGAGTGCTTGAACGTCGGAGAAATGCCTTAACACAAAGGATTAGGAGGGAAGATAATGGAAGACGCAATAGAGAACAACAAGTTAATACTACCCAGCATAGGCGCCACCGAGAAAACGAAGTCTTTAGAAGGAGTGAAAGGCTGAGAAATGCATTAACGCAAAGAAATAGGAGGGAGGATGATGGAACCCGCGCTAGAGAATAACAAATTAATACTGCCCAGCATAGGCCGCGAAAACGAAGTCTTTAGAAGAAGTGAAAAGCTGAGAAATGCATTAACACAAAGAAATAGGAGGGAGGATGATGGAACCCGCGCTAGAGAACAACAAATTAATACTGCCCAGCATAGGCGCCACCGCGAAAACGAAGTCTTTAGAAGTAGTGAAAGGCTGAGAAATGCATTAACACAAAGAAATAGGAGGGAGGATGATGGAACCCGCGCTAGAGAACAACAAATTAATACTGCCCAGCACAGACAACGTCGAGGAAATGAAATATATAGAAGGAGTGAACGCCAGAGATTTGCCTTAGCACAAAGAATTAGAAGAGAAGATGGTGGAATGCTAGAGAGGTTAGCTCTAATAGAACACTTCGGTCTAGAACACACCGTGCTAATGAGGTAAATAGGCTCAGAACTAACAATCGACAAAATTTGTTGAATAGACAAAGAATGCAGACCATGACACCTGACACAAGAATTGAATATATATTGAGTGAAACCCAAAGACACACATCTCGACTATTGAGTGAATATGACAATAGTGTAAAGAATGGTCCGACTTGTGTTTGTGTTTGTTATGGTGGACTGTGGTTTACGTCACAAGTAAAGTTTTTATCTAAAGAAATAGTTACAAGCCAACATGTCCACTTAAGTTGCGTATTCTTCCTGACTGATATTATTCCATCCGAAGATGACCGTTATACGTTTTGCAAAACATGTCATTCTGCAGTTCGATCTGGTAATATACCGACATTATGTTTATCCAATGGTCTTCACTTTCCCACTATACCAAACGAACTAAAGGACTTGAAGAGAGATTCGTTACTCCCAGAATACCGTTTATGAGAATAGTGTCCTTAGGTTATAACAGAGAGTGCGCGATACGAGGTGCAATCATGAATGTACCGATTTCACTTGAGAGAACAATAACCGTCCTTCCGAGATCTGAAGATCAGACAGAAGTAATACAAGTTTATTTGAAGCGTAGGTTGCAATATGACCGCAGTTATATGAGAGAGAATATACGACCGGCAAAGATATTTAGAGACGCAGAGTATTTAATTAACACAGACTTATATAGGACGCACAACATTTCTATTTCTAATGAATGGCTGAACAGAAGACAGTCGAATGAGATAATGCCGTTTATTGCCAACGAAGAAGACAAAAATATAGTTCAAACTTGTTTAAACAATAACACAACCAATGATGACGTAGATGAATTAAATCCACAGGAGACCCTTTTAGACAATTTACAAATAGAAAATGTACCATTAGGTAGGATTTCTATAGCGCCTGCAGAGGGCAACACACCATTAGTCTTACTTATGGATGAAGACGTCGAGGAGTTGTCCTTTCCCACAATTTATTGTGGAATTAAACGAAGTTCAGTTACAACTTTAGGGAAAGTTATAAGATCAGAAGTTAGAAGATATGACAGACGATGCGCCAGAGTAGACAAAGTTTTATATTCGTACAAAAAATTAGAACTATCGCGCATAAAGGATAGTATATCGATCTGCTTAAGGAAAAGAATACGTCAAAATTCTGTTACTGCGCGAAATATGTTAGACGATCATTTTGTTCAAAACTTAGTGCAGCATGACGACGGGTATCATATTCTCAAAGGACTTAGGTTTTCACCCGCTCATTGGGAATCTGAAAAAAAGAAAGTTCTTGGCAATTTGGATTGCCAACTTTTTTTATCACATTGTCCGCAGCCGAATCACAATGGTCTGAATTAATTGTTATTTTGGTGAAAGTTTTAGAAAAACGGGATATATCAGAAAACGATGTTCATAATTTAACAACGCAAGAAAAATATAATTTAATAAAGTCCGATCCGATTACATGTTCACGCTACTTCGATCAACGTGTCCGTCATTTATACAAACTTTTTAAGTGTGAAGGTGGTGTATTTGACTCTCATAAAGTTATAAAGTATTATTGGAGAATAGAATTTCAGCAAAGAGGCTCTCCTCATGTACATGAAGTATATTGGTTAAAAGACACACCACATATAACATTGACAGATGAACGTACATTCCCTGCGGTAACAGAATTTATTGACAAATATATCAGTACAAACTCGTCTGAGTCCGGAATAGAAAATTTCATAAATTATCAAATGCATAGGCATTGTAATACATGCCAAAGAGAAATATCGGGACAAAGGATTTGTAGATTCAAAATGCCTCATCCGCCAATGCCAAGAACAGAAATACTATTTCCGCTGTCCGAAGAATCCGAAAATATTCAAAGACATCGTGTTAATTATGAAAAAGTATTTAATTTTTTAAATACTAGGGAATCTGAGTCAGATATTTATAGTATTGACCAATTTGAACAATTTTTGTCTGACGAACGCATTAATATGAGCTACGAGGACTACATTTTTGCCCTAAGGTTTTCTATTAAAAAACCCCAGATATTTTTAAAACGCCGACCGAAGGACATATTTATAAACGCCTTCAATCCAACTATTTTGAAGTTACATCGCGCTAACATGGACATACAGTACATTTTGGACGCTTACGGTTGTGTATCATATATAGTGAACTATATAAATAAGTCAAATAGGGGAGTTTCGCGACTATTGCAGGAGTCAATGAGGGTAATTCGAACAGAGAATTATACTGTCCGTCAACGTTTACAGCACATTGGCAATAAATTTATAAACGCGTCCGAAGTGTCCGCTCAAGAAGCATCCTACAATATTTTAGGTATGCATATGTCCGAATGTAGTAACACAGAACGAATTGGAAAACGCTTTAGAGGAAATTCAGAACGATAACGATGGCAATTCTGCAAATGAACCAACCCGACAAGACAACATTGCTGCATCGCAGTTATTAGATGAAGAATTCAGAGCTCTGGCTATGCCAGAGATTAATAGAGACATAAATATACTTAATATAGACGAAGAAGGAAATGACGATCAGAGTGAAGGTGTCCGTTTAATAAAACTCCCTCCATTAGTAAATGTAGAGGATTTGTTAATATCCGTAAGGTCTCTGAATAAAAAGCAACGGATATATTTCCAACATGTACTGTACAAGATAAATAGAAAAGAAGTGCTGTATGAATTTGTGGGAGGTGGCGCGGGTGTAGATAAAAGTCGCTTGATACAAACAATATATCAGGCAATAACACAACGCTTTAATTCTCTTCCTGGATCCAATCCAGATCTCCCAAAGGTTTTGCTAAGTGCACCAACGGGTAAAGCAGCATTTGGAATTGGAGGATATACTCTTCACTCCCTTTTCTCTTTGCCTGTAAATCAGTTGTCCGGAGAAATTCGTCCTTTAAGTAACGATACAGTTAATTCACTTATTGCTAAACTGATTGAAGTTAAACTTATTATTATAAATGAAGTGTCGAAGGTTGGTTCTAAAATGTTAGGTTTCCTGGACTCAAGACTAAAACAAATATTTAAAACTACAGATGCTTTTGGTGGTATTCCAATTATTGTCTTCGGTGATTTAAAACAACTTCCTCCTGTAGGTGACCGTTGGATTTTCAATCCAAATCGAAATAATCCCTATGGAGATATAATAGGACGTGGGCTTTGGGATATGTTCGACTTTTATGAATTAGCCGAAATAATGCGGCAAAGAGACGACAGGACTTTTGCAATTGCATTAAATAACATGGCAGTTGGACAAATGAATCCTGAAGACATAGATTTAATTATATCAAGGACAGTGAATTTACATACAGAAGTCCCTTTGGATGCTATTCATTTATTTTGGTCTAATAAGGAAGCTGACACATATAATATACAGCGTTTAGCACAGATATCGACGGAAGTGCATATTTCTAGAAGTTATGACATTATTAAGGCTGACTCTCTAAGTGAACAACAAAAACAGACAATTTTAAATACAATTAAGAATTTTAAAACGTCGGAGACTCAAGGACTTCCCATAGAACTTACGTTAAAGACATCGGCTAAATATATGCTGACAGTAAATATTGACACTGCCGATGGACTCGTTAACGGTGCAACAGGACTTTTAATGGCAGTAGACATAAGTCAGGAAGCCGTATCGACACTTTGGAATCTATTTTCTAATAGGGACGTTGGCTCTCAGGCAAGAAGAAAAAAGCCTCATAATTCTGAACCTCTATGGACTCCTATTGAAAAACATAACAGATTATTTCAATACAGACGTAACGTACAAATTAATATTGAGAGGAGACAATTTCCGGTAGTTCCAGCAGAGGGTATTACGATTCATAAGAGTCAGGGAGCTACTTACAACAAAGTTGTAGTCCATCTTGCAGATAGAATAAATAGAGCTGCAATGTATGTAGCTTGCAGTCGAGCTACTAGTGCATCAGGATTGTTCATAATTGGACGTTTCACCCCTCTAAAACAATTTTCTGACACTGACGTTGTCAAAGTCGAACTTGACCGGCTCCGAACAGAAAGATTTTTATGTCCGTCACCTAATGTATGCGCAAACACAAAAATATATTACCAAAATGTACAAAGCCTTAACGCTCACCACCAAGACTTATTCAGTGATAGATATATAAGAGATATAGACGTTTTATGTCTTGTAGAGACATGGACTTTTTTGTTGGACGATTGTTCTGTTGAAGGGTTTTGTACTTTAGCAAGAATTAATGGATCCGATAGCCTTCCTCGACAAAAGCGTGGAATAATAGTTTACATAAAGTCCGACCTGAGTAGTCAAGCGAAAGTTTTATTCAAGCGAGATTATAGTTCTGGGTCCGCTACTTTACAAATAATAGCTTTCCGTTTTAAAACAATGTGCATTATCACTTTATATAGAAATTCCACATTTTCCGAAACAACATTTAGTAATTTACTCATGGAGGCAGTAGGTACTGTATATACTATGGGTGAAACATTCGAAAAACTTCTTGTTATTGGTGATTTTAATATATGTAGGGCGACAAATAGCAGTTTAATGGAAAGGAACTTAATTAATGAGGGCTTTTGCTCTATGTTAGAAAAGACGGAAACGACTACAGTTGGATGTACGCAAATAGACTTGGCATTTGGCAAAGTTTTAAGTGGGGCGGTGCAATACAATACGGTGCACAGTTACCACGACGGCATTATTTTAGGAATAAGTTAATTTATATTAGGATAAGAATTTTATAGATTTACCCATTATTGTTCATATGTTGTATTGTATATTTTTTAGTTTAGTAAAAAAGGATTCATAAAAAATTAACTAATCAAAACTTTAAATAAAGTGCATATATAATTTTTTTCTAAACATAATAATTATATTTGTGTGTTTCTTTTAAAACTGAAATAGATGAATATGGAAAATATGAAATTTCATTTGTGAAATTAATAGAAAGCCTTATTAGTTCTTGATTTCTTCGGTGCTTATAATAAGGTGGAGGGTATTTAAAATTCGGCCAAAGCCGAATTTAGTTTTTCTACTTGTTAATTTTGTTATTAGCTCTGTAAGAGTACGGGGTGTTTGGACTGACGCTGCTGTTGTTGTCGTGAGTTTAATGTGGTAAGCGAACTCAAATAGTTAAGTTTTACCCTCTTTATTTAAATTTTTTTATAATAGTTCTAAAATTTTGCAAAATGATTCGGTCTCCTTATAGTTACTATTGAAAGAAGGTAGTGTTTTCATCGCTATTTCGATATTAAAAGCCATGATTGTTTAAGGTGGTTAGTTGTTGTCGCAGTAAATCTTTTACTTTGACGTATGTGATTTTAAATTTGTTTGTTATGCTTTGGATTTCTTTTGAAGCTTTTAATTGTTGTAATGTTTGATTAAATTCGTTTTTGTAGTTTTCTATATCTCTTAGTTTTTCTTCTATAGTTTCCTTTTTGCATGGCCTACCAGTTGTTTTCTTAATATTAGTTTCTATTCTAGTTAGAGCCTTTACTAAATCTATTAATTGGTTCATACCAAATTTATTATTTAATTATTTATTTGTTTTCTTGTTTAAATTACTTCTAGTGTTTCGCCTATTTCTATACCTCTATTTTCTCTAACTTTACCTTTTACATAAGTTTTATAGTGTTTGTTAATCCTATATATAATATACTGTAATGAAAAAAGTCGGAGGTGTAGAGTGTAAACTTTATAACACTGTTATCGCGCAACGCGCAATGCGAGGATCCAGCAGAAGTGCTTGGTATCTAGTGCTATAAAGTAAGGTGTTTATGAGACGCGCTCGTATATGAGTTTTAGTCTGGTTTATTTAATAAAATTCAACTTCTTATATACTAAAATTATTACAATATATTTACAACAAATTACAAATATTTCAATAGTAAAAACTTGGTTATTTTAATTGCTAATTTAACATAAATTCTATTTTTTGCATGCATATGCAAAAGTCTAAAAGTAACTAAAAATAAAAAAAATACTAAAGTGACCTATATCTAGGTATTACTACAGTAAGCAAAATTAAATTAATGCAATACAGTAAGCAAAATTTAATTAATACAATACAGTAAGCAAAATCAAATTAATACAATAAATGAGTGAATGTGTTCACTTAACTGTGAACACACTACAATACACAATTATACAAAAGAATATGAATATAGTGAGCGTTTCTATGGTTATGTTAATTATTCCTATAGTGTTATTTTTTTGAATTATCTATGTTTATGTTTGAGTTCTTTTCTTCTTTGGAATTTGTTTTACCCATTTTATTTATACTCCATGTACATATATATTATTCAAATTATAACTTTAATTTTTTTCTCTAGATCAAGAGAAAATACCTCTAGAACTAAAAGTACAATTTAAAAATACCTACATTAGTCTAAAACAAAATTTTGAAGAACGGTTAAGAAAAATGGCTTTCAATATGGAATTGGCAATGAAAACATTGCCTATTTTTTTCTGGCAAATTTGAGGAAGTTGAAAACTTCTGCAAATTCGTCGAGATATTGTCCAAAAATCTTTCAGAAGCTGGTAAAACAGATTTGCTTGAATTTGTTTACCACATAAAGCTCACTCAGAAAGCAAAAATGGCAATAGGTTTAATAGAAACCCCGAACACGTTAAAGGAGCTATACAATTCCATTAAAAATACTTTCAAAAACCCACACACGATACCAACAAAACATAACACACTAAACAATTTACAACAACGAGGTAGCATTGAGAATTATAGGGATAAAATAGTTAGTCTAATAACACAATTAAATGACTTACAAATTCAAGACTTAGGCACTACGGCAACTACAGCTAAACGTGAGGTCATAACAAAAATCAATGACAATTATGCTCTCACAGTATTCAAAAAGGGCATCGATGAAAGATACAAACAGACCCTATTCGCTGCTCAACCTCAGTCGTTAATCAACTTAGCTCTAGAATTCAAAAAAGACCATAGCTTTCAAAATAAATCTCAAATACTTAGAATAAACAATCAGAACAATAGAACAAACAAAACACGAAACAAATTCCAATACCCCCCAAAATCCATACTGGATCAATAACCAAAGAAATTTCAACACTCAAAGAAATTTTACACAAAGAAACCGAAACCGCACATTCAATAACAGAACGCCACCAATAAACACATACAACAATTTCAGACAGAATTCTAACATGCAACACAATAATTTCAGAAATATGCAAAACAGTAATAATTTTCGGCAGAATTCGAACATGCAAAACAATTCCAGATACCCCCAAATATCTAACATCAATCAAAATAATAGAAGAATACACTGAAACGTTGTACAGAACCAGGGAAACGGAATATCGCTGGTGGTGGACGACACCATCACTGGCGTATAAACACACATAAAATTCTCAATATATCTAATAAAAACACTTTCTATGGTATACTTCAGACTAAGCAAAATAAAACTATAACATTACTAGTTGATACAGGAGCAGATATTTCAATAATAAAATCTTGCATATTACATATCACAAAAGCTAATCTAAGAAACAATATATAAAATCTAAGTGGAATAACTACAGAAACTATACATACTATTGGAACAACACTTATACAACTACAAGTAGGACAAACAGAACTAACACATTAATTCCATGTGGTGGAGGACAATTTCCCGATATCCACAGATGGAATATTAGGAATTGATTTCTTAAGAGATTACCTGTGCAAAATGGACTTCGAAACAATGACTATGGAAATCCATAGAAATAATGAAGGCATCGTACTACCAACGGAAACTAACAAACCCAAAATTATTTTAATACCACCCAGATCAGAGATAATACATCTAATAAAAATAAAATTAAAAGAGGATTCATTTATCTTAAATAAAGAATTTCAAAAAGGAGTGCAATTAGCAAATTCTATAATTCCACGTAATGGGATAAAACACGTTACAATTTTAAATACAACAGCACAAACCATAAACCTTAAAAACATTAATGTACAAACTGAACCCCTTCGAAATTACCATATACTGTGTGCAAAAACACAAAACGAGGCCAGTAAGGAACGACTAAATAGATTACTGAACACCATAAATATAAATCAAAAGGACAAAACTCCTAAGGACTTACTAATAGAAATATTCAAAGATTTCCAAGACATATTTCATTTAGAGGAAGAAAAACTCATGACGAATATCTTCTATATACAGAAACTTCAGACAAACGATAACACACCAGTTTACATCAAAAATTATCGTCTTCCACAAACCAAAACTGAGGAAATTAATAATCAAGTACAGAAGCTAATAGATGAAGACATAGTAGAACCTTGGGTAAGCCCTTATAATTCACCCTTACTAATTGTACCCAAAAAGGCAACTGACGACACACAAAAATGGCGACTTGTAGTAGACTCTGGAAAATTGAACGACAAATTGATAAAGGACAAATTTCCACTAACTAGACTTGAAGACGTTCTTGACAAACTGGGAAGAGCTAAATATTTTTCTACGTTAGATATGACTAGTTCTTTCCACCACATAAACCTACACAAAGATTCCAGACAGTTATCTTAACAAATAAAGCACATTTCCAATTTAAACGACTACCATTCGGACTCAAAATTTCATCAAATAGTTTTCAGAGAATGCTCACAATAGCTTTAAGGGGACTGGACTCCAACGCCTTCCTCTATGTGGACGATATTATTATATATGGCTGCACGTACAACGACAATCTCGTAAAAGTATTCACTAGACTACAGATATATAACTTAAAGCTCAATTCTTGTAAATGTAACTTTTTGGTACCCGAAGTCATATATCTTGGACATCTGATAACTAAGAATGGCGTCCAAACCGACCCTCAAAATTTATTGTTATAAAAAAATATCCCACACACAAAAACGCAGACGAAGTAAGACGGTTCGTCGCATTTTGTAATTACTACAGAAGATTTATAAAAGATTTCGCACAAATTGCAAAATGTCTAAACTCCTTATTAAAAAATCATCAACCATTTATATGGTCAAACGAATGCCAAAAAGCATTCGAAACTTTAAAACAAAATTTAATGAATCCCCCTATATTACAATACCCTCACTTTGACAAACCATTCACATTGACAACAGATGCTTCAGATTACGCATTAGGAGCCATATTATCACAAGGAGAAATTGGATACGATTTACCAATTTCATATGCAAGCACTACCCTTTCAAAGCATGACATAAACAAACTCATAATCAAAAGAAAAAGAATTACTCGCTATTCATTGGGGTATTAAATTTTTCAGACCATACCTATACGGTCGTAAGTTCGTGGTTACTACAGACCATAGACCACTAGTGTCACTATTCACTCACAATAACCCATCATCCAAAATGACGCGCATTAGATTGGAATTATGCGATTATGATTTTACAGATATATATAGAAAAGGAAATACTAATACAAATGCTGACGCTTTATCACGGATTAAAATAGATACTGATATGTTAAAAGACATGATATCTAAGAAGATAAATGTAATAACAAGAGTGCAAAAGTTAAAAATGATTAATAATGAAAGGATAGCAGATAACGCTAAAGATAATAATAATAACAAGAATAGTGATATTAACCATACAGATTGTACTAACCAACCGAAGCCTGATCAACTTCATATTTGGGAATGTACCTCAATGTCTGATGTGAATAAATTAAAGAAATTAAAAATTGAATTTATCAAGGGCAAAAACAAAACAAAGAAGAAAGTTAGTATAGATATAAATGAAAAAGATATACTATTGCGATGCAGTGAAAATCCACCGAATTTCGATTCGACTATGGATAAACTGACATCAAGACTGATTAAAGAGAAAATATTTGCTATAGCATTAAATAAAGGAGATGATCTATTTAAAATTATAGATGAAAAAGATTTTAAAGAAGAAGTAAATAAAAAATTATAAAAGATTTGAAATAATGCCCAAAAATTGAATATTATATTGTATAAAGACCCTCAAAAGATTAATGACAAATTGACTCAATTTAAATTAATAAATGAATATCACAATAGTCCACATGGCGGACATTTAGGAATTAGAAAAACTCAATTAAAACTCAAAGAAAGGTACCTATGGAAGGATATGAATAAAATGATAAAGCACTTTGTGAATAGTTGTTCAGATTGTAAATCTAATAAACAAATAAGACATGTCAAAGACCCACAAGTTATAACAAACACACCCACTACAAGCTTTGAAATATTAGAAATATACACAGTAGGACCATTGAGAATAGCAAATGGATTTAGGTATATACTAACCATGCAATGCGAGTTAACAAAATACATAATAGCATGTCCCATACAAAGTAAAGACGCTAAAACAATAGCAAAAACAATTGTTGAACAAGGCATACTAAAATATGGTCATTTCAAGATATTAAAATCAGACAGACGAAAAGAATTCACAAATGAACTACTGAAAAACATATGTGAACTGCTCAAAATTCAACAAATGTTTTCGACCCCTTACCATCATCAAACTTTAGGCTCCGTTGAAACAAATCATCGCGTTATGAATGAATACATGTTGTCATTCGCAGAAAATGACAATTGGGATAAATGGATACCTTATTATTGTTTTGCATATAACACCACCCCACATATAATAACGGGATACACACCTTATGAACTGGTATTTGGAAGAATAGCCTATCTGCCAAATGATAATATTAATATGAGTGACACAAATAAAGATTTAGATAATTATTATAATGAATTGAAAGTCAGGATAAAATTTTCTTTACTAAAAGCAAAAGAATTTCTAGAAAAAGAAAAACTTAAAAGAACATTACAGAATAATCGCAAAGAAAGCGAATTTTTGAATTTGGAAATGGGAGACTATGTGCTATTAAGAAATATGACAAGACGGAAGAATGAAAAACCCTATGTCGGTCCATACGAGATAATCGCAAAAAATGGTGTAAACTCCACTATTAAAATAAATAACATGTTTAAAACATTTCACAATAACTTACTAAAACCATATAACATAAGAAAATAACTTACATTCTAGAATAATTGATAATTAATCTTAACATTAATATAATTTGAAATAAACATAATTTTTATATATATATATAGCATAGCACCAAAAAATTCTAAAAAACAAAAATTTTCTCTAAATTTTTTTTTTCCTATGGGATAGGGGTGTAGTGTGTTCACAGTTAAGTGAACACATTCACTCATTTATAGTATAAATTTAATTTTGCTTACTGTAGTAATACCTAGATATAGGTCACTTAAGAATTTTTTTTATTTTTAGTTACTTTTAGACTTTTGCATATGCATGCAAAAAATAGAATTTATGTTAAGTTAGCAATTAAAATAACCAAGTTTTTACTATTGAAATATTTGTAATTTGTTGTAAATATATTGTAATAATTTTAGTATATAAGAAGTTGAATTTTATTAAATAAACCAGACTAAAACTCATATACGAGCGCGTCTCATAAACACCTTACTTTATAGCACTAGATACCAAGCACTTCTGCTGGATCCTCGCATTGCGCGTTGCGCAAATAAACGCAAGTAAACTTTATAACAGTGTTATAAAGTTTACACTCTACACCTCCGACTTTTTTCATTACAGTATATTATATATAGGATTAACAAACACTATAAAACTTATGTAAAAGGTAAAGTTAGAGAAAATAGAGCTATAGAAATAGGCGAAACACTAGAAGTAATTTAAACAAGAAAACAAATAAATAATTAAATAATAAATTTGGTATGAACCAATTAATAGATTTAGTAAAGGCTCTAACCAGAATAGAAACTAATATTAAGAAAACAACTGGTAGGCCATGCAAAAAGGAAACTATAGAAGAAAAACTAAGAGATATAGAAAACTACAAAAACGAATTTAATCAAACATTACAACAACTAAAAGCTTCAGAAGAAATCCAAAGCATAACAAACAAATTTAAAATCACATACGTCAAAGTAAAAGATTTACTGCAACAACAACTAACCACCTTAAAAGCAATCATGGCTTTTAATATCGAAATAGCGATGAAAACACTACCTTCTTTCAATGGTAACTATAAGGAGACCGAATCATTTTGCAAAATTTTAGAACTATTATCAAAAAATCTAAATGAAGAGGGTAAAACGGAAGCATTTGAGTTCGCTTACCACATTAAACTCGCGCAAAAAGTAAAAACAACAATAGGGTCAGTCCAAACACCAAGTACTCTTACAGAGCTAATAACAAAATTAAAAACAACCTACAAGAATACGAACACTATACCAACAATTCTTAACAACCTAAACTTGACTAAACAACAAGGGAACATCACAAATTCTAAAAATAGAATAATTGACCTTATTGGAGAATTAAGAAATCTCCAAATACAACAGCTAGGAGATACAGCGACAGCGACTGAACAATCAGTTATTCCTAAAACGAACGAGCTACTTGCATTAACAACATTCAAAAACGGTCTTGATAAAAGATTCAAAACCGCTATTTATGCTTCGCAACCACAAAGCCTAGAACAAGCCGTTAATTTGGCTCTTGAATTAGAGAAAGATAAAACCTTTAAATATAACATTCAAATATTACACATGAAATATTATAATCATTAAAGAAAGTTTGCTCAGGCAACCCAATAGTCAAAATAGACGATACTATAATAACAGTAGACAACAATACCCTATACAAAATAATTTTCCAGAAAGAAGGAACAGAAACATAAACTTTGAGAGAAACATAAATTCTAGACAAAACACAAAAAATAGACACATAAACATAGTCCAGAACCAGGGAAACGACGATGCGTAGATGGTATAAAACACTACCACCGACGCGCGAAAACTATAGTTAAAATACTTAATATATCCAAACAACATACACATTTTCTTGTACTAAAAGACGGGAAGAATTATTTAAAATTTTTAATAGATACAGGTGCAGAAATCTCCTTAATAAAATTAAATTCCATCAAAACACCCTATGACACGAACAGAACATACAGAATAAGTGGCATTACATCAGAAAAAATAGAAACATTAGGAACCGCGAACTTAAAATTTAACATATCAAATTCAACACTAAACCATGAATTTCATGTTGTTGAGTAAACCTTCCCAATCTCAACAGATGGAATCTTAAATTGACTATGAAACATTAACTTTGGAAATTAATTTAGAAGAATTAAATATAATTTTACCAATGGAATCCACTTTATCGTTACCAATCACAATTCCACCACGAACAGAAATAATAACACCTATACATCTTAAGTTTAAAGAAAATACTGTTATTTTAAACCAAGAATTACAAAAAGGAATATTTTTAGCCAATATAATTGTACCAGGCAAAGGAACATGTCATATCAAAATATTAAAGACTACAGAAACTGTGACAATTAGAAAATTAAATATTCATTCTCAACCACTCAAAAAGTACCACGTACTCCACACCAATTTAACACCAAAATACAATAAAGAACGACTACAAAAACTTCTAAATACTATTAATATAAAACAGGAAGACACAAATGCTACTAAAATACTAAAAGAAATTTTTTCTGAATACCAAGACATTTTTCATTTGGACGGCAAAAAATTAACATGTAACAACTTTTATACACAAAAACTAACAACAAATGACAACGCTCCGGTCTACGTAAAAAACTTTAGATTACCACAAGCATATAACAAAGAAATTAATAACCAACTACAGAAATTATTAAAGAACGACATAATAGAACCATCAATTAGTCCGTACAATTCACCTTTACTAGTAGTACCAAAAAAAGATAAAGACGACACACAAAAATGGAGAATGGAGTAGTTGACTTTAGAAAACTTAATAATAAACTTATAAATGATAAATTCCCTTTAACTAGACTAGATGACGTACTTGACGTATTAGGACGTGCCAAATACTTCTCCACTTTAGACATGACGAGCTCCTTCCACCAAATAAAACTTGACAAGGACTCAAGGCCCATAACTTCATTTTTTTTTTTAGATGACATAATCATATTTGGATGCAGCTTACAACATCATAACAAAAACCTCCTCAAAGTATTCTCGCATTTAAGAAAATACAATCTGAAACTAAACACAAGCAAATGCCAATTCCTCCGACCACAAGTAGTATATTTGGGCCATTTAATAACAAAAGACGGAATTAAAACAGGTCCCATAAAATATAAAGTTATAAAAGACTATCCCACACCTAAAAGTCCAGACGAAGTACGCAGATTTATAGCTTTCGGCAACTACTATCGAAGATTTTTAAAGCACTTCGCAAAAATTTCAAAATGCCTAAATTCATTACTAAAGAAAAATTAACCTTTTTAATCTGTCTCCAGAATGTGAAAAATTTTTTAATCTATTGAAACAAAAACTAATGAGTCCCCCAGTATTTCAATATCTTGACTTTGATAAAACAGTTATACTAATGAATTTAGATTCGATTATGGAGAAGCTGACATCAAGACTAGAAAAAAAGAGCATATATATGAAGTAGCATTAAATAAGAATGACGTCATATTTAAACATATAAATGAAAATGAATTTAAAGAAAAATTTAACTAGTTGCAACAAAATAAAAATAAGAAACGAGAATTATTAAATATTATAATATACAAAGACCCTCAAAGAATAGATAATACATTAACTTAATAAAAATTAATAGACGAGTACCATAACAGTGCGCATGGAGGACATTTTTGGTGTAGGGCTTTTTTTGTTCTTTTCTCCGCGTTACTCAAATATTTGACCTTCCCTGTAAGATTCAACGTCCTTCCCTCTAGACGAGGGGGATTGAACGGAGGTATCTTATATTTTCGTGTGAACAGAACGACCTCCGTCTTGACCATTTGGCCTGCCCAGCGAGATAGTTTTGCCAGAGCTATCTCCATGAGTTCACTGATTGTGGGTAAAAATTTACTCTGTACCAAAATGACCACGTCGTCAACATAGGCAACCGTCTTAAAACCACTAGTGTTCAGTTCCATGAGAATGTCATTTGTAACCAAGTTCCACAACATTGGGGAGAGAACCCCAGCCTGTAAAGTGCGTCTGGTTACCGCCTTTCTCAAACTGTAGTCACCCATGGTCGAATGTATAGCTCTACAGTGTAACATGGTGCCTATCCTGTAAAGAATCTGAAGGGTGCTGTGGTAGACTCAGGGCAAGCCAGAGTTCAATCCAAAGAATAAAAATTTAAAATAATAAGTTGATAATTTTATTTAATTCTTTCTTTGTGATATAATATATGTGTACATAACAAAGAGTTTCGACGTTTTGTTTGCGTTTGTATTAACAATATGTGCTGTAAATACTTTAAATATGTCTTGGCTTATGGAAGAATCTTAGTTGTAAATGATGCGTATGAGTATTATCTGTGTCTTTTGCTGTGCTGTCTGTGTGTGTGACTCGTGCTTAGCATAATGTTAAGTATTAGGTTGAGAAAGAGAGGATCACATCAACTCTCGCCTAATGCAGTGTTTGGTTAGTGTGACCTAGTAAGTGTTTTGGTCTAGTGTAAGTGTTTAGCTGAGAAAGAGAGGATGACATCAACTCTCACCTAGTAGATATTTTTGCCTACTATAATGTCTCGCTAAGAATATGTTAACCAGATCAGAGAGGACGACATCAAATATTTTGATCTAGTTCCTAAATAATTTGCCTACTGCCTGTAGAATAATTTTCTAGCTACAAAATGTGTTAACTAGATTTAAAGAGGATGAAATTAACTCTGCTGACCTAGTTTCTGCCTACCAAAAATATTAAGCAGATTAGGGAGGATAACATCAACTCTACTAATTGTCTAATTTTTCCTATTGCCCTAAAGAATAATTCCCTAGCTACCAAAAAATGTTGACCAGACTAGAGAAGATGACATCAACTCTCCTATTTTAGTCCCCTAAGATAACCTACCTAGTGCTAAGCTAGTCTAAAAGTAGCTGATTTGCTATGCGTTGATCGTCTTTTTATAGACCAGTGACTGAGCTTTTTGTGTTCTTTTTAAGAGCTTTGTTATAAACTTCGCATCATCACTGCTGATCTTACTTCATATGTTTTACAATAAACCAGGGTTATATCCTACAGCTGATCTTATGACTAACATATAGGGTAACTTAGAATATACTGTAATAGAAAAAATTAACATATATATTAAAATTAGCAATAAGAAAAAAAAAGTAAAATATTATAAATTCAATTTCATTGCTTATAGATTAGAAAAAGAAATTCAACTAGATATATATAACTACAATTTAAATTCATGAAAAAAAAAGAAATGTAACAATAATCGTATGATGGAAATTTTACCTTTAAAATTTTCTCATCGCACTACCTCCTCCCTTCGGAAAGCTCTCGCTTCGGATCAAGACCTTCCCGTTCCTCCTTATTATTGCCTCTCCCCTTGAATGGTAATAAACCTTTGAGTTCGTGTACGCACTGACAATCGCGTATGCTGCCTGAGAAGGCACGCTTCTAACTCGCTACGAATCTCAGAGGGCACGGGGGCTTCGTAGATAAATATTACCCCTGCACGGGTGTTTGGAGGTTGGGGTTTAGGAGGCGTCCTTGACTTAGATAATGATATTCGGCACGGCCGGTACGGACTAAGCATTGGCGGTGGCTGTTGGCAATTAAGTAGTGGTGTGTATTCGCGTCGTCTATATTGTGCGTTTGGATTTATCGGTTGTCTCCTGGAGCATCCAGGAGGTATCCATGGTTTGGCTATTGCTACTCGACACGGCTCGAACGGACTAAGAGTGACCCGTGTTGAAGCATGTTTATAGGGTGACTGCGCGATGGTGCTATTGCTTGACTGAGTACTGGGCTGCTTTCTTCTCGTGGTGACGTCACACGGCTGAGTTTGGGCTCCCACATCTCGTGTTTTGGCGCTTGTTGCTTTTTTATGGGTTTGCTTCATTGCAACTAGCTGGTTGTTCATCTGTGGTACTCCTTTCTGGTTCGATGTTCGGCTGGTCCGTTTGAAGGATCACGTTGACAGTATTTTCGCATGGAGTATTTAAGTTACTAGCGTCCTGCATTGTAGAGTAACCCCAGCGCATGTAAATAAGGCGTTGAACATGGACAAAAATTTCATGCCCAGAATGACTTCCTCAATTGCATTTGGCATGATTAGGAATGGCAGCTCCTTCTGCTGGTCTCCAAAATGAACAATGCAATATAAAGTTTCATTAATCATTTTTGAAGAACCGTCGGTCATAAGGACACTTAAACTAGTGCTTTCACGTCGCCTTGTTAAGTTTATTCTGGTTATAAAGGACTGACTAACGATATAACTCGTAGTCCCTGTATCTATCATGGCATTTACAGGTGTTCCGTTGATTAGTATGGCTGCTGAAATTTTGCTGTCATTGCAGGGTAATAACAGCGGTTTTTCCCGGAATTATAGTCCGCACCCTCGTTCTTGCGGGGTTTGTCCGCGTTGTTGTTGGGCGCCCTGAGATGTCGTTGGATACTGTCTGCAGCAGTCACGAGTTCTGACCCCAATTGTACCACATACCCAACAGCATGATGCAAACGTATGTCCTTGGTTGCCGCATTTTCGGCAGGCGGTATTTGGGTTTAAACCCAAATCCCATCGTTCTTGCCCTAGGTGTATGTGAAATGCTTTCCATATCGTCGACTAGTTCTAGCAACTCTGGTAGGAAAGCAAACTCGCGTTTACGAATATACCAATGATAATCCGGTAGTGCGTTCTTGTATATTCTTGTTAGTTTTTCCTCTTTAGACATGTCCGTGTGTCGCATTACTTCTTGTAATGCGCGGGAATAATCTTGAAAAGATTCGCTAGGACGTTGTATGCGGGAGAGAATTTTATCACTGAGATTTTCAAATAATCTTGATGGGAGGTAAAATTTAAGAAAATCCTCTTTAAATGAGTTCCAGAAGATACAATGCCTATTGTTGTTTCGGTACCACACCAAAGCTTTTCCTTTTAGAAATTTGGGCATTGCTCTTGGTAGCGCATCAAGTGGCACGTCATACGTGAATGCCATCTCTTCAATATTTTCCACGAACTGGAAGGTGCCTCCTCCCACTTCTGGTTGCTTTGTTGGGTTCTAAATTCAATTTCATTGCTTATAGATTAGAAAAAAGAAATTCAACTAGATATATAAAAATACAATTTAAATTCATGAAAAAAAAAGGAAATGTAACAATAATCATGTGATGGAAATTTTACCTTTAAAATTTCCTCATCACAATCCATAGAGCTATTTTCGGGTGCACTCCAATCTTTAGTAGTGCCATGTGAATCGAGCTTGTATCCACATTGTTGAAGGCCCCCTCGATGTCAACGAAGGTTCCTAAAACAAACTCCTTTTTATCCTGGGAGTACTCAATAGTCCCGACAACTTCATGTAGAGCCGGATCCACCGATCTATCTTTCCGGTAGGCGTGTTGGGCCCCGTTGCCTACCCCCAGATTTGTCTCAATATACACGCCTAGTTGCCTCTCAAGCGTTTTTAATAAAAATGATGAGAGGCTGATTGGCCTGTAATCCTGAGCTATCCTGTGGTTTATCTTTCCCGCCTTTGGGATGAATACCACCTGCACCTCCTTCCATGCTCTCGTAATGTAGCCCAGTATCAGGCATCCACAAAATATGTACTTTAGCCAGGACACGATTTTGTCCAACGAATGTTGTAGCATGGACGGGAAAATTCCACCCGGTCCGGCAGATTTGTACGGTTTGAATGACTGGACCGCCCATGCTATTTTTGCATTTGTGAAATCGTATTTATGATCTCCACTCCCTGGTTATCGCATTTAGGAGGTGCCACATGAGCGGCTCCTCTTTCACCTACTCGCATCCACGGAAGTGTGCCTTCATAAGTAGCTCCAGGGTTTCTATGCTTTTTTCGTATATTCGCCTCTCTTTCTAGAGAGCTCGGCGCATTAGGAATATTTGAGAGTACATTTCGAAGTCTTGCCGCTTCTGTCGTGCTCTCAATCTCCCAACAGAAGGCCGCCCACGATTTCCTTTTTGCTCTCCTGGTTTCCTTTTTGAACTCTCTGAGGCAGACCCTGTAACATTTCCAGTCCCCTTCGCTTCGAGTCTTTTTTGCTCTGTTGAAGTGCTTTCTTAAATCGCTTCTGAGATCCCTTAGCTTTGGTGACCACCATGGGGTAGTCCGCTTACTTGCCGATTTGCTCTCAGGGCATGATTCAAGGAAAGCATTCTTCAGTACTTCGGAAATGAAAGTAACTGTTTTCTCCAATCTTAATTGGTCGATCTATTCCTCCACGGAGGGAGAACCTAGACCTGATATGAGGGTGTTGAATTTGGTCCAGTCAGTGTTCCGAGGGTTCCTAATATAAACAATGCGCGGTCTGTCAATGTGAACATTTCTTGGGCACATGCCAGTTACTCACGTTTAAGGAGTCCGAATTTGACATAAGAGTTATATTAATTCCCTAACCCTATTCATGAATGTGGGATGATTACCCCGATTGCATAAAATAAGATCAGTGGAAACAATATAGTCACAGATGAACTCACCTCTTTTGTTGGTATCCGTGCTATCGCATACCTGGTGATGTGCGTAGGCATCGCACCCCAAAACCAGATCCAGGCCTCTGTTACTTGCCCAAGCAATCAGAGATCTGGGGGCTAATGGGGGAGGGTCATCTTCATCGTATGGTAGGTAGGCTGACGTGAGTAGGACATTCGATTGTCCTGCCCTTTCAACCATTACTGCCGTGATATCACGGAAGCTGTGTTGGGAAAAAAAAAATACGTTTAAGTCTTTCTTCACCAGTACACATGTTCTACACTTACCTTCTTGCCGTGCGACGTGGAGAACGTATCTGCGAGACCTTATTCCGGTAATATCACTTTGTGTAGTCAGGGTTCTTGGACCAAGGCCACGTCCACCTTCTCCTGTTCCAATACAAGGAGGTCGTCCATTGCCACCTTAGAGTGTTGCAGATTTATCTGCACCACTCTTATTCGTCTGTGGACAGCCATTCTTTACTCCACCTGTAGGGAGAATCATCCTGAGACGATTCAGACCAAACCTAATTTGACAGGAACGAAGGAGCCGCAGACTCTCCGACCTAACTGTTCACTTGACCCCATTCGGAGATTTTTATGAGGTCGCGTTTAATTGAGTCATTCATTATGTCCGTTTTCTATCTCCGCGTTGCTAGGTTTTTTATTAAAGGAAAATGAATGACTTAAAGTGCTGTCGTCAGCGAAAGAGTAAACAGGGTTCTCCGTCAAGCACAGAAGGTCATTGATGAACACCAGGAAAAGGAAAGGGGAGAGAAGAGAGCCATGATTACTCAAAAAGCTCGATATAAATTGAACGAATTTGTTGTTTACACCAATCGCCATCAATTTGGACAACAGAGCCTCATACCATACTCTGTCAAACGCCTTAGAGATATCCAAAGAAACAACCTTACTTTCGCTAAAGCGGCGAATAGCTCGATACCACTTTTCCGTTAGGTAGGCTAATAAATCGCCAATGGACCGATTTTCGCGAAATCCGTATTGACGGTCGCTGATTAGGTTGTTGGCCTTAAGATAATTTATCAGGTAAGAGTTTAAAATAGTGTCAATTGTTTTGGCTATGGCGCTACAAATAGGTATTGAGCGATAGTTTGCAGGGTCCGAAGGTGTACCTTTTTTTGGGACCGGTTGTACAGTTGAATCTTCCAGCATGTTGGGTAAGTGTTTGCATGGTAACACTTACTAAAAATATTGCGCAATGGTTTAGCAAGTGTTGTGGCGCACTTGCTAAGAAGTTAAAATTGGAAATGGTTTAGATGTACAAAATGAAAACCACACTTTGGAAATTCCAGTTCCAAATTTAAGTCCAGTAAATAAAGAGTTTTCGAACGATACGGTTGAAGAAAATCCAATTACATGCTGTAATCCTCAAAATAATAAGCCAGTAAACTACCCTGAATATAATGTAGAAATAAGTGAAGGGCATTATATAACAAAAAAGAGCAGAATTGTCAAACAACCGAATCGATTAAACTCATAAACTACCATTGTATTTATATATCATTGTATTATGGTGTATATTTTGCAGTTTATGAATTACATAGTAAGTTAAATTATTTCAATTTATTGTAAAAGAAAGATATTGTGTTATGTTATGTTATGTTACGTTATTCTACTTTGTTATTATAAGTATAATCTCTAATTGTAAGAAACATATTTTATGATCTGTAATGGATAGTTCTGGATTTTTCACTTAATAAAAGTTACAACAATAGCTTACCCTATACCTAGTAAAGATGCAAAACGAAGCCCAGATCATAGTTGAACAATTTATACTTAAATATGGTAGTTTTAAAGTCCTAAACTCCGATAGAGGTACTGAATTTACAAACGAACTCCTAAGAAATGTTTGCGAGTTATTAAGTATTAAACAAATATTTTCTACCCTATATCACCACCAAACTCTAGAAACTGTAGAAAGAAATCATAGAGTACTAAATAAATTTATGTTAGCTTTCACTGACAATAATGATTGGGATAAATGGGTACCATACTACTGTTTTGCTTACAACACGACACCTCATGTTACGACGAACTATACGCCATATGAATTGGTTTTGGGAAAGTTACCCTATTTGCCAAATGATTCGATCGAAACAAACCCAAAAATATATAATTAGAAAACTATGTAAATGAATTAAAAACCAAATTAAAATATTCGATAGAACAAGTCAAAATATTAATTGATAGAGAAAAAAACAGAAGAACCACAGCAAAAAACACTAAACAGATTAATCCCCTAGATTTACAAACAGGAGATTTAGTGTTACTTAAAAATAAAGCTAGAAATAACAAGTAGAAAAACTAAATTTTAAATACCCTCCACCTTATTATAAGCACCGAAGACATCAAGAACTAATAAGGTTTTCTATTAATTTCACAAATGAAATTTCATATTTTCCATATTCATCTATTTCAGTTTTAAAAGAAACACACAAATATAATTATTATGTTTAGAAAAAAATTATATATGCACTTTATTTAAAATTTTGATTAGTTAATTTTTTATGAATCCTTTTTTACTAAACTAAAAAATATACAATACAACATATGAACAATAATGGGTAAATCTATAAAATTCTTATCCTAATATAAATTAACTTATTCCTAAAATAATGCCGTCGTGGTAACTGTGCACCGTATTGTACGTTTTTGCTTCCACCGCCCCACTTAAAACTTTGCCAAATGCCCAGTCTATTTGCGTACATCCAACTGTAGTCGTTTCCGTCTTTTTTAACATAGAGCAAAAGCCCTCATTAATTAAGTTCCTTTCCATTAAACTGCTATTTGTCGCCCTACATATATTAAAATCACCAATAACAAGAAGTTTTTCGAATGTTTCACCCATAGTATATACAGTACCTACTGCCTCCATGAGTAAATTACTAAATGTTGTTTCGGAAAATGTGGAATTTCTATATAAAGTGATAACGCACATTGTTTTAAAACGGAAAGCTATTATTTGTAAAGTAGCGGAGCCAGAACTATAGTCTCGCTTGAACAAAACTTTCGCTTGACTACTCAGGTCGGACTTTATGTAAACTATTATTCCACGCTTTTGTCGAGGAAGGCTATCGGATCCATTAATTCTTGCTAAAGTACAAAATCCTTCAACAGAACAATCGTCCAACAGAAAAGTCCATGTCTCTACAAGACATAAAACGTCTATATCTCTTATATATCTATCACTGAATAAGTCTTGGTGGTGAGCGTTAAGGCTTTGTACATTTTGGTAATATATTTTTGTGTTTGCGCATACATTAGGTGACGGACATAAAAATCTTTCTGTTCGGAGCCGGTCAAGTTCGACTTTGACAACGTCAGTGTCAGAAAATTGTTTTAGAGGTGTGAAACGTCCAATTATGAACAATCCTGATGCACTAGTAGCTCGACTGCAAGCTACATACATTGCAGCTCTATTTATTCTATCTGCAAGATGGACTACAACTTTGTTGTAAGTAGCTCCCTGACTCTTATGAATCGTAATACCCTCTGCTGGAACTACCGGAAATTGTCTCCTCTCAATATTAATTTGTACGTTACGTCTGTATTGAAATAATCTGTTATGTTTTATAGGAGTCCATAGAGGTTCAGAATTATGAGGCTTTTTTCTTCTTGCCTGAGAGCCAACGTCCCTATTAGAAAATAGATTCCAAAGTGTCGATACGGCTTCCTGACTTATGTCTACTGCCATTAAAAGTCCTGTTGCACCGTTAACGAGTCCATCGGCAGTGTCAATATTTACTGTCAGCATATATTTAGCCGATGTCTTTAACGTAAGTTCTATGGGAAGTCCTTGAGTCTCCGACGTTTTAAAATTCTTAATTGTATTTAAAATTGTCTGTTTTTGTTGTTCACTTAGAGAGTCAGCCTTAATAATGTCATAACTTCTAGAAATATGCACTTCCGTCGATATCTGTGCTAAACGCTGTATATTATATGTGTCAGCTTCCTTATTAGACCAAAATAAATGAATAGCATCCAAAGGGACTTCTGTATGTAAATTCACTGTCCTTGATATAATTAAATCTATGTCTTCAGTATTCATTTGTCCAACTGCCATGTTATTTAATGCAATTGCAAAAGTCCTGTCGTCTCTTTGCCGCATTATTTCGGCTAATTCATAAAAGTCGAACATATCCCAAAGCCCACGTCCTATTATATCTCCATAGGGATTATTTCGATTTGGATTGAAAATCCAACGGTCACCTACAGGAGGAAGTTGTTTTAAATCACCGAAGACAATAATTGGAATACCACCAAAAGCATCTGTAGTTTTAAATATTTGTTTTAGTCTTGAGTCCAGGAAACCTAACATTTTAGAACCAACCTTCGACACTTCATCTATAATAATAAGTTTAACTTCAATCAGTTTAGCAATAAGTGAATTAACTGTATCGTTACTTAAAGGACGAATTTCTCCGGACAACTGATTTACAGGCAAAGAGAAAAGGGAGTGAAGAGTATATCCTCCAATTCCAAATGCTGCTTTACCCGTTGGTGCACTTAGCAAAACCTTTGGGAGATCTGGATTGGATCCAGGAAGAGAATTAAAGCGTTGTGTTATTGCCTGATATATTGTTTGTATCAAGCGACTTTTACCTACACCCGCGCCACCTCCCACAAATTCATACAGCACTTCTTTTCTATTTATCTTGTACAGTACATGTTGGAAATATATCCGTTGCTTTTTATTCAGAGACCTTACGGATATTAACAAATCCTCTACATTTACTAATGGAGGGAGTTTTATTAAACGGACACCTTCACTCTGATCGTCATTTCCTTCTTCGTCTATATTAAGTATATTTATGTCTCTATTAATCTCTGGCATAGTCAGAGCTCTGAATTCTTCATCTAATAACTGCGATGCAGCAATGTTGTCTTGTCGGGTTGGTTCATTTGCAGAATTGCCATCGTTATCGTTCTGAATTTCCTCTAAAGCGTTTTCCAATTCGTTTACCGAAAATTTTTCGAATTATTGTTGGTTTGTCATTATCAAGTCTCTATATGAAGAACATGTTTGTTCGTTGTCGTTTTCTAAAACGTCTGTTACTTCATTACGCCACGGAAAATATAACATAACCATTTGTCTGAAATATTCTGCTCTGGATGTATCCATATTTGATTTTGCAAATCGAAGAATAGCTGAATTCCTTCGTTTATAAATATATCCAAAGTTATTTAAAAGTTGGAGACCAACTCCACTATACTCTGTTACGTCTTCGTTGTCATCTATATCTACATCTTCTCGTCTTTAGCGTATCGAAGATCTGCGTGTTTTTGAAAACACATAATTGGCAGCAAAATTGGCTAGACAGATGTCTTCAAGACTATGAGAACGATGTTGGTAATAGTCTAATAAATTACTTTTAAAAATATCAGTCGATTCTGTTGGTAGTCTTTCTAATTCTTGCCTAGATTTTACCATTCGGACTCTCCTATCTGGATGGAATGTATTTATGAAAACATCTGTGTTACTACATTCGGACATATGCATACCTAAAATATTGTAGGATGCTTCTTGAGCGGACACTTTGGACGCGTTTATAAATTTATTGCCAATGTGCTGTAAACGTTGACGGACAGTATAATTCTCTGTACGAATTTCCCTCATTGTCTCCTGCAATAGTCGCGAAATTCCCCTATTTGACTTATTTATATACGGCACAACCGTAAGCGTCCAAAATGTACTGTATGCCCATGTTAGCGCGATGTAACTTCAAAATAGTTGGATTGGAGGCGTTTATAAATATGTCCTTCGGTCGGCGTTTTAAAAATATCTGTGGTTTTTTAATAGAAAACCTTAGGGCAAAAATGTAGTCCTCGTAGCTCATATTAATGCGTTCGTCAGACAAAAATTGTTCAAATTGGTCAATACTATAAATATCTGACTCAGATTCCCTAGTATTTAAAAAATTAAATACTTTTTCATAATTAACACGATGTCTTTGAATATTTTCGGATTCTTCGGACAGCGGAAATAGTATTTCTGTTCTTGGCATTGGCGGATGAGGCATTTTGAATCTACAAATCCTTTGTCCCGATATTTCTCTTTGGCATGTATTACAATGCCTATGCATTTGATAATTTATGAAATTTTCTATTCCGGACTCAGACGAGTTTGTACTGATATATTTGTCAATAAATTCTGTTACCGCAGGGAATGTACGTTCATCTGTCAATGTTATATGTGGTGTGTCTTTTAACCAATATACTTCATGTACATGAGGAGAGCCTCTTTGCTGAAATTCTATTCTCCAATAATACTTTATAACTTTATGAGAGTCAAATACACCACCTTCACACTTAAAAAGTTTGTATAAATGACGGACACGTTGATCGAAGTAGCGTGAACATGTAATCGGATCGGACTTTATTAAATTATATTTTTCTTGCGTTGTTAAATTATGAACATCGTTTTCTGATATATCCCGTTTTTCTAAAACTTTCACCAAAATAACAATTAATTCAGACCACTGTGATTCGGCTGCGGACAATGTGATAAAAAAAGTTGGCAATCCAAATTGCCGAATCATTGCCAGAACTTTCTTTTTTTCAGATTCCCAATGAGCGGGTGAAAACCTAAGTCCTTTGAGAATATGATACCCGTCGTCATGTTGCACTAAGTTTTGAACAAAATGATCGTCTAACATATTTCGCGCAGTAACAGAACTTTGACGTATTCTTTTCCTTAAGCAGATCGATATACTATCCTTTCGCCACTTCGTTTAATTCCACAATAAATTGTGGGAAAGGACAACTCCTCGGCGTCTTCATCCATAAGTAAGTCTAATGGTCTGTTGCCCTCTGCAGGCGCTATAGAAATCCTACCTAATGGTATATTTTCTATTTGTAAATTGTCTAAAAGAGTCTCCTGTGGATTTAATTCATCTACGTCATCATTGGTTGTGTTATTGTTTAAACAAGTTTGAACTATATTTCTGTCTTCTTCGTTGGCAATAAACGGCATTATCTCATTCGACTGTCTTCTGTTCAGCCATTCATTAGAAATAGAAATGTTGTGCGTCCTATATAAGTCTGTGTTAATTAAATACTCTGCGTCTCTAAATATCTTTGCCGGTCGTATATTCTCTCTCATATAACTGCGGTCATATTGCAACCTACGCTTCAAATAAACTTGTATTACTTCTGTCTGATCTTCAGATCTCGGAAGGACGGTTATTGTTCTATCAAGTGAAATCGGTACATTCATGATTGCACCTCGTATCGCGCACTGTCTGTTATAACCTAAGGACACTATTCTCATAAACGGTATTCTGGGAGCAACGAATCTCTCTTCAAGAGTTGTCAAGTCCTTTAGTTCGTTTGGTATAGTGGGAAAGTGAAGACCATTGGATAAACATAATGTCGGTATATTACCAGATCGAACTGCAGAATGACATGTTTTGCAAAACGTATAACGGTCATCTTCGGATAAAAAATTTTAGTCAGGAAGAATACACAACTTAAGTGGACATGTTGGCTTGTAACTATTTCTTTAGATAAAAACTTTACTTGCGACGTAAACCACAGTCCACCACAACAAACACAAACACAAGTCGGACCATTCTTTACACTATTGTCATATTCACTCAATAGTCGAGATGTGTGTCCTTGGGTTTCACTCAATAAATATTCAATTCTAGTGTCAGGTGTCATGGTCTTCATTCTTTGTCTATTTAACAAATTTTGTCGATTGTTAGTTCTGAGCCTATTTACCCTATTAGCACGGTGTGTTCTAGACCGAAGTGTTCCATTAGAGCTAACCTTTCTAGCATGCATTCCACCATCTTCTCTTCTAATTCTTTATGCTATGGCAAATCTCTGGCGTTCACTCCTTCTATATATTTCATTTCCTCGATGTTGTCTGTGCTGTTCAGTATTAATATGTTGCTCTAAAGCACGCCTTCTATCGTCATCTCTCCTAATCCTTTGTGTTAATACATTCCTCACCCTTTCACTTCTCCTATAAACTTCATTTTCGCGATGGTGCCTATGCTGTTCAGTATTAACTAGTTGTTCTCTAGCGCGTCTTCCCTCATCTTGTCTCCGTATCGTTTGTGTTAAGGCGTTTCTCAATCTTTCACTTCTCCTATAAACTTCGTTTTCGCGATGGCGCCTATGCTGTTCAGTATTAACTAGTTGTTCTCTAGCGCGTCTTCCCTCATATTCTCTCCGTATTGTTTGTGTTAAGGCGTTTCTCAGTCTTTCACTTCTCCTATAAACTTGGTTTTCGCGATGGCGCCTATGCTGTTCAGTATTGACTTGTTGTTCTCTAGCGCGTCGACTCTCATCTTCTCTCCGTATCCTTTGTGCCTTTCAATTGTCCTAAACACTTCAGCCTTTCAATTGTCCTAAACACTTCATGTTCGCGATGGCGCCTATGCTGGGCAGTATGAATTTGTTTTTCTCTAGCGCGGGTTCCATCATCCTCCCTCCTATTTCTTTGTGTTAATGCATTTCTCAGCCTTTCACTCCTTCTAAAGACTTCGTTTTCGCGGTGGTGCCTATGCTGGGCAGTATTAATTTGTTGTTCTCTATTGCGTCTTCCATTATCTTCCCTCCTAATCCTTTGTGTTAAGGCATTTCTCCGACGTTCAAGCACTCGATATCTTTCATTGCCGCGACGGTTTATGTGTTGTACAGTATTCCTTTGTTGTTCCATAATGCGATACCTTGAACTTCTTCTTCTAACAATATGTGCGCTTTGGTCTCTTCGCCTTTCCTCTTCACGATATTCAGGATCACTTCTTCTTGCTAATATACGCTGAGAATTTTCGATTCTCTCTCTCTCCAAACTTTGCTCGCGAAACCTCCTCACAGATTGTATATTTCTCAGACGCCTTTGTCGAGATGATGTAATACGTAATAAGGGCATATTGAAATAATGTTTGTAAATATAATATTTTTTTGCACTTCAATGTGAACTCAACAGTTCAATTATTGTTGTACTTCTGAGGTCTATATTTCGTGTTGAAGACTTATATATTGTACTATTTTACCTGCTTTCGCATGGGCTACTTTACCTAATAGTCATTTATGTACCTGATTTCTAACAAGGCTGTAGCCTGTACTTGCAAACTATAAGTATATGTACCTGATCGTGCATCATGTTACTTTATGTTAAGTATTTTTCATTAAAAATTTTATTTGATATTCTAAATTTTAAAACTGAGATATATAAAGCGGTAAACACGATGCCTTGTCTATAAAATTTTTATTGTTTATACATATGTATGTATTTTTATTTGGTTATGTACAATTGCTCTTACTTGTAACGCCTAAATATTTATGGCTCTTTTTAAATTTTTTGAATTGATGATGATGAAATTGATGTTTTATAAATTTTAAAAATTATAACAATTATACAATAAATTATAACACGCTCATTTTTATCACGTCTATGAAGCTAATATTTATAGATGTACATACTAAATTTCAAGTTTATAGCTTAATTTTTGTGGCAGATAAATAGATTTTTGTTTATTGTGGGTGGACTTAGTAACCGACCACGCCCATTTTAAGCATATTGATGGATGGGATATCTATAAATACGTGTACCAAATTTCAGGGTCATAGGTTAATTTTTGTGGTAGATATAAAGGTTTATGTTTATTGTGGGCGCGTCTGTTAAACGACCACGCCCATTTTAGGCACATCAATGGATGGCATAATTGTGTATTGTGTATTATTGTGGATGGGATAACTATGTATTTGCACACGAAATTTCAACTTCGTAGATCAACTTTTGTGGCAAATATAAAGATTTATATTGATTGTGGGCGTGTATGTTATCGGACCACGCCCATTTCGGCACATCGATGAAACTAATATTTATAGATGTACATACTAAATTTCAAGTTTATAGCTTAATTTTTGTGGCAGATAGATAGATTTTTGTTGATTGTAGGCGTGGCTCTTTACCGAATTTGCCCATTTTAAATAGCGATCTGCGTGCATAAACTGTATAAAATTTCAGCTCAATATCTCAAAATTTACGCTCGTGAGAGTGCCACCAACAGACGGACACACGGGCACACGGACATACTCGTACATGTCTAAATCGACTCAGTTTTTGACGCTGATGAAGAATATATATACTTTGTAGGGTTTCTGACGCCTCCTTCTGGGTGTTGCAAACGAAAGAACAAAATTAGTATACCCTTATCACTGAGGTGGAGGGTATAAAAATCAAAAGCCTTACTCGGGTCCATACAAACGGTCCATAATAACGGAGTAAATTCAATTATAGAAATGAATGGTAGTTACAAAGAATTTCATAACAATCAATTAAAACCATATAATATTAAAATACAATAATGTTAAAATATAAATAAAATACTATAATTACTATACTTACTATAATATACATGTGCACATAGTTAAAAAAAAAAAGGGCTTTAGATTAAGTAAAACCATTAGCATAGGAAACATTTTGGAAATAATTTCAAAATTCATATTTAAATCAAATTTTATTCTTTACTACAAAAAAAAAAAATTTAACATAATCAAATTTGTTTTTTCCTCAGAGGACAAAGGTGTAGTGTACTCATATATAACAAACATTACCTACACTAAAATTCTGATAAATATGCATACTTGCATTTAGTAAATCTATGTTAAGGTAATTCTTTAGGTAAGTTAAGTAACCTACTTAACTTTGCATACTTGCATTTTATGTTTAACATTAAGCAACACAAGGTTAACAATCAGCAGTAACATTAACATTAACATTGAATAATAATAGTATAAATAATGTTAGATTGGCCAGAATAAAGACAGAAAGACTTTTGTATTAACTAAAAACAAACCTAGTCTTTTCTTTGTTTCCTACATCTCCCCTTACCAGGCATATAGCCGAAAGGACGCTGCTTACTTAG
Organism: Crataerina pallida; assembly: GCA_949710015.1. Taxonomy (NCBI): domain Eukaryota; kingdom Metazoa; phylum Arthropoda; class Insecta; order Diptera; family Hippoboscidae; genus Crataerina; species Crataerina pallida. Next base: position 21,279,043 of record OX453289.1, read on the forward strand.
CAGCTGGAGATTGGTAAATATTAAAAATTTAAGTTACGCATTTATATAAAATATATTATAACATACAAATTTCATAGCACTATAATAGCCTACCAATTCGATAAACTGTTTGATTTCTTTTATGTCTTTGGTAACGGAAATTTTATTATAGTTTCTATCTTTTTCGGATTATGTTTTATTTCTTTTTGCGTTACAATGTGTCCTAGGAATTCTGCTTCGCGTTTTATAAATTTGCACTTAAGCATCTGTATTTTTAATTTTACTTTTCGTTATCTTTGAAATATTTTGTTTTAGTGAATCAAGGTTATAATGGTAGTCGTTAGACGTGCCGGGGTAATGCCGTCGGGACCGGGGTTCTTGCCCTTCTTTTACTTATTGCATGCAAATATCTTTTGTTCAATTTACGACACTTTGGTTCCTTATTTTATATACAAAAGAGATCACGTTTATTTCACTATGAGAATATATATTAAGTTCAATATAGGTAATTATTTTAGTCAGGTTATAGTTATTTTGATTAAGTTTCCAATCTAAAGTATTTTATATTAGAGATATTTATGATAACTTGAGAATTTGAATTTATTATATATATAATTAGACTGCGACTTTGACCTTGATAATTTTATATGTACAACTAGACTGCGAAATCACTGACACACCGTACACACTGAAGATTTTGCCTGCTTTTTAGATCTCTAGGTAACGACCACTGTCTTTAAAATCTCGCACTCGAATAATATTAATTGGTTCTCGCTAACGTAAACTCAGATACCCTTCGGGCGGGCGACTCGAACGCTCGTTTTTCACCACTCATTTACACACGTTGGCGTTGGCGGCACTGGATCGTCAAAGATGTAGAAATAATGGGGGTGAAAATCTAACTGCTGTAGGGAGAAAAATACGTGGCGTACCTTACACTACGTCTCCTCTATGGAAGACTTGATCCTCCCCAGCTCCTCTCGGCACTTGAGCAATTGAGCAATCGTGGAGAATGACACCCTGAATCGTCCTTGCGGCAAATGCAACAACATCTTATTCCGCTTATGCAAAGGTAACTCCTTTGCTTTTTCGCTATGGCGGGAGCCAGCCGCCGAACCACCTCTCCGGGCACTCCTTCTGCGAACCACCCCTGGTTAGTTTTGGGGACTTGGGATTACACGCACAGTTGGTCCTTTTACACACACGGCTGCGATGGCACCTATTCCCCGACTGAACGGGACTTTCGTGTTTATCGGCCCGGACTGTCACCGGGCGTATAACTGGGTCACCCCCTCTGGGATACACTGGCTTTGGTGGGACGACCTTCTTCGGGAAAGTTTTTCAAACAGGCATTTGACGCTTGAGAGGGGATCTGGCTATGTTGTACTGCTGGTGTGGCGGCCTCTTGGGAACGTGCGGCATTACCGGACCTCAGTACGTTATCACCCCGCTCTTAATACCAAGCACGTTTGCCCTTCTGCATCGGAGGCCGAATCCGAATCAACGGGACAAATAGGAACCGTACGGGCTGTTTCGGCTCCTTTGGAATGGTTCACCTTGCTGACGTCGTGGCCGGGCTTACTATTTTCGACGTTTTGGACCTCAGCTCATTTTCGGACGAATTGGATTCCGCGGACGACTTCGCTTCTGCTGCTATCTTCCAATCCCCTAGGAAAGCCTCCAAGGCTTCGGGTGGTATAATAGGCGACTCAGCGCGGACGTTTTCCGGATGACGGCGGCCTGAAGACTGAGTCACTGTTCGCCAACGGGTAATCACGTACCTGCTTCTTCGGGTTCGGCTAGACCAGCGTCATATGAACGGTCTTGGTCCAATTTTGGTGGTTTTCGCACGCTCTTCCCCATGTTTCCGTGATCTAGATCGCACACTCTACTCATACAGACGTGTTACGTCCTATACCTCTAGATCACTCACTATAATTGTACAGACGTGTTACGTCCTATACCACTAGATCACTCACTATAATTGTTCAGACGTGTTACGTACTGTACCTTAGATCGCTCACTCTACTTGTTGCGTCCTGTATTTTTGTTCACACACTTTATATATAATCTGAGTGTACAGACTTTCGTCCTGTTCTTTTATACTTTTTGAGATGGATCGATACTTACAGCACCCGAACGATTTATTTTTCGTCTGATCACCTCGACAGCTTGCTAGCCAAAGAGATCGAGATATATGCTAACATTTCTAAGCTCGATATTTCTCGTCAAAAATTATTGGAATCGTGTCCCGATAGTACTCGGTCGGTACACGATGACGTGGCAGCGAGTGGTAGCCAGATTTACAATATTTTTTTAGTACTAAGTTTCCTACCCTAGACCTTGTATATATAAAATACAGTTACTCCCATTTGAAATTACGAAATTAGTTGACGGGGAAAACGAGGGACGACTTTCCTCGTCACAAGTCCTCCCCCCTTCGGATAATAAACATTGAATTTTTTCGACTTCAGTTTCAATCAAGGAATTAAGATTTGTAATAAATTAAGATTAAGAAATTAAGATTTATATAATTTTGTTACATCAAAAGAAAAGAAAATATTTATTATATGTAGCGTCCGGATATCGGCGTTGTAATAGTAACTTTGCCGTTACGAGCTATGGCCACTCTAAATGTGCCCTTCTTGAGGTCATAACGCCGCTTGTGCCTTTTCTGGTTATGTTGGCCCTGTTCACGACGTTGCGAGTGTGGCGAACGGTGACGATATGCGGGCTGTCTCTTGTTTTCAGATAATTTTCCCGGTTGTCGTTCATGCTGGCTCATTCGATACTGTAAGTGTGGATTATTCTCCATAAACTCGTTACAAACTGTCTTGTCGTCTCCGTATGAAACAGGAGACTTTACATCCTCCTAAATCCTTTCGTCCCCAGCCTTGATGACGTGTTGAGACCTCTGCGACGAGCATGCGGGTGAACTGTTTTCCTCAAATGTAGCAGGAGACATTACGTCCTCCTGCGCACCTCCGTCCTCGACCTCGATAACCTGTTGGGACATATGAACCTCGCGTGTTGGAGAGCTGCCGTCATCGTATGTAGCAGGAGACATTACGTCCTCCTGTTCACCCTCGCATGCGGCCTCGATAAAGTGTTGGGGTTTCATGGGTCGGCAGTAACTTCCAGGTGGCAATATTAGTGTCACCCTCATGGTGCGCTCCAATTTGATATGGTCCTCAAAGACCATCTCCTCCAAGTTCTCCACCTCGTAGGCCACATATCTATACCGCTTAGTCGGTGTAGGTTGGGGTGTAGCCGATTTTGGGTTCGTCTTTATGGGCGACGGTGTTTTCAAAACACCCCAAGCTTTCATCATTGTTGTTAAACATTGGGGGTGGCGGAGTTTGTTCAGAATACAGGCACACATGTTTCTGTGGAATTACGCTGCCTCCCTCATCTGCTTCGACCGTTCGTAACCCATGGGAAGAAGGAGCAGCAATTTCGTCCAAAAGCGATGTTCCTATGCTGGGTACTGGAGTCGCGGCACTTGGTTGAGGGTCGCGTGTCTCCGCATCAGGCATCGTCTTTACGCCCTCCGAATCCCCGATGTTGTCTAAAGAAATCGTAAATGAAGAACAGGTCACGTCCTCTATAACGGATGGAGGATGAGTCCCTTTCTGCTGAACACCTCTCTCTTGAGCCGCATATGAGCGTCCCCGAGCCGTCTGTCTATTACGCACGCCTCTTGACGTGCTCTGTTTGCCATAGTCGAACATCGCCATTGCCTCCCACACCGAGCGTTGCCACTCTCGCACCCGCTCCTGGGTTTCCCCGTTTGGGCTCCTTGGTTTGTTTGACATGGGACCTGTGAATTAAAAAAATGGAGGTATTTCTATGTATTAGTGTCATTACCGATTGCATTTTAGAGGATAAACTTAAACTCTTGACGTGAAGTAAGGTAGATTAATAACAGTGTATGGTCCATCAAACTTCGGAGCAAGATTCGCTGTGTGACTGTCAATAGCTTTGGAAAGTAGATACTGACGCACTAGGACGCTATCGCCAACCTGGGGTACCCAAGCGCGTCGTCTTAATTTATAATGCCTACCTTATTCTTTCGAGGCTTTGCTCAGGTTGTGATGCGCTACTTTCCATGCATCTCGCAAACTTTTCGCCCTCCAGTTCCTGTGTCCGTAGTAACCTTATCATACAGGGAGTTTTGGAGGCGTGGTTCCCGTACCTAGTTTAGGTAAGCCGGAGTGAAACCTGTGGACTCCGCCACGCTCGAATTTATTGCCAGCATTATTTTTGGGCGACGGTGTTTCCAAAACACAGCGCTACTTTTTCTGGGATGTACTCGTCCCAGAGTCTATATTCATTATCGGCCAACTGCGTGATGATGATTTTAATTGTTCGATTTACGCTCTCGGTGGGATTCTCTTGTGGTGTGTACGGTGCCGTGAACCGTTGTTTGACACCAATAGCATTTAGATATTATGTTAAGATTTTACTTTTGAATTGTGTGCCATTGTCTGTTATAAATATTTTGGGAACCCCATATCTAGCCACGATTTTTTCCCTGAAAACTTTTAACACTCCTTCAGCGATAGCGTTACGCATGGGAATCGGCACATACCGTGGCCCATGGCTCTTCCGGTATGTGCGTTAACATCTACCCAGGTGGTTGTCTCTGTGCAATTTTAAAGCGCTGGCAGGACTCCCATTTTTGTATGTATTTCTTAACATCCCTCGTCATGCCAGGCCAGTTTGTAACGAGACTTTTATACTACGCTGGGGTTAAGCCGTCGGCGTAGGGTATCTCGTCCATTTATTTTTTTAATAAATAAGGGAAAACGTTTTAATTATTATAAGCGATACGTCTTTTATCTTTATTGTTATAACTCCAATATTATACAGGTACTCACATATGCAATTGTGTATTATTTTCAATATTTTGATGCTTCTCCCTACCACTCTGGCCACACTCGCTGCTGAGTTAACAGCCTGTACGCCCTGTTCAACTCGTCTCTAGCGCAAATGTACAGACACTACGCCCTGTACCCTAGCTCGCACACTTTATATATAAACGGAGTGTACAGACTTTCGTCCTGTACCTTTATTCTTACACCTTTATATATTTCAATGTACAGACTTTCGTCCTTTTATACTTTATGAGATGGATCGATACTTACAGTAGCCGAATGATTTGTTTTAAGTCTGATCACCTTGACATCGTGCTAGCAAAAAAGATCAAGAAATATGCTAACATCCCTAAGCCCGTTATTTCTCGTTGGAAATTATTGGAATCGTGTCCTGACAGTACTGGGTCGATGACGTGGCAGCGAGTGGTAGCCAGATTTACAATATTGTTTTTAGTATTAGGTTTTCTATGCTAGACCTTATAAATATATATTACAATTTGTTCTAATATGAAATTAGTTGACGGGGAAAAGAGGGACGACTTTCCTCGTCACACGTCCTTCCCCCTTCGGATAACAAACATTGGTTTTTTTTTAAACTTCAGTTTTAAACAAATAAGGTTTGTAATTAATTAGTATTCAGAAATTAAGATTTATATTATTTGGTTACATTAAAAGAAAAAAAAGAAAAAAATGAATGAAAATAATTTTGCCGTTACGCGCTACGACCACGCTAAATGTACCTTCCTTGAGGATGTAGCGTCGTTTATATCTTCGACCCTTTGGCAGCTGTTCAAGAAGCTCCTCTATCTGTGGTACTAGCTGCCATAATACTACCAACGGTATTGTATGTAGCCATCCGTCGAGTATTACAACGGGGCGTTCCGGGTGTCTGGAGTATCGTTGGTTGATGAAGCATTTCGAACATGAACCTTTCGCTCGCTGATGATTGCGCTGGCGCTGATTATAGTGTATAGTGCGTTGGGTACGATGTCCCCTCTAATAACGGAGTAAATTCAATTATAGAAATGAATGGTAGTTACAAAGAATTTCATAACAATCAATTAAAACCATATAATATTAAAATACAATAATGTTAAAATATAAATAAAATACTATAATTACTATACTTACTATAATATACATGTGCACATAGTTAAAAAAAAAAGGGCTTTAGATTAAGTAAAACCATTAGCATAGGAAACATTTTGGAAATAATTTCAAAATTCATATTTAAATAAAATTTTATTCTTTACTACAAAAAAAAAAAATTTAACATAATCAAATTTGTTTTTTCCTCAGAGGACAAAGGTGTAGTGTACTCATATATAACAAACATTACCTACACTAAAATTCTGATAAATATGCATACTTGCATTTAGTAAATCTATGTTAAGGTAATTCTTTAGGTAAGTTAAGTAACCTACTTAACTTTGCATACTTACATTTTATGTTTAACATTAAGCAACACAAGGTTAACAATCAGCAGTAACATTAACATTAACATTGAATAATAATAGTATAAATAATATTAGATTGGCCAGAATAAAGACAGAAAGACTTTTGTATTAACTAAAAACAAACCTAGTCTTTTCTTTGTTTCCTACATCTCCCCTTACCAGGCATATAGCCGAAAGGACGCTGCTTACTTAGCAGCTGGAGATTGGTAAATATTAAAAATTTAAGTTACGCATTTATATAAAATATATTATAACATACAAATTTCATAGCACTATAATAGCCTACCAATTCGATAAACTGTTTGATTTCTTTTATGTCTTTGGTAACGGAAATTTTATTATAGTTTCTATCTTTTTCGGATTATGTTTTATTTCTTTTTGCGTTACAATGTGTCCTAGGAATTCTGCTTCGCGTTTTATAAATTTGCACTTAAGCATCTGTATTTTTAATTTTACTTTTCGTTATCTTTGAAATATTTTGTTTTAGTGAATCAAGGTTATAATGGTAGTCGTTAGACGTGCCGGGGTAATTCCGTCGGGACCGGGGTTCTTGCCCTTCTTTTACTTATTGCATGCAAATATCTTTTGTTCAATTTACGACACTTTGGTTCCTTATTTTATATACAAAAGAGATCACGTTTATTTCACTATGAGAATATATATTAAGTTCAATATAGGTAATTATTTTAGTCAGGTTATAGTTATTTTGATTAAGTTTCCAATCTAAAGTATTTTATATTAGAGATATTTATGATAACTTGAGAATTTGAATTTATTATATATATAATTAGACTGCGACTTTGACCTTGATAATTTTATATGTACAACTAGACTGCGAAATCACTGACACACCGTACACACTGAAGATTTTTCCTGCTTTTTAGATCTCTAGGTAACGACCACTGTCTTTAAAATCTCGCACTCGAATAATATTAATTGGTTCTCGCTAACGTAAACTCAGATACCCTTCGGGCGGGCGACTCGAACGCTCATTTTTCACCACTCATTTACACACGTTGGCGTTGGCGGCACTGGATCGTCAAAGATGTAGAAATAATGGTGGTGAAAATCTAACTGCTGTAGGGAGAAAAATACGTGGCGTACCTTACACTACGTCTCCTCTATGGAAGACTTGATCCTCCCCAGCTCCTCTCGGCACTTGAGCAATTGAGCAATCGTGGAGAATGACACCCTGAATCGTCCTTGCGGCAAATGCAACAACATCTTATTCCGCTTATGCAAAGGTAACTCCTTTGCTTTTTCGCTATGGCGGGAGCCAGCCGCCGAACCACCTCTCCGGGCACTCCTTCTGCGAACCACCCCTGGTTAGTTTTGCGGACTTGGGATTACACGCACAGTTGGTCCTTTTACACACACGGCTGCGATGGCACCTATTCCCCGACTGAACGGGACTTTCGTGTTTATCGGCCCGGACTGTCACCGGGCGTATAACTGGGTCACCCCCTCTGGGGTACACTGGCTTTGGTGGGACGACCTTCTTCGGGAAAGTTTTTCAAACAGGCATTTGACGCTTGAGAGGGGATCTGGCTATGTTGTACTGCTGGTGTGGCGGCCTCTTGGGAACGTGCGGCATTACCGGACCTCAGTACGTTATCACCCCGCTCTTAATACCAAGCACGTTTGCCCTTCTGCATCGGAGGCCGAATCCGAATCAACGGGACAAATAGGAACCGTACGGGCTGTTTCGGCTCCTTTGGAATGGTTCACCTTGCTGACGTCGTGGCCGGGCTTACTATTTTCGACGTTTTGGACCTCAGCTCATTTTCGGACGAATTGGATTCCGCGGACGACTTCGCTTCTGCTGCTATCTTCCAATCCCCTAGGAAAGCCTCCAAGGCTTCGGGTGGTATAATAGGCGACTCAGCGCGGACGTTTTCCGGATGACGGCGGCCTGAAGACTGAGTCACTGTTCGCCAACGGGTAATCACGTACCTGCTTCTTCGGGTTCGGCTAGACCAGCGTCATATGAACGGTCTTGGTCCAATTTTGGTGGTTTTCGCACGCTCTTCCCCATGTTTCCGTGATCTAGATCGCACACTCTACTCATACAGACGTGTTACGTCCTATACCTCTAGATCACTCACTATAATTGTACAGACGTGTTACGTCCTATACCACTAGATCACTCACTATAATTGTTCAGACGTGTTACGTACTGTACCTTAGATCGCTCACTCTACTTGTTGTGTCCTGTATTTTTGTTCACACACTTTATATATAATCTGAGTGTACAGACTTTCGTCCTGTTCTTTTATACTTTTTGAGATGGATCGATACTTACAGCACCCGAACGATTTATTTTTCGTCTGATCACCTCGACAGCTTGCTAGCCAAAGAGATCGAGATATATGCTAACATTTCTAAGCTCGATATTTCTCGTCAAAAATTATTGGAATCGTGTCCCGATAGTACTCGGTCGGTACACGATGACGTGGCAGCGAGTGGTAGCCAGATTTACAATATTTTTTTAGTACTAAGTTTCCTACCCTAGACCTTGTATATATAAAATACAGTTACTCCCATTTGAAATTACGAAATTAGTTGACGGGGAAAACGAGGGACGACTTTCCTCGTCACAAGTCCTCCCCCCTTCGGATAATAAACATTGAATTTTTTCGACTTCAGTTTCAATCAAGGAATTAAGATTTGTAATAAATTAAGATTAAGAAATTAAGATTTATATAATTTTGTTACATCAAAAGAAAAGAAAATATTTATTATATGTAGCGTCCGGATATCGGCGTTGTAATAGTAACTTTGCCGTTACGAGCTATGGCCACTCTAAATGTGCCCTTCTTGAGATCATAACGCCGCTTGTGCCTTTTCTGGTTATGTTGGCCCTGTTCACGACGTTGCGAGTGTGGCGAACGGTGACGATATGCGGGCTGTCTCTTGTTTTCAGATAATTTTCCCGGTTGTCGTTCATGCTGGCTCATTCGATACTGTAAGTGTGGATTATTCTCCATAAACTCGTTACAAACTGTCTTGTCGTCTCCGTATGAAACAGGAGACTTTACATCCTCCTAAATCCTTTCGTCCCCAGCCTTGATGACGTGTTGAGACCTCTGCGACGAGCATGCGGGTGAACTGTTTTCCTCAAATGTAGCAGGAGACATTACGTCCTCCTGCGCACCTCCGTCCTCGACCTCGATAACCTGTTGGGACATATGAACCTCGCGTGTTGGAGAGCTGCCGTCATCGTATGTAGCAGGAGACATTACGTCCTCCTGTTCACCCTCGCGTGCGGCCTCGATAAAGTGTTGGGGTTTCATGGGTCGGCAGTAACTTCCAGGTGGCAATATTAGTGTCACCCTCATGGTGCGCTCCAATTTGATATGGTCCTCAAAGACCATCTCCTCCAAGTTCTCCACCTCGTAGGCCACATATCTATACCGCTTAGTCGGTGTAGGTTGGGGTGTAGCCGATTTTGGGTTCGTCTTTATGGGCGACGGTGTTTTCAAAACACCCCAAGCTTTCATCATTGTTGTTAAACATTGGGGGTGGCGGAGTTTGTTCAGAATACAGGCACACATGTTTCTGTGGAATTACGCTGCCTCCCTCATCTGCTTCGACCGTTCGTAACCCATGGGAAGAAGGAGCAGCAATTTCGTCCAAAAGCGATGTTCCTATGCTGGGTACTGGAGTCGCGGCACTTGGTTGAGGGTCGCGTGTCTCCGCATCAGGCATCGTCTTTACGCCCTCCGAATCCCCGATGTTGTCTAAAGAAATCGTAAATGAAGAACAGGTCACGTCCTCTATAACGGATGGAGGATGAGTCCCTTTCTGCTGAACACCTCTCTCTTGAGCCGCATATGAGCGTCCCCGAGCCGTCTGTCTATTACGCACGCCTCTTGACGTGCTCTGTTTGCCATAGTCGAACATCGCCATTGCCTCCCACACCGAGCGTTGCCACTCTCGCACCCGCTCCTGGGTTTCCCCGTTTGGGCTCCTTGGTTTGTTTGACATGGGACCTGTGAATTAAAAAAATGGAGGTATTTCTATGTATTAGTGTCATTACCGATTGCATTTTAGAGGATAAACTTAAACTCTTGACGTGAAGTAAGGTAGATTAATAACAGTGTATGGTCCATCAAACTTCGGAGCAAGATTCGCTGTGTGACTGTCAATAGCTTTGGAAAGTAGATACTGACGCACTAGGACGCTATCGCCAACCTGGGGTACCCAAGCGCGTCGTCTTAATTTATAATGCCTACCTTATTCTTTCGAGGCTTTGCTCAGGTTGTGATGCGCTACTTTCCATGCATCTCGCAAACTTTTCGCCCTCCAGTTCCTGTGTCCGTAGTAACCTTATCATACAGGGAGTTTTGGAGGCGTGGTTCCCGTACCTAGTTTAGGTAAGCCGGAGTGAAACCTGTGGACTCCGCCACGCTCGAATTTATTGCCAGCATTATTTTTGGGCGACGGTGTTTCCAAAACACAGCGCTACTTTTTCTGGGATGTACTCGTCCCAGAGTCTATATTCATTATCGGCCAACTGCGTGATGATGATTTTAATTGTTCGATTTACCCTCTCGGTGGGATTCTCTTGTGGTGTGTACGGTGCCGTGAACCGTTGTTTGACACCAATAGCATTTAGATATTATGTTAAGATTTTACTTTTGAATTGTGTGCCATTGTCTGTTATAAATATTTTGGGAACCCCATATCTAGCCACGATTTTTTCCCTGAAAACTTTTAACACTCCTTCAGCGATAGCGTTACGCATGGGAGTCGGCACATACCGTGGCCCATGGCTCTTCCGGTATGTGCGTTAACATCTACCCAGGTGGTTGTCTCTGTGCAATTTTAAAGCGCTGGCAGGACTCCCATTTTTGTATGTATTTCTTAACATCCCTCGTCATGCCAGGCCAGTTTGTAACGAGATTTTTATACTACGCTGGGGTTAAACCGTCGGCGTAGGGTATCTCGTCCATTTATTTTTTTAATAAATAAGGGAAAACGTTTTAATTATTATAAGCGATACGTCTTTTATCTTTATTGTTATAACTCCAATATTATACAGGTACTCACATATGCAATTGTGTATTATTTTCAATATTTTGATGCTTCTCCCTACCACTCTGGCCACACTCGCTGCTGAGTTAACAGCCTGTACGCCCTGTTCAACTCGTCTCTAGCGCAAATGTACAGACACTACGCCCTGTACCCTAGCTCGCACACTTTATATATAAACGGAGTGTACAGACTTTCGTCCTGTACCTTTGTTCTTACACCTTTATATATTTCAATGTACAGACTTTCGTCCTTTTATACTTTATGAGATGGATCGATACTTACAGTAGCCGAATGATTTGTTTTAAGTCTGATCACCTTGACATCGTGCTAGCAAAAAAGATCAAGAAATATGCTAACATCCCTAAGCCCGTTATTTCTCGTTGGAAATTATTGGAATCGTGTCCTGACAGTACTGGGTCGATGACGTGGCAGCGAGTGGTAGCCAGATTTACAATATTGTTTTTAGTATTAGGTTTTCTATGCTAGACCTTATAAATATATATTACAATTTGTTCTAATATGAAATTAGTTGACGGGGAAAAGAGGGACGACTTTCCTCGTCACACGTCCTTCCCCCTTCGGATAACAAACATTGGTTTTTTTTTAAACTTCAGTTTTAAACAAATAAGGTTTGTAATTAATTAGTATTCAGAAATTAAGATTTATATTATTTGGTTACATTAAAAGAAAAAAAAGAAAAAAATGAATGAAAATAATTTTGCCGTTACGCGCTACGACCACGCTAAATGTACCTTCCTTGAGGATGTAGCGTCGTTTATATCTTCGACCCTTTGGCAGCTGTTCAAGAAGCTCCTCTATCTGTGGTACTAGCTGCCATAATACTACCAACGGTATTGTATGTAGCCATCCGTCGAGTATTACAACGGGGCGTTCCGGGTGTCTGGAGTATCGTTGGTTGATGAAGCATTTCGAACATGAACCTTTCGCTCGCTGATGATTGCGCTGGCGCTGATTATAGTGTATAGTGCGTTGGGTACGATGTCCCCTCTAATAACGGAGTAAATTCAATTATAGAAATGAATGGTAGTTACAAAGAATTTCATAACAATCAATTAAAACCATATAATATTAAAATACAATAATGTTAAAATATAAATAAAATACTATAATTACTATACTTACTATAATATACATGTGCACATAGTTAAAAAAAAAGGGCTTTAGATTAAGTAAAACCATTAGCATAGGAAACATTTTGGAAATAATTTCAAAATTCATATTTAAATAAAATTTTATTCTTTACTACAAAAAAAAAAAATTTAACATAATCAAATTTGTTTTTTCCTCAGAGGACAAAGGTGTAGTGTACTCATATATAACAAACATTACCTACACTAAAATTCTGATAAATATGCATACTTGCATTTAGTAAATCTATGTTAAGGTAATTCTTTAGGTAAGTTAAGTAACCTACTTAACTTTGCATACTTGCATTTTATGTTTAACATTAAGCAACACAAGGTTAACAATCAGCAGTAACATTAACATTAACATTGAATAATAATAGTATAAATAATGTTAGATTGGCCAGAATAAAGACAGAAAGACTTTTGTATTAACTAAAAACAAACCTAGTCTTTTCTTTGTTTCCTACATCTCCCCTTACCAGGCATATAGCCGAAAGGACGCTGCTTACTTAGCAGCTGGAGATTGGTAAATATTAAAAATTTAAGTTACGCATTTATATAAAATATATTATAACATACAAATTTCATAGCACTATAATAGCCTACCAATTCGATAAACTGTTTGATTTCTTTTATGTCTTTGGTAACGGAAATTTTATTATAGTTTCTATCTTTTTCGGATTATGTTTTATTTCTTTTTGCGTTACAATGTGTCCTAGGAATTCTGCTTCGCGTTTTATAAATTTGCACTTAAGCATCTGTATTTTTAATTTTACTTTTCGTTATCTTTGAAATATTTTGTTTTAGTGAATCAAGGTTATAATGGTAGTCGTTAGACGTGCCGGGGTAATTCCGTCGGGACCGGGGTTCTTGCCCTTCTTTTACTTATTGCATGCAAATATCTTTTGTTCAATTTACGACACTTTGGTTCCTTATTTTATATACAAAAGAGATCACGTTTATTTCACTATGAGAATATATATTAAGTTCAATATAGGTAATTATTTTAGTCAGGTTATAGTTATTTTGATTAAGTTTCCAATCTAAAGTATTTTATATTAGAGATATTTATGATAACTTGAGAATTTGAATTTATTATATATATAATTAGACTGCGACTTTGACCTTGATAATTTTATATGTACAACTAGACTGCGAAATCACTGACACACCGTACACAGAAGATTTTTCCTGCTTTTTAGATCTCTAGGTAACGACCACTGTCTTTAAAATCTCGCACTCGAATAATATTAATTGGTTCTCGCTAACGTAAACTCAGATACCCTTCGGGCGGGCGACTCGAACGCTCATTTTTCACCACTCATTTACACACGTTGGCGTTGGCGGCACTGGATCGTCAAAGATGTAGAAATAATGGTGGTGAAAATCTAACTGCTGTAGGGAGAAAAATACGTGGCGTACCTTACACTACGTCTCCTCTATGGAAGACTTGATCCTCCCCAGCTCCTCTCGGCACTTGAGCAATTGAGCAATCGTGGAGAATGACACCCTGAATCGTCCTTGCGGCAAATGCAACAACATCTTATTCCGCTTATGCAAAGGTAACTCCTTTGCTTTTTCGCTATGGCGGGAGCCAGCCGCCGAACCACCTCTCCGGGCACTCCTTCTGCGAACCACCCCTGGTTAGTTTTGCGGACTTGGGATTACACGCACAGTTGGTCCTTTTACACACACGGCTGCGATGGCACCTATTCCCCGACTGAACGGGACTTTCGTGTTTATCGGCCCGGACTGTCACCGGGCGTATAACTGGGTCACCCCCTCTGGGGTACACTGGCTTTGGTGGGACGACCTTCTTCGGGAAAGTTTTTCAAACAGGCATTTGACGCTTGAGAGGGGATCTGGCTATGTTGTACTGCTGGTGTGGCGGCCTCTTGGGAACGTGCGGCATTACCGGACCTCAGTACGTTATCACCCCGCTCTTAATACCAAGCACGTTTGCCCTTCTGCATCGGAGGCCGAATCCGAATCAACGGGACAAATAGGAACCGTACGGGCTGTTTCGGCTCCTTTGGAATGGTTCACCTTGCTGACGTCGTGGCCGGGCTTACTATTTTCGACGTTTTGGACCTCAGCTCATTTTCGGACGAATTGGATTCCGCGGACGACTTCGCTTCTGCTGCTATCTTCCAATCCCCTAGGAAAGCCTCCAAGGCTTCGGGTGGTATAATAGGCGACTCAGCGCGGACGTTTTCCGGATGACGGCGGCCTGAAGACTGAGTCACTGTTCGCCAACGGGTAATCACGTACCTGCTTCTTCGGGTTCGGCTAGACCAGCGTCATATGAACGGTCTTGGTCCAATTTTGGTGGTTTTCGCACGCTCTTCCCCATGTTTCCGTGATCTAGATCGCACACTCTACTCATACAGACGTGTTACGTCCTATACCTCTAGATCACTCACTATAATTGTACAGACGTGTTACGTCCTATACCACTAGATCACTCACTATAATTGTTCAGACGTGTTACGTACTGTACCTTAGATCGCTCACTCTACTTGTTGCGTCCTGTATTTTTGTTCACACACTTTATATATAATCTGAGTGTACAGACTTTCGTCCTGTTCTTTTATACTTTTTGAGATGGATCGATACTTACAGCACCCGAACGATTTATTTTTCGTCTGATCACCTCGACAGCTTGCTAGCCAAAGAGATCGAGATATATGCTAACATTTCTAAGCTCGATATTTCTCGTCAAAAATTATTGGAATCGTGTCCCGATAGTACTCGGTCGGTACACGATGACGTGGCAGCGAGTGGTAGCCAGATTTACAATATTTTTTTAGTACTAAGTTTCCTACCCTAGACCTTGTATATATAAAATACAGTTACTCCCATTTGAAATTACGAAATTAGTTGACGGGGAAAACGAGGGACGACTTTCCTCGTCACAAGTCCTCCCCCCTTCGGATAATAAACATTGAATTTTTTCGACTTCAGTTTCAATCAAGGAATTAAGATTTGTAATAAATTAAGATTAAGAAATTAAGATTTATATAATTTTGTTACATCAAAAGAAAAGAAAATATTTATTATATGTAGCGTCCGGATATCGGCGTTGTAATAGTAACTTTGCCGTTACGAGCTATGGCCACTCTAAATGTGCCCTTCTTGAGATCATAACGCCGCTTGTGCCTTTTCTGGTTATGTTGGCCCTGTTCACGACGTTGCGAGTGTGGCGAACGGTGACGATATGCGGGCTGTCTCTTGTTTTCAGATAATTTTCCCGGTTGTCGTTCATGCTGGCTCATTCGATACTGTAAGTGTGGATTATTCTCCATAAACTCGTTACAAACTGTCTTGTCGTCTCCGTATGAAACAGGAGACTTTACATCCTCCTAAATCCTTTCGTCCCCAGCCTTGATGACGTGTTGAGACCTCTGCGACGAGCATGCGGGTGAACTGTTTTCCTCAAATGTAGCAGGAGACATTACGTCCTCCTGCGCACCTCCGTCCTCGACCTCGATAACCTGTTGGGACATATGAACCTCGCGTGTTGGAGAGCTGCCGTCATCGTATGTAGCAGGAGACATTACGTCCTCCTGTTCACCCTCGCGTGCGGCCTCGATAAAGTGTTGGGGTTTCATGGGTCGGCAGTAACTTCCAGGTGGCAATATTAGTGTCACCCTCATGGTGCGCTCCAATTTGATATGGTCCTCAAAGACCATCTCCTCCAAGTTCTCCACCTCGTAGGCCACATATCTATACCGCTTAGTCGGTGTAGGTTGGGGTGTAGCCGATTTTGGGTTCGTCTTTATGGGCGACGGTGTTTTCAAAACACCCCAAGCTTTCATCATTGTTGTTAAACATTGGGGGTGGCGGAGTTTGTTCAGAATACAGGCACACATGTTTCTGTGGAATTACGCTGCCTCCCTCATCTGCTTCGACCGTTCGTAACCCATGGGAAGAAGGAGCAGCAATTTCGTCCAAAAGCGATGTTCCTATGCTGGGTACTGGAGTCGCGGCACTTGGTTGAGGGTCGCGTGTCTCCGCATCAGGCATCGTCTTTACGCCCTCCGAATCCCCGATGTTGTCTAAAGAAATCGTAAATGAAGAACAGGTCACGTCCTCTATAACGGATGGAGGATGAGTCCCTTTCTGCTGAACACCTCTCTCTTGAGCCGCATATGAGCGTCCCCGAGCCGTCTGTCTATTACGCACGCCTCTTGACGTGCTCTGTTTGCCATAGTCGAACATCGCCATTGCCTCCCACACCGAGCGTTGCCACTCTCGCACCCGCTCCTGGGTTTCCCCGTTTGGGCTCCTTGGTTTGTTTGACATGGGACCTGTGAATTAAAAAAATGGAGGTATTTCTATGTATTAGTGTCATTACCGATTGCATTTTAGAGGATAAACTTAAACTCTTGACGTGAAGTAAGGTAGATTAATAACAGTGTATGGTCCATCAAACTTCGGAGCAAGATTCGCTGTGTGACTGTCAATAGCTTTGGAAAGTAGATACTGACGCACTAGGACGCTATCGCCAACCTGGGGTACCCAAGCGCGTCGTCTTAATTTATAATGCCTACCTTATTCTTTCGAGGCTTTGCTCAGGTTGTGATGCGCTACTTTCCATGCATCTCGCAAACTTTTCGCCCTCCAGTTCCTGTGTCCGTAGTAACCTTATCATACAGGGAGTTTTGGAGGCGTGGTTCCCGTACCTAGTTTAGGTAAGCCGGAGTGAAACCTGTGGACTCCGCCACGCTCGAATTTATTGCCAGCATTATTTTTGGGCGACGGTGTTTCCAAAACACAGCGCTACTTTTTCTGGGATGTACTCGTCCCAGAGTCTATATTCATTATCGGCCAACTGCGTGATGATGATTTTAATTGTTCGATTTACCCTCTCGGTGGGATTCTCTTGTGGTGTGTACGGTGCCGTGAACCGTTGTTTGACACCAATAGCATTTAGATATTATGTTAAGATTTTACTTTTGAATTGTGTGCCATTGTCTGTTATAAATATTTTGGGAACCCCATATCTAGCCACGATTTTTTCCCTGAAAACTTTTAACACTCCTTCAGCGATAGCGTTACGCATGGGAGTCGGCACATACCGTGGCCCATGGCTCTTCCGGTATGTGCGTTAACATCTACCCAGGTGGTTGTCTCTGTGCAATTTTAAAGCGCTGGCAGGACTCCCATTTTTGTATGTATTTCTTAACATCCCTCGTCATGCCAGGCCAGTTTGTAACGAGATTTTTATACTACGCTGGGGTTAAACCGTCGGCGTAGGGTATCTCGTCCATTTATTTTTTTAATAAATAAGGGAAAACGTTTTAATTATTATAAGCGATACGTCTTTTATCTTTATTGTTATAACTCCAATATTATACAGGTACTCACATATGCAATTGTGTATTATTTTCAATATTTTGATGCTTCTCCCTACCACTCTGGCCACACTCGCTGCTGAGTTAACAGCCTGTACGCCCTGTTCAACTCGTCTCTAGCGCAAATGTACAGACACTACGCCCTGTACCCTAGCTCGCACACTTTATATATAAACGGAGTGTACAGACTTTCGTCCTGTACCTTTGTTCTTACACCTTTATATATTTCAATGTACAGACTTTCGTCCTTTTATACTTTATGAGATGGATCGATACTTACAGTAGCCGAATGATTTGTTTTAAGTCTGATCACCTTGACATCGTGCTAGCAAAAAAGATCAAGAAATATGCTAACATCCCTAAGCCCGTTATTTCTCGTTGGAAATTATTGGAATCGTGTCCTGACAGTACTGGGTCGATGACGTGGCAGCGAGTGGTAGCCAGATTTACAATATTGTTTTTAGTATTAGGTTTTCTATGCTAGACCTTATAAATATATATTACAATTTGTTCTAATATGAAATTAGTTGACGGGGAAAAGAGGGACGACTTTCCTCGTCACACGTCCTTCCCCCTTCGGATAACAAACATTGGTTTTTTTTTAAACTTCAGTTTTAAACAAATAAGGTTTGTAATTAATTAGTATTCAGAAATTAAGATTTATATTATTTGGTTACATTAAAAGAAAAAAAAGAAAAAAATGAATGAAAATAATTTTGCCGTTACGCGCTACGACCACGCTAAATGTACCTTCCTTGAGGATGTAGCGTCGTTTATATCTTCGACCCTTTGGCAGCTGTTCAAGAAGCTCCTCTATCTGTGGTACTAGCTGCCATAATACTACCAACGGTATTGTATGTAGCCATCCGTCGAGTATTACAACGGGGCGTTCCGGGTGTCTGGAGTATCGTTGGTTGATGAAGCATTTCGAACATGAACCTTTCGCTCGCTGATGATTGCGCTGGCGCTGATTATAGTGTATAGTGCGTTGGGTACGATGTCCCCTCTAATAACGGAGTAAATTCAATTATAGAAATGAATGGTAGTTACAAAGAATTTCATAACAATCAATTAAAACCATATAATATTAAAATACAATAATGTTAAAATATAAATAAAATACTATAATTACTATACTTACTATAATATACATGTGCACATAGTTAAAAAAAAAGGGCTTTAGATTAAGTAAAACCATTAGCATAGGAAACATTTTGGAAATAATTTCAAAATTCATATTTAAATAAAATTTTATTCTTTACTACAAAAAAAAAAAATTTAACATAATCAAATTTGTTTTTTCCTCAGAGGACAAAGGTGTAGTGTACTCATATATAACAAACATTACCTACACTAAAATTCTGATAAATATGCATACTTGCATTTAGTAAATCTATGTTAAGGTAATTCTTTAGGTAAGTTAAGTAACCTACTTAACTTTGCATACTTGCATTTTATGTTTAACATTAAGCAACACAAGGTTAACAATCAGCAGTAACATTAACATTAACATTGAATAATAATAGTATAAATAATGTTAGATTGGCCAGAATAAAGACAGAAAGACTTTTGTATTAACTAAAAACAAACCTAGTCTTTTCTTTGTTTCCTACATCTCCCCTTACCAGGCATATAGCCGAAAGGACGCTGCTTACTTAGCAGCTGGAGATTGGTAAATATTAAAAATTTAAGTTACGCATTTATATAAAATATATTATAACATACAAATTTCATAGCACTATAATAGCCTACCAATTCGATAAACTGTTTGATTTCTTTTATGTCTTTGGTAACGGAAATTTTATTATAGTTTCTATCTTTTTCGGATTATGTTTTATTTCTTTTTGCGTTACAATGTGTCCTAGGAATTCTGCTTCGCGTTTTATAAATTTGCACTTAAGCATCTGTATTTTTAATTTTACTTTTCGTTATCTTTGAAATATTTTGTTTTAGTGAATCAAGGTTATAATGGTAGTCGTTAGACGTGCCGGGGTAATTCCGTCGGGACCGGGGTTCTTGCCCTTCTTTTACTTATTGCATGCAAATATCTTTTGTTCAATTTACGACACTTTGGTTCCTTATTTTATATACAAAAGAGATCACGTTTATTTCACTATGAGAATATATATTAAGTTCAATATAGGTAATTATTTTAGTCAGGTTATAGTTATTTTGATTAAGTTTCCAATCTAAAGTATTTTATATTAGAGATATTTATGATAACTTGAGAATTTGAATTTATTATATATATAATTAGACTGCGACTTTGACCTTGATAATTTTATATGTACAACTAGACTGCGAAATCACTGACACACCGTACACAGAAGATTTTTCCTGCTTTTTAGATCTCTAGGTAACGACCACTGTCTTTAAAATCTCGCACTCGAATAATATTAATTGGTTCTCGCTAACGTAAACTCAGATACCCTTCGGGCGGGCGACTCGAACGCTCATTTTTCACCACTCATTTACACACGTTGGCGTTGGCGGCACTGGATCGTCAAAGATGTAGAAATAATGGTGGTGAAAATCTAACTGCTGTAGGGAGAAAAATACGTGGCGTACCTTACACTACGTCTCCTCTATGGAAGACTTGATCCTCCCCAGCTCCTCTCGGCACTTGAGCAATTGAGCAATCGTGGAGAATGACACCCTGAATCGTCCTTGCGGCAAATGCAACAACATCTTATTCCGCTTATGCAAAGGTAACTCCTTTGCTTTTTCGCTATGGCGGGAGCCAGCCGCCGAACCACCTCTCCGGGCACTCCTTCTGCGAACCACCCCTGGTTAGTTTTGCGGACTTGGGATTACACGCACAGTTGGTCCTTTTACACACACGGCTGCGATGGCACCTATTCCCCGACTGAACGGGACTTTCGTGTTTATCGGCCCGGACTGTCACCGGGCGTATAACTGGGTCACCCCCTCTGGGGTACACTGGCTTTGGTGGGACGACCTTCTTCGGGAAAGTTTTTCAAACAGGCATTTGACGCTTGAGAGGGGATCTGGCTATGTTGTACTGCTGGTGTGGCGGCCTCTTGGGAACGTGCGGCATTACCGGACCTCAGTACGTTATCACCCCGCTCTTAATACCAAGCACGTTTGCCCTTCTGCATCGGAGGCCGAATCCGAATCAACGGGACAAATAGGAACCGTACGGGCTGTTTCGGCTCCTTTGGAATGGTTCACCTTGCTGACGTCGTGGCCGGGCTTACTATTTTCGACGTTTTGGACCTCAGCTCATTTTCGGACGAATTGGATTCCGCGGACGACTTCGCTTCTGCTGCTATCTTCCAATCCCCTAGGAAAGCCTCTAAGGCTTCGGGTGGTATAATAGGCGACTCAGCGCGGACGTTTTCCGGATGACGGCGGCCTGAAGACTGAGTCACTGTTCGCCAACGGGTAATCACGTACCTGCTTCTTCGGGTTCGGCTAGACCAGCGTCATATGAACGGTCTTGGTCCAATTTTGGTGGTTTTCGCACGCTCTTCCCCATGTTTCCGTGATCTAGATCGCACACTCTACTCATACAGACGTGTTACGTCCTATACCTCTAGATCACTCACTATAATTGTACAGACGTGTTACGTCCTATACCACTAGATCACTCACTATAATTGTTCAGACGTGTTACGTACTGTACCTTAGATCGCTCACTCTACTTGTTGCGTCCTGTATTTTTGTTCACACACTTTATATATAATCTGAGTGTACAGACTTTCGTCCTGTTCTTTTATACTTTTTGAGATGGATCGATACTTACAGCACCCGAACGATTTATTTTTCGTCTGATCACCTCGACAGCTTGCTAGCCAAAGAGATCGAGATATATGCTAACATTTCTAAGCTCGATATTTCTCGTCAAAAATTATTGGAATCGTGTCCCGATAGTACTCGGTCGGTACACGATGACGTGGCAGCGAGTGGTAGCCAGATTTACAATATTTTTTTAGTACTAAGTTTCCTACCCTAGACCTTGTATATATAAAATACAGTTACTCCCATTTGAAATTACGAAATTAGTTGACGGGGAAAACGAGGGACGACTTTCCTCGTCACAAGTCCTCCCCCCTTCGGATAATAAACATTGAATTTTTTCGACTTCAGTTTCAATCAAGGAATTAAGATTTGTAATAAATTAAGATTAAGAAATTAAGATTTATATAATTTTGTTACATCAAAAGAAAAGAAAATATTTATTATATGTAGCGTCCGGATATCGGCGTTGTAATAGTAACTTTGCCGTTACGAGCTATGGCCACTCTAAATGTGCCCTTCTTGAGGTCATAACGCCGCTTGTGCCTTTTCTGGTTATGTTGGCCCTGTTCACGACGTTGCGAGTGTGGCGAACGGTGACGATATGCGGGCTGTCTCTTGTTTTCAGATAATTTTCCCGGTTGTCGTTCATGCTGGCTCATTCGATACTGTAAGTGTGGATTATTCTCCATAAACTCGTTACAAACTGTCTTGTCGTCTCCGTATGAAACAGGAGACTTTACATCCTCCTAAATCCTTTCGTCCCCAGCCTTGATGACGTGTTGAGACCTCTGCGACGAGCATGCGGGTGAACTGTTTTCCTCAAATGTAGCAGGAGACATTACGTCCTCCTGCGCACCTCCGTCCTCGACCTCGATAACCTGTTGGGACATATGAACCTCGCGTGTTGGAGAGCTGCCGTCATCGTATGTAGCAGGAGACATTACGTCCTCCTGTTCACCCTCGCGTGCGGCCTCGATAAAGTGTTGGGGTTTCATGGGTCGGCAGTAACTTCCAGGTGGCAATATTAGTGTCACCCTCATGGTGCGCTCCAATTTGATATGGTCCTCAAAGACCATCTCCTCCAAGTTCTCCACCTCCTAGGCCACATATCTATACCGCTTAGTCGGTGTAGGTTGGGGTGTAGCCGATTTTGGGTTCGTCTTTATGGGCGACGGTGTTTTCAAAACACCCCAAGCTTTCATCATTGTTGTTAAACATTGGGGGTGGCGGAGTTTGTTCAGAATACAGGCACACATGTTTCTGTGGAATTACGCTGCCTCCCTCATCTGCTTCGACCGTTCGTAACCCATGGGAAGAAGGAGCAGCAATTTCGTCCAAAAGCGATGTTCCTATGCTGGGTACTGGAGTCGCGGCAGTTGGTTGAGGGTCGCGTGTCTCCGCATCAGGCATCGTCTTTACGCCCTCCGAATCCCCGATGTTGTCTAAAGAAATCGTAAATGAAGAACAGGTCACGTCCTCTATAACGGATGGAGGATGAGTCCCTTTCTGCTGAACACCTCTCTCTTGAGCCGCATATGAGCGTCCCCGAGCCGTCTGTCTATTACGCACGCCTCTTGACGTGCTCTGTTTGCCATAGTCGAACATCGCCATTGCCTCCCACACCGAGCGTTGCCACTCTCGCACCCGCTCCTGGGTTTCCCCGTTTGGGCTCCTTGGTTTGTTTGACATGGGACCTGTGAATTAAAAAAATGGAGGTATTTCTATGTATTAGTGTCATTACCGATTGCATTTTAGAGGATAAACTTAAACTCTTGACGTGAAGTAAGGTAGATTAATAACAGTGTATGGTCCATCAAACTTCGGAGCAAGATTCGCTGTGTGACTGTCAATAGCTTTTACAGGGAGTTTTGGAGGCGTGGTTCCCGTACCTAGTTTAGGTAAGCCGGAGTGAAACCTGTGGACTCCGCCACGCTCGAATTTATTGCCAGCATTATTTTTGGGCGACGGTGTTTCCAAAACACAGCGCTACTTTTTCTGGGATGTACTCGTCCCAGAGTCTATATTCATTATCGGCCAACTGCGTGATGATGATTTTAATTGTTCGATTTACCCTCTCGGTGGGATTCTCTTGTGGTGTGTACGGTGCCGTGAACCGTTGTTTGACACCAATAGCATTTAGATATTATGTTAAGATTTTACTTTTGAATTGTGTGCCATTGTCTGTTATAAATATTTTGGGAACCCCATATCTAGCCACGATTTTTTCCCTGAAAACTTTTAACACTCCTTCAGCGATAGCGTTACGCATGGGAGTCGGCACATACCGTGGCCCATGGCTCTTCCGGTATGTGCGTTAACATCTACCCAGGTGGTTGTCTCTGTGCAATTTTAAAGCGCTGGCAGGACTCCCATTTTTGTATGTATTTCTTAACATCCCTCGTCATGCCAGGCCAGTTTGTAACGAGATTTTTATACTACGCTGGGGTTAAGCCGTCGGCGTAGGGTATCTCGTCCATTTATTTTTTTAATAAATAAGGGAAAACGTTTTAATTATTATAAGCGATACGTCTTTTATCTTTATTGTTATAACTCCAATATTATACAGCTACTCACATATGCAATTGTGTATTATTTTCAATATTTTGATGCTTCTCCCTACCACTCTGGCCACACTCGCTGCTGAGTTAACAGCCTGTACGCCCTGTTCAACTCGTCTCTAGCGCAAATGTACAGACACTACGCCCTGTACCCTAGCTCGCACACTTTATATATAAACGGAGTGTACAGACTTTCGTCCTGTACCTTTGTTCTTACACCTTTATATATCTCAATGTACAGACTTTCGTCCTGTACCTTTGTTACTACACCTTTATATATCTCAGAGTACAGACTTTCGTCCTTTTATACTTTATGAGATGGATCGATACTTACAGTAGCCGAATGATTTGTTTTAAGTCTGATCACCTTGACATCGTGCTAGCAAAAAAGATCGAGAAATATGCTAACATCCCTAAGCCCGTTATTTCTCGTTGGAAATTATTGGAATCGTGTCCTGACAGTACTGGGTCGATGACGTGGCAGCGAGTGGTAGCCAGATTTACAATATTGTTTTTAGTATTAGGTTTTCTATGCTAGACCTTATAAATATATATTACAATTTGTTCTAATATGAAATTAGTTGACCGGGAAAAGAGGGACGACTTTCCTCGTCACACGTCCTTCCCCCTTCGGATAACAAACATTGGTTTTTTTTTTAAACTTCAGTTTTAAACAAATAAGGTTTGTAATTAATTAGTATTCAGAAATTAAGATTTATATTATTTGGTTACATTAAAAGAAAAAAAAGAAAAAAATGAATGAA
Source organism: Crataerina pallida (assembly GCA_949710015.1). Classification (NCBI taxonomy): domain Eukaryota; kingdom Metazoa; phylum Arthropoda; class Insecta; order Diptera; family Hippoboscidae; genus Crataerina; species Crataerina pallida. The sequence goes on from OX453289.1 coordinate 21,303,982, forward strand.
AATAATTTTGCCGTTACGCGCTACGACCACGCTAAATGTACCTTCCTTGAGGATGTAGCGTCGTTTATATCTTCGACCCTTTGGCAGCTGTTCAAGAAGCTCCTCTATCTGTGGTACTAGCTGCCATAATACTACCAACGGTATTGTATGTAGCCATCCGTCGAGTATTACAACGGGGCGTTCCGGGTGTCTGGAGTATCGTTGGTTGATGAAGCATTTCGAACATGAACCTTTCGCTCGCTGATGATTGCGCTGGCCCTGATTATAGTGTGTTCTGGATATTGCTTCTGGTGCCGTTGGGTACGATGTCCCCTCTTACAATGCTGATGTTGTGCCGACCCGTGAAGATATGGGGGCCGTCGCTTGTTTTCGGCTGGTTTACTGGGTTTCTGCACATGCAGGTGCCGCTGGTGGTGGTTATGCTGGGTTTGATGTCTGCCCACGTCTTTACCAGCAATCCTGGATGGGGTGCTGATGGACCAAGTATCAGCCAACTTTTTAGCAATGCCTTGAGTTGTGGACTGATTAGATGTCCAAGAGGCAGTATGTCGTTGTGTTGAATTATTGATTACTTTTGCATATAGAACCTTGTTAACACGGTTAGGAGTACCAACAGAATTCTCGATCGGTGAACTACTCGATACCTTAAGAACCTCTGAGCTCATTTTCACCTGAGTTTTGGGTTGATATGATTTACCTGGAACTAGACACTTGCTCGACTTTGTCGTCCGAACCTCAGTGCTAGGTACTCCCGTTACGCTGCTATCCGACATTAACGTCCGGACAGTATGTTGTTGTGAAAAGTCATTGTTAGAATTTTTATTTAGGGCAGTGGGTACACAACTAATAGGGGTCACGTCGGGATTCAACGACGGTGAATCTTGCATTACATTAGGATTTGTTGAGCACGGCATTCTCGCCCGAGCTTTGGGTTGATCGTCATTGCACTGTATTAGCGGCTTGCTCGACTCTACCGTCCGAGCCTCTGTGTTATGTACACTCACTTCGTTGCTGTCCGACCTTTGCGTCCAGACAGAATGGCACAGAGTTAATCTTGTGGCCAAACCAAGTGCACGTTTTGGCTCCAGGGCAATGAGCCCATTTTCAACGATTTTGGAAGGCTGGTTGAATTGAATAGATGATCCTGCACAGGTGAGCTTAGCTTGAAAAGCTGCTAGGAAGCTAAAATCCAGAATGACGTTCTCGCAAGGACGTGGCATGGCCCTGAATTTGAGACTGTGCATTACGTTACTAAATTGAACCGTGCATGTAAGCGCTTGCGCGAACCATCGGCAAGTGTTATTTCTATCACTTCGCTCTCTTGTACGTCTGCATACCCTAGTTGTCGTGCGTCAGCCTCGCTAAGGAAGCAACTTGATGCCCCAGTATCAACAATAGCCGAAATTTCGACGTCATTAAAAAGAATGCTAGCAGGCAGTCGATTGTCCATGCAATTTAAGTACGCCTTTCGGCCGTAGAGGTTTGTTGCGGGAACTCGGCCGTTGGCGTTTCCTTGTTGTTGACGACGACAACAAATATGTGTGCGGACGCCCATTCGTTCGCAATCCAAAAAAAAGTTGTCGGGGGTTAATACAATTCCGTGCGATATGGCCATCACCCACACAGCGGTGGCATACTGTATGTGGATTGAACATATCTTTCGGGCGGTCGCCTTTCGTATACCGAGATGTCCTGCATTGGAGTCATCATGATTTTCTTCGAGTACTCGTTTTCTCAACGGTGTGGGTACACATAGTTTCCAGGCGCTTCCTTCAGCCCCATTATGTTGCGTTGGGATGTGCCGATACAATTGGTTGTTCATAAGATCATAATCTGGGTACTTTCCTAGATTCGTTTGGACTTCCGCCCTCCTCTTTTGTAGCCATGAGCAGGTTTTTTCGTCGTAGGGGAAAATGATGGCATTCGTAGTGGTAGCGCAGGTTTCTTCTGGCTGTCGGGATAGTGTGTCCGCGACTACATTGCTTTTGCCCTTTCGATAAGTTACTTCAAAGTTATGCTGTTGTAATTCAAGGGCCCATCTGTCTAGTCTCCCGGTGGGGTTGTTGATCGAATTAAGCCATTTTAATGACAGGTAGTCGGTGATAAAATTGAATTTATAGCCCTCTAAGTAGGGACGCATTTTGCGAATTCCCCAAACAATAGCCAAGCATTCCCGTTCAGTAAGTTCTTTTCTGCTTTATTTAGATGTCTACTGGCGTAGGCGATGACCTTTTCTCCTTCCGTCGTTTTTTGAGTCAACACGGCACCGAGGCCAACGTTACTGACATCTGTTTGCAAGACAAATGTTTTATTGAAATCGGGACATGTGAGTACCGGAGCCTCCGTTATCCTCTTTTTAAGCGTCTCAAATGCTTCCTGCTGCATATCTGTCCACTTCCAGGGCCTTCCTTTTTTTAATAAGGCCGTCAGTGGTTGCGAGTGTCTGCAAAATATGGGACGAAGCGTCTATACCACGACGTGATGCCCAAGAAGCTTCTTAACTCTCGGATGTTCCTTGGTAGATTGAGATTTTCTATTGCAGATACTTTGGCTGGGTTGGTTTTATCCCACGATTGGTGACGATATGTCCTAAATACTTCAGCTCCTTTTTGAAAAACTCGCATTTCTCGGTGTTAATCTTTGGGTTTGCATTTCTTAATCGCTGGAATACTTCGCGTAGATTCTCCATATGTTCTTCGAGTGTTCGACCAATCACAATGATGTCATCCAAGTAGGCGAATGCCCTGGGTTCTAAGTCTGGGCTGATAATTTGGTCAAGCAGGCGTTGGAAAGTTGCAGGGGCTGTATGCAGCCCGAATGGCATTACCTTCTATTGGTACAGGCCCTTTCCGGGAACATTAAGTATTGTGTCTTACGTCTATACCCGTCGTGAAGACTCAAATAGACGGTTTTAAGGGAATTAAGCGTACCTGCGTCCCCCCCGAAGAAGGTCCCAACTTAGAACTTACATAATAGGCTATGTAGAGTTCACCCCTTGGTGACAGGGTTTTTTGCCATGCACTACCAGCGATTTTACAGCCCCCACGAAGCTCTCACAAGGGGGCCTACCCAAGAGTACGTACTGGCAAGAACCTTAGTTCTTGGGGCTCCAGTAGCCGCGGTACCAAACTTAATTTTTGGTAGGACTGTCGACCCCTAGAGGTCTCCCAGATTCAGGTAGCCTATTACCCACGGGCTGGTGTCCCGTTATATTTTATTTGCTACGACTTTATTTTGATACCTGGATCTTGTCCAGGGTATCCTATATATTATGGATCATTACCATATTATTTTGGCCCCGTGATCCTTGAACGAAGCAGCTATGCCGGTACATCGTTTCAGGACGGGGCCCACATTTCCGGGAACAGTGAAGGAAGTATATTTTCAGCTATCGTTGTCCATGTGGATTTGCCAGTAACCGTTTTCCAAATCGAGGGTGGGGATATAGTTAGCCTCCCTCAGTAAATCTAGGATTCGTGAGATCTTGGGTAAAGGGTAGGCATCTTGTTCGGAACGTTTGTTTAACTGACGATAATCAATGCAAAGTCTCCATGTTCCATTTTTTCCCTTTCTGGTACCGCTGGGAATGAGCGCGCGCTGTAATATGGCTCGATTAGATTTTTTGCTAGTAATTTGTTGACTTCGTTGTGAATAATTGACTGCATAGCAGGGTTGCGTTGTTGGTAGCGTATCTTTATTGGTCGTTCGTCTGTCATGTAGATTTTATGTGCTATAAGATTGGTTAAACCTGTTGTTTTGCTGAATTTGGCCAATTCGTTTTCCAAGAATTTGGTGATTTTGGTTTGCTAGGGATTACTTGATTGGTGTGGCTCATTTGTTCGTTGTTCGTCTGGCTGGCCCGCTTCTAGTATTAATGTACATATTGATTGGACATGCTACATATTGGGACATTAAGTTATGTTTTTCTTTACCTTAAGGTTATCTCGGCAGATCATGTTGACAGTATTTTCGTATGTGACGTTACTGAGGTCCCGTGGCTGCTCTCTGCATTGTAGAGTGGCCCCAGCGTATGTTAGTGAGGCGTTCTTCAATCGCGTTTGGCATGACCCTCTGCTGGTCTCGACGATGCAATGCAAGATTTCTGAAATCCTTTCGGCCATAAGAACAATTAAATTAGTGTTTTCGCGCCGACCGGTCAAGTTCATTCTGTTAATGAAGGATTGACTGATTATACAGCTTGTGGTCCCTGTATCTATCATGGCATTTATGCGTGTTCCATTGATTAATATGGCTGCTGTGATTTTGTTATCGTAGCAGGATAGTGATAGTGGTTTATTCCGAAATTGTCCGCATCCACGTTCCTGTGGGTTTTGTCCGCGCTGTTGTTGTTGTTGTGTGGCCTGAGATGTTGTTGGATGTTGCTTACAGCAATCACGAGTTCTAATTCCAATTGCACCACATATCCAACAGAATAGCTTGCTCGCATTTTGGCATGATGCGAATGTGTGTCCCTGATTGCCGCACTTCCGGCAAGCAGTGTTAGGGTTTGCGATTTTGTTGCTTGGGGGACCAGAGTGTTGGTTGACTTGATTACTCATCGATCTTGCCCTTGGTGCGTATGAAATGCTTTCCATATCATTGGCTAGTTCTAACAGCTCGGGTAGGGAAGTGAAATCGCGCCTACGAATATACCAGCGATAATCCGGCTGAGTGTTGTTGTATACCCTTGTCAGTTTTTCATCATTCGTCATTTCTGTGTGTCGCATTAGTTCTTGTAATGCGAGGGAATAATCTTGGAAGGTCTCGTTAGGCCGTTGTTTGCGAGAGCGTATTTTATCATTAAGATTTTCATAAAACCTTGACGAGAGGAAAAATTTAAGAAAATCCTCCTTAAATGAACTCCAGGTGGTCCAATGCTTGTTGTTGTTCCGGTACCAAGTCAAGGCTTTTCCTTTCAGAAATTTGGGCATTGCTGTAGGTAGTGCATTAAGAGGCACGTCATATGTGAAGGCTATCTCCTCAATGTTTTCAATGAACTGGAAGGTGTCCGTTCCTCCTTCATAGTGGATGTCCCATTTATGGATGGTGTTCATAAGCGTTTTTTTTCCCCGGTGGATACTTTTCTAGCTCTTTGATATGTTCATATTCTTCAATTCCTGTCTGCTGGGTCGCTTTCAGTTTTTTATGAATTTCTTCGATTATATTTGCAAGATCCTCCCTATTTAATTGGACCTTGTCCGCTGGTTGTGGAGACAGGCTTCTGTTAGTTGTTTCGTTTGGAAGTTGGTGGTGGAAGTGGTGAAATAGAATTATGTTTATTTCTTCCTCCTTGTGGTCCAAAGATATATATTGTGCCAGAGCACGTCTAAGTTCATGGACGGTGCCGGTTGCGCCTAGGCCCAAATCCACCATAACGGTCATTAATTCCTCCTTGCGCAAGGCGCGGATCCAGCTGGTTCGTATTTGGGGCATGTTTGGAAAATATCTGGATATTTATGTATTAGTTGTGTTTTTTTTTTTTTTTTAATGTTGAATGCACTATTTGGGTTGCTGTTCTCTTTTTTTTTTTGTTGTTGTTTATTTATTATTATTATTTTTTTTTTTGAGTCAGGTTATAGATCTCTAACGACCTTATTATTTTTTTTTTTTTTTACAATGAAATGTTCAGTTTTGCTTTTCTCAGTGAAATGCTTCTCTTAGTGGAATGCTAATGCAATAACATTATAATTACTAACACATTATCTTCGTATGTATAGTTATGTATTGAGATGCACATTATGTGCGTCCCTGCTCGGGCGCCACTTTGTAAAGAAGTCTGAAAGGTGCCGGGGTAAGCCCAGAGCCAGCCAGAGTTCAGTCCCAAGACTAATGTTTTAGAAAGTAAACTAAATGATCAATTTCTTTATTTGTACATTCTCTTAATTACAATGCTGATAATGAATTACTTTGGTAATGAGTGTTATTGACCCCTTGGTTTAGTTTTATATTTTTTTCTCTTAACTCTTTTTTTTTTTTGGTGAATATCTCAGTTGTAATGGGTATACATTTGTCTTAGTCAATTTAAGAGCTTAGAAGGCGGTTGTGACGTATTTTGTGTCTGTATGCAGATACTGTTCGAGAGAAAAATCATCTACCCTCACCTATGTTAAAAACTACGCTCAAAATTGTTAAAGGTGTAGGATATTTACCGACTCTTACTTTAACACTATACTTATGTTAATGTGCCTTTGCTCAACTAATTTGAGAGGATGTTTATCTACTCTCCACTATGCAAACTGTGCTCACAATTGTTAAAGGTGGAGGATGTTTATCGGCTCTCACTTTAACGCGATACCTGTTTTACATTTGTTTTATAATACCCAGAGGAGGCTATCGACTCTCACCTATGCAAATGACTGTGTTTTGGAAAGACAAAAATGTTAAAAGATAGAGGATTGTTATTAACTCGTCCTTTCAACACGATACCTGTCTTATATTTATTTGTTTTATAATACCTATGATCGAGAGAGCTATCGACTCTCGCCTATGCAAGTGACTGGGTTGTGGTACAGAGAGAAAAAAATGTTAAAAGGTAGATGATAATTATCAACTCGCACCTTTAACACAATGCCTGTCTTATAATTACTTATTTTATAATACCTATGTTCGAGAGGATGGTATCAACTCTCGCCTAATTTGATCACCTACCTAATGAATTGCTTACCTAACACTAGCTACTTTGTTATGCCGTGATCACCTTTTTATAGGCCAGTGAGCTGAGCTTTTGCATTACTTGTCAGAGCTTTTCGTTATACCATTACAGCTGAGATAGTGCCATATGTTATTCAATAAAACAGGGTCATATTCTACAGCTGATTTTGTGGCTATCTTACAGAGTAACTTAGGAAAATTAATAACAAATAAATTCACAAAAATATATATACTACGAATTCAATTACAAATGCTAAGGAAAAAGAATTAAATGTACATGATGGTAATATAATAAGAAAAATTCAGAGTAAAATATTATAAATTCAAGAGAAGATTAATTATAGAATCGTAAATATAAATTCAAGAAGGAGAGGAAATTACATTTATTCAGAGAGATATTTGTTACAGGTTTCTTTTTAAATTCAAAAAGAGAGTTGCAGCAAGATTATGTGTGATGGAAATTTTATCCCTCCTAAAATTTCCTCATCACAATATGCAATTGTGTACTATTTTCAATATTTTGATGCTTCTCCCTACCACTCTGGCCACACTCGCTGCTGAGTTAACAGGCTGTACGCCCTGTCCAACTCGTCTCTAGTGCAAATGTACAGACACTACGTCCTATACCCTAGCTCGCACACTTTATATATGAACGGAGTGTACAGACTTTCGTCCTGTACCTTTGTTCCTACACCTTTATATATCTCAATGTACAGACTTTCATCCTGTACCTTTGTTACTACACCTTTATATATCTCAGAGTACAGACTTTCGTCCTGTTCTTTTATACTGTTTGAGATGGATCGATACTTACAGTAGCCGAATGATTTGTTTTAAGTCTGATCACCTTGACAGCGCGCTAGCAAAAAAGATCGAGAAATATGCTAACATCCCTAAGCTCGTTATTTCTTGTTGGAAATTATTGGAATCGTGTCCCGACAGTGATAGCCAGATTTACAATATTGTTTTTAGTATTAGGTTTTCTATGCTATATCTTATAAATATATATTACAATTTGTTCTAATATGAAATTAATTAACGAGGGACGACTTTCCTCGTCACACAGTAATAACGGTTTGCCAGACGCGCTACCGTTTTGTGGACCCTCAGATGGCTTGCGGTGGGTTGATCATGGTTTTCGCTGATTACTTGACGTGTCATATTCGTTGGGACGCACAATTTCCACGAGACTTCATTATCCTCGTGAAACGACGTACAAAAATGTCGGTAAAGTTGACTCTCTATAATGGCGTAGTCCGGATATTTTCCCGGTTGATTTTGTATCTCCGTGATGCGCTTGCGAATCCACGGACAAATATTTTCCAAATTTTTTTTATTATTTTCGCCCACTGCGGCCATTTGGCATCCTTCAGCCGGTTGACCGGAGAGGGCATCAGCGACTATATTCTGTTTACCCTTGCGATATTCAACGGTGAAGTTATACTGTTGAAGGTCCAGAGCCCACCTTGCTAGGCGGCCGGAGGGGTTGTCCAGGGAATTCAACCATTTAAGTGAGAGGTGGTCAGTGATGACTACAAACTTGTACCCTTCAAAGCAAGGGTGCATCTTCCTTATACTCCACTATTTCGCTAAGAAATCCTTCTCCGTGGTGCTGTAATTCTTTTCGTCCTAATTTAAGTAGCTTGCATAAGCAATCACCCGCTCATTACGGTTTATATTTTGTGTGAGCACCGCACCCAAGCCAACTTCGCTTGCATCTGTTTGAAGTTTGAATGTGTGTGTAAAATCTGGGCATGTTAGAACTGAAGCTTCTGTTAATTTGCGCTTCAAAGTATCAAATGCTATTTGTTGGGCCTCCGTCCATTTCCAATGACAATCCTTCTTCAGTAGCGCTGTTAATGGCTGAGATATTTGAGAAAAATCCGGTACAAATCGGCTTTACCACGAAGTGGTGCTCAAGAAGTGCGTCCGTTTTTATTCCATTCTTCGTGACCAGATGACCCAGATATCGCACTTCTTATTTAAAAAACTCGCACTTAGCCGCATTTATTTTCAAATTCGCAATTCTAAGCCGTCTGAATACTTCGCTTAGATTTTTCATGTGTTCCTTTAGTGTATTCCCTATGACAATAATGTCATCGAGGTATGCGAAAGAAAATGGCTCGAGTTCGGGGCCAATTACGGTGTCTAGGACCCGCTGGAAAGTTGCCGGTGCTGAATGGAGTCTGCTGAAGAATTTTAAGAAATCCCCTTTGAAGTGGTCCCAGTTGTCCCAGTTGTCCCAGTGCTCATTGTTGTTTCTATACAAAACCAGCGCCTTATCGCGCAAAAATTGGGGCATGGCCGCTGGTAACATCGAAAGTTCTAGGCCATACGTTTCGGCCATTTCTTCAACATGCTCAATAAATTCAAAAGGGTTTGGCCCGCCGCCAAAAATGACCCCCTTTCCTCACTGTTTTCATAACCTTGCGTTTATGGGCCTCCGAGCATTTTGTGACAACCACTCGGGGTTTTCTCGAGGTGTTCGCGGGTGGTACTACCTCCGAATCGGAGGAGGATACTTTATTAGAAGGAGCCCTATTAGAGGATGGTTTTCTTTCCTCGCGCCCATATCGTAAGGAGTGCCTTTAACTCCTCGGCAGGATGAGCACTGGGAAGAAACTTCTTGAAGTGTTGACGTAACTCTTCCAGGGTGCCCGAAGAGTCAATGCCGAATTCGTATTGGCCATTTTATGCAGGAAAATAATATAAAAAAAAAACTTTATAATGGTTAAGTACGCACCTTACTCTCGTTATTTTATTTTATTTTTTTGTTTTATCGCACTATTCCCTTTTTTTTCAATTCAATAATTTTCCTTTAAATTCATAATTTGCTTGATGTTGTTTCTTGTACTCGACTTTACACTTTTCCTCACCCTTTACTATTAATTTTTTTTTTTTTCGTTTCGTTTTGCTTTTATTGTGCCCCAATTTTATGTTTCAAATTTTCACTGCACTTTCTTTTGTTCCTATTCCTTGTTTATTTTTCTACCTTTTTCTGCCAATACCATTATTATTATAATATGCATATATATAAAGTGCATACAAAATAATTCCAATGATCACTCACGCACCTTTAAAAGCAAAACACTTCTTTTGTAGTGTGTACTCATTAATACTTACTTAAGTGTGTAAGTAACTCTAGGTGGTCGTTACACTTTTTCCGTTGCCTTCACCACTACTTCTAAACTGTCCCTATTGTTCTTGTTGTTGTTTTATACTTATACCTATGTAAAGTTTCATTGTTTTTTCCACTTACTTTATTTTGTAACTAGAGATCAATTACATTTTCTGTTCCATTGTTTGATGCCACATTTTATTCCTTATTCATGTTTATTATCCCAAGGTAAGTGCGCAGCTTTTTACATTAAAATAAGCAAATGAATGCTTTTATTTTATAAATATTTTTTTAAATATCGATGCAAAGAATTTTTCATGATATCACCAAATTAGAATTTTCTTTTCCCGTTATGTGCAGTACTAATGTTGCTCTTTCTGCAGGTCTTTTTTTTTTATATATTTTATTTGAGAGAAAAAAAAGTTTGTTAAGTAGACTTTCGAATTTCTTCCAAAATCCTTTTTGTTTTTACACTTTAATTAAACGTTTGTTGTTTTATATTATATAATTAATTTTTTTACAATATGAGTGTTTATTATAAATAATAAAGAATTGGCCCTGTACAGTGGACTTAAAACTTGCAATAGCCGAAACCATTAATGAGAACGGTAGCAGTTAATCCATCCCCCTTAACGGTTAAGATCGCCTTTGGGTCGTAGGGGTTCGTTGTGGGGACCCGGCCACCCCCCGTTGAGCTCAGGCCCCATTGGAGTTTCTCTGTTGTTTTCGTCGGCGACAACAATCGTTTGTGCGGACTCCTATTTGTCCGCAATCCCAAAAAAGCAGTTGTCGGGGGTTTCTACAATTTCGGGCGAAACGGCCATCACCCGCGCAGCGGTGACATGCTGTCTGGGGATTACACTTATCTTTTGGGCGATCATTCTCCAAACTATGGTTTTCACGAGGGGGTGGCATTCGATGTGTAACGTCTGGGCTACATTCATAATCCCCCGTCATTTCTAATAATTCCACCAGATTCTTAAAATCGTTACGTCTGATATAGCGGAGGTAGTCGGGCAGCGCTTGCGATATATGTGATTCAATTTCTCCTCCTCGCTCATCAAGGTGTGCCGCATTTTTACCTGTATGTCAAGGACAAAGTCCTTAAATAATTCTCGTGGCCGTTGTGTTCGTGTCCTGTCCTCATCTTCTACTCTTTCCAAATACCTTGGAGGTAGAAAGAACTTTAGAAAATCTCCCTTAAAATGGTCCCAGTTGTCCCAATGTGCTTTATCACGCAAAAATTGAGGCATGGCCGCTGGCAGCATTGAAAGTTTCAGGCCGTACGTTTCGGACATTTCCTCGACACGTTCTATAAAATCAATTGGTATCCTCTTCCTCCGAATCGGAGGACGACACTTTACTAGAAGGGGCCCTATTGGAGGATGGTTTTGTTCCCTCGAGGTGTGCCTGTATCGCCTTTAACTCCTCGGCAGTATGGATACTGAGTAAAATTTTTTTAAAGCGCTGTCGTAACTCTTCCATGATACCCGAAGAGTCAATACCGAATTCCCCTAGATATTCCGCAAGTTTTTCCTTGCATAGCGGATATATCCAGGTGGTTCGGAATTCCGAATTGGCCATAATATATGAGGGAATAGAAAATTTTTATATAGAATTTCAAAGAACGTAACTTACTTTCGTTGTTGTTGCAGTTGTGTTCAGGTTGTTGTAGTTTTCTGTTTTGTTTGTTTTGTTATTGACGTTGTTTTCCGCGTGTGGCTATTATTTTGGCAATGTTGTTTTTTTATTATTATATTTTTTTTTTAAATTTAATATTTCAGTTTTTATTTAAATTTTTTTTTTATTTATTTATTTTTTTTCGGTGAAGTGATTTTTTTTTAACTTCGCGTGTCAAGAAAACAAAATACGCAAATTACAAATTTTCACTTCCTTTCTTTTTCTCCCTGAGTTGTGTGGCTTCACAAGTAAACTTTACTTTATAATTAACGCCAATCCGTTTGTATGTAAGTAGGAAGCATGGAAGAGGGAAAATTAAATATTTATATATATTTTTTTTAAATTTTTCAACGTCCTTCTCTTTGTTAATTTTCCACTTTTTTTTATTACTTTTACAATCAATTGTTGCCTTTTTATAATTCCTTTTAATTAAGAATTCATTCACGCATGTTTGTTTGTTAAAAATTTATGAAAAATTTCTTCCTTTATTTCATTCGCAATTCTTTGCCACACTGTTCTTTAATGTTTTCGGCCTTTTTTTTATTTTTATATAAACTATATAAAAATAGAGAAAACAGGTCAATAAATTTAGAAAAAACAGGTCAAAAAATTTTTATGTCGCACAGTTTTGATGTATTTTAAACGAGATATTCAGAACAAAATTAATTCAATGGTATTCCGAAATAGACGCAACACCAAAGATAGATTTCCACGCGGGTTTTAATATTTCGGTTTTTATTTTATTTTTAAGTTCTTAAAGGTGGCTGGGATATAACTCAGCGAGTCCAAGGCTCCTCACAAAGAAATTTGTAAGACGTGATGTTATTTGTCTCTAATCCTTGGACTTGCCTTCATTTATTTGACGTATTAGCGCGGTAACGGCTTGTGGTGCGGGGCACGGCGTTACTGCAAATCGATGTGTGAGCGCCTACAATATATAAATATTGCAGGATATCTAGGCACGGGGACAGAGAGAGCGGTGATGTAACGACGATGGCGCGACCTAGGCGCATACAATAAAAAAATATTGCAGGATGACTACCCTCAGGGACTCCAGAAGACACAGAAATTTCGCGTGATAAACAAGACTTAAACAAGACTTTTTGCGAACGACCGGTAAGGTAATTGTGAAACCAAGCTAACATACTGTTACTAAAGCCAAACAATTTAAGCTTGAGAATTAGCAGATGATGATCAACTTTATCGAAGGCTGTAGAGAAGTCCGTATAAACTACGCCAGTTTGCATGTGTTCAGAAAAACCCTGAAATATATAACATGTTAATTCCAAAATATTTGTAGAAGTCGATTTACCCTTAACGAAGCCGTGTTGATAAGGGGAAAAAATAGATTTAATTATCGGAGTAAGTCTTTTAGTAATTATTAGTTCGAATAGCTTTGGCAAGGCACTAAGTTTAGCAATACCACGATAGTTATTGATAAAATTTTTAGGTCCATTCTTATAAAGTGGAATAATAAAGCTACTTTTCCAACGTAGTGGGAAATAGCCTTTTCTGAGGCATGCATTGAAAAGGTTAGTTAAAGAACCATGTAATAAATCCTCACAATGCCGCAGTATACAAGAAGGAACACCGTCAGGGCCGGGAAAATAATACAACTTAACTGTCTTTAGTGTATCTAGGACTTCCGTTTCAGACAACTGAATGGGAGGAAACAGGTCATATGATTGTATATCGTATAAATAGTTATCACTTGGTACGCTTTCAGGCAAGTAGGATTTTTCAAAAAAATCGGCAAACATTTTAGATATCTCCTGAATATTTGAAGATTTCAAGTTGTTATGTCGCATTACTACCGGAAAGTCACCAACTTTGCGTTTAGAGTTAACAAACGAAAAGAACTTTTTAGGATTATTAATCAATTTGTATCCCATATAATTAGAATAACACGATTTATTTAAGACGTTGAAATCATGCCTTGCCTTCGAATATAATACATAATCAGAGGATAGACCGCTGCGTTTGTACTTTTTAAATAATCTGCTTTTTTTATTCCGGACCATTCTTAAGTTTTTGTTAAACCAGACTGGACATTTCAAAGAACTATAGTCAATTTTTAAAGGAACAGATTTAGAAATCGCAGACAGAAGTATATCATACATAACAGACAATGATTTATCTATATTGTTTACATCGACAATAAAGTTGGAGACAGACGTTGATAAAATACCTCTGATTTTATTATAATTAGTCTTATTGAAATTAAAGTATTTATTATACTCAACTCTAGACTGAACATTACTTAAAAGAAAATTATTTAAGGTAAGCAGCAGCTTAGGATGATGCTTATCCTCTGGCAAAACAAAAGGAAACGTGCGATTGATCGAAATACTCGTGCATTCAGGAAAATTAAATCAAGAAGTTTATTATTATAATTCGGGATATTAATTAATCGAAGCAATCCCAAATCATAAATTTTATCGAAGAACTTTATAAGATGTTGAGGAATCATAATTGGTGTGAGATGGTCCATGTCATCATTAACGATCCACTTAATGTCAGGGAAATTAAAATCACCTAAAACCCGTAACAAATGGTTTAACAAATGAAAATACGTTTCTGATTAAGTGAACATGCATGTAATTTATAAGGTCAGACGCTGGAGGAATGTATGAACAGGTAATAAATAAGTAGCAATTACCCAACGATACTTTTACACAAACAACTACAAAATCGGCAGAAAAAATGTCAGCATCCTTAACCCCTGGTTTTAACCAAGTTTCAGAAAAAACTGTAATGTGGTATTAACAGCCCGAAGAATTCAGTAGTGCATCATGTAATTTGCTATTCAGACCACGGACATTTTAATATAATATCATTAAGTTATTATCTAGTTATTTAGGAGCAGTATCAGGTAAGTCTAAATTAACTGGAGGTTTAAAATTTACTTTGGAAACAAATTCTTTCACCAGCGCACCATTAGGCCAGAACTCTTTTTTTACTAAGCAGTCAAAAAATGATAAAGGAGCTAATATTTTAAACGAAGATATATCTCGTTTTTGAATTGTATTAAATTTAAAAATGTTTATTTTATTGAGGTCTATCTCACGCGCATTACGTTGAATATAGTTTTTTACTGTTTCAACTGTAGTATTGCAACTAAATAGTGATACAAAGATAGCTTTACGACGCAGAACAACAATTAGATCACCTGGCTGTTTATCTATCAGTATTTCTTTAGAAGTAGAAGGCCCATCCTGCTTGCAATTTTGTACAACCAAAGAAACATCAGCAGAAACATTCTTTGTAATCCTCGGTTTATCTGGAGTGGATGGAGGATCAACAATAATTATAGGTGTAAAGTCAGGATTAGGAACAGTAGAAGTGTCAGAGGGGCCAACTATGTTATTGGAAACAGTTTCATTTTCAGAAGAAGCTAAAGAATCAGATGGAGAAGGAACGTTTAAATTAGAAGAATCCAGTGGCAATAAGTTTGGAGAAGCTTGCAAGGATAAAGTAGATCCCCAAAAAGATGGACCAGGCCTAGAGGTGAATACAGGATTTTCAAAGAATTTGCAATTATTGAACATATCCTGATATTTATCAAATTTTTCAGATAACTTTTTTAAATCTTTACGTAACTCATTAAAACCACTTTGCGTTTGTTTAAATAGCTTAAAAAATCCGTATCAATTTTGCGGCAATTGCGGCAAGCCCATCGAAGCCCCTTAGTGCGGTTTGTAATGTAGTCGAAGTCTCTACCATTAAAACCCACACATTTAAGATGGGCTGGTCTATCGCACGACCAGCAGAGCAAAAATCTCTCATGATTTGTTTCCTTGCAATTAGAGTAAATGCAGTCCATCATGACAGATGTTAATATGTTATTATATATAACAGTAGAGTTATAATGTTAATATGAGCAATAATAGCAGTAATACAAAAAAGTAAAAAAAAAAAATGTTATAATAATGATAGAAATGATATAGAAAGAGAAAACAAAGAATAAGAAAAATGAAAAATGATGGAATACACCAACTAAATAAAAGAAATTGAAAATCTTCACTCTTCGCACATATTATAAATAGTATTTGAATAATTTTTACAAAGTATAACTTTTTCGTATTAAAATCACTAAATTTTAAAATTTTTTAAACGTAATATAATGTTCAAAAAAATTTAATTAACACCGAGCGAAATAAAACACACGCAATAAGCTAGGGTTACCAATTGATACTGCAATATTTTTATATTGTATGCGCCTAGGCCGCGCCATCGTCGTTACAACACCGCTCTCTCTGTCCCCGCGCCTAGATATCCTGCAATATTTATATTGCAAGCGCGTATGTCGCGCCGCCGTTGTTGTCTCAGTAACCATTGCCGTTGTTGTATCCTGTAACCACCACCGCTCTAATATCCTGTATCGCTTATATCCAGTAACGCTCTCGCGTCCCGCAGCGCTCACCGCTCTGTATCCTGTACCACTTGCCGTCTGTATTTAGCGACGCTCATCACTCTGCAACGCCGCTGCTCGTGTATCCTGCAACATTCACCACTGTGCAACGTTCGACGCTCTGTATCGTACGCCGCTCTGCAACGCCGCCGCTCTTGTATCTTGTACCATTCCTGTACCGCTCATCATTCAAGCACGATAAGTTAATCTCGTACCGCTCACCGCTCTGTACCATTCGCCGCACTTGCACCGCTCACACATCGATTTGCAGTAACGCCGTGCCCCGCACCACAAGCCGTTACCGCGCTAACACGTCAAATAAATGAAGACAAGTCCAAGGATTAGAGACAAATAACATCCCGTCTTACAAATTTCTTTGTGAGGAACCTTGGACTCGTTGAGTTATACCCCAGCTACCTTCAAGAACTTCTTTACAAGTTTCTGCCGAAAACTGGGTTTTACCAATAGATTTGTTTATTTGACATTCGTATTATATACGTGCCATTCAGCTCTCTTGTTAAATTTTTTGATGTTATGGATCCTTCATAGTTTGTTAAAAATACAAGGTCCGCGCCGATGAGTTCGACCGCATCCTTTGAGTTCGTCTGGAACGTGCAATTCATCTTCTTTCCCCGCAATATGCCAACAATACAATCATCCTGGTCCAAATCGACCAGGCTTTTAATTTCGCTTATAGTTAAATTACTTAATTTGAAGCAACCGGGCTTAATACCGAATACTTCTTCGCGGTCTAACAGTAATTCCTCAAATTTTAATCTGATTTGCCTCCCCTTCAATATAGCGGCTTTTACAATTAATTTGTACTAGGGACCGACAGCATGTACAATAGATGCATTTGATTAGAGTACACCGATGGTTTTGCATACTCCAATGCTTCCAACTCATTTACATATGGTAAGGTGTCCAATTCATTCACCATAGAGTTAATTTTACCTAAGGATGTTGGTATTCACTATGCTATCTTAAGTTATTTGACATTCTAACACGATTTAGTTAACTTGGGCCCTTATCAAAAGCACTTGATCCAGGATTAATTGGCTGCTCATATTCACGCTTTCTGGTGTATTTTTTAACATTTTTATTATGCTGTTAATCTTTTTTGTAGTTTCCCTTGTAAATTTGATAAGATCGGCGTTAATTCTGTATTGGTGGTTGTTGTTTTCAATCAGGGATTCTTCATTTTTTAATACGGTTTCCCAATCAGATGCACCTGGGCTACAAGCAATCCATCGCCATTGCTGAGCCTAGCCAGTTTATCGCTCTATGATGTCTAGCACTTTTAGGTTTATTATTAATTATTACTTATAATATACTGTACATAACAAAGAAAGGTTTGGTGATTTGCTTAGGGCTTGTGTAATATAATGAATTAACTATATTTGTTTTGTATAGTTTGGATCTTGCTAAGTTCAAATGTAAATGGTGCAGACAATTCTCTTGCGTATTGCAAGAGCTTAGCCTGTGTTAAAACCTTGTTTATGGAGGGGTTAGGTCGACTCTTATGCTACTTAAATTGTTTGTAAAGGCCCTAATTGCTTAGAAAGGATTATGTACATTCTCGTGCCTGTGCTTGCTCAATATAATTATAGCTGTGTTAGAGAGGAATTTCACTCTCGTGCCTGTGCTTGCCTAATATAATATTCCTAGCTGTGTTCGAGAGGAATGTACTTTCTCGTGCCTGTGCTTGCCTAATACAATGATGCTAGCTTGTGTTAGAGAGGAATTTCACTCTCGTGACTATGCTTGCCTAATAAAATATTCCTAGCTATGTTCGAGAGGAATGTACACTCTCGTGCCTGTGCTTGCCTAATTTAATGATCCTAGCTTGTGTTAGAGAGGAATTTCACTCTCGTGCCTATGCTTTGCCTAGTTATTTTTCCTGCGCTTGATCTGACTATCTACCTGTCAGCCCTAAGACTAGCTACTTTTCTATGCGGTGATCGGCTTTTTATAGGCCAGTGGCTGAGCTTTTGCTTGTTGTTTACAAGAGCTTTGTTGCAAGTTTTCACCAGTTACAGCTGATCTTGATTATTTATTGTGTGGAGTTGCTTATGACAGAGTCACTTATAAAAGAAGTAAACAAGCATAAAGCAATTATATATGTACACAATAACGAAAAGGAAAAATGAAACTAAGCATATATGTAACAATTATTTGGTTTTATAAAAGAAAACAATAGTAATAATTAAAAAAAAAATCGATTTCAATTTAAAAAAATAAACTAAGCATAAACTAAGCAATTCAAAAAAAATTTATAAAGGAAAAGAAAAAAATGCAAATGATGATTATTTGGAAATTTTATTTAAAAAGAAAATGTCTCATCACAACCTCTGCGAGAACTCTACGCATATCAATAGTTGACTTATTTTATACAAGAAATAATTTAGCAAATTTTGAAAATTTGTCAATACAACTGAGAAATTTCAGTCCGTGCAACTCAAAAATATCTACATGTAAAATTTCGCAAGGATACCTATGAATAGGCGTGGGTTGTAATTTGGGTTTTGCAGGATGTCTGTCATATTTCCTTGTGTTACATATTTCACAATCCTTAACATCATATCCTTGTCTAACCAATTATGCCATTTTCACAAAATAATTTCCTCTAAAATTTGTTTAACATTTTCTTTGGAATTTTTATGAGCTCTGTTATGATTCGTATTATGTAGGCCTTTCTTTCTACATTTGCTACATCTTCGATCAATCCTTGTGTTATACGAATTTTATATCTAGTAAAATTATATATACTTGTTGCAGAAGACTTAAGTATTGTTCAGGGATTTTAATGCCATTAATTATGTTTGGCCTTAATTTTCTTTTTAATATATCGGTCAAAGTAGTTTCATCATAAGTTTCCCTGTTCACGTAATGAATATCCAGAATGAGTCTTGAATATTCGAATGACTCTAATTCACGACCTATTCGAATTATAATTTGGTTCCGGAAAACGTTCAGTGGAACCTCAACGTGAGGTATAAGCTCAGAATTATCCTCCTTAGCACTGTGAATGGTTTCGAGTGATGTACTTGAATCGCTAAACTCATGACCTTCACTTGCGGTAATTGTATCTGAAACGCGAGAACCTTGTTCTGAAGCGGTAATTGTTTCTGAATGTTGTACAATTTTCCTGGTTTGTATATAAGTTCGTGATTGAATTCCTCTAATCTAGCTTTCCATCTCTTAAGTTTAGCGTTATAATTCCTATTTCCTAATGCATAAGTCAGTGGTTGGTGGTCAGTATAAATTTTGATAAGTTTAGCTCCATAAATAAATGAACGTAAACTGTCCAATGACCAAATTATGGCCAACATCTCCTTTTCGTTTGTTGCATAATTTTCTTCTGTCTTACTCAACAAACGTAAAAGTTTATCTTTTCCAAACTCCCCTTGAGATAACACATCCCCTATTGCGTAATTTGATGCGTCGGTTGTCAGATTGAATGGTTTTTCAAAATCAGGAAACGCCAGTACCTCCGTCGATGTTAAAAGTGGTTTTAAATCATCAAAAGCCTTTAGTGCACTGTCGTCTAACTCTATTTTAACAGTCTTGGATTGGTTAGCTTTAATTTTAGAATTCTCTCCCCTAGTTAGAGTGGTAAGAGGTTTTGCATCCTTCGCAAAGTCCTTAATAAATCGTCTATAATAAGACGCAAGTTCCAGAAAACTTTTTAAAGCCTTAAGATTATCGGGCGGAGCAATTTTTAAAATTGCTTCCACGCTAGTATTAAAGAATTTATTTTTTTCCAAATTTTCTTTTAAGCCAGAATCAAGCAATTTACCAAAAACTATTTTTAATCTTTGTAAATGGTCCTCAAGTGTAGCACCAAAGATTATGATATCGTCTATATAGACATAGCAAATCGTTCCTATACATTCCTTTAACACGTCCATCAATCATCCGTTGAAAGATTGCAGGTGTATTTTTTAGACCAATTGCTAAAACTCATATTTTCCATTCATAGTGGAGAATGCGGTTTTCGGAATATCCCTGTCTTTCATTGGAATTTGGTGGAAGCCCGGAGTTAAATCCAGCGTCGAAAATTATTGAATTTTTCCTAGGGAAGCCAAAGTTGAATTTATATCCAGTATCAGGTATTGTCACGGAATTGAGTCTTTTAAAGTCATTCTATACTGTTTTTCGTCATCAGGCTTTGGCTTTTTGGGTACAACCAAAAAGGGAGAATTATATGGACTTTTGGACGGACGTATGATAGATTTTTGAAGTAAATCTCTAATATGTTCATCCACAACCGATCTCATATTAGCCGGATACGGATAACTTTTTGTGTAAATAGGTTCAGATGTCGTATTCTTTATCTTAGCGCATACCGATGTTCGAATTGCTTCTGATCCCGTTCTTGGGGAAAAAAGATTCGCATATTCCCCAATCAAATTTTGTAATCTTTCATGAAACTCCGACCCCACTATCGTATTAATATCCCCGCAAATTTCCATCTTAAGCGGAAGGACAAACCGTGAAAGGATTGTTAATGTGTTAAGCTGGTGGTCTATTACCACTTCCATCTTCTTTAACATATCATTAGTTATAACACTATCAAAGACCTTCAACCCCGGTAAAACATAAAATACGATATCATCATTCACTCCCAAACTCTCAAAAAACTTTCCACATATTTTCTGATTAATTTCGATCAACCCAGCGGGAGAATTCACTTGAAATGGTGCTGATACAGGACCAGCTGTATCCAAAAATTTTATTAGCACCGGTATCAATCAAATATTTTAGAATCTCACCGTTGCGAGATTTGTATATTTTGTATAATTATATATGGTAGGCTGGAAAGGAGGTCCCCTCCATAAAATTTTCATTGTCCACCACAAGAATGTTTTGCGACACATCCTCATTCTTCGCGTTCATATGAAACATTTTAGGAACCTGTTTTTTTAAGTTGCACCATATGCCCCCATAATGAAGATCGTTTATTTGCGTTCCAACCTGGTCTTTTTATATAGTTTACGCGACACGTTTGTATTGATGGATCAACGACCATTTTCTCTACAGGTTTAGGTGGTCTAATAGGCGGACGTTCTTGTGTAGGCCCTGGCACATTTTGCGCATAAAATGGATTCGGACAGAATGGTCGTTGCTGGAAACTTGGCGTCTACCAAGCTTTTGTGTTAGAGAATGGTAGGCGCGGAGGAACATGACCCCTCATTGAATTTATCTGAGCACGAACGTGTGAATTGTACGACAACCGGACAATGTCCCTCAATTCGTTTTCATCGGACGGACCGCGCAGAGGCACTTCAGCACTCTGAGTCTCTACCGAAACCGTTGTCCTATCTTCTACTACTTTTAGCCTATTGTCTATTGACCTTAATTGAGCTAAGACTGTGTTAACAGCCCCTGTCAGTTCTAATACTGATTTTTTGATGTCCTCCCTAATTTTGATAATTAAATTATTTTAACCAATTCAATTAATAATTTTAATAATTGATAATTTTAATCAATTTAATTTGTAGCACTTTGCGGTATACCATCATCAGTATACCTGAAAAGGTATCACTTTTCACGAATTAGTATAAAATGTTGCAATTAATAATATTTAATAAATTTTAATGGAAAATATTCAGAATTTTAAAATTTTATATTTTTTATTAATTAGAATTATATTTCAATTTTTCTTTTAATTATTCATTTAATGGTGGTGTGTGTGGTTTCTTGTTTTTACTACTTGTTATCTCTTTTTTATTTTTTATGTAAGTGCACTACCCAATGGAAGTGTCATGATGGATCCCTTTTCCCCGTAGGTACTTAGGGCATAACCTCACCCGGTTATCCCTCTAACGATATACGTCATTGTGAAGGTTCTTATATGGACTTCACAGTAGGACTCATGAAAAAGGGTACTACCTTTTTTAGTATAGTGCTTTTTTACTTTTACCCGCGTGTGAACGTGTGCGTGTGATTTTACTTCATTTATAGAAGTATTAATAGGTGATAAGTATTTTATTTTTTATTTTACTTCCTTTTATTTTACAATTTTAATTTTAATTTTCGTAATTTGTTTCATACTTTTATTTTACATATTCACACGTGGTTCTATCACTTCATTTCTTTTCATATATTTTTTCAACATTTAACACCACCACAACAACAAAAAGAGCTTAAAAATTTTAACTTAATTTTTCATTTGTTTCAAGCGCTTCATTATAATTTTATATTTTTAGTACATAAGTGTGTTTTGTAAGCCAGGTGATAGGAAATTTTATTTAATTTTCATTTTCAATTTATTATTTATTTTACCCACCACCACTCACTTGTATTATTTTTTTCAAATTCATATTTAATTTAACTAAGGTGCATTTTTTAAGCCAGGTAGTGAACACTTGTGATGAGGCAATTTCTCAAAGGAAAAAATTACCATCACACGATCTAAATATTTGCGTTTTCACCCCACAATCTTATTCGTTTCATCCACCAAACTTCATGGAATACTTTTTTTTCTTATAATAATTATTAACACGTAAATTACATACACACAATTTTTCTTTTTTTTACAATCGTTGCTTCTTCCTTTTTTTAAAATCAGTACACTTTACTAAAACCTACGACATGAACCAAATGAATATGTTTTATTTACTTGTCAATTAAAAGAATTTGAATATGAATTTCTAGTTTGATTTAACAAGTGAACTATAAATAACGTTAAGCTACTCTGTAATAGTTATAAGTTATATGTTATTAATTTAAGTTAACTCCAGATTAGTCATAGAAAATCATATGTAGCAAAAGATCAGATGTAATTGATGCAAGCTCTTGTCAAAGCTCTTATAAATACACAAAAGCTCGGCCACAGGCCTATAAAAAGGCGATCATCACGAAGCAAAGTAGCTAGTTTTTCATAGCTATTCAGGTAGGCCAAGCAAGGTATTAGGCAACAAACATTAGGCAAAGCATAGAATTGTGTTAGGCAAGTAAATACCAAGGGTAGGATTTGCATAGGAAAATAAAAAGGGTAAGAGCGAGTTGAAACGTCCTCCTCTACCTCAATACTAGGCACAGCATAGGGCAAGTAAAAAGGGTAAGAGCGAGTCGATACGTCCTCCTCTACCTCAATACTTGGCAGAGCATAGGGCAAGTAAAAAGGGTAAGAGTGAGTTAATACGTCCTCCTCTACCTCAATACTAGGCAGAGCATAGGGCAAGAAAAGGGGGTAAGAGAGAGTTGATACGTCCTCCCCTACCTCAACACTAGGCAGAGTATAAGGCAAGCAAGAGGGATAAGAGAGAGTTGATACGTTCTCCTCTACCTCAATACTAGGCAGAGTATAGGGCGGTACGAGAGAGTTGATACGTCCTACTCTACCTTAGCATTAGGCAGAGTAATAAAACAATATAAAGGTACGAGAGAGTGATCCATCCTCCTCTACCTTAGCGTTAGGAAACCTCACAAAAGTACGAGAGTCGATTTTCCCTCTCTACAAAAACTAAATATTTTCTCTTGCCCATTCTATACTCATTTAACATAGGGGAAAGTTGATGCGTCCTTTCCCAATAACAATTCACGCTAGTTTTAAAGCACACCGAAATATAGCCATACACTCTTCAGGTTAGCTAATACATAAGAAAAAGACAAAAACAAGGATAAATACTCTTGCATCAATTACAAGAAAGACTGAAAATAAGCTCTAGGGATATTCATAATAAGTTGTTCTCTAGCGTAGACAAATCCACCAAAACTCATCCACAAACCATTGTTATTATCTAAATATAGAATCCATAAGCTAAGGTACAGATTTTAGGTTTAGTCGTCGCATTCACTATTATAAATCAAGCTAAGATAACCGTCAAACTCTTGTATGTATGAAATATTGAACACAAAGAAAGGGAATTAGTGAATAAATTGTCATCTTTATTTACATTGAAATAAAATATTCTTGAATCGAACTCTGGTCGGCCCTGGGTCTACCCCAGCATCCTTCAGATTCTTTACAAAGTGGCGCCCGAGCAGGGACGCACATAATGTGCACCTAAGCATATACAAAGAAGTTTGACGTAAAAAAAAAACTAACACAAATCCCAAAGTGTAGGAACGAGCAAAGAAAATCAAAACACAAAATCACTGAGCATAGAATCTTGAAAACCAGAACCCACTAGCATAGAAACTTAAAAAGAGAAAAAAAAAAAACTCTCACCGAGCGTAGAATTTTGAAAAAATTACTAGGTATAAAAAAAAAATAAAAATTTTAGGGAAAAAAAAACTACCAGGCACCGAAACTTGAAAAATTTACTAGGCATAAAATCTTAAGAACAAAACTACTAAAATGGCAGGATCAAAAATTTTGGCAGGATCAAAAAATTTAAGAGTTTAATAGTTTGGCCATGTTATAGAAAAAGGACGAGTAGACTTTATAGCACTGTTTATCGCGCAACACTCAATGTGAGGATTCAGCAGAAGTGCTAGGTATCTAGTGCTATAAAGTAATGGAAAGTGTATATGAGACTCGCTCGCTATGAGTTTTAGTCTGTCTTATTGAATGAAAAATAATTTCTTATATACTAAAATTAACATGATAAATTACAAATACAAATTACAATATTTAATAGTAGGCATAAACTTAAACTGGGTTATTCTTATTGCTTACTTGACTTAAATTCTATTTTTGCATGTACATGCAAAAATCTAAAATTAACTAAAAATAAAATTAATAATAATGTGGCCTATATTTACGTTTTACTACAGTAAGCAAAATTGAATTAATACAATAATTGAGTGAATGTGTTCACTTAACCGTGAACATACTACACTTTGCGTAGCGGATATATCCAGGTGGTTCGGAATTCCGAATTGGCCATTTTATGTGGGGGAATAAAAAAAAATCTTTTATAATATCAAAGTACGTACCTTACTCTCGTTGTGGTTAAAGTTGTGTAGAGATTGTTGTTGTTGTTTTCACCTTTTTTATTATTTCATGCAATCAATTGTTGCCTTTTTTTATGTAATTCCGTCAATGAAGAATTAATCCAGGCACGTGTGTTTGTTAGAAATTTATGACAAATTTCCTTTGATACGCTGTTCTTTAATATTTTCCGGTTTTTTTCTCCTTTTTTTTCAGGGTTTTGATAATCTTTCGGTTGTTATCATTTTGGTTATTTAATTTTAAAATTGTTTTTTTTTATTAATGTAATTTTTTTTTCCTTCAGCAATTTTCACTTCCCTTTGTATTCTGTATTCAACGCACTGTTTGGTTGTGTGTGTTTTTTTACTCCAATCTATTTTTTATCACACTGTTCACATTTTCCACTCTTATTATTTTTCTATTCTACTGTCGCACTGTTTTTTAATATTTCCAGTTTTTTTGCCTATCTTCTTTATAATAATTTTTTTTAAATTGTTCTTTTCAATTCACTTCGTTACGTTTGTTTCGTTTTGCTTTTATTGTGCCCCCAATTTATATTTCAAATTTTCATTGCACTTTCTTTCGTTCCTTTTCTTTGTTAATTTTTCCACATCTTTTCTTTTATTATTCCCACAATAAATTGTTGATTTTTTATAAGTCCTTTAATTGAGAATTAATTCTAGCACATTTGTTTGTTAAGAATTTACGAATTTTTTTTTTTAAACGAGACATCCGTAACGCGTCTATTCTCAACGATCTTTTCCATTTACATACACTTTGTTCTTTGTTCACGTCCATCGCCCGCACAACTTGTATAAAAGAAGTTTTCTTTTTTTAAATAAATTGAACAATATCCAGGTTTTTTTTATATTTGTACCTACAAATCAATGACTCTATAATTTAATTTAGTATTCGTTTTGTATGTTAATCCGTTTTCGTATGTTTTAAACCTTTTAACTAGTTCGCGCAGCAACACACGATCACTAAATGTTTTTTTCTTACATATTACCCTTACAAATTTATATTTATATAATCCTTTTTTTTATCCAATTTGTTTTTTTTTTCACATTCTGCGCCTCTTCCAAGTATATTCTATTAAAAAATAGTTCATTAAGTAGGCTTACGCCTTTTCTACCGAAAGTCTTTCCTTTATTTTACACTTTATTTAACACTAGATTGCCTAAGCAAGTCATTTTGACTGCTTTTTAATTTCAATTAGAAAAATGATTATGTATATAATGTCAGAATTTCTTACAACTTTGTGACTTTTTCTACAACATATAAATACGTTTATTCATAATAGTAGTTACCTCCCCCTCCTTCATTTTCGGTATATATATATGTGTTATATCTATATTTCGATTTCCGTTCATTTTTTTTTTTCTATTTCCGTTCATTTTTTTTCGATTACCTTTAGCTAATAACATATAAATACCAAATAAAGTACCTTTTTTTCAATTACCGCTACCTGATAACATATAAGTACTGGCTAAAGTAGTACTTGCTATTCAAATCTTTATGCAGTCCAGTTAGAACAAGTTGATTATTTTATTTCTTTTGCGCGCTAAATTCATGAAAGAAATGTCGAAAATAAGTGAGTTATTGAAAAAGCTAACAAATATAAGTGAAGAGTGCCCCGATGTAGAATCAGATGCAACAAACTCTGAGCTATCATCTGAAGATGAAGTGGATTATAGTGAATCATCTGACACTGAATGTAGCAATGGAGAGCCGATCACCAATGATGAATATGATATCAATAAGCCCAGGAAAAGGTGTAAGGTGCTAAGTAGTTCTGAATCTGAAACTTGTCGAGCCATATACAAGCTGTGGAAGAAATGTCACGACCGATAACTTTTTCAATGTCATGTCACTCGCGACAAAATTATTGATCGAAATTTGTCAAGTACGACTTTGCCACAACAATAAAATAAATAATATATGTGAAAAATGTCAAAAGTTTGGTTGCGGAAAATGTACATAGTATATTGGAAGAATACTGCAATTTTCCACTACTGTTATCTATATATTATAAGTTGTGTACTTGAGTACCATGAGGAATTTTAGCACCGTTATGTCTTTGGTATTAATTGCGTCTTTGCACATTTTAAAACACTTTCAAAAAAATGATTTGCGGAACTTTCTACACTTACACTTTTTAATCTTATGTTATGTTAATATTATTGTTCATGTTAATGACAATCTTACTTTATATCTTCTTTTAGACAATAAACAAAAAAACGTTTCTCTTGGGATGAGCGTCCCTGCTCGGGCGCCAATGTAACGAGATTTTTCTTACGCTGGGGTTAAGCCGTCAGCGTAGGGTATCACGCCCATTTATTTAAAACTTTAATTGTACAGACGTTATGTCCTATACCCTAGATCACTCGCTGTAAGTGTACAGACTTTCGTCCTGTACACTAATATTCCTTCAAATGTTTCAATACTTACAGCTGAACGATTTGCTTTGCGTCTAGTCACCTCGACGACTTTCGTCGTCACACTATTTAGCATATCATATTATTAAATTTTTATATTATATTCTTATATAACTATATTATTATATTACTGTATTGCTATATTATTGTTATATTACATTATTATACTATTATATATTATTATATATATATATATATATTTTATTTTTATTTTTTTTTTTTAATACTATCGTATGATTATATTACTGTTAAAGTGTATACTTATTCGTAGTATAGGATGGGTATAGGGTGTACACCACCTCGTGGAGCTGGGGATAAACAAGCGTCTGACTCGCCGAATCCATCGGCGGGAACGGTAAAACCCAAGGATAAAGAGCCTTTCAAAAAAAGTGAGCGCACAGCGCGTTCTCCTATAAAGTTAGGAGTCGACCGTGAACAGGCAAGGCCACAGTCCTCTCCTCCGTGTCTTAGCGTGACACAAGAAGAACGCGATATTACCAGCAAAGACCCCTTTGTGCTTTTGGGTCACAAAAGCAAGGAGCTCGTGGAAATGATGGGTGGAGGCAGACGATCCGTTCACCAACCCAAGCGGGACTTAGTGGACTCTCTAGTCTCGTTACACAAATCAAGAAGTATTGGGAGTGATACCACTACTCAAACCTCACCTCTGTTTAATAAAGCCAGAGAAGAAAAAAGAAGCAGGACCGAAAAGTCCGTTCCTTAACCCCAACAAAACCAAAAAAGCAAACAGAATATTGTTGACTCACCCAAGCAAGAATATATGGGTAAAAAGACGAATTTAGAACCAGATTCATGGGTTAAAGTGGTCAGCAAACAAAACAAAAAGCCGCCAAAATCTATCAAACCAAGGCCAGACCAAATGCCGAAATCCTACGGAAAGTCAAGTCCGATCCGAAGTTGACAGATGTAAACCAAAACGTCACAAAGTTTATATGCGAAATATTAAACCTTCGCAAGGCACTCAGACTGCTAACTTTAGAGTTCCTACAGATACGGTTAAAAAGCTGTTGGATCTGGGGAAAATAAGGATTGGGTGGGTAATCAGACGCATAAGGTCACAAAAAACATTGAAAAAATGCTTTAAGTGCCTTGAGTTTGGACATACTGCCAGATTCTGCAAAAATAACAACGATCGGTCGAAATAATGTCGCCGTTGTGGCAATGAAGAACACATTGCAAAAAACTGGAAATGTTAAAGGTACTCCAGATCAATCTAAATCACTGCGCAAAGTCTATTAGAACAAATACTAAGGGATAAAAAGTTGGATATCGCTCTAATATGTGAATAGGCACTTAGATAACAACACATGGGTAAAAGACCGAACCGAAAGTGTTGCGGTATGGTCATGTGAGTTGCACGCACAAGAAAACGTCGCACACTCATCAAGGGGGTTTACTAGGGTTAAAAATAAGGGAATATTTTTGTACAGTTGCTACGCCCCACCGAGGTGAACCCATAACGAATTTTAGGATTTCCTAGACACCCTGGCGGCGGATGCTAGCTATAGGCATCCCATTATCATTGGAGGAGACTTTAACGCGTGGGCAACAAACTGGAGTAGTAAATCTACGAATTCCAGAAGGCGCAGCTTACCCGAAACTTTTGCCTCTCTGGACATTGTAGTTGCAAATACGGGAAATAAGGATACCTTTAGAAAATCAGGGAGGGATTCAATCATCGACATTACGTAGGTGAACAGCTCTCTTGCTAGGGACATATTTTGGTGCGTCAGTAAAGAATACACTCACAGTGACAACCAAGCTGTCATATTGTTAATAATACAGCAAGAGTTAATAGTCAACAAACACAAATGACATGCCTCCTATGGAAGGTCTCAAAATTTGATCGAGACATGATGAGAGAAATTATTAGAACGACGGTAATGAGCCTAAACCCAAAATGAGGAGATGGCCGACGAAGTAGTGTCAATAGCTAAAGGCGCTTGCGACGCTTCCATGCCTAGAAGGAAGAGGAATGGACGTAATTTTCCGTGCTACTGGTGCAATGACGAAATGAAGTCTTTAAGAGCACAATGCCTGAAGAAGAAAAACGCAGTGTTCAAGAAACAGACCATTGTTTAGAGAACACCTTAACCAAAAGAGAAAAGCTTTGCAATCGGCAATAAAAGCTAGTAAAAGGTTTTGCTTTTAACAGATTTGCGTTGAGGGGAACAGCTTACAGAGTAGTTACCAAAACTCACTAAGGGTAGCCCCCAACCAACGAACCCTGTGGCTTTAAAGGAGTATAATCAACACATTGTTTCCAGCAAGGGCGGCAGGACCGGAAATAATCGTGGATCTTTATGAAGAAAAAGTTCCATCCATCAACCAAGAAGAGCTCAAAACAGCCACAAAAAATATTGCAGATTGTAAAGGTTATGATCGAGGATAGACCCGA
This sequence comes from Crataerina pallida, assembly GCA_949710015.1. Classification (NCBI taxonomy): domain Eukaryota; kingdom Metazoa; phylum Arthropoda; class Insecta; order Diptera; family Hippoboscidae; genus Crataerina; species Crataerina pallida. The sequence continues at coordinate 21,333,583 of OX453289.1, forward strand.
CTTATTTGTCGAAACCTACCAGAAGTGCCAAAATGCTGGAAACGACAAACTCTAGTGCTAATACCGAAAGGTAAACCTGAACCCGGAATCGTGCAGGCATATCGCCCTATATGCTTGCTGGACACTCTAGGAAAGATACTAGAGAAGATCATATATAACCGACTACTACGGTTATTGGAGGAATTAGGAGCCTTGTCTGAATAGCAATTTGGCTTTAGGAAAGGCAGATCTACAATCGATACTTTGGAATTAGTTGCCAACATAGCGAAAAAAGCTACCGATGGAAAACGATGGAAGGGAGACGCCAAAGAGTATTGCTCCGTGGTAACTCTTGTCATCAAAAACTAATACACCTACAAGTGGAATACGTTACCATAACCACATACTTGCTGCGTGTGACAAAGCCACAAAGCTACAATCAGCTTTATCTAGAATGCTACCCAACGCAGGCGGACCCAAGAAAAAGAATTAAGCAACTGAAACAAAAAGTATGCTCCGTACAAAGGATCAGCTCAAGAACAATCTGCGGCTTCCGAACAATTTCTGAATACGCAGCAAATGTCATAGCTGGATCCATACCATGGGACATCTTAACAGAAGAAATGAGACGTATTTTTATGAGGAAACTGCGAAGGTTATAAAAAAGGAGGAACGGCTAATTTCCCTAAATCAATGGCAGATTAGGTGGGACTCATCAACAAAACGAAGGTGGACCTACAAATTGATACCATCTATCGATACATGGATCAAAAGAAAAAATTTGACAATAAGAAGAGAAAGAGAGAAAGAGTTTCAACAGTGTCAATATTAATTAAATTAAATTAAATTAAATTGGTTACTACCTATTAAATAAAATATACTTACTAAAAACTTCTATTTGTTTATGATATATCTGTGGATTATATAAAAGTACACAAAAAAAGGAAAATTCATAGAAATATAAAAACTAAAAAATTAACTTAGCCTCACTCACAATGAGTGAATGTCAAAAGTGCCACAACCTCATACGAGGGGAGAGTGGCGTTAGATGTGCTGGAGTATGTGGGAAATGTTACCATTTCTCAGCTAAATGTTGTGGAATTGACCAATCTTTATTGAATGCCATGAATTCTAATAAATTAGTAAAATTTATATGCGATGACTGCATGATGTATATCCACAATGTAGATCATGTTATTAAAGAACTACAAGGCGCAGTAACAAAAAACAATGTACACCTGTGCGAATATAAAAATGAATTCGAATACTCACTTAAAAACCATGAAAATGAAATTAAATTATTGCTACAAACAATTGAAGCAAAGTACAGCGAGCGATTAAAGAAACATTTAAACATCAAAACAAGTATGAAGAAAGTATGACAGAAATGAAAAATTTAAAAGAATCTATAAAAAATTTAAACACGGCGATGCAAAAGAAACAAGAAACTTATGCTGAAGTACTAGGCAAAACAGTACTTGACTTGAAAAGGGAAGCGCCAATCATTAAAAAACCTAAAAATAAACAAAAAGGAGAAAAAACAAAAGAAGACTTAAACAAAAACATAAATCCAAAGACCTAAAAATAACTAATGTTAAAACTAAGAACAACGGTATTGTAATATTAGAGAGTGATGGAATTGAGGAAAGAGCTAAAATAAAACAAGCGATAGAAGAGAAACTTGACAAAGACTATGAAGTAAAAATACCAAATAATATCAACCCAAAAATAGTAGTTAATATGTCATTTAAACATGATAACGATGAATTGATTTTAAAAATTAAAAAACAAAATTCGATTTTAGTTGATAGCACCCTAAAAGTGATAAAAGAATACGAAGTAAAAAGTAAAAATGATTCAAAATATCTTAATGCTATAATTGAAACAGACCGTGGTTCATTTCCTAATATATTAGCTTCTGGGAAAATTTGTATAGGATAGGAAAAATGTAAAGTCTTTGATGGTGCTGATGACATAATGTGCTTCAAATGTAGAGGCTTCAACCATAAAGCTAAAAACTACAAAAATAATGAAGTATGCCTAAAATGTCATGGTCGGCATTATATAAAAGATTGCTCTGATGAATCTATAAATACCTGTATAAATTGCTTACGAGCCAACAATACACTAGGCTTAGGATTAGATGCAAACCACCATACACAGAGTAAAACATGCCCAGTATTTTTAAACAAACTTAAAGAAAAAAAACGTAAAATTGGATATTAGCAACCAATAAATAAGAAACCAAATTATTAAAAGTGCCTGTACTTAAATATTAACAGTATTTTAGCAAACAAATACGAATTTGAACACGTTATGGCAGATAAAAACCCATATATAGTGTTATGCAGTGAAATATGCGCAACCGAGGAAATAACGGAAGCTGAACTGAAAATTGCATCTTATAGAGCATATCGATGTAATTCTCATAGTCGACATACAGGAGGTGTGATAGCATACATTAGCAAATCTATCGATGTTAATGTAATATATAACAATAAATTCGAAAATAACTGTTGGTGCTTAATAATAAAGTTAAAAAAAATACAAATCAATTGGCAAATAGCAGTACTATACCACTCGCCAAATGCAAGCCATTCATATTTCCTGGAGCACTTGGAAGATGTCTTATGCGGTTACTTTGATAGTGATAACAGAAACATTATCGTAGGTGATTTCAATATAAATTTAATGATGTCTACAACTAATAGTAAGAAACTTGAGGAACTATGTAGGAGTTACGATTTGAATCAAATGGTGGATTTTCCAACTAGAGTTAGTAATAATAGTGAAACAATGATCGACTTACTATTTTCAAATAAAAATAACATAAAATGTAAAAAACTTGATACGTACGAGGTATCAGATCATGAGACATTTGAGTTTAATTTGGAGATTAAGAGATCAAAAATTAAAAAGTACTCTACTGAAATTGTAGCGTGGACATACTACTCTAAAAATAACCTATTAAATTTTCTAAGACAATAGATATGAATTGGTACAATAGAGACATAAATAGTAAAGTGGTGATGATAAACTATGTATTAGAAAATGCTATGGCACTATTAACAATAAAAAAAACTGTGACAGTCAACCTCACAAATTAATGGTATGACACCGATCTTCTTTTCCTGAATAGACACAAATGCCACCTTAAACAAATCGCCAAAATATCAGGAAACTGGCATGAATATAAAAGGATACAAAAACAATATAAAAAATTAATAAAAATAAAGAAAACTACTTATATGGAAAGAAGGATTGAAACTTACCAGCATGATTGCAAGAAAATGTGGAAATGTTTGAAAGAAACAGTAAATCTAAATGCTGAAAAAAAAGTTATAAATGAAATAAGAATCAATAAACAAAGGATAACGGATCATAATCAAATAGCAGAGGAACTAAATTTATTTTTCCTAGATAGTATTAAAGAAATTCACGCAAATATAGATCAGATACCTAACGATCTTGTTCTTTATACGTTTCATGATGATACTTTTAAGTTTAAACCTGTAACAACAGATGATATTGTAAACCTGGTAAGGAAGTTTAAATATAAAACGGGTGGTAAAAAATTATTATCAGAAGGTGTGATTAGAGACTCTATCGAATATACTGGTTTCTTCTATATGGATATAATAAACAATAGTTTGCAAAATGGTTATGTTCCTGAAATACATAACTACAATACTAGAAATAGAAATAATTTTGCTTTACCCTTTCTTAGAACGGATAGTGATAGACAACATGTATTTTATAAAGGTATAAAACAATTCAATGAACTACCGGATGATATTAAAAAATGTGAAAATTTTAATTCATTCAAAAGGAAATTATTTGAACATTGCAAAACAATAGGTATAAGCTAATTTTTGTTTAAGTTGAAATTAAATGATGTAATAGGCAATAATAATTGCCGTATCCAAATAAATCAATAAATAAATAAAACGAGATCTCTGCGAAACATACATTATACAACACAGTTTCTCACTGGTAAGGGCCTATCTCCATAAGATCGGAAGATTTACGTCTCCTCTTTGTCCATCTTGCGCAGTCGAAGAGACAGTGGAGCACGTATTTTACCATTGCAGTCGTTTTAGAAATGACCTCCTCAAACAAACGTGGAAAACACCCTGGAGTGTATGACAGCAAACCCACACGGTCAACGATCTAGCTGTATCGATCCTCAAGAATTGCGGAGTTCAGAACAGCAAACTCCCAATTGATAAGCGCGTAATCGCGAATCGTCTCTTGCGAAGTAATATCCTTCCGCAAGAAGGGATGGAAGCGGCATCGCCGCTTTTAACGAAAGGGAAAGCGTTGAAAACCCAGTCAGTGTGGGACTCTCACCCACTAAAACCTCTTCAACGTCCGAGGGTAAACCTCCTGGAACTACCGTTAAGTATTACGTCAGGAGAACCGTCTGAACCTTAGCTCAAATCGTACGTATTACGTCAGTCATTCTGTCCGAACCTTTGGCGCTCTAGAGTCCTGAGGAGCCTCATTATATTGGCTGCAACATCTTTCATGCATGTCCATACGCTGCTATCTGTCGTCATGTATTTGCCAATTGCGTTAACATTAAGAGGTTCTGCAGTCGCTTCTCTTAACTTTGAGCGGTCCGCCTCGAATCTAACACATTGTAGTAAGACGTGTTTTGTTGTCTCCTCTTCAAGTAAACACGCTGGACACCACGGCTCACTATCGTGCCCAAAACAGTGCAAATATTCGCGAAAGCAGCCATGACCGCTAATAATCTGTGTTAGGTAGTAATCCGTATCTCCATGCGGTCTATTCATCCATACTTCAACATCTGGGATAATTACATGTGTCCACCGCCCTTGTAGGGACCCTTGCCATCTATTTTGCCATTCCCTATAGCTTTCTCTTAATATATCCTGCTTTTCTCTCCTAACAAGCTTTCTGTTACATTGTTTTTGGGTAGTGTATATCTTCGCGGATTGTCGGGCTAAAATGTCTGGTGGTACGATGCCCGATATAATCAGAGCAGCATCCAAAAATACGGTTTTAAATGCACAGCAGACTCTTAGAGAAGTTATACGATACACTTTATTAAAATGTTTACAATAACTGGGGTATTTTCCCAGCATATCACTCCACACCGGTGCAGCATACATTGTAATGGATATTATAACTTTGGCAACTAATAGCGGTCTTGATTGCCGAGGTCCTCCAACATTTGCCATCATGCGTGCCAGCGCCGAGTACGTTTTGTCTGCTTTATTGCACACTGCTATTATATGCTGCAGAAAGTTTAACCTCGCATCGATATATACTCCCAGATCTTTAATTTTATCTACTGTTTCAAGCTGGTGTCCATCAATATTAAGGGTCACTACTTCCTTTTTTTCTGCTTGTTATTACAACTGCTTCAGTTTTTTGTGGTGCTAACTCCAACTTCAGTTCTGTGAGGCATTCCTTGATTTTAGCAACAGTATTAATACACATACCTTGGATATCGGTTAATACTTTGCCCACAATGGTAACAATATCATCTGCATATCCTATTATAGAAACACCTGATGGTACTGGCAAGCTAAGAACTTCGTCATAAACTATATTCCATAGTAAAGGACCCAAAATGGAACCTTGAGGGACTCCCGCTGTAACTTTGTATATTCGGGCTCCTTCATCCGTGTTATATATTAGCGTACGGCATGATAAATAATCCTTAATAATGCGAATAAGATATGCAGTAACTTCTTTTTTGATCATAGCATCAATTATGTGGGGCCAACTAGCCGAATTAAACGCATTTTTGATGTCCAAGGTAATTAACGCACAGTATTCTTTATCCCCATGTTTCCAGTGCATGCCTTCAATAGCCTTTTCAGCAATAGATTTTACATGCATTATCGCATCTACTGTGGATCGACCCTTTCGAAAGCCATATTGATTATCTGAGAGGGCATTCATCTGTATGATATGATGCTCAATTCTGCTGTACAGAATTTTTTCTACTAATTTGCCTAATGTATCTAACATACAAAGCGGTCGATAGGCACTAGGATCACCTTCGGGCTTGTCCGGTTTAGGCAGGAGAACATATCGCCACACAGGTGTGCGTGTGTGTGTGTATGTGTGTGCGTATAGGCATTAACATATTATTTTTCTTTCACCTTTGTTAACAGAGCTTGGACAAAACGAGCATCATTACATTGATGTGCGTGTGTGTGCGCGTACAACCCTTAATATTATTCTCTTTAGCAACAGAGTCTAGTCAAAACGAGTATCACCAAACAGGTGTGTGTGTGTGTACGTGTAAACGTCAACATTTTGTTTTTTTCCCCTATTGACAACAGAGTATAAGAAAGCGAGCATCACCACACAGACGTGTATGCGCGTGTGCATATACATCGACGTAATAACTCTAAAGTAAATAATTTATTATTAAAAATAAATTGTTTAATATAAATAAAATATAATGGATAAACGTGCCGTTATGGACGTAAGCCGGAAGTGGAGGGTCACCTATAATGGCACAGAGTATGGGCGAATGTCTGTGCGTCCAGTATATGGCTGTATATGGGAACATGTCTGTGCGTCCAGTATATGGGCAAACGTCTGTACGCCTAGTGTATTGGCAAATGCCTAAACCTTCAGTGTTTTGGCAAATGTCTGTACGTCCAATTGTCGGTACATCCTGTGAAAATGGCTGTACGTCCGGTGTATTGGCAAATGTTTGTACGTCCAAATGTCTGTATATCCTGTGATAATGTCTTTACGCCCAGTGTATTGGCAAATGCCTGAACCTTCCGTGTATGGGCAAATGTGTGAACGTCCAAATGTCTGTACATCCTGTGAAAATGTCTGTACGTCTAGTGTATTGGCAAATATCTGTACGTCCAAATTCTGTATATCCTGTGAAAATGTCTGTACGTTCAATATATGGACAAACGCCTGTACGTCCAATGTATATATAGTGTCAGTATAGGGGCAAATGTCTGCACGTCCAGTATATGACAGTATATTAGAAAATTTCTGTGCGTTCAGTGTATGGGCTAATGTCTCTTCGACCAATTTATGTACGCCTTGTGTATTGGCAAGTGCCCGAATCTTCAGTGTTAGGGCAAGAGTCTGTAATCCCAGTGTATGGCAAATGTCTGTACGTCTAATGTTGTAACGAGATTTCTCAACTATGCCGCGGTTAAGCCGTCGGCGTAAGGTATTCTCGTTTATGTAACCTAGGGAGAGAGGAAAACGAGTGGGTAAGGACTTTAGTCGTCACACTACCCCCTCCCCTTAAGGAAAAAAAAAAAAGAGAAAAAAAAATAAAAGGAATCCTATTCCTTCCTCCTTATTTAACTAGAATAACCAAATAGCTTAGAGTCTCATTTTAACAATTCATCTGTGAGAAGGGAAAAAGAAAGTTATAATACTTCATGGTGGAGACTTAAACACTATATCATATATCACATGTTGCGAAGAAGTAAATAAACTATTGGTAATACTTCATGGATGATAGTTAAACAATTGATAACACTTCATGGATTATTTTAACAGTATATAATATTTTAGATGTTGAGAAAAAAAAAACAATTGATAACACTTCATGTGTTGACTTAAATAAACTATGAAATAGAATGGGAGTCTACGCCTCGTAGATTGTTATTTTTTCGTTCCTTGCAAAGCGACTCGGAATCTTCCCTCTCGGAGTTCGAAACGCTGCTTGTATCGTCGGCCGGGTGTCAATTCTTCCTGGAGCTTTTCGACTTGCGGTACTGCGTCACGAGGTCGGGATACCGACTACATGCCAATCAGGCGAGGCTATGGTCTGATGTAAAGCGCGGCTAGGACCCCTCTGGTCCGTAGGATGACGTAGTGGCAATACTGTATCACGGCGAGACTGTGGAGGTGAGCGACGGCTTCTGCACTTACTAGGACGGGAATGTGACGGTCACGCCACGTGTTCTTTGATGTCGGAAAAAGGCGACAGTCACCTTGTGTAGTCTGGGTATGGCGACGCACGTGAACTCTTTCGCTTTTCTCGCTTCAATCGTTTGTTTTGGCATATGAATTGGCTCTAGAAATAAAAAGAGCAATGAAATTGGCCTTACTTTTGTTTTTCGTCCGTCTTGTCTGGCAATGCAAGTTCGTTTTCAGTTTTCTTAATGTAGGGTTTACCGCCTCTGTAGTACTTTGGTTAGGAAGTGGCAGGTCATTTCGATTTCCATTCATCTTCGTTGATTGAGGTGACTTATTGCAAGGTCGTGACGTAGATTTGGATTTTGACGTTAACATTCGATTTTTATTTTTAAGTATATTTGAATACGTGATACTTTCGCTCGCGCTTAACGTCCGAGCAGAATTATGTTCCATCACACGGTTGGAATCGGTTGCTGGCGTAGTCAGTTTGTTCAATGCTGGTGAGGTACAAATGGTTGGACTTATATTTCTAGCAAACGCTGGTGCTCGCCTTGGCTCCAATGCGGCTAGACTTCGTTCCCCGGTAGTGTACGGCTTATCAAAGCGGATTGACACTCCTGCACAGAAAAATGTAGCTTCAAAAGCCACCAAGAAGCTGAGTTCAAGAATGACATTTTCAAAAGTTCCGGGCATAACCCGAAATTCGATGACACGACTCACGTTGCCGAGTCGAACATTGCATGAGAGCGCTTGTGTTATTCTACGACACGAACCATCTGCCAAAGTTATATCTACTGTTGCACTCTCTCGTATGTCGTTAGCTCCAAGATGGTATGCATAGGAATGGCTGAGGAAATAGCTTGTCGCACCGGTATCTCCCAGAGCTGTGACTTCAATATCGTTCACTAGTATTAGTAAGTCTATCCTCCATGCACTTAAACATCGTGTTGTTGACATAGGGGTTTGTCGGCGGGACCCGAAAACCTCTTATTGCGTTGGTATTTCCCTGTTGTTGTTATTGTTGTTGACAACAGCAATCAATAGTGATGATGCTAATTAATCCGCAATCCCAACAAAACAACTTCTTTGGCCTCCTACAATTTATCGCGGTATGCCCTGTTTCATCGGTAACAGGCTCTTCTGACATCCACTCGTAATTGTGCAGCATCATTACTAGTAGTTGGGCGTAGTTTGGAGTTTGTATTTCTCGCTGGGTAGCTCTTCGTTACTACTTGGCTAGGGACTCTACCTTAAGGTCTACGATTAGCTGTTCCGTAAGTTGTCCTCTATTCAATGTTATTATTTACAAAATGCTCATGGTTCGCCACTCTATAATTCTCTCGTGCGTGTGGCGTTCGTTTCCGAATGTTCGAGGTGCACTTATAATCTCCAGCCAATTCTAAGAGGTTGGCCAAATTCTGGAAGTCATTGCGGCGGATGTATCATCGTGTGTCTCATTTTAGTTTGAATGTCCAAAACGTAACTAGGTGGTAGGAAAAATTTCAAGAAGTCCTCTTTGAAGCCCATCCATTTGTCCCAGTGGGCATTATTATTCCCGAACCATGTCAGTGCGTTGTGCCGTAAAAACTGTGACATCGCTGCTGGTAACGCGTGTACATCTAGCCCGTATGTCAAGTTGTAGTTCAAAAACAAGACAAAGTCACAAAGCGATAATGCAACCTATATAACTATAATGTTCGTAGCTCAACTGAACCTAACGGCTAAAGAACACTCGCAAAACTGGTGATTATCAAATGATAATGTATAAACATTATATAAAAGTTATACTTTTGCTTTAAGCAATAGTTGAAGTAGAACAATGGAGAGTTGTTAGGTGAAGTTAAACATAAGTGCACGTGTTGAGTTAAATCAAAAAAAAAAAAAAAAGAGAAAAAAACTAAGAAGCAAATAATACAAAGTTTCATTCATGTTTGTCATTTTTATATAGAAACTTATGCCTTTCCTTTAAATATGGAACACGAATAGGTTACCCTTTTGTGAAAAGTACAAAACGAAAAATTTTATATTGTAGAATTTAACTTAGGAAAAATCGACAAAGAAAGAAAAAGTGGATTAAGTCTATAGATATCTTACTAAAATTTAAAAAAAGAAACGAACGGGTACTTAGTGACAATAAGAGAAAAAAAGAATTGCTTAAGTGTTTTTGTTTTTGAAAAAAAAAAACAAAAAAAAAGGTAAAAAGTAAAAAAAAAAAAATCACGGGAAAATGTAGCCATGCATCGATCTTTCAAGGTAAATATATTCTAAGAAAATTTAAATTTGTACATATCTGTAACCGTATATATTGTAGTGTGCATATAAAATAATGCACACCTATGCCAATTTATATTGTATAATATATTGTATAATCATTATTCATTTACTGACCTTAACATACTGTAATTATATTCCTCATTTCTCTTCTGACCTTAACTTTAAAATTGTAACTATGTCAATAACTTTCTTCTCCTTTTTCAATACAATAACCCAAATTAAAATTAAGCTAGGTAAGCAAATTAATTTTTGTTAGTGTAAGGTAGCTTTGTAAATTAGTATATAAGTGATAAAATTTGAAAATAAAAATCAGACTAAAAACATAGCTTCGTCTTGTTAATGTCTCACTATCTGCAACATTAAATAATACCAAGCTTCTCAGCTGGATTCACACGTTGCGCGTTGCGCAACATATAATGTTACAGATCCTTACTCACACAAAGACTACCATTATTACATGGCGATCCTGCCAAATTTTTAATTCTTAAACTTTTAAACTTTTTGAATTTTTGATCCTGTCAAAATTTCTGGTCCTGCCAAAATTTTTGATCCTGCCAACATACGTTATTAAATAGATATTTTGCTGACCAATGCAAACATACACGCCGCCTGGCCCAGTCACACAAGTGCCACCGTATACGCCGATTCCTATTCCCAGCCTAAAACGCCTAACTATAGAAGAATACAAAAGGCGTCAACAATATAAAAAGGAGGCAAAACAACAAATTGTGCAAAAATTACAAAGAAAACGTGGTGGTAGAAGAATAAGACACTCCAGAAAAATCAGAGAACTCCACCAAATTAAAAACATAGCCACTGGTAAAAATAAAGAAGCAATAATTAAATTAATTAAAGAGGAAAGAAAGAAATGGGACTCACAAAAAGCAAACAACAAGAAGAAGTCGTAATATACAACAGCAATGTCGGAGGACACAGCAATACACACACCACAATAAATATTAGCACAGAAACAATAATTGTAATTGCAATATGCATTAAAATAATATACATTATATATAGAATAAATACATATTATAAAAGCTAAATAAACAAAAAATTAATAGAACTATAAGTTTGTCTAATGTATAAGTAAATAAAACCAAAAACAAGATTTATTTTATTATAATATATCTTATCTTTCTAAACTTGAATATTTTATATTCGCAAAAGAAAAAGAAAAGATGATTAAATAAAATAAAAATATATAAGAAAACAATATATAAATATTGTGATGAGGCAATTTCTCAAAGGGAAAAATTACCATCACACGATCTAAGCATTTGCGTTTTCACCCCACAATCTTATTCGTTTAATCCGTTAAACTTCATTGAATACTTTTTTTTCTTTTAATAATTATTAATACGTGAATTACATACACACAATTTTTCTTTTATTACAATCGTTGCTTCTCCTTTTTTTTTCTTAAAAAAATCTACCACATGAACTAAATGAATATGTTTTATTTACTTATCAATTAAAATAATTTGAACATGAATTTCTAGTTAGATTTAATAAGTGAACTGAAATAACGTTAAGCTACTATGTAATAGATTTAAGTCATATGTTATTAATTTAAGTTAACCCAGGATTAGTCATAGAAAATCATATGTAGCAAAAGATCAGATGTAATTGATGCAAGCTCTTTTCAAAGCTCTTATAAACACACAAAAGCTTGGCCATAGGCCTATAAAAAGCACGAAGCAAAGCAGCTAGTTTTTGATAGCTATTCTGATAGGTAGGTCAATCAGGGAATAAGGTAAAGCAAAGAATTGTGTTAGGCAGGTAAATACCAAGGGTAAGATTAGCATAGGAAAATAAAAAGGGTAAGAGCGAGTGATACGTCCTCCTCTACCTCAATAATAGGCAGAGCATAGGGAAAAGTGTAAGGGGTAAGAGCGAGTGATACGTCCTCCTCTACCTCAATAGTAGGCAGAGCATAAGGAAAAGTGAAAGGGGCAAGAGCGAGTGATACGTCCTCCTCTACCTAAATAACAGGCAGAATATAGGGAAAAGCGAAAGGGGCAAGAGCGAGTGATACGTCCTCCTCTACTTCAATACTAGGAAGAGCATAGGGCAAGAAAAGGGGATAAGAGAGAGTTGATACGTCCTCCTCTACCTCAACAGTAGGCAGAGTACAAGGCAAGCAAGAGGGGTAAGAGAGAGTTGATACGTCCTCCTCTACTTTAGCATTAGGCAGAGTTATAAAAAAATATAAAGGTACGAGAGAGTGATCCGTCCTCCTCTACCTTAGTGTTAGGAAATCTCACAGAGTTCGAGAGTCGATTTTCCCCCTTTACACAAATTAAAATATTTTCTCTTATCCATTTTATACTCATTTAACGTAGGGGAAAGTTGATACGTCCTTTCCCAATAACAATTCACGATAGTATAGCCATGCACTCTTCAGATTAGCTTAGACAAACCCAGGGATTAATACTCTTTCATAAATTACAAAAAAAAAAAGACTTAACTAGTGTATTGGCAAATATCTGTACGTCCAAATTCTGTATATCCTGTGAAAATGTCTGTACGTTCAATATATGGACAAACGCCTGTACGTCCAATGTATATATAGTGTCAGTATAGGGGCAAATGTCTGCACGTCCAGTATATGACAGTATATTAGAAAATTTCTGTGCGTTCAGTGTATGGGCTAATGTCTCTTCGACCAATTTATGTACGCCTTGTGTATTGGCAAGTGCCCGAATCTTCAGTGTTAGGGCAAGAGTCTGTAATCCCAGTGTATGGCAAATGTCTGTACGTCTAATGTTGTAACGAGATTTCTCAACTATGCCGCGGTTAAGCCGTCGGCGTAAGGTATTCTCGTTTATGTAACCTAGGGAGAGAGGAAAACGAGTGGGTAAGGACTTTAGTCGTCACACTACCCCCCCCCTTAAGGAAAAAAAAAAAAGAGAAAAAAAAATAAAAGGAATCCTATTCCTTCCTCCTTATTTAACTAGAATAACCAAATAGCTTAGAGTCTCATTTTAACAATTCATCTGTGAGAAGGGAAAAAGAAAGTTATAATACTTCATGGTGGAGACTTAAACACTATATCATATATCACATGTTGCGAAGAAGTAAATAAACTATTGGTAATACTTCATGGATGATAGTTAAACAATTGATAACACTTCATGGATTATTTTAACAGTATATAATATTTTAGATGTTGAGAAAAAAAAAACAATTGATAACACTTCATGTGTTGACTTAAATAAACTATGAAATAGAATGGGAGTCTACGCCTCGTAGATTGTTATTTTTTCGTTCCTTGCAAAGCGACTCGGAATCTTCCCTCTCGGAGTTCGAAACGCTGCTTGTATCGTCGGCCGGGTGTCAATTCTTCCTGGAGCTTTTCGACTTGCGGTACTGCGTCACGAGGTCGGGATACCGACTACATGCCAATCAGGCGAGGCTATGGTCTGATGTAAAGCGCGGCTAGGACCCCTCTGGTCCGTAGGATGACGTAGTGGCAATACTGTATCACGGCGAGACTGTGGAGGTGAGCGACGGCTTCTGCACTTACTAGGACGGGAATGTGACGGTCACGCCACGTGTTCTTTGATGTCGGAAAAAGGCGACAGTCACCTTGTGTAGTCTGGGTATGGCGACGCACGTGAACTCTTTCGCTTTTCTCGCTTCAATCGTTTGTTTTGGCATATGAATTGGCTCTAGAAATAAAAAGAGCAATGAAATTGGCCTTACTTTTGTTTTTCGTCCGTCTTGTCTGGCAATGCAAGTTCGTTTTCAGTTTTCTTAATGTAGGGTTTACCGCCTCTGTAGTACTTTGGTTAGGAAGTGGCAGGTCATTTCGATTTCCATTCATCTTCGTTGATTGAGGTGACTTATTGCAAGGTCGTGACGTAGATTTGGATTTTGACGTTAACATTCGATTTTTATTTTTAAGTATATTTGAATACGTGATACTTTCGCTCGCGCTTAACGTCCGAGCAGAATTATGTTCCATCACACGGTTGGAATCGGTTGCTGGCGTAGTCAGTTTGTTCAATGCTGGTGAGGTGCTCGCCTTGGCTCCAATGCGGCTAGACTTCGTTCCCCGGTAGTGTACGGCTTATCAAAGCGGATTGACACTCCTGCACAGAAAAATGTAGCTTCAAAAGCCACCAAGAAGCTGAGTTCAAGAATGACATTTTCAAAAGTTCCGGGCATAACCCGAAATTCGATGACACGACTCACGTTGCCGAGTCGAACATTGCATGAGAGCGCTTGTGTTATTCTACGACACGAACCATCTGCCAAAGTTATATCTACTGTTGCACTCTCTCGTATGTCGTTAGCTCCAAGATGGTATGCATAGGAATGGCTGAGGAAATAGCTTGTCGCACCGGTATCTCCCAGAGCTGTGACTTCAATATCGTTCACTAGTATTAGTAAGTCTATCCTCCATGCACTTAAACATCGTGTTGTTGACATAGGGGTTTGTCGGCGGGACCCGAAAACCTCTTATTGCGTTGGTATTTCCCTGTTGTTGTTATTGTTGTTGACAACAGCAATCAATAGTGATGATGCTAATTAATCCGCAATCCCAACAAAACAACTTCTTTGGCCTCCTACAATTTATCGCGGTATGCCCTGTTTCATCGGTAACAGGCTCTTCTGACATCCACTCGTAATTGTGCAGCATCATTACTAGTAGTTGGGCGTAGTTTGGAGTTTGTATTTCTCGCTGGGTAGCTCTTCGTTACTACTTGGCTAGGGACTCTACCTTAAGGTCTACGATTAGCTGTTCCGTAAGTTGTCCTCTATTCAATGTTATTATTTACAAAATGCTCATGGTTCGCCACTCTATAATTCTCTCGTGCGTGTGGCGTTCGTTTCCGAATGTTCGAGGTGCACTTATAATCTCCAGCCAATTCTAAGAGGTTGGCCAAATTCTGGAAGTCATTGCGGCGGATGTATCATCGTGTGTCTCATTTTAGTTTGAATGTCCAAAACGTAACTAGGTGGTAGGAAAAATTTCAAGAAGTCCTCTTTGAAGCCCATCCATTTGTCCCAGTGGGCATTATTATTCCCGAACCATGTCAGTGCGTTGTGCCGTAAAAACTGTGACATCGCTGCTGGTAACGCGTGTACATCTAGCCCGTATGTCAAGTTGTAGTTCAAAAACAAGACAAAGTCACAAAGCGATAATGCAACCTATATAACTATAATGTTCGTAGCTCAACTGAACCTAACGGCTAAAGAACACTCGCAAAACTGGTGATTATCAAATGATAATGTATAAACATTATATAAAAGTTATACTTTTGCTTTAAGCAATAGTTGAAGTAGAACAATGGAGAGTTGTTAGGTGAAGTTAAACATAAGTGCACGTGTTGAGTTAAATCAAAAAAAAAAAAAAAAGAGAAAAAAACTAAGAAGCAAATAATACAAAGTTTCATTCATGTTTGTCATTTTTATATAGAAACTTATGCCTTTCCTTTAAATATGGAACACGAATAGGTTACCCTTTTGTGAAAAGTACAAAACGAAAAATTTTATATTGTAGAATTTAACTTAGGAAAAATCGACAAAGAAAGAAAAAGTGGATTAAGTCTATAGATATCTTACTAAAATTTAAAAAAAGAAACGAACGGGTACTTAGTGACAATAAGAGAAAAAAAGAATTGCTTAAGTGTTTTTGTTTTTGAAAAAAAAAAACAAAAAAAAAGGTAAAAAGTAAAAAAAAAAAAATCACGGGAAAATGTAGCCATGCATCGATCTTTCAAGGTAAATATATTCTAAAAAAATTTAAATTTGTACATATCTGTAACCGTATATATTGTAGTGTGCATATAAAATAATGCACACCTATGCCAATTTATATTGTATAATATATTGTATAATCATTATTCATTTACTGACCTTAACATACTGTAATTATATTCCTCATTTCTCTTCTGACCTTAACTTTAAAATTGTAACTATGTCAATAACTTTCTTCTCCTTTTTCAATACAATAACCCAAATTAAAATTAAGCTAGGTAAGCAAATTAATTTTTGTTAGTGTAAGGTAGCTTTGTAAATTAGTATATAAGTGATAAAATTTGAAAATAAAAATCAGACTAAAAACATAGCTTCGTCTTGTTAATGTCTCACTATCTGCAACATTAAATAATACCAAGCTTCTCAGCTGGATTCACACGTTGCGCGTTGCGCAACATATAATGTTACAGATCCTTACTCACACAAAGACTACCATTATTACATGGCGATCCTGCCAAATTTTTAATTCTTAAACTTTTTGAATTTTTGATCCTGTCAAAATTTCTGGTCCTGCCAAAATTTTTGATCCTGCCAACATACGTTATTAAATAGATATTTTGCTGACCAATGCAAACATACACGCCGCCTGGCCCAGTCACACAAGTGCCACCGTATACGCCGATTCCTATTCCCAGCCTAAAACGCCTAACTATAGAAGAATACAAAAGGCGTCAACAATATAAAAAGGAGGCAAAACAACAAATTGTGCAAAAATTACAAAGAAAACGTGGTGGTAGAAGAATAAGACACTCCAGAAAAATCAGAGAACTCCACCAAATTAAAAACATAGCCACTGGTAAAAATAAAGAAGCAATAATTAAATTAATTAAAGAGGAAAGAAAGAAATGGGACTCACAAAAAGCAAACAACAAGAAGAAGTCGTAATATACAACAGCAATGTCGGAGGACACAGCAATACACACACCACAATAAATATTAGCACAGAAACAATAATTGTAATTGCAATATGCATTAAAATAATATACATTATATATAGAATAAATACATATTATAAAAGCTAAATAAACAAAAAATTAATAGAACTATAAGTTTGTCTAATGTATAAGTAAATAAAACCAAAAACAAGATTTATTTTATTATAATATATCTTATCTTTCTAAACTTGAATATTTTATATTCGCAAAAGAAAAAGAAAAGATGATTAAATAAAATAAAAATATATAAGAAAACAATATATAAATATTGTGATGAGGCAATTTCTCAAAGGGAAAAATTACCATCACACGATCTAAGCATTTGCGTTTTCACCCCACAATCTTATTCGTTTAATCCGTTAAACTTCATTGAATACTTTTTTTTCTTTTAATAATTATTAATACGTGAATTACATACACACAATTTTTCTTTTATTACAATCGTTGCTTCTCCTTTTTTTTTCTTAAAAAAATCTACCACATGAACTAAATGAATATGTTTTATTTACTTATCAATTAAAATAATTTGAACATGAATTTCTAGTTAGATTTAATAAGTGAACTGAAATAACGTTAAGCTACTATGTAATAGATTTAAGTCATATGTTATTAATTTAAGTTAACCCAGGATTAGTCATAGAAAATCATATGTAGCAAAAGATCAGATGTAATTGATGCAAGCTCTTTTCAAAGTTCTTATAAACACACAAAAGCTTGGCCATAGGCCTATAAAAAGCACGAAGCAAAGCAGCTAGTTTTTGATAGCTATTCTGATAGGTAGGTCAAGCAGGGAATAAGGTAAAGCAAAGAATTGTGTTAGGCAGGTAAATACCAAGGGTAAGATTAGCATAGGAAAATAAAAAGGGTAAGAGCGAGTGATACGTCCTCCTCTACCTCAATAATAGGCAGAGCATAGGGAAAAGTGTAAGGGGTAAGAGCGAGTGATACGTCCTCCTCTACCTCAATAGTAGGCAGAGCATAAGGAAAAGTGAAAGGGGCAAGAGCGAGTGATACGTCCTCCTCTACCTAAATAACAGGCAGAATATAGGGAAAAGCGAAAGGGGCAAGAGCGAGTGATACGTCCTCCTCTACTTCAATACTAGGAAGAGCATAGGGCAAGAAAAGGGGATAAGAGAGAGTTGATACGTCCTCCTCTACCTCAACAGTAGGCAGAGTACAAGGCAAGCAAGAGGGGTAAGAGAGAGTTGATACGTCCTCCTCTACTTTAGCATTAGGCAGAGTTATAAAAAAATATAAAGGTACGAGAGAGTGATCCGTCCTCCTCTACCTTAGTGTTAGGAAATCTCACAGAGTTCGAAAGTCGATTTTCCCCCTTTACACAAATTAAAATATTTTCTCTTATCCATTTTATACTCATTTAACGTAGGGGAAAGTTGATACGTCCTTTCCCAATAACAATTCACGATAGTATAGCCATGCACTCTTCAGATTAGCTTAGACAAACCCAGGGATTAATACTCTTTCATAAATTACAAAAAAAAAAAGACTTAACTCAGAATTTGAACCATCGCGCGCACTAGCAAGGACATCTGAAACAAGCTCTAGGCATATTCGTGATAAGCTGTTCTCTAGCGTAGACAAAATCCGTCAAAGCTCACCCAAAAACCATTGTTATTATCCAAGTATAGAGTCCATAAGCTAAGGTACAGATCTTAGGTTTAGTCGTCGCATACACCTTTGTTAATCTGGCTAAGCCAACCGTCAAACTCTTGTATGTATGAAATATTGAATACAAAAAAAAGAAATTAGTGAATAAATTGTCATCTTTATTTACATTGAAATAAAATATTCTTTGATTCGAACTCTGCACGGCCCTGGGTCTACCCCAGCACCCTTCAGATTCTTTACAAAGTGGCGCCCGAGCAGGGTCGCACATAATGTGCACCTGAGCACATACAAAGAAGTTTGACGTAAAAAAAAAACTAACACAAATCCCAAAGTGTAGGAACGAGCAAAGAAAATCAAAACACAAAATCACTGAGCATAGAATCTTGAAAACCAGAACCCACTAGCATAGAAACTTAAAAAGAGAAATAAAAAAACTCTCACTGAGCGTAGAATTTTGAAAAAAATTTACTAGGTGTAAAAATCTTAGAGAAAAAAAAACTACCGGGCACAGAAACTTGAAAAATTTACTAGGCATAAAATCTTAAAAACAAAACTACTAAACACAGTAAAAAAATATTCTAACAGATCAAACAGAGAAAAGAAAAACACATACCAACAACGTTGCAACGTTCAACAGAGAGGAAAAAAAAACAACAAAACATTTTTCAACTTGCAAAACAAAAAAAAAAATAAAATTGATCAACAGGAAATGCCGCAGATACAAACTGGCTGGATTCGCACACTAGGAACTGGCAAATATTATAGAAGAAATCCAGAAAAAGTTAACGTTTGCCCAGCAGCCAAGTATGATTGAATGAGTACATACAGAGGATCCTAACAAGGCATTCTCAGGCGACAAAAAAGCTCTCATGGGTGTTATCCATAAGTGGGACATCCTCTATGAAGGAGGGGCAGATACTTTCCCCTTCATAGAAAATGTCGAGGAATGGCTCTCACGTACGATGTACCATTGGACACATTACCAACAGCAATGCCCAAGTTCCTGAAAAGTAAGGGTTTGGTGTGATACCGAAACAATAACAAATACTGGAGCACTTGGAACTCGTTCAAAGAAGACTTCCTGAAGTACTTCCTCCCGGCAAGATTCTTTGAGAACCTCAACGATGAAATTCGCTCCCGTACGCAACGCATGAACGAATCCTTCCAAGACTATTCCCTCGCATTACAGGAGCTGATGCGACACTCAGTCATGACAAACGAGGAGAAATTAACGAGAATTTACAACAACGCATTGCCAGATTATCGTTGGTACATTCGCAGGCGGGATTTCACCACTCTACCAGAACTGATTGACCTAGCCAACGACATGGAAAATATCGGACAGACCCTTACGGAAAGAACAGCAAATAGCCAAGTAAAGCGAAATCCTGGCCCGCCAGATAATAAAATCCCGAACCCAAATAAGGCCTGCCGAAAATGTGGCAACCAAGGGCATACGTTTGCATCATGCCGGAACTCAAGCCGCCTATTCTGCTGGGTATGTGGTACAATCGGGATCAGGACACGCGATTGCTGTAGATAACAACCAACCACTTCCCTGGCCGCACAACAACAGCGCAGACGAACTCCACAAGAGCGAGGATGCGGGCTACAACACCAGGAAAACCCACTATTGTGCCCTATATTATCGTGCAGCGACAACAAGATTTCAGCCAGCATACTAATCAGTGGAACGCCAGTAAAAGCCATGATCGATACGAGGACATCGAGTTGCATTATCAGCCAGTCATTCATTACCAGGATGAGCATAACCGGTCGACGCGAAAACACCAATTTAAGTGTCCTTATTGCCGACGGCTCTACAAAAAGGATTAGTGAAATCAGGTATTGCCTTGTCCATTCCTAGTCATGCCTAACTCAATTGAGGAGGTCATCCTGGGTATGAAATTCCTGTCCGTATTCAACGCCTCATTAACATGTGTTGAGACCACCCTACAATGCAAAGAACGACCACCGGATGCCAACGATAACCCATACGAAAATATTATCAATATGATCCGCTAAACAAACCACAAGGTAACCAACGTAAGTTATTGTCCCATAATACAGCAAGTTCAAACAACATGTACTTTAACACTTGAAGTGGACCGGACAAGCATTGAACCAGAGACTAATGCTTTCGAGGAACGACCAGTTAATGACTCGCCCCGAACGGAAGATACCGAACAAGAAAAAATTGCCAGATTCTTGGAGAAAGAGCTGGCCAATTTAACAACAGGTATAACCCGTCTCATAACACACAAAATTCACATGACGGACGATCGACCAATCAAAATACGCTACCAACAACGCAATCCAGCTACGCAATCAATCATCCACTCTGAAGTCGACAAATTGTTAACAAAAAATCTAATCGAGCCATCTCACAATGCATACTCATTTCCGGCGGTACCAGTAAGGAAAAAGAATGGAACATGGAGGCTCTGTATTGATTACCGCCAATTAAATAAACGAGCCGAGTAAGATGCCTAGCCTTTGCCCAAGATCTCACGAATTCTAGACCTGTTGAGGGAAACTAACTTCATCACCATCCTCGATTTGGAAAACGGATATTGGCAAGTCCCCATGGACAGTGACAGTCGAAAATACACCGCTTTTACCATCCCTGGCAAAGGCTTATATCAATAGAAAGTGATGCCATTTGGTCTTCACACGGCACCGGCAACCTTCCAACGACTGCTTGACCAAATCATCGGCCCCGACTTAGAATCTAGGGCGTTCGCCTACTTATATGACTTAATTGTAATTAGCCGTACTCTTGAGGAACACATGGAGAATCTGCGTGAGGTATTCCGGCGGCTAAGAAACCCAAATCTGAGAATTAACACTGAAAAATGCGAGTTTTTTAAGAAAGAACTAAAATATTTAGGGCATATTGTGACTGATCGTGGAATCAAAACTAACCCAGACAAGGTTGAGGCAATATCAAATCTCCAGCAACCAAGAAACATACAAGAATTAAGAAGTTTTCTGGGCATCACGTCTTGATATAGGCGTTTCGTACCAAATTTTGCAGACATCTCACAACCATTGACGGCCTTGCTAAAAAAGGGGAGACACTGGAAGTGGACAGACGCCCAACAAACAGCATTCGAGGCGCTGAAAAGAAAATTAACTGAGGCCCAGGTACTCACATGCCCCGACTTCAGTAAGCCATTTGTCTTACAAACAGACGCCAGCAACGTCGGCCTTGGCGCCGTGTTAACCCAACAAACGGCAGAAGGAGAAAAGGTTATAGCCTACGCAAGCAGACACTTAAATAGGGCAGAAAGGAACTACAGTGTTACCGAACGAAAATGTTTAGCTATTGTATGGGGAATCCGAAAAATGCGCCCCTACCTGGAGGTATATAAGTTAACAGTGATCACAGATCATCTATCGTTGAAATGGCTAAATACTATTAATAGCCTCACCGGAAGAATAGCTAGATGGGCCCTGGAATTGCAGCAATATAACTATGAGGTAACCTATCGTAAAGGTAAAAGCAACGTAGTCGCGGACACTTTATCCCGACAGCCGGAAGAGATTTGCGCCATTACTACAGATGTCCTTAGCCTCCCCAGCACTGGAAGACCCTGTTCATGGTTACGTAAGCGAAGAGCAGAAGTACAAGCTAACCCAGAAAAATACCCTGATTATACTATTACTAATGACCAATTATACCGACATATCCCAACACAGCATAACCGAGCCGAGCCGAGGGAAACACCTGGAAATTATGTGTGCCCACACCACTTACTCACGATGACTCGGGATACGGAAGACATCCGCCCGTATCACCGCACTTTATTATTGGCCTGGAATGTTCAGAGACATACGTAAGTACGTCCTCCAGTGTGACGTTTGTCAAAGATATAAGGTGAGCCAGCAGCAACCAGCTGGACAAATGTTGACGCAGATGCCGGAGGAACCATGGCCAATACTATGCACCGACTTCATAGGCCCTCTACCCAAATCAACACACGGTAACACTATGCTATGATGGTAGACAAATTTTCCAAATGGATCGAATTTCACCCCATGAAAAAAACAACTGCCAACGGAGTCATTAAAGCCATGAGGACAAAGATCATTGCACGATTTGGCGTACCCAAAGTTCTGTTATCAGATAATGGTACCCAATTTACCAGTAAAGCACTACGGCGATATTTAGAGAAGATAGGGGTTAAACATCAAACTACAGCACCTTACGCCCTACACGAGAACCTTACCGAGAGGGTTAATCGCCCTTTAAAAACAATGATGGCTTAACTCACGGATAACGATCAATGAAGTAACCACTGGCACAGGTACACAACCCATCAGCACCAAAGACAAACCCAACGTTCTACACTAAGGGAATTGATGCGCAACAACTTAGCCAAAGCATCCAAAGACCAAAACCGGCATTATAATTTGAGAAAACGCTCGTGGAAACCAAAAGTTGGGGACCAAGTATTGGTTCGCCAACACCCTCTGTCTAAGGCAAATGAATACTTCGCGGCAAAACTGGCACCAAAATTTATTGGTCCTTTTACTGTAATAGGGTTACCCTCAGCTGTGATCGTAGAAATAGAAAGTTTTGGTCAGCACCGTACGGCCCATGTGAAAGATCTCAAACCATATGTTAAAACTCATTCTGAAGACTCCGAGGGGTTGTCCCGACAACCACGCTAATAACATCTTGTTTCTTTTCTCTCTTTTCATGCTCAAGAAACTAGTTACTATATATCAATTTAAAGCCATGAATCCTGAAGATGAAAAATTCCGGCGCACAAGCAGTCGCTGTAGAGATCAAAAAAAAGGTAAAACTCAAAGTAAACGTCAGGCTATCTTCCTACCCACCCCCCAACAACTTCGCAGGGATACCGAAGCGGCCAAACCCGTGGGAGGGGAAGTAAAAACAATCCGGCCAAAACTAGGCGTACGGGCATCCAAACCAGGTCACCATCTTACGATCCAACCGTGCGCAAACGAGGGCGAACCAAAATTGTGATAGCACCCCCCCCCCCCCCCCCCCCCAAAACCAGGGGTCAAGATTATATATGGGTCACCCTTACCTTCAGAAAGATGTGCAACAGCATGAGTGTCTTCCCCAGTTCAAAAACGCAGCCAGGCAAACACGGCAGACGAAGAAATTCCACAAGCGAACACCCCAGGTGTCAGTAAAGACCTTAGTCTCTCGGAAGAATCTCTTGCCTGGGCGAGTTGTTTGGCCCGGCCGACACTCCTATCCAGACAGCAATCAACCCTCAGGTCGAGGCAGAAGAAGTGACCGTTTGCCAAGATCACTACGGTGATCAAGGTCGCGATGAAGACCACATAACTTTCCGATACCATGCACCATCACCGGAGATGTTCAGCAATCAAAATAGCAACGGGCGCCCCGCCGTGCCCAACATAGGCGAAACAAAAGATGATACCACCATTTATACCATCAGTATACACAGATGGAGATGATACTCCATACTCCTCACCAGCACAAAACAGTAGCACTGAAGGTTCTGGGCGTGATGATACCCCTACCCCTCCGTACCAACGAGAAATATTTGACGTACACGTTTCCAACAAAGTTGATTACGTCTTTGGGAACTCTGTGAGGATGCAGCGGACGCTCACAGTCACTAAGATCTTCAAACCTTCATCAGTGTACTCTCCGAGACGTATTACTTTACCTCAACCGTCCAACCAAGTTCAGGCGACCGAATCTAAGTCTACATAAACTTGTCACGGGCTATCCGGTTCAGAAGATTTGTCACGTCTGCTTGACCAGATCGACGAATTAGTAACTGCGGCCAGTGAACAACAACCAACAAGTTTCGAGTCGAAACTCGAGATGTGGGAGCCCAGGTCCTGTCTTGTGAGAGCGCCTATAAGGTCAGCCAATGCAACATCAAACAATGTCGTTACTCCGCCGTCACTCCGTTCTCAGGTTATTTTCAGCCCACTCTTGCGAAACACCGAGTCACCAGTCCAAGGGGTTCTCCCAAGTCCGTGGAGTGCCAGTTCAGTCAGCACCGACTCCCGAAAAACTCCGAGGGTCACCCAGACCGAACCAGTCACCAGTTCAACAAGCATACGCGGGCAGCGAAGAAGGCCGACACCAATATGCAGCAATCAGCAGCCTATATGGAATCTGAACCCACACCAACCGCATCAAGCAGCCACAAAAGCTTGGACACCGCCAGGATGTTCCAGAAGGCAGAAATCTAACCATTTAACGTTAAAAACACATGGTAGAAACGGTAAGCAGTCACCGGTGCTCAGTTACCAACAGCCGAAGCGGACGCCCAGCAACAGCCACGAAGTCATGGACGCCTCCTGGGTGCTCAAAAAGACATCAACCAGGTCCTAATCTGCCAAATGCCAGGTATACACAGCAAGGCCAATGTGAGGTCGCACCAAGCAGCGATCACCGACAACAAACCTCCAATGCTCAGCCCATTCCGGCCATGCCGAATTTCCATATCAACACCGAAGACGTCCCCTAATCAGCAACCACAAGACACTAAGGTAGAAGCAATATTCGTGTTCGAAGCAGCCGTACCCCCTGAAATACGGGTGCAACTCGAAGCATGCCTCCTGAGAGAATATGTGCGCCTGCCAGCTCGTTCACGAGCACAGAGATTTTACACCATTCAGGGGCAGAGGTATCAAGCAATAATTAGGAGGAACGGGGAGATCCTGATACAATGCGAGGACACCGCCGGAGGAGGGAAGTAGTGTGATTAGGCAATTTCTCAAAGGGAAAAATTACCATCACACGATCTAAGCATTTGCGTTTTTACCCCACAATCTTATTCGTTTCATCCATTAAACTTCATGGAATACTTTTTTTTCTTATAATAATTATTAACACGTAAATTACATACACACAATTTTTCTTTTTTTTACAATCGTTGCTTCTCCTTTTTTTTTCTTTTCTTAAAAAAATCTACCACATGAACTAAATAAATATGTTTTATTTACTTATCAATTAAAAGAATTTGAACATGAATTTCAAGTAAACTGAAATAACGTTAAGCTACCCTGTAATGGTTATAAGTCATATGTTATTAATTTAAGTTTACCCCGGATTAGTCATAGAAAATCATATGTAACAAAACATCAGATGTAATTGATGCAAGCTCTTTTCAAATCTCTTATAAACACACATGCTCGGCCACAGGCCTATAAAAAGGCGATCATCACGAAGCAAAGTAGCTAGTTTTTCATAGCTATTCAGGTAGGCCAAGCAAGGAATTAGGCAACAAACATTAGGCAAAGCATAGAATTGTGTTAGGCAAGTAAATACCAAGGATAGGATTAGCAGAGGAAAATAAAAAGGGTAAGAGCGAGTTGATACGTCCTCCTCTACCTCAATACTAGGCACAGCATAGGCTAAGTAAAAAGGGTAAGAGCGAGTCGATACGTCCTCCTCTACCTCAATACTAGGCAGAGCATAGGGTAAGTAAAAAGGGTAAGAGTGAGTTGATACGTCCTCCTCTACCTCAACACTAGGCAGAGCATAGGGAAAAGTGAAAGGGGTAAGAGCGAGTCGATACGTCCTCCTCTTCCTCAATACTAGGCAGAGCCTAGGGTAAAATAAAAAGGGTAAGAGCAAGTTGATACGTCCTCCTCTACCTCAATACTAGGCAGAGCATAGGGCAAGAAAAGGGGGTAAGAGAGAGTTGATACGTCTTCCTCTACCTCAACACTAGGCAGAGTATAAGGCAAGCAAGAGGGGTAAGAGAGAGTTGATACGTTCTCCTCTACCTCAATACTAGGCAGAGCATAGGGCGGTACGAGAGAGTTGATACGTCCTCCTCTACCTTAGCATTAGGCAGAGTAATAAAACAATATAAAGGAACGAGAGAGTGATCCATCCTCCTCTACCTTAGCGTTAGGAAACGTCACAAAAGTACGAGAGTCGATTTTCCCTCTCTACAAAAACTAAATATTTTCTCTTGTCCATTCTATACTCATTTAACATAGGGGAAAGTTGATGCGTCCTTTCCCAATAACAATTCACGCTAGTTTTAAAGCACTCCGAAATATAGCCATACACTCTTCAGGTTAGCTAATACATAAGAAAAAGACAAGGTCTACCCCAGCACCCTTCAGATTCTTTACACACTTTAAAGACGCTTTATTTATTCGTGCTTTTGCAATATCATCCCCATTAAATGAGGAGTCCTTCTACCCTGAAGGGTCCAAATAATTTGGAATCGCAGGATTGGACTTGTTATTTTATTATTGAATATTTATTTATTCTTTACAAAAACTTTATAAAATTTTTTTATAAAATTTATGTTCACCATCATGCACCTTTTTTTACAATTATTATTTTCAAAAAGAAAATTTTTCATTTCATTACTAGCTTACCCGCTGCAGCGCTGCTTGCAACTGAACTACTGTTTCATTTAAGAAAGCAATATTTCAAACATTTCTATATAAACAACTTATTATGTAAATTATAATTTAATGAGCTTTGTGCACGCCCTTAACATATTTACAGAAACTTTGTAAACATAAAAATAAAAACTTTTATATAAATTTAAAATTGAACAATTTTTTTATTTTATCGTTGTCTGTATATATATATATTGTATATAACAAACCTTGAAACCTCAAAGTCTTACTTAATTTTGCAAATAAGAATAAGAATTTCCTAACAATATGTTATATGGAATTTATATCCAAAAAGTTTCAACCTTGAGAACACATTTTAACTTTTAAGTTTGCAATAAGGAATTAATTTAAAAATATTTATGTAGTTTAAGGTTCAGATTATTGTTTAAAAACGTAATTTAATATTTGAAAACTCCGTCAATAATTTTACTAATTTCATGCAAAACGTTGATACAAATCTTACACAGACTTTTTCAAACAATATTAAGGTTCTTGCATTTGCTAGAGAAAAAAATTATAGTTTTTTTTCAAGATGGACCTATGTAAAAATACATAAAATGGTAAAGGCAAACAGCAATAATAAAAAATAATCTTATTCAAAGCATTGTTAATTGAATAATAATAATATATATGTAATAAAGCAGCAGCGCCGTTTACATATTTTATTGCAATTGTTTTCATTCTTAACCAAACTTCAATGCATGTAACATACACTTAGTAAACAAAAACATATTTTTGACTGGCTCTACTATCTTTTCTTAAAATGAAAAATAAGTCAACATCACGTGCATTTAAAAAACCTTAGCAGCAAGCTAATAAGGTTTACATATAAAAGAGCGTAAAAGAAAGCATTTCTTCTACGGTTTTCGAAGTTATAGCTATTTTGTTCTAAATTGTTTAAAATGTACTGCTAAATACTTAAACGAAAATACACGACGCAAATTTAACAATTATTATTTTCTTACGTATATAAAGTAATATAGAACAATAGGAAATAATGTAATGAAATTTACTAAGATATGCATAAAAACTAAGAGAAAAACCACGCCCATTGAAATTTGGTAGGAAGTTTTAGCATATTTTAAAGAACCTCTACAATACTTTTAGTTTTAGAAACGTCTTTCGGTTTTCGCTATATTTCGGTTCAAAGAAACATTCCTTACTTGTTTTGTAGATTACAATAAAATAGGCGATGCCACGTCTTAAAAACTTTTACAGAAACTACGTACATATTATAATAAAGGCATTTGTGTAAATTTAAATTTCAAGTGTTTTGTGGTTTTATCAGTACCTTACTTCTAACAAACTCATAAAAAACAGAAAACTGGGCAAAGCCACGCCTTTAAAATTTTTGCAAAAACTTTTACCATAGTTTAATGAACATTTCTTGAAATTTTGGTTCCAACATAGTTATTGGTCTCTACAAAATCTCAATTTTAATCAACCTCATTTTTAATTTTCATATATTATAAAAAAATGGACGCAGCCACGCCTTTAAACTTATTATACAAACCATCTACGTGCCACATCAAAGATATTCTGCAACTTTGAGCTTAAACGGTCCCGTGGTTATGGCGACAACCCGTTACAAACTTTCAAAATTTTTCTTTTATTAATATAGATTAATATAGATTTTTTCATTTTGATAAAATTTTACTTTAAAATTTAATTTCATTATTTTATAATTTTTTATTTAAACACACTCCCAGCACACCAATAGAAACCACGCTCATAGAGAATGTAAGATTATTTAGAGGAAATTTTTCCTTTTATTTAAAATATTTAAATTTACACACATCAAAAAATTTTATCCTGCATCCTCTGAGCTGGTCCCTGCTCGGACGCCAGTTAAAGCAACCTCTTAGGTGCCTAAAAAAAATTTTTAAAAAATTAACCACTTTATTTTACAATACTTTATTGTTTCCTAAAATAAACCACAACTTAATTATTTTCTGGCCAACTGGCCTTACCTTAACGCTCTATATTTTATTCTAATTCTCTATTCTTATTCCTCTCCTATTTATACATTATAAATGCAAGTTAAGTACATTATTGCTCTTGGCCATCGTGGGATAATGCTGAGTGTTCATATTCCACGGTGTAACTCGACGCTTGTGTCTGTAATTTTGTTGTAATTGCAGGATAATAACAGCGGTTTTTCCCAGAATTGTAGCCCACTACCTCGTTCTTGCGGGGTTTGTCCGCGTTGTTGTTGTTGTTTCGTTTTTTTTTTTTTCAAGCGATAGTTATATCAATGAAATGTTCAGGTTTTGCTTTATCAGTATAATGTTTAGGATTTTGTTCTATCATTTTTTTTTTTTGCTTATAATTTTGTGCTTGTCCCTGCTCGGGCGCCACTTCGTAAAGAATCTGAAAGGTGCTGAGGTAGACCCAGGTCCAGCCAGAGTTCAATTCAAAGACTTTGATTAATTTTTTTCTTCAGAGATTGATAGATTTTATTTTTATCATATCTTAGAGCTACAATGCTTTGTTTATTTATTTCAAAATAAATAAAGAAAAGATAATTTGGCTTTGCTTTAACGATAGGTGGTTGTGAATATTTCTTATTAACAATAGATGTAGTGTTTAGCTAGTGTGAATGTTACCTAGTGAATGCTTAGGCCTAGTGTAAGTGTTTAGCTGAGAAAGAGAGGATAACATCAAATCTCACCTAGTAAATGTTTAGCCTATCCAAGTATGTTAACTAGATTTAGAGAGGATTACATCAACTCTGTAACGAAGAAAAATGCCCAGCCTTTTTCCCCCTACAGCTGTAGCGTTTTCACCAGGACAACTCGTTGAAACAGGGCCGCCAACTACAACAGGAGGCTGTGTGTGTGCTGAAAACGAG
Organism: Crataerina pallida; assembly: GCA_949710015.1. Classification (NCBI taxonomy): domain Eukaryota; kingdom Metazoa; phylum Arthropoda; class Insecta; order Diptera; family Hippoboscidae; genus Crataerina; species Crataerina pallida. Next base: position 21,363,298 of record OX453289.1, read on the forward strand.
AGGAAGGTTCGAGAAAACGGCGGGCGATCGGTGATAATGAAAAATCAAGAAAGAGCAATTGTTAGTTGGACATCGAAGAGTGCAGTTGCAATTGCAGTGTTAATCGTAGTAGACGTTAAATAATCTAATCTTTGTTGTGTTTTCAAATTCATTGTGTTAATTATAGAGTATAACTAATGTAAGTTACCTTTTTTCTTCCTAACATCAAGCAATTGTATATAAAAAGAAATATTATATAAAACTGAAGAAATATATAAAAGGAAAATTTCAAGATTTAAAAAAATTAATAATTTGTGTGTGATAAATTTTATTGACGAACTCTGGCTGCCGACGGTTTACCCCGGCACGGACATCAACAAATTTAATCACATTATATTTTGGCGTTCGAGCAACGACATAACTTTAACCAACGCATCGAAATTGTTCAAGTAGGTTGTTTTTTTTTGTTTTTCCTTTTCTTTGTGATAACGGACACTTTTAGAGGACAGTGTTAGTTGGGAAAAAAACGGACAAAGAGTTTCCAAGGTTGGCGAAAGCCCCCGGAAAACTCATTTAGATACTCATTTAGAAATTTACACGGGCAGAGGAAGGCGCAAGCGCCATAAGAGGCGGACAAGTGGGTTACCAAGAGCCGGCGAAAGTTCTAGAAAACGTGTTAGAAACTTACACGGATAGAGGAAGGCGCAAGCCCCATAAGTGATGGACAAGTGGGTTACAAAGAGTCGGCCAAAGCCCTAATTAATGCATTTAGGTTTTAATCTCACTAAAGGACGGTGTTAGCCCCATAAACGGACAGACAATAGCGTTTGAAACGGTTGGCGTACGCCACAAATCTTAAACGTGACGGTGGTCATAGTAGTAGTTTTTGTTTTTGCTCATTTAAAATTTCTTAAAAGTGCTTAAAACGCAAAATTTTGTCAAGTGAAGAATTTGCTGCCGTTAATTTATAGCGTTGCTTTTACCGCTAATCGTAAGTGCGTTGATCTTCGAAGTATAGGAATTTCACGTTTATATTGTTATACAAAAAAAAAAAAAAAAAAAACAACAATATAAAGAGAAAGAACATCACGCCACGTAGCTGTTCACATCTATACGTATAAGCATTCTTACATTTCAAAATAATATTACGTCATATTATTCTAAGTGCATGCGTGCACATAGGCAAATCATAGTAAATTAAGAGAAAGATATTGAGATAAGTAAAGCAAAAGATAAAGTAAAGCATAAGTACGCCACACAGTCGTGCGTGTGCGTGTATGTTAACATAAAAATTCTCGGTGGCAAAGAGATCAAGCAAAGCGAGCATCAGCTATACTGTAGTGCGTGCATGTGTGTGTAGGCAAGGAGATTTAACAGAAAGTATAGGTGCTACATCGTCAAGTGTTTGTGCACAATTATAAATAGCCTAAGTGCAATAACGTAAAACCAAACATAAAAATAAAAAGAAACCATTTTTTTTTTAACTTTTTGTGCGGCGTATAAACAAATTTGCCCAATTTATAAATAAAATAAGTCTTTTGGGGATTTTCAAGTATTATTTGGGAATTTGCGAGTATTAATTATTAAAATAAATCTTTTGGGGATTTTCAAGTATTATTTGGGAATTTGCGAGTATTATCCAATAAATAAATTTATTTTGGGAATTTGCGAGTATTATCAAATATATAATTTTATTATGGGAATTTGCATCAATTTGAATCAATTAAAATAAATTTAGTTGGGGATTTTCAAGTATCAACAATTTAAATAAATTTATTTGGGAATTATAGAGTAATAAAAAAATAAATAAATAATTAATGTCTAATACGGATCTACGCACATCCTGGGTATGCCAGGTTAACAAGGAAACTTTGGTCGCATACCTGGACGAGTTTGGACTGGAATCAAAGGGTACGGCGGAGAAGTTGCGCCAGCATTTCAGTCGGTGATTGACAGGCTACTATAGGGTCAGCTGACGTCGGGTAGGCTCCCGTCTATGCGAGCGGCCTCCAGCCGGGAGTCCTCACCAGGTTACGACGAAGTCAAAGAGGGTACGATGGGCGTTACGGTGAAGGTTCCCGAACGGCAGGCGATACCACTATCTACTAACAAAAGGGATAGGCGAGCCGTCATGGACGTAGTCCGGAAATGTGGAATCACCTACAATGGCACTGGGGACCCATTCTCATTTCTTGAACGCCTTGAAGAGATGGCGGAGACGTACGAGATCGACTGGAATAGTCTGCCTTCTTCGGGATCAGGCCTTCACTTGGTTCCGAAACAACAACGGCCACTGGGAGGCATGGAAATGGTTCAAGCGCGACTTACTGAAATTTTTCCTGCAACCTCAACACATGGAAAACATTGAAGACGAGATACGCGAGAGGCGCCAGAGGCCCAACGAACACTTTAGGGATTACGCACTGGAGCTGCAAAAGAAAATGCGACATACATGCATGACCGAAGATGAGAAGCTCCTGAGGATCTTCCGCAACGCCCGTCCTGAGTACCCTGCGTACCTGCTCAGATTTTCGCGATCTCAACCAACTATTGGATTAAGCCGGCGACTAGGAGAGCATTCCCAGCGAGACTCCACGACCGCCGCCGCGACGTGAGACACATCGTACAATCACCCTGCCACAGCCATTATGGATCCACGCAACGCGTGCCACCTCTTTCTGTTGGAAATGTGGCCGTCCGGATGTACGAACAATAGACTGTTGCCGAGATAACCTATCGGGAAACGCGTGAGGGGCCCGAGTCCGACAAGAGGCGACCGAGTCCACACTACAAGTCGCCGACAACACGCGCAGCCGTCCCCGTCAGCAATTACCTGCAAGAGTGACAAACTCGTAGTTACACTCCTCGTTGGTTTCCAGGCGCTTACGGCCATCATAGATACCGGCACGACATGCTGTTGCATTAGCGAGGCGTTTTCAAATCGTTTGAATGGTATCACCTCATGGGAAAGCGTATGTTTGGAGGTATCACTTGCGGACAACTCTACACGGGCCGTGAGTTTAGCGACGTTCAGCCCGGTCCAGTTAGGCGACTTTACGCGCACATTACGATTTCTAGTAATCCCCAATATGAAGGATTAAGTGATATTAGACATTCTTTCAGGCTTTTAACGCCACGATAATATGTGCAGGATTTACTGCCGCCTGCAAATTGTGTGAAACCCCGACTATACGTTGCCACGTGGCACGAGATAACTCAAAGGGTGAAGCAACATCCCTGACATTGACACATAACCAGCCCGAACCAACATCGATACGTAATCAGTCAGTACCAAGACCGACGCACAGTACCCCGGTACAATCACCGAGGTACAACAATGCAATCAAGCCGACATAACCGCCGACGCACATCAAGTCAACGCCGCCGCTGAATCACTGTAATGTCAGTGTAGCACGTGGTAATTCCACACCTCCTAAGCCAGTTCGCGGAAAGCAGGGCCAATCTAATCCTGTTTTCCCGAAGGCGAGTCAACCGAGGCCAGGCATATCTAAGAAGAGTCAACCACTGATGATCCAAGCTAAGCAGACTCAATCAGGGCCAATTCTATTGAAACTAGATAATCGCAAACCAGTTCGGCACAACGTGGCCCGGCGTGAACAATCCCAGCAGAACCAAGTCGACCATGTGAACGACCACGTCAATCATGTGCAGATCAGAGCAGCTCAGCAGGCTAGTGATGCAGCACCGCAAGAGTTGGCACACCCATTGGCAACCCGTGGCGTAAGCCACAAGAATGCTGTCGGAGACTGGAATCGTTTACAATGGCATCCAAGCGTAATCGGCGCAACCAACCGGTAATACTAAGTCTAAAATGCTAAGGAATTTCGAATTTTCACTCAGCGGCGACCGCCGACAACTTAGGTTCAACAGGAGCGGTACCGAAAACTTCGTACGGCAAAGACGAAGAACGGTCAATAACGGCAAGTTTCAGCATGTGTCGGGGAAAACCAATATTGGGCAACATCACATACGCATGTTACACGACCATCCGATACCAAATACGGAATCCCTCCATGTAAGCTATCATCAATACAGAAGTGGACCAATTACTGGAGAAAGGATGCATTGAACCTTCCTGCAGTCCCTATAGCTTTCTAGTAACCTTGGTCAAGAAGAAAAATAGGGCATGGCGCGTTTGTATGGATTTCCGCCATCTAAATTAACATCCCGAACCGGACGCATACCCACTACCCCGCATCTCTCACATCCTAGACCGTTTACGAGAGGCGAGATATATCAGTAGTCTTGACCTGGAAAATGGGTATTAGCAGGTACCAATGGCGGATGATAGCAAAAAGTACACCGCTTTCACTGTATGTGGGCGTGGGTTGTATCAGTGGAAAGTGATGCCATTTGGCTTACATTCTGCTCCTGCCACATTCCAAAGAATTTTAGATTTGGTGATTGGCACAGATTTAGAACCGTACGCTTTTGCGTATCTCGACAACATCTTAGTCACCGGTAAACCCTTGTAGCAGCACATTACGGCGGACCAGGGCATTAAGACTGATCCGGAAAAGGTGGCGATGATAGCCCAAATGAAACCCCCAGGTAATGTGCGAGAGTTGAGACGCTATTTAGGCAAACGTCGTGGTACCGGAGACTTGTGCCGGACTTTGCCGTAATTTCCCAGCCGCTGACATCTTTGCTAAAGAAGGGAAAATACTGGAAATGGGGCGACGAGCAGCAGCAGGCGTTCGATGCCCTCAAAACAAGGTTAACTGAGGCGCCGGTATTAGCATGCCCTGACTTTACTCAAACATTTACACTGCAAACTGATGCGAGTGATATTGGCCTAGGCATGGTACTAACACACACGATGGCAGTGAACACGTGATCGCGTATGCAAGCAGGCATTTGAACAAGGCGGAGAAAAACTATAGCACGACCGAGAAAGAGTGCCTTGCAGTCATTTGGGGGGTGCGGAAGATGAGGCCATACCTTGTAGGATATCGTTTCATAGTGGTCACCGACCACCTTTCATTGAAGTGGCTAAACTCCATTGATAATCCTTCTGGGCGCTTGGCTCGATGGGCGCTGGAGCTGCAACAATATCAGTTTACCGTGCAGTACCGAAGCGGTGGTCAAAATGTAGTGGCTGACGCTCTGTCGCGACAGCCCGTCGAAACCTGTCATCTTACTACATGCGAGACTTTACCAAAGGACCTTCCAGACATTACATGCCCATGAATCCGCAAGCGTGTGGCGGACATGGCGACGAATCCACAAAAGTACATTGGGTGGGCGGACAACTCTACCGACATGTGAATACCCACGCACGAAGACGGAGCTTCCTGGAAGTTGTGTGTGCCCACAGATAAACGTAAACAGATCGTGCACGAGAATCATGACCAACCAGCCGCATTACATCTTGGTATTAGGAAAACCGTGCTACGCATTGGCAAACGGTACCATTGGCCAGGGATGTATCGTGATATCAAGCGTTATGTTTTACAGTGTGAGTCGTGCCAGAAGTATAAGGCGAGTCAACAGAAACCGGCAGGGGAGATGCTGTCCCACATCCCAGACGAACCGTGATCAGTTATATGTGCGGACTCTGTGGGTCCCCTACCGCGTTCTCGTCATGGTTACACTATGCTTCTGGTGGTAGTGGACAAGCTCTCAAAGTGGATCGAATTGACTCCACTACGGAAAGCTACCTCAGAAGGTCTTATCCAAACTCTGCGGGAGACAATCGTGGCCAGATATGGCGTACCCAAGGTTCTGATCTCAGATAATGGTACTCAGTTCACAAGTAAACTGTATCGAAAGTATGTAGAGGCGATTGGCATTAAACATCGGTTCACAGCGCCCTACACTTCGTACGAAAACCCGACGGAACGTGCCAACCGCACTGTGAAGACGATGATTTCTCAGCTGGCGAACGATAATCATCGTAAGTGGAATGAGTATTTGCCGGAGATAATGCTGGCGGTCAATAAGAGGGTTGCAGATTCTACAGGGGGTGTACCCCGGCTTATCCAATTCAAGGTCGTGAGCCCAGACTCCCCAACGCCTACTACGATATCGTGACGACAGGTACAGGTGCACAGGTGAAATCTCCGAGAGGTTTGGTACAACGTCTTCATGAAGCATAGAAGATAGTAAAGGTAAATCTAAGTAAAGCAGTGCAAAATCAAAGCAGGCATTATAACCTGAAGCGACGTCCCTAGAAGCCGAAGATGGGGGACAGGATATGGGTTAAACAAAGCAGTTGACAGTAATGCAGCCAAGTTGGCTCCATGATATGAAGGGCCTTACGAAGTCACTAGTCATCTTTCCAATGTCATTGTTTCTGTGCAACGGGCTGGCCATGTCCAAGATTTGAAGCCCTATGTTGAAACGTAGATCTCTTGGTATTGGATAGGAAAGTCGAGTCAAGTTCGTCCGTCAGTCAGCCGGCGAGGTCCGAAACTTTGCGAATTGTAAACACTGCCGCGACGTCCCCCTCTTGAGCCAAGGCGAAAGTGCCGGAACAGCCGTGCATGTTGCCAGTAAGAACAGTCCGTGTGGTTCCTGTTCGTCCCGTAGACTCGGATTCGGATTCCAATCTGGATGAATCTAGGGCAAACGTGCGTAGTATCGAGAGCGGGGCGAAAATACACCTTGGTACAGTAGTGCCACGCGTCCCCACAAGGTGACCAAACCTAATGTAGCGCTACCTGACCGTAATTTGAACCGATCGCCTCTCAAACGTGCACGCCCAGTTTGTGAAACATCAACGAAGAAGGTCGCGTCATCGAAGCTAATGTACAGTAGTCGGGGTGACGATTTATCGGGGCCCAGCTATGAAAGACGCCCCCGGGAGGTCGCCAGGCCAGTCGCAACACCATCACAGAAGGCCGCGCAACCGAAGCATATGTACACCAGGCGGGGTGATGATATAGCGGGGTCCAGCAATGGAAAACGCCCCCAGGAGGTCGCCAGACCAGCCGCCGTGTTGCCGGAGTGTAACACGGCCACATCAGCTCTCAACCGTCAACGGCTAGCATTTAAACCATCCCCGAAGAAGGTCGTTTCAGCGAAGCCACAGTACACCAGGCGAGGCGATTTGGTCGCGCGCCCTGCGACCGTCCGACCTGAGAATTATGAACGTCCCTTTCAGACGGAGTGCCGGAGCCATCGATGTCGTGTGTGTGGGCAACCCAAGTGTGCGCGTGCAACCCAAGGTCGGCCAAAACTCCACAAGGTTGGTTCGCTGAAGGGATACCTGGAGAAGTGGTTCGTCAATTAGAGCTCATCATTGAGACGAAACAGAGGGAATTACCAGTATACAAACGGTACAAGATAATGTTTTACTTGCCGCAAGGTCGGTTCCGCGTGATATTCTCCCGGGGCGGTCTGGTAACTATTGTGCGGGTGCCATGGAACAGAGAGGAGCATAGTGGCCTGCGTAGGGAACATCACGGTCCTCATAGGGTGGACGTGGTATAAGTAAGAAAAATGTCCAGCCTTTTTCCCTCTACAGCTGTAGCGTTTTCACCACGACAACTCCTTAAAACAGGGCCGCCAACTACAACAGGAGGCTGTGTGTGTGGTGAAAACGAGAGGAGGGTTCGAGAAAACAGCGAGCGATCGGTGGTAATGAAAAATCAAGAGAGAGCAATTGTTAGTTGGACATCGAAGAGTGCAGTTGCAATTGCAGTGTTAATCGTAGTAGACGTTAAATAATTTAATCTTTGTTGGGTTTTCAAATTCATTGTGTTAATTATAGAGTATAACTAATGTAAGTTACCTTTTTTCTTCCTAACATCAAGCAAATGCATATAAAAAGAAATATAAAGGAAAATTTCAAGATTTAAAAAAATTAATAATTTGTGTGTGATAAATTTTATTGACGAACTCTGGCTGCCGACGGTTTACCCCGGCACGGACATCAACAAATTTAATCACATTATAACTCTCGCCTAATGTAGTGTTTAGCTAGTGTGAATGTTACCTAGTAAATGCTTAGGCCTAGTGTAAGTGTTTAGCTGAGAAAGAGAGTATAACATCAACTCTCATCTAGTAAATGCTTAGCCTACTGTAAATGTTTAGCTTCGAGAAAGAGAGGATAAAGTCAACTCTCGCCTAATGTAGTGTTTAGGTAGTGTGAATGTGAGGTAGTAAATGCTTAGGCCTAGTGTAAATGTTTAGCTGAGAAAGAGAGGATAACATCAACTCTCACCTAGTAATTGTTTAGCCTATCCAAGTATGTTAACTAGATTTAGAGAGGATTACATCAACTCTCTTATCCAGTTCCTAGCTAAAAAATATGTTAACCAGATCAGAGAGGATGACATCAACTTTTCCGATCTAGTTCCTAAATAATTTGCCTGCTGCAGAATAATTTCCTAGCTACAAAATGTATTAACTAGATTTAGAGAGGATAACATCAACTTTCCTATCCAGCTAATTTTGCCTATTACCCTAAAGAAGAATTTCTTATGTAGAGTATTACTCATTGATGAGTAATACAATTAATACATTTCATTTACACTTACATTTTTCCGATAACAATTGTAATATAAGATGGTTACATGTAAGTAACCTATAAGTAAGTCAAGAGTATAAAGTAATTTAATGTCAACATAATTGTAGGTCAATATTAGATTAGATTATTGTCTAACGTAAGCTTTGTTATATTTTGTATATAAGCTAGAATAATTAGAATTAAGTAAGAGACATCAACTTTAGCAATAATAGGAATAAGACTAATAATTTAATAAACATTATATTATAAAAATTAAAATCCCGTCCTGCCTGTTGCTCAAACTAGAGACCGCATCAGTCCGCAGTCGGTCCATGGTAATACTCCAACACGGGCGTCGTTCAACCCTTTATTGCCAGACAGCGGGTCGTCAATCAGAGGAATCCTCCCAAGTCCGAGGGCGAGCCCCGTGAGTTCCGAATCCTCCAAGACGCCGAAGTCTATACCTCGTGTACCTAACACCAGTTCTGCAGAAGTGCACCTCAAACAACATCAACAGCCACCCCTGATGCTTAGCCCGTGTAGGCCGTATCGAATGTCAACGGCCAAACCATATACACCTCCGGGTTGTTCCAGACAACGACAGGACCTCCAACCACCAAATCCTACTTACGGGCGATCTAGGCAGTGTTAGCAGACACCAGTGATCGATCACCAACAACCGTCACCGGTGTCTAACCCGTTCCAGCTGTGTTAAACAACAACCGTTAAACCGTGGACACCGCCGGGGTGCTCCAGGAGGTCAAAACCAGCTTCTCAACCGCCAAGCGTTCGTACGGGAGTAAAATTTATATATGCAATATAATTGCGCCAGCCGAATTCCGTATGGAGTTAGAGACAAGCCTCCTTGGGGAACACGTTCAATTGCCGTTCAAACACGAATGCGAGCAATGAGGTACTACACGATCCAGGGGCAAACATGTGGTTGCTCTTATCGAGTGCGGTTGTGCTTTGTTTCTGCTCTCAAGGTTTTTATTTGTTTCACGTTGAATTGTGCAGCAGAAATTCGAATTCTAAACTATTCTAATGCTAATTTTATTGCCATTAAAAAAGGAGAATTCAAGAATGTTCTTTAAAAATAATACATGAAATAGACTTAGGAAAATTCAAAGTCGTTATAATGGCAACTGAGCAAGACATTGTCCAAAATATTTCAGAATATATTCCTATATACCCATATTACTAAATCATTTGAAAGAAGCTGAATATATTATTCATAGATTAAATAAAAGTAAACAAAAAAGATCATTAGACTTCCTGGGATCGGCTTGGAAATGGATAGCAGGAACTCCTGATAGATATGATTATGAAATTTTAGTAAATAAAATTAACAATGTCTTGCAAAATAATAATAAGAAATTTATAATAAATAAACTAACGGAGAAAAAAAATACACGAATTAAGTAAAATCACTAACGATATATTAAAAGTATTTCTAAACAATCAAACTGTAAGAAATGAACTGGCAATGACCCTAGAATTTAAATTACAAATTTTAAATAAAGAATTAAGTAACATTGAGCATGCAGTTCAATGGTCAAAAACAAACATAGCCAATTCATTTTTATTAAATTAAGAAGAAATGAATGTAATTCAAAAAATGTTAGAGAAGGAAAATGTACCTTATTTAAATATAGATGAAATGTTAGAATTTCATGAAACTAAAATTGCTTTTAATAATAATGAAATGATTTATATCTTATCAATACCAACAATACAGAAGTTTATATAAAACTTCTATTATTACCAATAAAAAACAAAAATAATATTTTTAAATTTGAATATAAAAATGTATTGAAAAATAAGAATAAAATATTTGGTATAATAAATAAATGTGAAAAGTATTATAACCTTACAATATGTAAAGAAAACAACATTATAGATATAAGCAATACAACTTGTATTCCACCATTATTAAATAGTAAATAACATTTTTGTAAGAATAGTGTTCGCACAACATGTATCTAATATTGAAGAAATATCTTCTGATATAGTATTTGCAAATGATTACAAAGGAAAAATTTGTATGGGCACTGATTGCATTAATATTGACGGAACATATCTAATTAAACATCATAATGTTTCAATCGAGATGGATGAGAAAATTTTTAAATCTATTCATATGTAAGACAGTTATCCGTTGCCTTCAATTCTTCAGAAGCCCTCCAATAAGGATGGAATCAGGGAAATTTTATCCTTGGAAATAATAAAAGAATTATATATTAACAATACGAAAAAAATTGACTTAATAAAGAAATAAAATATGGTGGTTACATCCACTATGGTAATGATATCTGTTGCTATAATAATAATTTGGTGTCTGCTCAGGTATTTGTCGAGAAAGTTTTGTCCTTCGAATAATCTTAAAATAACAGTGCAAGAACCAAATAATCCTAGTATAATAGTAAGTTAATACCATTTATATTAACAATACTAATCATGAGAAACTGTCCGTACACACAATCATAACTGCAAACACAGCAAAACTCATTTCTTTAGAATACTACTAATATTATCATGAGAAACTTTCCGTTCAACGTGGCGCCTGCGCTTATCAATGAATAAAATTACTTTTTAGTAATATTGATAAAACACATCTTTGTTTTTTTACACAAAAACACATTTCTGTGTAAATGCACACGTTTGTGCTAAAATTAGTGATGGTCCGAATCTTATAAAGTGGGGAAACACAGTTTTGCCACTCCCCGACAAGCGAGTTAAATATCGTTACCGACCTTATTCGAGGTTCCGGCCTACGGTTCGTATTTTGCGTGTAAAAATCAAAAACACTTTTTAGTGAAAAAAACTTTTCAGTGAATAAATTTAAAAAAACAAAGTATAAAATAAATAAAAATAAAAACTATAATTAGATAAATAAAAATTAGTGTAAAATCAAAGTAACTTTAAAGAAAATAGGAAAAATAGATATATTATTATGAAAAATAAATTCAAATAAAAAGTGACTGTAAAAAAAAATCAAGCAAAATTAAATTAAATTGACACTAAAAATAATACACCAAAGTAAAAAGTAACTGTTTTTTTTTAATATAAGAGAAAAACATTTAAGTGAAAAGAACAAAAATAAAATAAAAGGAAAATTTATATTCCGATAGACTATATAATAGAAAAATAGCAAGAAGATCGTCCCTACAACAACATCAATCTCTTTCAATTTGCTGACAGCATTAAAGAAATCATTTAAAAAATGTTTGCATTCTCCTTCAAACGTGCTAAGGCTTGTGATGAGGAAATTTTTCACAAAAATAAAATTTCCATCACACACTTTATCGCTAGTATATTTTCTCTTTTTTCTTTTTATAAAATTTTCCATAAATTATTGTACTTAGTTTTGAATTATTATATTTAATTTTGAATTATTAGATTGAATTATTATGCCTAGTTTTTGAATTCTTGAATTATTATATTTAGTTTTTTTTAAATCGTTTGAATTGTTACTATTGTTATCTTTATAAATCATTGTTACATATATGCTTAGTTTTGTTTATTGCATACATACACGATTGCTTGATGATTGTTTACCTTTTTATTAAGTAACTATGTCATAGACAACTCTACACACTAATAGTTAAGATCAGCTGTAACTAGTGAAAACTTGCAACAAAGCTCTTGTAAATAACAAGCAAAAGCTCAGCCACTGGCCTATAAAGAGCCGATCACCGCGTAGGAAAGTAGCTGACAGGTAGGTAGTTAGGTCAAGAGTAGGGAAAATAGGCACGAGAGTGAAATTCCTCCCTAACACAGCTAGGTACACTAAATCAGGCAAAGCATAGGCACGAGAGTGAAATTCCTCTCTAACACAGCTAGGTACACTAAATCAGGCAAAGCATAGGCACGAGAGTGAAATTCCTCTCTAACACAGCTAGGTATACTAAATCGGGCAAAGCATAGGTGCGAGAGTGAAATTCCTCTCGAAAATAGCTAAGAACATTTCATTACGCAAGCTAAAACAAATTAAGACCTTAACAAACAATTTAGGTGATATACGAGTCGACTTAAACCCTTAATCTCAAACAAGGTTTTAACACAGGCTGAGCTCTTGCTAACTAACCTTAGCTAATACATAAGCAAGAGAATCGTCTGCACTATTTACACTTGAACTTAGCAAAGACACAACTCGCACATCATTAGGCTTAGCCAAGACCCAAAGCAACACAAGGTAAACATTGTTAACTCATTTAATTACATACAGCCGAAAGCAAAGTACCAAACCTTTGTTTAATTTCTTTAATTAATCATTATCAATAAATCATTGTGAAATAAAAGGTCACCTTTTTTTTATATACAAATTTCGGAAAAGGAATAAATTTTCTTTGCATTGAACTCTGGCTGGTCCTGGGTCTACCCCAGCACCCGTCGATGAGCTACGACGTTGCCTCGCGCAATTCATAACCATGGATCACAAAAACGAAGTAACAAATACAATCCTGCACTACCAAGAACAATGCGAATTGAAAGCACAAATTTACCGCTACCAAGCGAACCAACCAGCAGAGGCCAGTCACCACAACCGAGAGACAAGGTGCAAATCAACAAAGCAGAGCTGGCAAATCTTGTGGAAGATATCCAAAGAAAATTACTGATGGCCCAGCAGCAAAGAGCGGAGGAGCAAGAACCCAGCAAACCAACTAGAAGTGACAAAAAGACACTAATGAGCATTATCCACAAGTAGGATTTTCATTATGACGGGGGAGCAGATACCTTCCAGTTCGTGGACGATGTTGAAGAAATGGCACTCACATATGATATATCGTTGGACGAATTACCTACCGCAATGCCCAAATTTCTGAGAGGAAAGGCGCTGGTGTGGTACCGTAACAATAATATGCACTGGACCTCATGGAGCTCATTCAAAAGGGACTTTTTCAAGTTTTTCCTCCCCTCAAGATATTTCGAAAAACTCAACAACGAAATTCGCTCCCGCACCCAATGGCCTAATGAGTCCTTCCAAGACTACTCCCTTGCGTTACAAGAGATGATGCGCCACTCAGAAATGATCAAGGAAGAGAAGCTGTCAAGAATTTACAACAATGCGCTGACGGATTACCGTTGATATATCCGCCAGCGCGATTTTGCATCCTTACCTGAGTTACTTGAATTGGCCGACGACATGGAAAGCATTACACAGGCCCTCAAGTCAAGAACGTCAGGCAGCCAAGTCAACCGGAATTCTGGCCCACCAAGTAACAAAATTGTAAACCCCAACACCGCCTGTCGAAAATGCGGCAACCAAGGGCATACGTTTGCCTTACGCCAGAACACAAGTCGACTATTCTGCTGGGTTTGCGGTACGATCAGAACGCGTGACTGTTGCAGACAACAACCGACGACATCTCAAGGTGCTCAACAACAACGTCGACAAACTCCACAAGAGCGAGGATGTGGACCACAATTCCGGAAAAAACCATTACTATTATCCTGCAACAACAGCAACATTACATCTACCATACTGATCAACGGCACACCCGTAAAGGCCATGGTTGATACGGGAACCACGAGTTGCATCATCAGCCAGTCTTGTATAAGCAGGATGGATAGAACCGGACGACGTGAACACACTAGCCTAAATGTCGTTATGGCTGATGGCTCATCCAGAAAGATTAATGAAATACTATACTGCACTGTTCACTTTGGAGTCCAGCAGAAGACCTAATCATTCCTAATCATGCCTAACACAATCGAGGAAATCATACTGCGTATGAAATTCTTGTTCATATTCGACGCCTCGCTAACATGCGCCAGGGTCACCTTACAATACAGAGAACAGCCGCAGAATGCCAGTGACACTAGTATACCGTATGAGAATGCCGTCAATATGATCCGTCAGGAGGACCACAAGGTAACCAATCAAACCTATTGCCCCATTATTCAATCTATTCAACCCATATGCACATTAATACTTAAAGCGGATCAACTAAATATCAAGCGAGGAAAGAATACCACAAATATACAACAAATTAATGAGTCAAGCCAACCAGAAGACACCGAACAAGACAAGATCGCCAAATTCTTGAAAGATGAGTTGGCTAAATTCAACAAGACAACAGGATTAACCCATCTTATATCACATAGAATCTATATGACAGACGATTGCCCAGTGAAAATACGATACCAACAATGAAATCCAGCCATGCAATCTATTATCCATGCTGAAGTCGACAAATTGATAAGAAAGATCTAATAGAACTTTCCCATAGCGCTTACTCTTTCCCCGCGGTACTAGTAAGGAAAGGAAATGGAACTTGAGACTGTGCATTGATTACCGCCAACTAAATAAGCGTGCCGAGCAGGATGCATATCCTTTGCCCAAAATCTCGCAAAACTTGGATTTACTAAAGGAAGCTAATTATATCACCCGTCTCGATTTAGAGAATAGCTATTGGCAAGTGCCCATGGACCACAATAGCCTGAAATACACCGCTTTCACTATTATCGGCAAAGGCCTCTACCAATGGAAAGTGATGCCTTTCGGACTGCACATAGCGCCAGCAACGTTCCAACGACTACTTGACCAAATTGTTGGCCCAGACCTAGAACCTAGGGCATTCGCTTATCTGGATGACATCATCTTGATTGACCGTACACTGGAAGAACATATGGATAATCTACGTGAAGTGTTCCAACGACTACACAGTGCAAATCTAAGAATCAATACCGATAAATGCGGGTTCTCCAAAAAAGAGTTAAAATATTTAGGGCATATCGTCACTGACACGGGTATTAAAACCGACCCAGACAAAGTAGCTGCAATATTCAACCTCAACCCTCCACGAAACATACGCGAGTTGAGAAGTTTCTTGGGCGTTACGTCATGGTACCGACGCTGCGTCCCGTGCTTTGCGGAAATCTCACAACCACTGACGGTATTATTGAAAAAGGGAAGGCACTGGAAGTGGACAGATATACAGCAATGAGCATTCGAGACGCTAAAAAAGAAGTTGACAGAAGAGTCAGTGCTCACATGCCCTGACTTCAGCAAATCTTTTGTCCTACAAACGGACACCAGTAATGTTGGCCTCGGAGCCGTACTTACACAACAGACGTCCACAGGAGAAAAGGTCATAGCATACGCTAGCAGACACCTAAACCAGGCAGAGAAAAATTACAGCGTGACCGAACGAGAGTGCTTGGCCATTGTGTGGGGAATCAGGAAGATGCGCCCCTACCTGGAGGGCTACAAGTTCACGGTAATCACGGATCATCTGTCCCTAAAATGGCTGAATAAAATTGACAATCCCGCTAGAAGGCTAGCTAGATGGGCCCTTGAGCTACAAAAAAATAACTTTGAAGTAATATATCGCAAGGGGAAAGGTAACGTAGTAGCGGGCACTTTATCCCGACAACCCGAAGAAACTTGTGCCACTACCACAGATACCCTTAGCCTTCCTAACACTGGAAAACCATGCTCATGGTTACAAAAGCGGCGAAAAGACGTGCTTGCAAATTCCTGAGGGAAATACATGGAAATTATGTGTGCCTACTTCACTCAGAAAACGAATGCTTAAAGAAAATCACATTGACCTCATGGCAGGATATCTCGGCATACGAAAAACAACCGCTCGCATCACTGCACTCTACTATTGGCCTGGTATGTTTAGAGACGTACAGAAATATGTCCTCCAATTTGATTTCTGCCAAAGATACAAGGTAAGCCAGCAGCAGCCCGCAGGCCAGTTGTTAACCCAAATACCGAAAGAACCATTGTCGGTACTATACACAGACTTCATAGACCCGTTACCCAAATCTACACAAGGCAACACCATGCTGCTGGTAATGGTGGATAAATTCTCAAAATAGGTCGAATTATACCCAATGAAGAAAGCAACGATCGACGGGGTGATCAAAGCTATGAGAGCAAACATCATCGCACGGTTTGGGGTACCCAAAGTTCTTGTGTCAGATAATGGTACCCAATTTACGAGCAAAGCAATGCAACATTACCTAAGAAAGATAGGGGTCCAACATCGAATCACAGCACCATACGCCCCTCACGAGAACCCTACCGAGAGGGTCCACCGCACCCTAAAGACAATGATGGCTCAACTCACTGAAAGCGAGCATCACAGCTGGGATGATAATCTATCTGAAATTACACTAGCTCTGACTTCCAGTATCTCAGATTCCACAAGTTTTTCACCAGCATACATCCTATTTGGGCGGGAGCCACGCTTACCCGGTACCTTATATAGTGAAGTGGCTGCCGGCACAGGCACACAAGCAATCAACGTCAGAGACAAGACGGAAGTCCTAAACGAAGTATGCGAGCTAGTACGAAATTGTTTGGTCGAAGCAGCTAAGGACCAAAGCCGACACTACAATTTGAGAAGACGCCCATGGAAACCTAAGGTTGGTGACCAAGTACTAGTACGCCAACACTCATTATCCAAGGCAAAAGAGTACTTTGCCTCAAAACTGGCACCAAAGTTTACCGGCCCGTTTACGGTGATAGGTTTGCCCTCGGCTGTGATTGCAGAAATTGAAAATCTTGGTCAACGCCGAACAGCTCATGTAAAGGACATCAAGCCATATTTTAATACGCACGCTGAAGATACCGAATGGGACCTTGACATCCAAAAAACGCTAAATAAACTCTTTTTCTCTTTTTCCATTTAGAACAAGAAGCACAGCAAAACCCTTTAACTAAAAAAAAATTAATAGTACAATGAATCCAAACGAGGAAAAATTCCGGCACACAAGTACCCGCTGCAGGAAAAATCTACTAACCAAAGCCAATGAGAAACGTAGCGCTATCTTTTTACATAACCCACCCACAACTTCACGAGGTTACCAAGGTGGCGTAGCCCGAAGAAACCAAACTCACGTCAGACATACTATTGGAATAATCAGATCACCAAGTAACGATGCAATCGTACCAAGTTCGTGTCGGCACCCCCCCGGAAAACCACAGCTAGATTCATACATTCGTCTCCCCTACCGCAAGAAAGATGCACAACACTGAGGATAATATCCCCACAGTAGTCAGCAAACCTTCAGAGGTAGATGAAGATCATGCCAATCCCAAAAAAGCCGACTCCTATGTTACAGTCGACCTAAATTTATCCGAAGAGTTACTTGCCTGGGACGACCTATTCGGCCCTCCCAACATCCCAGTGAAGACAGCGTCCAATCAACACCAGAAATTGGAAGAGGCGATTCCCAGTCTTAGCGTCAACTAGGTACTAAACTACAGTCAATCGCCAACGTCCTCATCAGACGCTAGTATAGGATGTACATCAGATAATGAATGGCCGCCGACCGAAATGATGACAGAAGATCCGGTATGATCAACAAAGTCAACATAGGAGGCGCTACTAATCTTAACGATTAGTAGCGATGAGACGGATGGCCCACACATCCCAACCTCGACATAGTCATGATAAAGAGGATATACAAGATGACATGCCTTCGCCCACACGCTATCAGGAGATGTACGGTTTCCATTTTACGGAGAAGATGGACTACGCTTTTGGGAATTTTGTACGATTGCGACGTTCATTCACCACCACGAAACTATTCAGGGCTACCCATGTCTTTTCTCCAAGTCGCCTGACACTGCCACAATCACCCCGACAAAGCAGTGTGAAGAAAACAACCCAGATTTCACATCGGCTATCCAGTCCAGATGATGGCTCACGTTTGCTCGACGAGATTGATGAGTTAGTCGCACCACGGGCGCCCAATTAGGCACGTCCAAGCGCAAGGTGAACTCCAAGCTCAGCCGTGGGCTGTTATCATGCAAAGAAAGCAGCCTGTTGCTCAAACTAGAGACCGCATCAGTCCGCAGTCGGTCCATGGTAATACTCCAACACGGGCCTCGTTCAACCCTTTATTACCAGACAGCGGGTCGTCAATCAGAGGAATCCTCCCAAGTCCGAGGGCGAGCCCCGTGAGTTCCGAATCCTCCAAGACGCCGAAGTCTATACCTCGTGTACCTAACACCAGTTCTGCAGAAGTGCACCTCAAACAACATCAACAGCCACCCCTGATGCTTAGCCCGTGTAGGCCGTATCGAATGTCAACGGCCAAACCATATACACCTCCGGGTTGTTCCAGACAACGACAGGACCTCCAACCACCAAATCCTACTTACGGGCGATCTAGGCAGTGTTAGCAGACACCAGTGATCGATCACCAACAACCGTCACCGGTGTCTAACCCGTTCCAGCTGTGTTAAACAACAACCGTTAAACCGTGGACACCGCCGGGGTGCTCCAGGAGGTCAAAACCAGCTTCTCAACCGCCAAGCGTTCGTACGGGAGTAAAATTTATATATGCAATATAATTGCGCCAGCCGAATTCCGTATGGAGTTAGAGACAAGCCTCCTTGGGGAACACGTTCAATTGCCGTTCAAACACGAATGCGAGCAATGAGGTACTACACGATCCAGGGGCAAACATGTGGTTGCTCTCATCGAGTGCGGTTGTGCTTTGTTTCTGCTCTCAAGGTTTTTATTTGTTTCACGTTGAATTGTGCAGCAGAAATTCGAATTCTAAACTATTCTAATGCTAATTTTATTGCCATTAAAAAAGGAGAATTCAAGAATGTTCTTTAAAAATAATACATGAAATAGACTTAGGAAAATTCAAAGTCGTTATAATGGCAACTGAGCAAGACATTGTCCAAAATATTTCAGAATATATTCCTATATACCCATATTACTAAATCATTTGAAAGAAGCTGAATATATTATTCATAGATTAAATAAAAGTAAACAAAAAAGATCATTAGACTTCCTGGGATCGGCTTGGAAATGGATAGCAGGAACTCCTGATAGATATGATTATGAAATTTTAGTAAATAAAATTAACAATGTCTTGCAAAATAATAATAAGGAATTTATAATAAATAAACTAACGGAAAAAAAAAAATACACGAATTAAGTAAAATCACAAACGATATATTAAAAGTATTTCTAAACAATCAAACTGTAAGAAATGAACTGGCAATGACCCTAGAATTTAAATTACAAATTTTAAATAAAGAATTAAGTAACATTGAGCATGCAGTTCAATGGTCAAAAGCAAACATAGCCAATTCATTTTTATTAAATTAAGAAGAAATGAATGTAATTCAAAAAATGTTAGAAAAGGAAAATGTACCTTATTTAAATATAGATGAAATGTTAGAATTTCATGAAACTAAAATTGCTTTTAATAATAATGAAATGATTTATATCTTATCAATACCAACAATACAGAAGTTTATATAAAACTTCTATTATTACCAATAAAAAACAAAAATAATATTTTTAAATTTGAATATAAAAATGTATTGAAAAATAAGAATAAAATATTTGGTATAATAAATAAATGTGAAAAGTATTATAACCTTACAATATGTAAAGAAAACAACATTATAGATATAAGCAATACAACTTGTATTCCACCATTATTAAATAGTAAATAACATTTTTGTAAGAATAGTGTTCGCACAACATGTATCTAATATTGAAGAAATATCTTCTGATATAGTATTTGCAAATGATTACAAAGGAAAAATTTGTATGGGCACTGATTGCATTAATATTGACGGAACATATCTAATTAAACATCATAATGTTTCAATCGAGATGGATGAGAAAATTTTTAAATCTATTCATATGTAAGACAGTTATCCGTTGCCTTCAATTCTTCAGAAGCCCTCCAATAAGGATGGAATCAGGGAAATTTTATCCTTGGAAATAATAAAAGAATTATATATTAACAATACGAAAAAAATTGACTTAATAAAGAAATAAAATATGGTGGTTACATCCACTATGGTAATGATATCTGTTGCTATAATAATAATTTGGTGTCTGCTCAAGTATTTGTCGAGAAAGTTTTGTCCTTCGAATAATCTTAAAATAACAGTGCAAGAACCAAATAATCCTAGTATAATAGTAAGTTAATACCATTTATATTAACAATACTAATCATGAGAAACTGTCCGTACACACAATCATAACTGCAAACACAGCAAAACTCATTTCTTTAGAATACTACTAATATTATCATGAGAAACTTTCCGTTCAACGTGGCGCCTGCGCTTATCAATGAATAAAATTACTTTTTAGTAATATTGATAAAACACATCTTTGTTTTTTTACACAAAAACACATTTCTGTGTAAATGCACACGTTTGTGCTAAAATTAGTGATGGTCCGAATCTTATAAAGTGGGGAAACACAGTTTTGCCACTCCCCGACAAGCGAGTTAAATATCGTTACCGACCTTATTCGAGGTTCCGGCCTACGGTTCGTATTTTGCGTGTAAAAATCAAAAACACTTTTTAGTGAAAAAAACTTTTCAGTGAATAAATTTAAAAAAACACAGTATAAAATAAATAAAAATAAAAACTTTAATTAGATAAATAAAAATTAGTGTAAAATCAAAGTAACTTTAAAGAAAATAGGAAAAATAGATATATTATTATGAAAAATAAATTCAAATAAAAAGTGACTGTAAAAAAAAATCAAGCAAAATTAAATTAAATTGACACTAAAAATAATACACCAAAGTAAAAAGTAACTGTTTTTTTTTAATATAAGAGAAAAACATTTAAGTGAAAAGAACAAAAATAAAATAAAAGGAAAATTTATATTCCGATAGACTATATAATAGAAAAATAGCAAGAAGATCGTCCCTACAACAACATCAATCTCTTTCAATTTGCTGACAGCATTAAAGAAATCATTTAAAAAATGTTTGCATTCTCCTTCAAACGTGCTAAGGCTTGTGATGAGGAAATTTTTCACAAAAATAAAATTTCCATCACACACTTTATCGCTAGTATATTTTCTCTTTTTTCTTTTTATAAAATTTTCCATAAATTATTGTACTTAGTTTTGAATTATTATATTTAATTTTGAATTATTAGATTGAATTATTATGCCTAGTTTTTGAATTCTTGAATTATTATATTTAGTTTTTTTTAAATCGTTTGAATTGTTACTATTGTTATCTTTATAAATCATTGTTACATATATGCTTAGTTTTGTTTATTGCATACATACACGATTGCTTGATGATTGTTTACCTTTTTATTAAGTAACTATGTCATAGACAACTCTACACACTAATAGTTAAGATCAGCTGTAACTAGTGAAAACTTGCAACAAAGCTCTTGTAAATAACAAGCAAAAGCTCAGCCACTGGCCTATAAAGAGCCGATCACCGCGTAGGAAAGTAGCTGACAGGTAGGTAGTTAGGTCAAGAGTAGGGAAAATAGGCACGAGAGTGAAATTCCTCCCTAACACAGCTAGGTACACTAAATCAGGCAAAGCATAGGCACGAGAGTGAAATTCCTCTCTAACACAGCTAGGTACACTAAATCAGGCAAAGCATAGGCACGAGAGTGAAATTCCTCTCTAACACAGCTAGGTATACTAAATCGGGCAAAGCATAGGTGCGAGAGTGAAATTCCTCTCGAAAATAGCTAAGAACATTTCATTACGCAAGCTAAAACAAATTAAGCCCTTAACAAACAATTTAGGTGATATACGAGTCGACTTAAACCCTTAATCTCAAACAAGGTTTTAACACAGGCTGAGCTCTTGCTAACTAACCTTAGCTAATACATAAGCAAGAGAATCGTCTGCACTATTTACACTTGAACTTAGCAAAGACACAACTCGCACATCATTAGGCTTAGCCAAGACCCAAAGCAACACAAGGTAAACATTGTTAACTCATTTAATTACATACAGCCGAAAGCAAAGTACCAAACCTTTGTTTAATTTCTTTAATTAATCATTATCAATAAATCATTGTGAAATAAAAGGTCACCTTTTTTTTATATACAAATTTCGGAAAAGGAATAAATTTTCTTTGCATTGAACTCTGGCTGGTCCTGGGTCTACCCCAGCACCCGTCGATGAGCTACGACGTTGCCTCGCGCAATTCATAACCATGGATCACAAAAACGAAGTAACAAATACAATCCTGCACTACCAAGAACAATGCGAATTGAAAGCACAAATTTACCGCTACCAAGCGAACCAACCAGCAGAGGCCAGTCACCACAACCGAGAGACAAGGTGCAAATCAACAAAGCAGAGCTGGCAAATCTTGTGGAAGATATCCAAAGAAAATTACTGATGGCCCAGCAGCAAAGAGCGGAGGAGCAAGAACCCAGCAAACCAACTAGAAGTGACAAAAAGACACTAATGAGCATTATCCACAAGTAGGATTTTCATTATGACGGGGGAGCAGATACCTTCCAGTTCGTGGACGATGTTGAAGAAATGGCACTCACATATGATATATCGTTGGACGAATTACCTACCGCAATGCCCAAATTTCTGAGAGGAAAGGCGCTGGTGTGGTACCGTAACAATAATATGCACTGGACCTCATGGAGCTCATTCAAAAGGGACTTTTTCAAGTTTTTCCTCCCCTCAAGATATTTCGAAAAACTCAACAACGAAATTCGCTCCCGCACCCAATGGCCTAATGAGTCCTTCCAAGACTACTCCCTTGCGTTACAAGAGATGATGCGCCACTCAGAAATGATCAAGGAAGAGAAGCTGTCAAGAATTTACAACAATGCGCTGACGGATTACCGTTGATATATCCGCCAGCGCGATTTTGCATCCTTACCTGAGTTACTTGAATTGGCCGACGACATGGAAAGCATTACACAGGCCCTCAAGTCAAGAACGTCAGGCAGCCAAGTCAACCGGAATTCTGGCCCACCAAGTAACAAAATTGTAAACCCCAACACCGCCTGTCGAAAATGCGGCAACCAAGGGCATACGTTTGCCTTACGCCAGAACACAAGTCGACTATTCTGCTGGGTTTGCGGTACGATCAGAACGCGTGACTGTTGCAGACAACAACCGACGACATCTCAAGGTGCTCAACAACAACGTCGACAAACTCCACAAGAGCGAGGATGTGGACCACAATTCCGG
Organism: Crataerina pallida; assembly: GCA_949710015.1. Taxonomy (NCBI): domain Eukaryota; kingdom Metazoa; phylum Arthropoda; class Insecta; order Diptera; family Hippoboscidae; genus Crataerina; species Crataerina pallida. The sequence continues at coordinate 21,386,680 of OX453289.1, forward strand.
AAAAAACCATTACTATTATCCTGCAACAACAGCAACATTACATCTACCATACTGATCAACGGCACACCCGTAAAGGCCATGGTTGATACGGGAACCACGAGTTGCATCATCAGCCAGTCTTGTATAAGCAGGATGGATAGAACCGGACGACGTGAACACACTAGCCTAAATGTCGTTATGGCTGATGGCTCATCCAGAAAGATTAATGAAATACTATACTGCACTGTTCACTTTGGAGTCCAGCAGAAGACCTAATCATTCCTAATCATGCCTAACACAATCGAGGAAATCATACTGCGTATGAAATTCTTGTTCATATTCGACGCCTCGCTAACATGCGCCAGGGTCACCTTACAATACAGAGAACAGCCGCAGAATGCCAGTGACACTAGTATACCGTATGAGAATGCCGTCAATATGATCCGTCAGGAGGACCACAAGGTAACCAATCAAACCTATTGCCCCATTATTCAATCTATTCAACCCATATGCACATTAATACTTAAAGCGGATCAACTAAATATCAAGCGAGGAAAGAATACCACAAATATACAACAAATTAATGAGTCAAGCCAACCAGAAGACACCGAACAAGACAAGATCGCCAAATTCTTGAAAGATGAGTTGGCTAAATTCAACAAGACAACAGGATTAACCCATCTTATATCACATAGAATCTATATGACAGACGATTGCCCAGTGAAAATACGATACCAACAATGAAATCCAGCCATGCAATCTATTATCCATGCTGAAGTCGACAAATTGATAAGAAAGATCTAATAGAACTTTCCCATAGCGCTTACTCTTTCCCCGCGGTACTAGTAAGGAAAGGAAATGGAACTTGAGACTGTGCATTGATTACCGCCAACTAAATAAGCGTGCCGAGCAGGATGCATATCCTTTGCCCAAAATCTCGCAAAACTTGGATTTACTAAAGGAAGCTAATTATATCACCCGTCTCGATTTAGAGAATGGCTATTGGCAAGTGCCCATGGACCACAATAGCCTGAAATACACCGCTTTCACTATTATCGGCAAAGGCCTCTACCAATGGAAAGTGATGCCTTTCGGACTGCACATAGCGCCAGCAACGTTCCAACGACTACTTGACCAAATTGTTGGCCCAGACCTAGAACCTAGGGCATTCGCTTATCTGGATGACATCATCTTGATTGACCGTACACTGGAAGAACATATGGATAATCTACGTGAAGTGTTCCAACGACTACACAGTGCAAATCTAAGAATCAATACCGATAAATGCGGGTTCTCCAAAAAAGAGTTAAAATATTTAGGGCATATCGTCACTGACACGGGTATTAAAACCGACCCAGACAAAGTAGCTGCAATATTCAACCTCAACCCTCCACGAAACATACGCGAGTTGAGAAGTTTCTTGGGCGTTACGTCATGGTACCGACGCTGCGTCCCGTGCTTTGCGGAAATCTCACAACCACTGACGGTATTATTGAAAAAGGGAAGGCACTGGAAGTGGACAGATATACAGCAATGAGCATTCGAGACGCTAAAAAAGAAGTTGACAGAAGAGTCAGTGCTCACATGCCCTGACTTCAGCAAATCTTTTGTCCTACAAACGGACACCAGTAATGTTGGCCTCGGAGCCGTACTTACACAACAGACGTCCACAGGAGAAAAGGTCATAGCATACGCTAGCAGACACCTAAACCAGGCAGAGAAAAATTACAGCGTGACCGAACGAGAGTGCTTGGCCATTGTGTGGGGAATCAGGAAGATGCGCCCCTACCTGGAGGGCTACAAGTTCACGGTAATCACGGATCATCTGTCCCTAAAATGGCTGAATAAAATTGACAATCCCGCTAGAAGGCTAGCTAGATGGGCCCTTGAGCTACAAAAAAATAACTTTGAAGTAATATATCGCAAGGGGAAAGGTAACGTAGTAGCGGGCACTTTATCCCGACAACCCGAAGAAACTTGTGCCACTACCACAGATACCCTTAGCCTTCCTAACACTGGAAAACCATGCTCATGGTTACAAAAGCGGCGAAAAGACGTGCTTGCAAATTCCTGAGGGAAATTGCAAGCACATTGACCTCATGGCAGGACATCTCGGCATACGAAAAACAACCGCTCGCATCACTGCACTCTACTATTGGCCTGGTATGTTTAGAGACATACAGAAATATGTCCTCCAATTTGATTTCTGCCAAAGATACAAGGTAAGCCAGCAGCAGCCCGCAGGCCAGATGTTAACCCAAATACCGAAAGAACCATTGTCGGTACTATACACAGACTTCATAGGCCCGTTACCCAAATCTACACAAGGCAACACCATGCTGCTGGTAATGGTGGATAAATTCTCAAAATAGGTCGAATTATACCCAATGAAAAAAGCAACGATCGACGGGGTGATCAAAGCTATGAGAGCAAACATCATCGCACGGTTTGGGGTACCCAAAGTTCTTGTGTCAGATAATGGTACCCAATTTACGAGCAAAGCAATGCAACATTACCTAAGAAAGATAGGGGTCCAACATCGAATCACAGCACCATACGCCCCTCACGAGAACCCTACCGAGAGGGTCCACCGCACCCTAAAGACAATGATGGCTCAACTCACTGACAACGATCATCACAGCTGGGATGATAATCTATCTGAAATTACACTAGCTCTGACTTCCAGTATCTCAGATTCCACAAGTTTTTCACCAGCATACATCCTATTTGGGCGGGAGCCACGCTTACCCGGTACCTTATATAGTGAAGTGGCTGCCGGCACAGGCACACAAGCAATCAACGTCAGAGACAAGACGGAAGTCCTAAACGAAGTATGCGAGCTAGTACGAAATTGTTTGGTCGAAGCAGCTAAGGACCAAAGCCGACACTACAATTTGAGAAGACGCCCATGGAAACCTAAGGTTGGTGACCAAGTACTAGTACGCCAACACTCATTATCCAAGGCAAAAGAGTACTTTGCCTCAAAACTGGCACCAAAGTTTACCGGCCCGTTTACGGTGATAGGTTTGCCCTCGGCTGTGATTGCAGAAATTGAAAATCTTGGTCAACGCCGAACAGCTCATGTAAAGGACATCAAGCCATATTTTAATACGCACGCTGAAGATACCGAATGGGACCTTGACATCCAAAAAACGCTAAATAAACTCTTTTTCTCTTTTTCCATTTAGAACAAGAAGCACAGCAAAACCCTTTAACTAAAAAAAAATTAATAGTACAATGAATCCAAACGAGGAAAAATTCCGGCACACAAGTACCCGCTGCAGGAAAAATCTACTAACCAAAGCCAATGAGAAACGTAGCGCTATCTTTTTACATAACCCACCCACAACTTCACGAGGTTACCAAGGTGGCGTAGCCCGAAGAAACCAAACTCACGTCAGACATACTATTGGAATAATCAGATCACCAAGTAACGATGCAATCGTACCAAGTTCGTGTCGGCACCCCCCCGGAAAACCACAGCTAGATTCATACATTCGTCTCCCCTACCGCAAGAAAGATGCACAACACTGAGGATAATATCCCCACAGTAGTCAGCAAACCTTCAGAGGTAGATGAAGATCATGCCAATCCCAAAAAAGCCGACTCCTATGTTACAGTCGACCTAAATTTATCCGAAGAGTTACTTGCCTGGGACGACCTATTCGGCCCTCCCAACATCCCAGTGAAGACAGCGTCCAATCAACACCAGAAATTGGAAGAGGCGATTCCCAGTCTTAGCGTCAACTAGGTGCTAAACTACAGTCAATCGCCAACGTCCTCATCAGACGCTAGTATAGGATGTACATCAGATAATGAATGGCCGCCGACCGAAATGATGACAGAAGATCCGGTATGATCAACAAAGTCAACATAGGAGGCGCTACTAATCTTAACGATTAGTAGCGATGAGACGGATGGCCCACACATCCCAACCTCGACATAGTCATGATAAAGAGGATATACAAGATGACATGCCTTCGCCCACACGCTATCAGGAGATGTACGGTTTCCATTTTACGGAGAAGATGGACTACGCTTTTGGGAATTTTGTACGATTGCGACGTTCATTCACCACCACGAAACTATTCAGGGCTACCCATGTCTTTTCTCCAAGTCGCCTGACACTGCCACAATCACCCCAACAAAGCAGTGTGAAAAAACAACCCAGACTTCACATCGGCTATCCAGTCCAGATGATGGCTCACGTTTGCTCGACGAGATTGATGAGTTAGTCGCACCACGGGCGCCCAATTAGGCACGTCCAAGTGCAAGGTGAACTCCAAGCACAGCCGTGGGCTGTTATCTTTTAGTAATATTGATAAAATACATCTTTGTTTTTTTACACAAAAACACATTTCTGTGTAAATGCACACGTTTGTGCTAAAATTAGTGATGGTCCGAATCTTATAAAGTGGGGAAACACAGTTTTGCCACTCCCCGACAAGCGAGTTAAATATCGTTACCGACCTTATTCGAGGTTCCAGCCTACGGTTCGTATTTTGCGTGTAAAAATCAAAAACACTTTTTAGTGAAAAAAACTTTTCAGTGAATAAATTTAAAAAAGCAAAGTATAAAATAAATAAAAATAAAAACTTTAATTAGATAAATAAAAATTAGTGTAAAATCAAAGTAACTTTAAAGAAAATAGGAAAAATAGATATATTATTATGAAAAATAAATTCAAATAAAAAGTGACTGTAAAAAAAAAATCAAGCAAAATTTAATTAAATTGACACTAAAAATAATACACCAAAGTAAAAAGTAACTGTTTTTTTTAATATAAGAGAAAAACATTTAAGTGAAAAGAACAAAAATAAAATAAAAGGAAAATTTATATTCCGATAGACTATATAATAGCAAAATAGCAAGAAGATCGTCCCTACAACAACATCAATCTCTTTCAATTTGCTGACAGCATTAAAGAAATCATTTAAAAAATGTTTTCATTCTCCTTCAAACGTGCTAAGGCTTGTGATGAGGAAATTTTTCACAAAAATAAAATTTCCATCACACACTTTATTGCTAGTATATTTTCTCTTTTTTCTTTTTATAAAATTTTCCATAAATTATTGTACTTAGTTTTGAATTATTATATTTAATTTTGAATTATTAGATTGAATTATTATGCCTAGTTTTTGAATTCTTGAATTATTATATTTATTTTTTTTTAAATCGTTTGAATTGTTACTATTGTTATCTTTATAAATCATTGTTACATATATGCTTAGTTTTGTTTATTGCATACATACACGATTGCTTGATGATTGTTTACCTTTTTATTAAGTAACTATGTCATAGACAACTCTACACACTAATAGTTAAGATCAGCTGTAACTAGTGAAAACTTGCAACAAAGCTCTTGTAAATAACAAGCAAAAGCTCAGCCACTGGCCTATAAAGAGCCGATCACCGCGTAGGAAAGTAGCTAGTCTTAGGGCTGACAGGTAGGTAGTTAGGTCAAGCGTAGGGAAAATAGGCACGAGAGTGAAATTCCTCCCTAACACAGCTAGGTACACTAAATCAGGCAAAGCATAGGCACGAGAGTGAAATTCCTCTCTAACACAGCTAGGTATACTAAATCAGGCAAAGCATAGGTGCGAGAGTGAAATTCCTCTCGAAAATAGCTAAGAACATTTCATTACGCAAGCTAAAACAAATTAAGCCCTTAACAAACAATTTAGGTGATATACGAGTCGACTTAAACCCTCAATCTCAAACAAGGTTTTAACACAGGCTGAGCTCTTGCTAACTAACCTTAGCTAATACATAAGCAAGAGAATCGTCTGCACTATTTACACTTGAACTTAGCAAAGACACAACTCGCACATCATTAGGCTTAGCCAAGACCCAAAGCAACACAAGGTAAACATTGTTAACTCATTTAATTACATACAGCCGAAAGCAAAGTACCAAACCTTTGTTTAATTTCTTTAATTAATCATTATCAATAAATCATTGTGAAATAAAAGGTCACCTTTTTTTTATATACAAATTTCGGAAAAGGAATAAATTTTCTTTGCATTGAACTCTGGCTGGTCCTGGGTCTACCCCAGCACCCGTCGATGAGCTACGACGTTGCCTCGCGCAATTCATAACCATGGATCACAAAAACGAAGTAACAAATACAATCCTGCACTACCAAGAACAATGCGAATTGAAAGCACAAATTTACCGCTACCAAGCGAACCAACCAGCAGAGGCCAGTCACCACAACCGAGAGACAAGGTGCAAATCAACAAAGCAGAGCTGGCAAATCTTGTGGAAGATATCCAAAGAAAATTACTGATGGCCCAGCAGCAAAGAGCGGAGGAGCAAGAACCCAGCAAACCAACTAGAAGTGACAAAAAGACACTAATGAGCATTATCCACAAGTAGGATTTTCATTATGACGGGGGAGCAGATACCTTCCAGTTCGTGGACGATGTTGAAGAAATGGCACTCACATATGATATATCGTTGGACGAATTACCTACCGCAATGCCCAAATTTCTGAGAGGAAAGGCGCTGGTGTGGTACCGTAACAATAATATGCACTGGACCTCATGGAGCTCATTCAAAAGGGACTTTTTCAAGTTTTTCCTCCCCTCAAGATATTTCGAAAAACTCAACAACGAAATTCGCTCCCGCACCCAATGGCCTAATGAGTCCTTCCAAGACTACTCCCTTGCGTTACAAGAGATGATGCGCCACTCAGAAATGATCAAGGAAGAGAAGCTGTCAAGAATTTACAACAATGCGCTGACGGATTACCGTTGATATATCCGCCAGCGCGATTTTGCATCCTTACCTGAGTTACTTGAATTGGCCGACGACATGGAAAGCATTACACAGGCCCTCAAGTCAAGAACGTCAGGCAGCCAAGTCAACCGGAATTCTGGCCCACCAAGTAACAAAATTGTAAACCCCAACACCGCCTGTCGAAAATGCGGCAACCAAGGGCATACGTTTGCCTTACGCCAGAACACAAGTCGACTATTCTGCTGGGTTTGCGGTACGATCAGAACGCGTGACTGTTGCAGACAACAACCGACGACATCTCAAGGTGCTCAACAACAACGTCGACAAACTCCACAAGAGCGAGGATGTGGACCACAATTCCGGAAAAAACCATTACTATTATCCTGCAACAACAGCAACATTACATCTACCATACTGATCAACGGCACACCCGTAAAGGCCATGGTTGATACGGGAACCACGAGTTGCATCATCAGCCAGTCTTGTATAAGCAGGATGGATAGAACCGGACGACGTGAACACACTAGCCTAAATGTCGTTATGGCTGATGGCTCATCCAGAAAGATTAATGAAATACTATACTGCACTGTTCACTTTGGAGTCCAGCAGAAGACCTAATCATTCCTAATCATGCCTAACACAATCGAGGAAATCATACTGCGTATGAAATTCTTGTTCATATTCGACGCCTCGCTAACATGCGCCAGGGTCACCTTACAATACAGAGAACAGCCGCAGAATGCCAGTGACACTAGTATACCGTATGAGAATGCCGTCAATATGATCCGTCAGGAGGACCACAAGGTAACCAATCAAACCTATTGCCCCATTATTCAATCTATTCAACCCATATGCACATTAATACTTAAAGCGGATCAACTAAATATCAAGCGAGGAAAGAATACCACAAATATACAACAAATTAATGAGTCAAGCCAACCAGAAGACACCGAACAAGACAAGATCGCCAAATTCTTGAAAGATGAGTTGGCTAAATTCAACAAGACAACAGGATTAACCCATCTTATATCACATAGAATCTATATGACAGACGATTGCCCAGTGAAAATACGATACCAACAATGAAATCCAGCCATGCAATCTATTATCCATGCTGAAGTCGACAAATTGATAAGAAAGATCTAATAGAACTTTCCCATAGCGCTTACTCTTTCCCCGCGGTACTAGTAAGGAAAGGAAATGGAACTTGAGACTGTGCATTGATTACCGCCAACTAAATAAGCGTGCCGAGCAGGATGCATATCCTTTGCCCAAAATCTCGCAAAACTTGGATTTACTAAAGGAAGCTAATTATATCACCCGTCTCGATTTAGAGAATGGCTATTGGCAAGTGCCCATGGACCACAATAGCCTGAAATACACCACTTTCACTATCCCCGGCAAAGGCCTGTACCAATGGAAAGTGATGCCTTTCGGACTGCACATAGCGCCAGCAACGTTCCAACGACTACTTGACCAAATTGTTGGCCCAGACCTAGAACCTAGGGCATTCGCTTATCTGGATGACATCATCTTGATTGACCGTACACTGGAAGAATATATGGATAATCTACGTGAAGTGTTCCAACGACTACACAGTGCAAATCTAAGAATCAATACCGATAAATGCGGGTTCTCCAAAAAAGAGTTAAAATATTTAGGGCATATCGTCACTGACACGGGTATTAAAACCGACCCAGACAAAGTAGCTGCAATATTCAACCTCAACCCTCCACGAAACATACGCGAGTTGAGAAGTTTCTTGGGCGTTACGTCATGGTATCGACGCTGCGTCCCGTGCTTTGCGGAAATCTCACAACCACTGACGGTATTATTGAAAAAGGGAAGGCACTGGAAGTGGACAGATATACAGCAATGAGCATTCGAGACGCTAAAAAAGAAGTTGACAGAAGAGTCAGTGCTCACATGCCCTGACTTCAGCAAATCTTTTGTCCTACAAACGGACACCAGTAATGTTGGCCTCGGAGCCGTACTTACACAACAGACGTCCACAGGAGAAAAGGTCATAGCATACGCTAGCAGACACCTAAACCAGGCAGAGAAAAATTACAGCGTGACCGAACGAGAGTGCTTGGCCATTGTGTGGGGAATCAGGAAGATGCGCCCCTACCTGGAGGGCTACAAGTTCACGGTAATCACGGATCATCTGTCCCTAAAATGGCTGAATAAAATTGACAATCCCGCTAGAAGGCTAGCTAGATGGGCCCTTGAGCTACAAAAAAATAACTTTGAAGTAATATATCGCAAGGGGAAAGGTAACGTAGTAGCGGGCACTTTATCCCGACAACCCGAAGAAACTTGTGCCACTACCACAGATACCCTTAGCCTTCCTAACACTGGAAAACCATGCTCATGGTTACAAAAGCGGCGAAAAGACGTGCTTGCAAATTCCTGAGGGAAATACATGGAAATTATGTGTGCCTACTTCACTCAGAAAACGGATGCTTAAAGAAAATCACATTGACCTCATGGCAGGACATCTCGGCATACGAAAAACAACCGCTCGCATCACTGCACTCTACTATTGGCCTGGTATGTTTAGAGACATACAGAAATATGTCCTCCAATTTGATTTCTGCCAAAGATACAAGGTAAGCCAGCAGCAGCCCGCAGGCCAGATGTTAACCCAAATACCGAAAGAACCATTGTCGGTACTATACACAGACTTCATAGGCCCGTTACCCAAATCTACACAAGGCAACACCATGCTGCTGGTAATGGTGGATAAATTCTCAAAATAGGTCGAATTATACCCAATGAAAAAAGCAACGATCGACGGGGTGATCAAAGCTATGAGAGCACACATCATCGCACGGTTTGGGGTACCCAAAGTTCTTGTGTCAGATAATGGTACCCAATTTACGAGCAAAGCAATGCAACATTACCTAAGAAAGATAGGGGTCCAACATCGAATCACAGCACCATACGCCCCTCACGAGAACCCTACCGAGAGGGTCCACCGCACCCTAAAGACAATGATGGCTCAACTCACTGACAACGATCATCACAGCTGGGATGATAATCTATCTGAAATTACACTAGCTCTGACTTCCAGTATCTCAGATTCCACAAGTTTTTCACCAGCATACATCCTATTTGGGCGGGAGCCACGCTTACCCGGTACCTTATATAGTGAAGTGGCTGCCGGCACAGGCACACAAGCAATCAACGTCAGAGACAAGACGGAAGTCCTAAACGAAGTATGCGAGCTAGTACGAAACTGTTTGGTCGAAGCAGCTAAGGACCAAAGCCGACACTACAATTTGAGAAGACGCCCATGGAAACCTAAGGTTGGTGACCAAGTACTAGTACGCCAACACTCATTATCCAAAGCAAAAGAATACTTTGCCTCAAAACTGGCACCAAAGTTTACCGGCCCGTTTACGGTGATAGGTTTGCCCTCGGCTGTGATTGCAGAAATTGAAAATCTTGGTCAACGCCGAACAGCTCATGTAAAGGACATCAAGCCATATTTTAATACGCACGCTGAAGATACCGAATGGGACCTTGACATCCAAAAAACGCTAAATAAACTCTTTTTCTCTTTTTCCATTTAGAACAAGAAGCACAGCAAAACCCTTTAACTAAAAAAAAATTAATAGTACAATGAATCCAAACGAGGAAAAATTCCAGCACACAAGTAGCCGCTGCAGGAAAAATCTACTAACCAAAGCCAATGAGAAACGTAGCGCTATCTTTTTACATAACCCACCCACAACTTCACGAGGTTACCAAGGTGGCGTAGCCCGAAGAAACCAAACTCACGTCAGACATACTATTGGAATAATCAGATCACCAAGTAACGATGCAATCGTACCAAGTTCGTGTCGGCACCCCCCGGAAAACCACAGCTAGATTCATACATTCGTCTCTCCTACCGCAAGAAAAATGCACAACACTGAGGATAATATCCCCACAGTAGTCAGCAAACCTTCAGAGGTAGATGAAGATCATGCCAATCCCAAAAAAGCCGACTCCTATGTTACAGTCGACCTAAATTTATCCGAAGAGTTACTTGCCTGGGACGACCTATTCGGCCCTCCCAACATCCCAGTGAAGACAGCGTCCAATCAACACCAGAAATTGGAAGAGGCGATTCCCAGTCTTAGCGTCAACTAGGTGCTAAACTACAGTCAATCGCCAACGTCCTCATCAGACGCTAGTATAGGATGTACATCAGATAATGAATGGCCGCCGACCGAAATGATGACAGAAGATCCGGTATGATCAACAAAGTCAACATAGGAGGCGCTACTAATCTTAACGATTAGTAGCGATGAGACGGATGGCCCACACATCCCAACCTCGACATAGTCATGATAAAGAGGATATACAAGATGACATGCCTTCGCCCACACGCTATCAGGAGATGTACGGTTTCCATTTTACGGAGAAGATGGACTACGCTTTTGGGAATTTTGTACGATTGCGACGTTCATTCACCACCACGAAACTATTCAGGGCTACCCATGTCTTTTCTCCAAGTCGCCTGACACTGCCACAATCACCCCAACAAAGCAGTGTGAAAAAACAACCCAGACTTCACATCGGCTATCCAGTCCAGATGATGGCTCACGTTTGCTCGACGAGATTGATGAGTTAGTCGCACCACGGGCGCTCAATTAGGCACGTCCAAGTGCAAGGTGAACTCCAAGCACAGCCGTGGGCTGTTATCATGCAAAGAAAGCAGCCTGTTGCTCAAACTAGAGACCGCATCAGTCCGCAGTCGGTCCATGGTAATACTCCAACACGGGCCTCGTTCAACCCTTTATTGCCAGACAGCGGGTCGTCAATCAGAGGAATCCTCCCAAGCCCGTGGAGGGCGAGCCCCGTGAGTTCCGAATCCTCCAAGACGCCGAAGTCTATACCTCGTGTACCTAACACCAGTTCTGCAGAAGTACACCTCAAACAACATCAACAGCCACCCCTGATGCTTAGCCCGTGTATGCCGTATCGAATGTCAACGGCCAAACCATATACACCTCCGGGTTGTTCCAGACAACGACAGGACCTCCAACCGCCAAATCCTACTTACGGGCGATCTAGGCAGTGTAAGCAGACACCAGTGATCGATCACCAACAACCGTCACCGGTGTCTAACCCGTTCCAGCTGTGTTAAACAACAACCGTTAAACCGTGGACACCGCCGGGGTGCTCCAGGAGGTCAAAACCAGCTTCTCTCAGCGTACGGGAGTAAAATTTATATATGCAATATAATTGCGCCAGCCGAATTCCGTATGGAGTTAGAGACAAGCCTCCTTGGGGAACACGTTCAATTGCCAACACGAATGCGAGCAATGAGGTACTACACGATCCAGGGGCAAACATGTGGTTGCTCTCATCGAGTGCGGTTGTGCTTTGTTTCTGCTCTCAAGATTTTTATTTGTTTCACGTTGAAGTCTAATATTTTGAGCGTGTTTTATTTTTGGAACATATATGGTTTTTAAAGCTATAGTGTTTGCGCTGAAAGAACTATTATTGGACTGGGTGTTTGGTTCGGTGATGGATAATTTGTAATGTGTAGTGGGATTGTATTAAGCGAATATTGCACTTAAAAATATATCTATATAAATATATATATATAAACACTAACGTTACTCGCTTGATTGAAATGGCAACTAATGCTAATACTGATACTACAAAACGTACACACGAGCCTACACTCTCACTCTCACCTGTACATAAAACACCTAAACTCTTCTCAGGCGAAAATTCTACACGCATTATTTCAATCATTGAGGCTCGACTTAAAAAGCAAGAAGAGCTTATTCTCAATCGTATAAAAGAGAGTGAAAGCAAGATTCTCAATGAGTTTAATGCTAAAATGAGCGAATTATCTGCCGAAATTACCAATATGAAACAAGACATGAGTGAAATAAATAAGAGAGTTACAAATTTAGAAGCTTTGGCACCTCAGCTTACAAATCTAAATAGAGAGATAGAAATGTTAAAAACACGTATACTCAAACAAGAAAATGTTGCAGTTGCCAATGTATAAACGGTATACCATATAATGAAAATGAAAATTTGAACGAGGTTCTATGGAATATATGTCAGTTGACAAAAATTCAAGTGCCAAAATTTAAATCGATCTATCGTATAAGTGCAAATACACCTGACAGTCCTATAATTGTCAAATTTAACACACCTTTTGACCGCAACTTCTTATTACGTAATATAAATGATTTAAAACGAAATCAAAAGACATCATTATGTTTAAAACAAATTGGTATAGACAGTGATACACGCTTTTACATTGATGAAAATTTAACTCCTCACAATTACAACATATTTAAAACAACATACAAGATCAAAAAACAAAACAAAGTGAAGCGTGTATTTGTTGTACGAGGTATAGTCCATATCGTAACAAATGACAGTAATGGTGCAATTCCTGTAACTGAACTCGAGCAGTTAAACTCGTTTTTTTAATTAGAAACTCATGTATACAAACAATGAGTTATATTTAGGGAGAAATTTTCAAAACTATTTAGTTACCATGATACGTATTCTTGCTAATCGTAAACAAGGTTTAAAAAACATACATATAAATGCTCAAAGCTTAAATAACAAATTGGATGAGTTACGTTTCTTGTTTGAAGACTCTGGAATTGATATTATATGCGTTTCTGAAACTTGGTTTCATTTGGACGTTCCAGATGCTACTGTTATGATCGAAGGGTACAAAGTGTTTCGTAATGATCGCGTTACTCATGGAGGTGGTGTTGCAATTTATGTTAAAAGTAGTCTAAAATGCAAAATTGTATGTAAATCACAACCAACTACACAGATTGAATTTATTTTCGTTGAAGTGTATAACAGCTCTTCTAAAGTACTCATAGGTAATACATACCGGCCTCATAGAGCAGTTGATTTTGGTCCTTTTCTAACAGCACTTGAAAATTTAACACCCCATTATACCGATTTGGTTCTTGCTGGTGATTTTAACTGTGACATTTTATCAGAAAATACCTTTGCAGATGATATGGGAGCATTTGATTTGCATATTGTAAATACTATAATTCCGACGCACTTTACACAGTCAACTCAAACACTCCTTGATCTCTTCATTGTATGCGAATCCACCAAGGTCCTGTTATATGAACAGTTGTCAGCCCCAATGTTCTCAAAACATGATCTAATAATGCTTACGTATAATTTCGAACATGTTCATCAGTACACTAGCACTTGTTATAGAGATTATGCAAGTATTAATAACACTAGACTTTGTACTGCAGTGGAAGTAATATCGTGGGATATCATGCATTATTTGCCTTATATTGATGAAAAATTGCAAATTTTTTTATGACAAAATAAATTATCTTTTTAATCAATATGTCCCAGTAAAGTATATGGTCCCTGTAAAGCGCAATACACATTGGTTTAACGATGAAATTAAAGCATTAATATTACAACGAAATGAAGTTTATAAGCGATGGAAGAGATACAGAATGAATGCATTATATACTCAATACAAAGAAATCAGAAGAAATGTCAATGCGAAAATTAAAGCAGCAAAAGCAAAACATTATTCGGATAAATTCACAAATACCAAGTCGGGTAAGGAGTTATGGACCATGATAAAAAACCTAGGGGTAAATGGTAAAAAAGTTGGTAGTTAAATCGAACTGATGTTAATGAACTCAACTATAAATTCACAAATATACCAGTTCAACCCAACGTTATTGGCAATGTACGCTGTGATAATCATAATAATAATAATGAAATAGATCAAAATAATAGCACAATTCTTTTTTGTACAAGTAATGTTAGCCAAGAAGATGTACTTGAAGCTTGTCTTAGCGTTAAATCTAACGCTTTTGGTCTTAATGATATACATCATAAATTTATTAAGATGTTATTACCTAAAATATTATCATACATCACGCATATTATAAACACTATTATTACAACGGGTTCATTTCTAATAAAATGGAAACAGGCAAAAATAATTCCTGTGCTGAAGAAGGTTGATGATTATCGGCCTATTGCCATTCTACCATACTTATCTAAAGTATTTGAAAAATTGTTATATAACCAAATCCATCGTTATCTTATGCAACATAATTTGATTGATACACATCAGTCGGGCTTTCGCCCTAAACACAGTTGTACATCTGCATTGATTAAAATTACAGAAGATATACGTGTAAAGGTGGATGAAGGTAATACAGCTTTCCTGGTTCTTCTCGATCTCACCAAGGCATTTGATAGTGTAAACCATAATGTACTCTGTATGAAGCTTCGGCTTGACTTTAAATTTTCTAATACTGCAGTAAAACTAATACACTCGTATTTAACTGGAAGATTGCAAGTTGTAGTGCATGAAGAAAATACATCTGAAAGTCTAAACACGTTCAGGGGAGTACCTCAAGGATCGGTACTGGGGCCTCTTCTGTTTTCACTCTATATAAATGAACTGCCAAGCTGTATAACACACTGCAAAGTTCATATGTATACTGACGATGTCCAGTTGTACTTTGCTGGAAAGTATGAAAATATTCCTGAATGTATTATTAAAATAAATGAAGATTTGGCAGCTGTAAGTACATGGGCATCAAACAACACGTTGGCACTAAATTGCAGCAAGTGTAAATTTCTGCAAATTAATAAAAGAAGCTTATCTCCCAATCAAAACCTGAATATTGTACTAAATAACGAAGCTATACAACAGGTTAAGGTGTCCACAACTTTAGGTATATTGATTGATGATTCGCTAAATTGGGAAAAGCACGTTTCTTATGCCACAGCTAAGTTGTATGCAAAAATGAGAGGTCTATGGCTAAAGCAGTGTGTAGTTCCCATACATATTAGAGCGTTGTTAGCGAAAACATATCTGCTGCGAACTTTATTATACGGATGTGAGACTTTCTGTTTTTGCGGTTCAGTGGCTATGCATCGGCTAAAAGTGGCCATAAATAATATTGTTCGATACGTTTATGGATTAAAGAGATGGGAACGTATCTCAGGCCATGTTCAACATTTCCTTGGTCTAAGCATAGATCATTTTTTGCAACAGAAGGCCTTAATATTTCTTCACGCGATAATCTACACAAAAAAACCTACGTATCTGTATGATGTGTTGAGTTTTGCAAGCAGTAATAGAGGGAATAAAATTATCCAAATAAGACACTACTCCTCCTGGTCCCAAAGGCAATATTTTATAAATTGCATTAAATTATGGAATGCTTTACCTGGTCATATACAGACAACATGTAATCGGAAGTTATTCAAAAACCAACCAACCCTGCTTTACAGCTAATTACAAACTATAACTATTAATATCATGACAGAAACACTAGCTCATCACAGTTATATACTTCTATTTTATCAGTACATACATATACACTTTAAATATATGCTTACATACAAACTTATATATACAATAACATGCATTAGTTTCATGAGTTCTATATATATTGTTTTATATATTTTACGTTAATGCCCAAAATTGCACTAATTGCCATTAATTTGAATTGTATTCATATACAAATGTTTATATTAATATATAGTAAGTTATACATTACATGCACAACTGTTGAATTGTATATTATACACACCTATACTATAATAATAAGGCAAAAGCCTTGTTGTATAGGTGAAAGCAAATCGTAAAAATAAATAAATTAATAAACCTACCGGAAATTTTTCACAAAAATAAAATTTCCATCACACACTTTATCGCTAGTATATTTTCTCTTTTTTCTTTTTATAAAATTTTCCATAAATTATTGTACTTAGTTTTAAATTCCTTGAATTATTATACTTAACTTTGAATTATTAGATTGAATTATTATGCCTAGTTTTTGAATTCTTGAATTATTATATTTAGTTTTTTTAAATCGTTTGAATTGTTACTATTGTTATCTTTATAAATCATTGTTACATATATGCTTAGTTTTGTTTATTGCATAAATACACGATTGCTTGATGATTGTTTACCTTTTTATTAAGTAACTATGTCATAGACAACTCTACACACTAATAGTTAAAATCAGCTGTAACTAGTGAAAACTTGCAACAAAGCTCTTGTAAATAACAAGCAAAAGCTCAGCCACTGGCCTATAAAAAGCCGATCACCGCGTAGGAAAGTAGCTAGTCTTAGGGCTGACAGGTAGGTAGTCAGGTCAAGCGTAGGGAAAATAGGCACGAGAGTGAAATTCCTCTCTAACCAGCTAGGTACACTAAATCAGGCAAAGCATAGGCACGAGAGTGAAATTCCTCTCTAACACAGCTAGGTACACTAAATCAGGCAAAGCATAGGCACGAGAGTGAAATTCCTCTCTAACACAGCTAGGTATACTAAATCGGGCAAAGCATAGGTGCGAGAGTGAAATTCCTCTCTAACACAGCTAGGTATATTATATTAGGCAAAGCATGGGCACGAGAGTGAAATTCCTCTCAAATACAGCTAGGTATATTATATTAGACAAAGCATAGGCACGAGAGTGAAATTCCTCTCAAACACAGCTAGGTATATTTCATTAGGCAAAGCATAGGCACGAGAGTGAAATTCCTCTCTAACCAGCTAGGTACACTAAAAGCATAGGAACGAGAGTGAAATTTATTTCTTGTGAAAAATTTCCTCATCACACTACCTCCCCCCTTCGGTAGAATCCTCTATATGGATTACAATGTCGCCAATCCTCCTAATCGTCGCCTGGTATGTTTGCCCCTGTAACGTGTGGTACCTCCTTGCTCGCATTCGAGTTGGCAATCGAGCGTGTTCCTCAAGGAGGCGAGCCTCTAACTCCATACGGACTTCAGCTGGCGCAATTACCTAATATATGAACTTTGCCGCCGTACGAACGCTCGGGGTTTGAGGGACTGGTTTTGGCCTCCTGGAGCACCCCGACGGTGTCCAAGGCTTAACGGCTGTTGTTTGCCACAGCTGGGACAGGTTAGACACCGGTGATGGTTGGTGGTGATCGATCACTGGTGACTGTCTACGTGGAGTAGGACTTGGTGGTTGGAGGACCTGTCGGTGTCTGGAACAACCCGGAGGCGTACTGTTCCGTACTGCCTACACGGACTAAGCATCAGGGGTGGCTGTTGATGTTGTCTGAGGTGCGCTACTACGGATCTGGTGTCAGGTACACAAGGAGATTTCGGCGTCTTGGAGGATTCGGAACTCACGGGGCTTGCGCTCCACGGGCTCGGGAGGATTCCTCTTATTGACGATCCGCTGGCTGGCAATAGAGGGCTGAACGAGGCCCGCGTAGGAGTAACACCATGGGGCGATTGTGGACTGGTGCGGTCACTAGTCTGAGCAACAGGCTGCTTTCTTTGCATGATACCGGCCCGCAGCTGACCTTGGGGTCCACCTTGCGCTTGGACGTGCATTATTGGGTGTGACTAATTCGTCGATCTTGTCGAGCAAACGTGAGACGTCATCTGGGCTGTATAGCCGATGCAAAATCTGGGTTGTTTTTTCACAGGTTGAGGCGCTGCTTAGTCGGGGTGATTGTGGCAGCGTCAGACGACTTGGAGAAAAGACATGGGCCGCCCTGAACAGTTTCGTGGTGGCGAAAGAACGTTGCACTCGTATGAAATTTCCAAAGGCGTAGTCGATTTTCTCCGAAAAATGGATACCGTACATTTCCTGAGAGCGTGTGTGTGAAGGCATGTCGTCATGAATATCTTCTTGATCATAACTTTGCCGGGGTTGGGATGTACGGGCTATATCACCATCCGTCTCATCGCTACTGATCGTTAAAATAGGGGCATCGTCCCCTATGTCGACTGTGTTGGTCATGCTGGATCTTCTTTCGTCATTTTGGTTGGCGGTAGTACCATGAAGCTTCATTACCTGATGTACATCCCATATTGGCGTCTGATGAGGACGTTGGCGATGGGTTGTGGTTTGACACCTGGTTGGCGCTAAGACCGGGAATCGCCTCTTCCAATTGCTGGTGTTGATTGGACGCTGCCTTCATTGGGATGCCCAGAGGGCCGAATAGTTCGTCCCAGGCAAGTGACTCTTCAGATATATTTAGATCGGCTGCAACATCATAGGAATCGGCTTCCTTGGGTTTGACATGATCTTTACCTGCCTCTGACGGGTGTGCGCCCTGTTTGGGGATATTATCCTCAGTGTTGCGCATCTTTCTTGCGGTAGGGGAGACGCATGTATGAACCTAGCTGTGGCTTTCCGGGGGAGTGCTGACACGAACTTGGTGCGACCCCGCTTGCGTACGGTTTAACCTCGTGAAGTTGTGGGAGGGCTATGTAGAAAGATAGCGCTACGTTTCTCATTTGCTTTAGTTTGTAGATTCTTCCTACAGCGGCTACTTGTGTGCCGGAATTTTTCATCGTTGCATTCATTGCACTATTAATTTTTCTAGTTATAGGATTTTGCTGCGCTTCTTGTTCTAAACGGAAAAAGAGAAAAAGAGTTTTATTTAGCGTTTTTTTGGATGTCAAGGTCCCCTTCGGTATCTTCAGCGTGCGTATTAAAATATGGCTTGATGTCCTTTACATGAGCTGTTCGGCGTTGACCAAGATTTTCAATTTCTGCAATCACAGCCGAGGGCAAACCTATCACTGTAAACGGGCCGGTAAACTTTGGTGCCAGCTTTGTTGCGAAGTACTTTTTTGCCTTGGATAATGGTTGTTGGCATACTAGTACTTGGTCACCAACCTTAGGTTTCCATGGGCGTCTTCTCAAATTATATTGTCGGCTTTGGTCCTTAGCTGCTTTGGCCAAACAGTTTCGTACTAACTCCCATACCTCGTTTAGGACTTCCGTCTTGTCTCTGACGTTGATTGCTTGTGTGCCTGTGCCGGCAGCTACTTCACTATATAAGGTACCGAGTAAGCGTGGCTCGCGCCCAAATAGGATGTATGCTGGTGAAAAACTTGTGGAATCTGAGATGCTGGAGTTCAGAGCTAGTGTAATTTCAAATAGATTATCATCCCACCTGCGGTGATCGTTGTCAGTGAGTTGAGCCATCATTGTCTTTAGGATGCGGTTGACCCTCTCGGTAGGGTTCTCGTGAGGGGCGCATGGCGCTGTGGCTCGATTTTGGACACCTATCTTCCTAAGGTACTGTTGCATTACCTTGCTCGTAAATTGGGTACCATTATCTGACACTAAAACTTTGGGTAACTCAAACCATGCGATGATGTTTGATTTCATGGCTTTGATTTTCTTCATTGGGTATATATCGATCCATTTTGAGAATTTATCAACCATTACCAGCAGCATGGTGTTGCCGTGTCTGTATTTGGGTAACGGGCCTATGAAGTCTGTGCATCGTACCGACCATGGTTCATTCGGTATTTGGGTTAACATCTGGCCTGCGGGCTGCTGCTGGCTTACCTTGTATCTTTGGCAGACATCACATTGGAGGACATATTTCTGTATGTCTCTAACCATACCAGGCCAATAGTAGAGTGCAGTGATGCGACCGGTTGTTTTTCGTATGCCTGGGTGTCCTGCCATGGGGTCATCGTGATTTTCTTTAAGCACTCGTTTTCTGAGTGAAGTAAGCACACATAATTTCCAGGTATTTCCCTCAGCTCCGTTGTGTTGTGTCGAGATATGGCGGTATAGTTGGTCATTCGTGATTGTAAAATCAGGGTACTTTCCGGGATTTGCTAGCACCTCTTTTCGCCGCTTTTGTAACCATGAGCATGGTTTTCCAGTGTTAGGAAGGCTAAGGGTATCTGTGGTAGTGGCACAAGTTTCTTCGGGTTGTCGGGATAAAGTGCCCGCTACTACGTTACCTTTCCCCTTGCGATATATTACTTCAAAGTTATTTTTTTGTAGCTCAAGGGCCCATCTAGCTAGCCTTCTAGCGGGATTGTCAATTTTATTCAGCCATTTTAGGGACAGATGATCCGTGATTACCGTGAACTTGTAGCCCTCCAGGTAGGGGCGCATCTTCCTGATTCCCCACACAATGGCCAAGCACTCTCGTTCGGTCACGCTGTAATTTTTCTCTGCCTGGTTTAGGTGTCTGCTAGCGTATGCTATGACCTTTTCTCCTGTGGACGTCTGTTGTGTAAGTACGGCACCGAGGCCAACATTTCTGGCGTCCGTTTGTAGGACAAAAGGTTTGCTGAAGTCAGGGCATGTGAGCACTGGGTCTTCTATCAACTTCTTTTTTAGCGTCTCGAATGCTCGTTGCTGTATATCTGTCCACTTCCAGTGCCTTCCTTTTTTCAATAATGCCGTCAGCGGTTGAGAGATTTTCGCAAAGCACGGGACGAAGCGTCGGTACCATGACGTAACGCCCAAAAACTTCTCAACTCGCGTATGTTTCGTGGAGGGTTGAGGTTGGATATTGCAGCTACCTTGTCTGGGTCGTTTTTATTTCACCTGTCAGTGACGATATGCCCTAAATATTTTATCTCTTTTTTGAAAAACTCGCACTTATCGGTATTGATTCTTAGATTTGCACTGTGTAGCCGTTGAAACACTTCACGTAGATTATCCATGTGTTCTTCCAGTGTGCGGCCAATTATGCGGCCGATTATGTCATCCAGATAAGCGAATGCCCTAGGTTCTAAGCCTGGGCCAATAATTCGGTCAAGTAGCCGTTGGAACGTTGCTGGTGCTGTGTGCAGTCCGAAAGGCATCACTTTCCATTGATACAGAGAGTTGTATGGTTTTACGTGAGCACCTGCCGTTAAGGCTTAATCTCACGGCACCATACAGTGCGTAATGCATTATAAGGATGCATTACAGCGGTCAAGAATGACATCACCAAGATGGTGTTTTGGTGACAAACCACAGCCACTATGATGCACCCACAAGGGGGCCTACCTCTAATTGTCGGGCCAAGAGTGAAATCACCCTGGGGGCTCCCGACACCCATAGTACGGAATGGTAAACCTCTCCGATGGAAGGTCGTAGCTTAGATGTTATATGCTACTACCACTTGGTGCCTTATCATTTCCATTGATACAGGCCTTTGCCGGGGTTAGTGAAAGCGGTGTATTTCCGGCTATTGTGGTCCATGGGCACTTGCCAATAGCCATTCTCTAAATCGAGGCTGGATATATAATTGGCTTCCCTGAGTAAATCCAAGATTTGCGAGATGTTGGGCAAAGGATATGCATCTGGTTCGGCACGTTTGTTTAGGTGGCGGTAATCGATGCACAGCCTCCAAGTTCCATTCCTTTTCCTTACTAGTACCGCGGGGAAAGAGTAAGCGCTGTGGGAAGGTTCTATTAGGTCTTTCGCTATGAATTTGTCGACTTCAGCATGGATAATAGATTGCATGGCTGGATTTCGTTATTGGTATCGTATTTTCACTGGGCGCTCGTCTGTCATATAGATTCTATGTGATATAAGATGGGTAAATCCTGTTGTCTTGTAGAATTTAGCCAACTCATCTTTCAAGAATTTGGTGATCTTTGTTTGTTCGGTGTCTTCTGGTTGGCTTGGCTCATTTATTTGTTGCATTCTTGTGGAACTCTTTGCTATTTAGTTGATCCGCTTTAAGTATTAATGTGCAATAGGTTTGATTGGTTACCTTGTGGTCCTCCTGACGGATCATATTGACGGCATTCTCATACGGTATACTAGTGTCACTGGCATTCTGCGGCTGTTCTCTGTATTATAAGGTGACCCCGGCGCACGTTAGGGAAGCGTTGAATATGGACAAGAATTTCATGCCCAATAAGATTTCCTCGATTTCCTTCTGCTGGTCTCCAAAGTGAATAGTGTAGTATATTATTTTGTTAATCCTTCTGGATGAGCCATCGGCCATAACGACATTTAGGCTTGTGCGTTCACGTCGTCCGGTTCTATCCATCCTGCTTATACAAGACTGGCTGATGATGCAACTCGTGGTTCCGGTATCAACCATGGCCTTTACGGGTGTGCCGTTGATCAGTATGGTGGATGTAATGTTGCTGTTGTTGCAGGATAATATTAATGCTTTTTTCCGGAATTGTGGTCCACACCCTCGCTCTTGTGGAGTTTGTCGACGTTGTTGTTGAGCACCTTGAGATGTCGTCGGTTGTTGTCTGCAACAGTCACGCGTTCTGATCGTACCGCAAACCCAGCAGAATAGTCGACTTGTGTTCTGGCGTAAGGCAAACGTATGCCCTTGGTTGCCGCATTTTCGACAGGCGGTGTTGGGCTTTACAATTTTGTTACTTTATGGGCCAGAATTCCGGTTGCCTTGGTTGCCTGACGTTTTTGGCATGGGGCCCTGTCTGATGCTTTCCATGTCGTCGGCCAATTCAAGTAACTCAGGTAAGGATGCAAAATCGCGTTGGCGGATATATCAACGGTAATCCGTCAGCGCATTGTTGTAAATTCTTGACAGCTTCTCTTCCTTGATCATTTCTGAGTGGCGCATCATCTCTTGTAACGCAAGGGAGTAGTCTTGGAAGGACTCATTAGGCCATTGGGTGCGGGAGCGAATTTCGTCGTTGAGTTTTTCGAAATATCTTGAGGGGAGGAAAAACTTGAAAAAGTCCCTTTTGAATGAGCTCCATGAGGTCCAGTGCATATTATTGTTACGGTACCACACCAGCGCCTTTCCTCTCAGAAATTTGGGCATTGCGGTAGGTAATTCGTCCAACGATATATCATATGTGAGTGCCATTTCTTCAACATCGTCCACGAACTGGAAGGTATCTGCTCCCCCGTCATAATGAAAATCCTACTTGTGGATAATGCTCATTAGTGTCTTTTTGTCACTTCTAGTTGGTTTGCTGGGTTCTTGCTCCTCCGCTCTTTGCTGCTGGGCCATCAGTAATTTTCTTTGGATATCTTCCACAAGATTTGCCAGCTCTGCTTTGTTGATTTGCACCTTGTCTCTCGGTTGTGGTGACTGGCCTCTGCTGGTTGGATCGCTTGGTAACGGTAAACTTTGTGCTTTCGATTCGCATTGTTCTTGGTAGTGCAGGATTCTATTTGTTACTTCTTCTTTGTGCTGCATGGTTATAAATTGCGCGAGGCAACGTCGTAGCTCATCGACGGTACCATTCGTATCTAGGCCAAAATTTACCAAGACGGCTATTAGCTCTTCTTTGCGTAGAGTGCGGATCCAGCTAGTGCGAATTTATGGAATTTTTTTTTTGTTTAGTCAGTAGATTTGTGCAGTATTTTATTGTCCTCTGTCCGTTTGAGATTGTGTGTGCTGTTGTTTTTTATTATTATTATTTTTTTTTTGTATATTGATAATTTTTTCAACCCTAAATTGTATTAGCTATGTTTATTTTCAAAGCGTTTTTTTCCCCTATACGTGTTTTATCTGAATTTCTACCTTTTTTTGTTATATACGAGCACTTACGCTTTATACTAGTTTCTTTTTTTTTTTTGATACTAGTCCCTGCTCGGGCGCCACTCTGTAAAGAATCTGAAGGGTGCTGTGGTAGACCCAGGGTCAGCCAGAGTTCAATGCAAAGAAAATTTGTTCCTTTGTTTTGAAAGTTTTAAAAAAAAAAAGGAAAGAGGAGATGATTCTTTTTTCCTATGTAAGTTTTCTTCCACAATGATTTATTAATAATGACTACTTATAATATACTATACATAAACAAAAAAAAGGTTTAATACTTTGCTTTCGACTGTGTGTGATCAAATGAGTTAACTCTGTTTATTTTATGTTGTTTTGGGTCTTAGCTAGCGTAATAATGCGTGAGTTGTGTCTTTGCTAAATTCAGGTGTAACTAGTATAAACGATTCTCTTGCCTATGTATTAGCTAAGGTTAGTTTAGCAAGAGCTCAGCCTTATTAAAATTTCGTTTGAGGTTGAGAGTTTAGGTCGACCCATATATTACCTAAATTGTTTGATAAAGCCTTTAATTTATTTTAACTTGCCTACTGAAATGTTCCTAGTTGTTTTAGTTAGAATTCCACTCCCGTACCTATGCTTTGCCTGAATTAGTATAGCTATGTAAAAGAGGACTTTTTTATTCTTACACCTACTCTTTGCTTGATTGAGTATTATTAGCTATGTTAGAGAGGAATTTCACCCTCGTGCCTATGCTTTGCCTATTGAAATATACCTTAGCTGTGTTTGAGAGGAATTTCACTCTCGTGCCTATACTTTGCCTATTGAAATATACCTTAGCCGTGTTTGAGAGGAATTTTCACTCTCGTACCTATGCTTTGCCCATTGAAATATACCTTAGCTGTGTTTGAGAGGAATTTCACTCTCGTGCCTATTTTCCCTACGCTTGACCTGACTACCTACCTGTCACCCCTAAGACTAGCTACTTTCTTGCGCGGTGATCGGCTTTTTATAGGCCAGTGGCTGAGCTTTTGCTTGTTATTTACAAGAGCTTTGTTGCAAGTTTTCACTAGTTACAGCTGATCTTAACTATTGATGTGTAGAGTTGCCTATGACAGAGTTACTTAATAAAAAGGTAAACAATCATCAAGCAAATCGTATATGTATGCGATAACAAAACTAAGCATTTGTATAACAATGATTATAAAGAAAACAATGGTATCAATTCAAATGATGTAAAGAAAAATAAAACTAAGAATAATAATTCAGAATTCAAAACTAAATACAATAATTCTTAAAAAAAATTGTTATAAAAAGAAAAGGAAAGAGAGAGAATAACAACGATAAGCAGATAGCCGTTCAGCTCCTCTCCTGCACCCACCATTATTAACTTATTGAAATCGTAATGGGTTCTTTAACAACACAACACCCTCCTCCCCTCAACTCAACTCAGCTCCCCTCAGCTAATGACTAATTTTATATGCAATAAATCGCATGTGTGTGTTTTTTTTTGTCTTCAACACAATAGCGCCTCAAACTAAATTCCAACATATAACGTGTTGAACAACAAACAAACTTTTCCCACTCTTCATTAATATCACTGTCTGCCAATGTGTAGAATATCAATTTTTGTTCCCCAGTTCTGCGAGTAGTGGTTGTTTGTTTTTATTGTTTCCGTATGTAGAACTTTTTATTTGTTATTCGCGTGTTTTTACTAAATCACAAGTCGTGTGCCTAAAATGCTTTCGAATACGTGTCGTCATCAACGGTGGTATTCTCCGCACAAAAAAAATAATTATGTGAGAAATTTATCATTTGATATCAACTTGACTCGTTAAGAGTGTGTTATCGTGTATATAAATAAATTTAAACTCTAATGGACGCTCCCATGCAACAACAAATATTTGCACTGCATTTCGAATTATGACAAATGAATCATTTACCATACATAAAATAGAATTATGTGAGAAATTTATCATTTGATATCAACTTGACTCGTTAAGAGTGTGTTATCGTGTATATAAATAAATTTAAACACTAATGGACGCTCCCATGCAACAACAAATATTTGCACTGCATTTCGAATTATGACAAATGAATCATTTACCTTAAAATAGAATTTAGAAGCTTTAATAGTTAGGTAAATAAAGAGAACAAGTAAGAAAACTAAATTTGGCTTAGGCCAAATCTTAAATACCCTCCACATCCACATCGATGGGCGTGGCAAATATATATATATATAGCGCCCTCTAATATTGTTTGTCTTACGTATCAGCGTACAAGTCTAGTTTTGTGGTGAATACGATTTTTTGTACACTAATGTGGAGGGTAAAAAAAGCATATATACTAAGCTGTTGCTAAAGTTTGTCCTTTCCACTATAATGATGTCTTCTTAATCTATTCTATAGCCATACAAATGTCTTTAACCCTTATGTTTAACCATCAAGTCCATGTATAACTTCAAATTTATATCATTATTTATATTAATAATATTTAATATAATACATCAGGGAAAGATCAAGACTGATTCATTCTAGTAGCATCTGTGAGGTTATATTGTAATACATGAAAAACACTATTTGAAACTTTTCCCCAAGAAAACACGGCATTTAAATAGAAAACGCTTAAATACAACACAATTCGTCATTTTCGGTCTTTTACCTTTCATATGATGTAAACATTTCTTTTCTACCTCTACTTTACCCAAAGTTATTACATTTGAAACTTTCATCTTAGAGCAAAACTTTATTTAACTCACTATAGAAAGAAAGATCGCTTTGGTATATAGAAAAAATCCACAATTCTTAATATTTTCAAATGAAATTAAGCGCATAAATTCTCTTTATTATAAAGCTCAATCGTGCCAACTTTAAGTGAAATCGGTTTATTTTTATTTTTTTCGCAATTTTTTAGCAAAGCCTTACACATGCCAAAAATGGTACATGTTCGAAAAAAAAAATTTATACAGAAAGTTTGATGCTAGTCGTTAGATATTGACCAGACAAATTTAATAGTGCAAGTTCAATGTTGTTCAAGCTACTATGGCATTTTTTGTAATAATTTATGAGTTTACATCGATTAAAATTCATTAAAAAGTCATTTCTGAAATATTAAACAACTATATTTAAAATATGCTATAATTTCAAGCCGATTCCACTAAATCTTCTAAAATATTTATTATAACCACGCCCACAATGTAAAAAGAATCATTGTCAGTTAAAAATTTTATTTCACTACGGTACACCAAGGTGGCGGGTATCTAAAACTTGTTTTAGACCAATTATTGTTTTGTAAGGTAATAGATAGAAGGAACCAATAAATAGTTATTAATGAATGTGAATAACAATAAATATTAAACGATCAACTATTTTGGTCACCGTTACTCCTAATATATAAATTTAAACGCCTTGGACAATTTGCTTATAAAGCAAATTGTTAAGATCAATAATAAAGACAAAGAGAAATGTTCGACGATTTGATGAATGTCTTCTAAGTGTGAAGATGACATGTTAATGATAAATTATCTCCATTAATAATTAGCACCTTTTTATGGACATTTCGATCTATGATTTATGATGGGTAGTTCGTATGCAGTTATAGTAATCAGTACAAGGACTACAAGTAGTAAAGGTACTTTTGGCTTGAATTGCACACCAAGACTGAAGAGTATTCTATTATTTATTTTAACAAGTGAAATTGTCACAGTCGTCCACATGATTGGACTACTTAATACCCTATTCCATTTAATTCCAAGTCATGTCAGATCCGGTTCATATTTGATACTAAACTAAACGAACTTTTATCAATCGGTAGCTTTACGTAGAAATTTATGTGAACAGACAATAGACAGAGTGACGAATGGATGGATGGAAGGACGTACGGACTGAAATTGTTAAATTAACTCACAAAGTGTTTCTGAATCAATGGATATAAAAAAACATGGTCCATTCTTTTATTTTCAACTCTTAAGATCAACTCTTGAAGATCATCAACTCTTTCAAAACACATCGATATTTGAAAGCTTATGGCGTAATACTGTTTCGAGAAAAACAGTAAGGCGGTACAAAGCACACATTCAAGGGAAAGACTTCAATTGCGAAACACTTTATGTCAGGTGTTCATCCTCTGGATGTCTACATGATCTTATGCCACTTTTCAAAGAATCCAACATAATATTTTGGTGTTTTCAATTTTACTTTTTTTTTTTATCACTTAACGCAATTACACACAATGTGATCCCAATACATATAAATTCTATCATTCTGGCGAATGTGAAAACGGTCAACTCTTTTCTGTAATCCACTTTTAATATTCTCAAGATGTTATTAAGTGTAAACTTACCACTCTAAATCCACAAAAGTTTTCTCGCATACTTCGCAACGTATATCGAAGCCGTGCTCACTTAATTCACTTTCCAATGACTTCGATTGATTATAAAATATACCTGAAATATAATTACAATTAACAATCATTAAATATCCAATTACAACATAACACTGTATACCAATAAGTAATTTTCAATATTTTTTGTTAAATATTTTATCAATTATAGATGTTCAAAGAAAACAAAAAAAAAAAGAAAAATGAGAATATATTCAATTTGCTGGACTGTGGGATTTGCTAGAACCGAACTCGTCTGTTACTGAAGAGCAAGTGTTGGCAAACTGTTTGCTTTGAGGCGTCAAATGTTCCATTGGCGAGGCTCTCTACTACTATTTAACAGGTAATGAATGCAAGGACTTTAGTTCAACAATAATAATAACAACAAAAACAACAACAACGACAATAGAATATGCATATGACCACTTTCGATATAATCAACAGCGAACAGATAATTGACTTTAATGTAAAAATATAAAAAACAAAGCACCACCACCAACACTATTCGACTGTGACAGTTCGTGACAGTGCTTTACTATAAAATGCCCTTAAACACCTGTAAAAACGACTTGAACTTCAGTGCAAAACATTTTATTTCGGTTGCTAAACATAGAGCACAGAGGGTATGGGCGAGCAACAGCCCCTCATAAAAATTAAGTTCAATGCAATTGAAAAATTCTAATCAAATGACTAAAAGTTAAAAGGCAGTGGAAACTTGTGCGTGCATGAACCCTTTTCTCTTTGTTCGCTATGCTATAAAAGCGGGCTTTTCACTCTCATTTTCCTTTAGACAGAGAAAGAGAAAGATAGAGAGAGAGAGAGAGAGAGAGAGATGATATGATATTGTTTTAGAAAGGCAAGGGTATCTTGTATTTTCGGACCCTTGCTACGCTGGACTGATTTTCATATCATTATGCGAGAAAAGTCATATCGCACCACTTCACCTTTTGCCAATTCCACAATACAATAAACCATGTATGCAGGAATAGTTATGTGGTTTAGATCCAATTGTTGTGCACGTTCGCATAATGTTACAATAAAGTATTTCTTCTAAACTCTTACTAGCGCAGATGGTAAGTTCCGGTGGTGGGTGTCTTTGACTCACCGCTTAACCCTCCATAAAGTCTACGACAGTTTCTTTACCCTGCTGCGAGCAAGCACAAAACTATTCTACATGGCCGCCGGAGTTTCTGAACTGAAACAAGCAAATTAAGTTAATATTATATATTTTTACAATATGGAGTGTTCAGTGAGTCCGCACGTTTCGCAAGCGAATGAAATAATGTGAATTATCTTGCAAACGAAAATTCATTTATACAAGTACTTGTCCACCCAATGGTATCTTGTACTCTGCAAGAATTTTCTCACATTCTATTGCAGGGAAACTTTCAATAAGAAATCAACTTTCAAATTGTGGTGGGTTTAGCAGTGGTTGTACAATGTCTAGGGGCCTTAAAATAGTAAAAAATCTTCAGAGCTTCAAAAATCTTTCCCCTTAACACTTATATTGTCTTCAAGTAGAACATTTAATGTGAAATGGGAAACTTTGTTACTCTACTAGCCGTATCAAAAAGTGTATACAATATATTCTTGATCAACATCAAAATCTAAGTGGATTTAGCAATGTCCGTACGTCCTTTGTGTGTTTCTGAAATGCTAATATTCGTAAAAATAAAGCTATTCAGCTGAAATTTTAGTACAGCCATCCGTTTTTTAAATCGAAAATTTGGCAAAATTGGTCAAGTGTCACGTCCACAATTAAGAAACATTTGTTACCGTCATAAAATTAAGCCACGACGTTAAAATACATTATGTATTTATATATGTAAGCGGGATCGTATTAAAGAAAGGCTCCTTTCTTACAATATGCACAAATGCCACGCCCTTAGGGCATCTAACATGTAGATTTTACTATAAATCGCATCTTCCAGGGATTAGTTGAAAGTTTTCCAATCCAGTGCCGTGTTTGTTGCTGTTTAAACATGAATGTCCGTGTGCCTTTTGGCATTCTCATGGTCGTAAACTTTAAGATATTGAGCTGAAATTTTGTCCAGATTCGGATCGTTATTTAAAATGAACAAAATCGGTCAAGATCCACGTTCACAATTGAGAAAAATCTATATTTCTGCCACAAAACTTGAGCTATTAAATTGAAACTTAAGCAATACATACACTATTAGAAGGCGTAATTATATACCTACTACGCCCTTTATTGCAGTTGCAGAGGATATTTAAGATTTGGTCCAAACCAAATTGATCCTTTTTATACATTGTTGGAGTAAAAAATTTGCCAAAAAAAAAAATTTTAAAAATGATAAAAAAATTATTTGTTATTATATACAACACATCCTTTCATCAAACTACATACATTATATAACTGGGTCTGAAGATAAAAAAAGTGACATTATTGCAAGCAAGATATTATTATTTTTTCAAGTAACCAACACTGTACCATTAGCCATTCTGACAGTTATACTTCTTTATAATCTTTCAAAATTGTTATGTTTTAGGGAAGGTGAACTTGGGCCAGTTCTAAAGTCACTCTATTCATATTGCTTTAATTGATGTTACGCCCTCTAATGGTGTACGTGAATCAACTCGCACATCGAGTGTGATTGAGTAGAATTTTTTTTCTGTTATCCAACCGCATTATCCACATTTTTGACACATCGATAAGTAGAGTGTATACGTAAACGAAATTGTAACTTTGTAGCCAAGCTTCTGTGGCTAACATAACGATTTTATTTTTGGCGTGACTCTCAGCCAATTTTTCCCAATTCAAATATTGTTTTGCGTTTGAAAATTGTATGTACAAAATTTCAGCTTAATATAGTAAAATTTACGATAGTTAGTGTGCCAAAAACAGATGGACACGCCGACATACGACTCAGTTTGTGATGTTAATCATGGCCTTTGATCGATTTTCCTCAATTTAAATAGCTAACTCCGTGTAGAACTAGAAACGTCTTTCAGGTAAATATTGCAAAATTTTATTTTCATTAACAGACAAACGCCCGAACGGACATATCTAAATTGAGTCAAATTGACTAATTGATGAACGAGTATAGACTAGACTATATAGATTGTCTTTCCAGTACCTCTGAGGCTTCCTTCTGTGTATTGCAAGCGATATAGCGGTATAGTATAAAAACAGAAACAAAAGTCGTTTGATTTGAATCAAGTTGAATCTATTTCAATAAAGTGAAGGATATAATATATGTATACATACATATAACAATTATACTAAAATTGCTTCCGTACACATGAATGAGTGACTCAGTCATTCCATCTGCCACTGAATAAATGCTAAAAGTACAATTTTATATAAGCAGATGAATTTTTTCGATAATTTCATAAAATCGCGAATGAAACAATCATGAGATTAATAGCATGTCAAAATACATATTCAAATTTGACAAGTATCAAAAAAAAGGAAAAAAAACAGTAATTCACACTTTGATTGCCGTCGTCATCATCATTATATCAGCACACAGCACAAAACAGTTGCGTTTAATAGCGAATTAAAACGTTGATCTGACTTTTGTTAACAATATCCCACATGTTTATTATTAAGCACGCGGGCCGCAACAACTAAATGAAAATCACATGATGATCCCTTTTCTTGTATTGGTGTTAGTATTGTTGTTGTTATACCCTACCCATAAAATGAGAGTACACTAAGTTTATTATTCCATTTGCAACATCTAGAGGCGTTAGAGGCTCTGTTGATTTAACGTCACAGTCATTTATTATAATTCGATGCAAATATGCTTGCATGTGTTTTTTTTTTTTTTAACGAAGGGGAAAGCGTTGAAAACCCAGTCAGTGTGGGACTCTCACCCACTAAAACCCCTTCAACGTCCGACGGCAGGTCTCCTGGGACTACCGTTAAGTATTACGTCAGGAGAACCGTCTGAGCCTCAGCTCAAATCGTACGTATCATGTCAGTCGTTCTCTGTCTGTATCTTTAATAGATATCCTATAATAATATAATATAATAATATTATACGTATAACAATATAATATAATAATGTAATATTCTATACTAACGGAAAATACATAACTAGTGAGTTTTGGTTTATGGTTAGAGGGTATTTTAGGTTTAGGTTTATGCGGACCCCTACACACAAACCTTCCATTAAACCGATCTATTCAGAACCCAGATCCGGACCGATTCAATCATGTCTGCCTATGTGTCCGTTTAAGATTTGTCTAAGCTGCGGGTCGCAATTTTGGAAACATTCTACGTGGTACAGGGACTAAAGGGAACCCTACCGAAAGGTATCCAGTTTGAACTTGAGCGGCAATTTATAATTCCTAGTATGTTTTTTTTTTTTTTTTCGAGACTTTAGGTAATTCTACGGTACAGTCGTAAGATATTACTTCGCAGGAGGAGATTTGCCATTACGCATGTTTTAGTCTCTGGATTGTTGTTTCAATCTCCGTAGCACTGTGAGTACGAATGCAGCTATGTCACTAGTCATTAGCCAGTTTTGCGCGTTCTCTGTCATGAATTTAATTGTGTTCTCCACTGTAGGCATTGGGGAAGTCTTGTCTCTAAAGCACCTACAGTAATAAAATACATGCTCTGCGGTCTCCTCGTCCTCGCAAGATGGGCACAGAGAAGACGTGCATCTTCCAATCCTATGTAAGTAGTTCCTGTAAACTCCATGATCGGATAAGAACTGCGTGATGTAAAAATTTACTTCCCCAAGGTTCCTTTTTATCCAGGTATCTATACTTGGCAGCAATTTGTAAGTCCACCTTCCTTTAGTTGACGTATCCCATCTATTCTGCCACTGATTTAGAGAATTTTGACGCTCTTCCTTCTTTATAAGTTTCACCTGTTGGGAAGCATTAGCCTTTCTTATAAAGATGCGCTTCATTTCATCTGCCAATATGTCTATTGGGATAGCTCCTGCTATGACGTTTGCTGCATCTTCAGAAATCGTCCGGAATCCACTAATTGTTTTTAACGAACTGATCCTTTGTACTGAACACAGTTTTTGTTTCAGCTGTTTGATTTTCCGACAGTGGGCCCATACTGGGCATGCATAGAGAAGCCTTGAGGTAACTACGTTTGCTAGCAGGGCCCTCTTTGCGGGTTTTGGTCCACCTACGTTGGGTAGCATCCTAGATAAGGCTGATTGCATCTTAGTAGCTTTGTCGCATGCGTAGTTTATATGGTTCTTGAAGCTTAATCTGCAGTCCAGCATAACACCCAAGTATTTGATGGCTTGTTTGGAAGTTATGGTAACGTTTCCTACTTGCACATGGATTGTCTCCGTAACTTTCCGACTCGAGATTAATATCGCTTCCGTCTTGTGTTCTGCCAGCTTAAGATCAACCGATTTTAGCCAGTCCCATACAGTTTTTATAGCTCCATTTGTAGCCGCTTCGACTCCGTTTATATGTTTGGCCACCGCTACGAGAGCAATATCATCCGCGAATCCTATAATTTGCACTCCTCGAGGTACGGGCAGATTTAGGACGTCATTGTACATCAAGTTCCACATCAGTGGCCCAAGAATTGAGCCTTGTGGTACTCCTGCGGATATATTATAGGATTTTGTTCCCTCATCGGTATTATATAGTAATTCTCTGTCTTCAAAGTAACTCCCGATTAATTTAAACAAGTATTTGGGGCTTTTAACTTTTTTAACTGCATTCAAAATGACAGACCAGCTAGCCGTATTGAATGCATTTTTGATGTCTAGGGTTAGCAATATTCTTTGGCACCCCCTTTCCACCTTTTGCCTTCGATGGCTGTAGCTGCTATTTTGGTGACTAAGTCCACTGCGTCGATGGTGGATCTGCCTTTTCTAAATCCAAATTGAAATTCAGACAAAGCGCCTGCTTCTTCCACTAGCGGGAGAAGGCGATTGTATATGATTCTCTCCAATATCTTGCCCAAAGTGTCCAGCAAGCATATTGGACGGTATGCCTGCACTGCGCCCACTTCTGGTTTACTTTTCGGTATAAGCACCAGGCTTTGTCTCTTCCAGCATTTTGGGAAAGTACCTTCCTCCAGACATTTTTGGTATGTTTCGACAAATAAATCAGGCCTGTCCTCGATCATCGCTTTAAGTGCTTTGTTAGGAACACCATCCGGTCCTGGTGCCTTGGAATCGGCTATATTTCTGGTGGCTATTCTAAGCTCGTCAATGGTGATAGGTTGTATTTCCTCACCCGAAATATCAACCATTATCTCGGGTCGAGCCGGTCTCTTTGAAAAAAGGGTGTCAATAATACTTCTTACTGCCACTGGGTCTGTAGGCTGGGGGATGCTTGCATGCTTGCATGTGTGTATGTGTGTGTGTGTGTCTGCATGCATGTGTCATGTCATTGTAATGTTATTAACAAACATTTTAATAACAAATGAAAACATGTGTGTGCCATGTTTCGTTGTGTGTATGTGTGTGTAATGCATTGTATCAGCACAGTGATGCAATATATTGAATGTAACGGTTCGCTTGCATCTGCGGTGGTTTTATAATGTTCACTTACTTGAGCTCATGCGCATTTGTTGCAAATTAGTGAAAATCCCCGCACAATTACGGCAAAAGGACCACCACACAAACATACATACGCATACGCACATTCAATGTTGTTTACAATCAGGTTCCTAATTTCACACCCAAACCATGCATACCACGCACGCCGTGACACAAAGAAAAAGGGGTGCTGCATATAATACATTTGACAGTAGCCCCTATAATCTTGCGCACACAACCATATCTGTTGTACAATATCACTTTCATCATGGTTTCTAGCTGTTGTGCTGATGGTGGCTTTAAGATCAGCATCACATTTATACCCTACACCCCTTGTTATTATACGAGTATATTAAGAGTGTGCGGATGTTTGTCACTTCTAAACGGTTACCTTTTATTATAACGATTGATTCAAAAGAGAACCAAAAACGTTTTAACTATATCTGACGGTCCTTCTGTCTGTTTATGTAAATTTTTGAGTAATGTTTTGACCATACTTTTCAAAATATTTCAATGAAATTTGGTACAAATCCAAAGAAGTCCACTTTTGAAAATGTTTCAAATTGGAGCATTTACCGCCTTATTTTAAATAAGTCTTTACATGATGAAAATTCGCAATTTTTGATATTTTTTGACAATATTTGGTAAATAATAGTTAATTAGCTAAATAAATGGCAGTATCAAAATTGAACCCGATCGCTGCATTTTTAGAACCACTTTTCACATAATTATAATTACAGGCAGAGACGTACGTGGCTAAGCCTCGCGTTTACTGTTACATATAAACGAATTTGTAGCATAATTTATGGTATTAAGTGGTGTAGGGTATTGTGAATGGTCGGACTTGATCAACTATAACATTTTCACTTTTTTTGTTTTATGTATAAGCACACACAATAAGCTGTGACATAATAATTTAGACTAACAACAACAACAACAACAACAACAACAATGGAATTGACTGAAACGCGTGCCTTGCCGTAAGCTAGACACTTTATCGAATACATTCTACACATGCACAAACACTACATCCTCCTATGTGTGGAAAAGTCCCACATCCGCTTCATGACGTTTTAGGACACTTTCCTTTCCTTGTCATAATTATTTCCAGCTGCACGGATGCCCACTTTTTTTTACAGCTTGCATGTATGTTTGCGTCAAGATCAACTTGGTAAATTATAATTAATATTAACAACAGTAACAACAATATTGTTATGATAACAGCAGCTTTTAAGTAAGTTACCGTACGTGCCTCTATCTAACATCTCAAAACGATTTTTGTCGCTCAAATGTATATATTATGTAAGTATATGCAGCCAGGCAAGCCTCAATATGGATGAACTAAACATCCTTTTTGGCGTGGGCTAATGTAACATAACATGGCACAGCATAGCATAGCATAACCCAACATTTGCCGTTGGCCTAATATATCCCTTTCTTTTTTTTCTTCTTTGTTATTAGTGATGAGGGTATACTGAGTTTGTTCTTCCGTTTCCAACATGCAGTACGTGGCGTTGGATACTCTACAAATCTTGATCAGCATCAGAAACTGAATCGATGTCCGTATGTCCGAGTCTCCGACTGAGTCTTCGACTGATATTGAGGTGAAATTTTGTACAAGTAGTTTTTTAGTTTTTGCATGCAGATCCCTATTGAAAATAGGCAAAATCGGTTAAGAGCCACGCCAACAATAAATAAAAATCTATATATCTAACACAAAAGTTGACCTATGAACTTGAAATTTGGTGCATATATTTATAGCTATCCCATCCATTGAAGTGCCAAAAATGGGCGTGGTCGAATAATATACGCGTTTAGTAGTTACAAAAAACTATATTCCACGTAAAACTTGACTTTCAAGCTGATACGTTATACATTCACCATTAGAGGACGTAACCACCTGCCACGCCCACTATGTAGGGATGTGTAGGGTATTTAAGATTTAGTAAGCCAAATTTAATTTTCTTACTTGTTATTACATTATTTTATTTATATTTTATTTTTTTACATTATTACATTATTTACTTGTTATTACATTATTATTTTAACCGTTTTTAACTAAAATTTTCCCATCAGTTGAACTTTTATTATGAATTTTTATTTTTTGCCCAATAATTAGTAGTACGCCTTATGGTTGTTTCTACTTAATTACAATATTTTCCTTTATCTTGAGTTGAATGCATAAGTGTCGGGGTCACATGTTCGGTTGTATTGTGTTTGAGGCAGCTACTAATAAATTTCATGTCATGCTCAACTGCACACAAACACGTGTAGAATATTCATACACACATTCATACTTATTATATATTCTTGAACACCTTCTACTCACCATTATTACTTTCGTGTTTATCGCATTTATCACCGCTACTGCCACTGCCTGTTGTCACTGTCGATATTAGCAGCGTAGTTGTTGACGCTGTTGTCAGTGTTGTCGGCGCTATGTAGGCCCCTCCACTTATTATGATGCTGCTGGTGTTGTTGTTGTTGTTGGGAATCAAGGCGTGTCTTGGACCGTCCATCCACAATAATTTCCTCATCGGCCATTATATTACGATTGGTTTCATATCACAGCTGAGTTCATTGTTGATTAGTTTAATAGAGAAAATTGTCAATTGTTGCAATACTTACACATCCCGCTACGTAGTAGCTGTTTAAATTAGCTTCCCTTTCCGTATCCTCGTTGGCGGTGGAACAGATACTTTTTAGCAGGTGCAAAACATCTGAAGAAGGTTGCAGCAAACTTCGTATGTGGGGCAGGGTTAGTATCTAAAAAGATTGATATTTTGGGAAGAATTTAATACAACATAAACTTTATAGGCGAAAACTCGTTGCACCACTTGTGGCAAAGGCCACAGTAAGTAACTCCTAAACGACTCATCTTCAATAGCACCCATGCATTCAGAATCAAAATCTAAATCCATTTAACTATGTACGTCCGTTCATTCATACGTAAGTATTTGACCGTATTAGGGACCCTTTTGAAAATGGTATAAATTGGACCATTTTTAAAACTCCTTCCCATAGAACGCTTTTATTTTAAATAAATCTTTTTATATGTCAAAAAATTGCAATTCTTAACCTTTTTTTTTAAAAATATGACGAAGTCTAGATAATTGACTCAATAATTACTTAAACCAAATTTGGATCCAATCGCATAATTTTTAGAACCTCTCGATATGTAACGTCCTTCTTAATATTTCCTAACAAAATTTGGTGAAGAAGAGGTACTTAGCTAAATAATTGGTTGTGCAAAATTTTAACCCGTTCGAACTAATTTTAGAACGCCTTCTCCTATAAAGCTTTAATATAGAATAAGTCTTTACATGACGAATATTCACAATTCAGAATAGTTTTTGACAAAATTTGGTAAAGAACACTTAATTATCTTAATAATTAATTGTACCAAGTTTGAACTCGAACAGACGATTTTTAGAAGCCCTTGCCCATATAATGATATATCACGTGTGTGTGAAGTGTCTTTTATATGGCAGTGCCTCACGTAGTGGTACAACTCAAGCATTATGGTGTAGAGATATGTTGGCCTTGACTGATTATAACATCTTCACATATACCTTGAATATCATTCAAAAAAATTGTCTTTAAAGCTTTACAGAGCCCTCTAGTGACTAATGGCACTCAAACCAACAATAACAGTAATAAGTGGTGTAAAACATGACTATCCATGCAATCGTAATTGAATACATTATATAGAACTGTAAAGTATCAGTGGAGAAAAATAATATGATAGAAAAATAGGAAAAAACATATTGTATATGCATACATATAAAAGTACCACATAGCATATATATATATATACATATAAATAGTACTTTTATTTTATGTACCATATATGTATATATACAAATAGTACCTTTATTTTATGTATATATTTATGATCCACGCTTCTCTAGCACTCCTTCAAAATACACGCCTTTTCATGGTGTCACTGCCACAGTAACCTGAACAAGCGGATTCGAAATCGTTTAGTCAATATCTATCGGTCGGCATCAAAATTTTGGTATAAAATGATTGTTCGAATAAGTACCATTTTTATCTCGCTCATTGTCTTCGTTAAAAAAAAAATTGCCAAAAAAGTTAGAGTGAATCGATTGCACTCAAAGTTGCCATAATTCAACCTTATACTTAATGGCATTATGTGCCAAGTTTCATCGGATCATATTAGGAACGAACGTTTCTTAATGCGCCAAATGCTTCTTTTCACGACAACGCAAAGTTTTAACTGTTGCAACATGGCGATAAAAAACCTAGAAGAAAATCTTTTACATCGTTTATATTCTTAAAATTTCTGTGACTATTGAATACTTTTTTTTATGTGTGTTTCATTTTAAGATGAGATGAACCACTGTTCTCTGATACTGTTTCAAAATAAGCTGTCACAGAAGCTGTCACAGTTGGTATCAAAATTTCGATATAAAATTTTTTTGGGGGAATTTTGTTAATTTAGCACGTAGGCGGTGATAGCATATAAACCTTAAAAAATGATCATTTTTGCCTTAATCTTTATTACTGCCCAATGTAAATGTAGCCTGCAATGCTAGAAAGATTCCCCTAGATCCCCTAGATGGTCTAATTAATCATTGCATTCACTTCAAGTAATATATGAAATGTGGTTAAAAGATCTTAAAAAAAAAAGAAGAAAAAGTGGTTCAAATGAAATTGAATAAAAATGTCCTTTGAAAGCATGTGGCACAGTTTATTACAAGGACCTACTCAATTAATAATATATAATAATCAATAATTCTACTAAACCAAACCAACAATACGGTCTGTTTAAAACACAACATTTACGAGCAATTATAATAAACAGAAACAGATTTTTGCCAGTGTTATTATTGTTGTTGTTGTTGTTGCATTCATTTAAAAATCAGAGTATTCTTGTTCTTCATTATAGTTAATTTCATATAAAAATTTATTGTAATACAAGTCAAAATAAACTAAGTTGGACTTAAGGCAAAATTTTAAATACCCTTTACATGTACATATAAAGTATGGCCATGGTAGTTACATATTTATGCCCATATACGTTTATATATTACGTATCTGCTTCCAAGTCAAGTAGTATTAAACTACAGACTACAGTTTTTCCTTTGGAAGTGTCTGTTATCCGTCAATGGGATAATTATAAATATTTATACCAATTTTTAACTTTATAGCTAAATTTTTTTGCTGATTAAATAGATTTTTGTCGATTGTGGGCATGGCACTTGACCAATTTTACATAATTTAAATAGAGATGTACGCGTAGAAACTAGAAATGTTTGTACAAAATCAATATCTTGAAGTTTACGACCGTGAGAGTGCCAACAGCAAGGGACAGATACAGATACAGATACACAGACGGACATGTTTAGATAGTCTCAGTTTTTGGTGCTTATAGGGTCTCTGATATATCCTTCTGGGTGCTACAAATGGGAATGGAAAACTTAGTATACTTCCCATCTTATGGCGGAGGCTACAATTAATTTTGGGTTAAATTTTTGGTTTTAGCCATTGGCGAGTTAGGTACATGGATAAGTTCTGTGTATATGAATATGTCGTTTAAGGACATTATTGTTTATGTTTGCAGCACACATACACATCACTAACAACAACAACACATAGTGTAGTTTTTTTATTCTTCTACCAAATGACTTCTTAGATAAGGGCCAGAATGTAGAACGACAAGAACTACTGGCAACTATTATGTCTCAGTGGACTGTGACAATTTTTAAGTATTTTCAGGTAAGAGTAGTAAGAAAAAAAGGTGGGGGGGAAGGGGGAAAGGAAGTAATGCTTGTAAGCAGGTTGATGTAAATTATTTACACACACTCATGTGTGTGTGTATGTGTGTGTGTGATTATATACAGGAATATAAATTCACTTGAGTGGTCACTAAAGCTTATAAATGAAGAAGACCATGCATGCGTGTATGCCTGAAATGAACAGCATTACTTTTTGTTTTTGCAACCTTTTTCTGTACGTACATATGTGTATGTATATATGTCGGGTTTAGTGTAAGTAGTTTTTCGTTCGTTCGTTAACTGTTAGGAAGATTTACATATTTCAGTTTTTCACTCCAATTCATCTAAAATGTGGCGAGATGAAACGAGACGACAACAACAACGAGGTAACAATTGCACTTGATAACTAATTGCTTAATTGTTTATATTAGCGGCAAAGGAAAAAACTAAAATATGGCAATCAAAGTAAATGGATTAAACAAAAGCTTCTTTCTCTATTGGCTAATTTTATTATATACACTCAATACTTATTGAATTGCATACACAAACAAACCCAGCAAGAACTCAGACTCTATTAGACAGCATTCAAAAATGTAAAAATTTAAATTTTTGTACGCTATTATCACTCTGCCACAAAGGAGATTCAATTTTTCAGGGTATATCTATACCCTACACGGGAGAGAGGGTATATTAAGTTTGTGTAGATGTTTGTAACTCTTAAACGGCAAATTATGCCACACCCACCTTCAATTATACCGATCGATCCATAATCAAATTCTGACACGATTTAACCATGTCCATCTGTCTATCTATGTAAATTTGTGCTTAACCTACAGATTGCATTCTTTAAGATATTTGGTACAAAGACATGTTTTGGCCCAAAGAGACAATGTGTGTGAAAATGAACCGAATCGCATCATTTGTAGAGCCCCTCCCCATATAACACACTATTATAAAATAAAGTCTTTATATGACACAAATCACAATTGTTAATTTTTTTTGACAAAACTTGGTGAAGAATTAGCTTAACATATGACTGTAAGAAATTTAAACTCCGTCGGAGCATTTTTAGAACCTTTCTTCATATAACCATATATCATTAATTTGTAGCATAAATTAAGCAATCACGTGGTGTAGGGTATTAAATAGTCGGTTGTAACCGATTATAACACTTTCACTTGTTATTATACCGATTAAATATCACCTACTGACGTCCGTCTCTCCGCCTTTACCTTAATCTGCTATAGGCTACAGTTTTCAATGAAATTTGGTACAAAAGCCTATCTTGACCTAAAGGTGAGACTTATTGAAAATGGTTAAAATGGAATTGTTTTCGGGACATCTTCCCGCATAATATAATTTTTTTTGTAATAAAATCTTTATTCATTACATTTGTACAAACATACTTAAAACTGGACCACCCTTTATACAATATATAATATTTGTAATGTTTGTTAAAAGATATGATTTTTTGGTATATAAAATCAATTCGTTAAAGAAAAGAAGAAGATTTAGTCTTTTGCCTGCTTTGCGGCAGAGAGTGTTAAACTAAATGAACGAATGTGGCGGAGATGGAAAGCATAAGAATGGTACAAGGAAAACCGAGCCCTTTTCGCAATTATCAATTAATTTATTTATCTTTTTCGGTGATTTCTTTTTCATATACTTCCTTGACACAAGATTATTATGTCACCCGTTAACATGTCTTCGTAACGTGGTTGCTGTTTGCTTGAGGGCTTGCACTTACAATATTTGTGGCTTCTTGTCTATAAATGCTCGTGTCATTGTTGATTTAGGAATTTATCTCTTGTACAAGTCTTCCTTTTTTTTTTGATTCATTTATTTCAATTTATTTACTTTTCATAAGAACGCTTCGATTTGGGCAAGTTGAAGATGTCACACACGCAATGACTTTGGTAGAATCTTAATTACTCACTTTTATTAGAAAAAATTTATTACATTCTGGCATGTTATATATGTGCATATGATGTTTACCCTTTTACCCCTTTTATGAGATAGTTTGCCATTCCTTTCGCAACACCTGGAAGAAGGCCTCACATGCCTAACAAAGTGTATTCTTGACAGCATCAAAAATTAAGTCAATCCAAATATTATATATATGTCCGTGTGTCCTTCTGTCCGTGTGTTGTTGGCACTCTCACAGTCGTAAATTTTAAGATATTGAACTAAAATTTTGTTCGAACACTTTTGTGTAGATTCTGCACCCAGAATACTATTTGATTTAAATAAAATTCAAGAGCCACGCCCACAATCTATAAAAAAACTCTATTTGATCTATAAAGTGGAAAATTCGTATACATACATATTTAGAATTACCTATTTCACTGATATTTTAAAAATGGGCGTGGTCGGATATTTGAAATGCGTACAATTTATAAAAATATCATATTCTACTTATTTTGTTTATTGTTTTTCTTGTCAGATTATCAGTGAAGAAGCATAAAATAACGTCAGAAATGAAGAGATATTCAGTTATCGTCGCTATATGCGAGAAATCCCCAATTTTCTCAGTTGCGTCCGATTATTCGTATATAAGATTCTTCGTGAATTAGAAGCATCAGCTGGCGATTGAGTTATTGCCGCTAATGGGGATTTTATTGAATAATTGTATAGACTAGGAGTCAATTAACGTTGTGTAAACATTTCATGGAATTGTAACAAATTTTATAAAAAAATACGAACAATTTAGTTTTAATGTCAATTTATCCTCAACTACCGTACACACGCTGTACATTTATGCCTCAGGTTGAGGTCCCCATACTGCCACTTTCAAAATATTTCGACTCTTTTAATGTTCTTCTAATTGTACGAATTTAACTGTTCTATAGATCAATTTCTTTTTCACAAGAGTGGGACCACTCTTTGTGGCATCACTTGAAAGACTTATAAATCTAAAAATTGGAATATAAAATAAGACAAAGAATATGAAATGAAATCAAAAAGAATACTTTCTCATCTTATGAAATGGAAAGGAAATGCTGGCAGTTGTTTGGTCATTAGAAAGACAAGACAACGGATCATCATAATCCCATCTCTGAATATGAGAATTAACTGAAGCAGATTTGTTGTCTGTTTTTGTTTTTGGTTTGCTCCAGAAATGTCGTCAAATAGTTTTAACACATTTCGTTTATTGTAAAGCGTATATTTCAATTGAAACCAAAACGACAATTGTTCATTGTGCGTACTTATCATTCATTTCCTATGAAGTTGTGCAGTACTTGGGTACATAAAAATCATTTTCCTTCAGTATAACACTTTTTTTATACCCCTCACATAAGGTAAGTGTGTCATACCGTTTGCAACATCTAGAAGGTCATAGACCCTAAAAAGTATATATATTGGTCGGATAACAGATATGCCCACAATTTACAACGTAAAACTCTACTTTAAACTGGTACGTAATACAAACAGTACTAGGGGGCGTAATCATATACGTGCCATACCCATTCTTTGTCTGTAGATGTGGAAGGTATTCAAAATTTGGCTTAAGTCAAATTTAGATTTCTTACTTGTTTAGATTTATTATCATATAATTGTCCAAATGTTGGACAAGGCGTCTATTTATAATGCTTACAACCCAATAGCCTTCGGTTATGGAAGATATCAGAATGTGGGAGAATTGGCGCAAACGCCTAGCAAAGTGTAAAAATTGGAATTATAGGATATTCGTGCTATGTCAGTCCATTGTATTGGGTTGTCTCTAGTTCGTCGTATACCAAAAATAATTCTTAATCCCAACTCATTGTGTACAATTACACAGAAACTAAAAATCTATCTACGGTCGAATTTTT
Source organism: Crataerina pallida (assembly GCA_949710015.1). Taxonomy (NCBI): domain Eukaryota; kingdom Metazoa; phylum Arthropoda; class Insecta; order Diptera; family Hippoboscidae; genus Crataerina; species Crataerina pallida. The sequence goes on from OX453289.1 coordinate 21,431,043, forward strand.
GCACACTTTGAAAAAAGAATATATTCATGTAGGTTTGTCATTGCTGTTGTCTATCAATGTTTACACCCAAAACACAACTGTATGCCTTACATACATACATACAGTAATAACCAACTGGGAAGTACTGGCGTATATAAGCACAAGCGGATGAACAAGTTATGCATTAAAATTACAATAATAATATAGATAATAAGTAAGCAACAAAACAAAATCCATATATACTTATATATGTGTACATACATTCTGTCAAATAAGTACCCGGAAATTTGAAATAAAACACAAACAACTTATCAATCATCTAAATTTATTATATTCCCTTCAAAATAGGCCCCTTCTGAAGCAAAACACTTCTTTCAACGAACAATCCAATCATCGAAACCGTTTTTAAAGCTATATTCCGGGATGGTCTTCAGTTCTCGTTGCGAATTAGTTTTGATGTCTTTAATGCTCTCAAAACGGGTTCCACGAAGTGGTAATTTGAGTTTTCGAAACAGGAAAAAGTCACACGGGGCCATATCTGGAGAGTACGGTGGTTGTTCGATGATATTTGTTGAATTTTTGTTCAAAAACTCATTCACAATGATCGCTTTGTGCGCTGGTGCATTATCATGATGCAAAATCCAACTGTTGTTCCGCCACAAATCTGGTCTTTTGCGACGAACATTCTCTCTCAAACGCTTCATAACGACAAGATAATATTCTTTATTGACGGTTTTGCCCTCCGGTAAGAATTTCGAATGAACAACACCACGAATATCGAAGAAAACGGTCAGCATCACCTTGATTTTCGATTTGCTTTGGCGCGGTTTTTTCGGTTTCGGCTCATTTTTGGCGCGCCATTCCGATGATTGTTGACTCGTTTGCATGTCGTACTCGAAAACCCATGTCTCGTCACCAGTTATGATGCGTTCGATGAACGTTGGATTGGAATTTACGCGTTCAAGCATGTCTTCAGCCACCTTACTGCGATTCACTTTTTAAAGAAAATTCAGATCTTTTGGCACCAATCGCGCTGCCACTTTCCGCATACCCAAAACATCAACCAAAATATGACGAGCGGTCTCATGAGACATGTTCATTTCTTGGGCTATCTCTCGCAAACTATAATGACGATTTTCGAGCACCATTTCCTTTATTTTGTCGACGTTTTCTTCAGTTGAAGAGGTCGAAGGCCGTCCTGAACGTGGCAAATCGTTCACTTCTTCTCGCCCCTCTTTGAACGATTTATACCAATCATAAACTTGAGTTTTTGACATGGTTGAATCACCAAATGTTTTTTTCAACATTTCCATCTTTTGGCTCAAGAAATTTCGTTTGAAACACAAAATTTCATACAAACTCTTTGTTCGATATTTTTATCCATAGTAAAAATCGCAACGCACACAAAAGGTTGACTTGTTCCTAATGACGCCGTAAACAAACTAAATAACACATAGCAATCAAAATTGACAGAATAGTGGGTGATAGTTGTGCCAACCTGGGAAAAAAAAATTTTTGAAATATTCTCAGCGGGAAAATTTAAAATGAGAATTTCCGGGTACTTATTTGACAGAATGTATGTTGTTGTTATTATTATTATTATGGTATAGTTATGATTTTAAACAAACATAACTTTAGAGTGTTATTCTTGCTTACTTACCTGAAACCATCAAATATTTCATTTCATGATCATTTTTGTTTTGTTTTTGTTTCTTTGTCATGATTGGATTGTCTGTGTCTTAACACCTAATGAAGCAGATGATGTCCATTTTGTTAACATTATATCCTACCCAAAGCATGCAAAGGTATACAAAGTATGTTATTTCATTTGTAACACTCAGGAATAGACATCAGAAACCAATCAGTATATCTGTACAACAAATGCGTCCGCATGTCTGTCTTTGTATGGTCGTCAATATTTTTATTTTAAGACTAAACTAAATATGAAGTGCATCTCCCACCCACATGAGGAAGACATACTTAGTTTTTATTATACCCTCCACATAAGATGAGCAATATACTTCTATTTGCAACATCCAGTACGTGGCGTTAGAGACTCCATAAAGCATATACATTCTTGATCTTCTAGACATGTATGTCCCTCTATTGTTGGCATTCTCACGGTAGTAAATTTTTAAATATTAAGATGAAATTTAATGCATACACTTTTTTACGTAGAACGCCATTTAAATTAGGCAAGATCGGTCAAGAACCACGCCCACAATTAACAAAAATCTATATAACTGTCACAAAAATTTAGTTATGAAGTTGAAATTTGGTTGACATATTTATAAATATTCAATTCAGTCAAAAATGGGCATGGTCGAATGACATATACGCCCAAAATCGACAAAAATCTATTCATCTCCCATCAAAATTGGCCGATGAAGTTGAAATTTAGTAAACATAATAATAATTAGCCTTTTCATAAATATAACAAAAATGGGCGTGTTTGCATAAAATATGTGCCCACAATTTGCAAAAAACCGCATTCAGCGTAAAACTCAACGTATGTGTAATACATAGATTAAATGCATCTGCATCAGGCTTTCGATGCTTTCCACCTATCGCAAAAAAAAAAAAAGACTACCGACTTCTAATTCCCACAGACGTCAGGGCCTTGGACAGGTCCGGGCGATTCGCTCTTGGCAACTGCGCTGCAATGATTCACCTCACGGCCGCCATTAATATTCTCTGTCTTCGCAAACAAATGTTAAGCCATGATTCTGTCATTGCAACCTGGACCGTGACGTCATTTGCCTTACTAACAGGCTAATGTTCAATTACACCAGATGCAACGACCACTTACACAAGATCAATTTGGCAAGCGACCCTTTCTGCACATGTGGCGCCGTACAATCCCCAGATCACGTCTTCGTCTGCCCTAACGTCGGCGCCGTTGAACGCCATGCCATGCTTCGCAAACTGTCTCAAAGCAACGTTATATTTAGATCATGTGGGTCCATTTCCGAGAAGCAGTAAACGAAACGAAAATATTTTAGTTATTGTTGACGCCTTTACAAAATATACTGTTTTACGTGCCGTTAAAAATACATCTACGAAACATATACTCTCATATATACTTAACTAGTTTTTTTGGAATGCCTAAGCGGCTTGTAACTGATTGTGGAACAGCATTCACCTCCAAAGAAGTAATTACTGCCGCGAAAATAGTATAAAACATATTTTGAATGCCGTGAAGACCCCCAAAGCAAATGGTCATGCTGAGAGAACAAACCGTACTTTACTATCCATGTTATTACCAATCGTTAACAACGATTCCAAATGGAACTTAGCGCTACAGAATATTCAATGGTCGCTTAACACGATGATAAACAAGACTAGTGGCAAAAGTCCACACGACGTTGTGTTTTGCTATTGTCCTCGTGACATTCTACAAAATCGTATTTTATTTGCTTTACATCAGGATCAATGTCTTACCGAAGAAGAGGTGACTGAATTGTGGAACAACGTTGCTGATAAAATAAACCGACAACGCCAAGTCGCTAAAGAGCAATATGATAAACGACATGCAAGACCCACTACGAGTATAGCGTTGGCGATTTAGTCTTAGCGGAGTACGATGCTCCAACTACTGGTAATTCCCGGAAGCTAGAACTACGTTTTAAAGATCCGTTTATAATCTCAAAGGTCCTCAAAGATCGGTATATCATCGAAGATATCTCGGGTTCTTCCAGAGTGTCCAGGAAGTACTCCTCTGTACACGCAAGCGATAGATTAAAACCATGGTGCTCACTTCCCCCTATGTTTGACGAAGAAAACGTTTACGAATCTGATGCAGACGAAATCGGGGTCGATTCTGAGTTGGGATAGCCGAGCTGTAAGGTTGCTAAATTCAGCGACAGTCGCTCTCAGAACGTTGCGTGGAACAGTCGAGTTCTCTCTTCTTGCTACACATTAATAAATCTAAGTTTGATGTATAATTTATAAAATATATAATACTTTACGGCTTATCCTCTTACAAGATTGCCGCTATGCTGTCCACACAGATAACGATCTTTTAGGTGGGTACCACCTTTGAGGCAATCATCTGTGCTGCCAGATCAATTGCGGCAATCTCCGACTGAAACACTGCAGATGCTTGGTAGTGAAAACGACCGTTTCTCTGCGAGTGCCTCCAAGTAAACTCCTGCTCCTGTGTGCATATCCATCAGTGAAGACCATTACGTCGTATGCACCCATAGTGCCAGACTTCCAGTTCTCTCGGGATGGCATTTTTACTTCGAAACATTTTTCAAAATCATATCTTTCCACCATGTAGTCGCTTTCTTCATCAAGTGAGACACCCCCAAACTTTTGTAGAATGGAGGCATGCCCAGTCCGAAAATCTCCTTGGCGGCAGTGCTCTTGATGTAGATTTCTACTGGCATCAAGTGAAGCATCACGTCAAGCGCTGCCTGGGGCGTCGAAAATGTTAGCATCCGCTAGTGACCCTAGACCCTCTAGGGATCTAACTCCAATTGTTTTGTGTCGTTTTCCTTGTAGGGCCGGGCATTCACACAGCAGGTGCTTTACAGTTTCCAACTCTTCCTCGTCCCTGCAGCTTCTACAGAAGTCATTATACGAGACACCGTATGGCCTATGAGACAGTGCCACGTCAGGAATCCTATCTATTTCCTATTTAGACTTAGTAAGTCTTTCGTTCGTTTATAATTTAGCCGAGGCCAGAGAGTGCGAGATATGTAATAGTTCGATAGAGTGCTCCATCTACTCTTTGTATATCTCACTGCCTCCTTGTCCAGTCGGCCGTTCAGTTCAGAGAGGGGGGTCCGTACCTCCATTCTTTCGCAAATGTCTTGTCTACTCGCCCCGATTCTTACACACTCGTCAGAAATCTCATTTCTGGGTATACCTGAGTGCAGCAGATCACGACGTCATGTTGTCGAATCTCGGCAAGCGAACGCAGACACTGCGCCACGCATTTGGATCTGACCTTTACAAAGTCGAGAGCCAAGTGTAAGGTTGCTAAGTTCAGTGACAGTCGCTCTCAGAACGTTGCGCGGAACAGTCGAGTTCTCTCTTCTTGCTACACATTAATAAATCTAAGTTCAATGTATAATTTATAAAATATATAATACTTTACGGCTTATCCTTTCAGTTCAGAAGTGAGATAAACCTTTTCGAGCAAAAGTTATGAAATAATTTTCTATTATAACTGATAAATCTTACGAGTTAACGGGTTGTCATAGTCGAGAAAACGAAACACGTGTAAATTTACAACGAGTATAAAACGCAATAAGAAAAACGAAATAAAATTAAACTTAAATCGTATAACATACATCAGTTAAAAGAACTTTTATCCGAAAGAAATCTGTCCACAACTGGATCAAAAGCTGATTTGCCCAAGAGATTAGCAAATTTTATTGGAATCGACGAAATTGAAGACGATGATTCTGATAATGATGTTGACGTCCAAAATAAAGCGAATGGCGGTACAGACGTACAAACACAAATTGACGAATTGCGTAATATGATGAAACAGTTGCTCACTACATTTGGACGCTCTAACATTGCTAACGTGGAAAATCCAGGTGACACATCGTCTAATGCAAATACACCGAGCAATGAAAATATTGAAGCAGGATATTTAGAAGAGGACGTACGTAACCCCAATGGTACAGCATTTGGTACAGTAGCACAACACAGTGGATTTACGGTCAAAAAAATAAGCGAGACTATTCCCGAATTCGATCCAACTGATCCCATGTCACTTTCTGCCGAACAATTCATTGAAAGAGTTAAATGTGCGTTACGTGCTTACAACTGGGATGAACGGTGCCTCATGCTCGCAGTGTATAGCCGCATGAAGGGAGTAGCACGTCTATGGCTGGATGCTTCCCAATTTTTAGTAACTGATTGGAAGAGCTTTGCAGTTGAATTAAGAAACGAATTTGAAACAACGGACGACGAGGCAGATATTCACTTTAAGATGTCAAATAGTGTACGTAATAAAAATGAACCTGTAATGGATTATTGTTTTAGAATGTCTGCATTAGGCAAGCGATTTAAATTGAGGAAATCAGCTGTAGTTAAATATATACGTGGAGGTCTTAACAATCATGAGCTAAAAATGGCAATTTCTTCACAACGCATAAGTACGGTTAAATAATTACGCGAAGTATTGAACGAATACGAGAAAAATACATCGGGTCTACGTTTAGTGCAAGTAAAAACGATGTATAAAAATATAACGCAAATTAATAGTTCAACTAGTGATCAGAGGAAAACCACGAACTTTAAATACAACCAACAAAATACCAGTGGAAACGAAACGAAACAGAATGAACGTAGAACTAGTGTCGTCAAATGTTATAACTGCGGTGAATTTGGGCATATATCAATAAATTGCTCAAAACCTCAACTACGACAGAGATGCCCTACATGTAATAAAGTTCACTCTAAAAAACAGAATGACTGCAAAAACGTTCCAACATCTATGAAAACACTATGCGAAAAAAATAACAAATTTAAAGTAAACATACGAATAAACGGGAAAAATTATACTGCATTATTAGATACGGGCAGCGAATGCAGTCTAATAAAAAAGTCTATCGCAGAAAATATAACTGGAAAAAGTGAACATTGCTTGACCAATATCTATGGCATATATGCATTTCAAAGACGAGAATCAGAGTAGACGTATTAATGAACAGTCAAGAACTCCCAGTAATTTTCCATATTGTTGATGACGAGGTGTTGCCGACTGATATATTAGTCGAACAGGATATGTTATAAACAATAATCTCAAATTAACAATCGATAAAGGTACTGTCGATATAAAAGATGTTACAAACAAAACTAATTGTTTTAAATTATCGATAAATTGTGAAATCAGAGATTCGAAGACGAAGTTAAAATTGGATAGTCTGTTGAATAAATACGAGCATGTTTTCTCAGATGTGCTGAATAACATCGGGAAAACAAATTTAGTGAAGATGAAAATATAGCTCAAAACTGATTCAGTAGTATCTCAATCACCATATCGGGTTCCGGAACCGAAGAAGGCGGTAATTTCAAATATGATACGGGAACTTTTAGACAAAGGCATCATTTCTCCTTCTGAGTCAGAGTATGCAAGCCCGATTGTTCTACACAAGAAGAAAAACGGCACCGATCGATTCTGCGTCGATTATCGCAAGCTAAATAATTTAATGGTGAAAAAGAATTTTCCTGTCCCTAATATCGAGGAACGTCCACAACAAGCTAAACAATTTAAATATTTCACGACTCTAGACTTAAACAGTGGTTATTACCAGGTGGAGGTATCGCCTGAAAGCCGAAAGTACGCAGCTTTCATCACTAGTGATGGACTGTACGAGTTTAATCGCATGCCGTTTGGTCTCAAGAATGCACCGACAACGTTGCATCAATTGAGTCCAAAAGGTATTCAACCTAGAAAAATTAAGGCAGAAGCAATCGGAAACTACAAACGTCCAACATGCGTTGCAGAAATTCGCAGTTTCCTAGGTTTATGTTCATATTTTAAAAAATTTATTCCTAGATCTTTATTTTAGCTGAGCCCTTACGCAGGTTATTAAAAAAAGATGTGTCGTTTGAATGGACTGACGATCAAGAACAAACTTTTACCGATTAGAAAGAAAAACAGTCATCCTTTCCCGTAATGGTTGGATATATAGTAGACGCCGAACATGAAATTCACACTGATGCAAGTTCACACGGTATTGCCGGAATATTATTGCAACAAGAAAAAGACGGTTTAAAGCCCATCGCGTATTATAGCCAATCAACGAGCAATAGTGAGAAGAATTTTCATAGCTACGAGTTAGAAATACTGGCCGTGGTAGAAACTTTGGAACGATTTAGGTACTACGTATACGGTAAACAAATTAAAGTTATAACTGACTGCAGTGCTTTGAAAACGACGATAACGAAAAGAGAGCTAATTCCAAGAATTGCTCGCTGGTGGTTGCGTATACAGGAGTTTGATATCGAAGTTGAACGTAGATCTTCTTCACGTATGGAGCACGTTGCCTTGAGCAGAACACCTGTAGAAAACTGTAGTGATATTGACGTAGCTGATATGCGAACATGCAGAACTACAATTGATGAAGCTGACTGGTTGTGCTCGATGCAGCTAGAAGATGAAACTATAAGAAATATGATACGTTTAGTGAATATGAAAGTTAAGACGGTTGAGAGAGATTATCATGTTATGGACGGTCGTTTATTTAAAAAGGTTGAAGACAAGATCTTATGGGTGGTTCCAAAAGCGTTGCGTTGGCGTATAGTACAAGAAAATCATGATAACGTAGGTCACTTAGATGTTGATAAAACGATACAAAGATTCAAAAGCTATGTATGGTTTCTGAGAATGCGCAATTTTGTTAAAGGATATATTAAAGCATGCATTGAGTGTGTCTATAATAAACAGTGGAGTGCAGTGGAGGAAAGGAAGGCGAGTACCACTATGATCCCATTGAACCCGTACCATTTAATACGTTATATTTAGATCATCTGGTCCATTTCCGAGAAACAGTAAACGAAACGAACATATTTTAGTTATTGTTGACGCCTTTACAAAATATACTGTTTTACGTGCCGTTAAAAATACATCTACGAAACATATACTCTCATATATATTTAACTAGTTTTTTTGGAATGCCTAAGCGGCTTGTCACTGATTATGGAACAGCATTCACCTCCAAAGAAGTAAGTACTGCCGCGAAAATAGTATAAAACATATTTTGAATGCCGTGAAGACCCCCAAAGCAAATGGTCATGCTGAGAGAACAAACCGTACTTTACTATCCATGTTATTACCAACCGACTCCAAATGGAACTTAGCGCTACAGAATATTCAATGGTCGCTTAACACGATGATAAATAAGACTACTGGCAAAAGTCCACACGACGTTGTGTTTTGCTATTGTCCTCGTGACATTCTACAAAATCGTATTCTACAGAATATTCAATGGTCGCTTAACACGATGATAAACAAGACTACTGGCAAAAGTCCACACGACGTTGTGTTTTGCTATTGTCCTCATGACATTCTACAAAATCGTATTCTATTTGCTTTACATCAGGATCAATGTCTTACGGAAGAAGAGGTGACTGAATTGCGGAATAACGTTGCTGATAAAATAAACCGACAACGCCAAGTCGCTAAAGAGCAATATGATAAACGACATACAAGACCCACTACGAGTAAAGAGTTGGCGATTTAATCTTAGCGGAGTATGATGCTCCAAGTAATGGTAATTACCGGAAGCTAGAACCACGTTTTAAAGGTCCTTGACAAAGATCGGTATATCATCGAAGATATCTCGGGTTATTCCAGAGTGTCCAGGAAGTACTCCTCTGTATACGCAAGCGATATATTAAAACCATGGTGCTCACTTCCTCCTATGTTTGACGAAGAAAACGTGTACGAATCTGATGCAGACGAAATCGGGGTCGATTCTGAGTCGGGATAGCCGAGCTGTAAGGTTTCTAAGTTCAGCGACAGTCGCTCTCAGAACGTTGCGCGGAACAGTCGAGTTCTCTCTTCTTGCTACACATTAATAAATCTAAGTTCAATGTATAATTTATAAAATATATAATACTTTACGGCTTATCCTCTCACAAGATTGCCGCTATGCTTTCCACACAGATAACGATCTTTCAGGTGGGTACCACCTTTGAGGCAATCATCTGTGCTGCCAGATCAATTACGGCAATCTCCGCCTGAAACACTGCAGATGCTTGGTAGTGAGAACGACCGTTTCTCTGCGAGTGCCTCCGAGTAAACTTCTGCTCCTGAGTGCATATCCATCTTGAAGCCATCCGTAAAGACCATTACGTGGTATGCACCCATAGTGCCAGACTTCCAGTTCTCTCTGGATGGCATTTTTACTTCGAAACTTTTTTCAAAATCATATCTTTCCACCATGTAGTCGCTTTCTTCATTAAGTGAGACACCCCCCAAACTTTTGTAGAATGAAGGCATGCCCAGTGCGACACTGCTCCTGCATGTGGGACTCTCTTAATCTGAGAATCCCCTTGGCGGCACTGCTCTTGATGTAGATGTCTACTGGCATCAAGTGAAGCATCACGTCAAGCGCTGCCTAGGGCGTTGACTTTAATGCCCCTGTGATGCCAATGCTGGTGACACGTTGAAATTTACGAAGGCTATTTAGGTTTGAGGTTCAATGTCCTTCCCTCTAGATGAGGGGGGATTGAACGAAGGTATCTTATATTTTCGTGTGCGTAGAAATTTACCCTGTACCAGAATAACTACGTCGTCAGCATAGGCAATCGTCTTAAAGCCACGAATGTTCAGTTCCATGAGAATGTCAACGGCTGCAACCGTTAGTCAATATAAATGTTTGACGAGATATATGTAAGGAATTTGGCTTACAGTTATTATTGCTTGAGAGAAAAAAAATTGACCTTGATGCTTATATAAGAATTTGATGTACAGTTAGCAATTGAGAGAAACAAAAATTGAACTTGATGCGTATAAGAATTCGATGTACAGTTAGCACTTGAGAAAAATTCTTTGATATATGTAGAATTTACCGTTATTAGCAGTTGTAGGAATCTCGTGTGGGCCCAAAAAATGTTGAGTCGTAGCAAAAGTGGGTATACCGAATGTGGGGATTCGAGTGTGGGTATCCGGCTCGAAGGACCAAAAAATGGATGTAGTTAATAGATATAGCACTTATGATCGCGAGTTATTTGTAATATATGAAGCGGTAAAAACTTTTAAACACATATTAGACGATCGTGACTTTACGATAAGAACAGACCACAATCCACAGTCCACCACAGTCTTTGCCTGGCATCTCTTGTGTTAAGTTGTGCTCTTTTTGTGCGCCAAGCGTTTTGATAAAGTTTTTAATCTATATTCGCATATTTTTTAATCTTTAATCGCTTTTCATGTGAATTCGGATTTATAAGGCTGATAGTCGCTGATTCTGTCTTAATTCAGCAAGGGGAGCATCAAATTGAACTTTCACTCTCCCTCATACACGGTATTTCGTCGCAAAACTTAAAGTAGCTAAAAGAGCTAGAAACAAAATCCTCAATGAGTATTATGGCCGGAATTATCATAGTGGCAGTTGCATTTGCTTGTTTTTGCATTAAAAAAAAAAAAAGAGAAAAAGATCACATCGCACCCGCAGTGGACACCGGCAGACCTGGAAGCAGCAGTGGCGTACATCATAAACCGCAACGGGACGTCACGGAATTAAGAGGGGGGAGAGTTAGGCACAGCCTAAATGAACCCACCGATGATGGTTGGACATCGCGGTAACCCCTTTTTTTTATTTATATTTTAATACTATTTGTAAGCTTTATTTTAAGTAGGCCAGAATATTGTATGATATTTTTTGCTTAAGCATTATTTTAAGTAGGTCAGAATATTGTACGATACCTTTTTTTATAAGCATTGTTTTAATCAGGTCAAGGTATCGTACAATGTTTTGATGAGTTGATTTACTGGCTTTTTATAGCGGGCTTCTATTCATTCTCCTATTGTTAGGTGATTTTGTTGTGAGGTCATAAAATATTGAATTAGAATAATCTAACTAATTTTATAGTGAAATTAAAATATTGAGTGAGAATAATCTTAATAATTTTACATTGAATTAGAATAATCTTAATAATTTTATTGTGAAATTAAAATAATATTGAATTAAAATAAAATTGTTAACAAAAAATGACAAAACGTAACTGGCGCCCAACATTTGTAATGTAAGTACTGGATCCGTGGTAAGTCTGTAAAGAAGAAAAATAGCGCCACCTATTTTTCTCTTACAACCGCTCGAGAGCCGCCAAAATCAACAAGTGGTTGTGTCTGTGGTGAAATGAACGTTCGAGACGTACGAAACGAAAGTTCGAGAAAACGGCCGAGCGAGCTGTGTAGTTAAAAGGCAAGAGAGAGCGAATATATGGGTTATTCTTAGTTGGCTGGTCATAGTGCTTGGATGGTTTTTCTTTTACATTTCATTTTCATTTGTTAATTAATATAGTAAATCGGTGAATTAGTTACAATTATTATAGTTATTATTACCAAATAAACTTTAGAGATTAATAGTAATAATAACAAAAACCAAGTGAATAATTATTAAATAAAAGGAAATAACTTGTGGTAAATTACAGTGAACACTGGTGCCGACGGTATACACCGGCACGTCTAGAAAATTTACCTTCAAATTTTTGGCGCCCGAGCAGGGACATGTGAAAAAAAATTAACAAGAGTGTTCCAGTAATCGCAGTAAGTTGGTTTCCATACATTTGACTTTTCTCCTTATATATAAATCTGGGTGCGTAGTCAGAGTACTGTACCGTGACATATAACGTACAAAGGATGACCTTCGAAGTGTCGCATTTCAAGACGCAATTTAGCAACGGGACGAATAACTCTTCCGTTAGCTAAAAGCGTGTTTTTGACCTTTGAAGTGACGCAATTAGGAATTTACTATATTTGTGTTGAACAGTTGAATACATAAGGGGAAAAAGTAAAGCATCACACTATAAGCGTGTGTGTGCGCCTGTACATAGACTACCGAGGGAAAATATAAGTAAATAAAGAGCATCGCCACATAAAGTGTGAGCGTGTGCAAGAGCATTAGAATAGAGAATTTTTCTTTAATTAAATTAGGGTTAATAAGTAGAGCATCGCCACGCAAGCGTGTGAGCGTGTGCGCAAGCATTAGAATAGAAACATCTCACGGACAAACAGAGTAGAACCAAAAGAGCATCACCACACAGGCGTGTGAGGAGATCGGTGTAAATTGTTGTGGTGACAAGTGACAAAATTCCTTTGTGCTGTTTAAGAAATTAAAAAAATATTATTTCTTTGCTTTTTTACTTAGTTATTTTCTTCAAAAGTTGCACATCTAAGTACTACCAACTCTTTACTGTGCTCTACTGTGTTATTTATCTGTAAAGATAGTGTTTTATTAGCAGTGACTAGCTTTTTATTAAAACACACCTACACCTTTCACTGGGTTGTGGGAATGTCTCCCTTTTCCCGCACCGGAACGGATAGGTGTATGCTCGGGACATCTTTTGGGATAAGTACAAACAGCTACTTTGTCAAAATCGCTTTACAATCATATAAAATACACAATAAAAAAATTAACTCAAGTTCTTCTTTTCATATTGTACATACACGTATACACACACACGAACACATATATTTCTTCTAAAAACGTATAAAAACAAATTAATATTTACATACATGCAGACATTGCTATAATCATTTATCTATTATACAGTCATATTCTTTTCTTCTCACTATCCTGTGCTTTATTCACCTCACTAAATATATTCATCTCCCTCGGTGCTAACAGATTCATTGCATGCATTGTATGCATTGTGCATGCTGAGCGTGCGTACATACTATATTTCTTAGTTTAACACTTGGCATAGGATGGGTATAGGGCGCACACCACCCCGTGGAGCAGGGGATAAACAAGCGCCTGACTCGCCGAATCCATCGGCGGGAACGATTAAACCCAAGGAAAAAGAACCGTTCAGCGCGTTCTCCTGTAAAGTTAGGAGTCGACCATGAACAGGTAAGGCCACAGTCCTCTCCTCCGTGTCTTAACGTGGCACGAGAAGAACGCGATACAACTAGTAGTGACCCCCTCGTGCTCTTGGGTCAAAAAAGTGAGGAGCTCTTGGAAATGATGGGTGGAGGCAGACGATCCATTCACCAACCCATGCGGGACTTAGTGCACTCTCTAGTCTTGTTACACGACAAAGCGTCCAAGCAACACAAGTCTAGAAGAATTGGGAGTGATTCCTCTACCCAAACCTCACCCCTGTTTAATAAAACCAAAGGACAAAAAAGAAACAGGACCAAGAAGTCCGTTCCTGAACCGCAGCTAAAGAAAAAAAGTAAACAACACTGTGTTGAATCAAAAACAAGTGGAAAAAAAGGCGAACCTAGAGCTAGATTCATGGGTTAAAGTGGTCGGTAAACTAAACAAAAAGCCGCCAAAATTCAGCAAAGCAAGGCCAGACGCAATAATAATTGAGACAAAGGGCCAACTAACGTATGCCGAGATTCTGCGGAAAGTCAAGTCGGATCCAAAGTTGACAGACGTAGGTCAAAGTGTCACTAAAATTAGGAGGACCCAGAAAGGTGATTAGCTGATCCAGCTTGGAGCCCCCGCCGTCTGATCCGGTGATCCTACGAGATATTGTCGAAACTCTATTTTCAGAGAGAAACATGGGATTGGCGTATATACATAAAACCCAGCTGGTATTGGTTTTGACGTGATTACAGAAAACGAAATTCTTTCTACGGTTGACTCCCTTGGAGCAGCGAAGGCGCGTGGACCTGATGGGATTCCTAATAGGGCTTTAAAAATGGCCATTCAAGCTATACCACATGTTTTTGCAAAGGTTTTCATCAACTGTTTCGAAGCTGGTGTCTTTCCCTCCATCTGGAAAGTACAAAAACTTGATCTTCTTCCCAAGAAGAGCAACCCTGGTGCAGACCCTTAAGCGTATAGGCCTATCAGCTTGATAGACTCACGGGGTAGCTTTTAGAGAAGATTATAAGGTCTAGACTGGAATCTGAGATTGAGAATCGTGGTGGTATCTCTGAAAATCAATTTGGCTTCAGGAAGCACAGATCTACAATAGATGCAATAGAGTGCGTAGTCAAGACTGTAGCCAATGCGATTGAAGGTCGTAGATGGAGGTACGGCAAAAAAGAATACTACCTCGTCGTTACCCTTGACGTTAAGAATGCCTTAATATATCCCCCTATTTGCTTGCTCTGGTGGATAGCTACTTAAGTCACAGATTATTAATCTTTGATACACATGCGGGTAGAAGGTCGTATCAGATAACTGGTGGCGTCCCACAAGGATCTGTCTTAGGACAACTGCTCTGGAATGCTATGTATAACGCATAATGCAGCTTGAGAATGTCAAGATCATCGGTTTTGCAGATGATGTGGCCCTTGTAGTGGTAGGCAAACACATCAGCGATATAGAAAATGCAGCTAACGAGTCCATTAGACTAGTACAACACTGGCTCGAGTCTAGCCGACCATAAGACAGAGACAGTGTTAATCTCTAGCCGGAAAAGAGCAGAAACGGCTACGATACGTGTAGGTGACTTTAGAATCGAGTCCGTCAGATACGTACGTTATGTCGGGGTGATGATTGATGACAGACTATCCTTTAAGTACCACTTGGAATACGTCCAAAAAAAGGCGGGTAACGCTATCACGTCACTGGCAAGGATTATGCCTAATACCAAAGGCCCTAAACAACTTAGGAGGAAAGTTCTCATGGAAGTCGTAAAGAGCATAATATTATATGCGGCAAGTATATGGGCTGATGCTATGAAGTTTAAATACTATCGAAGGCTAATTGGACCAGCTTACAGATTGGGATGCCTAAGAGTATGTTCCGCCTTCCGTACAGTCTCGGATGAGGCGGCGTGTGTTATCGCAGGAATGCTGCCTATCGCTCTGTTGGTAAACTAAAAAGGCTGATTCAGCATTATCCCCGCCCGAGACGTAGATCCACTTATGCCTCAGTTAGGCAGGTATGTATGCTGGAATGGTAGAACAAGTGGAATACGTCAGCTAAAGGACGATGGACGTATAAGTTGATACCGCGGCTCGAGCCTTGGGTCAATAGAAAACATGGGGAGGTAAATTTCTACCTAACTCAGTTATTGAGTGGCCATGGGTGCTTCAAGGCATATCTGCATCGATTCAGGCATGCTGAGCACCCATACTGTCCAGTATGTGATGTGATGGAGGACGCGGAGCATGTGTTCTTCGTGTGTCCAAGATTTGCCGGATTTGGAGGTTGAGCGGGTGGTAGGTGACAATTTGTCGCCATATTATTAGTTTCATGCTAGCCTCCAGATGTGGGACATCATCAATAAATTTGGACTTTAGAAAGGGAAAGAAATCACGCAGAGGCCCCGTGAAATAGGGCTAAAAAAATAAGAACTCGTTGAAATACAAGCGTAGGTAGGTCTGTGCCCTTTCCTCCCTGTGAAGTAATACTGTAAGGTGGTACCATAGGGAGGATAGAGTGGGGTTTTTTAGTGGGTATGTCGCCAGGGCGAGCCGCGCATAACCACATGTACCAACGTGGTATGAGCGAAGACTCCCACATAGGCGTGTGCGTGTGTGTGCGATTAGGCATTGGTCAACAGTCAACACCGAAGGTATAGGCCGTTTGTTACGCACAGGATTGCTGAAATTCTTAAATGTTGAAGCACAAGTGACTGGAACTGGGTTCCTACAAATGAAAATGTAGCTGATGAAGCTGCACGCTTAAACACGAACGTCAATTTTGACTTTAAATCACAATGGTTCAGAGGCCCTGAATTCTTGTATCATGCCGACAAAACTTGGCCAGTGATATCCGCTAACAGATGCGCACAAGACTGTGCTGAAGAACTAAAACAAAACCAATTCTAGTCGTGGTAAGTAGCAGTGTAATGGACTTTAACAGTTCTTCTTATATGAAGCTTAAAAGATGCTGGGCATGAGTGTTTACCAACAAAACAAGAAGACGGACATTAAAATGTCAAGAATATGGGTTAACGGCAGAAGAGATAGATGCGGCAGAGGGCCAAAATTATTCGAACCTCCGGGCGTATAGACGCCGCTAGTTGGTTTCCATTTGATACCAAGAGGCCTATAATTATGCCACATAACCATGTTATAACTCGTTTGATAGTAGCACAAGTACATCAAAGAATGGTTCATCAAAATTTTGAAGCCACCATATGTGAGATTCGTAAACGATTTTGGGTTATTAAATTAAGACAAGTGCTACGCTCTGTAATTGCAAAATGTTCAAAGGCTAAACCAAAGAAGATGATGGGTCAGTTGCCATTAGATAGCCTTACACCTTATATTCGACCCTTTACTTATACCGGCCTGGACTATTTTGGGCCACTCGAAGTTTCAATTGGCCGTCGACGAGAAAAGCGCTGGTTGGCTCACACCAAAACATTTTTTACTCGGGGAGGCAGGAGGAGGAGCGCTCGACAATTAAGAGAGGCGTTTTGGAAGAGGTGACTGAATATTTGCCCACTTTAAAGCATCGTGATAAATAGTGTACAAATAAGAAAACATTAAAGATAGGCGACCTGGTTTTCATATGCGATGCCAACATGCCTAGAAGAGATTGGTTCGAGGCCGTATAGAACGTGTATTTCTTGGATCCGATGGTGTTGTGCGTCATGCTGAAGTTCGTACTAATCGCGTTTTGTTAAAACGGCCTGCTTCAAAATTAGCAGTATAGGACATTGTAAATGGTGAAACTTGTCTGTTTCACGGGTAAGAGTGTCATTAACTAAAAAAAACTTTACATAAGATTATGGCAGCTAGTTTATTGTTTTTGTTCCTTTTTTATACAATCCGGTAGCGCTCTTTTTTTATGTACTAATTGTTTCGTCATTGAATTGTCAGCAGAAGGAAGAAGATTTCACCGTGTAAAAACGTCTAATGAACTAACAAATGTCTTTTACATTATATAAATCCAAATACAGTATAATTTTTTGTATGCATATTAAACATAAATAAAGTGAATAGAGTTCAAGTTAAACGGACTTTTTCCTTCTCATATTGTGAACAAGCAGTGTAAAACTAAAATCACCTTATTCTAATATAACTTTATATGATGTGATTCATATACCTTCATTACGAGGTATGTTATGAACATCAACGTTGATAAAAATTGAGTTGAAGTTGTCATTTTGGTATTATGATTTTCAAACGTTGACAAGAAAATTGTATAAATCATAATGCTGCCATTGATTTAAAATTTTTTTTTTACTTACAACCATTTTTTTTGGTATTATGAACATCAACTTTATGACGTTAAGTTGAAAAATATATAAAAAAATTTACAACTACTCAAAAGAAGTTGTTTCTAAAAAAAATACAAAATAAATAAAAAAACGGGGTATAATAATCATAATGGAAAGCAAGTAAGTATGATATATACATACATACGTATAAATTTATATAAAATCATTTTTTATAACAGAAAAATTACAAACAAAAAACAATTCCAAATTATGGTGGAATGGATGGAGCGCCATCCCGACATAGCGAGAGGAAAAGGCCATTATGGAAGTAGCAAAATAGACGATTGAGAAACTCCAATATTAAAATCATTTCCACAACTTTTTTGGTAGCTCCCGTCAGCCACAAATCTAAGCAGTGCCGTTAGTTTTATAATTGATCTTAAATATTTCTTAATTTTTTGAGGACGATTTTTATCCAATAATTCATCTTGAAAATATAAATCCATACTGGTTTCCATTTTACAATGAATTTTCTTTTTAATTAAAAAACAAATTTTAAAAATATAACAATAAACGAAAACAAATATTTTTTATTAGAGTTGCCACAAATTTTAGCCAAAACTACCATACGCTTAAAATTACAATAAACTTTCACAAGTTGAAATTCATAATACCGCACGACCATTCAGTTCATGTACGAATTGAATTGATAGTTAAAGTTGAATTGATGTTCATAATAGACCTCTATATTCGAACTTTATATCTATTAGTAAGACTATTCAAGCTGGTAATAATTTTCTCTAATGCAAAAGCTTTTGTTAAAAATAAACATAACACAAATATATTAACAGCTGTTATGGAAAGTGGTGTATTTATTGCAAATTTATATAAAAAAATGGTGAAAAAATAAATGCATTTTCAGCTCAAGATAATTGTAACAAATGGCACATGAGATATGGACATTTAAATAGCACTGATTTATGTGAATTATCAAGAAAAAACACGCGGTTTGAACATAAAAGTACTAAAAAATTGATTGTTTTTTTTTATGTTAATGCTGATTTCGACAAATTTTTCGATGAAAATGAAGTTATTCAAACTACTGTACCGTATTCTCCGGCTCAAAATGGCATAGCAGAAAGTATGAGTATCAAGCTTAAATTTGTTGGTTATTTAAGTACTATTAAAGGTTATATCCTCTATAATACAGAAAAAAGAAGTATTGTAACGTCAAGAAATGTCATCTTTTTTGAAAAATCTTTTAAAAATATTGTTGCATAAGACAATGAAAGTTTTCCTGATGAATTTACTATTATATTTGATAATAATACTCAACCAGCTGTTTCAGTAACGTCAAATAATAATAAAGAATCAGTAGAAGATATTAAAAACGCCCAGTGATGAATTATTTGAAAGTGAATAAGAAATTGTATCTGGTAAACGTTTAAGAGGTCAAAATAATTTGTTTTTAATGATCTATTAAACTATTTTTATAGTATGTAACGATGAAAAAACCAAAAACTGACCTTGTGCTCGTTAAGAGGTCGTCCTAGAATACATAGAAGCGGAAATAAAGGGAGGCCAAGTAAAATATTTCGAACCGAAAATAGTCCTTTGATGTTTAACTTAATTGTTGAAAACCCAAGTACAGTAAAAGAGGCACTAAATTCTAAAGAATCTAAATATTGGAAAGATGCAATGGCCTTTGAGTACAAATCGTTGATATAAAATAATACTCGGGAGTTAATAGATTAACCAATAAATAAAAAAGTTATTAGTTATAGATGGATATTTGTGGTAAAAATAAAAAACAGATGGTTCAGTAGAAAAATACAAAGCAAGACTGGTGGCACAAGGGTGTTTTCAAAGATACAGTATTGATTGCAAGGAGACGTTTGCTCCTGTGGTAAGTCATTCTACCATTCGTTTACTACTAGCGTTGGCGGTGAAATACGAGTTAATAATTCACCATACAGATATTGTTGATGTTTACCTAAATGGTGAACTACAAGATGAGTAATATATGGTTCAACCCCCATATTTTGAAGATAGTGAAAATAAAAATCAAGTGTGTCGTTTAAAACGATCTTTATAGGGTTTAAAACAGGCCGGAAGGGAATGGAACAAAAAGTCGGATGAAGTTTTTCGAAGTTTAGATTTTCAACGGTGTGATACTGATGGTTGTGTATATGTTAAAAAGAGGATGAATGAGATTAGTTTCATAGCTATTTCTGTGCATGATATGTTGGTAGCGTGTTCTAATAAAAATAAAATGTTGAAAATTTAAATTAATCGTTTGATGTTGTGGACAAGAGTCCATTTTCATTTTATCTTGGTATAGAAAAATTTAACGTGAGGATGAACGTGGAAATATTTCTATTCATCAATCAAAGTATATAAACGAATTGTTAAAATAGTGGGGGATGTTAAATTGTAAACCAGCTTACACTCCTTTAGCAAACGGTGTATTTTAGAAATATGTGAAAATCAATGCATTATTGATAACATTAAAGAATATCAAAACTTGATGGGTGCATTAAATTATTTGGCAACTATATCAACACCTGATATAACCTTTGCTGTTTCTCGACTCTCCCAATTTAACTCTCATCCTCACATTGAACTTTTTCAGGCAGCCAAGCATATTCTCAGGTATTTAAAGGGCACAATAAAAGGTACTATAACATATAAAAAATCCATTACAAATTTATTATGTTGCACAGATGCCGACTGGGGTTCAGACTCGAGGCATGGTTATGTAGCTTAATATTGTGGTGGTGCCATAACGTGGGAAGCTAAAAAACAATCTGTAGTTGCTATCAGCTCTGTAGAGGCATGGTGTATTGCGCTGTCACCAGGTGCAAAAGAAATTACATGTGTACGAATGATTTTAAACGAAATGGGCTTTAATATTGGTGTTACCAGAATGTTATGCGACAATTAGGAGTCAGCATTCCTACTAAACAATCTATGAGAAAAGAAAAGAAGTAAACACATCGATATTAAGTATCATTATATTCGAGATAAATATAATGCTGGCGAAATTGTTGTTGAATATGTGCCTTCTGAGGAAAATGGTGCTGATATATTTACCAAACCATTAACAAAACAGAAACATTGTATTTCTTGTAATTTTTTGAAAATGAAATTTTAATCAAAAAAGTAATGTAGATTTAAACTGTTATATTTTAGAATATTTGAATTTAAATTGTTATATTTTGGAAGTAATTGAATTATTGCATTTGATTTGAAAAAGTAAAGAAAAATTTATATGTAATACGTATAGTATGTAAAACAATTGGGTTGAAGGGAGGTTTGTTGCCTATATAAAATATACCAAATTGTTATGAATGGAACAGTTGCGTCAGCCATGTTTGGAGATAATTTTCTTACAAACGAATGTTCCACAGACATTTTATTTGTTATATTTTATTGCTGCTTTATTATATAATATATTGTATTTATAATTTATTTGTATTCTCCTTTTCTTTGCAGGGTTACCAATTTATATTTTTTTCTTCATTTCTATATAATAAATTATTATCTTTATTAGTCCACGTATTTTTCTACAGCTCTCAAAAACCATAACAAACATATATATGAAAAATATTATCTTTATATTTTATACCACTAGATGGCGTATAAACATATCTGTTGCCGCTAATTTTTAAGCAAACTGCCTTTTCTTTTCATAAAACTAATATTAATAATGCTAATGGTAATATATAAGTAGTTATAAAAACAAAAGGAAAAGCAACTATTTACCGTTTTATGTAATTCACCTAATTGTTGATTAAAATTTTTAAAACGTCCCTGTGTATTAATCCTTAAACAAATAACAATAATGACAGAGAGTAACTAATTAATATATTTTTACTGCGATTGAACTAGATTGTTCAAGGAGCTTACATCTTTAATTAAGAAAGTTACCAATAAATAATCGAACAAAGAGCAGTCTTTTTTGTAGAAGGTTTTTTTATTCTAAAATTACACAAATAAGAAAAAATATAGTTAATAAAGCGAACACTTAAATAAACAAAAACAAGTAAAGGAATTTGATTGAAGGAAGGTGTGAAAAAAATGTGATATGTAATTCTAAGGTACATCTAACGATATAAGTAAACGGTAAGTAATGGTTTCTGTTAAAAGTATAAAAAATAGATTTCAAATGCTAATTTTCTATTAAATGAATGTTACAATATATTAACGATACGATATATATATCTAATTTAATTTAATAAATTTTCAAAAATTGCTCTTGTACCTTTTTGGCGCTTTCATAAAATATTTGCCCTTTTAATTAAGGGAAAAGTTGGCTTATAACTTATTAAATCATTTAGAAAAAAAGAGATAACGATAAATAGTTAACATTTGGCCAGATAGCAGTTACAACTGCTAATTTAGTGTACTACTGTATTCTTTCTCATATAAGCTTTATATAGAAAGATAAAGAAAGGGACAATGGTATAAGTAAACATTTATTACTTTTTTATACCCTTCACTTTAGTGATGAGGGTATAATAAGATTTTTTCCGATCGCAACATCCAGAAGGAGATGTCAGAAAGCCTACAAATTATAAAACTGAGTCGATTTAGATATGTATGTCCGTGTCTGTCCGTTGGCATTGTCACGGTCGGGAATTTTTGAGATATTGAGATTGAAATTTTGTACAGGTATTTTTAGTTTTTGCATGCACATCGCTATTTGAAATGGGCAAAATCGTTCAAGAGCCATGCACACAATCAAAAAAAATCTACATATCTGCCACAAAAATTGACTTATTAACTTGAAATTTGGTATGTATATTTAAAATTATTCCATTAATCGATGTCGATAGCACATGCGCCCACAATAACAAAAAACCATACTTCACGTAAAACCCGTCTTTCAACCTGATACGTAATATATACACTATTAAATAGAGTAATATATATATATGCAACACCCACTATTGTAGATGTGGAGGGTATTCAAGATTTGGTCTAAGCCAAATTTAGATTTTTACTTGTGTACATCTCTAATTAGTACATGTAGTGCATATGCATTTCATTGTAAATTTATTTACAATTATACTGTTCGTACGTTTATTACCGGCTTATACAAAATTGTTAAATTTTTATAAAAAAGAAAGTATCGAAGTAAATCTATAAAAAAAAAATTGTTTAATGTTTTTAAATTATATGTTCTATTTTTAATATATAAAAATAATGGTGAGTATAATATATTTTGTTTAAACAGTTGTGACACATGTTGCTTAAAAAGAAAAGTATATTTTATTTATTGCAAAAAATATAAATCTATACCTAAATAAATGTATATTTAAGATGTATGAGAAATTTTTTTTGAAGTAAAAAGAAAAAATGATGTGTTCTAAAAATGGGTACATAAAAATGTGCGATTATGGCTAAGTAGAAAGAAGCCAAACGAGAGAAACAACATTAAGTAAATTTCATATATATTTTTTCTTCATATTAAAACCCTGCTTTAATAATGATTAATATTAGTATAATGTGAAATGAAAGTTTAATGCAAATAACGATAAAAAGTATTTTTTTTTGAGTGTTTTTAAACTATGTTTTATACAGTAAAGTGCTTAAAGAAAATCTGAAAAGACGACGCTACCTACATTCAACGAGGAAAGAAAATTTTATATCTGTTCAAATAAGTATTAACTCAATAGTAAGAAAAAAAGTGCTTTCTTTTAAACTACTGTTGAATATATTTTACTTTTGCTGTTACTTTAGTTGGAAACATACAAAAGTATAGAACACAAACAATATCGTAAGTGTTTACAATTATATATATTTAAATGTTTTATACAAATATTTGAAAAGGAATCAAGATTCAAGCGTGACATTTTTAGTATTTATCAAACTATAGATCAAATAACAGGTATTGCTGTAAATTCAGTGTAAAAGTAAATAACCGGATTATACTATTATAATCATTTTGAGTCGGAGCATAACAATTGCGACAGACTGTATCAAAGATGATTCATTTATTCATTCGAAAATCATTAATTAGCAATTAATACCAGTGAAAGGTCTTACAGAGTTTTTCTCTCGAACATTCTTTTAAACGCTTTGTGAATGAAAAAAAAAACTTTAATAATAATAATAATTGAGTTCGGTCGGCAAAGATTTTGTTTAATAGGAAAACTACTTTTGAATTGCTACAAATCAAAGTAAAATTTGCCAATATTGATTTAACAACTGGATGTGGTAGTGTCTATAAATATAAAAAAAAAAAAGAAATTTTAATGTTTTAAAGATGCCGTAGTGTAATTAGTTATAACAAATACAGTTTTAACCATCCATGTGCTATATGACTAAATGAACACTGCTTTTGAACTATTTGATATTGGAAAATTTTCTTGGGCTTTTTTTCTACTTCGGAATACCAAATTTGATGCAAAGTAACTATGAGTATAAAAATAAAACAGTCTATCACTACGGCACCATTTGATTTCTTTTAAATATTTTTATGTTATAAAATCTAGAAATTTTAACTTAAATTTATCATTTACAGATAACATTAAGTGATACATACACAATTTTAACCTAAAAAAAGAAAAAAAAAAAACTCATTCACTATGAATGTACCCTGGCAACCCTCAAATGCGTTTGAAGAACAGATTATTAATATACAACAATTAAATAATTTCATTTACGGTGGTAGTATAACCTTAACATCCGGCTCATTTAGAATATGCAGCCAAACAGAAAGCATTAAAATAACAACAACAAGCTGAATATGTAAAAACTGGAAAATTTAATTATAAATTACATGTAATCAATGACATTCGACGTATGGCTGGAATAGCAAGTGTAGGTGAACAGCTTACTTTTAATGATTGGCAGAATCGTCAAAATGTTGAACAAGAAACTATCGGTATGATGCGTTATTTTGGTTTGGGGCCCAGCGTAGAAGAGCCATTAAACGATAAAATTACTCTACAAACATATCCGGTAGAGACTATTATTATATTAAAAAGGAATGGTCGACGTTTAAGACCATTATTTTTTGATGAGAAGGTTTTTCGTATAAAACTCAAAACCAATGATGAAGAATCAGGGGATTTCTTAATGTCGTCATTCAGCACTAATAGATCATTGTATAATAATGCAAGGCCAACAATAACATCATAATCATCAACTAGTGTCAGCTCATCTGTAACATCTAGTTCCTATTATACTAAAATGAATACATTCGAGACATATAAAGATTTAGACGCTTACGAATCATATCGCAGTAATAAAGTTACCCTTGCCAATTAAAACAAATCGCTGGTGGACAAAGGCTACACTGGAGAATTTTATAATTCAGCAAGTTCTTTTTCAACATTAAATCAAAATAAGAATATTAAAGATATTGTTGAGAATGTTGTCGAGGCACTGGAAGAATGGCCAGGTCTGAATGCGTCTGTAATTAAAACGAAAAATAAAAAGCAAATTCTATTCAAAACAATCGAGCAAACGTTGAACTTGAAACCGTTAATATAGCTACATTTACGCCTACTACTTCATTATCATATGCAGACATGACAAAAAAATCGCCTACCCATTAGAATGAAATGAAAATGAAAAAAAGAGATGAATGTCAAGAAAATGTAACGATTTATTTCGTTAACAGAATTGTACAAAAATAAACGTCAACAAGAACACTAATTATGTTGTTTT